>JAOCZM010000048.1:0-1404939 GCA_026122235.1 Vinca minor | reverse complement strand
GATGTATGATTGATGATCATGTTTTACTCGCTCATGTGTAATGAATACAAATCATATCATAGATGCAATATATAGGGATACATTGTATTGGACGTGATCCGTTAGAGAAGTAATACTTCATGGTCCTTAGTCATAAGTATTACTTCCTTAATACTATTTTAGAATCCTTAGACCTTATGTCTCCATTGATTCTAGCATGAATGGAGCCACGTTTTGACTCAGTCGTACGTTGCTTTTAATCGAGTAATCAATACGACTGATGATCGGATGTAGTGTCCTATCATGGCTTGAATGTGAGAGCCATTGTAAGGAATTTGTCCCTCTCTTATTAGAGAGAGATATCCATGGGCCCCTCGATAGGGAAAAGACTCGTTTAAATGCATGGTCGTAGCTCAAATGTATTTAATAAAGTGGTTATTAAATATTGTTTGTTAGAACAGTCTACCTAGAGATCGAGCATAAATATAATTAAGCTTAATAAGGGTGACGACTACCATGCCTTATGCTTAATTAGGATATCGCGAGACACAGGGATTAAATAGTGGATTGACATTAGGTTCCGTTGTAAATTCATTCACTTTGGGTAGTAATAATGTCCTGCTAGAGGCCGCTTGTGATTTATGAACTCACACTACTACTAAGTGTGTTTTCATTGCCATTGTGATATTAACCTACAGGGTCACACGCATAGACGAGCTAACGAGCTTCATGTCCAGATTCAATGAATCTAGAATGTGTCTAGGTTCATTGTATCCGACATTCATTTTTCCTGAGAATAATAAAGCGTTATTATTCAAATTAGAGATAAGGGGTATTTTCGGTATTTGTTTATAGCTGGATTACGTGGGAGTTATTATCCGATTAAGACTCCACTACCAGCAGAAGTCTAGAGGACATGGGAGTTAAAGACTCCCATTGCCGAGAGAAGTTGAGGACGTGAGAGTTAGTTCTGGGAACAAACTCTCACACCCTATATAATGATCTCTTGGCCAAAACCCTAGAAAAGTTAATGCTTTCAGCCGAAATACCAAAAAGACTTAGAAAATCGTTTTCTATTCTGCCTCTCCCTTTTCTCTCTAATTCCCAAAACTTGGAAAAACGAAGAGCTAGCAATCACTGTTCGTTTCGTCGCGTGGATACCAGTAGAGGGACATTCCGCAAAGGGAATTCTGTTGGTGGCACCAACGTATCCAAGAAACAGCATCTTCCATTCAAGAATCAGATTCTTGAACCCAAAATGTAAGTCTTTTTCTTGCTGTTTTCGATTCGTTTTGTATGAGCGGATCCTTCAGGGGAGAACTCATGGGTGTTTGGAATGAGTTTCTGCCCATGAATCCCTTCAACTTGTACTTGGCCGAGGAACCTCTAGAGCTGGTTGAAAATTTATTGGATGTTATTCCTCATCTGGTGGAAGACTCGGCAAACCGAAAACTTTCGGTTCTTCCTTCTCTCTTGGAAGTTCGTGCTGCGGTCTTTTCTTTAGAAAAACATAGTGTTGCTGCTCCAGATAGGTTTTCAGGTGTTTTTTTAGGATTGTTGGGAGATAGTTGGGACTGATGTTCTGCAGGAAGTTTGTGATTTTTGGTATGGTTTGCCTATGCCTAAAGCGATGGCGCGTACATTGATTGTTCTTCTTCCAAAATCACATAGTCCAACTCACCTTGCAATTTCGCTAATAATGTGGTCACAAAGGTAATAGCTACCCGTCTTAGTAGTATTTTGCCGTCACTTATATCATTAAATCAGACATGTTTTATCCAAGGTAAATCTATTTCAGATAATGTGTTGTGTGCTATGGAATTGGTACATTCTATTAATCACAAGGTTCGGCGCAGGATCTTGGTCATCAAGCTTGATATGATGAAAGATTTTAACCGAGTATTTCATTCTTTTCTTATTCAGGTGTTGCAGCGTTTTGGCTTTGGTTCGCATTTTGTGCACTTAATCAGTAATATTTTAAGCTCTAATTGGTTTTCTGTGATGGTAAATGGTGTATCTTATGGTTATAGACATGCTAGTCGGGGAGATAAGCAAGGGGTCTTCTCTTTGTTCTTGCTGCTGAAGTGTTTTCTCGGGGTCTTAATGATTTAACACTGTCTGGTACGCTTTCACCTTATTATGTTCCTAAGCAGCCAATTATTATTTCACATCTTGCTTTCGCAGACGATATTATTATATTCACTAATGGCCAAAGGAGGAATCTGAATATTCTCATTGAGTTTCTTAGGCGTTACGAAAAGATTTCTGGGCTGCAAGTTAGTGTTGGGAAGTGCTCTTATTATACATCTACCAAGATTGCTGATGGACAGCGTGCTATGATCCAAGATGTGACGGGTTTTGTTGAGGGTGATTTTCCAATGACTTATCTTGGTTGCCCAATTTTTCCGGGAAAGTCCAAGGTGCGTTATTTTGATAGTTTGCTTGAAAAAGTGGCGGCTCGAGTGGAAGGATGGCAGTGGAAGTTGTTAAGTATGGGTATCCGCCTTGTATTAGTTCAATGGGTTCTTAATTCAATGCCGCTCCACATTCATGCTACTTGTAATGTGCCAAAAGCCGATATTGACAAAGCTAGAGAGTATGCTCTCTCGGCTCATTTGGGGGCCAAACGGATGGGAAGAAGCGAAGGCATTGGATGTCTTGAAGTAAGATGGCAAGGGCGGTGGAATGTAATGGTGTGGGTGTTCATTCTTTAATACATTTTTATGAGGCTTTTTTCTTGGAAGACGTGGTGGAATTTCCGAAATTGTGACTATTTATGGGCCACGTTTTTAAAGGCTAGATATAGCGTGGGGGCTGCAACATGTGAAGCAGGGGGACAATGGTTTTGGGAAGTTTACCTACTTGGCGCCCGAATGCTCTAGTTTAAGGAGAAGGTGGAGAAGCACATTGGTATTCTTTTCCATAATGGCGAATCCAGTTTTTATTATGAGAATTTCACACTACAGGGATCAATTGATACCATAATTTCAAACTTTTCCAATCGGCTTGGGGATGCAAAAATTTGTAAATTTTGTGATGAACATGGTTGGGATCGGCGGGCTCTGGTTTGACGTGTGCCGGATTTCTTTATGGACTTGTTACCAGAGGTATGTTTGTCTGAAGAACCTGATAAACTAATTTGGATGGATGATACTCGAGGTTGGTTCTCCCTTGCGTCTGCTAGTGGACATATTGCTAGGCTCTGTTCATTACGTTATTCTCGAGGAATTGCATTTGGCATGAGGTTCCGCCTCTATCTCTCGTTGTTTATGTGGAAATTTCTTAACGGTTATCTTGCTTTGGATGAAGATAGGATGCGATCTGGGGTGTCTATGGCTTCTCGCTACACTTGCTTTAAAGATATTGAGACTTATGATCATGTTTTTGTGTAATGTATACTTGCAAGAATAGTTTGGCAGGAGACGGCGGTCTGTGTTGGTTTGGTCCTTTCGGCTACGTCAGTTGTTAGTATTGAAGGAATTCTTTCTGTATGGTGGTATGCTGGAGCTTCAGGTTCTCGTCAAAATATTATTATTATGGCTTGTTCTGCTTGTTGGATTTTATGGAAGGCCCGTTGTCGTTTTGTGTATGAAGCAAAGATTACATCTCGGACTAGTATCCTTGCTCGGGCTTTTGCGATTACACAACAACTTTGATGAGAGCAAGGGAATTCGGTTCAATACGACTCACACTTTTGTACCTCGACGTACTCGGTTGTCCGATGGGGGTATGATCTTGACAATACCGGCGTGGTGCTTAACATTGACGGTGCATGTAAAGGAAAGCCGGGGCCAGCGGGTATAGGTGAGGGTTTTTCGGCGGGAACTCGGCGAATTCATCACGACATTCCCTATGTTTATTGGTGATCATTGTACTCGTATAGCGACGTAATTGCAGGGCGTTGATTGAAGGATTGAATATGGTCGCCAGCCGCAGAATCTCCAATTTTTTTTGCTTCAATCTGATTCGCAAGTCCTAGTACAGGCGGTAGCTTTAGGTATGGTTTCTTCTTGGTCTTTAGATACTCATTTTCGTAGAGTCGTTTCTCTTCTTGGACATTGCAGGATGGTTCACATATTTAGGGAGGTAAATTCGGTTGCAGACGCATTAGCGAATCTTCAGTTGTTTTCTCAGATATTAATTTATTACCTTCTGAAATTCGTGGTCGTATCAAAGTCTGGATCGAGTCAGGGACACCCTATTTGCACGTTAGATAGGCTTGCCATTGCATCTTATATTTTTATTGGTTCTCGCATTTCGATTCAAGAATCTTGTATCACCTACTCTATATCTATAAATGGAGTTGTATCTTTCTCGCATCGCTTTTGTTCTTGTATGAAGTGGATTTATTTCCATCTACTTAGAGGTTTTGGCTCTCAGTCCCCCCTTTATGTGTATCTTTTGCCAATAAATAACAATAAATAAATAAAAAAATTAAGGGCATCAATTCTCAGTCCCCCCTTTATAACCCTCCACAACAACATGTGGCTTTCTTAAAAAACAATAAATAAAAAAATAATAATAATTCAAACAATTAAGGGCATCAATTCAATAAACCAAACGATAAAGACAAAACATTCAATTGATCGTAATTCCAACAATTTATGCAAATATTCACGCACAATTACTTCTTAAACAATTTCATAACAGTACCCAACATAATTAAACGATTTCAGACTGAAAATAACAGAGGAGTTGGGTCCTTACTGCTACTGAAGGCAAAAACAAGGGTATACCCGAAATCAACCTAGGCAGATTCACTCGCGGGGGCGTTAACTTTCTGCTGCGATTCCCGAATTGCGTTCTATTTGCGCGCACTCAACGTTCTTTTGATTATCTTCGATTTGATATGGTGTGGGTAAAAAACAATCCCACGTAAGTTCTCAAAATTTTCTTTATTTTTCTTCTTGGCGGCTACTACAGCTTTATTTTCTTTTGTTTTTGTTTGTGCACACGTTTCCCAACGCTAACCAATCCCACGATTTTCTGTTACCCTTTTTCTTTTTTATTTTATTTAATTCCCTTATTTTCTTAATCTCATGTTTGTTTCGCTTTTCTTTTATTTCTTTTCCTAATGTAATTCCTTGCTCTCTCTATTTATTTTATTTTAATAATGTTATAGTAACTTTCCTAATCCCAATAAAATTCCTAATTAATTCAGATTCCAATTCCACGTCTAATTAACGACTCCTCTAGGTGAATCACAATTAAGTCCTCCAATTATGATACGCGTGCAAAATGCACCTTAACAAACGTACACAAATATAACACGCAACATGTTATAAAAATAAATGGACACTTAGTCACATAATCACACGAAATAAATTAGGCATACACACTTAGTCATGCAAAAAATAATTCACGCCAAAAATCATGTAAGCAAAAGTCCCGGATAAACTTTTTTTTCTCAGCTTATGTCGATTGATTATTTGTTGTCAGGTCAATTTGATCAGATGATTAAGCTTGAAATTGAAATGGTAATTATATTTGTTTCTTAATAATAGATATTTTCAAGGAGAAAATAAATATCTTTAACCGTTTAATTGAAAATCAGTAGTTGAAATTTATCAATACTATACTAAGAAAAGCAACCTTCACCACCGTGACCGATCCATTTTAACCCCTTGTTTCCAAATAAAGTAAGAAGAGTGGACATTAAAACAATGACAAAATGAAAGAAATGTCTTATTTATTGATGAATGTTTAAAAGAAACAAGAGTAGCATGCGAAATTAATTCACACCAACAAAAGAAACTACAAAAGAAATAACAAATTGATGAGCAATAAATCGTCTGTGCACATTTTGAGTTGCACTATTTCTTTTAGATTATAGTTTTTAAATTAAACAAATAAAACATGTTAATTTTTTATTGATGAGATAGGGAATGAGACACATAATGAGGACAAACGATACTTGCCATTAATTTATATCTTCATACACTATTATAGTTGAGGAGTTCGAAGGTTGATAAATTGCATTAGAACATTCAACCCTCATGTTTTCAAGGAACATTGAATATTCAGGATCGTCTTTAGGTTTTTTCAACTGTGTTTTGGAGAGACTGACAAAAAATTTGTGCCTTTCACCATATGCTTCATAGTCTAGAAATGTTATAGGCTCTGATAACCCAGTTTCTTCTTTGGCTTGAAGTACATAAGAAGATCCATCTTTCTTCAAATTACGCAAAAACAATGTATAATCTGGATCATCACCAGCATAAACAGGAAATCGAGGTTAAGAATTTTGACAAATGGACATGTAATCATTTGTCATATATTCATCATGGCCATTTCTTGCATTTCCAATATATTTGTTTATCATCCGCGTTAATGATTTCTTGGAGGACTGCACACATGTTTTGGTGCTGGAAACATTCTCCTTAAAAAATTTCAAGTCATCAGCAACATCATTTGAATTAGTAGAAGTCATTTTTTCTCTTAGTCAAGCTAGAATGGAACTCAAAAGAAGAAGTTCCAACAAAATTTCCTCCTTAACCCTCCAAAAAAGGTTCTAATTAATTGTGGACCATTTAGAATTTAGAACTAAAAGTTCATGCAATTCATGAAAAATAATAATTTTAAAACTCTTAGGATTGAGGCATGTACTATAACTTGAATAATGAAACTAAAAAATAGGTAGGAAAATTTAAAACACCAAAAACAATCGAGTCTCAAATTTGATGGATTTTTAGTAAGATTTATCAAAACAAATTGTGTTTTATGACGTTCATATCGAACCTATTATGCACCACATCGTCTAGCATTCAGTATACCGTAGACTTACAAATGGTTATACATAATTAGAATCATAATTTGAATGTGAAATTTTTTTTTAAAAAGGGGCTATTTGATGAATTGTGAAACAACATTGAATTCCTGAAACCATAAATCGTAATCATTGAGGAGAACTGTAAATGTTAAGAGGAATAAAATAATTACCTTGTTCAAAAGGTTCACTTTTTGCTCTGGTAAAAATGAAGCCTAGATAAAAAACTAAAGTGCTTTATCATTTATATCTTTTTGGTTGGTTGGTTGTTGTTGGACCATGTGTCATTTGAAATTTCATAAAAGAATTCTACTTTCAATCTTATTTTTTATGCCAAGAATATTTCATCTGCATTGAAATCTAATGTAAAATTATCCAACGGGATGACTCGTGTTTGGTACAAGATGTATAAAAATGGTAAATAATTAGAGCTTAGAAAAGAAATATTCCTCATTTAAAATCCGAATTGAATACACCACTTAACTCATTCAAGATTTGAACATGTCAAACAAATTACTAAAAGGTGAAAATGGAACTTTCTTGGGTCCCGTCCCAACCCTGGTTCCTCGTGCATGATATCAGAAGGGCCAAACCAACATTGGGACCTTCAATAAGTCAAAGAAAAAGACCTAAATCATGAAAGATCAGTAATTGTGCAAGCTTAATGCCATTCTCGCACAACATTTCCGGCTCAGAATCATAGCTGAGTTCAACATTTGTGTTTGTAAATTTAACTTGATAATAAAAGTTTTATTTTTTTTAAAAAAAATAAATAAATAAATAGTTGCATACTGAAAGATCAAACCTATCATTCTACCAAGGGAAATCAGCCTATTTAATCTCCATGAAATTTTAGTTTCGCCCGTATAGTCCTCAACGTTTAATTTCAGCCTATTTAGTCCCTCAAAATTTTTTGTTTCGCTCGTATAGTCCCCAATGTTTAATTTCAGCCTATAAAGTCCCTTACCTATTTACAGGATGCATATAGAGGTTCCACCACCTCTCAGTGGCGTAGCATTCTGAGGGGAGGGGGCAAGAATTTTCAATTTTTTTATATACTAGGTATATATCATCCAGGCCCCCCAAATTTTCATAAAAAATTAGTACTAGGGTGTATTTTCATATGCACTTTTATATAAATTTTGAATAAATGAGCGAATTTTAGTTCACCCCCCTCCTAATTTTATTTCCTGGCTCCGCCACTGCCACCTCTTATGCGGCGGAATCAGGGCAAATGTGTTTCTTCAAATTAGGGCCATAGAATTTGGGATTTCCTTTTTATAATCATTTTTATACTGATTTTTGTATTTTGTATACTTTATAGATTGAAACTGACCATTATTCCCCTGCTCATTAAGCACGTGGATGGCATGAATTTGGGACTTCCTTGATTCCGCCGCAGAAGAGGTGGTGGAACCTCTATATACAGCCCTTAAATAGATAAGGGACTTTACCGGCTGAAATTAAACATTGCGGGACTATACGGGCTAAACGAAAATTTCTGGGAGACCAAATAGGCTGAAATTAAACATTAAGGAATATACAGGCTAAACAAAAATTACTAGGGGACTAAATAGGCTAATTTCCCTTCTGCCAAACAAGAATTTCCCCCCTTTTGGCCATAATCTACTTGCTAAAAGTTCTCTAACTACATGAGCACAAAATACCTGCTCTAGAATCCAACAAAAGAAACATATGAAACAAACAAACAAGCAGAGCATAGTACATGCAATAATCCCAGTTTTTCATGCCAATTTTGAATTTTGTAGTATCGAATACTAAAATTAAACAAAGCGTACAACATTGAAGGATTAATTCTCGGCCAAAAGAAGCGTTCAACAGTAAAAGAACCAGATGAAAGTAGATGGAAAACAAGGGGAAAGTCTGGCATGGGGCAGCCTCGTGTACGTGCCGCCCACACTCCTCTCACATAATTTGAGGCATGCGACTCACCCTGCAGAGTGAGCCCGTGAGCGCTTGACGTCTCACGAGTGCCCACGAGGACTATCCCATAGGGAATTTTTTCCCGAAAAACAAGGTACTGCTGCAATAGTACAAAATTTACCAAACTGTCACAACTACTCAACATTCTAAATTGAAGTATCATTTCTCCGACTGACCAAAATTTGAACCTAAGACAACTTTCTTAGTTTGTTTTGGGTTTAGGAGCCTTCTTCTTTGGTGCTCTCCTTTGCATGGAATTCTTCATTCCAATGAAAAAAAGTAGTGCCCCTAGTAAAGCCAAATTCTGGACCAAAAGAAATATAGAAATATGTAATAGTCAGTCCAGTATACGCGCCTTGCTGCAAATGAATTGTTGATTTAAAAAATCAAAACCCGTCAAACAACAAAATCGTGCATGACTAACCTGGGTAAACTTGACAAACAATTGAGTGAATTCCTTCTTGTCGGCATCATAGTTGTAGAAGTCATACAAGATGGGGGAAGAAATTGCTTGATGCAAAAGCTGCATTCAGAAACAACGAAAGAACATTTGGTAAAGAATGTCTGGTAGACAGTAATTCAAAAGCAATGGGTGTACATTTACACACCAGAAGATAAGCTCCTAAGGAGCCGCCCAAGACGAAGAGAAAACTTCCAAGACTTTTCACAACAATAGCACCCAAAATCAAATGCTTCATCTGTAATCATAAATTAGAGAAATCAGTGCGTGAAATCCACTACAACATATTGAATTATATGAGGCACCCCTTACTTCAACAGGGGGCAACTGAAATCCAGTTTGAGTTGCAACATGCTTTGAGAAAACATTGAACTTCGGCCTCAGGGACTTTGCTGCTGGCCCACCATCAACACCAAATTTGCAGTTAAGAATAAAAGGATTAATCTACAAGTCAAATTTGAGGGAAATCATATGCGAGCTCTAGGCATGAATGGTGAGGAAACCATATATGAAGGGCGAAAGACGAAATCTTGAGCTGCATTTACATATTGTAAAAGGGCAAATTCTCCAAAACAGTGCACATAATTCTAATTCTAGAGCATGAAGCAAAGAATCTGAGCAAAATGGAAATTCATGCATGTAAATGACATTACAACAATAAGCAATTTAAGTATCGACGAATAAGGATCCAATGATGGTATGCCAATTAGGTGACATGTATTTACTGTTTTGTGCAACCAACATATAGAAAATAAACGAGGAAACCCGTGACTCCTTACCATTAGTTTGGCAAAACTCGAATACCTATGGCATCCCAAAAAATAAAGGAAAAAAAAAAACCCAAAGCAGCATTGAATTTTCTTCCATCTACTACATCTGTGTCCTACATATAATATAGATCATTGCATCCAAACACAAAATTATGCCACTAATTTGAATATAGAGAAAAAGATTAAGTAATTTGAATTGCTGCCCCAACACTGTTCGGTTAAACTGAAATACTGAATCGAACCGAACTGAACAAAAACCAAATCGGTTCTGTTTATTCTATATTTCAGTTTTGAGAAACTAAAAAATTTCAAGTCATCAGCAACATCATTTGAATTAGTAGAAGCCATTTTTTTCTCTTAGTCAAGCTAGAATGGAACTCAAAAGAAGAAGTTTCAACAAATTTTCCTCCTTAACCCTCCAAAAAAAGTTCTATTTAAGTGTGGACCATTCAGAATTTAGAACTAAAAGGTCCTGCAATTCATGAAAAATAATAATTATAAAACTCGTAGGATTGAGGCATGTACTATAACTTGAATAATGAAACTAAAAAGTAGGTAGGAAAATTTAAAACATCAAAACAATCGAGTCTCAATTTTGATGGATTTTTAGTAAGATTTATCTAAACAAATCGAGTTTTATGACGTTCATATCGGACCTATTATGCACCACATCGTCCAGCACTCAGTATACCGTAGAATTATAAATGGTTATGCATAATTAGAATCATAATTTTAATGTGATCAAAAATTTAAAAAGGGGCTATTTGATGAATGGTGAAACAACATTGAATTCCTGAAACCATAAATCATAATCATTGAGGAGAACTGTAAATGTTAAGAGGAAGAAAATAATTACCTTGTTCAAAAGGTTCACTTTTTGCTCTGCTGAAAATGAAGCCTTGATAAAAAGCTAGAGTGCTTTATCATTTATATCTTTTTGGTTGGTTGGTTGTTGTTGGACCATGTGTCATTTGAAATTTCATAAAAGAATTCTACTTTCAATCTTATTTTTTATGGCAAGAATATTTCTTATGCATTGAAATCTAATGTAAAATTGTCCAACGGGATGACTTGTGTTTGGTACAAGATGTATAAAAATGGTAAATAATTAGAGCCTAGAAAAGAAATATTCCTCATTTAAAAACATGGTAAGAAAGTTCCATTATCACCTAAAGGCTACGTCTGTTCTCCAAACACTACAAATAAGTCAACTATTTGCGTCAGGTGTTTTTTGATTTTTTTTTGTTTGTCGTCTTGTTCAGGACAAAAATGTGTTCAATGCCTGTTATCAAGAGCAATATTCCAAAAACTAACTCTCTCTCTCTCACACACTCTTCCTTTATTTTCAATTACATCTCGAAGTTTTCCAAAACAAAACTAGATCTATTTCCCTATTTTTAAGTGTTTAATCATCGTTCACTCACCGACGTTTTGATACAACCAAAAAATTCTCTCTGGCTCCTAATATTTCTCAATTCCGAAACTTTCCCTAGAATCCTAGGGTTCGGCCATCAATGGCAGCCGGCCAACCGACTACTGGGGCCGCCGGTACTCCAGCAATCTGGCCGAAGAAATCCTTTGCGGATCTTCTTAAGCGCCCGACTGCTGATCAATCATCTCTCCCGATTACTCCTTTGGACACCATTAAAGGAGAGCCTACTCTTACTATATCTGCTGATGAACATGATCATTTAATCTCCCCATGGAGATTCACTCTGGTTGGAAAATTCCATAAGTATGGCCCGAATATGGAAACTCTTCGCAAAGCTTTTCACCGGGTTGGATTCAAGGGCAATTTTGGGATCGGATGGATGGATCCACGTCATGTGTTGATACGATTTGATTTGGAGGAGGATTTTTATAGGTTGTGGAGACAAGGTTGTTGAACTTTTTGTGGATTGAATATGCGTGTGTTTAAATGGACATACGATTTCAATGTTCATGAGGAACCGTCTGTGGTACCAATTTGGATTGGATTCGAGGGCCTTCCAATTCATCTCTTTAATAAGGCCAAATTATTTTCGTTGGCGAAGGCAGTGGGACAACCTTTGGCGTTGGATGCGGCTACTGCAAATGTAACGAGACCAAGCGTGGCAAAGGTATGTGTTGAATTAGATTTATTGGGCGAATTGTCGGAGCGAATTCGGATTACACATGAAAAATCAGGGAAAAGCTTTTGGCAGAAGATTACTTATGATGATCTTCCTGAATATTGCACTGTTTGTATGAGGATTGGTCATGGGCATGGAAAATGTCAGACGATCAATGCGGTTACGGATGTGATTAAGGAGTCGGCTCCAAAACGGATAGACTTAGGCAAACAAAAGACTATGGAGAAACAGCCTATGCGTGCTCCGATTAAGAAAATACTAAAATCGGGTGTGGTGGTAACGCCCGCTGCAAAATTGGGGAAAATCTGGATGGCTACAGGGAAGAAGGTATCAGACCCATCTACTTCCAAGGTGATGGAGAAGGTGGCTGCGCCGGTGATTGAAATTGTAACTGAATTGGGGGAGGCCTCAGCCATCGAAAACCCTAAAGAATTGGGGGAAAGCAAAGATAGGGCTGGCATTCCAAAATTGATGACTGAGATTTCGGCAATTGCTCCGATCCAAGTGGAAGAAGCTCCCATTAATATTGGAAAAAGCGCAGATGACATTAAAATTGGAAAATCTACGGAGGAAGCGACTCATGACCCACGGAAAGTCCTGTCGGAAAAGAAGGGGCCTAACCCACAACCTTCAAGGGAGGAAATGTTGAAACTACTGAGGACTCATGCTGTTAAAATGGTTAATTTCGGGAAAGTGGGACATACACCGGGTGTTGATACAAGCAATAACGAGCCGCCACGGGTATTGCAATCGACTAGCGGTGATATCAAATTCTAAATCATCTCAGAAAATTGTGGCAATGGAAACAAGTGATGCAAAAACAGAGGATTTACCAGATCCTGATTCTCAAAGAGCCGGGGTCGAAACTGGTGATTTGGAGACAGGGGACCAACAAGTTGATGAAGGTAGAGAAAACAATAGTGACACAGCAGAGGCACTGCCAATGGGAGCTTCCCATTGTTTCGCTCACTTTGAACCTGCCAAGTTTACATAGTGAGGCTGATGTAACATGTGATCAACATCAAACAACGACACCATTGCGGAGATCACCACGACTGGCCCAAAAGGGCGTTTCAAATACTCATTAGTCCGGTATGGGCTATTTTTGCGTACTTTCATAACATATTTAGATGATGAATTGGTTAACTCGGAATGTTAGGGGGAATTGCTAATGAGCGAACAATTGCTAGTATTTGACAAGTAAAATCTATGCATAGGTTAAATTTTCTGGTCATTTTGGAGCCTATGATAGGACTTGATGAAATACATATGTACAGTAGAAGGCTGGGATTTGATTTCTATTATGGGAACATTACAAGTAAAATATGGCTTATGTGGGATGGTGTTTTGGATGTGAATGCGGTAGGCGACATGGAACAGGTGGTTCATGTCCGGATTGACTCTTTTTCTGGTATCCCGATTTATTGTTCTTTTATTTATGCAAAGTGTTCATATGTTCAACGGAGAGAATTATGGGATGAATTGCGCTCTTTTAATACACAGTTTGACCATCCATGGCTGATTGGTGGAGATTTCAATGTGGTTATGCGATTAGATGAGAGTCAAGGTTCTGTCCCGGCAATGCTCCCTATTACTGAGTTCGGGGATATGGTAAATGATTGTGGTCTTCTGGAAGTTCCAAGTTCGGGCAGCATATATACCTGGAGTAGGGCAGGGACTCGGTCATTACAACGTAGGCTTGACAGGGTTCTTGTGAATACTAAATGGAATCTGTTATTTCAGAGCACTCAAGTACACCACCAACCACGATCATGCTTTCGGATCATTGTTCATTGCTAGTGAATATTCAAAGCAAATGGAAGGAAGAAGAGGATCGGCATTTCGATTTCAAGATATGTGGATTAAACATAAAGGTTTCCTTGAGGTTGTAAAGGAGAGTTGGATGGTGGATTTACAAAATTCTGGAATGTATAAACTTCATGGCAAACTCCAACGATTGAAGGCAAGGTTGAGTGCTTGGAATTGGGACATATTTGGAAATATACACACCAATTTGAGGGTGGTAATGGATGAGGTAGCAAGTCTAGAAGCGGTATATGACTTGATCCCCAATTTGGAGAATTTGGCAGTTCTGAATGAGGCAAAAGACAGACTTTTGGTGGCTCTAGATCATGAAGCTATTTTTTGGCGCCAAAAATCACGAATAAGGTGGATATCTGAGGGTGATGTTAACACACACTATTTTCATTCTTATTGTAGGAATACACAGAAGAGAATGCATATTGCCCAAATTGATGATGAAATGGCCGAACACTAACAGACATGGAGGAGATTGGTGCAGCCGGGGTGGATTTCTTCACTAAACTCGCTACGCAGCGATTGCAATCACTCCATGGATCCTCAGTTGCTAGCTAACATCCCAGAATTGGTCTCGGCTACCTCAAACAGAGAGCTGAGCCGCCTTCCTAGTATGGAAGAAATCAAGTTGGCTGTTTTTGGATTAAGCCCAATAAGTGCCCCAGGTCCGGACGGTTTTACGGGGCATTTTTTCCAGGTATGTTGGGACATTATTAGCGAGGATGTTGTTCAGTCTGTATGTGACTTTTGGGCTGGTCTCTTCGTCCCTAAAGTTATGGCTAGTGCTTTCTTGGTTTTAATTCTGAAGGTGGACTGTCCAGGAAATTTTTCCGAATTTCGGCCAATATCCTTATGTAATTTCTCTAGCAAAATAATTTCAAAGGTCCTCGCTAATCGTCTTACGGAGTTGTTAACGTCCCTTATCAGTTATAATCAATCTGGTTTTGTCAGTGGAAGGGTAATTACGAATAATATTCTTTTGGCATCTGAGATGGTGGAGTCTTTAAACAAAAAAGTAAGAGGAGGTAATATGATCGTCAAGTTGGATATGATGAAGGCCTTTGATTGTATATCCCATTCGTTCTTGATAGAGGTATTGCGAAAGTTTGGATTCAGCTCCCACTTTCTCCATATGGTTCGCAATCTACTTGAAAATAATTGGTTTTCTATGCTAGTGAATGGATGTCCTTATGGATTCTTAAAATCAAGTAGGGGGAGTAAAGCGGGGGGATCCTCTCGTCCCCTCTCCTTTTCATATTGGGCTGCTGAGGTTTTCTCTAGGGGACTTAATCACTTGATGGGTATTAGATCGATTGAGCCATTCAATGTTCGGGGATCGAGCCTTGTGGTCTCCCACCTTGCATATGCGGATGATGTAGTGATATTTCTAAATGGAGGTAAACGGGGTGTACAAGGCCTTATGAAATTCATCCATGATTATGAGGCATCGTCGGGGCAAAGAATAAATGCTACAAAAAGTTCTTTCTACATCTCGGCCCAAACTGCTCTTAGTCATGTGAATATGCTACGTGATATCACGGGATTTCAGCAAGGTGACCTTCCTTTTATATATTTGGGATGTCCTCTATTTATAGGACGGCCCAAAGTGATATATTTTACACAACTAGTGGAGAAGATAGCCAAAAGAATAGAAGGCTGGCAGCACAAACTACTTGGTTTTGCGGGACGTTTGATACTTATTCGCCATGTTTTACTTTCGATGACTCTCTATATTTTGGCTTCCTCAAATACTCCAAAGAAGGTGCTGGATGACATCGAGAGATTAATAGCCAACTTTCTGTGGGGACAGTCGGAGCATGGCAACAAATGACATTGGATGTCCTGGAAGCGACTTTGTATGGATGTTGGACAAAATGGTATGGGGCTTTATTCATTACGAAACATTCAACAAGCTTTCTCTTGCAAGTTGTGGTAGAGATTCCGAACCACAAATTCCCTATGGCGGGATTTCTTACTTGATCGATATTATAATATTGTATCACATCCAACTCTGGTCGAGGTCAAAGCTACTGATTCCACTGCTTTGGAGACGAATGATGGGGGTGAAGCTAATATCGGAGCCTCATATTGGTGTATTAATCCGTGGAGGACAAGTCTCATTTTGGCATGATAACTTCACTGCTTGGAAGTTTCGGTGATCTGCTCCTAGTGTGCAAGTCCGTGAAGTGCTTGGTCTCATGGGCTGGTCCTCAACTTTGGGGGAGACACTAACTTCGGAGCAGTTTAGACAATTGCCGCAAATAGTGCAAGGTGAGGGACAAGACCGATGGATTTGGAAACCGGAATTGAGTGGAAAGTTCTCTATAACCTCTGCAATTAAATTTTTCCAGCCCGGGCTATGGCAATTCAAGCTTCAAGGAAACTATGTTGGCAAGAGAAGCTTCCTTTGGCTTTGAGCATTTTTATGTGGAAATTTCTTAATTGCTTTTTTGCGTTTGATTTGGTTAGACAAAAATGGGGTGTTTCCTTAGCATCACATTGTTTGTGTGGTCATGGTGAGGATAGTTTTGAGCATGTCTTTCTGGAATGTTCAGTTGCAGGTTACTTATGGCGTTATGTCTGTGGATTGGTGGGATATCCCTGGTCTACTTCGCATTGTGGTGACCCGTTGACGTTAATTAAAATGCTATGGAGTTTTGGGAAAGGGCGTTGGCGAGATATAAATATTGTTGTGTTTTCTGGAGTATGCTGGGTGTTATGGCGTGCTCGTTGCAGGTTCTACTATGATGGCCTAAAGACTGATGGTAGAGGTATTTTGCAAGAATGGGAGAGTTATATACGGCCTATACTGATTGCTGGAGGGTTGTATGAGGCTTTTACGGCCAAGAGAGCACCGCCATGGATTGTCCGGAGTCGGGTGCAGGTGGTTCGGTGGTTGGGATTGGGTTGTTCGGAGGAGGTGATCTTGAATGTGGATGGTGCGGCTAGGGGGGAATCCCGGTATATCCAGTGCGAGTGGAGTAGCTCGTAAACGGTGTGGCAAATTTCTGGCAGCTTTCCATCATTATTTGGGAGATAACCTTACCAATATGGAGGCGGAAATGGAGGCTATGGTCCTCGGAATACAGATGATGCGGGATAGGGGATTACATAATTTTTTGATACAAACAGATTCCAAGGCACTCGGTGATGCGATTTTTCGAGGATTCGTGACAAATTGGAGGTTAGATACTTTATTTCAAAGATTATTGAGATTATTAAATGGCACTGCTGTTGTTCATATCTACCGAGAGGCGAACACTGTGGCAGATGGATTAGCAAATGAGGCGTGTGAACATAGAACGATACGTAGATATGAGGTTCTAAGTGATTTTCCTTGGCATATTAAGGGTCTTTTTCGGTTGAATAAGCTTGGTATACCCACACTTAGACAGATAGCTCTTTGATTTTTTGCCTTGTCGACTTATTTGATAAGGGCCACATACTTGTATATCTTCAGTTACAATTACCATCAATAAAATTCGATCTAAAAAAAAAAAATGTTTTCCAAAACAAAAAGACAAAAACATAAAAGTTGTCCATACTAAATTTTTATTTATTTCAAAAGGAAATAATTTATTAAAATCACAAATTAAAGAAAAAAGATAGCAATACAACTCAAAAAGAATTTAAGTATTTTTAAATTAAATATTTCCTCACAGTTATTACATCATTGTTTTTCAAACAATGCAGCAAGTACATAAATGAGTCGCGAATCACGACAACTCTAAATTACATATATAAGATTTTTTATCTGAATAATAGTGTTTATGGATAAATACTGCACATGGCGAGTGTCTTTTGGGGGAGGATGTGTTTTGGCAAAGACTGGACATAATTCGTCCCTTCATCGAATCCATCTTCATTTGACGTGAAAATATTTTGACACATCTGACGAAGATTGATTCATAGAATTCGTCCTTCGAGTCCTAATATACTCATCAATTCAGCAGAATGCACCGCAAAAACAATAAATACACAGCCTCATGTCGCCGTCTTAAAGAAAATGGATTGAAATAATATGTTATCCTTCTTTCTTTATTCCCAAATTTTAACATTCATTATTTATCTCCATCTCAAGTAGTCCATAGTATTTTTTTTCTTCTTTATTTCAAAAGGAAACAATTTCTTAAAATTACACATTAAAGGAAAAAGATACCAACAGTAAGCTCAGAGCATTTAAGTTATTTTTAAATTATATAATATTTCCTCGCATTTATTACATTATTGTTTTTCAAACAATGCAACATAGCCATAAATGAGTCTAGACAACTCTAAATTACATGTGTAAGATTTTTTTTTATATAAGAATAGTATTATTTATGAAGAAAGGTTCGTTCATGGTATTGTCATTTTGGGGAGTGATAGTTTTTTTCAATGATCGATGTAATCTGTCCCTTATTGAAGGGACTGATTCCGTGAATCCGTCTTCATTTGACGTGAAATTGTTTTGACACATAAGATGAACACGAATTCATGAAATTCGTTCTTCAAGCCTAATATACTCCCCAATTCAGCAGAATGCACAATCGAAACAATAAACACACGTAACCTTCTCTCGTCGCCTCATCTCAGTTTCGCCGCTAGTCGTTACCACCCCTAAAGAAGACAGAATGCAACAATACGTCCCCATTCTTCCTTAATTCCCAAATTTTAGCATCCATTATTCTCCATCTCCATCTCAATTACTTTCTAATAAACAATTCACCTTTTCTAAAAATTGTGGAAAATCGGATGGAATTAGAAACCAGTTTAAGTAGTACTTTGATACCAAGAATCTAGTACTTCAAAAGGGATTATGATGATTCCTTAGAAAGGCATACATCCTAAATGCAACTTGAAAAAAAAAACACTTTACCATATTATCCCTTTCAATCTAATTTTCTGCATCCATGATGTTTCCAATATAGGTCTCTAAATAGAAAACAATTTCCTACTTTCCTAACTCGAAATTAGAAATTTTTGTCCAAATGCACATTTATTATTGTACTGTAATATACAAAATTTTGCAAATTGAAAAAGAGTTTTTAAACCAAACCAAATGCAATTAACATGCTCAATATGCAATCAAAAATATTTCTAAATGATGAATCTCACACAATTAGGAAATATAGTTGCAGCTTCAAGAACAATTAAGAAATATAGTCGAAACAAATACTTGTAGTTGCATCTTTACTCGATGCTACATTCAAGAAGTGAACTTCCTAACTATGAGAATCTAAGTTTCAGTTGGAAAATAAAGCTTCACTTTCCCACAAAATGTACATCAAAACAAGAAATGTATTTTATCTAGTCTCACTAGGTCCCTTTAGCTTCTAGCTGCACATCAAGACATTCTTTATCATTCCAAGGCGTCAATGATCTTTCTTGAGTAAGATTCTGAAGCAGTAGAGACCAAATTTCCATGTAAGAAAAACGTTGGAATAGAGAGAATATGAAAACAAGGTAGAAAGGTTAAAGCTGATACTCTTGAAGAAATGGTTTTGATTCCAAATTTATTAGTAAAAAGGAATCATTATTGATGTAGAATAACTTAGGGTAAAACAATTAGTCATATGAGAAAAAATAACCGGTTAAAAATTTTCTCCTTATCCTCATTAGGGGTATGAACCATTGTTCACTATTGTAAGTAAGACTTGAAAAAATTAAAGGAAAAGAATACTTGCAGCCCAATAATTATTGTTTCACACCATTACTAGTTCATTAGCGACGACAAAAAAAACCAGGTCTAGATATCAAATTTATTGATCCTAATAAATATATCAGAAATTGAGAATCGTGGAAACAAATTTTATTAAGTGAAGAAAATGAAAATTTAATTAGAATATCACCTAAACCTAGAAATTCCACCATACTATGATTTTGAAACAAAGGCAAGAACCAAAAGCAGCTAGGTTTAAGTATTCCTAGGGCAACAATATGAATTGGTTAGCATTATGGGAGCAAGAAACATATGTCTAATAACATTCGACATCTACTGATTCTATATGAATATACTTTATTTATTGTATTCTTGTGACTTAGGGATTCTAATCGTACCATGATATGGAAGAACGTATGGATTCGCAAAAGAGTATAGGTAAAAAGTATTTTAAATTATTTGTTAACAACTTTCATATTTTACTCTAGTCATTGTCAGTGTGGTGATCTATAAAGAATCTTAGTAGGTAATAGACAAAAAATAATCATATTACCGGAATGGTGATCAAGATATGATTTTCCCATTTTAGATGACGGAAAGAATTTCACCCCTCTTGAGCGCAAATCTATATGATTATTTTGGGCTTTCTTCTCAGTAATTTTCTTCATAAGTCTTTTGTGCTCTTCTTTGTTATATGGATTGCTCAGAAATCCCATAATCTGCACCCTAAAATTTGAACATCCATTTGTCCTTGGTTTGGGAATGCTGCTAGCAATCATACTTATCTCTTTTGGATCTGACTTAATAAATGTATAAAAAGAAAGAAAATGAAATTACAGAGGAAATAATTTCAACTAATGAAAACGAATGAAAGAGGAGAGAAATAGTAATGAATACTTTGCCAAAATAGTATACTCACAATTTAGTTTGTCATGAAAATGTCCATAATTTTTATTTCATTAATTTTAGTCAGATATCTTTTAACTTTAAGAAAAATCTAGTCTCACCGCTTGCCCCACGACATATTCCCACTTAAACTCATTTTTTATGCTCATGTGCATTTATTTTTTAAAGTAAATTTGTCATGTCGGGCCATCTCGCGCCATATCATCTAGAGAAAAAAATTTCCCGAGTCGGCATTCTAGCTTCGCTCGAGACTTTAAGCTAAATTTCGTGAGACCGACGGTGATCACTCTTTTTATTTTTGTATACATAAAACGATATGTGACTACATTATACAAATAAAAGATACGGATCATTTTAAAGACAACAAAAATAGTTAGAAAAACATCTAAAATAAAATAAATCTAAGTGGAGCCTTACGCTCTCATTTGATGGTTGGTCATGAATAGGCCGCTTTAGACTTTCCTTTCTTGGAACATGAAGCGTTATTTGGCTGGGAACTTTGAAGATTCATATCTTCATACACTATTACAATTGAAGAGTTCAAGGTTGATAAATTGCATTAGAACCTTCAACCCTCATGTTTTCAAGGAACATTGAATATTCCTGATCGTCTTTAGGTTTTTTTTCCACTCGAGTTTTGGAAAGACTCACAAAAATTTTATGACTTTCACCATCTGCTTCATAGTCTAGAAATGTTATAGGCTCTGATAACCCCGTTTCTTCTTTGGCTTGAAGTACAAAAGAAGATCCATCTTTCTTCAAATTACGCAAAAACAATGCATAATCTAGATCATCACCAGTATAAACAGGAAATTGAGGTTGAAAATCTTGACAAATGGACATGTAATCATGTGTCATATATTTATTATAGCCATTTCTTGCATTTGAATTAGTAGAAGCCATTTTTTCGCATAGTCTAGCTAGAATGGAACTCAAAAGAAGCAGCTCCAACAAATTTTCTTCCTTAAACCTCAAAAAAAGGTTCTATTTAAGTGTGGACCATTCAGAATTTAGAACAAAAATTTCCTGCAATTCATAAAAAAATAATAATTATAAAACTCGTAGGATTGAGGGATTTGCTATAACTTGAATAATGAAACTAAAAAATAAGTAGGAATTTAAAACACCAAAAAACGATCGAGTCTCAATTTTGATGAATTTTTAGTAAGATTTATAAAAAAAAAAAATTGAGTTTTATGACGTTCATATCGGACCTATATGCACCACATCATTGAGCATTCAAGATACGATGAGAATTATTAATGGTTATCCGTAATTAGAACCATAATTTGAATCTGAATTTTTTTTTAAAAAGGGGATATTGGATGAATGGTAAAACAAAATTGAAATCCTGAAACCATAAATCATAATTGTTGAGGAGAACTACAAATGTTAAGAGGACGAAAAAAATTACCTTGTTCAAAAGGTTCACTTTTTGCTCTGCTGGAAATGAAGCCTAGATAAAAAAACTAGAATGCTTTACCATTTATATATTTTTGGTCGGTTGTTGTTGGACCATGTGTCATTTGAAATTTCATTAAAAAAATTATACTTTCAATCTTATTCTTTATGGCAAGAATAATTCATCTTCATTGAAATCTAATGTAAAATTGTCCAACGTGATGACTCATGTTTGGTAAAAGATGTATAAAAATGGTAAATAATTAGAGCCTAGAAAAGAAATATTCCTCTTTTAAAAAACATGGTAAAGTATCCACTTTCTTCCTAACGGTTACGTCTGCTCACACCTGCAAATAAGTCAACTATTTGCGTCAGGCATTTTTTCTTTTTCTTTTTTGTTTCTCGTCTTGTTCAGGACAAAATTGTGTTCAATGTCCGTTATCAAAAATAACACTCTTTCTCTCTCTTCCTTTATTTTCTGTTACATCTCGAAGTTTTCAAAAAACATAAAAGTGGTCCATAGTAAATTTTTATTTATTTCAAAAGGAAAGAATTTATTAAAATCAGAAATTAAAGAAAAAAGATAGAAACAGTAATCTCATAGCATTTAATTAATTTTAAATTAAATATATCCTCACAGTTATTACATCGTTGTTTTTTAAACAATGCGGCAAGTACATAAATGAGTCACGAATCACGACAACTCTAAATTACATATATAAGAGTTTTTTATCTGAATAATATTGTTTATGGATAAATATCCGCACGTGGCCATGTCTTTTAGGGGAATAAGTGGTTTTGCAAAGACGGACATAATCTGTCCTTACTAAAAGACGTAATTCCGTGAATCCGCCTTCATTTGACATGAAAATATTTTGACAGATCTGACGAAGACGAATTCATAGAATTTTTTATAAGAGTAGTATTATTTATGGAGAAAGGTTCGTTCATGGTAGTGTCATTTTGGGGAGGGATTGTTTTGACAATGATCGACGTAATATGTCCTCATCGAGCGACTGATTCCGTGAATCCGTCTTCATCCCGACATGATATTTTTTTTAAACATAGGGACGAAGACGATTTCATGAAATTCGCTCTTCAAGCCCTAATATACTCCCCCGAGCTCCGCAAAAATACATAATAGAAACAACAAACACACAACCTTCTCTCATCGCCTCGTCTCGGCAAAAATCAAAACTTAAGCGTCTGCAGTAAATATGCAAATCATCTAATCCAAACGTAGGTTCCAACCAAACTAACAGGTTCAAATTATTATCACGTTTCAACTTGCGAATGCTAGCTATAGTTCTATCATTCGTAATTCCTCGAACATTCCAAACTAACCAATTCATATTTAAACCAATAAAACATGCAGTAGAAGTAACCAAAAAAAGGTTATTATGTAAGTGAGCATTGCCCTCTTTTGGCCTAACCTTGGTGACCGCCCTCGGGAGCTTGTGGCACTCGCTTTGTGGTCGTGTAACCTCTGTTGGTGGAGGAAGTCCGTGGAAAATTCAAAATCATGGAACTAATTGGTTGTCCCGAGACCTCTAACGCATTGTCCCCTCGCTTTCGGCTTTCTCTGCGTCTGGAATGTAGGGCGGCCCAGATGGCTGTGTACCCGAGTCAGTCAATACAGGTGGGTCAGCCGTTTCAAGCGGGTCCTGCTGACCCGGTTGCTTTATGCCTGTTCTGATATCATCCCCTGGAACCGCTGTGACAGATTCCGGCACTACCGCAGCCATGGCAGCCTCTACCATCTGGTCCGTAAAATCCTTTAAAGATTGCACCATTAAATCCCGAGGCTGATTGGTGGAGGGATGGACTATAACTTTGGAAGGTACAATCCGTGAATTGTTCACCGGCGAGTACCCCTCCACAATGATGTTGAAAACGGATTGAAATACTATGTTATCCTTCTTTCTTTATTCCCAAATTTTAACATTCATTATTTATCTCCATCTCAAGTAATTTTCTTAGTCTCCATCTCAAGTAGTCCATAGTAATTTTTTTCTTTATCTCAAAAGGAAACAATTTCTTAAAATCACACATTAAAGGAAAAATATAACAACATTAAGCTCGGAGAATTTAAGTTATTTTTTAAATTATAAAATATTTCCTCGCATTTATTACATCATTGTTCTTTAAACAATGCAACATAGCAAGAATGAGTCGAGACAACTCTAAATTACATGTATAGGAGTTTTTTTTTATTATAAGAATAGTATTATTTATGGAGAAAGGTTCGCTCATGGTAGTGTCATTTTGGGGAGGGATTGTTTTGACAATGACTCGATGAATCTGCCCTCATCGAAGCGATGAATTCGTGAATCCGTCTTCATCCGACGTGAATTTTGTTTTACACGTAAGATGAAGACAAATTCATGAAATTCGCTCTTCAAGCCCAAATATACTCCCCAATTCGATGAGAATGCATAATAGAAACAACAAACACACACAACCTTTTCTCGTCGCCTCGTCTCGGTTTCACTGCTAGTCGTTGTCGCCCCTAAAGAAGATGGATTTCCACAATACGTCTTTATTCTTCCTTCATTCCCAAATTTTAACATCCATTAATCTCCATCTCCATCTCAATTTTTTTAATTCTTAATTTTGTAATTTTTTTTAATTATGTAATTTATGTTTATATTTTTTTTTTTGCGTTTTTTTTTATGTAATTTATGATTAGATGGAGAATGTGTATATGACACCTACGTATGTCTATCCTTGACATCTAAACACGAATGTCTTATATCAACAATGTGATCATTGTTCCAACACTATATGGGACAATACAATTAAATTGAGACTAAATAACCCTCTTGATTTCATTCGTTGTGACAACATACTTTGGCTAACATATAGGAAAGAGTAATAAAGAAATGATCAATACGATAGATAGAATATGATTTGGAAGGTTAAGCCGTATATGTAGTTGACTATGACCTAGTCACTGCTCTAGTTGAGAGATGGCGACTTGAGACCCACACTTTTCAATTTTCTTGCGAAGACACGACCATCACCATGTAGGATGCTGGAGTCGTTGTTGACTGCCAATTGTAGGACAAACAATTAGTTTAGACGAGGTTGTGAATTACAACCTAGATACGCGGATGAGATAGTGAATAATTTTTGAGTTTTAGGCCTAGAGAGCGGTATTTAAAGGGAAATGTCCTTAATAAGAGAGAAATACTTGCACATATTTTAAATAGGCTGACCAATGATCTAGTGAGAAGAAATAATAGTCAAATAGGTCATCAACGTATTTGCTCTTAACTCCCCTTTCATCATTTTTAATAAAGTTTTTTTTGGCACCAATGTTTTTACAGGGCATCCATTTTGGTCATTCCGTCCAAAAAATTTGAAAAAAATCGTTAAAATTGATGACATGGCCAAACGTTTCTCTCATCCTTTGAATCTTCGAAGGGTATTTTTGTAAACCAATAATTCTCGCACCCTTAATCATTTAACCCATTAGCACTTCTCAACAAATTGAATTACCAAATATAGGATATGTGTGGAACAGATACATCCCTAAGCATATGGATACTCCCTGCAATTCTAAGTAAGTATTTTTAGAGCATGTTAAAATGGTATAAAACAATATCTAACAATCATCTGATACCATCATTTGTAGTAATGCACTAAGATATAAGCATGAAATTAAAAATGCTACCATAAAGAAGAGATTTAGAAACGCCTTTAATGTAAATTTGGTAGATCCTTCCTTCCAATCTAGAATTACAAAATCAAGCAAGCACTTATTCTCCTTTTCCGTGGCTCAAGCTCTTTTACATTGGGTATGATGAAGAATTGGGTAAACAGGAGAATTCTAGGTTTCAATTTGGGGGGAAATTGATCTTTGTTTTAAAAATGGCGCTGGGTTAGCTGATTCAGGGGAATTATTGATTTCCAAAAATACTCTTCGAAGAGAGATAATGAGAGAAACGTTTGGTCATGTCATAAATTTTAACGATTTTTTCAATGTTTTGGACGGAATGACCAAAATGGCTGGCCGTAAAAATATTGGTGACCAAAAAAGTTAAACTTTGCTAAAAATTATGAAACTGGTTAAGCGCAAATACGTTGATGACCTGTTTGGCTATTATTTCTTCTCACTAGAATCATTGGTCAACCTATGTATAATATGTGCATAGAGGGTTATGGAAATGTTCTTAATAAGAATGAAATACTACTTTCGAGTACATATCTTCTAGCGCAGTGGTTCACTCTCGAATATGTGCGGTTTTTTTATTAAAACGATTAATGTACACCAATATGTGTTATCCGTTTGGTTATGATGCTTTACTGATCAAAATTCGAACATGCTCGAAAATATTTGAGTGCTCTGGACGCGTTAGATAAAAAAAATTCAACAGTTCAAGATTTTTTTAGCAAGGACATCTATTGTCATTTTCGGACATCCGTTGTGTAAGACAAGTGCTATTTGTCTAAGGACATGTTCATCGAGGATAAAACACATTTTGCATCCTTACGGTATGTGTTCATAAGGAGAGAACACAAGTTGCATGGATTTAACGTATATTCAAATGCATGCAAACGACTTGTCCAAAAAAGTATTATATATGTCTTGGAGTTTAAGGTGTTCTACAATGTAGTCGTGACGATATTCTACCCTCAAAAGAAATAAAAATAAGTTGTCATAAAAAAATGTCTTATTTTATGTAAGAGAAAACAACTCAATTCGTCGCCCAATTATTTTACGTTATCCTCGATAGTCGTAGTTTGTTTTTTTCGATTTAAAGAATTCTCCAAATATTTATGGGTAGCCTAAAGAATCCTTACCACCACTTTCGTAGCAGAATCTGGTAAAATCAAGCACGTGTAGTGCACATGCTCTAAAAATACGGGTAAAACAATATTTTCTCCCTCCAAGATTAAAAAAATATTTATTTTTCATCTTCTTCCTAAATTCATCTCCCCTCTTCCGTTTTCCATATCTCCCTTCCGTGGTCACCGCCAATCCAACTGAAAATGTCAAAAAACAAGTCATATCAATCTTCTATGGAAAGAAGTTGAAAATGTCTAAAAATTATACCAATCCAACTGAAATACAAGCTCATCATTCAACTGAAATAATCATTTATACCAATCCAAAACCATCAATCAGACATAAGACAAATTAGAGTAGGGGTGGATGCCCCATAATTTCTCTGCTTTTTAAACACTGGACTTCGAAGGAAAAGCCGAATAGTTACAAAACATCAAATCAAAAAATGAAGATATGGGCTTGTGCGCAGAGAAGAAGAGATCTAAACTGCAAAGTTTGAGTTCAAACTACCAAGCTAATCCACCAACTTCAAACCCACATTTGTTATCCATCTTCTTCATCTCTATTCTCAATTAAACCCTAGAATAAACCCAATTTGAATACATATCTATCTAAATTGATTTTTTTTTGTGAAGTTGGGTTGATTCTTGAGCTAGATGAAAACATATTTCCCAAAATTGTTTGAGACTCAAATTGATTAATATTTTCAGAATTGATGAGAGAAAAAAAGGAAATGTATTTTTCATGGATTAATTGGATGATAGGCTAATTTTTTGTGAATTAACAATGGAAAAGAAGATGGTTTAAGAAGAAGAGGGTGAAGAAGATGGTTGGGTGAAGAAGATGATATGTAATAGAAAATTGTTAGGGTGTATCGCGGACCGGACTAACCAAAATACGACATGTGTATTACGTGACTAGTTGGAAAACATTAGGATTTTATCACGGCTATGTCTTCTTTGGAATTTTTTTGACCCTGTTGCTTGAAACACGTACCCGAGACGTGATTGTTTTTGCCGAAATTTTGGCCCGATTCTTTAATTGGTCATTTATAGTCGCACGTAAATAGTTGATACTAAAAATAGACTAATAAAAAGGTTTTGCTATTTTTGCTAGTTGGGTAAATTGTTGGTGCTGAATATGGGGGATTTCTCTTCGTAAATTAATGGAGGATTTTTCCTTTTGGGTCCCTAAATTATATGCGCTTAGCCACTTTTATCCTTTTTAGAAAATATTATCTTTTTTATCCCTTATTAATATACGGGCAGCCCAAATCATCATTCTGTTAAAAACTTTGCCAAAACATTCCCATCCCAAAATGCACGTTTTAGACTCCAACCATATATTGAAACATATAAAAAACTCTCACATAACATGTTCAAACTATACTCAATCAAATCTGACATCACTGTCCATTGTACCAGTTTGGATTGCATTTGAGGGTTTGCCTATACATTTATACAATAAATCCAAGCTATTTTTGTTGGCTCAAGCGGTAGGCCGCCAACATGCGTTGGATGCTCCGACCGCAAATGCTACACGCCCGAGTATTGCATGTATTGTACAAAAAAAAAACAATTAGCCCCTTAATTTGAATTCCTGAGCTACAAAATCCGATCAGGGGATCCGCAAAGCAGGGTGTTCCTTTGCGGTCCAATCCAAGTAAACCCTTAGCCCCTAAAGGGAGTACATCAAAACTGTAATAATACAATGAATTTTGTGTATCACAACTAATGTTGGCTACAAATCAGCTACTTTATTAGCCTCTCAATAAGTGTGATGGGGACGCCCAATGTGAGGGTAAAAAATGCTTGAAAACAATCATCAATCACCCAATTAGAGATCTTACGTTGCGTTACAGCATTCACAAGTATTTTAGAGTCCGTCTGTTCCAAGTCCACCTTCTTCCATATTGAATTAGTCAATTAAATCCCATTGAGCAATGCATTAATCCCATCGAGCAGCGCCGTCTTTGCTCAAAATAAAAGATTATGATTTCCAATCATAATCCTTCCACCGAACAATGCGAACCCGGTGAGTGTCCTTTTTATGCCGCTGGAAGATTACCCTGCGAGCTTCGGTAACCATTGCCAGTTGGTTATCAAATTCCAAACAGAGCAGCCTCTTTGTCGTTCGTTTGCCCTCAAAAAATAATTTACACCTTGATATCCAAGGTATCAAAACAACCTTTGTCGAAAGAAGCAAGAGCTGCTGTGATTCCACCCTTTTCCTATCATCCACCAGTTCATCAACATTGTCGTTGGGGTAAGCCGCCCTTTTTCTGGGATCACACAATTCGCATGACCCGCCGCAAACTGCCATAAGTGTTTCGCCAACTGGCACTCCAAGAAAACATGTGTCACCGAATCCATACCCTTACCACAAGAACATCTTGTAGCAAAGGTTGAAACCATATCTCCATAAAACATCTTCCATCGGGAGAAAACGATTAAGTAACTTCCAAAGAAAAATCGACCACTGAAGGGGCAATATCTTATCCCATATACTTTGCCGTGTATATAAGGTAACGATACTGAAGGGATTCATGGGCAGAAACTCATTATAAACACCCATGAGTCCTCCCCTGAAGGATCTACTCATACCATAGGAATCGAAAAATACGACAAAGACTTACGTTTTTTCGGCTAAAGATTCTGTCTTTGCGAATGTGTGCTGCTGCCACCAAAGTGCCTTCCCTTGCAGAATTGCTCCCTACGGGTATCCACGCGACGAAAAGAGCAGTGAGTGCTAGCTCTTCGAACGGATCCTGCTAACTAGTTGTTCCTTGACAAGAGCTCAATAGGAGGAGACGACTCGGTCGACCATAACCAGATAGGACTGAAACGACGACGACCCAAATAACAACAACAATAAGGCAAGTACAGTAATGACCCCAACGATCCACAATTCAAACGCAGATATACAATTCAAAATATATATCACGATTAGATAACAACAATTGAAATTCGGATTATATATGCAAATATAATTAAAAAAATTAAGGGTAGCAATTCAATAAACCAAACAATAAATACAAAACATGCAATTGATTGTAATTCCAACAATTTATGCAAATATTCATGCCCAATTACTTCTTAAACAATTCCATAACAGTACCCAACATAATTAAACGATTTCATACGGAAAATAACTGAGGGGTTGGGTCCTTACTCGTTACGTAGGAAAAAACAAGGGTAAACCCGAAATCAGCTCGGGCAGATTCACTCGCGGGGGCGATAACTTTCTGCTGCGATTCTCAAATTGTGTTCCGTCTGCGCTCACTCGAATGTCTTTTGATTATCTTCAATTTGATATGTTGTGGGTCGAAAACGTATTCCAGTAGCCACTTAATCGTCTTCTGAAAGTTCTGGGCAGAAGGTTGAGTTCTCAAAATTTTCTTCTTGGCAGCTACTGCTGCTTTCTTTTCTTTTCTTTTTGTTTGTGCGCACGTTTCCCCACGCTCACCAATCCCACGATTTTATTTTTTTCCTTTTTCTTTTTTATTCTGTTCAATTCCCTTATTTTCTTAATCTCACGTTTTTTTCACTTTTTCTTTTTCTTTTATTTGATTTCATTTCCTAATGTAATTCCTTGCTCTCTTTTCTTTATTTTAATTATGTTATAGTTACTTTCCTAATTCCAATAAAATTCTAAATTTATTTCAATTTCAATTCCACGTCTAATTTATTTATTTATTTTTTTATTTTATTTTTTTTAAAAACTAGACCATTTATAATATGGTCCAGCTTTATTACAATTATTTATTATAAGACCTCACCGGAGGAGGAGTAGTAGAAGCCCGTTGAGCGGGTGCCCCGTGAGGGGGAGTAGTAGATGTCCCGTTGAGCGGGTATCGTAGAAGTCCCGTTGAGCGGGTGCCCCGTGAGGGGAGTAGTAGATGTCCCGTTGAGCGGGTGTCGTAGAAGTCCCGTTGAGCGAGTGCCCCGTGAGGGGAGTATAAGACCCACACAAGGGAACCCAAAGAAATGACAATTAAATCATTCCCCTTGTGTGAGGTGGGTATCGAACCCGAACCTCTCGGTCACGAGCGAGTGGATGTTACCCACTCGGGCTACCATGCCTTCGATAATTCCACGTCTAATTAACTACTCCTTTAGGTGAGGGGTGTTCATTAATCGGTTTTAATCGAAAACCGCACCACACCAAATTTAAGTTTGGTGTACGGTGCGGTGTTTGGTCAATTATGGTGCGGTTAAATACGGTTTTAGTTACCGCAAATTATTTTTCGGTGAGGTCGCGGTTTAGCAAATTTTAATTTATATCGCACCGCAAATCGCATTATGTATATACCTATCTAAATTTTTTTTTTTTTTTTTATGTTCAGAAAATGGTATATTCACATTATTTGTTTTATTAAATTTAATTTAATTACAATTAATATATTAATATTAGTTGTTTTATTAGATTTAAATTAGGGTTAGGATCTGATTCTCTTATTCTCACACCTCATAATAGTCACAACTCAGAAGTCTCAACGGCACTCTCTGGTTTCATTGAAAAAGGTTTTTTTTTTAACATTTTTTGTGTTTGTTTTATTTATTGAATTGAGTTATATATCTTTAAGTTTAGTTTTTTAATTTCGTTTTATTTATCAATGAGAATTTCGTAACTAGTTGATGTCAATTCGCAGACTGTGGTATTAAAAACGCTAATTGCATGACAATTGCAGTGAGTAGAACTTTTCATTTATTTGTTTAGAACTTTCAAAGAAAACATATGTATTTTGCTAACGTTTTCAATTTAGACATATTTATTTTGAATTCACATTAAAACTATGAGATCTTGTTACATGGTTAATCTCTTAAAAATATTATATTGGAGCTCGTGAGTCATAATATATTTAAATAATTGTATAATTTTTTTAGATCGGTTTTCACCGCACCTAATTTCACCAAACCAAAATAATTATGGTTTGGTGAAATTCGGTTTGGAAGTCAAAATGGTGCGGTATGGTTTTAGAAAATATATTAAAAAACCGTATAAAAACCGCAATAATAAATCGGTTTTCACCAAACCGCACCAATGAACACGCCTAGGTGAATCACAATTAAGTCCCCCAACTACGATACGCGTGCAAAATTTCCCTCAAGAAACGTACACAAATATAACACAGAACATGTTATAAAAATAAATGGACACGTAGTCACATAATCACACTAACAAAATTAGGCATACGCACTTAGTTATGCCAAAATTAATTGCACGCAAAAAATCACGTAAGCAAAAGTCCCGGGTAAACTCTTTTTTCTCTGCTTATGTCGATTGATTATTTGTTGTCAGGTCATTTCAATCCGACGATTAAGCTTGAAATTGAAATAGTAATTATATTTGTTTCTTATTTCTTACCATTTAAATCAGAACTTATAGTTGCAATAAGAAAGCCAACATAATCCTCTTTGGTAAGAAATGTATCATCAGTTACTCGATGAAACGAGGTTACTCCTTTACTACCTCTAACCATAGGCAAGTATTTGTTCTTTGATACCATTAGTTCTGGAAGTTTCGTGATTCCGGTTGCAACTGCAAACCAAAGGGCATTATTTCCCAACATTTTGTTATTGACCCTGGATGCTGCCCTATAAATTCTTTTGCCTTTTCCCAGTCACCCTTTAGTGCAGCTTTGTATAAGGGCACATGAAAGGCCCGATTGGTGGCTGATTTAGAACCTGCAACATAAAAAATAAAAATAAAATTTACAATATAAATCATTTCCTAACCATTTTTATCTTAAAATTTTCTAGAAGCAAACACGCACTAACATGAAAGCATATATGTTACCAATTACTTATATTATGAATATTATAAAATATAGGGAGTAGAAAATTTGCTGCAAATTTAAAAATAGATTATATCTTCCCTGCAAGAAATCTCTCTAATTGAATAAGTTTCTATTTCGAAAACATTTATACTTTTTTTATTTATTTAAGGAAAGCCATCTATTGTAGTGGGGGGTTTGGCATGGACCCTACCAGTTTTTTAATAAGACCAAATTAGGCGAATAAAAGTACATAGAGGGAGACTATATCCAAAAGAGTAGGTGAAAACAAATTCACTCCATACATGAAAAACAATGCAGAAACTGATCCATTTATATATATGAATCAGGTTGTACAAAAGATTCCTAACTAAAAAAATTTATACTTCTCCAAAACTCTACTCAGGACTACACATCTTATTAACAACAAACTTGTATCGTCACATAAACGGTTTAGGATCTACAGTCTTATTATCTGTCATGTGCTTCACTTGAATCACAAATAATTGTCAAGCCACTTTCCCATAGTTTCCACATTTTAATCTTAAGATTCTATACTTTAAAATTAATACACAATAACAATAATAAAATTTAAACTATTAAAGTTCTAATAATTTAGAGTATGGACGTGGATGAATATGAGACATACCTAATGCACAAAGTCACTAATCTTAGACACCACTAAAACATATGGATTGGCAACTGACGTAACATTTGACAATGAATGCACAAAGTGGATTCTCATAGAATTCATCTAAACAATGAGTCCCATATACCGTCTAGTATGTTACTGGGTATACTTTAAATGTAATAATTAAAAAAAATCAATCCGGTAGAACCTAAATTAAGAAATAAGATTGTTTAACAATAAACTGAAATGAGCCATATGATTCAATTCCACGTATTGTACAATTTCCTACCCGTTTACTCTCAATTTTTTTTTTAACTAGACCATTTATAAGTATGGTCCAGTTTATTACAATTATATTATTATAAGACCTCACCAGAGGAGGAGTAGTAGAAGTCCCCGTGAGGGGAGAAGTAGATGTCCCGTTGAGCGGGTGTCGTAGAAGTCTCGTTGAGCGGGTGCCCTGTGAGTAGTAGTAGAAGTCCCGTTGAGCGGGTGCCCCGTGAGGGGTGTATAAGACCTCACACAAGGGAACCCAAAGAAATGGCAATTAAATCATTCCCCTTGTGTGAGGGAGTCCCGTTGAGCGGGTGCCTCGTGAGGGGTGTATAAGACCTCACACAAGGGAACCCAAAGAAATGACAATTAAATCATTCCCCTTGTGTGAGGGAGGTATCGAACCTGGACCTCTCTGTCACAGGCAGTGGATGTTACCCACTGGGCTACCATGCCTTCGATACCCGTTTACTCTCATGAAAGACAAGATGGCGGTGTACCTTTCTCTCCCTCTCTCCCTCTCCTCTTTTGTTTTTAGGAATAGCTTCCGGGGTACCAACTCTTCCTTTACTACATCTCGAAGTTTTGTGGTCTGTAGTTATTTTTTTATTTATTTCAAAAGGAAAGAATTTATTAAAATCTTAAATTAATGAATAGCTTCCGGGGTACCAACTAGGGTGTTTTCGGGGATATTTGGTGCGTTTTTACCAAAATAAACTGCACTTGTTTGAGAAAATTTAAAATCGTATCAAACTAATTAAAATTTCAAACTACACTTTTTAATATTATGCGATTTTGCAAATTATGTTGAGATTTTTTTTTATTTTGCGAGCATATTTAGAATTCATATTACTTAAACAATCCTAATTTTTTCTTGATGTGCCTTTTGGGGGTTAGAGTTAGATCCAAATCTATTTTTTTAAAATGCCCAGTCCCTAGATGTGAAATTGGCATATTGAAAATCCTATAATGACTAATTTATAAGTATATTTGAAATTTATATATTAGTATCTAGATTTTTTTTCCAAAATAAATAATAGGCAATATAACAACTAATATATTTTGCAAGATCAACAAATCAATAAGCTATCACATGAAATTACGACTAAAAATTCCACCACATAGAGATAGTATATAAAGTTTTGTTATAAGTGGATCGTTAGAAATCTTGTCACTATGTACAAATATATTGTCTTTTCTCATTTTACATAACAAAATTAATATTGTAAAAGTGAGTACAATATTTCAAGATGTATAAATATATTTTCTTTTGTCATTTTACAAAACAAAGTTAATGCTATATATAAAAGCAATTACATATTTCCAAGATGTGTACAAATATATTTTCTTTTCTCATTTTACATAACAAAACAAAGTTAATACTATGAAAGTGATTACAAATGTTGGAGATAGTAATTGCTATAAATAAATTACAAATGAAGAGTGGAGATAGAGAGATGTGAAGAATTTATCCTTGAATATTTTATTTTATTGTAAATAAGTTCTTGAATATTTTTACTTCTAAAGAGATCTTGATATTATATAATATAATTAAACTATAAGTTAAATTTACGATTTGAAAATTTTTTCAAACTGCACCAAACCATTTAAAAATTCAAATCGCGTAATTGGTGTGATTTGTTACCTGTTGAATTTTCTTGAAGACTCCTAGTAACAACTACTTGGAAGTCATCTCTTTGTAACTTATTTGAATCTAATTTAAATAAATTGGACCGTATAAATTTATTAAAAATATAAAAATATGAGATTAACCGGAGTTGTTATGAGTGAAAAGAGTTTAATATATCTTTCAAAAATCTCACATTACAGCTTATACATTGAGAATGACAATTGGAAGCTCTTCCATTTACGAAAATTGCAATTATAAACTTCGATTAATCATGCCGACTCATACCCCAATTGACCTAAAACAATCTATTTTGAATGACTAAAAGCTTAAGTGGAGAATGGTTAATTAAGGAAAAAGGGAAACTGTGGTCCAATTATAGTTTTTAAGTAAGAATTATAAAATAAACCGAACACTAAACTACTGCATTTAGATTGGTTGGAGTTCAGAAAGGGTGTTTTGTTCTAAGAACACATTTTTTTTTTGTAATTGATATTAAAATGGTGTTTTGGAGTTCAGGAACTTCGAAAGTTGCACTATAAATTTCGAGGCCTTTCAAACAAGGACTTGCTGAGCAAAATCCACTAGCAATAAAAGAAGAAAAATATTAGGCCTAGGAATAGAGAATTAATATCAAATAAAGGTTAATAAACGGGTAGGCGTCTCCCTGCCACTATACCATTTTGGTGGATTTATGAAAACCAATACAAAAAATTCAAATTAAGGTTTAACTGTTGGAATAATGATTTTTATTAATATCGGTATCCATAATTCTCTAATAAACAATTAGCGTTTTCTGAAAATTGTGGAAAACCGGATTGAACTAGAGACCAGTTTAAGTAGTACTTTGATACCAAGAATCTAGTACTTCCATATAGAGATTATGATGATTCCTTAGAAAGACATACATCCTAAATGCAATTTGAAAAAAACAACTTTACCAAATTATCCCTTTCAATCTAATTTTCAGCATTCATAATGTTTCGAATACAGCTCTCTAACTAGAAAACAATTTCCTACTTTCCAAACTCGAAATTGGGAATTTTTGTCCAAATACACATTTATTATTCAATTACAACACTCACAATCAAAGTGTGCAACTTTAATTACAAAACTCACAATCAAAGTGTGCAACTTTAATTACAACACTCACCATCAAAGTGTGCACTTCCCATTTACATTACAACACACAATCAAAGTGCACACTTTGAATTACAAAACTCACAATCAAAGTGTGCACTTTGAATTACAAAACTGACAATCAAAGTGTGCACTTCTCATTTACATTACAACACTCACAATCAAAGTTTACACTTCTCATATACTGCTTGGTGTCATTTTTATTTCATTAATTTTAGTCAGATATCTTTTAAGTTTAACAAAAGTATAGTCTCACCGCTTGCCCCATGACATATTCCCACTTAAAATCCTTTTTGCTGCTCATGTGCATTTATTTTTAAAGTAAATTTGTCATGTCGGGCCATCTCACTCCATATCATCTGGGAGAAAAAATTTCCCGAGTCGTCAAATTTTCTCTTAAAAACAAAACCAATTTCCATTAGACAGACGGTGATAACTCGTTTTCTTTTTATATACATATGTGACTAAATTATACAAATAAAAGATATGGCGCAGTTTGAAGACAACAAAAGTAGTCAGATAAACATCTAAAAAAAAATCAATCTAAGTGGCTCCTTACACTCTAATTTGGTGGTTGGTCATGAATAGGTTGTTTAGACTTTCCTTTCTTGTAACGCGAAGCTTTATTTGGCTGGGAACTTTGAAGATTCATATCTTCATACACTATTACAGTTGAGGAGTTCTAAGGTTGACAAATTGCATTAGAACCATCACAAGGTCCACAGCCCAGTGGGGAGATGGCCTTCCCACATCCAAGAGGTTGTGGGTTCGATACCCAACTCACAAAAAAGGAAGGATTTAATTTCCTATTCTTGGTTCCTCTTGTGTGGGTTCTTATACTCCCCATCTTGGGGCACCTGCTAGTCGGGCTTCTACTACTCCCCTCACGGGGCACCCGCTCAGCCGGGCTTCTACTTCTCCCCTCATGGGGACTTCTACTACTCCCCTCACGGGGTACCCGCTCAGCCGGGTTTCTATCCGCCCTATATGGGCTCCTCCTCTGGTGAGGTCCAATAAAAAAAATTTGCATTAGAACCTTCAACACTCATTTTTACAAGGAACATTGAATATTCAGAACCGGCTTCATGTTTTTTCCACTGAGTTTTGGAAAGATACAAATTTTTCATGCCTTTCACCATCTGCTTTATAGTTGAGAAATGTTATAGGCTATGATAATCCAGTTTCTTCGTTGGATTGAAGTACATAACACTACAAGAAAATAATGTAATAGGGACTGACAAATCCGTCGCTAATCATAGTTTCGCAATTGATTACCGAGCTGAATATCGTGGTCGTGGTATTTTTTCGCTCCTAAGCCACTTAACGATTGACTACCGACGTGAATACTTACAACACTCACAATCAAAGTGTGCACTTCTTATTTAAATTACAACACTCACAATCAAAGTGCACACATTGAATTACAACACTCACAATCAAAGTGTGCACTCCTCATTTACATTACAAAGACTCACAATCAAAGTTTACACTTCTCATATACTCCTTTGTGTCATTTATTGTATATCCTTGGAAATGCATGAGTTGAAATCTGAAAATTCAAGAATCAAATTATTTTAATGGAACATGAAGCGTTATTTGGATGGGAACTTTGAAGATTCATATCTTCATAGACTATTACAGTTGAGGAGTTCGAAGGTTGATAAATTGCATTAGAACCTTCAACTCTCATGTTTTCAAGGAACATTGAATATTCAGGGACCGTCTTTAGGTTTTTTTCCACTCGAGTTTTGGAAAGACTCACAAATTTTTAATGCCTTTCACCATCCCTGCTTCATAGTCCATAAATGTTACGAGCTCTGATAACCCAGTTACATAAGAAGATCCATCTTTCTTCAAATTACGCAAAAACAATGCATAATCTAGATCATCACCAGCATAAATAGGAAATTGAGGTTGAGAATCCTGACAAATGGACATGTAATCATTTTTCATACATTTATCGTAGCCATTTCTTGCATTTCCAATATATTCGTTTATCATCCGCCTCAATGATTTCTTGGAGAACTGCACACGCGTTTTGGTGTTGGAAACGTACTCCTTAAAAAATTTCAAGTCATCAACAACATCATTTGAATTAGTAGAAGCCATTTTTTCTCTTAGTCAAGCAAGAATGGAACTCAAAAGAAGAAGTTCCAACAAGTTTTCTTCCTTAACCCTCCAAAAAAGGTTCTATTCAAGTGTGGACCATTAAGAATTTACAACTAAAAGTTCCTGCAAATCATAAAAAATAATAATTATAAAACTCGTAGGATTGAGGCATCTGCTATAACATGAATAATGAAACTAAAAAATAAGTAGGAAAAAATAAAACACCAAAAACAATCGAGTCTCAATTTTGATGGATTTTTAGTAAGATTTATCAAAAAAAAATTGAGTTTTATGACGTTCATATCGGACCTATTATGCATCACATCGTCTAGCATTCAGTATACCGTAGAATTATAAAGGGGCTATTAAATGAATGGTGAAACAAAATTGAATTCATGAAACCATAAATCATAATAATTGAGGAGAACTGCAAATGTTAAGAGGAAGAAAAAAATTACCTTGTTCATAAGGTTCACTTTTTTGCTCTGCTGGAAATGAAGCCTAGATAAAAAACTAGAATGCTTTATATCATTTATATCCTTTTGGTTGGTTGTTGTTGGGCCATGTGTCATTTGAAATTTCTTAAAGAAATTCTACTTTCAATCTTATTCTTTATGAAAAGAATAATTCATCTTCATTGAAATCTAATGTAAAATTGTCCAACGGGATGACTCATGTTTGGTATAAGATGTATAAAAAAAGTAAATAATTAGAACATAGAAAAGAAATCTTCCTCATTTAAAAACATGGTAAAGTATCCAGCTCTTCCTAACGATTACGTCTGTTCACCAAACACTGCAAATAAGTCAATCATTTGCGTCAAGCTCTTTTTTATTTTTTATTTTTTTTTGTTTTTTTTGTTTCTTGTCTTGTTCAAGACAAGTTGTGTTCAATGTTCGTTATCAAACGCAACATTCCAAAACTAACTAACTCTCTCTCTTCCTTTATTTTCAGTTACATCTCGAAGTTTTTAAAAACATAAAAGTGGTCCATATTAATTTTTTATTTATTTCAAATGGAAAGAATTTATTAATGTCACAAATTAAAGAAAAAATATAGCAACAAATGAATCTCAAAGAATTTTAGTATTTTTTAAAGTATATATTATTTCCTCACGGTTATTACATCGTTGTTTTTTTAAACAATGCAAAGCAAGTACATAAATGAGTCGAGAATCACGACAACTCAAATTACATATATAAGAGTTTTTTTATCCGAATAATATTGTTTATGAATAAATATCCGCACATGGCGATGCCTTTTGGGGGAAGGATGTGTTTTGGCAAAGACAGACATAATCCGTCCTTATTGAAGTACGGATTCCGTGAATCCGTCTTCATTTGGCGTGAAGATAATTTAACACATCTGACGAAGACGGATTCATAGAATTCGTCCTCGAGTCCTAATATACTCCTCAATTCATTAGAATGCACCGCAAAAACATCTATTCAAGCGGATGATGTTTTTTCCACGTATGATATTTCATCTTCCCTTTGGGGTAATCACAGTTTAACTTAAAAAAAACGTGAAATGAGAAAATTAGTTTATTCTGGTATAGTCTCAAAAATCTATAAAAGAGACATAGCATTTCTTTACCTCTAGCCACGTAAATAATTGAACTGTTGAAGGTCATCATTAATTTCTTCTTGAATCTTTCTTTTAAGATTTGCAGAGGTTATTTCAAAAGTTAATATATAGGTAGATCGAAAATGGGCTACATCTTAGTGAAATATAAACTTTAGAAAAAGTGAGAGCCAACATATAATAAGGTATATGAATCTTAACCTAGTAGTTCAAATATTGTAAATGACTATATAAAAAGTAGACACTTAAAGATGTGTCACTTGGGGGAAAAAATAGTTATAGATGAATATTAACAAATATATAGCCATTAACCAAACTGCCACAAGAACCAAAAGCAGCTATGTTTAAGTATTCCTGGGGCAACAATATGAATTGGTTAGCATTATGGGAGCAAGATACATATGTGTAATACCATTCGACATCTACTTATTCTACATGAATATACTTTATTTGTTGAATTCTTAGGAACTTAGGGATGACCATGATATGGAAGAACGTATGGATTCACAAAAGAGTATATTCAAAAAGTATTTCAAATGATTTATTAACAACTTTCATACTCTACTCTAGTCATTGTCGATGTAGAAAATATGGTTAATTTAAAAATAATAGTGTGGTGATATATAAAGAATCCTAGTAGGTAATAGACAATAAATAATAATATTAGCGGAATGGTTATCAAGATATGATTTTCCCATTATGCTTATTCTGAGCTTTCTTCTTAGTAATTTTCTTCATAAGTCTTTTATGCTCTTCTTTGTCATATGGCTTGCTCAGAATTCCCATAATCTGCACCCTAAAATTTGAACATCTATTGGTCCTTGGTTTGGGAATACTGCTAACAATCATACTTATCTCTTTTGGATATGACTTAATAAATGAAAAAAAAGAAAAGAAAGGAAATTACATAGGAAATAATTTGAACTAATGAAAATGAATGAAAGAAGAGAGAAGTAGTAATGAATGGTTTGCCAAAATAGTATTCTCACAATTTAGTTTGTCATCAAAATGTCCATACTTTTAATTTCATTAATTTTAGTCAGATATCTTTTAAGTTTAACAAAAGTCTAGTCTCATCGCTTGCCCCACGGCATATTCCCACTTAAACTCCATTTTGCTGCTCATGTACAATTAGTTTTAAAGTAAATTTTTCATTTCGGGCCATCTCACTCCATATCATCTAGAGAAAAAATTGAGTCGGCAAATTTTCTCTTGAAAATAAAACCCATTCTAGCTTCACTCGAGACTTTAAGCTAAATTCCGTGAGATAGACGGTGATAACTCTTTTTCCTTTTTGTATACATAAAAAAGACATGTGACTAAATTATACAAATAAAATATATGGCGCAGCTTTGGAGACAACAAAAGTAGTTAGAAAAAAATCTAAAATAAAATCAATCTAAGTGGCGCCTTACGCTCTCATTTGGTGGTTAGTCATGAATAAGATGTTTAAACTTTCCATTACTCGGGAACAAGAAGCGTTATTTGGCTGGGAACTTTGAAGATTCATATCTTCATACATTACAGCTTAAGGAGTTCGAAGGTTGATAAATTGCATTAGAACCTTCAACCCTCATGTTTTCAAGGAACATTGAATATTCGATGATCGTCTTTAGGTTTTTTTCCACCGAGTTTTGGAAAGACTTAAAAAAAATTTTCATGCCTTTCACCATCCGCTTCATAGTCCGGGAAATGTTATAGGCTCGACAACCCTGGGCTTTCTTCGTTGGCTTGAAGTACATAAGAACATCCATATTTTTTCAAATTACGTAAAAACAATGCATAATTAGGATCATCACCAGCATAAACCGGAAATTGAGGTTGAGAATCTTGACAAATGGACATGTAATCATTTGTCATATATTTATCATAGCCATTTCTTGCATTTCCAATATATTCGTTTATTATCCGCCTCAATGATTTCTTGGAGAACTGCACACGCATTTTAGTGTTGGAAACATTCTCCTTAAAAACATTCAAGTCATCAGCAACATCATTTGAATTAGTAGAAGCCATTTTTACTCTTAGTCAAGCAAGAATGGAATACAAAAGAAGTTACAACAAATTTTCCTCTTTAACCCTCCAAAAAAGGTTCTATTCAAGTGTGGACCATTCAGAATTTAGAACTAAAAGTTCCTGTAATTCATAAAAATAATAATTATAAAAATCCTAGGATTGAGGAATATGCTATAACTTGAATAATGAAACTAAAAAAGAAGTAGGAAAATTTAAAACACCAAAAACAATCGAGTCTCAATTTAGATGGATTTTTAGTAAGATTTATCAAAACAAATCGAGTTTTATGACGTTCATATCGGACCTATTATGCACCACATCGTCTAGCATTCAGTATACCATAGAATTATAAATGGCTATACGTAATTAGAACAATAATTTGAATCTAAACAAAAATTTAAAAGGGGCTATTGGATGAATGGTGAAACAAAATTGAATTCCTGAAACCATAAATCATAATCATTGAGGAGATTTGCAAAGGTTAAGAGGAAGAAAAAAATTACCTTGTTCATAAGGTTCACTTTTTGCTCTGCTGGAAATGATGCCTAGATAAAAAACTAGAATGCTTTATCATTTATATCTTTTTGGTTGGTTGTTGTTGGACCATGTGTCATTTGAAATTTCATAAAAAAAAATCTAATTTCAATCTTAATCTTTATGGCAAGAATAATTCATCTTCATTGAAATCTAATGTAAAATTGTCCTACGGGATGACTCATATTTGGTACAAGATTTATAAAAATGGTAAATAATTAGAGCCTAGAAAAGAAATATTCCTCATTTAAAAACATGGTAAAGTATCCAGCTCTTCCTAACAGTTGCGTATGTTCACTAAACACTGCAAATAAGTCAAATATTTGTATCAGTCGTTATAAAAAACAACATTAAAAAAACTAACTCTCTCTCTTACTTTATTTTCAGTTACATCTCGAAGTTTTCAAAAACAAAAAGACGGACATAATCCGCACATGGTAAAGGAAAAAGATATCAACAGTAAGCTCAGAACATTTAAGTTATTTTTTAAATTATGTAATATTTCCTAACATTTACTACATCATTGTTTTTTAAACAATGCAACATAAATGGGTCACGACAACTCTAAATTACATGTATAAGAGTTTTTTTTTATCAGAATAGTATTATTTATGGAGAAAGGTTCGTTCATGGTAGTGTCATTTGGGGGAGGGATTGTTTTGACAATGACTAACAGAATATGTTCTTAATGAAGGACGAATTTCGTGAATCCGTCTTCATCTGACGTGAATTTTTCGACTCATAAGATGAAGACGAATTTATGAAATTCATTCTTCAAGCCCTAATATACTACCTAATTCAGCAGAATGCACAATAGAAACAACAAACACACACAACCTTCTCTCGTCGCCTCATATGGGTTTCTGCTTTCTAGTTGTTGCCACACCTAAAGAAGACAGATTGCAACAATACGTCTTCATTCTTCCTTCATTCCCAAATTTTAACATCCATTAATCTCCATCTCCATCTCAAGTTATTTCTTTAGTCTCCATCTCAATTTTTTTTATTCTTAATTTTGTAAATTTGTTTTTATTATGTAATTTATGTTTTTATTTATGTTTATGTGTTTTTTAATTATGTAATTTATGATTAGATGGAGAATGTGTCTATGACACATGCGTCCCTGTCTATCCTCGGACATCTAAACACGAATGTCTTATATCAACAAAGCGATCATCGCTCCAACACTATATGGGACGGTACAAATAAACTGAGACTTAATAACCCTCTCAATTTCATTCGTTGTGACAACATACTTTGGCTAACGTATAGAAAAGAGTAATAAAGCAATGATCAATACGATAGATAGAATATGATTTGGAGGGTTAAGCCTCATAGGTAGTTGACTATGACCCGACCATCGCTTCAGCTTGAGAGATGGCGCCTTGAGACCCACACTTTTCAATTTCCTTGAGAAGACACGACCATCACCATGTAGGATGTTGGAGTCGTTTTGTGACTCGCCAATTGAAGAACAAACAACTACTTTGGACGAGGTTGTGAATTACAAACCCCGTGATACGCGGATGGAGATAGTGAATAATTTGTTGAGTTTTAGGCCTAGAGAGCGCTTTTTTTAAGGGAAATGCCCTTAATAAGAGGGGAATCCCTTCTCATATTATACATAGGTTGACAAATGATGCTAGTGAGAAGAAATAATAGCCAAATAGGTCATCAACGTATTTGTGCTTAACCACTTTCATCATTTTTAGTAAAGTTTAACTTTTTTGGTCACCAATATTTTTACGGGCCGCCATTTTGGTCATTTCGCCAAAAAAATTTGAAAAAAATCGTTAAAATTGATGACATGGCCAAACGTTTCTCTCATCCTCTCTCTCTTCGAAGGGTATATTTGGAAACCAATAATTCTCTCACCCTTAATCATTTAACCCAACCCCATTTGTAAATTAAAGATCCATTTTCTCCTCCAAATTGAAACTTAGAATTCTCCTATTTACCCGATTCTTCATCCACTACAAGAAAACAGGTTAAATAGCGACCGAAATTAGCGACTGAAAATATTCGGCAACTCCATTAACAACGGAATACCGATCGAAAGGAAACCGAAAAAATATTCGGTCGGTATTCGGTTGCTATTACGACGTCCCATATCGGGTCCCGTTGACTAAATTAAACCGACGCCGTTTGTAGATACGTTACCAACGACCGTATATAACGACCGAATGCCGACGGAATAAATAACGGTGTCAAAACGACGTCGTATTGCTATTTCATTTCGGTAAAAAAATTAGTGTTTAAAATTAATTAAAGCGACGTCGTTTGTAGATACGTTACCGACCGAATGCCGACCGTATATAACGACTCGAATGCCGACAAAACAGATAACGGTGTCAAAACGACGTCGTATTGCTATTTCATTTCGGTAAAAAAATTAATGTTTAAAATTAATTAAAGCGACGTCGTTTGTAGATATATTACCGACCGGATACCGACCGTATTTAACGACCGAATGCCGACGAAATAGATAACGGTGTCAAAACAACGTCGTATTGCTATTTCATTTCGGTAAAAAAATTAATGTTTAAAATTAATTAAAGCGACGTCGTTTGTAGATACATTACCGACCGTATGCCAACCGTATTTAACGACCGAAGGCCAACGGAACAAATAACGGCGCTAGTCGGTCGTCGTTAAGTCAAAAAACGACGTCGTTTTGGTATTTCGTTGTCTAAAATCCCTCAACAGAAGTCAAGGAAATGTTCCAAGAGCAAGCTTGTCATGAAAGATTCCTCACAACTAAGGCATTAAATAGTTGCAAAAAGGCCCCTGGCACCTCTGTAAGTGTACATGTTCTTAAGATGAAGGACTATTTTGACCAACTTGAGAAACTTGGGGCTCCCGTAGGTCATGACATGGCCACAGATATGATCTTGGGCTCACTCCCACCGGAGTATGACCAATTTGTTTTGAACTTCAACATGCATGCCATGGAGAAGACCATACATGAAATACACGGGATGCTCAAGCAGGCTGAACTGAACACCTGAAGTCTTAATGGTTCAAAAAGGGAATTTCAAGAAGAAAGGAAAGGGAAAGCCCATGGCCAAGAAGGGCAAAGGCAAAAGCAATGACAAGCCCTAGCCCAAACCCAAGGCCAAGGCACCAAAGGAAGGAGTTTGCTTCCATTGCAATGAACCAGGTCATTAGAAACGGAACTGCAAGCTCTATTTGGAAGAGAAGAAAATGGGAAAGGCCGGCTTTGACTGCCTCTCCGGGTATTTATGTTATTGAAATTAACATGTCTGGCTCCTACTTCGTGGGTATTAGATACTGGTGTGGATCTCACATTTGTGCAAATGTGCAGGGGTTCAAAAGGAGTAGATCGCTGGCAAAATGAGAAGTGGACATGAGACTAGCGAACGGAGCAAGAGTTGTTGCTGTAGCTACCGGGACATTTAATTTAGTTTTGCCAAGTGGCCTTATTATAGAACTGAATAATTGTCTTTATGTTCCAACTTTGAGTAGGAATATTATTTCAGTTTCTTGTTTGGATATTGAAGGTTTTCAATTAAATATTATGAATAGAATTTGCACCATTCATAAAGATCGTATCTTTTATGGAGATGCCTCTTTGATGAATGGGCTTTATGTTCTTAACCTCGATGATTCCATTAAAAGGCCCATCTATAACATTAATACTAAGAGGTTTAAATCAAATGACTTAAACCAGACCTAATTTTGGCACTGTCGTTTGGGCCACATAAATGAGAAACGCATATCAAAGCTCCATACAGATGGCATTTTGACATCAATTGACTTAGAGTCTTATGAGACTTGTGATTCTTGCTTGTTAGTCAAAATGACTAAAGCTCCCTTTACTGGACAGAGTGAGAGAGCTTCCGATTAATTGGGCCTCATACATACAGATGTTTGTGGACCAATAAACACTAGTGCTAGGGGAGGGTTTCAGTACTTCATCACATTCACAGATGATTTCAGCAGATATGGCTACGTCTATCTAATGAAACATAAATCAGAATCTTTTGGAAGATTCAAAGAATTTCAAAATGAAGTACAAAATCAACTTGGTAAAAGTATTAAGGTACTTCGATCAGATCGAGGTGGCGAATACCTTAACCAAGAGTTTGACGAACATCTTAGGGGTTGTGGAATTGTTTCGCAATTAACTCCTCCTGGCACACCACAATGGAATGGTGTATCGGAACGGAGGAATCGCACCTTACTAGATATGGTTCGATCTATGATGAGTCAAACAAGTCTTCCAATTTCCTTTTGGGGCTACGCCCTAGAAACTGCTGCGTTTATATTAAATAGAGTTCCTTCTAAAGCGGTTCAGAAAACTCCATATGAGATATGGACTGGGAAACGACCTAGTTTGTCATTTCTCAAAATTTGGGGATGCGAGGCGTATGTAAAACGCTTGTTATCTGATAAACTCGCCCCTAAATCTGACAAGTGTTCGTTTGTGTGATATCCTAAAGAAACTAAAGGATATTACTTCTATCTTCCATCAGAGAACAAAGTGTTTTTTGCTCGTAATGGTTTATTCCTTGAAAGGGAATTTATTTCCAAAGAGGATAGTGGGAGTAAGATCCATCTTGAGGAAATTCAAGATCCCCAAACAACATCTAAACCAACTTTGGAAGTTCAAGCAAGCTCACGTGCTGATACTGAGCTTCAATCTTTGACACAAGGCCCAAGGAGGTCGAGTCGGGTACATTAACAGCCTGAGAGATATGGATTTCTCGTGAACGATGATCATCAGGTTGAACTGATTGATCAAGATGTACCCACTACCTACAAAAAGGCAATTCGTAGTTCTGAGTCAGATAAGTGGCTAGAAGCTATGAAGTCTGAGATGCAATCCATGTACGATAACCAAGTGTGGACTTTGGTTGACCCACCCAAAGGGTGTAAGGTCATTGACAACAAATGGTGTTTCAAAAAGAAAACCGACATGGATGGTAATGTACACACTTTTAAATCTCGACTAGTAGTTAAAGGTTATAGACAAGTTCATGGTATTGACTATGACAGAACCTTTTCTCCTGTCGTTATGATAAAGTCTATTAGGATTTTACTTGCCATAGCTGCATACTATGACTATGAGATATGGAAAATGGATGTTAAGACTGCGTTTCTTAATGGAAACCTTCTCGAGGATGTGTATATTACACAACCTGAGGGGTTTGTTGATCCAACAAATCCTAGCAAAGTGTGTAAGCTTCAAAGGTCCATTTACGGATTGAAGCAAGCATCTCGAAGCTGGAATCGTCGCTTTGATGAACGTATTAAAGAATTCGGTTTCATAAAAAACGAAGACGAGCCTTGTGTTTATAGGAAAGTAACTAATAATGCAGTAGTATTCCTTGTGCTTTATGTGGATGACATCTTACTGATTGGAAATGACATCCCCACATTACAAAGCGTAAAAGCTTGGTTGGGGAAGTGCTTTTCCATGAAAGACTTAGGCGAGGCTTATTACATATTGGGTATTAGAATCTATAGAGATAGATCTAACAAAATGATTGGCCTAAGCCAGAGTGGATACATTGACAAGGTACTGAAACGGTTCAGTTTGTAAGACTCCAAAAAGGGATTCTTGTCCATGTCACATGGCATTAAACTCAGCAGAACTCAAGGACCTTCCACGAAGGAGGACCAAGAGCGCATGAGTAAGATCCCATATGCTTCAGCCATTGGGTCTATTATGTACGCCATGATATGCACTCGCCCGGATGTCTCATTTGCTTTAAGTATGACTAGCAGATATCAATCTGACCCTGGAGAGTCACATTGGACTGCAGTCAAGAGCATTCTTAAGTACTTGAGAAGGACTAAATATATGTTCTTAGTTTACGGAGGTCAGGAAGGAAGTCTGGTTGTAAATGGTTACATGCACTCAAGCTTCCAGACCGACGTAGATGATTATAGATCGCAATCTAGTTTTGTGTTTTGTTTGAATGGAGGTCGTTTGTGAGCTGGAAGAGCTCAAAGCAAGAAACCGTGGCCGACTCTACAATGTAGTTTGAGTATCTAGTCTGCTCTGCAGACGCTAAAGAAAGCTGTTTGGATCGGAAAGTTTGTTGATGAATTAGGTGTCGTCCCTAGCATTGTGAACCCAGTGGACCTCTATTGTGATAGTACTGGTGCCATTTCACAAGCTAAGGAACCTAGATCTCACCAACGATCCAAACACATTCTCAGGCGTTTCCATCTGATTAGAGAGATCATCGATAGAGGAGACATTAGTATTTGCAAAGTTCATACAGACGACAACATTGCAGATCCATTGACCAAGCCACTCCCAAAGCCTAAACTTGCGAGTCATACTAGGTCAATGGGATTGAGGATCATGTATGATTGGACCTAGGGAAAGTGGGAGATTGTTAGTAGTGCCCTCAGGACCATTAGCGTATGTTGTACGTTTTATATCTTTTGAGCATGTATTTGAATAGTTAATTTTTTCTTTTGATTATCAAATGTGTGATTTGATAGTAAAACTCATTAGCTTATGTAATTACTATTCTAGTTGTCCCTAGTTTTATTTAATGCTTATTTACAATGAAATAAAACTAGTATGATGTATGATTGATGATCATGTTTTACTGCTCATGTGTAATGAATACAAATCATATCATAGATGCAATATATAGGGATACATTGTATTGGACGTGATCCGTTAGAGAAGTAATACTTCATGGTCCTTAGTCATAAGTATTACTTCCTTAATACTATTTTAGAATCCTTAGACCTTATGTCTCCATTGATTCTAGCATGAATGGAGCCACGTTTTGACTCAGTCGTACGTTGCTTTTAATCGAGTAATCAATACGACTGATGATCGGATGTAGTGTCCTATCATGGCTTGAATGTGAGAGCCATTGTAAGGAATTTGTCCCTCTCTTATTAGAGAGAGATATCCATGGGCCCCTCGATAGGGAAAGACTGTTTAAATGCATGGCCGTGCTCAAATGTATTTAATAAAGTGGTTATTAAATATTGTTTGTTAGAACAGTCTACCTAGAGATCGAGCATAAATATAATTAAGCTTAATAAGGGTGACGACTACCATGCCTTATGCTTAATTAGGATATCGCGAGACACGGGGGATTAAATAGTGGATTGACATTAGGTTCCGTTGTAAATTCATTCACTTTGGGTAGTAATAATGTCCTGCTAGAGGCCGCTTGTGATTTATGAACTCACACTACTACTAAGTGTGTTTTCATTGCCATTGTGATATTAACCTACAGGGTCACACGCATAGACGAGCTAACGAGCTTCATGTCCAGATTCAATGAATCTAGAATGTGTCTAGGTTCATTGTATCCGACATTCATTTTTCCTGAGAATAATAAAGCGTTATTATTCAAATTAGAGATAAGGGGTATTTTCGGTATTTGTTTATAGCTGGATTACGTGGGAGTTATTATCCGATTAAGACTCCACTACCAGCAGAAGTCTAGAGGACGTGGGAGTTAAAGACTCCCATTGCCGAGAGAAGTTGAGGACGTGAGAGTTAGTTCTGGGAACAAACTCTCACACCCTATATAATGATCTCTTGGCCGAAACCCTAGAAAAGTTAATGCTTTCAGCTGAAATACCAAAATGACTTAGAAAATGGTTTTCTATTCCGCCTCTCCCTTTTCTCTCTAATTCCCAAAACTTGGAAAAACGAAGAGCTAGCAATCACCCCATTCGTTTCGTCGCGTGGATACCGAGTAGAGGGACATTCCGTGAAAGGGAATTTGCATTGGTGGCACCAACGTATCCAAGAAACGACATCTTCCATTCAAGAATCGATTCTTGAACCCAAAATGTAAGTCTTTTTTCTTGCTGTTTTCGATTCGTTTTGTATGAGCGGATCCTTCAGGGGAGAACTCATGGGTGTTTGGAATGAGTTTCCGCCCATGAATCCCTTCAACTTGTACTTGGCCGAGGAACCTCTAGAGCTGGTTGAAAATTTATTGGATGTTATTCCTCATCTGGTGGAAGACTCGGCAAACCGAAAACTTTCGGTTCTTCCTTCTCTCTTGGAAGTTCGTGCTGCGGTCTTTTCTTTAGAAAAACATAGTGTTGCTGCTCCAGATAGGTTTTCAGGTGTTTTTTTAGGATTGTTGGGAGATAGTTGGGACTGATGTTCTGCAGGAAGTTTGTGATTTTTGGTATGGTTTGCCTATGCCTAAAGCGATGGCGCGTACATTGATTGTTCTTCTTCCAAAATCACATAGTCCAACTCACCTTGCAATTTCGCTAATAATGTGGTCACAAAGGTAATAGCTACCCGTCTTAGTAGTATTTTTGCCGTCACTTATATCATTAAATCGGACATGTTTTATCCAAGGTAAATCTATTTCGGATAATGTGTTGTGTGCTATGGAATTGGTACATTCTATTAATCACAAGGTTCGGCGCAGGATCTTGGTCATCAAGCTTGATATGATGAAAGATTTTAACCGAGTATTTCATTCTTTTCTTATTCAGGTGTTGCAGCGTTTTGGCTTTGGTTCGCATTTTGTGCACTTAATCAGTAATATTTTAAGCTCTAATTGGTTTTCTGTGATGGTAAATGGTGTATCTTATGGTTATAGACATGCTAGTCGGGGAGATAAGCAAGGGGTCTTCTCTTTGTTCTTGCTGCTGAAGTGTTTTCTCGGGGTCTTAATGATTTAACACTGTCTGGTACGCTTTCACTTTATTATGTTCCTAAGCAGCCAATTATTATTTCACATCTTGCTTTCGCAGACGATATTATTATATTCACTAATGGCCAAAGGAGGAATCTGAATATTCTCATTGAGTTTCTTAGGCGTTACGAAAAGATTTCTGGGCTGCAAGTTAGTGTTGGGAAGTGCTCTTATTATACATCTACCAAGATTGCTGATGGACAGCGTGCTATGATCCAAGATGTGACGGGTTTTGTTGAGGGTGATTTTCCAATGACTTATCTTGGTTGCCCAATTTTTCCGGGAAGGTCCAAGGTGCGTTATTTTGATAGTTTGCTTGAAAAAGTGGCGGCTCGAGTGGAAGGATGGCAGTGGAAGTTGTTAAGTATGGGTATCCGCCTTGTATTAGTTCAATGGGTTCTTAATTCAATGCCGCTCCACATTCATGCTACTTGTAATGTGCCAAAACTGATATTGACAAAGCTAGAGAGTATGCTCTCTCGGCTCATTTGGGGCCAAACGGATGGGAAGAAGCGAAGGCATTGGATGTCTTGAAGTAAGATGGCAAGGGCGGTGGAATGTAATGGTGTGGGTGTTCATTCTTTAATACATTTTTATGAGGCTTTTTCTTGGAAGACGTGGTGGAATTTCCGAAATTGTGACTATTTATGGGCCACGTTTTTAAAGGCTAGATATAGCGTGGGGCTGCAACATGTGAAGCAGGGGACAATGGTTTTGGGAAGTTTACCTACTTGGCGCCGAATGCTCTAGTTTAAGGAGAAGGTGGAGAAGCACATTGGTATTCTTTTCCATAATGGCGAATCCAGTTTTTATTATGAGAATTTCACACTACAGGGATCTCTTGATACCATAATTTCAAACTTTTCCAATCGGCTTGGGGATGCAAAAATTTGTAAATTTTGTGATGAACATGGTTGGGATCGGCGGGCTCTGGTTTGACGTGTGACGGCTTTCTTTATGGACTTGTTACCAGAGGTATGTTTGTCTGAAGAACCTGATAAACTAATTTGGATGGATGATACTCGAGGTTGGTTCTCCCTTGCGTCTGCCGTGGACATATTGCTAGGCTCTGCTGTTACGTTATTCTCGAGGAATTGCATTTGGCATGAGGTTCTGCCTCTATCTCTCTCGTTGTTTATGTGGAAATTTCTTAACGGTTATCTTGCTTTGGATGAAGATAGGATGCGATCTGGGGTGTCTATGGCTTCTCGCTACACTTGCTTTAAAGATATTGAGACTTATGATCATGTTTTTGTGTAATGTATACTTGCAAGAATAGTTTGGCAGGAGACGGCGGTCTGTGTTGGTTTGGTCCTTTCGGCTATGTCAGTTGTTAGTATTGAAGGAATTCTTTCTGTATGGTGGTATGCTGGAGCTTCAGGTTCTCGTCAAATTATTATCATTATGGCTTGTTCTGGTTGTTGGATTTTATGGAAGGCCCGTTGTCGTTTTGTGTATGAAGCAAAGATTACATCTCAGACTAGTATCCTTGCTCAGTTTTGCGATTACACAACAACTTTGATGAGAGCAAGGGGAATTCGGTTCAATACAGCTCACACTTTTGTACCTTGACGTACTCTGGTTGTCCGATGGGGGTATGATCTTGACAATACCGGCGTGGTGCTTAACATTGACGGTGCATGTAAAGGAAAGCCGGGGCCAGCGGGTATAGGTGGGGTTTTTCGGCAGAACTCTGGCGAATTCATCACGGCATTCCCTATGTTTATTGGTGATCATTGTACTCGTATAGCGACGTAATTGCAGGCGTTGATTGAAGGATTGAATATGGCTGCCAGCCGCAGAATCTCCAATTTTTTTGCTTCAATCTGATTCGCAAGTCCTAGTACAGGCGGTAGCTTTAGGTATGGTTTCTTCTTGGTCTTTAGATACTCATTTTCGTAGAGTCGTTTCTCTTCTTGGTCATTGCAGGATGGTTCACATATTTAGGGAGGTAAATTCGGTTGCAGACGCATTAGCGAATCTTCAGTTGTTTTCTCGAGATATTAATTTATTACCTTCGAAATTCGTGAGTCGTATCAAAGTCGGATCGATGCGAGGACACCCTATTTGCACGTTAGATAGGCTTGCCATTGCATCTTATATTTTTATTGGTTCTGCATTTCGATTCAAGAATCTTGTATCACCTACTCTATATCTATAAATGGAGTTGTATCTTTCTGCATCGTTTTGTTCTTGTATGAAGTGGATTTATTTCCATCTACTTAGAGGTTTTGGCTCTCAGTCCCCCTTTATGTGTATCTTTTGCCAATAAATAACAATAAATAAATAAAAAATTAAGGGCATCAATTCTCAGTCCCCCCTTTATAACCCTCCACAACAACATGTGGCTTTCTTAAAAAACAATAAATAAAAAAATAATAATAATTCAAACAATTAAGGGCATCAATTCAATAAACCAAACGATAAAGACAAAACATTCAATTGATCGTAATTCCAACAATTTATGCAAATATTCACGCACAATTACTTCTTAAACAATTTCATAACAGTACCCAACATAATTAAACGATTTCAGACTGAAAATAACAGAGGAGTTGGGTCCTTACTCGTTACGAAGGCAAAAACAAGGGTATACCCGAAATCAACCTAGGCAGATTCACTCGCGGGGGCGTTAACTTTCTGCTGCGATTCCCGAATTGCGTTCTATTTGCGCGCACTCAACGTTCTTTTGATTATCTTCGATTTGATATGGTGTGGGTAAAAAACAATCCCACGTAAGTTCTCAAAATTTTCTTTATTTTTCTTCTTGGCGGCTACTACAGCTTTATTTTCTTTTGTTTTTGTTTGTGCACACGTTTCCCAACGCTAACCAATCCCACGATTTTCTGTTACCCTTTTTCTTTTTTATTTTATTTAATTCCCTTATTTTCTTAATCTCATGTTTGTTTCGCTTTTCTTTTATTTCTTTTCCTAATGTAATTCCTTGCTCTCTCTATTTATTTTATTTTAATAATGTTATAGTAACTTTCCTAATCCCAATAAAATTCCTAATTAATTCAGATTCCAATTCCACGTCTAATTAACGACTCCTCTAGGTGAATCACAATTAAGTCCTCCAATTATGATACGCGTGCAAAATGCACCTTAACAAACGTACACAAATATAACACGCAACATGTTATAAAATAAATGGACACTTAGTCACATAATCACACGAAATAAATTAGGCATACACACTTAGTCATGCAAAAAATAATTCACGCCAAAAAGCATGTAAGCAAAAGTCCCGGGATAAACTTTTTTTTTCTCGACTTATGTCGATTGATTATTTGTTGTCAGGTCAATTTGATCAGATGATTAAGCTTGAAATTGAAATGGTAATTATATTTGTTTCTTAATAATAGATATTTTCAAGGAGAAAATAAATATCTTTAACCGTTTAATTGAAAATCAGTAGTTGAAATTTATCAATACTATACTAAGAAAAGCAACCTTCACCACCGTGACCGATCCATTTTAACCCCTTGTTTCCAAATAAAGTAAGAAGAGTGGACATTAAAACAATGACAAAATGAAAGAAATGTCTTATTTATTGATGAATGTTTAAAAGAAACAAGAGTAGCATGCGAAATTAATTCACACCAACAAAAGAAACTACAAAAGAAATAACAAATTGATGAGCAATAAATCGTCTGTGCACATTTTGAGTTGCACTATTTCTTTTAGATTATAGTTTTTAAATTAAACAAATAAAACATGTTAATTTTTTATTGATGAGATAGGGAATGAGACACATAATGAGGACAAACGATACTTGCCATTAATTTATATCTTCATACACTATTATAGTTGAGGAGTTCGAAGGTTGATAAATTGCATTAGAACATTCAACCCTCATGTTTTCAAGGAACATTGAATATTCGGGGATCGTCTTTAGGTTTTTTTCAATCTGTGTTTTGGAGAGACCGACAAAAAAATTTGTGCCTTTCACCATATGCTTCATAGTCTAGAAATGTTATAGGCTCGATAACCCTGATTTCTTCTTTGGCTTGAAGTACATAAGAAGATCCATCTTTCTTCAAATTACGCAAAAACAATGTATAACTGGATCATCACCAGCATAAACAGGAAATCGAGGTTAAGAATTTTGACAAATGGACATGTAATCATTTGTCATATATTCATCATGGCCATTTCTTGCATTTCCAATATATTTGTTTATCATCCGCGTTAATGATTTCTTGGAGGATCTGCACACATGTTTTGGTGTCTGAAACATTCTCCTTAAAAAAATTTCAAGTCATCAGCAACATCATTTGAATTAGTAGAAGTCATTTTTTCTCTTAGTCAAGCTAGAATGGAACTCAAAAGAAGAAGTTCCAACAAAATTTCCTCCTTAACCCTCCAAAAAAGGTTCTATTTAATTGTGGACCATTCAGAATTTAGAACTAAAAGTTCATGCAATTCATGAAAAATAATAATTTTAAAACTCTTAGGATTGAGGCATGTACTATAACTTGAATAATGAAACTAAAAAAATAGGTAGGAAAAATTTAAAACACCAAAAACAATCGAGTCTCAAATTTGATGGATTTTTTAGTAAGATTTATCAAAACAAATTGTGTTTTTATGACGTTCATATCGAACCTATTATGCACCACATCGTCTAGCATTCAGATATACTAGTAGACTTACAAATGGTTATACATAATTAGAATCATAATTTGAATGTGAAATTTTTTTTAAAAAGGGGCTATTTGATGAATTGTGAAACAACATTGAATTCCTGAAACCATAAATCGTAATCATTGAGGAGAACTGTAAATGTTAAGAGGAGTAAAATAATTACCTTGTTCAAAAGGTTCACTTTTTGCTCTGGTAAAAATGAAGCCTAGATAAAAAACTAAAGTGCTTTATCATTTATATCTTTTTGGTTGGTTGGTTGTTGTTGGACCATGTGTCATTTGAAATTTCATAAAAGAATTCTACTTTCAATCTTATTTTTTATGCCAAGAATATTTCATCTGCATTGAAATCTAATGTAAAATTATCCAACGGGATGACTCGTGTTTGGTACAAGATGTATAAAAATGGTAAATAATTAGAGCTTAGAAAATAAATATTCCTCATTTAAAATCCGAATTGAATACACCACTTAACTCATTCAAGATTTGAACATGTCAAACAAATTACTAAAAGGTGAAAATGGAACTTTCTTGGGTCCCGTCCCAACCCTGGTTCCTCGTGCATGATATCAGAAGGGCCAAACCAACATTGGGACCTTCAATAAGTCAAAGAAAAAGACCTAAATCATGAAAGATCAGTAATTGTGCAAGCTTAATGCCATTCTCGCACAACATTTCCGGCTCAGAATCATAGCTGAGTTCAACATTTGTGTTTGTAAATTTAACTTGATAATAAAAGTTTTATTTTTTTAAAAAAAATACATAAATAAATAACATACTGAAAGATCAAACCTATCATTCTACCAAGGGAAATCAGCCTATTTAATCTCCATGAAATTTTAGTTTCGCCCGTATAGTCCTCAACGTTTAATTTAAGCCTATTTAGTCCCTCAAAATTTTTGTTTCGCTCGTATAGTCCCCAATGTTTAATTTCAGCCTATAAAGTCCCTTACCTATTTACAGGATGCATATAGAGGTTCCACCACCTCTCAGTGGCGTAGCATTCTGAGGGGAGGGGGCAAGAATTTTCAATTTTTTTATATACTAGGTATATATCATCCACGCCCCCCCCCCCCAAATTTTCATAAAAAATTAGTACTAGGGTGTATTTTCATATGCACTTTTATATAAATGAGCGAATTTTAGTTCACCCCCCTCCTAATTTATTTCCTGGCTCCGCCACTGCCACCTCTTATGCGGCGGAATCAGGGCAAATGTGTTTCTTCAAATTAGGGCAATAGAATTTGGGATTTCCTTTTTATAATCATTTTTATACTGATTTTTGTATTTTGTATACTTTATAGATTGAAACTGACCATTATTCCCCTGCTCATTAAGCACGTGGATGGCATGAATTTGGGACTTCCTTGATTCACGCGCGAAGAGGTGGTGGAACCTCTATATCTGACCCCTTAAATAGATAAGGGACTTTCTGAGTTTGAAATTAAACATTGGGGACTATACTGAGCTAAACGAAAATTTACGGGAGACCAAATAAGTGAAATTAAACATTAAGGAATATACGAAAGCTAAACAAAAATTACTAGGGGGACTAAATAGGCTAATTTCCCTTCGCTAAACAAGAATTTCCCCCCCTTTTGGCCATAATCTACTTGCTAAAAGTTCTCTAACTACATGAGCACAAAATACCTGCTCTAGAATCCAACAAAAGAAACATATGAAACAAACAAACAAGCAGAGCATAGTACATGCAATAATCCCAGTTTTTCATGCCAATTTTGAATTTTGTAGTATCGAATACTAAAATTAAACAAAGCGTACAACATTGAAGGATTAATTCTCGGCCAAAAGAAGCGTTCAACAGTAAAAGAACCAGATGAAAGTAGATGGAAAACAAGGGGAAAGTCTGGCATGGGGCAGCCCTTGTGGGTGCTGCCCCACACTCCTCTCACATAATTTGAGGCAGGGACTCACCCTGCAGGGGAGTAGGCCCGTGAGCGCTGACGTCTCACGAGTGCCCATGAGGACTATCCCATAGGGAATTTTTCCGAAAACAAGGTACTGCTGCAATAGTACAAAATTTACCAAACTGTCACAACTACTCAACATTCTAAATTGAAGTATCATTTCTCCGACTGACCAAAATTTGAACCTAAGACAACTTTCTTAGTTTGTTTTGGGTTTAGGAGCCTTCTTCTTTGGTGCTCTCCTTTGCATGGAATTCTTCATTCCAATGAAAAAAAGTAGTGCCCCTAGTAAAGCCAAATTCTGGACCAAAAGAAATATAGAAATATGTAATAGTCAGTCCAGTATACGCGCCTTGCTGCAAATGAATTGTTGATTTAAAAATCAAAACCCGTCAAACAACAAAATCGTGCATGACTAACCTGGGTAAACTTGACAAACAATTGAGTGAATTCCTTCTTGTCGGCATCATAGTTGTAGAAGTCATACAAGATGGGGGAAGAAATTGCTTGATGCAAAAGCTGCATTCAGAAACAACGAAAGAACATTTGGTAAAGAATGTCTGGTAGACAGTAATTCAAAAGCAATGGGTGTACATTTACACACCAGAAGATAAGCTCCTAAGGAGCCGCCCAAGACGAAGAGAAAACTTCCAAGACTTTTCACAACAATAGCACCCAAAATCAAATGCTTCATCTGTAATCATAAATTAGAGAAATCAGTGCGTGAAATCCACTACAACATATTGAATTATATGAGGCACCCCTTACTTCAACAGGGGGCAACTGAAATCCAGTTTGAGTTGCAACATGCTTTGAGAAAACATTGAACTTCGGCCTCAGGGACTTTGCTGCTGGCCCACCATCAACACCAAATTTGCAGTTAAGAATAAAAGGATTAATCTACAAGTCAAATTTGAGGGAAATCATATGCGAGCTCTAGGCATGAATGGTGAGGAAACCATATATGAAGGGCGTATGAAGGGCGAAAGACGAAATCTTGAGCTGCATTTACATATTGTAAAAGGGCAAATTCTCCAAAACAGTGCACATAATTCTAATTCTAGAGCATGAAGCAAAGAATCTGAGCAAAATGGAAATTCATGCATGTAAATGACATTACAACAATAAGCAATTTAAGTATCGACGAATAAGGATCCAATGATGGTATGCCAATTAGGTGACATGTATTTACTGTTTTGTGCAACCAACATATAGAAAATAAACGAGGAAACCCGTGACTCCTTACCATTAGTTTGGCAAAACTCGAATACCTATGGCATCCCAAAAAATAAAGGAAAAAAAAAAACCCAAAGCAGCATTGAATTTTCTTCCATCTACTACATCTGTGTCCTACATATAATATAGATCATTGCATCCAAACACAAAATTATGCCACTAATTTGAATATAGAGAAAAAAGATTAAGTAATTTGAATTGCTTTGCCCTCAACACTTTGTTCGGTTAAACTGAAATACTGAATCGAACCGAACTGAACAAAAACCAAATCGGTTCTGTTTATTCTATATTTCAGTTTTGAGAAACTAAAAAATTTCAAGTCATCAGCAACATCATTTGAATTAGTAGAAGCCATTTTTTTCTCTTAGTCAAGCTAGAATGGAACTCAAAAGAAGAAGTTTCAACAAATTTTCCTCCTTAACCCTCCAAAAAAAGTTCTATTTAAGTGTGGACCATTCAGAATTTAGAACTAAAAGGTCCTGCAATTCATGAAAAATAATAATTATAAAACTCGTAGGATTGAGGCATGTACTATAACTTGAATAATGAAACTAAAAAGTAGGTAGGAAAATTTAAAACATCAAAAACAATCGAGTCTCAATTTTGATGGATTTTTAGTAAGATTTATCTAAACAAATCGAGTTTTATGACGTTCATATCGGACCTATTATGCACCACATCGTCCAGCACTCAGTATACAGTAGAATTATAAATGGTTATGCATAATTAGAATCATAATTTTAATGTGATCAAAAATTTAAAAAGGGGCTATTTGATGAATGGTGAAACAACATTGAATTCCTGAAACCATAAATCATAATCATTGAGGAGAACTGTAAATGTTAAGAGGAAGAAAATAATTACCTTGTTCAAAAGGTTCACTTTTTGCTCTGCTGAAAATGAAGCCTTGATAAAAAGCTAGAGTGCTTTATCATTTATATCTTTTTGGTTGGTTGGTTGTTGTTGGACCATGTGTCATTTGAAATTTCATAAAAGAATTTTACTTTCAATCTTATTTTTTATGGCAAGAATATTTCTTATGCATTGAAATCTAATGTAAAATTGTCCAACGGGATGACTTGTGCTTGGTACAAGATGTATAAAAATGGTAAATAATTAGAGCCTAGAAAAGAAATATTCCTCATTTAAAAACATGGTAAGAAAGTTCCATTATCACCTAAAGGCTACGTCTGTTCTCCAAACACTACAAATAAGTCAACTATTTGCGTCAGGTGTTTTTTGATTTTTTTTTGTTTGTCGTCTTGTTCAGGACAAAAATGTGTTCAATGCCCGTTATCAAGCGCAATATTCCAAAAACTAACTCTCTCTCTCACACACTCTTCCTTTATTTTCAATTACATCTCGAAGTTTTCCAAAACAAAACTAGATCTATTTCCCTATTTTTAAGTGTTTAATCATCGTTCACTCACCGACGTTTTGATACAACCAAAAAATTCTCTCTGGCTCCTAATATTTCTCAATTCCGAAACTTTCCCTAGAATCCTAGGGTTCAGCCATCAATGGCAGCCGGCCAACCGACTACTGGGGCCGCCGGTACTCCAGCAATCTGGCCGAAGAAATCCTTTGCGGATCTTCTTAAGCGCCCGACTGCTGATCAATCATCTCTCCCGATTACTCCTTTGGACACCATTAAAGGAGAGCCTACTCTTACTATATCTGCTGATGAACATGATCATTAATCTCCCCGTGGAGATTCACTCTGGTTGGAAAATTCCATAAGTATGGCCCGAATATGGAAACTCTTCGCAAAGCTTTTCACCGGGTTGGATTCAAGGGCAATTTTGGGATCGGATGGATGGATCCACGTCATGTGTTGATACGATTTGATTTGGAGGAGGATTTTTATAGGTTGTGGAGACAAGGTTGTTGAACTTTTTGTGGATTGAATATGCGTGTGTTTAAATGGACATACGATTTCAATGTTCATGAGGAACCGTCTGTGGTACCAATTTGGATTGGATTCGAGGGCCTTCCAATTCATCTCTTTAATAAGGCAAAATTATTTTGTTTGGCGAAGGCAATGGGACAACCTTTGGCGTTGGATGCGGCTACTGCAAATGTAACGAGACCAAGCGTGGTAAAGGTATGTATTGAATTAGATTTATTGGGCGAATTGCCGAAGCGAATTCGGATTACACATGAAAAATCAGGGAAAAACTTTTGGCAGAAGATTACTTATGATGATCTTCCTGAATATTGCACTGTTTGTATGAGCATTGGTCATGGGCATGGAAAATGTCAGACGATCAATGCGGTTACTGGATGTGATTAAGGAGTCGGCTCCAAAAGCGGATAGACTTAGGCAAACAAAAGACTATGGAGAAAGCATGACTATGCGTGCTCCGATTAAGAAAATACTAAAATCGGGTGTGGTGGTAACGCCCGCTGCAAAATTGGGGAAAATCTGGATGGCTACAGGGAAGAAGGTATCAGACCCATCTACTTCCAAGGTGATGGAGAAGGTGGCTGCGCCGGTGATTGAAATTGTAACTGAATTGGGGGAGGCCTCAGCCATCGAAAACCCTAAAGAATTGGGGGAAAGCAAAGATAGGGCTGGCATTCCAAAATTGATGACTGAGATTTCGGCAATTGCTCCGATCCAAGTGGAAGAAGCTCCCATTAATATTGGAAAAAGCGCAGATGACATTAAAATTGGAAAATCTACGGAGGAAGCGACTCATGACCCACGGAAAGTCCTGTCGGAAAAGAAGGGGCCTAACCCACAACCTTCAAGGGAGGAAATGTTGAAACTACTGAGGACTCATGCTGTTAAAATGGTTAATTTCGGGAAAGTGGGACATACACCGGGTGTTGATACAGCAATAACAGAGCCGCCACAGGTATTGCAGTCGACGGCGGTGATATCAAATTCTAAATCATCTCAGAAAATTGTGGCAATGGAAACAAGTGATGCAAAAACAGAGGATTTACCAGATCCTGATTCTCAAAGAGCCGGGGTCGAAACTGGTGATTTGGAGACAGGGGACCAACAAGTTGATGAAGGTAGAGAAAACAATAGTGACACAGCAGAGGCACTGCCAGTGGAGCTTCCCATTGTTTCGCTCACTTTGAACCTGCCAAGTTTACATAGTGAGGCTGATGTAACATGTGATCAACATCAAACAACGACACCATTGCGGAGATCACCACGACTGGCCCAAAAGGGCGTTTCAAATACTCATTAGTCTGGTATGGGCTATTTTTGCGTACTTCATAACATATTTAGATGATGAATTGGTTAATCTGGAATGTTAGGGGAATTGCTAATGAGCGAACAATTGCTAGTATTTGACAAGTAAAATCTATGCATAGGTTAAATTTTCTGGTCATTTTGGAGCCTATGATAGGACTTGATGAAATACATATGTACAGTAGAAGGCTGGGATTTGATTTCTATTATGGGAACATTACAAGTAAAATATGGCTTATGTGGGATGGTGTTTTGGATGTGAATGCGGTAGGCGACATGGAACAGGTGGTTCATGTCCGGATTGACTCTTTTTCTGGTATCCCGATTTATTGTTCTTTTATTTATGCAAAGTGTTCATATGTTCAACGGAGAGAATTATGGGATGAATTGCGCTCTTTTAATACACAGTTTGACCATCCATGGCTGATTGGTGGAGATTTCAATGTGGTTATGCGATTAGATGAGAGTCAAGGTTCTATCCCGGCAATTCTCCCTATTACTGAGTTCGGGGATATGGTAAATGATTGTGGTCTTCTGGAAGTTCCAAGTTCGGGCAGCATATATACCTGGAGTAGGGCAGGGACTCGGTCATTACAACGTAGGCTTGACAGGGTTCTTGTGAATACTAAATGGAATCTGTTATTTCAGAGCACTCAAGGACACCACCAACCACGTACTGTTTCGGATCATTGTTCATTGCTAGTGAATATTCAGCAAATGGAAGGAAGAAGAGGATCGGCATTTCGATTTCAAGATATGTGGATTAAACATAAAGGTTTCCTTGAGGTTGTAAAGGAGAGTTGGATGGTGGATTTACAAAATTCTGGAATGTATAAACTTCATGGCAAACTCCAACGATTGAAGGCAAGGTTGAGTGCTTGGAATTAGGACATATTTGGAAATATACACACCAATTTGAGGGTGGTAATGGATGAGGTAGCAAGTCTAGAAGCGGTATATGACTTGATCCCCAATTTGGAGAATTTGGCAGTTCTGAATGAGGCAAAAGACAGACTTTTGGTGGCTCTAGATCATGAAGCTATTTTTTGGCGCCAAAAATCACGAATAAGGTGGATATCTGAGGGTGATGTTAACACACACTATTTTCATTCTTATTGTAGGAATACACAGAAGAGAATGCATATTGCCCAAATTGATGATGCAAATGGCCGAACACTAACAGACATGGAGGAGATTGGTGCAGCCGGGGTGGATTTCTTCACTAAACTGCTACGCAGCGATTGCAATCACTCCATGGATCCTCAGTTGCTAGCTAACATCCCAGAATTGGTCTCGGCTACCTCAAACAGAGAGCTGAGCCGCCTTCCTAGTATGGAAGAAATCAAGTTGGCTGTTTTTGGATTAAGCCCAATAAGTGCCCCAGGTCCGGACGGTTTTACGGGGCATTTTTTCCAGGTATGTTGGGACATTATTAGCGAGGATGTTGTTCAGTTTGTATGTGACTTTTGGGCTGGTCTCTTCGTCCCTAAAGTTATGGCTAGTGCTTTCTTGGTTTTAATTCCGAAGGTGGACTGTCAAGGAAATTTTTCCGAATTTCGGCCAATATCCTTATGTAATTTCTCTAGCAAAATAATTTCAAAGGTCCTCGCTAATCGTCTTACGGAGTTGTTACCGTCCCTTATCAGTTATAATCAATCTGGTTTTGTCAGTGGAAGGGTAATTACGGATAATATTCTTTTGGCATCTGAGATGGTGGAGTCTTTAAACAAAAAAGTAAGAGGAGGTAATATGATCGTCAAGTTGGATATGATGAAGGCCTTTGATTGTATATCCCATTCGTTCTTGATAGAGGTATTGCTAAAGTTTGGATTCAGCTCCCACTTTCTCCATATGGTTCGCAATCTACTTGAAAATAATTGGTTTTCTATGCTAGTGAATGGATGTCCTTATGGATTCTTAAAATCAAGTAGGGGAGTAAAGCAGGGGGATCCTCTGTCCCCTCTCCTTTTCATATTGGCTGCTGAGGTTTTCTCTAAGGGACTTAATCACTTGATGGGTATTAGATCGATTGAGCCATTCAATGTTCGGGGATCGAGCCTTGTGGTCTCCCACCTTGCATATGCGGATGATGTAGTGATATTTCTAAATGGAGGTAAACGGGGTGTACAAGGCCTTATGAAATTCATCCATGATTATGAGGCATCGTCGGGGCAAAGAATAAATGCTACAAAAAGTTCTTTCTACATCTCGGCCCAAACTGCTCTTAGTCATGTGAATATGCTACGTGATATCACGGGATTTCAGCAAGGTGACCTTCCTTTTATATATTTGGGATGTCCTCTATTTATAGGACGGCCCAAAGTGATATATTTTACACAACTAGTGGAAAAGATAGCCAAAAGAATAGAAGGCTGGCAGCACAAACTACTTGGTTTTGCGGGACGTTTGATACTTATTCGCCATGTTTTACTTTCGATGACTCTCTATATTTTGGCTTCCTCAAATACTCCAAAGAAGGTGCTGGATGACATCGAGAGATTAATGGCCAACTTTCTGTGGGGACAGTCGGAGCATGGCAACAAACGACATTGGATGTCCTGGAAGCGACTTTGTATGGATGTTGGACAAAATGGTATGGGGCTTTATTCATTACGAAACATTCAACAAGCTTTCTCTTGCAAGTTGTGGTGGAGATTCCGAACCACAAATTCCCTATGGCGGGATTTCTTACTTGATCGATATTGTAATATTGTATCACATCCAACTCTGGTCGAGGTCAAAGCTACGGATTCCGCTGTTTGGAGACGAATGATGGGGGTGAAGCTAATATCGGAGCCTCATATTGGTGTATTAATCCGTGGAGGACAAGTCTCATTTTGGCATGATAACTTCACTCTGTTTGGAAGTTTCGGTGACTGCTCCTAGTGTGCAAGTCCGTGAAGTGCTTGGTCTGCGGGGCTGGTCCTCAACTTTGGGGGAGACACTAACTTCGGAGCAGTTTAGACAATTGCCGCAAATAGTGCAAGGTGAGGGACAAGACCGATGGATTTGGAAACCGGAATTGAGTGGAAAGTTCTCTATAACCTCTGCAATTAAATTTTTCCAGCCAGTTGTGGCAATTCAAGCTTCAAGGAAACTATGTTGGCAAGAGAAGCTTCCTTTGGCTTTGAGCATTTTTATGTGGAAATTTCTTAATTGCTTTTTTGCGTTTGATTTGGTTAGACAAAAAATGGGGTGTTTCCTTAGCATCACATTGTTTGTGTGGTCATGGTGAGGATAGTTTTGAGCATGTCTTTCTAGAATGTTCAGTTGCAGGTTACTTATGGCGTTATGTCTGTGGATTGGTGGGATATCCCTGGTCTACTTCGCATTGTGGTGACCCGTTGACGTTAATTAAAATGCTATGGGGTTTTGGGAAAGGGCGTTGGCGAGATATAAATATTGTTGTGTTTTCTGGAGTATGCTGGGTGTTATGGCGTGCTCGTTGCAGGTTCTACTATGATGGCCTAAAGACTGATGGTAGAGGTATTTTGCAAGAATGGGAGAGTTATATACGGCCTATACTGATTGCTGGAGGGTTGTATGAGGCTTTTACGGCCAAGAGAGCACCGCCATGGACTGTCCGGAGTCGGGTGCAGGTGGTTCGGTGGTTGGGATTGGGTTGTTCGGAGGAGGTGATCTTGAATGTGGATGGTGCGGCTAGGGGGAATCCTGGTATATCTGGTGCAGGTGGAGTAGCTCGTAAACGGTGTGGCAAATTTCTGGCAGCTTTCCATCATTATTTGGGAGATAACCTTACCAATATGGAGGCGGAAATGGAGGCTATGGTCCTCGGAATACAGATGATGCGGGATAGGGGATTACATAATTTTTTGATACAAACAGATTCCAAGGCACTCGGTGATGCGATTTTTCGAGGATTCGTGACAAATTGGAGGTTAGATACTTTATTTCAAAGATTATTGAGATTATTAAATGGCACTGCTGTTGTTCATATCTACCGAGAGGCGAACACTGTGGCAGATGGATTAGCAAATGAGGCGTGTGAACATAGAACGATACGTAGATATGAGGCTCTAAGTGATTTTCCTTGGCATATTAAGGGTCTTTTTTGGTTGAATAAGCTTGGTATACCCACACTTAGACAGATAGCTCTTTGATTTTTTGCCTTGTCGACTTATTTGATAAGGGCCACATACTTGTATATCTTCAGTTACAATTACCATCAATAAAATTCGATTTAAAAAAAAAAAATGTTTTCCAAAACAAAAAGACAAAAACATAAAAGTTGTCCATACTAAATTTTTATTTATTTCAAAAGGAAATAATTTATTAAAATCACAAATTAAAGAAAAAAGATAGCAATACAACTCAAAAAGAATTTAAGTATTTTTAAATTAAATATTTCCTCACAGTTATTACATCATTGTTTTTCAAACAATGCAGCAAGTACATAAATGAGTCGCGAATCACGACAACTCTAAATTACATATATAAGATTTTTTATCTGAATAATAGTGTTTATGGATAAATACCGCACATGGCAGTGTCTTTTGGGGGAGGATGTGTTTTGGCAAAGACGGACATAATTCGTCCTTACTGAATCCATCTTCATTTGACGTGAAAATATTTTGACACATCTGACGAAGATTGATTCATAGAATTCGTCCTTCGAGTCCTAATATACTCCTCAATTCAGCAGAATGCACCGCAAAAACAATAAATACACAGCCTCATGTCGCCGTCTTAAAGAAAATGGATTGAAATAATATGTTATCCTTCTTTCTTTATTCCCAAATTTTAACATTCATTATTTATCTCCATCTCAAGTAGTCCATAGTATTTTTTTTCTTCTTTATTTCAAAAGGAAACAATTTCTTAAAATTACACATTAAAGGAAAAAGATACCAACAGTAAGCTCAGAGCATTTAAGTTATTTTTAAATTATATAATATTTCCTCGCATTTATTACATTATTGTTTTTCAAACAATGCAACATAGCCATAAATGAGTCTAGACAACTCTAAATTACATGTGTAAGATTTTTTTTTATATAAGAATAGTATTATTTATGAAGAAAGGTTCGTTCATGGTATTGTCATTTTGGGGAGTGATAGTTTTTTCAATGACTGACAGAATCTGTCCTTATTGAAGGACGGATTCCGTGAATCCGTCTTCATTTGACGTGAAATTGTTTTGACACATAAGATGAACACGAATTCATGAAATTCGTTCTTCAAGCCTAATATACTCCCCAATTCAGCAGAATGCACAATCGAAACAATAAACACACAGAACCTTCTCTCGTCGCCTCATCTCAGTTTCGCCGCTAGTCGTTACCACCCCTAAAGAAGACAGAATGCAACAATACGTCCCCATTCTTCCTTAATTCCCAAATTTTAGCATCCATTATTCTCCATCTCCATCTCAATTACTTTCTAATAAACAATTCACCTTTTCTAAAAATTGTGGAAAATCGGATGGAATTAGAAACCAGTTTAAGTAGTACTTTGATACCAAGAATCTAGTACTTCAAAAGGGATTATGATGATTCCTTAGAAAGGCATACATCCTAAATGCAACTTGAAAAAAAAACACTTTACCATATTATCCCTTTCAATCTAATTTTTCGCATCCATGATGTTTCCAATATAGGTCTCTAAATAGAAAACAATTTCCTACTTTCCTAACTCGAAATTAGAAATTTTTGTCCAAATGCACATTTATTATTGTACTGTAATATACAAAATTTGCAAATTGAAAAAGAGTTTTTAAACCAAACCAAATGCAATTAACATGCTCAATATGCAATCAAAAATATTTCTAAATGAAGAATCTCACACAATTAGGAAATATAGTTGCAGCTTCAAGAACAATTAAGAAATATAGTCGAAACAAATACTTGTAGTTGCATCTTTACTCGATGCTACATTCAAGAAGTGAACTTCCTAACTATGAGAATCTAAGTTTCAGTTGGAAAATAAAGCTTCACTTTCCCACAAAATGTACATCAAAACAAGAAATGTATTTTATCTAGTCTCACTAGGTCCCTTCAGCTTCTAGCTGCACATCAAGACATTCTTTATCATTCCAAGGCGTCAATGATCCTTCTTGAGTAAGATTCTGAAGCAGTAGAGACCAAATTTCCATGTAAGAAAAACGTTGGAATAGAGAGAATATGAAAACAAGGTAGAAAGGTTAAAGCTGATACTCTTGAAGAAATGGTTTTGATTCCAAATTTATTAGTAAAAAGGAATCATTATTGATGTAGAATAACTTAGGGTAAAACAATTAGTCATATGAGAAAAAATAACCGGTTAAAAATTTTCTCCTTATCCTCATTAGGGGTATGAACCATTGTTCACTATTGTAAGTAAGACTTGAAATAATTAAAGGAAAAGAATACTTGCAGCCCAATAATTATTGTTTCACACCATTACTAGTTCATTAGCGACGACAAAAAAAACCAGGTCTAGATATCAAATTTATTGATCCTAATAAATATATCAGAAATTGAGAATCGTGGAAACAAATTTTATTAAGTGAAGAAAATGAAAATTTAATTAGAATATCACCTAAACCTAGAAATTCCACCATACTATGATTTTGAAACAAAGGCAAGAACTAAAATAGTTACTCATAAAGAAACTCCTTCTAACACGGTGTGTTTGGACAACTTTTTAAATTTCAAATTTTAGAATTATTTCAATATCTCCACTCACAAAATTTCTGGTCAAATCTCGAATAAAATATATTATTCAATGCAAGCGGAAGATGTTTTCTCCACGTATGATATTTTATCTTCTCCCAGGTGTAATCACAATTTAGCTAAAAAATAAGGTGAAATGAGAAAATTAGTTTATTCTTGTATAGTCTCCAAAACCTATAGGAAATAAATTTCTATAGGTTATAGATGAATATTAATCACAACATATCTTTACCTCTAGCCAAAAGAAATAGCCACGTAACAAATTGAACTGTTGAAGGTCATCATTGATTGCTGCTTGAATCTTTCTTTTAAGATCTGCAGAGGTTATTTCAAAAGTTAATATATGAGGAGAGCGAAAATTGGCTACATCTTAGTGAAATTTAAACTTTAGAAAAAGTGAACATATAAGAAGGTATAAGAATCTTAACTTGGTAGTTCGAATATTGTAAATGAGTATATAAAAAGTAGACACTTAAAGAAGTGTCACTTGGGAACAAAAAACAGTTATAGATGAATATTAACAAATATATAGCCATTAACCAAACTGTCACAAGAACCAAAAGCAGCTAGGTTTAAGTATTCCTAGGGCAACAATATGAATTGGTTAGCATTATGGGAGCAAGAAACATATGTCTAATACCATTCGACATCTACTGATTCTATATGAATATACTTTATTTATTGTATTCTTGTGACTTAGGGATTCTAATCGTACCATGATATGGAAGAACGTATGGATTCGCAAAAGAGTATAGGTAAAAAGTATTTTAAATTATTTGTTAACAACTTTCATATTTTACTCTAGTCATTGTCAGTGTGGTGATCTATAAAGAATCTTAGTAGGTAATAGACAAAAAATAATCATATTACCGGAATGGTGATCAAGATATGATTTTCCCATTTTAGATGACGGAAAGAATTTCACCCCTCTTGAGCGCAAATCTATATGATTATTTTGGGCTTTCTTCTCAGTAATTTTCTTCATAAGTCTTTTGTGCTCTTCTTTGTTATATGGATTGCTCAGAAATCCCATAATCTACACCCTAAAATTTGAACATCCATTTGTCCTTGGTTTGGGAATGCTGCTAGCAATCATACTTATCTCTTTTGGATCTGACTTAATAAATGTATAAAAAGAAAGAAAATGAAATTACAGAGGAAATAATTTCAACTAATGAAAACGAATGAAAGAGGAGAGAAATAGTAATGAATACTTTGCCAAAATAGTATACTCACAATTTAGTTTGTCATGAAAATGTCCATAATTTTTATTTCATTAATTTTAGTCAGATATCTTTTAACTTTAAGAAAAATCTAGTCTCACCGCTTGCCCCACGACATATTCCCACTTAAACTCATTTTTTATGCTCATGTGCATTTATTTTTAAAGTAAATTTGTCATGTCGGGCCATCTCGCGCCATATCATCTAGAGAAAAAATTTCCTGAGTCGGCATTCTAGCTTCGCCTGAGACTTTAAGCTAAATTTCGTGAGACCGACGGTGATCACTCTTTTTATTTTTGTATACATAAAACGATATGTGACTACATTATACAAATAAAAGATACGGATCAGTTTAAAGACAACAAAAGTAGTTAGAAAAACATCTAAAATAAAATAAATCTAAGTGGAGCCTTACGCTCTCATTTGATGGTTGGTCATGAATAGGCCGTTTAGACTTTCCTTTCTTGGAACATGAAGCGTTATTTGGCTGGGAACTTTGAAGATTCATATCTTCATACACTATTACAATTGAAGAGTTCGAAGGTTGATAAATTGCATTAGAACCTTCAACCCTCATGTTTTCAAGGAACATTGAATATTCCGGATCGTCTTTAGGTTTTTTCCACTGAGTTTTGGAAAGACACACAAAAATTTTATGACTTTCACCATCTGCTTCATAGTCTAGAAATGTTATAGGCTCTGATAACCCCGTTTCTTCTTTGGCTTGAAGTACAAAAGAAGATCCATCTTTCTTCAAATTACGCAAAAACAATGCATAATCTAGATCATCACCAGTATAAACAGGAAATTGAGGTTGAAAATCTTGACAAATGGACATGTAATCATGTGTCATATATTTATTATAGCCATTTCTTGCATTAGAATTAGTAGAAGCCATTTTTTCGCATAGTCTAGCTAGAATGGAACTCAAAAGAAGCAGTTCCAACAAATTTTCTTCCTTAAACCTCAAAAAAAGGTTCTATTTAAGTGTGGACCATTCAGAATTTAGAACAAAAATTTCCTGCAATTCATAAAAAAATAATAATTATAAAACTCGTAGGATTGAGGGATCTGCTATAACTTGAATAATGAAACTAAAAAATAAGTAGGAATTTAAAACACCAAAAAACGATCGAGTCTCAATTTTGATGAATTTTTAGTAAGATTTATAAAAAAAAAATTGAGTTTTATGACGTTCATATCGGACCTATATGCACCACATCATTGAGCATTCAGTATACAGTAGAATTATTAATGGTTATCCGTAATTAGAACCATAATTTGAATCTGAATTTTTTTTTAAAAAGGGGATATTGGATGAATGGTAAAACAAAATTGAAATCCTGAAACCATAAATCATAATTGTTGAGGAGAACTACAAATGTTAAGAGGACGAAAAAAATTACCTTGTTCAAAAGGTTCACTTTTTGCTCTGCTGGAAATGAAGCCTAGATAAAAAAACTAGAATGCTTTACCATTTATATATTTTTGGTCGGTTGTTGTTGGACCATGTGTCATTTGAAATTTCATTAAAAAAATTATACTTTCAATCTTATTCTTTATGGCAAGAATAATTCATCTTCATTGAAATCTAATGTAAAATTGTCCAACGTGATGACTCATGTTTGGTAAAAGATGTATAAAAATGGTAAATAATTAGAGCCTAGAAAAGAAATATTCCTCTTTTAAAAACATGGTAAAGTATCCAGCTCTTCCTAACGGTTACGTCTGTCCACACTGCAAATAAGTCAACTATTTGCGTCAGGCATTTTTTCTTTTTCTTTTTTGTTTCTCGTCTTGTTCAGGACAAAATTGTGTTCAATGTCCGTTATCAAAAATAACACTCTTTCTCTCTCTTCCTTTATTTTCTGTTACATCTCGAAGTTTTCAAAAAACATAAAAGTGGTCCATAGTAAATTTTTATTTATTTCAAAAGGAAAGAATTTATTAAAATCAGAAATTAAAGAAAAAAGATAAAAACAGTAATCTCATAGCATTTAATTAATTTTAAATTAAATATATCCTCACAGTTATTACATCGTTGTTTTTTAAACAATGCGGCAAGTACATAAATGAGTCACGAATCACGACAACTCTAAATTACATATATAAGAGTTTTTTATCTGAATAATATTGTTTATGGATAAATATCCGCACGTGGCCATGTCTTTTAGGGGAATAAGTGGTTTTGCAAAGACGGACATAATCTGTCCTTACTAAAAGACGAATTCCGTGAATCCGTCTTCATTTGACATGAAAATATTTTGACAGATCTGACGAAGACGAATTCATAGAATTTTTTTATAAGAGTAGTATTATTTATGGAGAAAGGTTCGTTCATGGTAGTGTCATTTTGGGGAAGGGATTGTTTTGACAATGATGGACGAATATGTCCTTACTGAAGGGACGGATTCCGTGAATCCGTCTTCATCTGACATGATATTTTTTTTTAAACATAGGACGAAGACGATTTCATGAAATTCGTTCTTCAAGCCCTAATATACTCCCCAGTTCCGCAAAATACATAATAGAAACAACAAACACACAACCTTCTCTCATCGCCTCGTCTCGGCAAAAATCAAAACTTAAGCGTCTGCAGTAAATATGCAAATCATCTAATCCAAACGTAGGTTCCAACCAAACTAACAGGTTCAAATTATTATCACGTTTCAACTTGCGAATGCTAGCTATAGTTCTATCATTCGTAATTCCTCGAACATTCCAAGCTAACCAATTCATATTTAAACCAATAAAACATGCAGTAGAAGTAACCAAAAAAGGTTATTATGTAAGGGAGCATTGCCCCCTTTTGGCCTAACCTTGGTGACCGCCTGGGAGCTTGTGGCACTGTTTGTGGCTGTGTAACCTCTGTTGGTGGAGGAAGTCCGCGGGAAAATTCAAAATCATGGAACTAATTGGTTTTCCTGAGACCTCTAACGCATTGTCCCCTGTTTCGGCTTTCTCTGCGTCTGGAATGTAGGGCGGCCCAGATGGCTGTGTACCCGAGTCAGTCAATACAGGTGGGTCAGCCGTTTCAAGCGGGTCCTGCTGACCCGGTTGCTTTATGCCTGTTCTGATATCATCCCCTCGGAACCGTCGGGATGTGATTCCGCACTCACAGTAGCCATGGCGACCCTCTACCATCCGGGTCCAGTAAAATCCTTTAAAGATTGCACCATTAAATCCCGAGGCTGATTGGTGGAGGGATGGACTTTAACTTTGGAAGGTACAATCCGTGAATTGTTCACCGGCGAGTACCCCTCCACAATGATGTTGAAAACGGATTGAAATACTATGTTATCCTTCTTTCTTTATTCCCAAATTTTAACATTCATTATTTATCTCCATCTCAAGTAATTTTCTTAGTCTCCATCTCAAGTAGTCCATAGTAATTTTTTTCTTTATCTCAAAAGGAAACAATTTCTTAAAATCACACATTAAAGGAAAAAGATAACAACATTAAGCTCAGAGAATTTAAGTTATTTTTAAATTATAAAATATTTCCTCGCATTTATTACATCATTGTTCTTTAAACAATGCAACATAGCAGTAAATGAGTCGAGACAACTCTAAATTACATGTATAGGAGTTTTTTTTATTATAAGAATAGTATTATTTATGGAGAAAGGTTCGTTCATGGTAGTGTCATTTTGGGGAGGGATTGTTTTGACAATGACTGACAGAATCTGTCCTTACTGAAGGATGAATTCCGTGAATCCGTCTTCATCTGACGTGAATTTTGTTTTACACGTAAGATGAAGACAAATTCATGAAATTCGTTCTTCAAGCCCAATTATACTCCCCAATTCAGCAGAATGCATAATAGAAACAACAAACACACACAACCTTTTCTCGTCGCCTCGTCTCGGTTTCACTGCTAGTCGTTGTCGCCCCTAAAGAAGATGGATTGCCACAATACGTCTTTATTCTTCCTTCATTCCCAAATTTTAACATCCATTAATCTCCATCTCCATCTCAATTTTTTTAATTCTTAATTTTGTAATTTTTTTTAATTATGTAATTTATGTTTATATTTTTTTTTTGCGTTTTTTTTTTATGTAATTTATGATTAGATGGAGAATGTGTATATGACACCTACGTATGTCTATCCTTGACATCTAAACACGAATGTCTTATATCAACAATGTGATCATTGTTCCAACACTATATGGGACAATACAATTAAATTGAGACTAAATAACCCTCTTGATTTCATTCGTTGTGACAACATACTTTGGCTAACATATAGGAAAGAGTAATAAAGAAATGATCAATACGATAGATAGAATATGATTTGGAAGGTTAAGCCGTATATGTAGTTGACTATGACCTAGTCACTCGCTCTAGTTGAGAGATGGCGACTTGAGACCCACACTTTTCAATTTTCCTCGCAAGACACGACCATCACCATGTAGGGGATCGCTGGAGTCGTTGTTGACTCGCCAATTGTAGGACAAACAATTAGTTTAGACGAGGTTGTGAATTACAACCTAGATACGCGGATGAGATAGTGAATAATTTTTGAGTTTTAGGCCTAGAGAGCGGTATTTAAAGGGAAATGTCCTTAAAAAGAGAGAAATACTTGCACATATTTTAAATAGGCTGACCAATGATCTAGTGAGAAGAAATAATAGTCAAATAGGTCATCAACGTATTTGCTCTTAACTCCCCTTTCATCATTTTTAATAAAGTTTTTTTTGGCACCAATGTTTTTTACAGGCATCCATTTTGGTCATTCCGTCCAAAAAATTTGAAAAAAAATCGTTAAAATTGATGACATGGCCAAACGTTTCTCTCATCCTTTGAATCTTCGAAGGGTATTTTTTGTAAACCAATAATTCTCGCACCCTTAATCATTTAACCCATTAGCACTTCTCAACAAATTGAATTACCAAATATAGGATATGTGTGGAACAGATACATCCCTAAGCATATGGATACTCCCCTGCAATTCTAAGTAATTATTTTTTAGAGCATGTTAAAATGGTATAAAACAATATCTAACAATCATCTGATACCATCATTTGTAGTAATGCACTAAGATATAAGCATGAAATTAAAAATGCTACCATAAAGAAGAGATTTAGAAACGCCTTTAATGTAAATTTGGTAGATTAGGCCTTCCTTCCAATCTAGAATTACAAAATCAAGCAAGCACTTATTCTCCTTTTCCGTGGCTCAAGCCCTTTTACATTGGGTATGATGAAGAATTGGGTAAACAGGAGAAGTCTAGGTTTCAATTTGGGGGGAAATTGATCTTTGTTTTAAAAATGGCGCTGGGTTAGCTGATTCAGGGGAATTATTGATTTCCAAAAATACTCTTCGAAGAGAGATAATGAGAGAAACGTTTGGTCATGTCATAAATTTTAACGATTTTTTCAATGTTTTGGACGGAATGACCAAAATGGCTGGCCGTAAAAATATTGGTGACCAAAAAAGTTAAACTTTGCTAAAAATTATGAAACTGGTTAAGCGCAAATACGTTGATGACCTATTTGGCTATTATTTCTTCTCACTAGAATCATTGGTCAACCTATGTATAATATGTGCATAGAGGGTTATGGAAATGTTCTTAATAAGAATGAAATACTACTTTCGAGTACATATCTTCTAGCACAGTGGTTCACTCTCGAATATGTGCGGTTTTTTTATTAAAACGATTAATGTACACCAATATGTGTTATCCGTTTGGTTATGATGCTTTACAGTCAAAATTCGGAACATGCTGAAAATATTTGAGTGCTCTGGACAGTTAGATAAAAAAATTCAACAGTTCAAGATTTTTTAGCAAGGACATCTATTGTCATTTTCAGACATCTGTTGTGTAAGACAAGTGCTATTTGTCTAAGGACATGTTCATCAGGATAAAACACATTTTGCATCCTTACGGTATGTGTTCATAAGGAGAGAACACAAGTTGCATGGATTTAACGTATATTCAAATGCATGCAGCACTTGTCCAAAAAGTATTATATATGTCTTGGAGTTTAAGGTGTTCTACAATGTAGTCGTGACGATATTCTACCCTCAAAAGAAATAAAAATAAGTTGTCATAAAAAAATGTCTTATTTTATGTAAGAGAAAACAACTCAATTCGTCGCCCAATTATTTTACGTTATCCTCGATAGTCGTAGTTTGTTTTTTTCGATTTAAAGAATTCTCCAAATATTTATGGGTAGCCTAAAGAATCCTTACCACCACTTTCGTAGCAGAATCTGGTAAAATCAAGCACGTGTAGTGCACATGCTCTAAAAATACGGGTAAAACAATATTTTCTCCCTCTAAGATTAAAAAAATATTTATTTTTCATCTTCTTCCTAAATTCATCTCCCCTCTTCCGTTTTCCATATCTCCCTTCCGTGGTCACCGCCAATCCAATCGAAAATGTCAAAAAAACAAGTCATATCAATCTTCTATGGAAAGAAGTTGAAAATGTCTAAAAATTATACCAATCCAACTGAAATACAAGCTCATCATTCAACTGAAATAATCATTTATACCAATCCAAAACCATCAATCAGACATAAGACAAATTAGAGTAGGGGTGGATGCCCCATAATTTCTCTGCTTTTTAAACACTGGACTTCGAAGGAAAAGCCGAATAGTTACAAAACATCAAATCAAAAAATGAAGATATGGGCTTGTGCGCAGAGAAGAAGAGATCTAAACTGCAAAGTTTGAGCTCAAACTACCAAGCTAATCCACCAACTTCAAACCCACATTTGTTATCCATCTTCTTCATCTCTATTCTCAATTAAACCCTAGAATAAACCCAATTTGAATACATATCTATCTAAATTGATTTTTTTTTGTGAAGTTGGGTTGATTCTTGAGCTAGATGAAAACATATTTCCCAAAATTGTTTGAGACTCAAATTGATTAATATTTTCAGAATTGATGAGAGAAAAAAGGAAATGTATTTTCATGGATTAATTGGATGATAGGCTAATTTTTGTGAATTAACAATGGAAAAGAAGATGGTTTAAGAAGAAGAGGGTGAAGAAGATGGTTGGGTGAAGAAGATGATATGTAATAGAAAATTGTTAGGGTGTATCGCGGACCGGACTAACCAAAATACGACATGTGTATTACGTGACTAGTTGGAAAACATTAGGATTTTATCACGGCTATGTCTTCTTTGGAATTTTTTTGACCCTGTTGCTTGAAACACGTACCCGAGACGTGATTGTTTTTGCCGAAATTTTGGCCCGATTCTTTAATTGGTCATTTATAGTCGCACGTAAATAGTTGATACTAAAAATAGACTAATAAAAAGGTTTTGCTATTTTTGCTAGTTGGGTAAATTGTTGGTGCTGAATATGGGGGATTTCTCTTCGTAAATTAATGGAGGATTTTTTCCTTTTGGGTCCCTAAATTATATGCGCTTAGCCACTTTTATCCTTTTTAGAAAATATTATCTTTTTTATCCCTTATTAATATACGGGCAGCCCAAATCATCATTCTGTTAAAAACTTTGCCAAAACATTCCCATCCCAAAATGCACGTTTTAGACTCCAACCATATATTGAAACATATAAAAAACTCTCACATAACATGTTCAAACTATACTCAATCAAATCGACATCACTCGTCCATTGTACCAGTTTGGATTGCATTTGAGGGTTTGCCTATACATTTATACAATTAATTAGAGATCTTACGCTATGCGTACAAGCATTCACAAGTATTTTAGAGTCCAGTCTGTTCCAAGTCCACCTTCTTCCATATTGAATTAGTCAATTAAATCCCATTGAGCAATGCATTAATCCCATCGAGCAGCGCCGTCTTTGCTCAAAATAAAAGATTATGATTTCCAATCATAATCCTTCCACCGAACAATGCGAACCCGGTGAGTGTCCTTTTTTATGCCGCTGGAAGATTACCTCGCGAGCTTCGGTAACCATTGCCAGTTGGTTATCAAATTCCAAACAGAGCAGACCTCTTTGTCGTTCGTTTGCCCTCAAAAAATAATTTACACCATGATATCCAAGGTATCAAAACAACCTTTGTCGAAAGAAGCAAGAGCTGCTGTGATTCCACCCTTTTCCTATCATCCACCAGTTCATCAACATTGTCGTTGGGGGTAAGCCGCCCTTTTTCCCGGGATCACACACTCGCATGACCCGCCGTAAACCGCCATAAGTGTTTCGCCAACCGGCACTCCAAGAAAACATGTGTCACCGAATCCATACCCTTACCACAAGAACATCTTGTAGCAAAGGTTGAAACCATATCTCCATAAAACATCTTCCATCGGGAGAAAACGATTAAGTAACTTCCAAAGAAAAATCGACCACTGAAGGGGCAATATCTTATCCCATATACTTTGCCGTGTATATAAGGTAACGGTACTGAAGGGATTCATGGGCAGAAACTCATTATAAACACCCATGAGTCCTCCCCTAAAGGATCCACTCATACCATAGGAATCGAAAAATACGACAAAGACTTACGTTTTTTCGGCTAAAGATTCTGTCTTTGCGAATGTGTGCTGCTGCCACCAAAGTGCCTTCCCTTGCAGAATTGCTCCCTACGGGTATCCACGCGACGAAAAGAGCAGTGAGTGCTAGCTCTTCGAATGGATCCTGCTAACTAGTTGTTCCTTGACAAGAGCTCAATAGGAGGAGACGACTCGGTCGACCATAACCAGATAGGACTGAAACGACGACGACCCAAATAACAACAATAAGGCAAGTACAGTAATGACCCCAACGATCCACAATTCAAACGCAGATATACAATTCAAAATATATATCACGATTAGATAACAACAATTGAAATTCGGATTATATATGCAAATATAATTAAAAAAATTAAGGGTAGCAATTCAATAAACCAAACAATAAATACAAAACATGCAATTGATTGTAATTCCAACAATTTATGCAAATATTCATGCCCAATTACTTCTTAAACAATTCCATAACAGTACCCAACATAATTAAACGGTTTCAGACGGAAAATAACTGAGGGGTTGGGTCCTTACTCGTTACGTAGGAAAAAACAATGGTAAACCCGAAATCAGTTCGGGCAGATTCACTCGCGGGGGCGATAACTTTCTGCTGCGATTCTCAAATTGTGTTCCGTCTGCGCTCACTCGAATGTCTTTTGATTATCTTCAATTTGATATGTTGTGGGTCGAAAACGTATTCCAGTAGCCACTTAATCGTCTTCTGAAAGTTCTGGGCAGAAGGTTGAGTTCTCAAAATTTTCTTCTTGGCAGCTACTGCTGCTTTCTTTTCTTTTCTTTTTGTTTGTGCGCACGTTTCCCCACGCTCACCAATCCCACGATTTTATTTTTTTCCTTTTTCTTTTTTATTCTGTTCAATTCCCTTATTTTCTTAATCTCACGTTTTTTTCACTTTTTCTTTTTCTTTTATTTGATTTCATTTCCTAATGTAATTCCTTGCTCTCTTTTCTTTATTTTAATTATGTTATAGTTACTTTCCTAATTCCAATAAAATTCTAAATTTATTTCAATTTCAATTCCACGTCTAATTTATTTATTTATTTTTTATTTTATTTTTTTTAAAAACTAGACCATTTATAATATGGTCCAGTTTTATTACAATTATTTATTATAAGACCTCACCGGAGGAGGAGTAGTAGAAGCCCGTTGAGCGGGTGCCCCGTGAGGGGGAGTAGTAGATGTCCCGTTGAGCGGGTATCGTAGAAGTCCCGTTGAGCGGGTGCCCCGTGAGGGAGTAGTAGATGTCCCGTTGAGCGGGTGTCGTAGAAGTCCCGTTGAGCGAGTGCCCCGTGAGGGGGAGTATAAGACCCACACAAGGGAACCCAAAGAAATGACAATTAAATCATTCCCCTTGTGTGAGGTGGGTATCGAACTCGAACCTCTCGGTCACGAGCAGATGGATGTTACCCACTGGGCTACCATGCCTTCGATAATTCCACGTCTAATTAACTACTCCTTTAGGTGAGGGGTGTTCATTAATCGGTTTTAATCGAAAACCCCACCACACCAAATTTAAATTTGGTGTACGGTGCTGATGTTTGGTCAATTATGGTGCGGTTAAATACGGTTTTAGTTACCGCAAATTATTTTTCGGTGAGGTCGCGGTTTAGCAAATTTTAATTTATATCGCACCGCAAATCGCATTATGTATATACCTACCTAAATTTTATGTTCAGAAAATGGTATATTCACATTATTTGTTTTATTAAATTTAATTTAATTACAATTAATATATTAATATTAGTTGTTTTATTAGATTTAAATTAGGGTTAGGATCTGATTCTCTTATTCTCACACCTCATAATAGTCACAACTCAGAAGTCTCAACGGCACTCTCTGGTTTCATTGAAAAAGGTTTTTTTTTTTAACATTTTTTGTGTTTGTTTTATTTATTGAATTGAGTTATATATCTTTAAGTTTAGTTTTTTAATTTCGTATTATTGACTATGCCTATGTCGATGTTGTCTTTGTTTTGCCATATTCTTCTACTAAATTCAAGTTTGATGGTGCATAAGATTATCAATGAGAATTTCGTAACTAGTTGATGTCAATTCGCAGACTGTGGTATTAAAAACGCTAATTGCATGACAATTGCAGTGAGTAGAACTTTTCATTTATTTGTTTAGAACTTTCAAAGAAAACATATGTATTTTGCTAACGTTTTCAATTTAGACATATTTATTTTGAATTCACATTAAAACTATGAGATCTTGTTACATGGTTAATCTCTTAAAAATATTATATTGGAGCTCGTGAGTCATAATATATTTAAATAATTGTATAATTTTTTTAGATCGGTTTTCACCGCACCTAATTTCACCAAACCAAAATAATTATGGTTTGGTGAAATTCGGTTTGGAAGTCAAAATGGTGCGGTATGGTTTTAGAAAATATATTAAAAAACCGTATAAAAACCGCAATAATAAATCGGTTTTCACCAAACCGCACCAATGAACACGCCTAGGTGAATCACAATTAAGTCCCCCCAACTACGATACGCGTGCAAAATTTCCCTCAAGAAACGTACACAAATATAACTACGGAACATGTTATAAAAATAAATGGACACGTAGTCACATAATCACACTAACAAAAATTAGGCATACGCACTTAGTTATGCCAAAATTAATTGCACGCAAAAAATCACGTAAGCAAAAGTCCCGGGTAAACTCTTTTTTCTCTGCTTATGTCGATTGATTATTTGTTGTCAGGTCATTTCAATCCGACGATTAAGCTTGAAATTGAAATAGTAATTATATTTGTTTCTTATTTCTTACCATTTAAATCAGAACTTATAGTTGCAATAAGAAAGCCAACATAATCCTCTTTGGTAAGAAATGTATCATCAGTTACTCGATGAAACGAGGTTACTCCTTTACTACCTCTAACCATAGGCAAGTATTTGTTCTTTGATACCATTAGTTCTGGAAGTTTCGTGATTCCGGTTGCAACTGCAAACCAAAGGGCATTATTTCCCAACATTTTGTTATTGACCCTGGATGCTGCCCTATAAATTCTTTTGCCTTTTCCCAGTCACCCTTTAGTGCAGCTTTGTATAAGGGCACATGAAAGGCCCGATTGGTGGCTGATTTAGAACCTGCAACATAAAAAATAAAAATAAAATTTACAATATAAATCATTTCCTAACCATTTTTATCTTAAAATTTTCTAGAAGCAAACACGCACTAACATGAAAGCATATATGTTACCAATTACTTATATTATGAATATTATAAAATATAGGGAGTAGAAAATTTGCTGCAAATTTAAAAATAGATTATATCTTCCCTGCAAGAAATCTCTCTAATTGAATAAGTTTCTATTTCGAAAACATTTATACTTTTTTTTATTTATTTAAGGAAAGCCATCTATTGTAGTGGGGGGGTTTGGCATGGACCCTACCAGTTTTTTAATAAGACCAAATTAGGCGAATAAAAGTACATAGAGGGAGACTATATCCAAAAGAGTAGGTGAAAACAAATTCACTCCATACATGAAAAACAATGCAGAACCGATCCATTTATATATATGAATCAGGGTTGTACAAAAAGATTCCTAACTAAAAAAAAATTTATACTTCTCCAAAACTCTACTCAGGGACTACACATCTTATTAACAACAAACTTGTATCGTCACATAAACGGTTTAGGATCTACAGTCTTATTATCTGTCATGTGCTTCACTTGAATCACAAATAATTGTCAAGCCACTTTCCCATAGTTTCCACATTTTAATCTTAAGATTCTATACTTTAAAATTAATACACAATAACAATAATAAAATTTAAACTATTAAAGTTCTAATAATTTAGAGTATGGACGTGGATGAATATGAGACATACCTAATGCACAAAGTCACTAATCTTAGACACCACTAAAACATATGGATTGGCAACTGACGTAACATTTGACAATGAATGCACAAAGTGGATTCTCATAGAATTCACTGAAACAATAGTCCCATATACCGTCTAGTATGTTACGGTATACTTTAAATGTAATAATTAAAAAAAATCAATCCAGGTAGAACCTAAATTAAGAAATAAGATTGTTTAACAATAAACTGAAATGAGCCATATGATTCAATTCCACGTATTGTAAAAAAAAAAAAAAAAACAATTTCCTACCCGTTTACTCTCAATTTTTTTTTTAACTAGACCATTTATAAGTATGGTCCAGTTTATTACAATTATATTATTATAAGACCTCACCGGAGGAGGAGTAGTAGAAGTCCCCGTGAGGGAGAAGTAGATGTCCCGTTGAGCGGGTGTCGTAGAAGTCTCGTTGAGCGGGTGCCCTGTGAGTAGTAGTAGAAGTCCCGTTGAGCGGGTGCCCCGTGAGGGGTGTATAAGACCTCACACAAGGGAACCCAAAGAAATGACAATTAAATCATTCCCCTTGTGTGAGGGAGGTATCGAACCCCGGACCTCTCGTCACAGGGCAGGTGGATGTTACCCACCAGGGCTACCATGCCTTCGATACCCGTTTACTCTCATGAAAGACAAGATGGCGGTGTACCTTTCTCTCCCTCTCTCCCTCTCCTCTTTTGTTTTTAGGAATAGCTTCCGGGGTACCAACTCTTCCTTTACTACATCTCGAAGTTTTGTGGTCTGTAGTTATTTTTTTATTTATTTCAAAAGGAAAGAATTTATTAAAATCTTAAATTAATGAATAGCTTCCGGGGTACCAACTAGGGTGTTTTCGGGGATATTTGGTGCGTTTTTACCAAAATAAACTGCACTTGTTTGAGAAAATTTAAAATCGTATCAAACTAATTAAAATTTCAAACTACACTTTTTAATATTATGCGATTTTGCAAATTATGTTGAGATTTTTTTTTATTTTGCGAGCATATTTAGAATTCATATTACTTAAACAATCCTAATTTTTTCTTGATGTGCCTTTTGGGGGTTAGAGTTAGATCCAAATCTATTTTTTAAAATGCCCAGTCCTAGATGTGAAATTGGCATATTGAAAATCCTATAATGACTAATTTATAAGTATATTTGAAATTTATATATTAGTATCTAGATTTTTTTTCCAAAATAAATAATAGGCAATATAACAACTAATATATTTTGCAAGATCAACAAATCAATAAGCTATCACATGAAATTACGACTAAAAATTCCACCACATAGAGATAGTATATAAAGTTTTGTTATAAGTGGATCGTTAGAAATCTTGTCACTATGTACAAATATATTGTCTTTTCTCATTTTACATAACAAAATTAATATTGTAAAAGTGAGTACAATATTTCAAGATGTATAAATATATTTTCTTTTGTCATTTTACAAAACAAAGTTAATGCTATATATAAAAGCAATTACATATTTCCAAGATGTGTACAAATATATTTTCTTTTCTCATTTTACATAACAAAACAAAGTTAATACTATGAAAGTGATTACAAATGTTGGAGATAGTAATTGCTATAAATAAATTACAAATGAAGAGTGGAGATAGAGAGATGTGAAGAATTTATCCTTGAATATTTTATTTTATTGTAAATAAGTTCTTGAATATTTTTACTTCTAAAGAGATCTTGATATTATATAATATAATTAAACTATAAGTTAAATTTACGATTTGAAATTTTTTTCAAACTGCACCAAACCATTTAAAAATTCAAATCGCGTAATTGGTGTGATTTGTTACCTGTTGAATTTTCTTGAAGACTCCTAGTAACAACTACTTGGAAGTCATCTCTTTGTAACTTATTTGAATCTAATTTAAATAAATTGGACCGTATAAATTTATTAAAAATATAAAAATATGAGATTAACCGGAGTTGTTATGAGTGAAAAGAGTTTAATATATCTTTCAAAAATCTCACATTACAGCTTATACATTGAGAATGACAATTGGAAGCTCTTCCATTTACTGAAAAATTGCAATTATAAACTTCGATTAATCATGCCGACTCATACCCCAATTGACCTAAAACAATCTATTTTGAATGACTAAAAGCTTAAGTGGAGAATGGTTAATTAAGGAAAAAAGGGAAACTGTGGTCCAATTATAGTTTTTAAGTAAGAATTATAAAATAAACCGAACACTAAACTACTGCATTTAGATTGGTTGGAGTTCAGAAAGGGTGTTTTGTTCTAAGAACACATTTTTTTTTTGTAATTGATATTAAAATGGTGTTTTGGAGTTCAGGAACTTCGAAAGTTGCACTATAAATTTCGAGGCCTTTCAAACAAGGACTTGCTGAGCAAAATCCACTAGCAATAAAAGAAGAAAAATATTAGGCCTAGGAATAGAGAATTAATATCAAATAAAGGTTAATAAACGGGTAGGCGTCTCCCTGCCACTATACCATTTTGGTGGATTTATGAAAACCAATACAAAAAATTCAAATTAAGGTTTAACTGTTGGAATAATGATTTTTTATTAATATCGGTATCCATAATTCTCTAATAAACAATTCGCGTTTTCTGAAAATTGTGGAAAACCGGATTGAACTAGAGACCAGTTTAAGTAGTACTTTGATACCAAGAATCTAGTACTTCCATATACAGATTATGATGATTCCTTAGAAAGACATACATCCTAAATGCAATTTGAAAAAAACAACTTTACCAAATTATCCCTTTCAATCTAATTTTCAGCATTCATAATGTTTCGAATACAGCTCTCTAACTAGAAAACAATTTCCTACTTTCCAAACTCGAAATTGGGAATTTTTGTCCAAATACACATTTATTATTCAATTACAACACTCACAATCAAAGTGTGCAACTTTAATTACAAAACTCACAATCAAAGTGTGCAACTTTAATTACAACACTCACCATCAAAGTGTGCACTTCCCATTTACATTACAACACACAATCAAAGTGCACACTTTGAATTACAAAACTCACAATCAAAGTGTGCACTTTGAATTACAAAAGCCCGACAATCAAAGTGTGCACTTCTCATATATCTGCTTGGTGTCATTTTTTATTTCATTAATTTTAGTCAGATATCTTTTAAGTTTAACAAAAGTATAGTCTCACCGCTTGCCCCATGACATATTCCCACTTAAAATCCTTTTTGCTGCTCATGTGCATTTATTTTTAAAGTAAATTTGTCATGTCGGGCCATCTCACTCCATATCATCTGGGAGAAAAAATTTCCCGAGTCGTCAAATTTTCTCTTAAAAACAAAACCAATTTCCATTAGACAGACGGTGATAACTCGTTTTCTTTTTATATACATATGTGACTAAATTATACAAATAAAAGATATGGTGCAGTTTGAAGACAACAAAAGTAGTCGGATAAACATCTAAAATAAAATCAATCTAAGTGGTTCCTTACACTCTAATTTGGTGGTTGGTCATGAATAGGTTGTTTAGACTTTCCTTTCTTGTAACGCGAAGCTTTATTTGGCTGGGAACTTTGAAGATTCATATCTTCATACACTATTACAGTTGAGGAGTTCTAAGGTTGACAAATTGCATTAGAACCATCACAAGGTCCACAGCCCAGTGGGTAGATGGCCTGCCCACATCCAAGAGGTTGTGGGTTCGATACCCAACTCACAAAAAAGGAAGGATTTAATTTCCTATTCTTGGTTCCTCTTGTGTGGGTTCTTATACTCCCCATCTTGGGGCACCTGCTAGTTGGGCTTCTACTTCTCCCCTCATGGGGACTTCTACTACTCCCCTCACTGGGGTACCCGCTCGATCGGGTTTCTATCCGCCCTATATGGGCTCCTCCTCTGGTGAGGTCCAATAAAAAAAAAATTGCATTAGAACCTTCAACACTCATTTTTACAAGGAACATTGAATATTCAGAACCGGCTTCATGTTTTTTCCACTGAGTTTTGGAAAGATACAAATTTTTCATGCCTTTCACCATCTGCTTTATAGTTGAGAAATGTTATAGGCTATGATAATCCAGTTTCTTCTTTGGATTGAAGTACATAACACTACAAGAAAATAATGTAATAGGGGATCGACAAATCCGTCGCTAATCATAGTTTCGCAATTGATTACCGAGCTGAATATCGTGGTCGTGGTATTTTTCGCTCCTAAGCCACTTAACGATTGACTACCGACAGAATACTTACAACACTCACAATCAAAGTGTGCACTTCTTATTTAAATTACAACACTCACAATCAAAGTGCACACATTGAATTACAACACTCACAATCAAAGTGTGCACTCCTCATTTACATTACAAAGACTCACAATCAAAGTTTACACTTCTCATATACTCCTTTGTGTCATTTATTGTATATCCTTGGAAATGCATGAGTTGAAATCTGAAAATTCAAGAATCAAATTATTTTAATGGAACATGAAGCGTTATTTGGATGGGAACTTTGAAGATTCATATCTTCATAGACTATTACAGTTGAGGAGTTCGAAGGTTGATAAATTGCATTAGAACCTTCAACTCTCATGTTTTCAAGGAACATTGAATATTCAGGGACCGTCTTTAGGTTTTTTCCACTGAAGTTTTGGAAAGACTCACAAATTTTTAATGCCTTTCACCATCTGCTTCATAGTCCATAAATGTTACGAGCTCTGATAACCCAGTTACATAAGAAGATCCATCTTTCTTCAAATTACGCAAAAACAATGCATAATCTAGATCATCACCAGCATAAATAGGAAATTGAGGTTGAGAATCCTGACAAATGGACATGTAATCATTTTTCATATATTTATCGTAGCCATTTCTTGCATTTCCAATATATTCGTTTATCATCCGCCTCAATGATTTCTTGGAGAACTGCACACGCGTTTTGGTGTTGGAAACGTACTCCTTAAAAAATTTCAAGTCATCAACAACATCATTTGAATTAGTAGAAGCCATTTTTTCTCTTAGTCAAGCAAGAATGGAACTCAAAAGAAGAAGTTCCAACAAGTTTTCTTCCTTAACCCTCCAAAAAAGGTTCTATTCAAGTGTGGACCATTAAGAATTTACAACTAAAAGTTCCAGCAATTCATAAAAAAATAATAATTATAAAACTCGTAGGATTGAGGCATCTCGCTATAACATGAATAATGAAACTAAAAAATAAGTAGGAAAAAATTAAAACACCAAAAAACAATCGAGTCTCAATTTTGATGGATTTTTTAGTAAGATTTATCAAAAAAAAATTGAGTTTTATGACGTTCATATCGGACCTATTATGCATCACATCGTCTAGCATTCAAGATATCCCCGTAGAATTATAAAGGGGGCTATTAAATGAATGGTGAAACAAAATTGAATTCATGAAACCATAAATCATAATAATTGAGGAGAACCGCAAATGTTAAGAGGAAGAAAAAAAATTACCTTGTTCATAAGGTTCACTTTTTTTGCTCTACTGAAATGAAGCCTAGATAAAAAACTAGAATGCTTTATATCATTTATATCCTTTTGGTTGGTTGTTGTTGGGCCATGTGTCATTTGAAATTTCTTAAAGAAATTCTACTTTCAATCTTATTCTTTATGAAAAGAATAATTCATCTTCATTGAAATCTAATGTAAAATTGTCCAACGGGATGACTCATGTTTGGTATAAAGATGTATAAAAATGGTAAATAATTAGAACATAGAAAAGAAATCTTCCTCATTTAAAAACATGGTAAAGTATCCAGCTCTTCCTAACGATTACGTCTGTTCACCAAACACTACAAATAAGTCAATCATTTGCGTCGAGCTCTTTGTTTGTGTTTCTTGTCTTGTTCAAGACAAGTTGTGTTCAATGTTCGTTATCAAACGCAACATTCCAAAAACTAACTAACTCTCTCTCTTCCTTTATTTTCAGTTACATCTCGAAGTTTTTAAAAAACATAAAAGTGGTCCATATTAATTTTTTTATTTATTTCAAATGGAAAGAATTTATTAATGTCACAAATTAAAGAAAAAATATAGCAACAGTAATATCAAAGAATTTTAGTATTTTTAAAGTATATATTATTTCCTCACAGTTATTACATCGTTGTTTTTTAAACAATGCAGCAAGTACATAAATGAGTCGAGAATCACGACAACTCAAATTACATATATAAGAGTTTTTTTATCCGAATAATATTGTTTATGAATAAATATCCGCACATGGCGATGCCTTTTGGGGGAAGGATGTGTTTTGGCAAAGACAGACATAATCCGTCCTTATTGAAGTACGGATTCCGTGAATCCGTCTTCATTTGGCGTGAAGATAATTTAACACATCTGACGAAGACGGATTCATAGAATTCGTCCTCGAGTCCTAATATACTCCTCAATTCATTAGAATGCACCGCAAAAACATCTATTCAAGCGGATGATGTTTTTTCCCACGTATGATATTTCATCTTCCCTTTGGGGGTAATCACGAGTTTAACTAAAAAAAAATGTGAAATGAGAAAATTAGTTTATTCTGGTATAGTCTCAAAAATCTATAAAAGAGACATAACATTTCTTTACCTCTAGCCACGTAAATAATTGAACTGTTGAAGGTCATCATTAATTTCTTCTTGAATCTTTCTTTTAAGATTTGCAGAGGTTATTTCAAAAGTTAATATATAGGTAGATCGAAAATGGGCTACATCTTAGTGAAATATAAACTTTAGAAAAAGTGAGAGCCAACATATAATAAGGTATATGAATCTTAACCTAGTAGTTCAAATATTGTAAATGACTATATAAAAAGTAGACACTTAAAGATGTGTCACTTGGGGGAAAAAATAGTTATAGATGAATATTAACAAATATATAGCCATTAACCAAACTGCCACAAGAACCAAAAGCAGCTATGTTTAAGTATTCCTGGGGCAACAATATGAATTGGTTAGCATTATGGGAGCAAGATACATATGTGTAATACCATTCGACATCTACTTATTCTACATGAATATACTTTATTTGTTGAATTCTTAGGAACTTAGGGATGACCATGATATGGAAGAACGTATGGATTCACAAAAGAGTATATTCAAAAAGTATTTCAAATGATTTATTAACAACTTTCATACTCTACTCTAGTCATTGTCAGTGTAGAAAATATGGTTAATTTAAAAATAATAGTGTGGTGATATATAAAGAATCCTAGTAGGTAATAGACAATAAATAATAATATTACCGGAATGGTTATCAAGATATGATTTTCCCATTATGCTTATTCTGAGCTTTCTTCTTAGTAATTTTCTTCATAAGTCTTTTATGCTCTTCTTTGTCATATGGCTTGCTCAGAATTCCCATAATCTGCACCCTAAAATTTGAACATCTATTTGTCCTTGGTTTGGGAATACTGCTAACAATCATACTTATCTCTTTTGGATATGACTTAATAAATGTAAAAAAAGAAAAGAAAGGAAATTACATAGGAAATAATTTGAACTAATGAAAATGAATGAAAGAAGAGAGAAGTAGTAATGAATGGTTTGCCAAAATAGTATTCTCACAATTTAGTTTGTCATCAAAATGTCCATACTTTTAATTTCATTAATTTTAGTTAGATATCTTTTAAGTTTAACAAAAGTCTAGTCTCATCGCTTGCCCCACGGCATATTCCCACTTAAACTCCATTTTGCTGCTCATGTACAATTAGTTTTAAAGTAAATTTTTCATTTCGGGCCATCTCACTCCATATCATCTAGAGAAAAAATTGAGTCGGCAAATTTTCTCTTGAAAATAAAACCCATTCTAGCTTCACCTGAGACTTTAAGCTAAATTCCGTGAGATAGACGGTGATAACTCTTTTCCTTTTTGTATACATAAAAAGACATGTGACTAAATTATACAAATAAAATATATGGCGCAGTTTGGAGACAACAAAAGTAGTTAGAAAAAATCTAAAATAAAATCAATCTAAGTGGCGCCTTACGCTCTCATTTGGTGGTTAGTCATGAATAAGATGTTTAAACTTTCCATTACTGGAACAAGAAGCGTTATTTGGCTGGGAACTTTGAAGATTCATATCTTCATACATTACAGTTAAGGAGTTCGAAGGTTGATAAATTGCATTAGAACCTTCAACCCTCATGTTTTCAAGGAACATTGAATATTCAGTATCGTCTTTAGGTTTTTTCCACTGAGTTTTGGAAAGACTTAAAAAAATTTTCATGCCTTTCACCATCTCGCTTCATAGTCCGTAAATGTTATAGGCTCGACAACCCAGTTTCTTCGTTGGCTTGAAGTACATAAGAACATCCATATTTCTTCAAATTACGTAAAAACAATGCATAATTAGGATCATCACCAGCATAAACCGGAAATTGAGGTTGAGAATCTTGACAAATGGACATGTAATCATTTGTCATATATTTATCATAGCCATTTCTTGCATTTCCAATATATTCGTTTATTATCCGCCTCAATGATTTCTTGGAGAACTGCACACGCATTTTAGTGTTGGAAACATTCTCCTTAAAAACATTCAAGTCATCAAAGCAACATCATTTGAATTAGTAGAAGCCATTTTTACTCTTAGTCAAGCAAGAATGGAATACAAAAGAAGTTACAACAAATTTTCCTCTTTAACCCTCCAAAAAAGGTTCTATTCAAGTGTGGACCATTCGAATTTAGAACTAAAAGTTCCCTGTAATTCATAAAAAATAATAATTATTAAAATCCTAGGATTGAGGAATCTGCTATAACTTGAATAATGAAACTAAAAAAGAAGTAGGAAAATTTAAAACACCAAAAACAATCGAGTCTCAATTTAGATGGATTTTTAGTAAGATTTACCAAAACAAATCGAGTTTTATGACGTTCATATCGGACCTATTATGCACCACATCGTCTAGCATTCAAGTATACCATAGAATTATAAATGGCTATACGTAATTAGAACAATAATTTGAATCTAAACAAAAAATTTAAAAGGGGGCTATTGGATGAATGGTGAAACAAAATTGAATTCTCGAAACCATAAATCATAATCATTGAGGAGATTTGCAAAGGTTAAGAGGAAGAAAAAAAATTACCTTGTTCATAAGGTTCACTTTTTGCTCTACTTTGAAATGATGCCTAGATAAAAAACTAGAATGCTTTATCATTTATATCTTTTTGGTTGGTTGTTGTTGGACCATGTGTCATTTGAAATTTCATAAAAAAAAATCTAATTTCAATCTTAATCTTTATGGCAAGAATAATTCATCTTCATTGAAATCTAATGTAAAATTGTCCTACGGGATGACTCATATTTGGTACAAGATTTATAAAAATGGTAAATAATTAGAGCCTAGAAAAGAAATATTCCTCATTTAAAAACATGGTAAAGTATCCAGCTCTTCCTAACAGTTGCGTATGTTCACTAAACACTGCAAATAAGTCAAATATTTGTGTCAGTCGTTATAAAAAACAACATTAAAAAAACTAACTCTCTCTCTTACTTTATTTTCAGTTACATCTCGAAGTTTTCAAAAACAAAAAGACGGACATAATCCGCACATGGTAAAGGAAAAAGATATCAACAATGAAGCTCGTAACATTTAAGTTATTTTTTAAATTATGTAATATTTCCTAACATTTACTACATCATTGTTTTTTAAACAATGCAACATAAATGGGTCACGACAACTCTAAATTACATGTATAAGAGTTTTTTTTTATCAGAATAGTATTATTTATGGAGAAAGGTTCGTTCATGGTAGTGTCATTTAGGGGAGGGATTGTTTTGACAATGACTAACAGAATATGTTCTTAATGAAGGACGAATTTCGTGAATCCGTCTTCATCTGACGTGAATTTTTCGACTCATAAGATGAAGACGAATTTATGAAATTCATTCTTCAAGCCCTAATATACTACCTAATTCAGCAGAATGCACAATAGAAACAACAAACACACACAACCTTCTCTCGTCGCCTCATATGGGTTTCGTTTCTAGTTGTTGCCACACCTAAAGAAGACAGATTGCAACAATACGTCTTCATTCTTCCTTCATTCCCAAATTTTAACATCCATTAATCTCCATCTCCATCTCAAGTTATTTCTTTAGTCTCCATCTCAATTTTTTTTATTCTTAATTTTGTAAATTTGTTTTTATTATGTAATTTATGTTTTTATTTATGTTTATGTGTTTTTTAATTATGTAATTTATGATTAGATGGAGAATGTGTCTATGACACATGCGTCTGTCTATCCTGGACATCTAAACACGAATGTCTTATATCAACAAAGCGATCATCGTTCCAACACTATATGGGGACTGGGTACAAATAAACCGAAACTTAATAACCCTCTCAATTTCATTCGTTGTGACAACATACTTTGGCTAACGTATAGAAAAGAGTAATAAAGCAATGATCAATACGATAGATAGAATATGATTTGGAGGGTTAAGCCTCATAGGTAGTTGACTATGACCCAGTCACTGCTTCAGTTGAGAGATGGCGCCTTGAGACCCACACTTTTCAATTTCCTTGAGAAGACACGACCATCACCATGTAGGATGTTGGAGTCGTTTTGTGACTGCCAATTGAAGAACAAACAACTACTTTGGGACGAGGTTGTGAATTACAACCCGGATACGCGGATGGAGATAGTGAATAATTTGTTGAGTTTTAGGCCTAGAGAGCGCTTTTTTAAGGGAAATGCCCTTAATAAGAGGGGAATCCCTTCTCATATTATACATAGGTTGACAAATGATGCTAGTGAGAAGAAATAATAGCCAAATAGGTCATCAACGTATTTGTGCTTAACCACTTTCATCATTTTTAGTAAAGTTTAACTTTTTTGGTCACCAATATTTTTACGGGCCGCCATTTTGGTCATTTCGCCAAAAAATTTGAAAAAAATCGTTAAAATTGATGACATGGCCAAACGTTTCTCTCATCCTCTCTCTCTTCAAAGGGTATATTTGGAAACCAATAATTCTCTCACCCTTAATCATTTAACCCAACCCCATTTGTAAATTAAAGATCCATTTTCTCCTCCAAATTGAAACTTAGAATTCTCCTATTTACCCGATTCTTCATCCACTACAAGAAAACAGTTAAATAGCGACCGAAATTAGCGACGAAAATATTCGGCAACTCCATTAACAACGGAATACCGACCGAAAGGAAACCGAAAAACATTCGGTCGGTATTCGGTTGCTATTACGACGTCCATATCGGTCCCGTTGACTAAATTAAACCGACGTCGTTTGTAGATACGTTACCAACGACCGTATATAACGACCGAATGCCGACGGAATAAATAACGGTGTCAAAACGACGTCGTATTGCTATTTCATTTCGGTAAAAAAATTAGTGTTTAAAATTAATTAAAGCGACGTCGTTTGTAGATACGTTACCGACCGAATGCCGACCGTATATAACGACCGAATGCCGACAAAACAGATAACGGTGTCAAAACGACGTCGTATTGCTATTTCATTTCGGTAAAAAAATTAATGTTTAAAATTAATTAAAGCGACGTCGTTTGTAGATATATTACCGACCGGATACCGACCGTATTTAACGACCGAATGCCGACGAAATAGATAACGGTGTCAAAACAACGTCGTATTGCTATTTCATTTCGGTAAAAAAATTAATGTTTAAAATTAATTAAAGCGACGCCGTTTGTAGATACATTACCGACCGTATGCCAACCGTATTTAACGACCGAAGGCCAACGGAACAAATAACGGCGCTAGTCGGTCGTCGTTAAGTCAAAAAACGACGTCGTTTTGGTATTTCGTTGTCTAAAAATCCCTCAACAGAAGTCAAAATCCCTAACTTTCCTCTTCCCCCTTGCGAAACTCTCTCCCCCCTTGCGAATTCCCCCGTCGCCCCCATCCGTCCACCACCTCCCCCGTCGACGACCGACCGAATAGCGGCACAAGATGACCGTCCCAGTCACCCCTTTACACATTCACCTCCCACCGACGACCTTCGTGTTAGTAATGCCCTAGGACCATTAGCATATGTTGTACGTTTTATCTTTTTGAGCATTTCATATGAATAGTAAATTTTGCTTATGAACATCAAATGCGGGATTTGATAGCAAAACTCATTTGCTTATGTATTTACTATTCTAGTTGTCCCTAGTTTTATGTAATCTATTTTACAATGAAATAAAACTAGTATGATGTTTGATTGATGATTACGTTTTACTAATCATGTGTAATGAATACAAATCATATCATAGATGCAATATATAGGGATACATTGTATTGGACGTGATCCGTTAGAGAAGTAATACTGCATGGTCCTTAGTCATAAGTATTACTTCCTCAATACTATTTTAGAATCCTTAGACCTTACGTCTCCATTTGATTCTAGCATGAATGGAGCCACGTTTTGACTCAGTCGTACGTTGCTTTTAATCGAGTAATCAATACGACTGGTGATCGGATGTAGCGTCCTATCATGGCTTGAATGTGAGAGGCATTGTAAGGAATTTGTCCCTCTCTATTATTAGAGAGAGATATCCATGGGCCCCTCAATAGGGAAAAACTGTCTAAATGCATGGCCGTGCTCAAGTGTATTTGATAAAGTGGTTATCAGATACTATTTGTTGGAACAGTCTACCTAGAGATCGAGCATAAATATAATTAATCTTAATGAGGGTGACGACTACCATGCCTTATGCTTAATTAGGATATCGCGAGACAAAGGGATTAAATAGTGGATTGATATTAGGTTCCGATGTATATTCATTCACTTTGGGTAGTCACAATGTCCTGCTAGGGACCGCTTGTGATTTATGAACTCACACTACTACTAAGTGTGTTTTCAAGGCCTAGATCGACATTAGTATGGGACATGCCAAAGCTGTGCATACGTGTCTATCCGGGTGAGGCGCGAAGGATAAGTTGTGATATCCGCCGGCTAAAACTTAGGGTCCTAGTTAACTGGATTATCTCAATAAATGGATTGAGGATCTAGAGGCAAAAGAGTTGAGAAAAGTGTATAATGACACGCTTGAATAAATGTTATTCACTCAACTAACCAAGAATTACATAATTTGATGTAATTGGCAAACGTTGCCTACCTAAATAACTAAGTTTTGGGCGATCAGCCCAAAGCCGACTGCGAAACGAGGTGAAATATGGATCTTGGCCCGCTAGAAAGTTAACGAACTTTCCGAGTTGATAATGAGGGTTATTCACTCGAAGAAAATAGTGGGAGAAATCATTAAAAAGATAAAGACCTAATGATGATTTTTAAATCGGTACTTACTGCATGAAAGAAAGTTGTATGTCCTGGAACGACTTTATTCTGCTACACTGGAGGCTCGTGCTACGGCCGCTGAAAGAACCGCTTATCGAAGCATGTTAGTGATGCTTTAGATGTGTCTAGCCTCATGCTTGTCACCATGAACTCGAGCTTCGAAGCAGACATGAGGACATGGAGGCTTATGAGATGCTAGTTCACTTGAAGCAACTATATCGGGGGGCAAGCACGCCGAGAGAGATTCGATGTATCGAAATCTCTTTTTCGATGCAAAATGTCCGAAGGAATGCCAGTAGGAACTCACGTTCTTAACATGATAGGTTATGTTCGTAACCTTGAAAAATCGGGATTTCCTTTGGGACAAGAGTCGTCGGCTCGATTTGATCTTGCAATCGTTGCCTGAATCATACAGTCAGTTCATTCTGAATTATCACATGAATGAAATTGACAAGCCATTGCCTGAGTTGTTGAATATGCTGAGGATTGCCGAGAAAGAAATAGGCAAGTCCAAGCCCAACGCCAAGAGAAGTAATTTACAAAAGGAGAAAGCTTAGAACTTGCAAAATGGGAGAGATAAGGGATTCTTTAATATAGGGGGAGTAGAATATTTTTTGAAAACTTCTACTTGTCTGGATCCTCAATATCCTTATCTCATGCATACATTTGGTATCTTATTTTTGCATATTATTCCCATTTGCATCAATGTTTTGTCATCATCAAAAAGGGGGAGATTGTTAGCCCGAAGGGCAAAATATCCTATGTTGTTTTGATGATAACAAACCATTGATAGTTCTAATGTTTGTGTGAGCATGTTCTTTATAATAGGATCCTTAGCACTCACATCAACATTGATGAAAATGGTAAGTTAGCTTCTTGTGTAAACTAAGGTATGTATAATACACACAAGAAAGCTACATAATGGAAGGAAGAAGGAAAGGAGGTTGGTTGGGAAATAGGGCTCTTCTAAGAGTCCCTAGATTATATGGCAAAAAGAAGTTATCATGACTAAGTGCTTTTGTCTTCATTGGTTTTATCTTTTAAAGCACTAGTCATTGCTCTTAATTGATCTTTAACTTTTTGCCATGCTTCCTTGTTCTTAATTTTGTCCATATTCTATCTTATTACATAAAAGTTTGTCATAATCAAAAAGGGGGAGATTGTAAGCCCTAAGGGCGAACAAACTCAGTTTTTGATATTGGACAAACTTTTGATGTTGTGTCTAATGATCTTAATCTTTGTGATAGAATATCGGAACTCATTATGGAAGCTCTAAGTACTTCAATCAAGCCATTGGTATCAAGATTCAAAGTTATGCAAGGCTCATCTATCAAGATTGAAGATTGAAGACTTAGGTTTGGTTAGTTTAGCTTTGTCGTCATAAGTCGTTATCTTATAAAGCTCTAACCAAAGCTCTCATGAACATAAGCTCTACACTCAAGTCTTGCATGCATCATAAACACGTTTTCAAAAGGCTAAGTTTCAAAATGATCCTTACATGTGTTCGTATTTCAAAAGCCTTTGATTTCAAAGTATAAGTCTTTAAAATGGTTTTCTAAATGCTCTTACTTGTTACATATTGTGAAAACCTTTTAGACATCAAAAGATTTCAAAACGTGTGAAAAATCAAAAGCTCTCTACTCAGAAAGGTCGGTCAACCGAGCAGAAACTGAGAGGTGTGATTTGGAGCTTCGGTCGACCTAAGGAAGGGGTCGGTCGACCGAGCCTGGGTTAGGGTCATCCGAGGTCATTTTTAGGTCAACCGAAGTACACTGTTACTAGCCGTTTTTTTACCGTTAAAGAGTCGTTTTTCAGCATATTTTGAAAAGTATAAATACTCTAATGCTAGAGAATGACTCCAAGGCTTGCATATCAAAGTTTCATTGATTCCTTATCAAGTCTAAACACCTTCAAAGCAAAAACACTTCATTTCCATGATTTAAATCATTCAAAGGTGTTCTTTCAAAAGCAAAACAAAGAGTGAACTTCATATGTTCAAAGAGCTATAATTGTTGTACTTCAAAGGTAATATCTTTCACTTAGAAGAGTGAACAATCTTTGTATTAAACCATCTTATTCCCTTTCTTAGTGATTGGGTAATTGTTGTATAAGTCCTACTTAGTGTGGGCAAATTGTTAAGTCCTACTTTGTGTGGGCAAGCTCTTAGTGAGTTTTTCTTGTGTGGTTGTGTTGTAAAACTCTGAGTGAGTTAGCCACAAGTGTAAACATTCTTCTTAGTGAAGTTGTTTGAAATCCTTGGGTGCGGCTCAAGGTAGTGGATGTTGATTCTAAGTGAATCGAACCACTCGAAATCCTTTGTCTTGTGATTGGCTTTCTTATTGCTTTTAATCATCTTGCTCAAACCTACACTAGCATTGCTTAGATTCGGAAAAGTTTGCAAGATCGACTAAAACCCAATTCACCCCCCCCTTGTGTTTTACAATTGGTATCAGAGCCTCGTCTTCATTTTTAGCTTAACCGCTTGAAGTAAAGATTATGGCCGGTAATTCCGCATTAGCATACTTAGAGGGGTCTTCCACCAATAGGCCACCACTTTTTGATGGAAATAATTATGAGGCTTGGAAAGACCGTTTCAAGATATATGTGTGCTCAATAGATTATTCTTTATGGCATATATTTGAAGATGGTCCTTATGTGCCTATGAAAATGGTGGATGGTGTTCAAGTGCCAAAGCCGGACAATGAGTTAAATGAGTTTGAGTCCAAGAAGATGACTCAAAATTACAAGGCAATGAACATTCTTAGTTGTGCCTTAAATCCGGATGAGTACAATCGTGTCCTTAGAAGAAAATCCGCACACTCCATGTGGAAAATGCTAGAAGTTACTCATGAAGTCAAAAGCAAAGGTATCAAAATCACCTTCTCTTAACACTGATAAGCTAGCTCCAAAATCTGAAAAGTGCATATTTGTAGGTTATCCTAAGGAAACTAAAGGATACTACTTTAATATCCCTAACGAGAACAAAGTGTTTGTTGCTCATGACGGAGTCTTTCTAGAAAAAGAATTTGTTTCTAGAAACACAAGTGGGAGTAGCGTAGAACTTACTGAAGTTCCAAACTCTCAAACTAGCACTAATGATGAGATGGAAATTGAACAGACTCCACAAGTTGTTGTGCAGCGAGTGCCACAAACGGTTGTGCGGCAAACACTAGATTCAAGAAACACAAGAATTGCGTAGAGTCCGGTAGAGTTCGTCGTCCACCTCCGGAAAAATTTGGATTTTTCATAACAGAACATGGTGATGTTATGTTTGTGGATCACGATGAACCTTCAACCTACAAAGCAGAGCAATTAATAGCCCTGATTTCGAGAAATGGCTTGAGGCCATGAGATCTGAAATGGACTCCATGTACACAAACCAAGTCTGGATCTTGGTTGATCCACCTGAAGGGGTAACTCCCATAGGGTGCAAATGGGTTTTTAAGATTAAAACCGACATGGAAGGGAATGTACAAACGTACAAGGGGCGACTTGTCGCGAAAGGTTTCAAACAAATTCATGGTATTGACTATGACGAGACCTTTTCCCCTGTAGTTATGTTCAAGTCCATTCGGATTTTGCTTGCTATTGCAGCTTACTATGACTATGAAATCTGGCAAATGGATGTCAAAACCGCTTTCCTTAATGGAAAACTAGAAGAGGATGACATCCTGAAGGTTTTGTCACTCCAGAGAATGCTGGAAAAGTATGTAAGCTTCAGAGATCCATTTATGGGCTCAAGCAGGCTTCTCGAAGCTGGAACATCCGATTTAATGATGTCGTCCGTGAGTTTGGCTTCATTAGAAATGAGGATGAGCCTTGTGTTTACAAGAAGGTTAGTGGGAGCTCAATCGTATTCCTGGTTTTGTATGTAGATGACATACTACTCATTGGAAACGACATACCAACTTTAAAGTCTGTAAAGGCTTGGTTGAGTACGTGTTTTTCTATGAAAGACTTAGGCGATGCCAGCTATATTCTAGGAGTCAAGATCTACAGAGATAGATCCAGGAGACTCATTGGCCTAAGTCAGAGTACATATATAGACAAGGTGCTAAAGCGGTTTAGCATGCAAGAGTCTAAGAAGGGCCTTTGTCCTATGGCACATGGTACTGTTCTGTCGAACAAACAGTGTTCTAAAACGCCTGCCGAATTAGAACGCATGAAAGAGAACCCTTATGCCATAGGATCCATCATGTACGCCATGATATGTACTCGCCCAGATGTCTCGTATGCCTTAAGCCTTACGAGCAGATACCAGTCTAATTATGGTGAACGTCACTTGGTCTCAGTCAAGAATATCCTCAAGTACTTACGAAGGACTAAGGATACATTCTTGATTTATGGAGGGGCGGATGAGCTCGTTGTAAATGGTTACACCGATGCTAGTTTCCAAACCGACAGAGATGATTTCCGATCGCAATCGGGATATGTGTTTAAATTGAATGGAGGTGGCTGTGAGCTGGCGTAGTTCAAAGCAATCAACCATCGCAGATTCTACGACTGAGGCCGAGTACATAGCAGCTTGTGAAGCAACTAAGGAGGCAGTTTGGATCAGGAAATTTATTTTCGACCTCGATGTGGTTCCTAGTTTTGCGAACCCGATAAACCTCTATTGTGACAACAATGGGGCTATTTCACAATCTAGGGAACCTAGATCTCACCAGAGGTCCAAACATGTACTACGGCGATTTCACCTAATCCGCGAGATTATAGAGAGAGGTGATGTGCATATATGTAGAGTTGATTCGGCAGACAATGTCGCCTATCCACTGACGAAGCCACTGTCGCAGCAGCAGCATGATCGTCACACTAGCTCCATGGGTATCCGATATCTGGAGGGCTGATCTTTAGAGACAGTCATTAGTATGCCCTAAAGACCATTTATTGTAATTTGGGTCTTTAGTGCAAGTGGGAGATTATTGTAATTGTACCGTATTTTAATGTAATTTTTATTTTGATGAATAAAAAGGCATTAATTCCAGTATTATTCATTATGTTTATGCGTTCTTAACAACATAATGAAATAATATGTCCTTAGAATAGTATTCATAATTGTTATGAGATACGATTCTGAAACGTCCCTAGTCGAACATTATTACGGAATCTGCGAGGACAATAATAATGCGTAAGACTAGTATGTGTAGTGATTGATATAAGATATCGGATCGTCACATGGGTATATATGATTAGAGAATCATTATATTGGACAGACCCGACATGAGAAACACACCATGGGTTGTTATATAATAGTCAACGGTGTTTCTCAAATTTTTTGACTGGGTTGTATAAAAGATCCTTCGACTTGAGGTCTCACAAGAGTTCTTGCATGGCTAGTGTTATGCTTTGATAATGTTAAACGCTATCCGTAACAGGGTGAGCAATAAAGGCATTTATTGGGTATATCACGAATCTTGTTCAGGATGAGTGGGATGCAGAAAGGATTTGTCCCTCCTATATAGCAGGAGCGATATCTTGGGCCCCTTGATGGAGTCTGACTAATTCATGGCCATGAACAAATGAATCAGTATATGATATTGATGTCATTTCATTAGTCTACTCGCGAATCAAGAAACTAAAAGATTTGACAATACAAGTGTGACTTTTCCATGACTTGTGTTCAATCTAGAAATCAAGGACAAAAGGATTTAACTACAAATGTCAAATGTTGTGATTATGATAAATCACTAGATATTTATGAATTGGGGGTAATGATGCGTTGCTAGATACCTCTCATTACTTGTGATATATGATGTCACGGCCAACATCATAGATACCTCTTGGGTCGCACTCATAGATCAACTGGATTGGGCTTGTTGGAGTACATTTAATCTAAGGTGCGCCAATTCGATTGGGCCGGGCCGGGCCAAAATTGGATTGGGCCCTTAATCGGGTTGGGTCGACCAATATGATTGGGCCGACCAACCCATTTGGATCAATCAATTCGATTGGGCCGAGTCGGGATTGGATTGGGCCCTTAATCGGGTTGGGCCGAGCAATATGACGACCCTTTTTGGACCGACCTTATGGCTGGAATATTAGACATAATTTCAGCTCTCATTATGGTGGTTGAAGTGGTGGAGAGAGTGGAGGAGTGGTTTCCTCCATGATCTCCCACTTCCCCCATTATCTCACCCCACTCTCTCTTGATAGACTAGGAGGAAAATACTGATTTTCCACACTATTCTAATCAGTTTTTCTCCAGCTTTTGAAGCTTAGAGAGAAGAGAGAAAAGTGAGTTTTAGAGAGAAAAAGAAAAGATAGATTTCTAGACTTGTTTTCTAGCTTTTTGCTAATAGGAAAGAAGTTAGAAATCCTGTATCTTGTACTTCTGATAAGGTTTGAAATACATACTCCATTGAAGAGTGTCTTCAAAGTTTCTACAAAGCGTTGGCTAGCACCAACCAGTAGAAGACCATCCCCGGAAGATCGAGTGGATACTGGGAGAGACGGAGCCTGCATTGTGGTGTTCCGTTCGTGACAACTTACCACTGAAAGCGTTTAAGCCATTCTAGCATCAATATAAGGTAAAACACTATCCCATAGTCGTAGGTTCTTACTCGTGGAAGATCCTGGTAGAGGCGGGTCAAGTTTTATTCCGCTGCGCACTTGTTTGTGACCCGGTTATTCCTCTAACACTTGATAGCTTGAGTTAATTTTTGATTGATGGATGAAAATGGGGGTGTTGTGTGGTGGTACCGGGCGGAGATGGGTGGGGGTGACACGTGACTTGGGAGAAAGAAAAAGGAGATGGGGATTGGGGAAAATTACAATGGGATTTAAAAAAAATATAAAAGTTTTTTTAAATATTTAGGGTAATATAGTAATTACATTAATTTTTTATTTCCGCCACGAATTTGGTGACAAGTATTGTTCAGACTATTCGTAAATTGAGAAATCCCCTATATTTAGCACTAACCAATGTACCCAGCTAGCATAAATAGCAAAAAAAAAAAAAAAAATTATTAGACTATTTTTAGCATCAACTATTTATGGGCGAATATAAATGACCAATTAACGAATCCGACGAGTTTTTAGGCAAAAACTCACCACGTAGTATCGGCACAAAGGGTAAAAATGTCCAAATTTGACCCACTCCAAACCCACATTAGTTATCCATCTTCTTCATCTCTATTCTCAATTAAACCCAAGAATAAACCCAATTTAAATACATACCCATCTAAATTGATTTTTATTGTGAAGTTGAGTTGATTCTTGAGCTAGATGAAAACATAATTTCCGAAATGTTTTTGAGACCCAAATTGGTTAATATTTTCAGAATTGATGAGAGAAAAATAAAATGAATTTATATGGATTATTGGATGATATGCTAAATTTTTGTGAATTAACAATGGAAAAGAAGATGGTTGAAGAAGAAGAGGGTGAAGAAGATGGTATGTAATAGAAAATTGTTAGGGTGTATCGTGGATCGGACTCACCAAAATACGACACGTGTATTACGTGATTAGTTGAAAAAAATTAGGGGGTTTGGTGTATAGTCCCACCGGTGGACCTGCTCCATTTTATCACGGCTATGTCTTCTTTGGACTTTTTTCCCCTATTGCTTGAAACACGTACCCGACACGTGATTTTTTTTGCCAAAATTTTAGCCTGATTCATTAATTGGTCATTTATAGTCGCGTATAAATAGTTGTTGCTAAAAATAGTCTAATAAAAAGTTTTTGCTATTTATGCTAGTTGGGTAAATTGTTGGTGCTAAATATGGAGGATATCTCTTCGTAAATTATTGGACGATTTTTCCTTTTGGGTCCCTAAATTATTTGTGCTTAGCCACTTTTGTTCCTTTTAGAAAACAAATACATTTTTTCATCCCTTATTAATTTACGGGCTGCCAAAATCATCCTTTTATTAAATCATTCTCTCTCCTCGAAGGGCTTAATTGGAAACTAAAATAAAACCTTCCTTATAACTATTAATATATTTTTAAAGTGTTTTATTTTATTAGTATTTTAGAGATTATATTTCTAAATTACCTTCATTCACAAGTATAATTTTCTCTCATTTTATTATGGTGATGGAATTAATAAAGAGGTGTAATGAAAAAATCTATTAATTGCCTCTTTCTTAATTTAGGCAAAAATGTCTAAAAGAGCTTTTATTACCTAAAAGAATTTATATTGTAAAACAGAGAGAGTATGAGATGGTTATAACTCAACTGTACAATCACTCTCACCTTTTTTCGACTGTTGAAGGTTTTCTTATGTTGCTGGAAAAAGACATTTCTAAAAATAAAATAGCATATTACTTTTAACAGCATTAATAAAAGTAGTTCTAAAAAACATCTTCAGTATATCTGTTTTTTTAACTTAATCAAACTAAAATCAAAAGTTTGTGTTATCCAACAATCAACTAAATAAAATAGGAAAAAGATAGAAGGGGTCGTTGAACACGGGAAAAAAAATGGTTATCAGATGTGCGAACATTTTTTGTGATTTTGTAAAAATTGTTGCGTAAAAACATTTGTTAAATGTCTTAGTACATGTGTCCATTAGGAGAAACACATATAGCATAGGATGTAACACATGTTTAAAAATATGCAACACACGTAAAACAAATGTCAATATATACTTGTACTTTTTTGTTCTGCACTTGAGCAGCAGACAATAGAACGAGCTTTTACAAAATATTCTTATATTCCTCAACACAAAAACAACAAATAATAACTTATTAAGTCTTCAATAACTGGGTATATACAAAGAGATATAAAACTGACATAACCTTTGACAATAAAATGCACAAAGCGTGTGCTCCCATATTTCTGAATAAAACACAATACCAATAGTTTTTACAAAACCAAAGCAACAACAACATTTACTTGTATTCTGTAGCATGAATGTTACAATCATTTCCTCTGTCACTCTTTTCAGTAGAAAACAAGGAAAGAAAAGGCTTCACCAGCACGACAACTAAGAACCCAGGACAATCATCCTTCAAATGGATGTATAATATTTGTTCAAATTCTAGCACATCTTTTACACCATTTCACTAGAATTGTCAGTTTTACTAGGTTATGCGATCGATGTATAGAAGAAGGTTGTAATAACTACAAGAGTTACAGAAATAATTACAGATATTTATACCTTGGTATATCTAAATACACATAACGGTTGGATGCAAGTCTACCTGTCACACCCCATAAGTATCTCATTGGATAATGAAACACCAAAGCTCAAAACAGAGATTACTATTAGCCAATTTTTTATCATACCGACACATACACCAATTGACCTGAAATAAACTATTTCGAATTAGTAAAAGCTTAACTGGAGAATGGTTAATTAAGGAAAAAGGGAAACTACGGTCCAATTATAGGTTTTAAGTAAGAATTATAAAATAAACCGAACACTAGACTACTGCATTTAGATTGGTTTTGATGTTTCGTTCTAAGAACACATTTTATTTTTACAATTGATATTAAAGGGTGTTTTGGAGTTCAGAAACATCGAAAGTTGCACTATAAATTCCGAGGCCTATCAAACAAGGACTTGATGTGCAAAATCTACTAGCAATAAAAACAATATTAGGCCTAGGAATAGAGAATTAAAATCAAATTAAGGTTTGAGTGTTGGAATAATGATTTTTATTAATATCGGTATCCATATTTCTCTAATAAACAATTCACCTTTTATGAAAATTGTAGAAAACCAGATTGAACTAGAAACCAGTTTAAGTAGTACTTTGATACCACGAATCTAGTACTTCCAAAGGGATTATGATGATTCCTTAGAAAGGCATACATCCTAAATGCAATTTTTTTTTAAAAAAAACTTTACCATATTATCCCTTTCAATCTAATTTTCTACATCGATATTGTTTCCATTATAGCTCTCTAAATAGAAAAGAATTTCCTACTTTCCCAACTCGCAAGTAGGAATTTTTGCTCAAATACACATTTATTATTGTACTGTAATCTAAAAAAATTTGCAAACCGAAAAAGAGTTTTTAACCCAAACCAAATGCAATTAACATTCTCAAATGCAATAAAAAATATTTCTAAATGAAGAAGCTCACACAAATTAGAAATATAGTCGAAACTACAAGAACAATTAAGAAATATAGTCGAAACAAATACTTTTAGTTGCATCTTTACTAGTGCTACATTCAAGAAGTAAACTTCCAAACTATGAGAATCTGAGTTTCAGTTGGAAAAAAAAAAAAAGCTTCACTTTCCCACAAAATGTATATCATAACGAGAAATGTATTTTATCTAGTTTCACTGGGTACCTTCAGCTTCTGGCAGCACATCAAGACATTCTTTATCATTCCAAGGCGTGAATGATCCTTCTTGAGTAAGATTCTGAAAAGAAATCAATATTCCATGTAAGAAAAACGCCGGAATAGAGAGAATATGAAAAGAAAGTAGAAAGGTTTAAGCCGATACTCTTGAAGAAATGGTTTGGATTCCAAATTTATTAGTAAAAATTAATCATTATTGAAGTAGAATAACTTAGGGTAAAACAATTAGTCATAGAATTAGAAAATGAGACAAAGAAACTGTTAAAAAAATACTCCTTATCCTCATTAGGGTATGAACCATTGTTCACTATTGTAAGTAAGACATCAAATAGTTAAAGGAAAGGAATACTTGCATCCAAAGAATTATTGTTTCGCACCATTAATAATTCATTAGCAACGATGAAAAAAAATCAGGTCTAGATATGAAATTTATTGATCCTAATAAATATATCAGAAATTTAGAATCATGGAAACAAGTACTATTAAGTTTCTGAAGAAAATGAAAATTTAATTAGAATATCACCTAAACTAGAAATCCCACCATACTATGATTTGAAACAAAGGCAAGAACTAAAAGAGTTACTCGTAAACAAACCCCGTCTAACACGGTGCGTTTGAACAACATTTTAAATCTTAAATTTCAAAATTAGTTCAACATCTCTACTCACAAATAATTCAACTTTTGCAAAATTTGAGGTCAAATCTCAAATAAAATATGTTATCAATGCAAGCGGAAGATATTTTCTCCACGTATCATATTTTATTTTCCCCTAAGGGTAATAAAAAATTAGCTAAAAAATAAGGTGAGATGAGAAAATTTGTTTATTCTGGTATAGTCTCCAAAACCTATAAACAAGACATAACATTTCTTTACCTCTAGCCAGAAGAAATAGCCACGTAACAAATTGAATTGTTGAAGGTCATCATTGATTGCTGCTTGAATCTTTCTTTCAAGATCTGTAGAGGTTATTTCAAAAGTTAAAGAAGTGTCACTTGGGAACAAAAAACAGTTATAGATGAATATTACTAAATATATAGCCATTAACCAAAATGTCACAAGAACGAAAAGCATCTAGGTTTAAGTATTCTTAGGACAACAATATGAATTGGTTAGCTTTATAGGAGCAATATACATATGTGTAATACCATTTGACATCTACTGATTCTATATGAAAATACTTTATTTATTGTATTCTTGGCAACTTAGGGATTCTAATCGTACCATAATGTGGAAGAGCATATGGATTCACAAAAGAGTATAGGTAAAAAGTATTTCAAATGATTTATTAACAACTTTCATACTTTACTCTAGTCATTGTCAGTGTAGAAAATATGGCTGATTTAAAAATAATAGTGTGGTGATCTATAAAGAATCTTAGTAGGTAATAGACAATAAATAATCATATTACCGGAATGGTGATCAAGATATGATTTTCCCATTTTAGATGACGGAAAGAATTTCACCCCAACAGAGCGCAAATCTATATGCTTATTCTGAGCTTTCTTCTCAGTAATTTTCTTCATAAGTCTTTTGTGCTCTTCTTTGTCATATGGCTTGCTCAGAATTCCCATAATCTGCACCCTAAAATTTGAACATCCATTTGTCCTCGGTTTGGTAGAAATCATACTTATCTCTTTTGGATCTGCCTTAATAAATGTAAAAAATAAAAAATAAAAAAAATAAAATTACATAGGAAATAATTTCAACCAATGAAAATGAATGAAGAAGAGAGAAGTAGTAATGAATACTTTGCCAAAATAGTATTCTAACAATGTAGTTTGTCATGAAAATTTCCATAATATTTATTTCAATAATTTTAGTCAGATATCTTTTAAGTTTAACAAAAGTCTAGTCTCACCGCTTGTCCCACGAAATATTCCCACTTAAAGTCCTTTTTACTGCTCATGTGCATCTATTTTTTAAATAAATTTGTCATGTCAGGCCATCTCCATATCATCTGGAGAAAAAATTGCCTGAGTCTACAAATTTTCTCTTGAAAATAAAATGCATTCCAGCTTCGCTCGAGACTTTAAGCCAAATTTGTGACACAGATGGTGATAACTACTTTTATTTTTGCATACATAAGAAGATATATCACTAAATTATACAAATAAAAGATATGGCACAGTTTGAAGACAACAAAAATAGTTAAAAAAACATCTAAAATAAATTCAATCTAAGTGGCGCCTTACATTCTCTTTTGGTGGTTGGTCATGAATAGACTGTTTTGAATTTCCTTTCTTGGAACATGAAGCATTATTTGGCTGGGAATTTTGAAGATTCATATCTTCATACACTATTACAGTTGAGGAGTTCGAAGGTTGATAAATTGCATTAGAACCTTCAACCCTCATGTTTTCAAGGAACATTGAATATTCAGGATCGTCTTTAGGTTTTTTCCACTGAGTTTTGGAAAGGCTAACAAAATTTTCATGTCTTTCACCATCTGCATCATAGTCCGGAAATGTTATAGGCTCTGATAACCCAGTTTCTTCGTTGGCTTGAAGTACATAAGAAGATCCATCTTTCTTCAAATTACGCAAAAACAATGCATAATCCGGATCATCACCAGCATAAATAGGAAATTGAGGCTGAGAATCTTGACAATAGGACATGTAATCATTTGTCATATATTTATCATAGCCATTTCTTGCATTTCCAATATATTCGTTTACCATCCACCTCGATGATTTGTTGGAAAACTGCACACGCGTTTTGGTGTTGAAAAAGTTCGCCTTAAACAATTTCAAGTCATCAGCAACATCATTTGAATTAGTAGAAGCCATTTTCCCCTTAATCAAGCTAGAATGGAACTCAAAAGAAGAAGTTCCAACAAATTTTCCACCTTAACCCTCCAAAAAAAGGTTCTATTCAAGTGTGGACCATTCGAATTTAGAACTAAAAGTTTCTGCAATTCATAAAAAATAATAATTATAAAGCTCATAGGATTGAGGCCACTTCTATAACTTGAATAATGAAACTAAAAAATATGTAGGAAAATTTAAAACACCAAAAACAATCGAGTCTCAATTTTGATGGATTTTTAGTAAGATTTATCAAAAAAATCTAGTCTTATGACGTTCATATCGGACCTTTTATGCACCACATCGTCTAGCATTCAATATACCTTAGAATTAAAAATGGTTATAGGTAATTAGAATCATAATTTAAATCTGATAATTTTTTTTTAAAAAAGGCTATTGGATGAATGGTGAAACAAAATTGAATTTCCTGAAACCATAAATCATAATCATTGAGGAGAACTGCAAATGTTAAAAGGAAGAAAAACTCTACCTTGTTCATAAGGTTCACTTTTTGCTCTGTTGGAAATGAAGCCAAGGTAAAAAAAAACTAGAATGCTTTATCATTTATATCTTTATTGTTGGTTGTTGTTGGACCATGTGTTTTTTGAAATTTCATAAAAAATTTCTACTTTCAATCTTATTCTTTATGGAAAGAATAATTCATCTTCATTGAAATCTAATGTAAATTTGTCCAACGGGATGACTCATGTTTGGTAGAAGATGTATAAAAATGGTAAATAATTAGAGCCTAGAAAAGAAATCTTCCTCATTTAAAAACATGGTAAAGTATCCATCTCTTAATAACGGTTACGACTGTTCACAAAACACTGCGAATAAATCAACTATTTGGGGTTTTTTTTTATTGTTTCTTGTCTTGCTCAGGACAAAATTGTGTTCAATGTCCGTTATCAAACGCAACTTTCCAAAAACTCTCTCTCTCTCTCTCTCTCTCTTTTCCTTCCTTTACATTCAGTTACATCTCGAAGTTTTCAAAAAACAAAAAGACAACCATAAAAATGGTCCATAGAAATTTTTTATTTATTTCAAAAGGAAAGAATTTGTTAAAATCATAAATTAAAGGAAAACGATAGCCACAGTAATCTCAAAGCATTAAGTATTTTTAAATTATATAATATTTCCTCATAGTACATGAATGATTCACAAATCACGACAACTCTAAATTACATATATTAGAGTTTTTTTATCTAAATAATATTGTTTATGGATAAATATCCGCACATGGCAGTGTCTTTTGGGGGAGGAAGTTTTTTGGCAAAGACGGACATGATCCGTCCTTACTGAAGCACGGATTCTGTGAATCCGTCTTCATATGACGTGAAAATATTTTGACACATCTGACGAAGAAGGATTCCTAGAATTCGTTCATTGAGTCCTAATGTACTCCCCAATTCAGCATAATGTACCGCAAAAACAACAAATACACGTCCTCATATCGCCGCCGTAAAGAAAACGAATTGAAATAATATGTCATCCTTCTTCCTTTATTCCCGAATTTCAACATTCATTATTTATCTCCATCTCAGGTAATTTTCTTAGTTTCCATCTCATGTAGTCAATCGTATTTTTTTCTTTATTTCAAAAGGAAAGAATTTCTTAAAATCACATATTAAAGAAAAAATATACCAACAGTAAGCTCAGAGAATTTAAGTTATTTTTAAATTATATAATATTTCCTCGCATTTATTACATTGTTTTTTTAAAGACGTAATTGAGTCACGACAACTCTAAATTACATGTATAAGAGTTGTTTATCAGAATAGTGTTATTTATGGAGAAAGATTCGTTCATGGCAGTGTCATTTGGGGGAGGGACTGTTTTGACAATGAATGACAGAATATGTCTCATTGAAGGACGGATTCCGTCCGTCTTCATCTGACGTGAATTTGTTTTTGACACATAAGATGAAGACGAATTCATAAAATTCGTCATTGAAGCCCTAATATGCTCCCCAATTCAGTAGAACGCTCAGTAGAAACAACAAACACACACAACCTTCACTCGTCGACTCATATCGGTTTCGCCGCTAGTGGTTTCCGCCCCCAAAGAAGACGAATTGCAACAATGCGTCCTCATTCTTCCTTAATTCCCAATTTTTAACATCCATTAATCTCCATCTCCATATCAAGTAATTTCTTTAGCCTCCATCTCAATTTTTTATTTGATTATGTAATTTTTTAAATTCTTAATTTTGTAAATTTGTTTTTAATTATGTGTTTTATTTTTTATGCTTTTTGTGTTTTTTATTATTATTATTATGTAATTTATGATTAGATGGAGAATGTGTCTATGGCACTGCGTTTGTCTACCCTGGACATCTAAACACAAATGTCTTATATCGGCAACGTGATCATCATTCTAACACTATATGGGACGGTACAAATAAATTGAGACGTAATAACCATCTAGATTTCATTCGTTGTGACAACATGTTTTGGCTAACATATAGGAAAGAGTACTAAAGCAATGATCAATATGATAGATAGATTATGATTTGGAGGGTTAAGCCGCATAGGTAGTTTAATATGACCTAGTCACTGCTTTAGTTGAGAGACGGTGACTTGAGACCCACACTTTTCAATTTCCTTGCGAAGAGACGATATCACCATGTAGGACGTTGGAGTCATTTTTTGACTGCCAATAGAAGGACAGGCAATTACTTTAGACGAGATTGTGAATTACAACCCAGATAGAAAAACTCATCAAGTATTTGTCGTTTATCAAAACTACAAAAACTAACCCTTAGGGCTTACAACGGTCTAGGTCACATTGATCCGAACCCGGGTAGCTGAATATATGTTTTCACAAAACGGCAAAGCACACCCGGTGCAAAATGGCCAAGGCATGAACAATGTCCTTCTATGTTTTTTTACGCTTTACTGCATTGTTGTCTGATTCCAGCCATAAACAATGTCCTCCAGCATATTCTCCATCTCCTTCCTCTGGTCCTTTCCAGGACATCTCCAGAGCTTGAGCTTTATTCTTAGCAAGAAAAATAGCATTTAGGGAAACACGATCTTCCTCCCCGAGTCAACTATATTTCTGGTGTGCCTCCACAAAGTTAGTCTGAAGCTTAGCCAGTTGGAGACTATAAGAGGCCGCCTCGGAAACCCAGAGTTCCTTTTCCCTTCACAACCCATCTACCTCCGATGTAAGATCCTGAACTTTTTCAAGAGGCTCTGACCGGATCAGAGTGGCATTATTAAAGGCACGTTCCTCCTATAAAACAAAAGAGGAGAATTCAACTCGGAGACAACATTGACATGACCGATATAAACTAAGGCAAAGAGAGCATACCTCGCGAACTCTCTGAAGAACACTATAACTCAATAAATTGCGAGGAACCAAGCCATCACAGATACTTCAGCCCTCCTGGCCCTCAAAACAAATACTTTGGATATTCTCTTACCATTGGGGTACCCAAGCGCGACACTTGAGAAGAGCCTTGCTTTGTCAAAGTACGGCGAGAAGAACCACTTGAGCGTTTCCGCTTGTTCTGTCCGAGTTACTCAGTTGGGTGGCTACCCCAAGGTTTCGCCTCTTCATGCGCACCCCACCTCCTGGGTTTTAAAGACAAGATAAAGTAGCATCAGAAACAAACAAAAAAGTACACCTAACACATACATACTAAAGAGTAGATCATACATGCAACCTCTCAGAAATCGTCGGTAAGCTCGACTTTTCCACATTAGTACTCTCAGAAATGGATGCTTCACGAATATGGAGCCCGGATACACGCTTTCCCCTAGTCTCTAGACTGGCAACATAGAATCAATAAGAGACGTCCCTGTAGAATACACGTTTTAGATACAGACTAAAGGTAGAGCGTAGCTGACAAAGATACAACTAACATGGAAAAAGGTAAAGAAATAAAGTAGATTAGAGTAATTGAAAGACCGTCTATGCAAAAACACCCAGAAAGCAGGGTCCTACAACTATCTAATAAGCATATCAAAGGAATAGCACTTCAATGGGAGAATGTGAGATAACAATGGACAAATTCCACTCCCAAGTAAAACCCTCTAAGGTAGGGCGGAAAAAGAAGACGGATTATTTAAAACCCTTAAAAGAGAAAGGACCACTGGAAATTAACTTATTCTTCTCTTATGTCCCCTTGTGGTTAAGCACAAACAAACCTATGTCTTGCTTCACGCCCACGGGGGCATTAGTTTTCACTTTCACATATGGTGAAGGGCTACTTCACAAAAGCATGTAAATGTTTTTATATTGGTAGGTACTCCAAAGGTATGGCACAAAAGTATAAAGAATGAAATTGATCTTGTCAAATTCGGACTCAATTGACTAAGATTTATGCTAAAGAAAGAACCTAATTTAAGAAAAAACTTGTGTGGGGGAATAGTCATCCCTCCCCGAAGTTGTTATACATAAACGGTACCACAGCCCGGCGGCGGTGCACATGCCTTTTGGTCTGGTTCAGGTAATATATACATGTACTGGTCCGGGATAGACATATCGTTCAACAATTTTTAGTTACATAAGAAGCAATGGCTGATGCTTGACATTATCCTAGATGGGGGAAATTCTGGGGAATCCGAGCAGGATATTCTACTGGCGGTAAAGAACTGTCCTAGTGACCCATCCTATTTGTATATATCCTAGCTACGTCACCAAGAAATCATAAGTAAAACCCTCTGAAGACAATAAAATGTCATCCCCATCTATTTCTACTGAAGGGACATGATGAGGTTTCTTACCTCAATGAATGAATTTTTTTGGTGTCATTACTTTAACGAAGTGAGAAACGCTTCACCGCCGAAAATGCTAAACATAGGTTTAGATCGTGACTAAGCTTCGAAACCGAATGACTTAAGGAGTTGCGCCTTTATGTTTCTGAGGGGCTAGAGGGCATAATCACGAATCAGGAACTTAAAAATGAAACAAATAGGAAATAGGTGCTTCAATTACAACACTTCACCGTAGAAAAAGAACAAGAAAATAGAAAAAAGTAAAGATTGATTATTTGCACGGTAAAGTCACTTACTTTTTAGGCTCACCTATTTATAAGGAAATGAAAATTATGTTCGACACGACTATTTCATTGTATATGTGGATGTTATGTATTGGCAGAAGACGGACGATGCATCCTTAAGAAGTTACAACGGCACCCGTCCCACGAAGGAAACCTTCAAGTAACGATTGATTAACAGATTTTCACGAGGATATAGATCAACTCTGGGAACCTTTATCACTCCCTAACATATCTGGAAATAAGCCTGAACATTTACTCAGGCATTTTGTTATATATATTATATCCTCCGCATGTCCCAACCTGGACAAGTACATTGACATACTACACTTCTGAAGATCATAAACTTGGGAGACTCATTACCCGGTATTGTTATTCAACAAGTTGATAAAGTATTATTCAACTTTAGGCATCTTCACCCGAAGTTTGAGGGACTTATGGTGGGTTCTGGCCTAAGATCTACTATTGGGTCCCAGGTTGGACCCAACTCGGGTCGACCTGCTCCAATATTAATTGACATGTGCGAATTAGACATGTCCGTTTTATGTAAACTACTATAAAGTTCAACACCTCATGTGTCTGCGTTTTCCTTAACCGTATCCGATTACAACACTTATCGTAAGTGCACTCCTAATAGGTAACTACTATACTCATGTGATTTATTTACTATAAACAATAGGTATATGATTTCTTTCCTTCTACACTTTGAGCTCTCTTCTCTATGTCTCTTCCTCTCTAAAAATATAACTTTAGCATCAGGGAACATCCCCACCACCCTTTGACTGTTTCTGTTTTACAGGTTGCTCTCTTTCTTGTGGAGACCCGTTTGTTTATCTAGAGGGCGCATATCGGTGAATATGAATTGGTTTGTCTGGTATTCATAAGAAACCATTGCCAAGCAATAGCACTACAAGAAAATAGTTAAATAGCGTACGCTTTTAGCGACCGAAATATTCGATCATAAATTTAACGACTGAATAACGACCGTATAGACACCGAAAACATAACGGTCCTTATTCAGTCGCTATTGAGTCGGCCGTTTATGTCATGTTGAATAAATTGAATAGTCATCGTTTTGGTCATCCATAACGACTGAATATAACAACCGAATACCGATGGAATAACGACTGAATATAACGACCGAATACCTACGGAATAGTTGACGATGAAATATAACGACCGAGTGCCGACGGAATAACGACCGAAAACGTAACAAGACGACGTCATTTCTGTGTTGGATTTCTTAAATTTTATATATATATATATATATATATATATATATATATATATATAAAGCAAATAACGTCTCGAAACCCTCGTCGCTGCTCTCCTTCTCCTTTAGACGAACCCCGCGGCCACTCCACCATCACCTTCCTTCCCCCTCCACTCCCCATTTCAAATCTTCTGAAACCCACCAAAATTCTCTTTCATCTCTTCTTCTTCTCCGTTCCTCTCTTATTCTCTTCTCCTTCTTTGTCCTTGCCGCAACAACGTCGCCGCTGCCCTTAGTCTTCTTCGGCGACAAGGTAAGCATTTTAACTTTCCTTTTTCCTTTTTATTTTCTGTTTTATTTATTTTTCTGTTTTGTATCTCTACTATTATTATTCTTATGATTTGTTTCCTTCTCAGATTTTCCCTGCTGCCACCACTGCTGGTCCGCCGCTGAGACGTAGCTGACCACCGCCGTTCAGTCACTGCTGACCACCACCGATCGAGGTAATCTCTTTTTCTTCTATTTACTTACTAATTTATTATTATTGTTATCCCACCATTCTACCATTCTTCCACCATGGACTTAAAAGCATTAACATGAATATAAAGAATGTAAGCAAAGATAGACCATCAACTATCAAGGTGGGCTGTTTTTATTGAAAATTCTAAAGTTGTAATCTTGTGATGAATTTGAGTCCAAATCATTGGTGATTAGGGAAAAAAATTCAGTTAATCGTGTATTTAACTCAAAGGGGATATAAAAATTGATTTTACTCTTCAAATTGGGAGTGTTTGAGTTTATGTTTAGTGTTATAGTTCTATTATTGATGCTTTATTTTGGCTGTCTTAATTTTTATAAGAATTTTCTTAATGCTCTCTTTTCTGTTGTTGTTTATTAACTTAGAGTTACACAATTTATTTGTTGTCACAACCTAGCAAGTTTGAATAAGGCCTTGTGCTTTGTGGTCTTTGGTGTTGACACTCTGTCTCTCTTCTTTGAACGTTTTCTGGGTGCTTCATGCTAAAATACATATGGCTTTACTTCAGATTACATAGTTCATGAATTGCAGTGATGTGTTGACTTATCCCTCTTCTAGAATTGTGGCTCTAAGGAATTGTAAAAGATCAGTTTTCGTCGGAGAAAGAAGAGTTATTGCCTTGTATGCCATCTATGAGTTGTGCTTCCGTGATCTTTTTTTTTCTCTCTCAATGCTTATATGGCCAATTTATGGTTAGGTGGTGGCTAAAAGGACAAAAGAATTGTTATTTTATTTATTTTTGAATTTTTTTTTTATGAAATTAATAATAGCTTGAATGTATAATTTTTTGTCTAAATGTTGCCATCCATTTGCTATTTCACCTTTATCATAATATAATCCTCCAAAATGGTGGATGCTGTTTGACCAACAATAAGGAAAATTATATAAAGCTTGTAATTTTCAATAAATTAAATGAGAGTGAATTAGCAAGTCGAGTAAAACGGTGTTTCATTGAAATAAGAATCGTTAAAACTCAATTGTCCTTTATTACTACTTCTTAATCCTCTTAATCTATTTTTCAGTCACTCACCAGCATCTTCTGCGCTCTTCCCTCCCAGCCAGGTCCATCAGCAGACTCGTTTTCTACTCCACCATCTGCCTCCAAGCGAGGTATGACACGTCCGTCACAATCACATGAAGCACATGCATCTCAGGATGCGTCTGCGCCAGTACCGGCGACTGAGTCTACGCCGGTAGCCAGATCAGCGACTCACCAGTCTACTGTCCCAAGACGGCGATTGATACCAGTACTGGTGGAGTTGCGGCTACAGCTAATTAAAAAATTTCTTGGCTATTATAGATTTAGATTGGCATCCAACTGTTCTGCCGCCATTACTTCAATATTTCAAGATCGTTTCAATGGGGCATACAACACCATAAAGAATGTTTCCCAGGAAGAAGAAAAATTGTGGTGGGAAGAGTTCACAGTAAGTAAATTAGCAAATAAGTTTTAATTTAGAAGTCTTCGAATTTAAGTATCTAACATTATTTCAAAATACAGAAAAGGTATTGCTGGGCTGCTGAGCATGAGGCGGGCGTCAAGTCAAGTTGGCGTATCTTTCTTACAAGGAGACTCAGCGACATTATGAGCGACGCAGGGCAAAAAAAAAAAAGAGGCCCCCATGGGCTTATGAGACCGATTGGGCACGACTTGAAGATTACTGGCGGACTCCGGAATTTAAAGCCACGTCTTTACAGGCGTCAAAAAAAGAAGGGAGGGGTGGCAAAGGCCCGATGAAGCACATGGGCGGTTCGCTCAGCCACATTGAGCACCACATGAGACTGGTACTTAATTATATTATTTTACACATTCATATATGTTATTTGTTTTATGTGCGTATTTAAAAGTTTTAATGTTTTTTTGTTAACGAGAAAGGATGCTGGGACATGCGATCCCATTTTCGGCCACTTTAGATCATCTTCATCAACACCATATCGGTCCAAACAAAGGCAAATGGGTTGATGAAGATTCTAGAGAGTTGTCTGTAAGTATTTCATTACTTTTTTCCCTTTTTTGATATTAATTCTTTACTATGATAACCTGACATTTTATTTGATCGGAGGTATTCCATGCGGTTTATGATGTCGCCGCAGACCAAGCAACTCAAGCTGGCCAGCCTCCTCCTGTTTTGCCGACTCAGATTGAGCTTTCTGCTGGGGCTGCGACCGGGCTAAGAAAGGGGCGTGTTCAAGGACTTGGTTCGTTAACTGATGTGGTAAAGACAATAAAGCGAGGTAGCCAGGCAATCTGACATTCATGTATGGAACAAATGTGGAACGAAATGGAAGCTAAATGGAAGAAAGAGATGGAAACTCAATTGGCCGAGCAAAAGATTGATGTTTGTTTCAACGGTTGTATGTTGTACTGGAAAGATGATGTTGAGAGTAGAGAATGCAAGTTTTGTGGCCATGTTAAGTACATTAAGAAAAAGAAATCAAAAAATACACGACATAAAGAGATTGCTTGCAAAAAGATGTATTATTTTCCAATTACTCTGAGATTACAAAGATTGTATGCATCTGAGAAAACCGCAAGACAAATGACATGTCACTCAGATAGTGAGAGGGAAGAGGGAATAATGAATCACCCACTGGATGGAGAGCTTGGCAACATTTTGATAGAACACACACCGATTTTGCAGCGGAACCTCGGAATGTAAGGCTTGGGTTATGTACAAATGGTTTTGCACCTTTCGGCATGACAGGGAAGCAATATTCTTCTTGGCCAGTTCTTCTAACACCTTATAATCTCCCCCATTGGATGTGTATGAAAAACAATGTAATCTTCTTAACTATTATTGTACCTGGACCCCAAAATCCAAAACACAAGATTGATGTGTACATGCAGCCTCTCATCGATGAATTGAATTAGCTATGGGGTGATGGTGCGGAAACTTATGACATCTGCAAAAAGAAAAATTTTAAACTGAGAGCTTCATTACTTTGGACAATTAGTGATTTCCCAGCATATGGAATGTTGATTGGATGGAGTTGTTGGAGTACATTTAATCTAAGGTGCGCCAATTCGATTGGGCCGGGCCGGAATTGGATTGGACCCTTAATCGGGTTGGGCCGACCAATATGACTGGGCGACCAACCCATTTGGATCAATCAATTCGATTGGGCTGGGCCGGGATTGGATTGGGCCTTTAATCGGGTTCGGCCGACCAATATGATTGGGCCGACCGACCCGTTTTGGACCAACCTTATGGCTGGAATATTAGACATAATTTCAGCTCTCATTATGGTGGTTGAAGTGGTGGAGAGAGTGGAGGAGTGGTTTCCTCCATGATCTCCCACTTCCCCCATAATCTCTCCCCACTCTCTCTTGATAGACTAGGAAAATACTAATTTTCCTAATCATTCTAATCAGTTTTTTCTCCAGCTTTTGAAGCTTAGAGAGAAGAGAGAAAAGTGAGTTTTAGAGAGAAAAAGGAAAGATAGATTTCTAGACTTGTTTTCTAGCTTTTTGCTAATAGGAAAGAAGTTAGAAATCCTGTATCTTGTTCTTCTGAAAAGGTCTGAAATACATACTCCATTGAAGAGTGTCTTCAAAGTTTCTACAAGGCGTTGGCTAGCACCAAGCAGTAGAAGACCATCCCCGGAAGATCGAGTGGATACTGGGAGAGACGGAGCCTCCATTGTGGTGTTCCGTTCGTGACAACATACCGCTGAAAGCGTTTCAGCCATTCTAGCATCAATATAAGGTAAAACACTATCCCATAGTCGTAGGTTCTTACTCGTGGAAGATCCTGGTAGAGGCGGGTCAAGTTTTATTCCGCTGCGCACTTGTTTGTGACCCGGTTATTCCTCTAACAGTGGTATTAGAGCCACTCACGAGTACCCTATAGAATTTAATGTGTTATAGTGTTAGCATATAGATTATGAATCTATGTTTTGCATGCCTTAGGATTGCTAGAAATGTTGTAAAATTATGTATGACATATTTTTCATCATTTTGAATGTATGAAAATCGAGAGTTTCCAGTTTTGAAGTCATTCAAAAGCTGAAAAAACTCTCAGTTTCTAGCCCTTCGGTCGACCGTGACTCAGTTTCGGTCGACCGAGGCAAGACAGTAGCTACTGGTACTTGGTTCGGATCAACCGAGTTGGTCTTCGGTCGATCCGAGTTGGTCTTTGGTCGACCGAGTACTCTCAGTACTTTGTTCGGTCGACCGAGATTTATGGCCGGTCAACCGAACTGACCAGAATATGAAAATGTTCTATTTGCTGGTTGCTCATTATTTTTCATAAATTGTTATGTTAATTGAGCTTGAGGCATAGTAATCGCCTTTACCCTGTTGGTTTAATTTTATAATACGATCTGCGTATCGTGCCTATTTTATTATTCAAAAGTTGTAATTTTCTTCTCATTAAATCCCCTCGAATGTAACTCGAGGTTTCCTTAGAATTTTGTAATTCTAGATTAGGAGAAGGTACAACGATGAAGATATGGAGGCAACCAACTGAAGGTCAAGACGGTGTAGAATAGAATGCTTTTCTTTTCACATCTTAGATTGACTTCACGGTTTTTCCATTGGCTTGGAAAAACCGAATAGGATTTGGCGATTACTATTGCATTTTACTTTTATGTATTTGATGCATATGTATATAAGCATAAACTGTTTTATTTATGCTTTTCTGGTGAGATTGCTAAAAACAAAAACCCCTCAATTAAATATTAATTAGTGCCTTCCTTAGTTTGGCCCTCGTCAAGGCCTAGATCGACATTAGTATGGGACATACGTGTCTATCCGGGTGAGGCGCGAAGGATAAGTTGTGATATCCGCCGGCTAAACTTAGGATCCTAGTTAACTGGATTATCTCAATAAATGGATTGAGGATCTAGAGGCAAAAGAGTTGAGAAAAGTGTATAATGATACGCTTGAATAAATGTTATTCACTCAACTAACCAAGAATTACATAATTTGATGTAATTGGCAAACGTTGCCTACCTACATAACCAAGTTTTGGGCGATCAGCCAAAGCTGACTCAGAACGAGGTGAAATATGGATCTTGGCCCGCTAGAAAGTTAACGAACTTTCCAAGTTGATATTGAGAGTTATTCACTCGAAGAAAATAGTGGGAGAAATCATTCAAAAGATAAAGACCTAATAATGATTTTTAAATCGGTACTTACTTTGTATGTTCTAGAACAGCCTCTTCCTGACACACCAGAGGCTCATGCTACGGCCGCTGAAAGGACTGCTTATCAGAAGCATTGTAGTGATGCTTTAGATGTGTCTGGCCTCATGCTTGTTACCATGAACTCTGAGCTTCAGAAGCAACATGAGGACATGGGGGCTTATGAGATGCTAGTTCACTTGAAGCAACTATATCAGGGGCAAGCACGCCAGGAGAGATTCGATGTGTCGAAATCTCTTTTTTAGTGCAAAATGTCTGAAGGAATGCCAGTAGGAACTCACGTTCTTAAGATGATAGGTTATGTTCAGAACCTTGAAAAACTGGGATTTCCTTTGGGACAAGAGCTGTCGACTGATTTGATCTTGCAATCGTTGCTCGAGTCATTTAGTCAGTTCATTCTGAATTATCACATGAATGAAATTGACAAGCCATTGCCTGAGTTGTTGAACATGCTGAGGACTGCCGAGAAAAAAATAGGCAAGTCCAAGCCCAACACCATACTGATGGTGCAAAAGGGCAAAGGCAAAGGTTTTGTGAGATCCAAAGGCAAACCGAAAGGTAAGCCCAAGGGCAAACAAACCACTTTCAACAATGCACTGAAACCTAAGGGTGGTGTAGCCAAGGACTCTATCTGTCATCATTATGGTGAGAAGGGTCACTGGAAAAGGAACTGCAAAAGCTATCTTGCAGGGAAAAGGCTGGAAAAGGAGAAAGCAATTGTTGCTAGGGGCTCGGTATTTATGTTATTGATGTTAATATGATTGATATCAATTTAAATACAACTACTTCTTGGGTATTTGATACCGGATGTGGTTCTCACATTTGTACTAATGTGCAGGGGGACCCTGACGGGAGTAGAGAGTTGGCAAAGGGTGAAGTGGAACTACGAGTAGGCAACGGAGCACGTGTTGCAGCCCTAGCTGTAGGGACTTGTACTTTTACTTTGCCTTCAGGGCTTGTTTTGGGTTTAGAAAACTGTTTCTATGTACCTAGTTTAATTAAGAATATTATTTCAGTTTCTTGTTTGGACAAGAAAGGTTTTGAGATTTCGATAAAAAACCAACGATTCTCGTTATTTCTGGATAATATGTTTTATGCAAATGCCTCTTTGATTAATGGTCTATATGTTTTAGATCTAGATATGCCAATTTTAAATATAAATACCAAAAGGATTAAGACTAATGATTCTAATCCGACATACCTCTGGCATTGTTGCTTAGGCCACATAAACGAAGATCGCATATCCAAACTCCATAAAGATGGGCTATTGGAATCATTTGACTTCGAGTCGTATGATCGATGCGAATCTTGTTTGTTGGGTAAGATGACAGCATCACCTTTCAGTAAGCTAGGTGAGAGAGCCGATGCTTTATTAGGACTAATACATAGTGATGTATGTGGCCCTTTTAATATACGTGCAAGGGGTGGTTACCTCTACTTCATTACCTTTACTGATGGCTTCAGTAGGTATGGATATGTGTTCTTGATGAAACACAAATCCGAAGCATTTGCTAAGTTTAAAGAGTTTAAACTAGAAGTAGAAAACCAACTTGGCAAGAGTATTAAGGTTCTTCGATCTGATCGAGGGGGAGAATACTTGAGTCAAGAATTTTGTACCTTTGTTTGGGGAAATAATATACATGCAAGGGGTCGTTTCACAACTTTCTCCTCCAGCTACTCCACAAGGGAATGGTGTATCTGAAAGGAGGAACAGAACCTTATTAGATATGGTTCGTTCTATGATGAGTCACACGAGCCTGCCCAATTCCTTTTGGGGACACGCACTAGAGACAAAGCAGCTTTAACACTTAACCGCGTTCCATCTAAATCGCTTGTAAAGACGCCATACGAGTTATGGATCGGGGAAGCGTCCCGGCTTTTGTCTTTCCTCAAGATTTGGGGTTGTGAAGCGCTTTGTGAAACGCTCGACTTCCGATAAGTCGGCTCCAAAATCTGAAAAGTGCATATTTGTAGGTTATCCTAAAGAAACTAAAGGATACTACTTTTTATATCCCCCTAACGAGAACAAAGTGTTTGTTGCTCGTACGGGAGTCTTTCTAGAAAAAGAATTTGTTTCAAGAACACAAGTGGGAGTAGCATAGAACTTACTGAAGTTCCGGACTCTCAAACTAGCACTAATGATGAGATGGAAATTGAACGGGACTCCACAAGTTGTTGTGCAAAGCAGTTACACAAACAGTTAGTGCAGCTAGCACCCGACTCAAGAAACACAACAATTGCGTGGAGTCCGGTAGAGTTCAGTCGTCCACCTCCGAAAAAATTTGGATTTTTCATAACAGTAACATGGTGATGTTATGTTTGTGGATCACGATGAACCTTCAACCTACAAACGAGCAATTAATAGCCCGATTTTCGAGAAATGGCTTGAGGCCATGAGATATGAAATGGACTCCATGTACACAAACCAAGTTTGGATCTTGGTTGATCCACCTGAAGGGGTAACTCCCATAGGGTGCAAATGGGTTTTTAAGATTAAAACCGACATGGAAGGGAATGTACAAACGTATAAGGGCGACTTGTCGTGAAAGGTTTCAAACAAATTCATGGTATTGACTATGACGAGACCTTTTCCCCTGTAGTTATGTTCAAGTCCATTCGGATTTTGCTTGCTATTGCAGCTTACTATGACTATGAAATCTGGCAAATGGATGTCAAAACCGCTTTCCTTAATGGAAAACTAGAAGAGGATGTGTATATGACACAGCCTGAAGATTTTGTCTCTCCGGAGAATGCTTTGGGAAAAGTATGTAAGCTTCGAGAGATCCATTTATGGACTCAAGCAGGCTTCTCGAAGCTGGAACATCCGATTTAATGATGCCGTCCGTGAGTTTGGCTTCATTAGAAATGAGGATGAGCCTTGTGTTTACAAGAAGGTTAGTGGGAGCTCAATCGTATTCCTGGTTTTGTATGTAGATGACATACTACTCATTGGAAACGACATACCAACTTTAAAGTCTGTAAAGGCTTGGTTGAGTACGTGTTTCTCTATGAAAGACTTAGGTGAAGCCAGCTATATTCTGCGAGTCAAGATCTATAGAGATAGATCCAGGAGACTCATTGGCCTAAGTCAGAGTACATATATAGACAAGGTGCTAAAGCGGTTTAGAATGCAAGAGTCTAAGAAGGGCCTTTGTCCTATGGCTTTTTGCTAATAGGAAAGAAGTTAGAAATCCTGTATCTTGTTCTTCTGAAAAGGTCTGAAATACATACTCCATTGAAGAGTGTCTTCAAAGTTTCTACAAGGCGTTGGCTAGCACCAAGCAGTAGAAGACCATCCCCGGAAGATCGAGTGGATACTGGGAGAGACGGAGCCTGCATTGTGGTGTTCCGTTCGTGACAACATACCGCTGAAAGCGTTTCAGCCATTCTAGCATCAATATAAGGTAAAACACTATCCTATAGTCGTAGGTTCTTACTCGTGGAATATCCTGGTAGAGGCGGGTCAAGTTTTATTCCGCTGCGCACTTGTTTGTGACCCGGTTATTCCTCTAACAGGAGTACAGCTGGCATTCACGCTTGTCCATGTTGTATGGAGGAAACACAAGCGTTCCATTTGCATGCTAGCGGGAAACAATCATGGTTCGATTGCCACATATTCTTCTTGTCACCTAATCATTCTTTTAGAAGAGATGCAAAGGGATTCCGAAAGGATTGGCGACAAGAGAGAGCATAGCCACCATCTCTCCTGACTGGTGATGAAATATGGTTTAGAGTTAGAGAATCCAAAAATTACCGATACAGCTGAAGAGATTGGCAAAGAACAAGGCAGGGGTCACTATCACAGTTGGGCCAAACGTAGCATATTTTGGGACTTACCTTATTGGCGGACAATTCTGATAAGACACAACATTAATGTCATGCATAATGAAAAAAATGTGTTTGATAACGTCTTTAACACCGTGTTGGACGTAAAGGGGAAAACTAAGGACAATGTTAAGGCTAGAGCGAATGTTGAAAGGTATTGCAGTGGGCCGGAATTGAATATTAAACACGATGGACGAGGTAAAGCAATGAAACTGAAGGCATGTTTCACTCTTACCAAGGTACAAAAAGAGATGGTTTTGCAGTGGGTTAAAGAATTAGGGCTCCCAGATGGATATGCATCGAATTTGGCGCGATGCGTTAATATGAAAGAGTTGAAAATGCATGGAATGAAGAGTCACGATTCTCATGTATTCATGGAGAGACTTATCCCTATAGCACTTAGAGAAGTACTACCAGCAAGTGTTTGGGGACCCTTGGCAAAACTTAGTCTTTTCTATAGAGATTTGTGTTCCCCAAAGTTGAGTGTGGCGCATATGCAAGAATTGGAGGACACTATTTTTATTTTATTGTGCAAGTTAGAGAGAGTATTTCCTCCGGGATTTTTTGATGTGGCGGAACACTTGTCGGTTCACCTTCCGTACGAAGCCAAGGTTGGTGGTCCGGTACAGTTTAGGGGGATGTACCCGTTCGAGAGGTAACAACCAATGTCTTTATGATCTTAACTTCATTTTTATTTTTCATGTACGTATTTACAATGTGATTAACTACTTATTCTTTAATTTGATACCTGCACCATCTAAAAAAAAGATAAAAAATAAGGCCAGAGTTGAGGGATCAATTTGCAATGCATACTTGGTCGAAGAAGCCGCTACATTCTTTCGCTATTATTTCGAACCCCACGTGAAAACGAAAGTTACAACCATTGGGCGAAATGATGGTGAAGACGAGACAAGTGGACTAGATGTATTATCAATTTGCAACTTATCGGGAAGATCATTTGGAAAAAAAGAAAATATTTTATTATCGGATAAAGATTATATAACAGCCATGAATTATATCTTGATGAATTATGAAGAGGTCGAACCATATCTTCAGTAAGTAAACTCATCTATTGCTTCATTTTTATTATATAATTAAAAATAGCCAAATAATAATATTGTCATTTAATTTGTAACTCAGGAAATTTGTCAGTGAAGTACATGATGAAACTCCGTAGATGATGGAGGAAGATCTTCAAAGCTGGGTTTATAATGATTTTTCCAATTGGTTTAGAACTCATGTAAGTTGGTATTGTGTAGAAATGAACTTGTCTTAAATATGCTTAAACTAATTTAACTTTTGTTGTTCTCTACAGATACATAGCCTTCTGGAACATTGTGAAAGGTTGTTGAAAAATCTGTCATGGGGCCCGTCAAGGAGAGTGATGTCATACACCGGTTACTTTGTTAACGGTTATAGATTTCATACAAAAGCCCAAAACGATGGAAAAAGGAATGACAAACAGCGGGGTATGGGTTAAAAGAGATTATTACGGAGAGTTGAAGCAAGTCATTGATGTTGAACTTGCAGGAGTACCTGACCAAAAAATAATTCTTTTCAAATGCGACTGATTTGAGGGTGCATCCTCAATATAAACTTTTAGAAATCCATAGGAAAAAAATGTATCAGGGTTACGATCCATTTGTATTTGCTGCTCAATGTCAACAAGTCTACTACACACCTTATACGGGTAGTAAGACAACATCTAGGACTGATTGGTTGGCTGTTTGTCGTTCCAAACCACGTCTATTTGACGTTCTTGGTGTTCCGGTACCGTATCAGGAGGTAGTACGCGAGGAGGACACCAGTCGCATTGATCCAACTGTTACTGAAGTTGGTCAACTTGCACACCCATCAGGGGAAATTGAAGTTGTACTTGTGGCTGGTACGACCCGGGTTGATGAAGATGATGATGATGAAATTATGCCGGGTGATGACAATTCTTAAGAAAATGATGAATTTATGTCGGAGAATGATTTAGAATGATTAATCTCTTTCTCGCTTCTTGGAATTCCACATATAGTAATATTTTTTGGTTTATTTTTAGTACTTTCTTACCATAAATTAATTGTCGTATTGTATACCTTTTTAACATAATTCAAAGTGGTAATTTTGTTTCCATAAAGTAATTTGATTCTTGAATTTTCAGATTGCTACTCATGAGTTTATGAGAAGTATAAACTTTGATTGTGAGTGTGCACACTTTGATTGTGAATTAGGTAGGTATTTCGTCGGTCTATAGCGACCGAATAGTCGGTCGCTATATATAGGTCGTTAATAAGTCAAAACTCAAAGTAAAAAATGTTGACCATTAGGTAGGTATTTCGTCGGTCTATAGCGACCGAATAGTCGGTCGCTATACATAGGTCGGTATTTTGCTCAGCGATGAAAAATACACGACCACGTCATTCGGTGGGTAATCGGTCGCTAAATGGAGTTTAGCGACGAAAATGTCCGTCCCTGTTACACAGCTTTCTTGTAGTGTAGGGTGTTCAAGAAAAACCAAAATAAACCAATCCAAACCGAATTATACAACTGCAAACCGATTTTTCGGTTTGAACGGTGCATTGGACCGGTTACGGTTTGGAATAAATTAAACTGAACTTTCGGTTTGGTTTAAAAAAATTATAATCCAACCTTAGCCAACCAAAACATATATCAATCTAAGTCAATACCCATCACATGGATAGAGTCTTCTATCCAGCGTCCTCCAGTCTTGTTACATAATTGCATGTGCATACCCAGCCTTCAAGATAAAGCAATAAAACTAATCTAATAAAGCAATTACAATTTTACAACATTGAAAAACGGTTTGCATACCATATTATTAAATTACAACCCAATAAATGTAAAACGAGAGGGGGTATAGTAGGTCATGCTATTCACCATGCTAAAACTCACATAAAGCATAATAAAATCAAGTAAATAGTACAAATACAAGTCTTAGGGATGCCCCCGGAAGGGGTCCTAGGGGCAGTGACTCCTGGCGGCGGTCCCGGAAGGAAAATCTGATTTCTCCTCTTCTCATGGAATGAGTTTTCGGCCCTGATTTAAGCCTCAATCTCCTAACATATATAATATAATTAACAAGTTATACAATATAATCCATGTACATAAATAGTTTATGCGATATTAATCAGATTAACGATAGAAGCATACAATCGCAGTTTATGCATAATTAATCGAATTAATGACAGATCTATACGATAGTAGTTTATGCAATATTAATTGAATTTATAGCAGATCGAATCATGTAAATAAATATATTAATCAGGTCAACATTTATCACATATATATCAGAATCACATAAATAATTTTTTCTGTTTCACACATACACATACCAAATCGAGATTGATACGTGTTATGATGTGACTAACATTATTTAATTCGAATACTATGAACAAAGCTCTGATACCACTGAAGGGATTCATGGGAAGAAACTCGTTCTAAACACCCATGAATCCTCACCGAAAGGATCCACTCATACTATAGGAATCGAAAAACACACGAAAAAAACTTACGATTATTCGTTAATGGTTTCTGATTTCGGGTGTTGTGCTGCGACCACCAAAAGCCTTCCCTTGCGGAATTTCTCTCTTCCGATATCCACGCGACGAAAAGAGCAGAGAGTGCTAGCTCTTCATTTTTCTGAGTTTTGGAAATCTAGAGAGAAGAGATGGCAGAAATCTTAATTTTAGTAATAGGTTTTGCGGCTCACCTCAAATCTTACTAGGGTTTCGGTCAGAGAGATTATATAGGCGTGAGAGTTTCTTCTGAAAACCAACTCCCACATAATTGCCAATATCTTATGGTAGTGGGAGTTTTTATCGCATAACTCAACGTAGCCCCAGCAAAAGCCGAATACCAAAAATGCTCATTCTTAATCTCTAATTCGAATAATAACAAGTTATTATTCTCAGAAAAACAAATGTCAGATACAATGACCCTAGACACATTCTGGATTCATTGAATTTGGACATAAAGCTCGTTAACTCATATATGCGTGTGACCTTGTATGTTCATGTCACAATGGCAATGAGGACATACTTAGTAGTAGTATGTGCTCATAAATCACAAGAGGTCCCTAGCAGGACATCGTGACTACCCAGAATGAATGAATGATCGGTGGAATCTCAATCCACTATTTAATCCCTTTGTCTCGCGATATCCAAATTAAGTATAAGACATGGTAGTGGTCACCCTTATAAAGCTTAATTATATTTCTGTTTGATCTCCAGGTAGACTGTTCCAATAAATAGTATTTAATAACCACTTTATTAAATACATTTGAGCACAGCATGCATTTAAACTGTCCTCCCTATAGATGGGCCCACGAATATCTCTCTCAAATAAGAGAGGGACAAATCCCTTACAATGCCTCTCACATTCAAGCCATGATAGGATACTACATCCTATCATCAGTCATATTAATTATTCGATTAAAAGGAACTTTCGGCCGAGTCAAAAAGTAACTCCATTCATGCTGGAAACGATGAAGACATAAGATCTAAGGATCCCAAATGGTATTGGTGAAGTAATACTTATGAATAAAAGAACCATGAAGTATTACTTCTCTTTCGGATCACGTCCGATATAATATATCCCAATATATTGTATCTATGATATGATTTTATCCATTACACATGATCAATAAAACTTGATCATCAATCAAACATCATACTAATTTTATTTCATTGTATAGAACATTACATAAAACTAGGGACAATCATAATAGCAATTGTATAAGCTAATGAGTTTTACTATCAAATCACATATTTGATGTTCAAAAGCAAAATTAACTATTCAAAAAACATGCTCAAAATATGTAAAACGTACAACATATGCTAATGGTCTTAGGGCACTAATAACAAAATGTTAAGGCAACTTAGATGACTTGTGTTTTTTATTCAACACATAGGCACACAAGACTGTGAATATGATCAAGGAAAGTCTAGGTCAAGTGCCCTATATGCAAAGCTTGTAATATCAAACATCATAAGGCATATGACCAAAGCCACAGATATAAGCCAAGCAATATATAAGCCAATGAATCATGTGTTTGTTTCGCTACTCTTAATAAAATAAGTTTATGTAGACATGTAAGCAAGATATAGCAATTCATGAACTATAAAGTAAAGAGATAAGGGATAGAGAAAACTAACACAAAATTTATAGTGGTTCGCTCACAAAGATCTACATCCACTACCTTAGGACACACCTAAGGATTTTGACAACATCCACTAATGGATTTCCCTTCACAACAAATGTAGGGTGGGATCAACCTTTTACAATTTCCTCACAACGAGGACTTTTGCTTCACTAAGAAGACTCCCTCACAAAGAGGACCTTTGCTTCACTAAGCTGACAAAGAGCCAATCTCACACATGTGATACCTTACAAAGAGGACACAAACACTCACAAAAAGTGAAACTCACAAAGAGTTTTTTCCTACCTCACTAAGAACTAGTTTCTCACAAATAGAAAAGGAAACTAGTCTCTTTCAAATGAGACTTTACAATATAGCTCACTTACAAAAATCCTTCAATGGATTTGATATGCAAATTTAAGCTCTAATCACTTTTGAGAATAGAAGAGATATGATATGTTTTAGCTCAACTCAAAATGATGTATTTTTAAAAGAATGATTTGAAGATTAAAGCTCTGGAAATGTTTGATTGCGCAGGTTTATGAAGTGTATAGCATATGCCCTCTTATGGCTTAGTTAGTTATGAAAATTCAACATTAGAAGCTTTATATAGGGCCAAAATACACAAAACAATCGAGTCACAAGGGCCATATTTTTTGCCTTACATGACATGCTTTGGTCGATTGGACCATAGGGTAGAACAACTTTCTCAAATCAACAAAATATTACCAATAACAACATATTGGGTAGAAATAAGAGGAGTAAGCACATTTACATCATTCTTCTCCACCATAAATCTACTCTCTCGAACCAAGCTTCATCATTATTAGCAAAATCAAAAAAAATTAAAAATTAAAGTCTCCGAAATCTCCCAACAATTGTTGAATCAGTTGTTTACCCTCGTAAAGTTGTTCTTGTTTGCTATTTTATTATTTTCTATTTTATTTTCGGATAAGTGAATCTTTATGATTTCTTGGTCAATATCATAATGTACTGAGGGTTAAAATGTAATTTTCACAGGTCTACTAATAGTTATTTATAATTTAATAGTTGGCTAACGATCTTTGGAAGTAAAATGCATATTTTATGATATTCGGGGCGTAAAGTGCACAACCTCGTGACTTCATGGGGATTTGTTTTTGTAATAAAACCATTTGAATTTGAGGATATATTAACAAGTGCTTGTTCTTTGTTTCTTTATTTTTTAATGTCTTTTACATTATAAAAAATTAATTCTAAATATTCTTGAGAATTTAGCTACTACCTCAAACTTTGTTGCAAATCTTACTAGCAAAATATTTATTCTTTGAAAAGGAAATTCTTAAGGATGAAAACACGTGGGAAAAGCCGGAAAGAAAATTATAGGTTTTTTTTTCTTCTTGAAAATGGAAAGAAAATTATAGATTACTATACTAGGAATAAATACTTTGGTAGTAACAACATAAAGAATTACACAAAGAAAAAGAAAAATGACTGCTAGAATATGAGAATAACTTAAAGATAAAGTATTTTATAGTAGAACTTACTGACCCTATCTATATTCACAGTAATCAAGTCAATATAAATTAATCACAGAATTCAATTTTTTCATCAGACACAAGAATGTCTAAGGCTTCAAGTAAGTTTATATCATCAATTATTAAATACTTTGGTGTCCTTCAATTATTGTTTCTATTATTTTAGCCTTACACTATCAAAAATTGTGTCTATGCATCTTCAATTTGTACACTATTTAAAATGTTTCAATTATTTGCTGGAGACCAACGTAGAATGGGTTGTATGCACAAATTGTTTATAGTGTACGACTAATATAATATAATAGAAACAATAGTTTTAGAACAACATCCCAACCCGATGCCATTAACCGGTTAGGATAAAAAAAAATTGCTAATATCTCTTTTGTTTTGCGATTTCTAAGCTAATCATTTCTTTTTCTTGTGGTTTTTTGGTTTACCGCTAATCATTTATTTTTCTTGTGGTTCTTTGGTTCACCGAAAACAATCGTAGAAAGGGTAACGAGGATGTTTTGAAAACAACTAGTAGTTGTGGGTCTAAAATTATAGAAAATATAGTTTTGGTACAACGTTCATTAATAGATTTAGGACCAATTTTGTAAACTACTCATAAATTAAAAGTGCTATATTGGAGAGGGCATCAATTTGCATACCTTAAACACCAGGTTTTTTTTTTTTTTTTTTCCAAACCATTTGATAAAGAAAATATCGAGTTGTTCTGATGTAAGGAAAATGCTTAGAAAAATCTGGTACACGATCCTACTCGTAAGCCGGATTCACCATAAACAGCCACCTTTCGCATTTCCATTATTTTCTACTACAGCTATCGGGAAATTTGTTTCTCCTTTATTCCTTCTTTAAAAAAAAAAAGAGTTGTTTACTATTCGGTTCAAACAAAATATCGAATTAAACCAAAGCGAAGTTTACTATATGGTTTAGTTTATCCGGTATTTTGGTTTATTTGTTCGGTTTTGAAAAGTCAAAAATAATTCGGTTTAGTATTCGAGTTTCAATTTTTTTAAAACCGAATTTTGAAATACCGAATAGACCAATTTATTTATTATGTATTAAAAAAATTGTATTATACTTAAAAGTATTATTAATAACATGTTGTGTAATCGCCTAGATGTCTCGTATGCTTTGAGTATAACGAGCAGATTCAAGTCTACATACGATGAACGTCACTGGATAGCCGTCAACATCCTTAAGTACTTGGGACACGTTCTTAATCTATGGTGGGGAAAATGAGCTCATTGTAAGTGGTTATACTGATGCTAGATTCCAGACCGATAGGGACGACTTTAGATCGCAATCATGATATGTGTCTTGCCTAAAACTACAACCAAAGACGAGTATATAGCTGCATTAGATGCTGCTCAAGAGATTTGGATCCGAAAGTTCATTTGATGAACTTGGTGTGGTATACCTAGCAATTCGAATGCCGAATGCTATTGATCTCCATTGTGAATAGAGCCATTTATCAAAGGAACCATGGTCTCACCAAAAACTCCAAACATATACTGCAGCGGTATCACCTGATCCGTGAGATCGTTGATAGAGGAGATGTGAAGATTTGCAAGGTTCACACGGACGATAACATCGCCGACCCACTGATGAAGCCGTTGACACAGCACCAGCATGATCGCCATACTTGTAGCATGGGTAGTAGATACCAAGAGAACTGGTCTTTGAGATAGTTCTTATGTACCGTATACACTAAAAGGCAAGGCTATTGTCTTTTGTGTAAGTAGGAGATTGTTGTATTTCTTTTTCATGTGATGAAATTTGAAGGCATGAATTCCATGATTATTGTTTTGAATACATATGTGTTTTTTGTATTAAAACATATAATAATGTCCTTAGATGGTTATGTAATCGTTACATTGAACATATAATCACGTCCTTGAAGGCATGAATTTCTCTCTACTCTCTCTTAGCCGAAAATCATAGAAGCAAAAATCAGATTTTTTTTCTTCTTCATATTTACACACTCTGAAGAACAATCCAGAGAATAAAATTCGATTTCTTGTCTCTTTGATTCCGGTTTTCCTAAGTAACATAATACTTTGTGGATTCCGGGAAAAATTCTTTTCCACCTTCATAGTTCTTGGACTAGCATCTGAGACTTGGAGTAACAAGCTCAAAGGTTGGTGTGTGGATACCAATAGAAACAAGAGTCAGTTGGCTACTGTTGGTGAATTCAAGTAGCAAGAATTCGGGCATCGTCGATTAGATCGACATAAAGGTATAACTAAAGAACACAGGATTCTGGTTCTTTCTCGTGAGTAGATCCTCTAAATGAACGTAATCCTGCGCGTTTATTTCAGCTGCATTTTGGGGATTACGAATATTTCCTCACTTCCAACTACGCATAAGAATTAGTATCATTGTCAGAAAGGTACATAGAAAACCCAACAATAAAGTTGCTTATGCCAGTCCTGAAAATGCCCCAAATCGCGCATGGCCCAGGATTTCCCTCTAGCTGCTCCATCCACATTAAGAACAATATCCTCAGCCAGGTAGTCTAGCCTCCATTTGACACTTGCTGGCCGAGGGCTCAGGTGCCTCATAATAGCCTGCGGGTAATCAAGCAACATAACCCCAACTTTGACGAAAATAGGCTTAATATATTCATCAAAATATGCACTCATTGGGGCGAAAGATGGTCTTGCTCCATCATATATAAATCGATATATGGTTACCCAAAGTATCCATGAAACCGAGCTTGACAAGATCACAAGCACTTTATGTTTAACATCCCTCCCTTTGAACATAAAAAAAGTGAGCATCTAATGAGTCGAGTTGAAGTTATCAATGCTTAAGCGCAATCCAATGATATTAGCAGCATACAACCATAATTTTCTAGCCCATTCACATTGGTGGAAAACATTATCCAAATAATCCGGTTCTTTCAAACATGAGCAGCGATAGGCAAATTGAAATCTAAATTTGCAACTAAAATCATCAAAAGGCATAAGCAAATTAAAAAAATTCCACAAGAGCAGAGACAGAGAGAGAGAGAGAGAGAGATAAATGCTAGAATGATGGCCATGTAATACACCGAGTAAGCATCGACGAGGGCTAAGTTTGATGCAATTCCATGGCTTTCCTTAGAGTACATTTCCCATCGGCTTCTGGCAACCAAACAAGCTTGTCTGGTCCACGGGCAGGGATTGAATTGGGTGCGGGTAAAGCAGTGCAATGCCAGGGAAGCAAAGGCATCAACATGCTTTTTTTTTTTCCATCCAAGATTAGTGCAATAGTCCCTGATCTTAGCAACTAACAGTTCATCAGGCGCAATGTAGTTAGGCCAGCTCCTATAGATGCTTGGATGACATTGAATATTTTAGAAGTATAAAGATGAAGTACCATCCCGCACAAGCAACCCCATATTCTCCTCCATGGTATCCTTCACACTCACCATACTCTGCCAGACTGGCGATACTTGGTTACCAATCTCTACCTGCGAAATGTGAAGCAAATCCCTACCATACCAAGCCTCAAGAAAATCTCGCTAAAGGGATTGAGACGTCCGAAAGCGCCACTACAATTTGTAGGTGAAGGCCTTAGAGTAGTGCTAAAGATTATACAACCCCAAACGGTTAGCTTCTTTACTAATGCACATACGGCTCCAAGCCATCCAATGGCGATGGTTCACACAATCTGAGTGACCCCAAAGAAACCGTGCCATATTTCTCTCTATCTTTTTGAGCACCCATAAGGGTGGATTTCAAACGCCAAAATATGTAGAAATCCACCAAAATATGTAGCGTCATAGAGGAAAGAACATGACGGATAAGAATGAGGCGCCTAACCATGTTCAGAAGTTTATGTTGCCAAACATCAATACGCTTAGATACATAATCAATCAAACTCTAATAGTAAACCACCTTAACAAGGCATGGATAAATTGGGCAGCCTAAATAAACCATAGGGGAGAAGGCTTGCGACAAACCCGTAATCTCCGTCACCATATCCGCGTGAGCTTCAGTAGATTTGGAGGAAGTATAAAAGGAGCTCTTTTGAGCATTGATCTGCTTCCCTGAACATTGTTGATATGCCGCCAAGAAATCCATAAGTTAGTTGAGATTCGGGTTAGAGCCATTAAAAAATACAACAACATTGTCAACAATAGCTAAAAGCAAGATGCGCAAACAACCACGAGCCAAAGCAAAGAGAGATAAGAGACCTTGTTGCAAAGAATAATTCAGTCCCCGAGAGAGGAATTTGGCCGAGATGACAAACAACAAAGGTGAAAGGGGATCGACTTGCTTCACCCCCGAGTGGATTTAAAGTAGCCATAAGGCTTCCCATTGAGCAATACTGAGAACCAATTAGCCTGTAAAGCATTAGTAATCAAATGATTGAAGTGCAAATAAAATCCCATCGCCCTAAGAATGCTTGTGAGATAGGAGTGTGATACCCAGTTGAAGGACTTCATAATGTCAAGCTTCAGAATAAGATTCCCATCATTCCCTTTTCTGTTGATATAGTCCACATGCTATTGTTGAAGCTGAGGAGAAACTACGGGCAGCTTAAGCTGATTTTGATATTGACGATAATTTGGAAGTCCGAAATAGGCTTCAATCGGCTAAGGAGAGGTATTCTTTCCTTTTGAAGAGTGAAACAATTTTTTGGCGGCACAAATCTCGGATTAAACGTGTTAATGAGGGAGATGCCAACACAAAATACTTTCTTACATATTGCTCAAACCGCCATAAGAAAATGATGATTGCTCGAATTCAGCATACTCATGGAAATTGGCTCACAGACGAGGAACATATTGGTAAAGCCACAGCGGATATCTTTGAAGCATTGTTCACGGAACAAGCAGCCCCGACACCGCTAGAGAAATTTCTCCACCTTTTCCATCCTCTATTGATTCAACTACTAATGTGGAACTAGACCAGCTGCTTAGTGTGGAAGAAGTCGGGATACGGTCTTTGCTTTGGGTAAGTGGGGCCTGATGGTTATAGTGGCGGATTCTTTAAATCTTGTTAGGATATTGTACAAAGTGATGTTATCTAGGCCGTGGGAGATTTTTGGTCGGGTATTCCTATTCCCAAATCTATGGCCAATTCCGAATTGTTGCATAGTCCATTCCTAGAAAGGTCTCTTAAATCTCTTCAGACATAAGGATAACCATACCATTCCCCTCTATTGGTTCATCCCAGGAAGACTTCACCAAATCTTTAAAGCCCTTACCCGTAGCCCACATATTCTAATGCGAAAGGCGCTCCCCGACGATGCATCGTTAAGTTGCAAAGTCACCAGCAGCAGGCTATGATCAGATTCAGTCTGTGAGAGATGTTCCACCCGTGTAGATTAAAATAAGTCATTCCAATCACTATTTACTAAAATCCGGTCCACCTTCCTCAATAAAGGACACAGAGAGCTGCGACACCACGTAAAAGAACTACCTAAGAAAGGCACTTCCAACAAACAACAGTATGACATAGCTGCATTATCAGACATAGGAAGTAAGGCCGGAACTGATCCTGAACTCTCATCTAAAGTTGCAACAACATTGAAATCCCCACCAATGAGCCAAGGCCCCGTTCTCCGCTTAGGAAATAAAGTTAATTCACTCCATAGGTCCCTTCTCAAAATATAAGAGAATTTAGCATATATGATAGATCAAGATATAGCAGTACCCGTGACAAATTTGATATTTAAATGAATAACCTGCTTCATACCCATAGTCAAATCCAAGCCGAGAGGTAGTAATAAACAAATCATCCAAAGTTAACATAGGCTCTAAAACCGCAATCAAAGACAATTTATGCTCTTGCTTAAAGTGTTTCAGACGTGCCAGAGACATAACGTTTCCAATTCCCTTTATGTTTCAAATCAACCAATTCATAAAAATTACACATGATAGAAGTATAATGAATAATATGAATCATTCAGATAGATGCATTAGCAGCTTTACTAATCAGACGCTCTGACCGCAAAGTAATTGTGTTAGGTACCATCTCTACTAGCCTAGAGGACAATGGAGCCAAATGTATGGTAGTAGGGACAACATCCATATCACTCGGATGTTCCAAAGGTGGTGGCGTATTCACGATTTCCATTCCCTTAAATTCTTTCGTAAAGGTTGTGAATGCCTCTCATTCCCTTTGCGCTTTAATCAATGTAAGCTCCGGCCCCATAACGTTATTCACCGACTGAATCTCATAAGAAAATAAAATAGGTGAGTTATTCCGTAAATTAATATGAAAGTCATCAATACTCACCTCCTTCTGAGGTCCGTCAAACAAATTTTCCAAATCAGCGTGCCCTTCATTATCACGTCCTCCATTTTCCACTTCATGATCAGTTTGTGGTGCTTGAGCCTATGCCACTGGGCTCTGTTCTACATCAACCACGGGATCAACAACCAACAACCCAGCAGAAGCATTCTCACCCTAAGATTTTAGTTCCATTGGTTCCAACATAGAAGGTGTGCATGTGTTGATAGGAGGGGCTACACTCGGAATAATGACCAATTCATCAGTAGCCTTGATACCCCCAGTATCTGTCCCCTCAACATTCCATTCGTCCTCTTCAATTTCTGGGATGGTCTCCAATATAGGCACCAAAGGATCCGTTTGTTCGCCCACAGCAAAACCTGTCTGCCCTTCTGAGACAACAGCAATCTGGCCTTCCTGTGTCTCAACAGCAGCCTCTTCATGCGTGTCCTCTGACTCCACTACCAAAACAGTAGTCGCAATAGCCTGTCCTTGAGGCACTTTGTCCTTCACCAACAAGGAAACCGGATTTCTCAATTATGGGCGAGTATTCGAGGAACTAGTTTCACCTGCACCTTTATTCGAACACTTGCAGGAAAACAGAGGGCTATGATTTTTTCACGGGTTTGACCTAGCAAACGGAGTCGGAATTGAGCGATTTTTAGAGCATTGGAAAGATAATTGAAAGAGCAACGCGTGAGCACAGACGGATTCGAATTCCTAGTTCCCTATAGGAATAAATTGCAATATGAACTTTCGTTTTTTTTGTCTTTTGGGTGATTGTCGAGGGGTTATTGATCACAGGGCTGATGTCACATGCAGCAGGGCTGACGTCAATACCAAGAAAACTGCTCCACCCGTTGAGAAAGGCAAGGAAGAGCCATGTATTTTGAAGTCCGGCAGGATCTTCGGAAACAAAAAGAAATTGCTAGCAGAGAAAGGAGGAGAACATCGAGTCTCTGAGGAGGCTAGGGTAAAGAGCCCTGTTACGGTTGGGCCCTTGATTGTCATCAGGTCAGAAAATAACAATGCTGAAGTCGAGGCCACGTGGATCATGTAGAAGATTATGCAACCCATGTGGATCATGAAGAAGATTCTTCAATCCGCGAGGTGAAGCTGATTGGTGAGAGTCCAAATTTGACAAGGACTCAATCACGGGATTTGGAACAAGGAGAAATCCCATATGGGAAAGATTTGGATACAAATTTTTGAATCAAGAATGATTAGTGTCCGAGATGATTTTCGTGTCCTTTCTCGGATTAATGATGGATTTGAGTTGGGTACAATGATGAAGAGTCAGGATGACTCCGAGATTAATCTTTCAACGATAGGATCAAAGGAGACTAAACGGGTGGCACAATCTGCGTATCAGGTTGGTCTAAAATTGTTCTAAAGGGTGGTGCAGCGGGAAGGCTAGTCGAAAATTACAGATTTTTTCAAAAAAGAAAAAAAGAAATAGGGGATTATCTAGAAAAAGAGAGCGCGGATCAAGCGGCTCGGGCGACATTGTTGAAGGAATCACAACCTATCCCCGTGACCAATATTGCAGTTGAATTAGGCCAACTCATTAGTCAACCTATAGCTACTATGGTCACAAGAGTCAGACGGACAAAAAAGAAAATTTTCAATGATGACGATGTTCGAAAATATGCCCGAATTACGCAAAAAAGGCCATAGGTCTTTTTGAAGAGTACGTAAATTACTCCTATCTTATTTTGTTTCCTCTTGTTTTATGGATTTTTTAGTTCAGAATGTTAAAGGTATTAGGAATGAAAAATCAGTAGCTTGTGTTGAACATCTTAAACGGGAGTATCAATTGTCTTTTATTGTTCTACTAGTACACATGTTACATTCAACGGATTTGGTATTGACTGCTTCTCGAATTGGTTTTGATCATTTGTTTGGTAATTGTATTAGTAAAATATGGATTTTTTGGGATGGAACAGTTGATTTAGATGTTGTGGGGGTCATGAGCAGGTGATTCATGTCAAAATTAATAACTTTTCGGGTACTTCTACTTTGGGTTCTTTTGTCTATGCTCGATGTCAATACACTCAGCGTAGGGAGTTGTGCAATGAGCTAATCAGTTTTACAGGTGGCCATGATGACCCTTGGTTAGTTGGTGGGGACTTCAACATGGTGACAAACCCAGTCGAAAGTTTTGGCTCTATCCCGGCTGCCCTCTCTATGCTAGAATCAATTAATGATTGTGGGCTTTTAGATGCTGGTTTTATGGGTAGTCCCTTCACCTGGAGCAGGTGATCGAGTCCTCCATTATTGCGGCGCCTTGATCGGGTGTTAGTCAACACAAAATGGAATGAGTTATTTTCATCAACGACCGTGGATCATCTCCATCGGTCTATCTCGAATCATTGCCCTATAAAAGTCACCATTCGGCTTTCAGATTTAAAAATATGTGGATTAAGTATCACTCTTTTTTGGCATTGGTTGAAGCAAATTAGGAAACAAGGATCGAGGGTAACGGTATGGATGTTCTGATGGGCAAACTAAAGCATTTGAAAACGGCTTTGCAACAATGGAATAGGGAGAATTTTGGTGACGTTCATAATGCACTCAAACCGAGGCTCTTTATGATTCGGCACTCTCGGATGCCACTAAACAAGCTCTCCTTGCAGCACAAAACTCATACACTAGATCATTACTAATGGAAAGAGAAATTAAGATTCCTATGGTTAAAAGAGGGTAATGAAAATTCTAAATATTTTCATGCAATATGTGCGAATAGAAGGAAACAGTTATACATCTCAATTATTCAAAGTGAATCGGAGGCTATCCTCATAGACCAGGATGATATAAGACGTGAGAGGGATGATTTTTTTCGCAGGCTATTTGCTGAGGAAGATGAGGAGCTTATGGTTGTATACCCAAACATGTCACAATGGAAGATAACAGGATGTTTAGCCGGTTACCGGATATGGCGGAGGTTCGAAATGCGGTATTATCTTTGGATAAAGACAGTGCTTCTGGGCCGGATGTCTTTTCTGAGGCATTCTTTCATGCTTGTTGGGCTATAGTGGGTCAAGATGTCTTGAATTAAGTATTTGACTTCTGAGCAAGGCGAGTTCGTTCATAGTTCTTATTCCGAAGCTACTAAATTCGTCTTCATTCAGTGATTTTCGGCCGATTTCTTTATGCAGATTCGCCAGCAAAATTATCTCTAAGGTATTGGCAAATTGGCTGTCCTCAATCTTGATGAAGTTGATTTCTCTTAGCCCGTCAGGGTTTGTCAAGGGGAGGTTAATTTCTGATAACATCCTTCTTGCTCAAGAAATAGTTCAGCATTTGGACCGTCGTGTGAGGGGCGGGAACTTGATTGTTAAATTGGATATGATGAAGTCTTTCGATAGAGTTTCCTATGAGTATTTGAGTCGTGTGTTGAAGAAATTTGGTTCTCCCCACATTTCCTTCACTTGGTATGTAATATCCTGTCCTCCAACTTGTTCTCTATTTTAATTAATGTATCGCCCTACGGTTTCTTTAAAGTAGGTAAGGACCCGATATCCCCTATCATATTTATCATTACAGCTGAGGTCCTCTCCCGGGGCCTTGACAGAGCTATATAAATGGGACAAATTCAGCCCTATGTTCTTTTTAAGCATACGATGCAGCTTTATCATTTGAGCTTTGCAGATGATATTATTGTATTTCTGAATGGAGGCAAACGGAATGTTGACAACTTTGTGGAGCTTCTAAGAAGGTATGAGGAGGTGTCGGGTCAACGTGTCAATGTGGGGAAATTGGCTTATTATGTATCATCAAAAACCGGCGACAGACAATCTCTGGTTACCTAATCAGCTACACGATTTGTTCAAGGCGAATTTCCGCTCAAGTATTTTGGCTGCCCTCTAGTGAAAAGGCCTGGCACGTGCCGAGCACTACTCGAATCTCGTTGAAAACATCTCGGGGCGTTTAGAGGGATGGAAGACAAAGCTTCTTCATATGGCTGGCCATCTTGTATTGATAAAACAAGTTATTTTATCCATGACTTTGCATATTTTATCAGTTTCTAACCCCCCAAAATTGTTTTGACAAACATAGGAAAGGATCTTTGCAGGATTCTTATGGGGCAGCAGCAGATACGAGGAGGAGGTATTGGATGTCCAATGGTCTTAGTTTTGTGGCTTTGGACCATCATAGAAGCGTATTTGCCATGAAATTATGGTGGAAATTTCGGACCACTGAGTCACTTTGGGGAAGGTACTTGAGGACACGTTATTTCCATGGTATAGACCACATTACTCTGGCAACAATATTTTCCAGCTGTACCCCTATTTGGAGACGGATGGTTAAGGTCAAACAAATAGCTGAGAGTCACATAAGCTTATTGATTCGAGATGGGAGATGCTCTTTCTTTTATGAATATTTCATACACAAATCTTGTTTGGAAAAGTTGGTTTCTCCTGCACCTCAATCAATGACGAGATCTCGGATAAATATTTTTTTGGGAGTTTACTGATGGCATAAGGGGGAGTTGCAAAAATGGTTGCCTGTAATTCAAGCATCTGTACAACCTACCAAATGTGGTAATAGGTAGGGTCCAGTACGAATGGATTGGGAAATGGGAAGCAACTGGGCATTTCACACTATCATCGGCAATTGAGGTATGGACGGGCGGCTGGGCTACATCACTCACCCGCACAATGATATGGACAAGGGAATTACCGCTCCAATTGAACATATTTCTGTGGTGGTTCTATAATCATTGTCTACCAATGGAGGACGTGTTATAGAAGTATTTGTTTCGACTATATTTCTTAATTGTTCCTGTAGTTTCGAATATATTTTTTAATTGTGTGAGCTTCTTTATTTAGCAATATTTTTTATTGCACGTTGAGCGTGTTAATTGCATTTGGTTTGGTTTGCAAAATTTTGTAGATTACAGTACAATAATAAATGTGTATTTAGAAAAAAATTCCTAATTTCAAGTTGGAAAAGTGGGAAATTGTTTTCTATTTAGAGGGCTATAATGGAAACATTAGATTGAAAGGGATAATATGGTAAAGTTTTTTTTTTTAAATTGCATTTATGATGTATGTCTTTCTAAGGAATCATCATAATCCCTTTGGAAGTACTAGATTCGTGGTATGAAAGGGGGAAACGAACACAAACAAAACCCATCACAAAACATACATTAATTAAGCCAAAGAAACAAATATCAGTAAGTAAATTATACAAACCTTGAACAAATAAATCAAAAAAGGGAACCAGTTTCGTGATCTAAAAAAAAAAATTAAGACCCACCACCAAACCTTTTAAATTTTTAACAAAATGATTTGATTCCAAAATAAAAAAGATTGATAAACATATGTTAACTTTCGGTACTGAATTCCATGCCTCTACATATTCTGGCAACTTGTAATGTAAAGTAGCTTGTGGCGATTTAGAAATCGTCATTCCTTATGGCGAGATTTCTTGCACTCAAAATATTGTGAGGGTATGGTCCATGCTAAACAGAGTACGATTGTCTTGGGATGCTCACTAGTTTGGCGCCGCATGATGGCGGTGAAGGAGGAGGTAGAAGCTCGTATTGGTATTTTGTTGAGAGGTGGGAATGAAAGCCTCATTTATGATAATTTTACACTCCAAGGCTCTTTAGATTTGATGATCCATCAGCCGGATGAATTCTTATGCCGCGGAAAGGTGAGAGACTTTTGCTCAATTGTTGGATGGGACCGAGGGACTTTGCAACGCTATGTCCTCGACTCGGACCGAGAGCTGTTACCCGATGTACGTTTGGGGGAGCCATCCGAAAGTGACTGGCAAATCTGGATGGAGGATCTCCATGTCCATTTCACTTTGGCCTCGACAATGGCCATGTTGAGAGACTCGAGAGTGGTTCAATACTCGCAGGAATATATTTGAAACAAGGTACTTCCTTTATCTACATCTTTGTTTATGTTGAAATTGCTTAATAAATTCTTAGCATTGAATGAAGATTGAAGGAGGTATGGCATTCCCCTGGCTTCTCTGTGTGTTTGTCTAGGTGGTATGGAAGCTTATGATCATGTGTTCATCCAGTGCCCAGTAGCTAGATTAGTTTGGCAAGAGGCGGCGGTGTGTGTAGGATTGGAAGTGGCTTAACGGCAAATCGATAGCTTAAGGGAGATGCTCTCTATTTTGGTGTATGCTTGACCTTCAGCTAATCGCCAGGTAATTCTACAAATGGCATGTTCTGCTTGTTGGATTTTATGGAAATCTAGATGTCGGTTTGTTTATGAAGCGAAAGCTACTTCTCAATCTAGTATTTTAACCAAATATAAAAATAGTATAAAAAATATTCTCTCTTAAAAATTAGGAGATCCTAAAATTTATCACCGCCTTTGAGACTGCGGCTGGCCCCTGCTGCCATGCCTACACCTTGGAAAGAGAAAAGTTTTGCTGAACTTCTCTCTAGACCTCCGACCGACTTGATCAATTTGTCGATCACTCCGTTAGAGGATAGAATGTTACCATAAAAAACATAAAGGCGATATATAGCTACTTCTTTCGAAAATAATTATCTGTCAATATTTCATATACGATAAGTTATTTTTTGTATATGTATTCAGGCATTTGACCCCATTAATCTGATTGCGATTTTAATGGCATTTGGCCTATCCAGCAGGAATTCCTGAGTATTTGCAGGACTAATCCAGTTGCGGACCTAATGCCACATTGGACCATCGGAATTTCTGTAAATTTGCGACATATTGTCTTTTTTATGCAATAGGCAAGATTCGAAATTTCAATCTTTGGTGAGATGCCTCAACTTTTACCACTTGGGTAATGCCTCATTGGCACAGATAAGATAAAAGAGGTTAAAATATAAAAAACAAATTGGGGCGTATTATAACGACACCCTTATTTTCCTTTTTTGACACTCCCTTGATGATCTTTTTCCCCTACCTAGCCTTTCTCTCTCTAAAAAGCACGTTTTAAAGATTTGTATCCATGTGCAACGAAAATACACCCTCATACGTAAATGATATTGATTTTGAGTTATTTTTCATGCATATTAAATCGTCATTATTTTTGTTTTTGTAATTTTTCCCCCAAAAGAACATGAAAACGTCTGAAAATGCAGGGGGAGGGTTGGGCCGCATCCTTCGGGCTCGCGGGGGTAGGTGAGGCTGTGGGAGGGGGCTGTATTGGCTGGGCTCGCTGGTTGAGGGTCGGCCGTGTCTCCTGGATCCATGGGTGTAAGGGGGCCAACGGGTAGTTCATTAGCAGGGTTGGGGATGGGCAGGGACAAAGCCAGGAATTTGGCTTTGGGGGCGAAACTGCAACAGTATGTCGAACTACCTATAAAGACGGCAAAAAAAAAATTTGGGGGGCAAAACTGATATAATACATATAAAATTTACTATACCTAGTAGTGTTTTTAAAAATCTCGGTGGGATGACTGCCCCGCCCCTGCCTTTGTCTTTGGGGAAGGGGCAGCGACTGAGGCTAGCTATTGGATCATTTCTGGGCCGTTTTATGTTGTTTTTTAAAATTAATGTAAGTGATATTCTTTAGTCATGTGAAAAAAATACAACTTTTTTCTAGTACATGTATTTATTTGATTAAATGGAATATGTTTTCGTAAGTGACGAGCCTGACATTGACCTGGAGGAATTTTCCCACATGAGGATGATTGGTCTGATACTGGGGTTAATTTTAGCAAGGTTTTGAAACTCGGACCGGACATCGACCCGGAAAAGTTACTGGGTTACGGGTCACTGGTGGAGCCGGTGGGCGGACCGTCATCGACCCGTTAATTGACCCGGTGCTGTCATAAATATTATAAATAAATAAATAATGTATAATTATTATTTAAAATGAAATAAATGTGAAATTTTTCGACTAATATGGATTGCACAAATTCAAAGCTTAAAACACCAGCTAAATATAAACTCGAAAATTAACAAAATGCTACGTAAATTAAGTCACAACTCATAGGTCCTTATACTAAAACTCTAAATAACTAATAAAATCTCCAAACAAGATTAAATAATAAACATAAAGCATAGGCAATCGAACAAGACAATAACAATCTCAACCATTTTTTTCTTTTTATTTAAAAAAATTACAACATATTAGACCCAGTTGGTTCTACTAAACTCGTTCCGGTTTTTGGGTTAGACGGTTCGACCTCCGGGTTTTACCGAGTCGAACAAAAGAAGCAAGTTTTTTATCCCTACTGGTTTTGGGGGCCAAACCGGGCAACAAAGTATGCGGTCGGTTGTCCAACCGGCCCGACCCGAGTTTCGAAACCTTGATTTATAGTAACCAAGGTGATGAATCTTGTTTTAATGATAACAAATCATTGATAGTTCTAATGTTTGTGTTAGCATGTTCTTAATGATATGATCCTTAACACTCATACCAATATTGATGAAAATGGTAAATTAGCTCCTCTTGTACACCAAAGGTATCATCATACACACAAGGAAACTACACTTTGCAAGACTCCATATCACAAGTATGAAGTCAACCCACATGCTATGGAAGTACTTGCAAAAGCATGAAGAAGGAAGATAAACATGTCAAGAGCTACTCAATCCAACAAGAGTAGAATCAAGTGGTATGCTCTTTGACAATAAGAAGTGTGAAGTCCAATACACTACAACTCAAATTGATATAGGACTTCAACACTCCTAGAACATGTTGATCAAAGCCTTCAAAGTCCATGCTCCAAGAAGAATCAACTTGATGACTTGAAGATCTTAGGAAGATTAGTTTATACTTAATATGTATATTCTTGTGACTAATCTTTCCTTGAGAATACTAGGATAAAGGATGTTTAAAGCTCAACTATTAATGTTTTCGAAACCACGTGTTTTACACGGTTCAATTCTTTGAAAAGATTTTTGAAAACTTTGTTAATAGTTGGTCAATGCCAAAGCTCTTTAAAATTTGTTTTATATCTTTACAAAACACTTAGGCATGTGCTTGAGAACATTAGGAACTTGACTAAGTGGAAAAGCCACTTTGGGACTGCATTCCGGTCGACTTAGGCTTAGCCTCGGAAGACCAGAATAGTGTTTTCCCTAAGGGCAAAGTGATCAATCTTGTTTTGATGATAAAAAACCATTGATAGTTCTAATGTATGTGAGAGCATGTTCTTAATGATAGTATCCTTAACACTCACACCAACATTGATGAAAATGGTAAGTTAGCTTCTTGTGTGCATCAAAGGTATCATCATACACACAAGGAATCTACACTTTACAAGACTCCATAGAAGAAGGATGAAGTCAAATCACATTCTATGGAAGAACTTGCAAAGTCATTAAAAAGGAAGATCAACATGTCAAAAGCTACTCAATCCAACAAGAGTAGAATCAAGTGGTAGACTCCTTGACAAGAAGAAGTGTGAAGTCCAATACACTACAACTCAATATTACTATAAGACTTCAACACTCCAAAAAGATGTTGATCAAAGGCTTCAAAGTCCAAGCTCCAAGAAGAATAAACTTGAAGATCTTAGGAAGATTAGTTTATGTTTAATAGGTATATTATTGTGATGAATCTTTCCTTGAGAATACTAGGATATATAAAAAGTTTAAAAACTCAACTATGCATGTTTTCAAAACCTAATGTTTTGCATTGTTCAATTCTTTTGAGATATGGTAAATGGACGTTAAGACTGTGTTTCTTAATGGAAACCTTCTCTAGGTTGTGTATATGATACATCCTGAGGGTTTTGTTGATCCATCAAATCCTAGCAAAGTGTGTAAGCTTCAAAGGTCCATTTATGGATTGAAGCAAGCATCTCGAAGCTGGAATCGATTTGATGAAGCAATTAAAGAATTTGGTTTCATCAAAAACGAAGACGAGCCTTGTGTTTATAAGAAAGTGACTAATAATGCAGTAGTGTTCCTTGTGCTTTATGTGGTTGACATCTTACTGATTGGAAATGACATTCCCACATTACAAAGCATAAAAGCTTGGTTAGGGAAGTGTTTTTCCATGAAAGACTTAGGAGAGGCTACATACATTTTGTGTATAAGAATCTATAGAGATAGATCCAAAAAAATGATGGCCTAAGCCAGAGTGGATACATTGACAAGTACTGAAACGGTTCAGTTTGCAAGATTCCAAAAGGGGATTCTTGCCCATGTCACATGGCATTAAACTCAGCAAAACTCAAGGACCTTCCATAAAGGAAGACCAAGAGCGCATGAGTAAGATCCCATATGCTTCAGCCATTAGGTCTATTATGTATGCCATGATATGCACTCCCCCGGATGTCTCATTCGCGTTAAGTATGACTAGCAGATATCAATTTGACACTGGAGAGTCACATTGGACTGTAGTCAAGAGCATTCTTAAGTGCTTGAGAAGGACTAAAGACATGTTATTAGTTTACGGAGGTCATGAAGGATGTCTGGTTGTAAATGGTTACACAGACGCAAGCTTTTAGACCGAATTAGATGACTTTAGATCGTAATCTGGTTTTGTGTTTTGTTTGAATAAAGGTGCTGTGAGCTATAAGAGCTCAAAGCAAGAAACTGTGGACGACTCTACGACAAAAGTTGAGTATCCGGCTGCCTATGAAGCAGCTAAAGAAGCTGTTTGAATAAGGAAATTTGTTGATGGATTAGGTGTCATCCCTAGCATTGTGAACCCAGTGGACCTTTATTGTGATAGTACTGGAGCCATTTCACAAGCTAAGGAACCTAGATCTCACCAACGATCCAAACACATTCTCAGGCATTTCCATCTGTTTAGAGTGATCATTTGTTAGTAGTGCCCTAGGACCATTAGCATATGTTGTACGTTTTATATCTTTTTAAGCATTTCAGCTGAATAGTTAATTTTGCTTATGAACATCAAATGCGTGATTTGATAGTAAAACTCATTTGCTTATGTAATTACTATTCTAGTTGTCCCTAGTTTTATGTAATCTACTTTACAATGAAATAAAACTAGTATGATGTTTGATTGATGATCATGTTTTACTAATCATGTGTAATGAGTACAAATCATATCATAGATGCAATGTATTGAGATATATCGTATCGGACGTGATCCGTTAGAGAAGTAATACTTCATGGTCCTCAGTCATAAGTATTACTTCCTCAATACTATTTTAGAATCCTTAGACTTTATATCTCCATTGATTCTAGCATGAATGGAGCCACGTTTTGACTCAGTCGTACGTTGCTTTTAATCGAGTAATCAATAGGACTGATGATCGGATGTAGTGTCCTATCATGGCTTGAATGTGAGAGGCATTATAAGGAATTTGTCCCTCTCTTATTAGAGAGAGATATCCATGGGCCCCTCGATAGGGAAAGACTGTCTAAATGCATGGTCGTGCTCAAACGTATTTGTTGGAACAGTCTACCTGGAGATCGAGCATAAATACAATTAAGCTTTATAAGGGTGACGACCACCATGCCTTATGCTTAATTAGGATATCGTGAGACAAAGGGATTAAATAGTGGATTGATATTAGGTTCCACCGTAAATTCATTCACTTTGGGTAGTCACAATGTCCTGCTAGGGACCTCTTGCGATTTATGAACACACACTTCTACTAAGTGTGTTTTCATTGCCATTGTGATATGAACCTACAGGGTCACACGCATAGACGAGCTAACGAGCTTCATGTCTGGATTCAATGAATCTAGAATGTGTCTAGGTTCATTGTATCTGACATTTATTCTTCTGAAAATAATAAAGCGTTATTATTCCAATTAGAGATTAAGGAGGGCATTTTAGGTATTTGGTTCGTGCTGGGATTACGTGGGAGTTATTATCCGTTAAAGACTCCCACTACCAGCAGAAGTCTAGGGGATGTGGGAGTTAAAGACTCCCACTGCTGGGATAGTTGGTAGGGACGTAGGAGTTGTTTTTTAAACAACCTCTCACACCCTATATAAACCTCTCTTGGCCGAAACCCTAGGGTCAACTTTTTCCAGCCACGAAATACCAAATACTCTGAAATATTGATTTCAGTTTTCTGCCTCCTTTTCTCTCTTAATTCCAAAACTCAGAAGGACGAAGAGCTAGCACTCGCTGCCCGTTTCGTCGCGTGGATACCGGTAGGGAGTAATTCCGCAAGGGAGGACTCAAGGTGGTTGCTGCTGAGAGCCGAAAGATACAACCTTTAAGCCGAAAAACGTAAGTCCTTTTCCCGGTTTTTCGATTCGTTTACGTATGAGCGGATCCTTCAGGGGAGGACTCATGGGTGTTTGGAACGAGTGTCCGCCCATTAATCCCTTCATCATTGACATATGAGACGTTAAAATTTTCAAAGTTCATACAGACGACAACTTCGAAGATCCATTGACCAAGCCACTCCCGCAACCTAAACATGAGAGTCATACTAGGTCAATGGGATTGAGGATCATGTATGATTGGACCTAGGGCAAGTGGTAGATTCTTAGTATTGCCTTATGACCATTAGCATATGTTGTACGTTTTATATATATATTTTGAGTATGGCATGTGAATAGTTAATTTTGATTTTGAACATCAAATGTGTGATTTGATAGTAAAACTCATTAGCTTATGCAATTATTATTCTGATTGTCCCTACTTTTATGTAATGTTCTTTACAATGAAATAAAACTATTATGATGTTTGATTGATGATTATGTTTTACTGATCATGTGTAATGAATACAAATCATATCATAGATACAATATATTGGGATACATTGTATCGGGCGTGATCCGTTAGAGAAGTAATACTTCATGGTTATTTAGTCGTAAGTATTACTTCCTCAATACTACTTTGGAATCCTTAGACCTTATGTCTCCATCGTTTCCAGCATGAATGGAGCTACGTTTTGACTCAGTCGGACGTTACTTTTAATCGAGTAATTAAAACGACTGATGATCGGATGTAGTATCCTATCATAGCTTGAATGTGAGAGGCATTGTAAGGGATTTGTCCCTATCTTATTAGAGAGAGATATCCATGGGCCCCTCGATAGGGAAGACCGTTTAAATGCATGGCCGTGCTCAAATGTATTTAATAAAGTGGTTATTAAATGCTATTTGATTGGAACAGTCAACCTGGAGATCGAGCATAAATACAATTAGGCTTTATAAGGGTGACAACTACCATGCCTTATGCTTAATTTGGATATCGCGAGACAAAGGGATTAAAACAGTGGATTGATATTAGGTTCCACCGTACATTCATTCACTATGGGTAGTCACAATGTCCTACTAGGGACCGCTTGTGATTTATGAACACATACTACAACTAAATATGTTTTCATTGCTATTGCGATACGAACCTACAGGGTCACACGCATAGACGAGTTAAAGAGCTTCATGAATCTAGAATGTATCTAGTTTCATTGTATCTGACGTTTATTTTCTGAGAATAATAAAATGTTATTATTCGAATAAGAGATTAAGGAGGTGCATTTTCGGTATTTGGTTTTAGCTTTGATTATGTGGGAGTTATTATGCGATAAAGACTCCAACTACCAGAAGAGGTTGATAAGACGTGGGAGTTATTTTCGGAACAAACTCTCACACCTATATAATCCTCTTTTGGCCGAAACCCTAGGTCATTCTTGCTTGAGCCGCAATAAACCCAAAAAACTCCTGAAATCCATTTTCTGGATTTCTGCCCTTCTCTTCTCTCTAGATTCCCAAAACTCATAAATGAAGATCTAGCACTCACTGCTCGTTTGTCACGTGGATACCGATAGAGAGCAATTCTGCAAGGGAAGGCTATTGGTGGCAGCAACACACATCCGAAAAACATAATCTTTAGCCGAAAAACATAAGTAATTTTTCGTCAGTTTTCGATTCCTATAGGATTCATGGGTGTTTAGAACGAGTTTCTGCCCACGATCCCTTCATGGATGGCCAGCCGGATGAACATGAACTAGTGAATGTTATGACATTGAATTTCGTGAAGTAGCCAACCATTGGTCACGACAATATCTCCATTGAAATACCTGGTGTCGGACTCACAACCCGCACGGGTAAACCAACAAAACAACACATGGCTGCTTCAAGGAAGTTTTCTCGTCTTGAAGAGAAGGCCAAAGGTAACACCCTCTAACGGGTACATATACTTTCTCATATCAATTCCTATGAATATGTTGATTTTTAATATGGAATATTCGTGGAGTAGGCATAATGAATCTGTTGCTAGACTTTGCCACCTTAAATTTGATAGTTCTCTCTCATTAATTGTAATTATGGAGCCTATGCTTGACATTGTTCAGTTACCGTATTATGTTAGACGCCTTGGATTTGATGATGGTTTTAGCAATGTCAATAGTAAAATTTGGTTGTTTTGGAATGGTAATTTGGATATCTCTGTGGTGGGTAATTTTGAACAAATGTTTACTGTCTTGGTGAGTTATTATGATGGGACTTCTGTGTATTTATCTTTTGTTTATACCAAATGCGCCTACACTCAGCGAAGAGTATTATGGGATGAGCTGCAATCTTTTAGCTTGCAACATGATGTCCCTTGGTTGGTGGGAGTGATTTTAACTTTTTTCTAAGTGATTCAGGGAGCCCGGGATCCACACCAGCTTATTTGCCTATTTATAAGTTTGCTGAAGCTATTGGTGACTGAGGTTTGTCATATATTCCTTTTGTGGGCAGTCCTTATACATGGTGTAGAAGCTCTCCTCCACCTCTATTGAGATAACTTGACCGTATTTTGGTGAATACTAATTGGAATGATTTCTTTGGAACTACTACGTTGGAGCATTTGCATAGGACAGTTTATGATCATTGTCCTTTATTGCTTAAACTAAGTCGGGAGAGCAGAATTGGTTCTTCTTCATTTAGGTATCAGAATATGTGGTCTAAACAAGCTCAGTTTCGGGATGTGGTCGCTGCGAACTGGGCAGGCGGTTTGGATTGTAATGGTATGGTGGTATTATCTGGGAAGCTGAAGAGATTGAAAATGGCATTGCGAATTTCGAACAAGGAGAGTTTTGGTAATGTCCAAACTCGGCTTGAAAAAGTCGAGGCTTTGGTAGCTGAAGCAGAGGCGGTGTTTGATGATTCTCCTTGCGATCTTCTTATGGATAAGTGGTTGGAGGCCAAGCAGAACTATCAATTTTATTTGGGAGCCGAGGAAGCATTGTGGAGACAAAAGTCTAGAATTAAATGGATTCATGAAGGTGAAAGCAACACAAAATATTTTCAGGCATTGTAAAGCGTTTGCATATCTCTACTTTGCAAAATGATCATGGAATTTGGCTGACGGAGGAGGCAAACATTAGTGCTGAGGCTCATCGTTTTTACTCTGACTTGTACTCGGTCGAGGAACCTGTAGAGCTGGTTGGTAATTTATTGGATGTTATTCCTCATCTGGTGTACGACTCGGCAAACCGAAAACTTTCGGTTCTTCCTTCTCTCTTGGAAGTTCGTGTTGCGATCTTTTCTTTAGAAAAACATAGTGCTGCTACTCCAGATAGGTTTTCAGGTGTTTTTTTAGGATTGTTGGGAGATAGTTGGGACTGATGTTCTACATGAAGTTTGTGATTTTTGGTATGGTTTGCTATGCCTAAAGCGATGGCGCGTACATTGATTGTTCTTCTTCCAAACTCACATAGTCCAACTCACCTTACCGGGATCAGACCGATATCTCTTTGCAATTTCGCTAATAATGTGGTCACAAAGGTAATAGCTACCCGTCTTGGTAGTTTTTTGCCGTCACTTATATCATTAAATCAGACATGTTTTATCCAAGGTAGATCTATTTCAGATAATGTGTTGTTGGCTATAGAATTGGTACATTCTATTAATCACAAGGTTCGGCGCGGGACCTTGGTCATCAATCTTGATATGATGAAAGCTTTTGACCGAGTATCTCATTCTTTTCTTATTCAGGTGTTGCAGCGTTTTGGCTTTGGTTGGCATTTTGTGCATTTAATCAGTAATATTTTAAGCTCTAGTTGGTTTTCTGTGATGGTAAATGGTGTATCTTAAGGTTATAGACATGCTAGTCGTGGAGTTAAGCAAGGGGATCCCCTTTCCCATCTTCTCTTTATTCTTGCTGCTGAAGTGTTTTCTCGGGGTCTTAATGATTTAACACTGTTTGGTACGCTTTCACCTTATTATGTTCCTAACCAGCCAGTTTTTATTTCACATCTTGCTTTCGCAGAAGATATTATTATATTCACTAATGGCCAAAGGAGGTATCTGAACATTTTCATTGAGTTTCTTAGGCGTTACGAAAAGATTTCTGGGCAACAAGTTAATGTTGGGAAGTGCTCTTATTATACATCTACCAAGATTGCTGATGGACAGCGTGGTATGATCCAAAATGTGACGCGTTTTGTTGAGGATGATTTTCCAATGAGTTACCTTGGTTGCCCAATTATTTCGGGAAGGTCCAAGGTGCGTTATTTTGATAATTTGCTTGAAAAAGTGGCGGCTCGAGTGGAAGGATGGCAGCGGAAGTTGTTAAGTATGGGTATCCGCATTGTATTAGTTCAATGGGTGCTTAATTCAATGCCACTCCACATTCATGCTACTTGTAATGTGCCAAAACTGATCTTGACAAAGCTAGAGAGTATGCTATCTCGGTTCGTTTGGGGCCAAACTGATGGGAAGGAGCGAAGGCATTGGATGTCTTGAAGTAAGATGTCAAGGGCGGTGGAATGTAATGGTGTGTGTGTTCATTCTTTAATACATTTTTATGAGGCTTTTTCTTGGAAGACGTGGTGGAATTTCCGAAATGGTGACTCTTTATGGGCAACGTTTTTAAAGGCTAGATATAGCGTGGGGCTGCAACATGTGAAGCAGGGGACAATGGTTTTGGGATATTTACCTACATGGCGCCGAATGCTCTAGTTTAAGCAGTAGGTGGAGAAGCACATTGGTATTCTTTTGCATAATGGTGAATCCATTTTTTATTATGAGAATTTCACACTACAGGGATCTCTTGATACCATAATTTCAAACTTTTTCGATCGGCTTGGGGATGCAAAAATTTGTAATTTTTGTGATGAACATGGTTGGGATCGGCGGGCTCTGATTGGACGTGTGCCGGCTTTCTTTATGGACTTGTTACCGGAGGTATGTTTGTCTGAAGAACCTGATAAACTAATTTGGATGTATGATACTCGAGGTTGTTTCTCCCTTACGTCAGCCATGGACATATTGCTAGGCTCTGCTGTTACGTTATTCTCGAGGAATTGCATTTGGCATAAGGTTCTGCCTCTATCTCTCTCGTTGTTTATGTGGAAATTGGTTAACAATTATCTTGCTTTGGATGAAGATAGGATGCGATCTGGGGTGTCTATGGCTTCTCGCTACACTTTCTTTAAAGATATTGAGACTTATGATCATGTTTTTCTGTAATGTATACTTGCAAGAATAGTTTGGCAGGAGGCGGCGGTCTGTGTTGGTTTGGTCCTACCGGCTACGTCAGTTGATTGTATTCAAGGAATTCTTTCTTTATGGTGGTAATCCTTGCTCAGTTTAGCGATTACACAACAACTTTGATGAGAGCAAGGGGAATTCGGTTCGATACAGCTCACACTTTTGTACCTCGACGTACTCTGGTTGTCCGTTGGGGGTATGATCTTGACAATACCGACATGGTGCTTAACATTGACGGTGCATGAAAATGAAAGCCAGGGCCAGCGGGTATAGGTGTGGTTTTTCGGCGGAACTCTGGCGAATTCATCACGGCATTCCCTATGTATATTGGTGATCATTGTACTCATATGGTGACGTAATTGAAGGCGTTGATTGAAGGATTGAATATGGCTTCCAGCCGCAGAATCTCCAATTTTTTTGGTTCAATCTGATTCGCAAGTCCTAGTATAGGCAGTAGCTTTAGGTATGATTTCTTCTTGGTCTTTAGATACTGCTTTTCGTAGAGCCATTTCTCTTCTTGGTCATTGCAGGAAGGTTCACATATTTTGGGAGGTAAATTCGGTTGCAGACGCATTAGCGAATCTTCAGTTGTTTTCTCAGATATTAATTTATTACCTTCTGAAATTCGTGGCCGTATCAAGCTGGATCAGTGCAGGACACCCTATTTGCGCGTTATATAGGCTTGCCATTGCATCTTATATTTTTATTGGCTCTGCATTTCGATTCAAGAATCTTGTATCACCTACTCTATATCTATAAATGGAGTAGTATCTTTTTGCATTGTTTTGTTCTTGTATGAAGTGGATTTGTTTCCATCTACTTAGAGGTTTTGGCTCTCAGTCCCCCCTCCCCCCCTTTCTCTGTATCTTTTGCCAATTTGGCTTCATTCAATAAACGGGTAGGGGTCCACGCCAAACCCTCCACAACAACAGGTGGGTTTCTTAAAAACAATAAAAAATAAAAATATAAATATAATTCAAACAATTAAGGGCATCAATTCAATAAACCAAACGATAAAGACAAAACATGCAATTGATCGTAATTCCAACAATTTATGCAAATATTCTCGCACAATTACTTCTTAAACAATTTCATAACAGTACCCAACATAATTAAACGATTTCAGACTGAAAATAACAGAGGGGTTGGGTCCTTACTCGTTACGAAGGCAAAAACAAGGGTAAACCCGAAATCAACCTGGGCAGATTCACTCGCGGGGGCGTTAACTTTCTGCTGCGATTCCCGAATTGCGTTCCATCTGCGCGCACTCAACGGTCTTTTGATTATCTTCGATTTGATATGTTGTGGGTAAAAAACTTACGCCGGTAAGCCTCTCAATCGTCTTCTCAAAGTTCTGTGCAAAATGTTGAGTTTTCAAAATTTTCTTTATTTTTCTTCTTGGCGGCTACTACTGCTTTCTTTTCTTTTGTTTTTGTTTGTGCACACGTTTCCCACCGGTAACCAATCCCACGATTTTCTGTTCCCCTTTTTCTTTTTTATTCTATTTAATTCCCTTATTTTCTTAATCTCATGTTTGTTTCACTTTTCTTTTATTTCTTTTCCTAATGTAACTCCTTGCTCTCTCTATTTTTTTTTTTTTTTTTTAATAATGTTATAGTAACTTTCCTAATCCCAATAAAATTTCTAATTAATTCAAATTCCAATTCCACGTCTAATTAACGACTCCTCTAGGGGAATCACAATTAAGTCCTCCAACTATGATACACGTGCAAAATGCACCTCAGCAAACGTACAGAAATATAACACGCAACATGTTATAAAAATAAATGGACAGTTATTCACATAATCACACGAAATAAATTAGGCATACACACTTAGTCATGCAAAAAATAATTACACGCCAAAAATCATGTAAGCAAAAGTCCCGAATAAACTTTTTTTTCTCAGCTTATGTCGATTGATTATTTGTTGTCAGGTCAATTTGATCAGATGATTAAGCTTGAAATTGAAATGGTAATTATATTTGTTTCTTAATAATAGCTATTTTCAAGGGGAAAATAAATATCTTTAACCGTTTAATTGAAAATCAGTAGTTGAGATTTATCAACGCTATACTAAAAAAAGCAACCTTCGCCACCGTGACCGATCCATTTTAACCCCTTGTTTCCAAATAAATTAAGAAGAATGGACATTAAAACAATGACAAAATGAAAGAAATGTCTTATTTATTGATGAATGTTTAACAGAAACAAGAGTAGCATGCAAAATTAATTCACACCAACAAAAGAAACTACAGAAGAAATAACAAATTGATGAGCAATAAATTGTCTGTGCACATTTTGAGTTGCACTATTTCTTTTAGATTATAGTTTTTAAATTAAAAAAATAACACATGTCAATTTTGTATTGATGAGATAGTTTACAAGACACATAATGAAGACAAACGATACTTGCCATTAATTTATATATTCATACACTATTATAGTTGAGGAGTTCGAAGGTTGATAAATTGCATTAGAACATTCAACCCTCATGTTTTCAAGGAACATTGAATATTCAGGATCGTCTTTAGGTTTTTTTCAACTGATTTTGGAGAGACTGACAAAAGTTTTATGCATTTCACCATATGCATCATAATCTAGAAATGTTATAGGCTCTGATAACCCAGTTTCTTCGTTGGCTTGAAGTACATAAGAAGATCCATCATTTTTCAAATTACGCAAAAACAATGTATAATCTGGATCATCACCAGCATAAACAGGAAATCGAGGTTAAGAATCTTGACAAATGGACATGTAATCATTTGTCATATATTCATCATAGCCATTTCTTGCATTTCCAATATATTCGTTTATCATCCGCGTTAATGATTTCTTGGAGGACTGCACACGTGTTTTGGTGTTGGAAAAATTCTCCTTAAAAAATTTCAAGTCATCAGCAACATCATTTGAATTAGTATAAGCCATTTTTTCTCTTAGTCAAGCTAGAATGGAACTCAAAAGAAGAAGTTCCAACAAATTTTCCTCCTTAACCCTCCAAAAAAGGTTCTATTTAAGTGTGGACCATTCAGAATTTAGAACAAAAAATTCCTGCAAATTCATGAAAAATAATAATTATAAAACTCTTAGGATTGAGGCATGTACTATAACTTGAATAATGAAACTAAAAAATAGGTAGGAAAATTTAAAGCACCAAAAACAATCGAGTCTCAATTTTGATGGATTTTTTGTAAGATTTATCAAAACAAATCGAGTTTTATGACTTTCATATCGGACCTATTATGCACCACATCGTCTAGTATTCAATATACCGTAGAATTATAAATGGTTATACATAATTAGAATCATAATTTTGAATGTGAACAAAAATTTAAAAAGGGGCTATTTGATGAATGGTGAAACAACATTGAATTCCTGAAACCATAAATCATAATCATTGAGGAGAACTGTAAATGTTAAGAGGAAGAAAATAATTACCTTGTTCAAAAGGTTCACTTTTTTGCTCTGCTGAAAATGAAGCCTAGATAAAAAACTAGAGTGCTATATCATTTATATCTTTTTGGTTGGTTGTTGTTGTTGGATCATGTGTCATTTGAAATTTCATAAAAGAATTCTACTTTCAATCTTATTTTTTATGGCAAGAATATTTCATCTAATGTAAAATTGTCCAACGGGATGACTCGTGTTTGGTACAAGATGTATAAAAATGATAAATAATTAGAGCTTAGAAAAAAAATATCCCTCATTTAAAATCCCAATTGAATACACCACTTAACTCAATCAAAATTTGAACATGTCAAACAAATTACTAAAAGGTGAAAATGGAACTTTCTTGGGTCCCGTCGCAACCCTGGTTCCTCGTGCATGATATCAGAAGGGCCAAACCAACATTGGGACCTTCAATAAGTCAAAGAAAAAGACCTAAATCATGAAAGATCAGTAATTGTGCAAGCTTAATGCCATTCTCGCACAACATTTCCGGCTCAGTATCATAGCTGAGTTCAACATTTGTGTTTGTAAATTTAACTTGATAATAAAAGTTTTATTTTTTTAAAAATAAAAAATAAATAAATAGTTGCATACTGAAAGATCAAACCTATCATTCTACCAAGGGAAATCAGCCTATTTAATCTCCATGAAATTTTAATTTCGCCCGTATAGTCCTCAATGTTTAATTTCAGCCTATTTAGTCCCTCAAAATTTTTTGTTTCGCTCGTATAGTCCCCAATGTTTAATTTCAGCCTATAAAGTCCCTTACCTATTTACAGGATGCATATAGAGGTTCCACCACCTCTCAGTGGCGTAGCATTCTGAGGGGAGGGGGCAAGAATTTTCAATTTTTTTATATACTAGGTATATATCATCCACGGCCCCCCCTCCCCCAAATTTTCATAAAAAATTAGTACTAGGGTGTATTTTCATATGCACTTTTATATAAATTTTGAATAAATGAGCGAATTTTAGTTCACCCCCCTCCTAATTTTATTTCCTGGCTCCGCCACTGCCACCTCTTATGCAGCGGAATCAAGGCAAGTGTGTTTCTTCAAATTAGGGCAATAGAATTTGGGCTTTCCTTTTTATAATCATTTTTATACTGATTTTTGTATTTTGTATACTTTATAGATTGAAACTGACCATTATTCCCCCGCTCATTAAGCACGTGGATGGCATGAATTTGGGACTTCTTTGATTCCGCCGCAGAAGAGGTGGTGGAACCTCTATATACAGCCCTTAAATAGATAAGGGACTTTACCGGCTGAAATTAAACATTGGGGACTATACGGGCTAAACGAAAATTTCTGGGAGACCAAATAGTCTGAAATTAAACATTAAGGAATATACAGGCTAAACAAAAATTACTAGGGGACTAAATAGGCTAATTTCCCTTCTGCCAAACAAGAATTTCCCCCCTTTTGGCCATAATCTACTTGCTAAAAGTTCTCTAACTACATGAGCACAAAATACCTGCTCTAAAATCCAACAAAAGAAACATATGAAACAAACAAACAAGCAGAGCATAGTACATGCAATAATCCCAGTTTTTCATGCCAATTTTGAATTTTGTAGTATAGAATACTAAAATTAAACAAAGCGTACAACATTGAAGGATTAATTCTCGGCCAACAGTAAAAGAACCAGATGAAAGTAGATGGAAAACAAGGGGAAAGTCTGGCATGGGGCAGTCCTTGTGGGTACGGCCCCACACTCCTCTCACATAATTTGAGACAGGACTCACCTGCAGGGTGAGCCCCTGCAGCCTTCATGTCTCACATGCGCACTACAGCGACTATCCCATAGGGAATATTTCCGAAAACAAGGTACTGCTGCAATAGTACAAAATTTACCAAACTGTCACAACTACTCAACATTCTAAATTGAAGTATCATTTCTCCGACTGACCAAAATTTGAACCTAAGACAACTTTCTTAGTTTGTTTTGGGTTTAGGAGCCTTCTTCTTTGGTGCTCTCCTTTCCATGGAATTCTTCATTCCAATGAAAAAAGTAGTGCCCCTAGTAAAGCCAAATTCTGGACCAAAAGAAATATAGAAATATGTAATAGTCAGTCCAGTATACGCGCCTTGCTGCAAATGAATTGTTGATTTAAAAATCAAAACCCGTCAAACAACAAAATCGTGCATGACTAACATGGGTAAACTTGACAAACAATTGAGTGAATTCCTTCTTGTCGGCATCATAGTTGTAGAAGTCATACAAGATGGGGGAAGAAATTGCTTGATGCAAAAGCTGCATTCAGAAACAACGAAAGAACATTTGGTAAAGAATGTCTGGTAGACACTAATTCAAAAGCAATGGGTGTACATTTACACACCAGAAGATAAGCTCCTAAGGAGCCGCCCAAGACGAAGAGAAAACTTCCAAGACTTTTCACAACAATAGCACCCAAAATCAAATGCTTCATCTGTAATCATAAATTAGAGAAATCAGTGCGTGAAAACATTGAACTTCGGCCTCAGGGACTTTGCTGCTGGCCCACCATCAACACCAAATTCGCTGAACCTATAAGCAGTAAACACTAATTTAGAGAAGCGCGGAAAACCCTTGATACAAATCTGAGGGACGTGTGATCTTTCACTCCAAAATATACAATCAAGCTAAAATATACAGACACAATTTCTAGCACAGAAGTAATAGAACAAAACTAAAATCTCTTTTAAAGCCTGCCACACAAGGCCACGTGATATTCAAAAATGAAAGCATAAAAGGATTATCTTTGCAGTTAAGAATAAAAGGATTAATCTACAAGTCAAATTTGAGGGAAATCATATGCGAGCTCTAGGCCTGAATGGTGAGGAAACCATATATGAAGGGCGTATGAAGGGCGAAAGACGAAATCTTGAGCTGCATTTACATATTGTAAAAGGGCAAATTCTCCAAAACAGTGCACATAATTCTAATTCTAGAGCATGAAGCAAAGAATCTGAGCAAAATGGAAATTCATGCATGTAAATGACATTACAACAATAAGCAATTTAAGTATCGACGAATAAGGATCCAATGATGGTATGCCAATTAGGTGACATGTATCTACTGTTTTGTGCAACCAACATATAGAAAATAAACGAGGAAACCCGTTACTCCTTACCATTAGTTTGGCAAAACTCGAATACCTATGGCATCCCAAAAAATAAAGAAAAAAAAAAAACCCAAAGCAGCATTGAATTTTCTTCCATCTACTACATCTGTGTCCTACATATAATATAGATCATTGCATCCAAACACAAAATTATGCCACTAATTTGAATACAGAGAAAAAGATTAAATAATTTGAATTGCTGCCCCAACACTGTTCGGTTAAAGTGAAATACTGAATCGAACCGAACTGAACAAAAACCAAATCGGTTATGTTTATTCTATATTTCAGTTTATTCGGTTCAGTTTTGAGAAACTAAAAAATTTCAAGTCATCAGCAACATCATTTGAATTAGTAGAAGCCATGTTTTCTCTTAGTCAAGCTAGAATGGAACTCAAAAGAAGAAGTTCCAACAAATTTCCCTCCTTAACCCTCCAAAAAAGGTTCTATTTAAGTGTGGACCATTCAGAATTTAGAGCTAAAAGTTCCTGCAATTCATGAAAAATAATAATTATAAAACTCTTAGGATTGAGGCATGTACTATAACTTAAATAATGAAACTAAAAAATAGGTAGGAAAATTTAAAACACCAAAAACAATCGGACCTATTATGCACCACATCGTCTAGCATTCAGTATACCGTAGAATTATAAATGGTTATACATAATTTGAATCATAATTTGAATGTGAAAAAAAATTTAAAAAGGGGCTATTTGATGAATGGTGAAACAACATTGAATTCCTGAAACCATAAATCATAATCATTGAGGAGAACTGTAAATGTTAAGAGGAAGAAAATAATTACCTTGTTCAAAAGGTTCACTTTTTTGCTCTGCTGAAAATGAAGCCTAGATAAAAAACTAGAGTGCTTTATCATTTATATCTTTTTGGTTGGTTGTTGTTGTTGGACCATGTGTCATTTGAAATTTTATAAAAGAATTCTACTTTCAATCTTATTTTTTATGGCAACAATATTTCATCTGCATTGAAATCTAATGTAAAATTGTCCAACGGGATGACTCGTGTTTGGTACAAGATGTATAAAAATGGTAAATAATTAGAGCCTAGAAAAGAAATATTCCTCATTTAAAAACATGGTAAGAAAGTTCCATTTTCACCTAACGGCTACGTCTGTTCACCAAACACTGCAAATAAGTCAACTATTTGCGTCATGTGTTTTTTGATTTTGTTTTTTGTTTGTCGTCTTGTTCAAGACAAAATTGTGTTCAATGCCCGTTATCAAGCGCAATATTCCAAAAACTAACTCTCTCTCTCTCTCTCTCTCTCTCTCTCTCTCTCTCTCTCTCTTTTATTTTCAATTACATCTCGAAGTTTTCCAAAACAAAAAGACAAAAACATAAAAGTTGTCCAAACTAATTTTTATTTATTTCAAAAGGAAATAATTTATTAAAATCACAAATTAAAGAAAAAAGATAGCAATACAACTCTAATAGAATTTAAGTATTTTTAAATTAAATATTTCCTCACAGTTATTACATCATTGTTTTTTAAACAATGCAGCAAGTACATAAATGAGTCACGAGTCACGAATCACGACAACTCTAAATTACATATATAAGAGTTTTTTATCTGAATAATAGTGTTTATGGATAAATACCGCACATGGCAGTGTCTTTTGGGGGAGGATGTGTTTTGGCAAAGACGGACATAATTTGTCCTTACTAATCCATCTTCATTTGACGTGAAAATATTTTGACACATCTGACGAAGACATATTCATAGAATTCGTCCTTTGAGTCCTAATATACTCCTCAATTCAGCAGAATGCACCGCAAAAACAATAAATACACAGCCTCATGTCGCCGTCTTAAAGAAAACGGATTGAAATAATATGTTATCCTTCTTCTTTATTCCCAAATTTTAACATTCATTATTTATCTCCATCTCAAGCAATTTCTTAGTCTCCATCTCAAGTAGTCCATAATATTTTTTTTCTTTATTTCAAAAGGAATCAATTTCTTAAAATTACACATTAAAGGAAAAAGATATCAACAGTAAGCTCAGAGCATTTAAGTTATTTTTAAATTATATAATATTTCCTCGCATTTATTACATTATTGTTTTTCAAACAATGCAACATAGCCATAAATGAGTCTAGACAACTCTAAATTACATGTGTAAGAACTTTTTTTTTTTATAAGAGAAAGGTTTATGGAGAAAGGTCCGTTCATGGTATTGTCATTTTGGGGAGGGATTGTTTTTACAATGACTGACAGAATCTGTCTTTACTGAAGGACGGATTCCGTGAATCCGTCTTCATTTGACGCGAAATTGTTTTGACACATAAGATGAACACGAATTCATGAAATTCGTTCTTCAAGCCTAATATGCTCCCCAATTCAGCAGAATGCACAATAGAAACAATAAACACACAGAACCTTCTCTCGTCGCCTCATCTCGGTTTCGCCGCTAGTCGTTGCCACCCCTAAAGAAGACGGATTGCAACAATACGTCCCCATTCTTCCTTAATTCCCAAATTTTAGCATCCATTAATCTCAATTACTTTCTAATAAACAATTTACCTTTTCTAAAAATTGTGAAAAATCGGATTGAACTAGAAACCAGTTTAAGTAGTACTTTGATACCAAGAATCTAGTACTTCAAAAGGGATTATGATGAATCCTTAGAAAGGCATACATCCTAAATGCAACTTAATTTACCATATTATCCCTTTCAATCTAGTTTTCTGCATCCATGATGTTTCCAATATAGGTCTCTAAATAGAAAACAATTTCCTACTTTCCTAACTCGAAATTAGAAATTTTTGTCCAAGTGCACATTTATTATTGTACTGTAATATACAAAATTTTGCAAATTGAAAAAGAGTTTTTAAACCAAACCAAATGCAATTAACAGGCTCAATATGCAATCAAAAATATTTCTAAATGAAGAATCTCACAAAATTAGGAAATATAGTTGCAACTTCAAGAACAATTAAGAAATATTGTCGAAACAAATACTTGTAGTTGCATCTTTACTCGATGCTACATTCAAGAAGTGAACTTCCTAACTATGAGAATCTAAGTTTCAGTTGGAAAATAAAGCTTCACTTTCCCACAAAATGTACATCAAAACAAAAAATGTATTTATCTAGTCTCGCTAGGTCCCTTCAGCTTCTAGCTGCACATCAAGACATTCTTTATCATTCCAAGGCGTGAACGATCCTTCTTGGGTAAGATTCTGAAGCAGTAGAGACCAAATTTCCATGTAAGAAAAACGTTGGAATAGAGAGAATATGAAAACAAGGTTAAAGCTGATAATCTTGAAGAAATGGTTTTGATTCCAAATTTATTAGTAAAAAGGAATCATTATTGATGTAGAATAACTTAGGGTAAAACAGTTAGTCATAGAATTAGCAGATGAGAAAAAATAACCGGTTAAAAATTTTCTCCTTATCCTCATTAGGGGTATGAACCATTGTTCACTATTGTAAGTAAGACTTGAAATAAATAAAGGAAAAGAATACTTGCAGCCCAATAATTATTGTTTCACACCATTACTAGTTCATTAGCAACGGCAAAAAAAATCCAGGACTAGATATCAAATTTATTGATCCTAATAAATATATCAGAAATTGAGAATCGTTGAAACAAGTATTATTAAGTGAAGAAAATGAAAATTTAATTAGAATATTACCTAAACCTAGAAATTCCACAATACTATGATTTTGAAACAAAGGCAAGAACTAAAAGAGTTACTCATAAAGAAACTCCTTCTAACACGGTGTGTTTGGACAACTTTTTAAATTTCAAATTTTAGAATTATTTCAATATCTCCACTCACAAAATTTCTGGTCAAATCTAGAATAAAATATGTTATTCAATGCAAGCGGAAGATGTTTTCTCCACGTATGATATTTTATCTTCCCCTAGGTGTAATCACAATTTAGCTAAAAAATAAGGTGAAATGAGAAAATTAGTTTATTCTTGTATAGTCTCCAAAACCTATAGGAAATAAATTTCTATAGGTTAAAGATGAATATTAACCACAACATATCTTTACCTCTAGCCAAAAGAAATAGCCACGTAACAAATTGAACTGTTGAAGGTCATCATTGATTGCTGCTTGAATCTTTCTTTTAAGATCTGCAGAGGTTATTTCAAAAGTTAATATATGAGGAGAGCGAAAATGGGCTACATCTTAGTGAAATATAAACTTTAGAAAAAGTGGAGCCAACATATAAGAAGGTATAAGAATCTTAACTTGGTAGTTCGAATATTGTAAATGAGTATATAAAAAGTAGACACTTAAAGAAGTGTCACTTGGGAACAAAAAACAGTTATAGATGAATATTAATAAAAATATAGAGCCATTAACCAAACTGTCACAAGAACCAAAAGCAGCTAGGTTTAAGTATTCCTAGGGCAACAATATGAATTGGTTAGCATTATGGGAGCAAGAAACATATGTCTAATACCATTCGGCATCTACTGATTCTATATGAATATACTTTATTTATTGTATTCTTGTGACTTAGGGATTCTAATTGTACCATGATATGGAAGAACGTATGGATTCGCAAAAGAGTATAGGTAAAAAGTATTTTAAATGATTTGTTAACAACTTTCATATTTTACTCTAGTCATTGTCAGTGTGGTGATCTATAAAAAATCCTAGTAGGTAATAGACAAAAATAATCATATTACCAGAATGGTGATCAAGATGTGATTTTCCCATTTTAGATGACGGAAAGAATTTCACCCCTCTTGAGCGCAAATCTATATGATTATTTTGAGCTTTAATTTCTTCTCAGTAATTTTCTTCATAAGTCTTTGGTGCTCTTCTTTGTTATATGGATTGCTCAGAATTCCCATAATCTGCACCCTAAAATTTGAACATCCATTTGTCCTTGGTTTGGGAATGCTGCTAGTAATCATACTTATCTCTTTTGGATCTGACTTAATAAATGTATAAAAAGAAAGAAAATGAAATTACAGAGGAAATAATTTCAACTAATGAAAATGAATGAAAGAGGAGAGAAATAGTAATGAATACTTTGCCAAAATAGTATACTCACAATTTAGTTTGTCATGAAAATGTCCATAATTTTTATTTCATTAATTTTAGTCAGATATCTTTTAACTTTAAGAAAAATCTAGTCTCACCACTTGCCCCATGACATATTCCCACTTAAACTCCTTTTTTATGCTCATGTGCATTTATTTTTAAAGTAAATTTGTCATGTCGGGCCATCTCGCGCCATATCATCTGGAGAAAAAATTTCCCGAGTCGGCATTCTAGCTTCGCCTGAGACTTTAAGCTAAATTCGTGAGACAGACGGTGATAACTCTTTTTCTTTTTGTATACATAAAACGATATGTGACTACATTATACAAATAAAAGATACGGAGCAGTTTGAAGACAACAAAAGTAGTTAGAAAAACATCTAAAATAAAATCAATCTAAGTGGAGCCTTACGCTCTCATTTGGTGGTTGGTCATGAATAGACTGTTTAGACTTTCCTTTCTTGGAACATGAAATGTTATTTGGCTGGGAACTTTGAAGATTCATATCTTAATACACTATTACAATTGAAGAGTTCGAAGGTTGATAAATTGCATTTGAACCTTCAACCCTCATGTTTTCAAGGAACATTGAATATTCTGGATCGTCTTTAGCTTTTTTCCACTGAGTTTTGGAAAGACTCACACAAATTTTATGCCTTTCAACATCTGCTACATAGTCCAGATATGTTATAGGCTCTGATAACCCCGTTTCTTCGTTGGCCTGAAGTACAAAAGAAGATCCGTCTTTCTGCAAATTACGCAAAAACAATGCATAATCTTGATCATCACCAGTATAAACAGGAAATTGAGGTTGAGAATCTTGACAAATGGACATGTAATCATTTGTCATATATTTATTATAGCAATTTCTTGCATTTGAATTAGTAGAAGTCATTTTTTCGCATAGTCAGGCTAGAATGGAACTCAAAAGAAGAAGTTCCAACAAATTTTCCTCCTTAACCCTCAAAAAAATGTTCTATTTAAGTGTGGACCATTCAGAATTTAGAACAAAAAATTTCTTGCAATTCATAAAAAATAATAATTATAAAACTCGTAGGATTGAGGGATCTGCTATAACTTGAATAATGAAACTAAAAAATAAGTAGGAATTTAAAACACCAAAAACAATCGAGTCTCAATTTTGATGGATTTTTAGTAAGATTTATAAAAAAAAAATTTGAGTTTTATGACGTTCATATCGGACCTATTATGCACCACATCGTTCAGCATTCAGTATACAGTAGAATTATAAATGGTTATCCGTAATTAGAACCATAATTTGAATCTGAAAAAAATTTAAAAAGGGGCTATTGGATGAATGGTAAAACAAAATTGAAATCCTGAAACCATAAATCATAATCGTTGAGGAGAACTACAAATGTTAAGAGGACGAAAAAAATTACCTTGTTCAAAAGGTTCACTTTTTGCTTTGCTGGAAATGAAGCCTAGATAAAAAAACTAGAATGCTTTACCATTTATATATTTTTGGTTGGTTGTTTTTGGACCATGTGTCATTTGAAATTTCATTAAAAAAATTCTACTTTCAATCTTATTCTTTATGGCAAGAATAATTCATCTTCATTGAAATCTAATGTAAAATTGTCCAACGTGATGACTCATGTTTGGTACAAGATGTACAAAAATGGTAAATAATTAGAGCCTAGAAAAGAAATATTCCTCTTTTAAACACATGGTAAAGTATCCAGCTCTTCCTAACGGTTACGTCAGCTCACCAAACACTGCAAATAAGTCAACTATTTGCGTCAGACATTTTTTCTTTTTGTTTTTTTTTTTCCGTCTTGTTCAGGACAAAATTTTGTTCAATGTCCGTTATCAAACGCAACATTCCAAAAATAACACACACACACTCTCTCTCTCTCTCTCCCTTTATTTTCTGTTACATCTCGAAGTTTTCAAAAACATAAAAGTGGTCCATAGTAACTTTTTATTTATTTCAAAAGGAAAGAATTTATTAAAATCAGAAATTAAAGAAAAAAGATAGAAACAGTAATCTCATAGCATTTAATTATTTTTAAATTAAATATTTCCTCACAGTTATTACATCGTTGTTTTTTAAACAATGCGGCAAGTACATAAATGAGTCACGAATCACGACAACTCTAAGTTACATATATAAGAGTTGTTTATCTGAATAATATTGTTTATGGATAAACATCTGCACATGGCCATGTCTTTTAGGGGAATAAGTGGTTTGGCAAAGACGGACATAATCTGTCCTTACTGAAAAACGAATTCCGTGAATCCGTCTTCATTTGACGTGAAAATATTTTGACACATCTGACAAAGACGAATTCATAGAATTTTTTATAAGAGTAGTATTATTTATGGAGAAAGGTTTGTTCATGGTAGTGTCATTTTGGGGAGGGATTGTTTTGACAATGACTGACAGAATCTGTCCTTACTAAATGACGGATTCCGTGAATCCGTCTTCATCTGACATGAATTTTTTTTACACATAGGACGAAGATGCATTCATGAAATTCGTTCTTCAAGCCCTAATATACTCCCCAGTTCAGCAGAATACATAATAGAAACAACAAACACACAACCTTCTCTCATCGCCTCGTCTCGGCAAAAATCAAAACTCAAGCGTCTGCAGTAAATATGCAAATCATCTAATCCAAACATATGTTCCAACAAAACTAACAGGTTCAAATTATTATCACGTTTCAACTGGCGAATGCTAGCTATAGTTCTATCATTCGCAATTCCTCGAACATTCCAAACTAACCAATTCATATTTAAACCAATAAAACATGCAGTAGAAGTAACCAAAAAAGGTTATTGAGTAAGGGAGCATTGCCCCCTTTTGGGCTAACCTTGGTGACCGCCTGGGAGCTTGTGGCACTGTTTGTGGCTATGTAACCTCTGTTGGTGGAGGAAGTCCGGGAAAATTCAAAACCATGGAACTAATTGGTTGTCCTGAGACCTCTAACGCATTGTCCCCTGTTTTGGCTTTGTCTGTGACTGGAATGCAGGGCGGCCCAGATGGCTGTGTACCCGAGTCAGTCAATACAGGTGGGTCAGCCGTTTCAACCGGGTCCTGCTGACCCGGTTGCTCTATGCCTGTTCTGATATCATCCCCTGGAACCACTGTGACAGATTCCAACACTACCGTAGCCATGGCGGCCTCTACCATCTGGTCCGCAAAATCCTTTAAAGATTGCACCATTAAATCCCGATCTGATTGGTGGAGGGATGGAATTTAACTTTGGAAGGCACAATCCGCGAATTGTCCACCGGCGAGTAACCCTCCACACTGATGTTGAAAACGGATTGAAATAATATGTTATCCTTCTTTCTTTATTCCCAAATTTTAACATTCATTATTTATCTACATCTCAAGTAATTTTCTTAGTCTCCATCTCAAGTAGTCCGTAGTATTTTTTTTTCTTTATCTCAAAAGGAAACAATTTCTTAAAATCACACATTAAAGGAAAAAGATAAGAACAGTAAGCTCAAAGAATTTAATTATTTTTAAATTATAAAATATTTCCCCGCATTTATTACATAATTGTTCTTTAAATAATGCAACATAGCAGTAAATGAGTCGAGACAACTCTAAATTACATGTATAAGAGTTTTTTTTTATTTATAAGAATAGTATTATTTATGGAGAAAGGTTCGTTCATGGTAGTGTCTTTTTGGGGAGGGATTGTTTTGACAATGACTGACAGAATATGTCCTTACTGAAGGACGAATTCCGTGAATCCGTCTTCATCTGACGTGAATTTTGTTTTACACATAAGATGAAGACGAATTCATGAAATTTGTTCTTCAAGCCCTAATATACTCCCCAATTCAGCAGAATGCATAATAGAAACAACAAACACACACAACCTTCTCTCGTCGCCTCGTCTCGGTTTCGCTGCTAGTCGTTACCGCCCCTAAAGTAGACGGATTGCAACAATACATCTTTATTCTTCCTTCATTCCCAAATTTTTACATCCATTAATCTCCATCTCAAGTAATATCTTTAGTCTCCATCTCAATTTTTTTAATTCTTAATTTTGTAATTTTTTTTAATTATGTAATTTATGTTTATATTTTTTTTTTGCGTTTTTTTATTATGTAATTTATGATTAGATGGAGAATGTGTACATGACACCTGCGTATGTCTATCCTTGACATCTAAACACGGATGTCTTATATCAACAATGTGATCATTGTTCCAACACTATATGGGACAATACAATTAAATTGAGACTTAATAACCCTCTTGATTTCATTCGTTGTGACAACATACTTTGGCTAACATATAGGAAAGAGTAATAAAGAAATGATCAATACGATAGATAGAATATGATTTGGAGGGTTAAGCCGTATAAGTAGTTGACTTTGACCTAGTCACTGCTTTAGTTGAGAGATGGCGACTTGAGACCCACACTTTTGAATTTTCTTGCGAAGACATGACCACCATGTAGGACGCTGGAGTCGTTGTTGACTGCCAATTGTAGGACAAACAATTAGTTTAGGCGAGGTTGTGAATTTCAACCTAGATACGCGGATGAGATAGTGAATATTTTTTGAGTTTTAGGCCTAGAGAGCGGTATTTAAAGGGAAATGTCCTTAATAAGAGCGAAATACTTGCACATATTATAAATAGGCTAACCAATGATCTAGTGAGAAGAAATAATAGTCAAATAGGTCATCAACGTATTTGCTCTTAACACCCCTTTCATCATTTTTAATAAAGTTTTTTTTTCGTCACCAATGTTTTTACGGGCATCCATTTTGGTCATTCCGTCCAAAATTGATGACATGGTCGAATGTTTCTCTCATCCTCTGAATCTTCGAAGGGTATTTTTGGAAACCAATAATTCTCGCACCCTTAATCATTTAACCCAACACCAATTGTAAATTAAAGATCCATTTTCTCCCCCAAATTGAAACATAGAATTCTCTTATTTACCCCATTCTTCATCACACCCAATGTGAAAGAGCTTGAGACATGGAAAAGGAGAATAAGTGCTTGATATTGTTAAACGACTTGATAATCAACACTTCAATGCTCGAGAACTCAGTTTGCACTTCGTTGTGCCAGATCTCATTAACAGTGTTTAACTTTCAAAGTTCCAAACCTTTAAAACCAGCGAATGATACCTGCAACAAGCATTACGTCTTTGAGACTTGGACTGTGTTGAAGTAAACCAAATGAGATCAGTATTTATATGCTATAAACTAAATGGACACCAAAAGATAGTCGTATAGGCACTAAGATACCATCATTTGATACCATCATTTGTAGTAATGCACTAAGATATAAGCATGAAATTAAAAATGCTACTATAAAGAAGAGATTTAGAAACGCCTTTAATGTAAATTTGGTAGATCAGGCCTTCCTTTCAATCTAGAATTACAAAATCAAGCAAGCACTTATTCTCCTTTTCCGTGGCTCAAGCTCTTTTACATTGGGTGTGATGAAGAATTGGATAAACAGGAGAATTCTGGGTTTCAATTTGGGGGAAAATTGATCTTTGTTTTAAAAATGGCGCTGGGTTAGCTGATTCAGGGGAATTATTGATTTCCAAAAATACTCATCGAAGAGAGATAATGAGAGAAACGTTTGGTCATGTCATAAATTTTAACGATTTTTTCAATGTTTTGGACGGAATGACCAAAATGGCTGGCCGTAAAAACATTGGTGACCAAAAAAGTTAAACATTGCTAAAAATTATGAAAGTGGTTAAGCGCAAATACGTTGATGACCTGTTTGGCTATTATTTCTTCTCACTAGAATCATTGGTCAACCTATGTATAATATGTGCATAGAGGGTTATGGAAATGTTCTTAATAAGAATGAAATACTACTTTCGAGTACATATCTTCTAGCACAGTGGTTCACTCTCGAATATGTGCGGTTTTTTATTAAAACGATTAATGTACACCAATATGTGTTATCCGTTTGGTTATGATGCTTAACAGTCAAAATTCGGAACATGCTGAAAATATTTGACTGCTCTGGGCCGTTAGATAAAAAAATTCAATAGTTCAAGATTTTTTAGCAAGGACATCTATTGTGATTTTCAGACATCTTTTATGTAAGACAAGTGCTATTTGTCTAAGGACATGTTCATCAGGATAAAACACTTTTTGCATCCTTACGGTATGTGTTCATAAGGAGAGAACACAAGTTGCATGGATTTAACGTATATTCAAATGCATGCAACACTTGTCCAAAAAGTATTATATATGTCTTGGAGTTTAAGGCGTTCTGCAATGTAGTCGTGACGATATTCTACCCTCAAAAGAAATAAAAATAAGTTGTCATAAAAAAATGTCTCATTTTATGTAAGAGAAAACAACTCAATTCGTCGCCCAATTATTTTACGTTCTCCTCGATAGTCGTAGTTTGTTTTTTTCGATTTAAAGAATTCTCCAAATATTTATGGGTAGCCTAAAGAATCCTTACCACCACTTTCGTGGCAGAATCTGGTCAAATCAAGCACGTGTCGTGCACATGCTCTAAAAATAGGGTTAAAATAGTATTTTCTCTCTCTAAGATTAAAAAAATATTTATTTTTCATCTTCTTCCTAAATTCATCTCCCCTCTTCCGTTTTCCATATCTCCCTTTCGTGGTCACCGCCAATCCAACTGAAGATATAAAAAACAAGTCATATCAATCTTCTATGGAAAGAAGTTGAAAATGTCTAAAAAGTATACCAATCCAACTGAAATACAAGCTCGTCATTCAACTGAAATAATCATTTATACCAATCCAAAACCATCAATTAGACATAAGACAAATTAGAGTAGGGGTGGATGCCCCATAATTTCTCTGCTTTTTAAACACTGGACTTCGAAGGAAAAGCCGAATAGTTACAAAACACCAAATAAAAAAAATGAAGATATGGGCTTGTGCGCAGAGAAGAAGAGATCTAAAATGCAAAGTTTGAGCTCAAACTACCAAGCTAAACCACCAACTTCAAACCCACATTTGTTATCCATCTTCTTCATCTCTATTCTCAATTAAACCCTAGAATAAACCCAATTTGAATACATATCTATCTAAATTGATTTTTTTTGTGAAGTTGGGTTGATTCTTGAGCTAGATGAAAACATAATTCCCAAAATTGTTTGAGACTCAAATTGATTAATATTTTCAGAATTGATGAGACAAAAAGAAAATGTATTTTTATGGATTAATTGGATGATAGGCTAATTTTTGTGAATTAACAATGGAAAAGAAGATGGTTTAAGAAGAAGAGGGTGAAGAAGATGATATGTAATAGAAAATTGTTAGGGTGTATCGTGGACCGGACTAACCAAAATACGACATATGTATTACGTGACTAGTTGGAAAACATTAGGATTTTATCACGGCTATGTCTTATTTGGAATTTTTTTTACCCTGTGTCTTGAAACACGTACCCGAGACGTGATTGTTTTTGCCGAAATTTTGGCCCGATTCTTTAATTGGTCATTTATAGTCACACGTAAATAGTTGATACTAAAAATAGACTAATAAAAAGTTTTTGCTATTTATGCTAGTTGGGTAAATTGTTGGTGCTGAATATGGGGTATTTCTCTTCGTAAATTATTGGAGGATTTTTCCTTTTGGGTCCCTAAATTATTTGCGCTTAGCCACTTTTGTCCTTTTTAAAAAATATTATCTTTTTTATCCCTTATTAATATACGGGCAGCCCAAATCACCCTTATGTTAAAAACTTTGCCAAAACATTCCCAACCCAAAATGCACGTTTTAGACTCCAACCATATATTGAAACATATAAAAAACTCTCATATAACATGTTCAAACTATACTCAATCAAATCCGTATAACTCATGAAAACACAAGTAAGGGGTATTGGCAACCTATTACATATGACGAATTAACAGAATATTGTTTACGTTGTAGGAGAATAGGTCACAGGCATGGAAGCTGTGAAAAACCTCCTCAGTCAATCACTAACCCTAAGCCGATGGACAACACCAAGGCACCGTCGCAAGAGGCAAAGAAAAAAAGATGAAATTACACAAGTAAGACACTCGACCCGTGTGCCCCTTAAGGGTCCTGACTCTCATAATTGTTAGCATTGTGCTACTTTTGCAACTATCCTTTTATGTTTTAATGATTTGTATAATTTGGAATATAAGGGGTATTGCAAACAATACTATCTCTAGTCTTCGCCAGCTTAAACGAGACCTATGGTTAGTCTTGATGATTTGCCTGTTTATTCTCGCCGTGTGGGTTTTGATAATTATTTTGGCAATTCTTCTAGTAAAATTTGGTTGATGTGGGATAATCATTTTGGCCTGGATATTTTGCAAGATTTAGATCAAGTGGTACATTCTCAGATTAACTCATACTAGGGTTGTTCTATTTTTTTGTTCTATTGTGTATGCTAAATGCTCTTATGTGCAGAGAAGAATTCTTTGGAATGACTTAAGCAATTTTCATATGTCACATGATGATCATCCTTGGTTAATTGGAGGAGAATTCAATGAGGTTCTTCGTATATCTGAAAGCTAAGGGTCCATTCCAGCTCTTTTACCGATGTAGGAATTGGCGGATATTGTCAGTGATTGTGGATTATTGGAAGTTCCTAGTTCAGGAAGTGAATTCACATGGTCCAGGGGTGGAGTTCAGCTCTAGACCGTATCGTTGTCAACACACAGTGGAATAATCTTTTTGATATCACGCAAGTTTCTCATCTTTCCAAAACAATTTCGGATCATTGTCCTTTGTTGGTTGCTGCCAGATTAACACAAGAAAAACGTGGGTCAGCATTCCGATTTCAGGACATATGGCTTAAACATACAGATTTCTTAAGGGTGGTAAAGAAATCTTGGGCAGTGGACGTGGTTGGCTCTAGGTTACAAATTCTTCATGCAAAATTAAAAAGACTCAAAATGTGCTTGGGATCATGGAATCACATATCATTCGGCCATGTCCCATTACCTCTTAAAGCCTCATAATCGGAATTGGAAGCAATTGAAACGACTTATGATCTTGCCCTTAATTGTTGGGTTTTGGCCCATATTCACTGGATTACTAATTAGATATAAATTAGGATAAGAATTAGTAATTAGGTAAATTACTAATTAGGTGTATTCCTAATTGGATACTAATTAGGTTAAGAATTTGTAATTAGGTGAATTACTAATGATGTGAACTCCTAATCCATTTAGCAAAAGGTTTACTACTGCTATATATATGTGCCTCTTATATGAGTTGGAGTAGTAAGGCGGGGGGAAGCTAATGGGTTGGAGGAATCTCCCTTGTATTCTTGTTTCTCCATTATAATGAGAGTATGCTCGCCTTACCCCGTGGATGTAGGTCAGTTGACCGAACCACATAAATTGTTGTGTCCCTTTATCGCTTTCCTTGTTGATATTCGCTTGTTGTGCTAGAATTGGAAGGGGATTAATTTCCCAACAACTGGTATCAGAGCGAGGTTCAGAACAGAAGAGAAGTTGTTTTGGTTCATCGATTTCTCCAAAGATTGGGGGAGAGTGTTGGATATAATCGAAAGAGGACTCTTTTGATTGGTTAAGCCAAGGTGGGAACGCAGCGCTGCTACACCAGAATTTGGCGTTACTCTCCAGTTAAAGATCGACCAATTGTCAACTCAGAGTTCTGTGCAATTCTAGTCATCGTCACCAGAAACCTTTAACACAAGTGGAAAGATTTTTATGTATGTCCTCCAAAGATGGAAGAGATCCGTCAGAGATGGTAGTAGAGACCCGTCAGAGATGGAAGAGAGGTCCATTGGGGGTGGAGTGCACGTGCCAATAGATGTTTGGCAGAGAAGAGGTGTTGCTGAAAGAGATAAAAATCTAGTGTGGTTGGTGTACAAGTCAAGCAAATAAGAAGGATTAAATCTAGACGGTTGAATTGGAAGGGTGGATGATTGATCCGGTATGTTTCGGGTGCATGGACCCGGAGGTGCGTCGAGTGTCCTAAACCAGAGTGGGTTTGGTGGATTTTGAACGTTGATCAGTTTGTTCCGTTATTGGTGTTGCCGTGTTTGATCGTTGATCAAAGTTGACCAAACTCATCTTAGTCAATTTCCCCTCAATTCAACGTGCTGATTCGAAGATTCAAGTGCAGAGCATGGGGCATATGAGACGTGGAGCATTTGGGACGCGGAGCGTACTAGTTGGAGATTGGGTGAATACGTGACAGGGTGGAGATTGTTGGGTTTTGGCCCATATTCACTGGATTACTAATTAGATATAAATTAGGATAAGAATTAGTAATTAGGTAAATTACTAATTAGGTGGATTCCTAATTGGATACTAATTTGGTTAAGAATTTGTAATTAGGTGAATTACTAATGATGTGAACTCCTAATCCATTTAGCAAAAGGTTTACTATATGTGCCTCTTATATGGTTTGGAGTAGTAAGGCGGGCGGAAGCTAATGGGTTGGATGAATCTCCCTTGTATTCTTGTTTCTCCATTATAATGAGAGTATGCTTGCCTTACCCCGTGGATGTAGGTCAGTTGAACGAACCACGTAAATCGTTGTGTCCCTTTATCGCTTGCCTTGTTGATATTCGCTCGTTGTGCTAGAATTGGAAGGGGATTAATTTCCCAACATTAATCCCATCTCACATGTGGCTCTAGTCAAGGCAAAGGAGACTCATGCAAAGAACCTTGCACTTGAAGAAATCTTTTGGAGGCACAAATCTAGGCAAAGGTTCATAAAGAAAGGAGATGCTAACAAAAAAAATATTCATTCTTTTTGTCGGAACAGAAAAAAGCGCATGTGCATACTCTCCTTAAATTGCCGGATGGTTCTTAGATCACTAACCAAGACACAATAAGCTAAAGAGGAGCACAATTCTTTGTGGACCTTTTTGCATTTGATTTGATGCCACAACCAGACCCGAAGATTCTTGCCTCTATTCCCTTCTTGGTATCGGCTAAAATCAACACCTCCCTCGGCCTCTTACTTGAGAAAGCAGAGATATGGGGCAGCTGTCTTTGGCCTGAGTCCTTCAAGTGTTGCGGGGCATGATGGATTCTCGTGATGATTTTTCCAATCTTGTTGGGATATAGTTGGGGATGACGTGGCGCAGGCTGTGAGAGACTTTTGGGCAGGTATTCCATTTCCTAAATCTATGTCCAGCTCGCTCATCGTATTAATCTCGAAAGTTTACAATTCAGAATCTCTTTATGTACTTTCTCTAGCAAATTATTTCTAAGGTCATTGTAAATCGTTTGTCTCCACTATTGGGATCTCTTCTCAGTTGTCAACAATCTTGTTTTATCAAGGGCCGGGTAATCACATATAACGTTTTGATGGCGATCTGTTATCCCCTTTACTCTTTGTCATTGCCTTTTCAAGGGGATTGGATCGTCTTGTGCTTAATGGAAACATCTCACCTTATATGGTTCCTCGCACAAGTATTATTATTTCACATTTGGCATATGCGGATGATATGGTAATTTTTGATAATGGAGGAAAAAGAGGACTTCAGAAACTTATTTCCTTTATAAAAAAATATGAAACATTGTCTGGTCAAAAGGTCAATGAGAATAAGAGTTGCTTCTATGTATCGGGACGAGTTCAGCAAAGGCAATTGCTTATGATCAAGCAGGTAACCGGGTAGACACAAGGCCGATTTCCCCTCTCTTATCTTGGGTGCCCCTTATACTCGAGTCGGGCAAAAGTAGTTTATTTATCTCCCATTGTTGATCGAATCTCGGCAAGGGTCAGTGGCTAGCATCTAAAGTTACTGGGCTTTGGGGACGCTTTATTCTGATACCTCATGTCTTAACTTCCATGATCCTCTACATACTTACGGTAATGAATCCCCCCAAACAGGTGCTTCTTGATATAGAAAGGATACTTGCTAAATTTTTATGGGGTAGCTCTCAATTTGGTAACAATATGCACTGGATGTCCTGGAATTGTTTATGCCGAGATAAACTACAGAACAGTTTGGGACTTCACTCCCTTTCTACTTATCATGAAGCTTTTTCGTGCAAGCTCTGGTGGCGTTTCCGGACCACCAATTCTCTATGGCGAGATTTTATGACCAACAAATTTTATCACACACACACACTCTCTCATTGGTCCCTTCCACCCCACTTGATACGCCCGGTTTGGAAACGTTTGTTAAGGGCTAGAAGCATGGCTGAACAACATATAGGCCTCTTGCTCCGCGAATCTGGGAATGATATTCCTATCTAGTAACTGGAGCAGCAAGGAAATTTCACCATCTCTTCCGTACTATCTTTTTTGAAGCCATCTGAAGCCATCTGATGTTATCCAACTCTCTCGCCGAGATATCTAGTCTACAATCATTCATCTCGGTTTAAGAGTCTTTCTGTGGAAGCTATTTAATTGATTCCTCGCTCTTGATGACGTACGACAGAAATGGGGAGTGTCATTGGTCTCCCATTGTTCTTGCAAAAATGGCGTTGAGAACTTTTCTCATACTTTTCTTCATTGTGATCTGGCGAAGGCTCTTTGGCAACATGTGTGTTCTTCGATAGGGATCAATTTGCAAGAGAAAATGTATGATTGCCCGATTTCTTTTTTAAAATTTCTTTGGTGGAGGGGAAAGGGAAAATGGCATGATATACATATTATCCTTTCTGCAAGTGCTTGTTGGTGTTTATGGCGATCTAGGTGTAGATTTATTTTCGATGGGATCCGACCCACCAGACGAAGCATGATTAAGGAATATGAATTCTATGTACGGCCTTTGTTGCATGCCGCGAGCCTATGGACTATATTTTCTGGCGAATGTTTCCCCAACATGGTGTCTCAGCAACGAGTTCAAGCGGTTAAGTGGATTGGGACCAATGACTTGGCGATTTTGAATGTTGATGGTGCGTCTCGGGGAAATCCCGGCATTGCTGGTGCCAGAGGCATAATCAGGCATCCAAATGGGAATTTCATTACGCCGTTCTCTCACTTCTTGTGGCTTCAAATTACAAACTCTGAAGTGGAGCTTGAAGCGATGATCATTGGCCTTCAACTCGCAGATCGCTTAGGATATACTATGTTGCAGGTCCAAACTAATTTAAAATTTCTAAGTGATGCATTGTATCGGCGGCATATCGGAGCTTGGCGGTTACACTCATTATTTCAACTACTTCTTCGGCTTTTTGGCACAAGGTCTCTGATAGCTTGGCAAACGAGCATGTGATACAAAAATAACAAAAACTTATATGGCTCTTCCTCATTTACCTTTGGCAATACGAGGCATGCTCCATTTGGATTGTTTAGGGACGGCATATATTAGGCAAATTTGACTGTCCTTCTTTTGAATCTTAGTCATCCTCTTTTGAAGCGGCTACATATGTACATTTTCCTTTTGGGCCTTTAATCAATAAAATCCCACATCTTCATTAAAAAAAAATATGACATCACAGATCGTAAATCATGCTATGAGCATCCCATACTACTCATGCACTACAGATAGATAGTTGTGTCAAACGATCAAATATAATATGAACAATAATCAAACAAGTGGAAAACAATAGTTAAGCTAGATAGTCGCATTCTTCACATCTAAACGCTTACATAACCGAGTGCACGACAAACACCACGCATTGCTCATACGGTACACATGATCACAACATCGTTTAGACACTCATAACATTTCTACTGCTACGACACGAAAATCCCACCACATGAGCTCAATCATCTAATCACTCCTAATCAGCAAGAACGGTAGTGGTCCTAGTTTTAAACCAAACTAGGACAGATCAGAACAACACGTGGGTTTGGTCCCGAACGACAGATCACAGAATTTAAAAATCCATCTTTTACATTGTATAATCATCCCCCACCAGAGACTCCACAAAACCACTACCGTCCCAATGTTTGCCTCATCATGTGAAGGCCCAGAACAGAACAGAACAGAATATCTCTTGGGACCATAGAGTTAGAACATAATAGATATACAGGTATAATCGAATGGATCCTACTAACTAGTTGTTCCTAGACAAGAGCTCAATAGGAGGCGATGACCCGGTCGACCATAACCAGATAGAACTGAAACAACGACGACCCAAATAATAACAACAATAAGGCAAGTACAGTAATGACCCTGGTGATCCACAATTCACAACACATATACACAATTTCGAATATATATCACAATTAGATAACAAGAATTGAAATTCAGATTATATATGCATATATAATTCAAACAGTTAATGGCCGCAATTCAATTAATCAAACGATAAACACAAAACATTCAATTGACCGTAATTCCAACAATTTATGCAAATATTCATGCCCAATTACTTCTTAAACAATTCCATAACAGTACTCAACATAAACGATTTCAGATGGAAAATAATAAAGGGGTTGGATCATTACTCGTTACAAAGGCAAAAACAAGGGTAAACCCGTAATCTGCTCGGGCAGATTCACTTGCGGGGGCGATAACTTTCTGCTGCGATTCCCGATTTGTGTTCCGTCTGCACTCACTCGAAGGTCTTTTGATTAACTTTGATTTGATATGCTGTGGGATGAAAACTTATGCCGGTATCCCCCTCAATCGTCTTCTCAAAGTTCTAGGCAGAATGTTGAGTTCTCAAAAATTTCTTTGTTTTTCTTCTTGGCAGCTACTGTTGCTTTCTTTTCTTTTGTTTTTGTTTGTGCGCACGTCTCCCCACGCTCATCAATCCCAAGATTTTCTGTTTCCTTTTTTCTTTTTTATTCTATTTAATTCCCTAATTTTCTTAATCTCACGTTTGTTTCACTTTTTTATTTAATTTTCTTTTATTTATTTTCCTAATGTAATTCCCTGCTCTCTCTTTTATTTATTGTAATCATGTTATAGTAATTTTCCCAATCCCAATAAAATTCCTAATTAATCCCAATTCCAATTCCACGTCTAATTAACTACTCCTTTAGGTGAATCACATTTAAGTCCCCCAACTACGATACGCGTGCAAAATGCCCCTCAACAAACGTACACAAATATAACATGCAACAAGTTATAAAAATAAATGGACACGTAGTCACATAATCATACGAAATAAATTAGGCATATGCACTTAGTTATGCAAAAATAAATTACACGCCAAAAATCACGTAAGCAAAAGTCCCGGGTAAACTCTTTTTTCTCGGCTTACATCGATTGATTATTTGTTGTCATGTCAATTTGATCTGACGATTAAGCCTTAAATTGAAATAGTAATTATATTTGTTTCTTAATAATAGCTATTTTCATGGAGAAAATAAATATTTTTAACCGTTTAAATGAAAATCAGTAGTTGAGATTTTTTTTTAAAAATAATGTAGCTTCTATTGATTAATGACCGTAGCCAAAAAAATTACATGTATGTAATTACAGTAGTTAAGATTTATCAAAACTATACGAGAACCATGCCCCCAATATGGAATCGATTCAAAAATCTTTCCACATAGCTGGTTTTAAGGGAATTTTTTGGATCTGATGGATGGATCCTAGACATGTAATTATTTGATTTTTAAGAGGACTATTGCAGGCTATGGAGACAGGGATGTTGAATTTTTTGTGGATTAACTATCAGAGTGTTTAAATGGATGTATGATTTCAATGTGTATGAAGAATCATCGGTCGTCCCAGTTTGGATCGGATTTGAAGGTCTCCCAATTCATCTTTTAAATAAGGCAAAATTATTTTCGCTAGCCAAGGCAGTTGGAAATCCATTGACATTGGATGCTCCAACGGAGAATGTTTCTCGTCCAAGTGTGGCAAAAGTTTGCATGGAGGTGGATTTGTTGAGTGAATTTCCTAATCGGATTAGAATTACGCATGCAAAATCTGGAAAAGGATTCTAGCAACCAACAACATACGATGATTTGCCAGATTATTGTACATGTTGTATGAAAATGGGCACACACAGGGAAACTACCAATCAGTAATTGGGGATCAAAGGGCAGCACAAAAGGTTGCGGAAAGGGGAAAAAAGGAAATTAATGAAAATCCGCCGCCTAAAGAGCCTGAGGGCACTAAGAAAACTGTGGTGGTTCCGCCAGGCCAGGTTGTTACAGAAATATGAAAGCCCACCGGCAAGACTTTGCCGGATGGTGGTGTTACGACAATTGTTACGGAAGTGCAAAGGGAAAGCTCGAAAACTATGGAGGAGACACAAGTCCTAGGGGTTACTCTGCCGGAGGTCCAAGAAATGATTACTGTGATGGAGGATGAACCAATTGAGTCTTCTTTAGAGCGAGTGAAAAATATCAATAGCAAAGATGACATTGGTGTAGGGACTATGGGATATTCGCCAGTCTTAGAATCACGGAAAGTTGTCTCGGAAGGAAAGGGGGATCTACCACAGGTATCCTGTGATTTGGAAACGGAATATCTGCGGAATTTTGCATTGGAAATGGTGAAGGCGGCGCAGGTCTGTGTTGATCAGGATGTGGTGGCCGAGCAAGTAATCGAAACAAAGGCGAAAGTCCACAGGCGGCAGTTCTGATCAAATGAGTGTCTGGGTCACAGAAGCGGGCTCTGCTGGGGCTAAGCTAAGTTTCACAGTTGAACCGGCAGTAGGTACTGAAACAGGGGAACCCGTGGCGTCAGATGCAGAGCAAATTTCAATAAGCATCCCAATAAATTCTATTGATTTGGCCCTTCCAGTGGTCCCAAGGTAGCATGAGGTAACATATAATCGCCCTTCCATTGATGTGCCAATGCGGCGGTCTCCTCGTTTGGCCCAAAAGGGTACATCTACTTCTCAATAGCTAGCTTGATTTGAGCTACTTACATCTTAACTAATTTATGGAATATAAGGGGAATAGCGAATGATAGGACATTGTCTAGCATTCGTCTTGAAAATTTCACATGCTTTGGATTTTCTGGTACTGTTGGAGCCAATAATTGGTTTAGATGAATTGAAAATGTAAACATATAGGCATGGTTTTGATTATTGTTTTCGTAATTGTTTGAGCAAAATTTGGATTATGTGGAGTGGTGGTTTGAGGGTGGAGGTATTGGGGGATATGGAACAGGTGGTGCATGTTCGTGTTGATTCCTTTTCTGGTGTGCCTGTTTTTTGTTCTTTCATATATGCAAAATGTTCTTATATTAAGAGTAGAGATTTATGGTAGGAACTGAGATTGTTTCAGGGGCATAATGGATACCAGGGATTTTAATGTGGTGATGAGATTGTCGAAGAGCATGGGGTCTATTCCTGCTATTCTTCCAAATAGTGAGTTTATGGAAACTGTTAATGACGGTGGTCTTTTGGAGGTACCAAGCTTGGGAAGTCCATATACATGGTGTAGAGGGGGGAGCTCGGCCATTGCATAGGCGGTGGATAGGATTTTAGTGAATACAGAGTGGAATACATTGTTTCAAGAAAAAAAAAAGGTGGAGCATTTATCACGAACAGTTTCAGATAATTGTCCGTTGCTCCTAACCATTCGGCTAAATATTGAAAGGAGGGGCTTGGCGTTTCTGTTCCAGGCTATGTGGGTCGAACATAATACTTTCATGAATGTGGTTAAACATAGTTGGGCGGAGGAAATAGAAAATTCAGGGATGTACAAGTTGCAAGGAAAGTTGAACGATTGAAGGTGGTAGAGGAAGATGAGATAACTGAAGGGATTCATGGGCGGAAACTCGTTCCAAACACCCATGGATCCTCCCCTGAAGGATCCTCTCATATGAAACGAATCGAAAATAGCGGTAAAAACTTACATTTTACGGATTCAAGAAGCTGCTTCTTGAATGGAGGATGGCGTTTCTTGGATGCTAATCTGCCACCAATTGATCTCCCTTGCGGAAAGTCCCTCTACCGGTATCCACGCGACGAAACGGGCAGCAATTGCTAGCTCTTCGTCTTTTCTGAGATTCGGGAATTAGAGAGAAAAGGGAGAGGCTGAAACTGAAATCTAATTTCGGGTTTCTTGGTTAATTTCGGCTAAAAGAATTGAGGTCTAGGGTTTCGGCCAAGAGTTTATTATATAGGGTGTGAGAGTTTGTTCCCAGAACTAACTCTCATGTCCTCAACTCCTCTCGGCAATGGGAGTCCTCAACTCCCACGTCCCTTAGACTTCTGCTAGTAGTGGGAGTCCTTATCGGATAATAACTCCCACGTAATCCCAGCTATAGGTAAAATACCAAAATTGCCCCTATCTCTAATTCGAATAATAAACACTTTATTATTTCCAGAAAGACAAATGTCAGATACAATGAACCTAGACACATTCTATATTCATTGAATCTGGACATAAAGCTCGTTAGCTCGTCTATGCGTGTGACCCTGTAGGTTCATCTCACAATGGCAATGAAAACACACTTAGTAGTAGTGTGAGTCCATAAATCACAAGCGGTCCCTAGCGGGGACATTGTGACTACCCAAAGTGAATGAATATACAACGGAACCCTAATATCAATCCACTATTTAATCCCTTTGTCTCGCGATATCCTAATTAAGCATAAGGCATGGTGGTCGTCACCCTTATTAAGCTTAATTATATTTATGCTCGATCTCCGGGTTAGACTGTTTCGACAAATAGCATTTGATAGATTTCGTTTCAGCCTCTCCCTTTTCTCTCTAATTCCCGAAAAACAGAAAAGACGAAGAGCTAGCAATCGCTGCCCGTTTCGTCGCGTGGATACCGGTAGAGGGACTTTCCGCAAGGGAGATCAATTTGTGGCAGATTAACATCCAAGAAACGCCATCCTCCATTCAAGAAGCAGCTTCTTGAATCCGTAAAATGTAAGTTTTTACCGCTATTTTCGATTCGTTTCATATGAGCGGATTCTTCAGGGGAGGATCCATGGGTGTTTGGAACGAGTTTCCGCAGCTCAAAGCAAGAAACCGTGGCCGACTCTACAACAGAAGCTGAGTATCTAGCTGCCTCCGAAGCAGCTAAAGAAGCTTTTTGGATCAGGAAGTTTGTTGATGAACTAGGTGTTGTCCCTAGCATTGTGAACCCAGTGGACCTCTATTGTGATAGTACTGGTGCCATTTCACAAGCTAAGGAACCTAGATCTCACCAACGATCCAAACACATTCTCAGAGCGTTTCCATCCGATTAGAGAGATCATCGACGGGAGAGACGTTAGTATTTGCAAAGTACATACAGATGGCAACATTGCAGATCCATTGACCAAGCCACTCCCACAGCCTAAACATGAGTGTCATACTAGGTCAATGGGATTGAGGATCATGTATGATTGGAACTAGGGCAAGTGGGAGATTGTTAGTAGTGCCCTAGGACCATTAGCACATGTTGTGCGTTTTGTTATCTTTTGAGCATGTAATTGAATAGTTAATTTTGCTTTTGATTATCAAATGTGTGATTTGATAGTAAAACTCATTAGCTTATGTAATTACTATTCTAGTAGTCCCCTAGTTTTATGTAATGCTTAATTACTATGAAATAAAACTAGTATGATTGTTGATTGATGATCTTGTTTTACTCGATCATGTGTAATGGATACAAATCACATCATAGATGCAATATATAGGGATACATTGTATTGGACGTGATCCGTCAGAGAAGTAATACTTCATGGTCTTAAGTCATAAGTATTACTTCCTCAATACTATTTTAGAATCCTTAGACCTTATGTCTTCATTGATTCTAGTATGAATGGAGCCACGTTTTGACTCAGTCGGACGTTACTTGTAACAGAGTAATCAATACGACTGAGATCGGATGTAGTGTCCTATCATAGCTTGAATGTGAGAGACATTGTAAGGAATTTGTCCCTCTCTATTATTAGAGAGAGATATCCATGGGCCCCTCGATAGGGAAAGACTGTTTAAATGCATGGTCGTGCTCAAATGTGTTTGATAAAGTGGTTATCAAATGCTATTTGTCGAAACAGTCTACCTGGAGATCGAGCATAAATATAATTAAGCTTAATAAGGGTGACGACCACCATGCCTTATGCTTAATTAGGATATCGCGAGACAAATGGATTAAATAGTGGATTGATATTAGGTTCCGTTGTATATTCATTCACTTTGGGTAGTCACAATGTCCTGCTAGGGACCGCTTGTGATTTATGGACTCATACTACTACTAAGTGTGTTTTCATTGCCATTGTGAGATGAACCTACAGGGTCACACGCATAGACGAGCTAACGAGCTTTATGTCCAGATTCAATGAATCTAGAATGTGTCTAGGTTCATTGTATCTGACATTTGTCTTTCTGGAAATAATAAAGTGTTTATTATTCTTCAACAATGAGGAGAGATATCAACCAACTACAAAAAGGCATGGAAGATCAAGAGGAAAAGGACGTGGTCATTATTCAAATCCAAATGAAAGAAGGTATGACAAGTCTAAAGTTGAATGTTACAGATGTCATAAAATGGGTCATTATTCTTTTGAATGCAGAGATGTTAATAATGTTACATAGAAGGCCAATCTTGCTGAAGAAAAGAAAGAAGTTGAGGAATCAGGTTTACTTCTATCACTTGAAGAAAAAAAGATCATGGCCCAAATTCTGGTATCTAGAAAATGGTGAAAGTAATCACATGTGTGGAAACAAGGAGGCCTTAGAGATCAAAATAATATTTTGGTTGCTAATGCCTATGTCAAGAAACAGAATGTTTAAATTAAACATTTAGACAATTGAATAAAAATGCTTGAAGGTAAATTCTCAAGACGAAAAATGGCAATGGAACATGAGATTTGGCCGTTTGAACTTTAATTCTCTCAAGGCTATGGGAGAAAAGAAGATGGTGCTAGGATTTCCTGTAATCAATCATCCTAATCATCTTTGTGAGGCTTGTCTTCTAGGAACACATTCAAGAAGGAGTTTTCCAAAAGCTGCCATGTCAAGAGCAACTGAACCTCTCCAACTTGTTCATACTGATGTATGCGGACCGATGGATCCACCTTCAATTGGTAAGAATAAATATTTTTTTCTCTTTATTGATGACTTTACTCGAAAAATTTGGGTGTATTTTCTTTAACAAGAGTCATAAGCTTTTGTAGCTTTAAAAAATGCCAAGGCACTTGTAGAAAAAGATAGTGGATATCAGATTAAAGCTCTGCGTTTTAACAGAGGATGGGAATTCACCTTTACAGAATTTAATAATTTTTGCATTGCTAGTGGGATTCGTCGTCCTCTAACGATTCCTAGATCTCCTCAAAAAAAATGGAGTGTGTGAATGCAAGAATCGAACTATTCTCAACATGGCGAGATGCATGCTAAAAGCCAAAAACATGCCTAAAGAATTTTGGTTGAAGCTGTTTCTTGTGCAATCTATTTATCCAACCGATCCCCAACAATAAATGTCAAAGACCAGGCTCCACAAGAAGCATGGCATGGGAGACAACCTAGTGTACATCATTTAAGGGTTTTTGGAAGCATTGCATATGCACATATGCCTCAACAACAACACTCAAAGCTTGGCGATCGAAATGTTAAGCATATATTTCTGGGTTATGATCCACATTCCAAAGCCTACAGATTGTATAACCCCATCAGTTGGAAAGTTGTGACAAGTCGTGATATTGAATTTGATGAAAATGCTACATGGAATTGGAGGACTCCAGCGAAAAGAAATTATGATTTTTCCCCATATTTTGAAGAAGAAAAGGAGTAGTCAATGATTTCGTTACAAAATGTTACACCACCTCTGTCGTCAATTTCATCTTCTATTTCTAAGAGGAATCAAGTGAAAGACCTAGAAGGATGTGAAGTTTAACTGATATTTATGCAATTACAATGAGGTTGCACTTGTTTATTTTTTTCTTTCAAAATAGCCAAGATTTTATTAATTGGAATTCCTGAGCTACAAAATCCGATCAGGGGATCCGCAAAGCGGGGTGTTCCTTTTCGGTCCAATCCAAGTAAACCCTTAGCCCCTAAAGGGAGTACATCAAAACTGTAATAATTCAATGAATTTTGTGTATCACAACTAATGTTGGCTACAAATCAACTACCTTATTAGCCTCTCAATAAGTGTGATGGGGACGCCCAATGTGAGGGGAAAAAATGCTTGAAAACAATCATCAATCACCAAATTAGAGATCTTACGTTGCGTTACAGCATTCACAAGTATTTGAGAGTCCGTCTGTTCTAAGTCCACCTTCTTCCATATTGAATTAGTCAATTGAGCCCATTGAGCAATGCATTAATCCCATCGAGCAGCGCCGTCTTTGCTCAAAATAATAGATTCTGATTTCCAATCATAATCCTTCCACCGAACAATGCGAACTCGGTGAGTGTCCTTTTTTATGCCGCTGGAAGATTATCTTGCGAGCTTCGGTAACCATTGCCTGTTGATTATCAAATTCCAAACAGAGCATCCTCTTTGTCGTTCGTTTGCCATCAAAAAATAATTTACACCTTGATATCCAAGGTATCCAAACAACCATTGTCGAAAGAAGCAAGAGCTGTTGTGATTCCGCCCTTTTCCTATCATCCACCAATTCATCAACATTGTCGTTGGGGTAAGCCGCCCTTTTCTGGGATTACACAATTCGCACGACCCGCAACAAACTGCCATAAGTGTTTCGCCAACTGGCACTCCAAGAAAACATGTGTCACCGAATCCGTACCCTTACCACAAGAACATCTTGTAGCAAGGTTGAAACCATATATCCATAAAACATCTTCCATCGGGAGAAAACGATTAAGTAACTTCCAAAGAAAAATCGACCACTGAAGGGGCAATATCTTATCCCATATACTTTGCCGTGTATATAAGGTAATTAACGGTACTGAAGGGATTCATGGGCAGAAACTCGTTATAAACACCCATGAGTCCTCCCCTGAAGGATCCGCTCATACCATAAGAATCGAAAAATACGACAAAGACTTACGTTTTTTCGGCTAAAGATTCTGTCTTTCCGAATGTGTGCTGCTGCTACCAAAGAGCCTTCCCTTGCAGAATTACTCCCTACGGGTATCCACGCGACGAAACGAGCCGCGAGTGCTAGCTTTTCGAACGGATCCTGCTAACTAGTTGTTCCTAGACAAGAGCTCAATAGGAGGCGATGACTCGGTCGACCATAACCAGATAGGACTGAAACGACGACGACCCAAATAATAACAACTATAAGGCAAGTACAGTAATGACCCCAACGATCCACAATTCAAACGCAGATATACAATTCAGAATATGTATCACAATTAGATAACAACAATTAAAATTCGGATTATATATGCAAATATAATTAAAACAATTAAGGGTAGAAATTCAATAAACCAAACAATAAACACAAAACATGCAATTGATCGTAATTCCAACAATTTATGCAAATATTCATGCCCAATTACTTCTTAACCAATTCCATAACAGTACCCAACATAATTAAACGATTTCAGACGGAAAATAACTGAGGGGTTGGGTCCTTACTCGTTACGTAGGAAAAAACAAGGGTAAACCCGAAATCAGCTCGGGCAGATTCACTCGCGGGGGCGATAACTTTCTGTTGCGATTCTCAAATTGTGTTCTGTCTGCGCTCACTCGAATGTCTTTTGATATGTTGTGGGTCGAAAAAGTATTCCGGTAGCCACTTAATCGTCTTCTGAAAGTTCTGGGCAGAAGGTTGAGTTCTCAAAATTTCTTTCCTTTTCTTCTTGGCGGCTACTGCTGCTTTTTTTCTTTTCTTTTTGTTTGTGCGCACGTTTCCCCACGCTCACCAATCCCACGATTTTATTTTTTTCCTTTTTCTTTTTTATTCTGTTCAATTCCCTTACTTTCTTAATCTCACGTTTCTTTCACTTTTCTTTTTTATATTATTTTATTTTATTTCATTTCCTAATGTAATTCCTTGCTCTCTCTTTTCTTTATTTTAATTATGTTATAGTAACTTTCCTAATTCCAATAAAATTCTAAATTTATTCCAATTTCAATTCCACGTCTAATTAACTACTCCTTTAGGCGAGGAGGGGTGTTCATTAATCGGTTTTAATTGAAAACCGCACCCCACCGAATTTAAGTTTGGTGTACGGTGCGGTGTTTGGTCAATTATGGTGCGGTTCAATACGGTTTTAGTTACCGCAAATTATTTTTCGGTGAGGTCGCGGTTTAGAAAATTTTAAGTTATATCGCACCGCAAATCGCATTATGTATATACCTATCTAAATTTTTATTTTTTTTAAAAAAAAATTGAATATTCACATAATTTGTTTTACTAAATTTAATTTAATTACAATTAATATATTAATATTAGTTAGTTGTTTTATTTGATTTAAATTAGGGTTAGGATCTGATTCTCTTATTCTCACACCTCATAATAGTCACAACTCAGAAGTCTTAACGGCACTCTCTGGTTCCATTGAAAAAGGTTATTTTTTTTTAAACTTTTTTTGTGTCTGATTTCATTGAATTGAGTTATATATTTTTAAGTTTAGTTTTTTAAGTTCGTATTATTGACTATGCCTATGTCGATGTAGTCTTTGTTTTGCCATATTCTTCTACTAAATTCAAGTTTGATGGTGCATAAGATTATCAGTGAGAATTTCGTAACTAGTTGATGTCAATTCGCTCACTGTGGTATTAAAAACGATAATTGCATGACAATTGCAGTGAGTAGAACTTTTCATTTATTTGTTTAGAACTTTCAAAGAAAACATATGTATTTTGCTAACATTTTCAATTTAGACATATTTATTTATTTGAATTCGCATTAAAACTATGGGATCTTGTTACGTGGTTAATCTCTTAAAAATATTATATTGGAGCTCGTGAGTCATAATATATTTAAATAATTGTATAATTTTTTTAGATCGATTTTCACCGCACCTAATTTCACCAAACCAAAATAATTATGGCTTGGTGAAATTCGATTTGGAAGTCAAAATGGTGCGGTATGGTTTTAGACAATATATTAAAAAACCGTATAAAAACCGCAATAATAAATTGGTTTTCACCAAACCGCACCAATGAACACACCCGTAGGTGAATCACAATTAAGTCCCCCAACTACGATACGCGTGCAAAATTTCCTTCAAGAAACGTACACAAATATAACACAGAACATGTTATAAAAATAAATGGACACGTGGTCACATAATCACACTAACTAAATTAGGCATACGCACTTAGTCATGCAAAAAATAATTGCACGCTAAAAATTACGTAAGCAAAAGTCCCAGGTAAACTCTTTTTTCTCTGCTTATGTCGATTGATTATTTGTTGTCAGGTCATTTTGATCCGACGATTAAACTTGAAAATGAAATAGTAATTATATTTGTTTCTTATTTCTTACCATATAAATCAGAACTTATAGTTGCAATAAGAAAGCCAACATAATCCTCTTTGGTAAGAAATGTATCATCAGTTACTCGATGAAGCGAGGTTACTCCTTTACTACCTCTAACCATAGGCAAGTATTTGTTCTTTGATACCATTAGTTCTGGAAGTTTCGTGATTCCGGTTGCAACAGCAAACCAAAGGGCATTATTTCCCAACATTTTGTGATTCTTGCTGTTATTGACCCTGGATGCTGCCCTATAAATTCTTTTGCCTTTTCCCAGTCACCCTTTAGTGCAGCTTTGTATAAGGGAACATGGAAGGTCCGATTGGTGGCTGATTTAGAACCTGCAACATAAAAAATAAAAAAAAATAAAAAAAAATTACAATATAAATCATTTCCTAACCATTTTTATCTGAAAATTTTCTAGAAGCAAACACACACTAACATGTAAGCATATATGTTACCAACTACTTCTATTATGAATATTATAAAATATAGGGAGTAGAAAATTTGCTGCAAATTTAAAAATAGATTATATCTTCCCTGCAAGAAATCTCTCTAATTGAAAAAGTTTCTATTTTGAAAACATTTATACTTTTTTTTATTATTATTTAAGGAAAGCCATCGATTGTATTGGGGGGTTTGGCATGGACCCTACCAGTTTTTTAATAAGACCAAATTAGGCGAATAAAAGTACATAGAGGGAGACTAGTGCCAAAAGAGTAGGTGAAAACAAATCCACTCCATACACGAAAAACAATGCAGAAACTGATCCATTTATATATATGAATCAGGTTGTACAAAAGATTCCTAACTGAAAAAATTTATACTTCTCCAAAACTCAACTCAGGACTACACATCTTATTAACAACAAACTTGTATCGTCACATAAACGGTTTAGGATCTACAGTCTTATTCTCTGTCACATGCTTCACTTGAATCACAAATAATTGTCAAGCCACTTTCCCATAGTTTCCACATTTTTTTCTTAAGATTCTATACTTTAAAATTAATACACAATAACAATAATAAAATTTAAACTATTAAAGTTCTAATAATTTAGAGTATGGACGTGGATGAATATGAGACATACCTAATGCACAAAGTCACTAATCCTAGACACCACTAAAACATATGGATTGACAACTGACGTAACATTTGACAATGAATGCACAAAGTGGATTCTCATAGAATTCACTGAAACAGTAATCCCATATACGTCAAGTATGTTACGGTATACTTTAAATGTAATAATTAAAAAAAATCAATCCAGGTAGAACCTAAATTAAGAAATAAGATTGTTTAACAATAAACTGAAATGAGCCATATGATTCAATTCTTCTTCTATTACAGAAGCTCCCGAATACGGATCAGATTGGATTGAAAGTGTTATTTCCCATTCCAACTTTCTCAATCCCTCCATTGAAGCTGAATCTGCAGCAGTATAATATTCTTCTTCATTTTTCTTTTTTTTTTTTGAGTTTAGCTAAGAGTTGTTGTTGTATTGATATGGCTAGGAAAGTGAAGGAAGACAAATATATAGTGCAAGTGAAGTCCACAAGTCAACTCAGATACTGCATTGAAATTTCTTATTTGTTAATTAGATGTGTTTAGAATATATCAATATTTGGGTACGATTGGATTGAGTTTATTCTGAGATTCATGGTTTTAATTTCAGACTAGCCTCAAATTCAAATTAAATTCTTCATTACTTAGTGTCTGATATTTCATTCCATATAGAGTTTGTGTTTCAATTTGAGTTTCAAACATAAAGCGGATCTATTCCAAATATACTACTACCTCCATTCCTAAATACAAGATTTTCATTACATGTTTGAAAATTAAGAAAGGAGAAATTAAGATGTATTGTAATCAAAATATGAATATTACTCTTTTATATAGAATTAGTGGTATACAAGTCATATTTAACAAAGTAATATTGGTATTTTAATTATAAAAAACATCTAAAAATTTGCTTCATTAATTTTCGCAACATGTAATGAAGGTCTTATATGTATGAATGGATGGAGTATTTGTTTTATTCGTTACATGACACCTTTTTCTCTTTATAATATTACATTTTCTTTAAATCTATTAACGAATTTAAAAAGAAATAATATGTTTTAACTTTATATAATGGAAAAGAGAATATGACAGAAAATCCGTACTGATTTCCATACGAGGAAAATGGAAGAAATAGGTGGGACTTACCATTTGTGAAAAGCAGACTTGGGAACTATTTTTTTTTTTCTAAGTAGGAAATGGGATCATTGTTTCCTAGAAATTGTGCATATTATGTAACGCGGAAAGGTACTTTGGCCATCCAACATTTCCACGTATTTTACAAAAAAAAAAACAATTTCCTACCCGTTTACTCTCATGAAAAACAAGATGGCGGTGTACCTTTCTCTCCCTCTCTCCCTCTTTTGTTTTTAGGAATAGCTTCCGGGGTAGCAACTCTTCCTTTACTTTCAGTTACATCTTGAAGTTTTCAAAAAACATAAAAGTGGTCCGTAGTTATTTTTTTATTTATTTCAAAAGGAAAGAATTTATTAAAATCTTAAAGTAATGAATAGCTTCCGGGGTACCAACTAGGGTGTTTTTGAGGATATTTGGTGCGTTTTTTACCAAAATAAACTGTACATGTTTGAGAAAATTTAAAATCGTATCATAAAATTTCAAACTACACTTTTTAATATTATGCGATTTTGCAAATTATGTTGAGATTTTTTTTATTTTGCGAGCATATTTAGAATTCATATTACTTAAACAATCCTAATTTTTTCTTGATGTGCCTTTTGGGGGTTAGAGTTAGATCCAAATCTATTTTTTAAATGCCCAGTCCTAGATGTGAAATTGGCATATTGAAAATCCTATAATGACTAATTTATAAGTATATTTGAAATTTATATATTAGTATCTAGATTTTTTTCCAAAAGAAATAATAGGCAATATAAGAACTAATATATTTTGCAAGATCAACTAATATAGAGATAGTATATAAAGTTTTGTTATAAGTGGATCGTTAGAAATCTTGTCACGATGTACAAATATATTGTCTTTTCTCATTTTACATAACAAAATTAATATTGTAAAAGTGAGTACAATATTTCAAGATGTATAAATATATTTTCTTTTGTCATTTTACAAAACAAAGTTAATGCTATATATAAAAGCAATTACATATTTCCAAGATGTGTACAAATATATTTTCTTTTCTCATTTTACATAACAAAAAAAAGTTAATACTATGAAAGTGATTACAAATGTTGGAGATAATAATTGCTATAAATAAATTACAAATGAAGAGCGGAGATAGAGAGATGTGAAGAATTTATCCTTAAATATTTTATTTTATTGTAAATAAGTTCTTGAATATTTTTACTTCTAAAGAGATCTTGATATTATATAATATAATTAAACTATGTAGCATATATGTAGTTAAATTTACGATTTGATTTTTTTTTCAAACTGCACCAAACCATTTAAAAATTCAAATCGCGTAATTGGTGTGATTTGTTACCTGTTGAATTTTCTTGAAGACTTCTAGTAACAACTACTTGGAAGTCATCTCTTTGTAACTTATTTGAATCCAATTTAATTAAATTGGACCATATAAATTTATTAAAAATATAAAAATCTGAGATTAACCGGAGTTGTTATGAGTGAAAAGAGTTTAATATATCTTTCAAAAATATAACATTACAGCTTATACATTGAGAATGACAATTGGAAGCTCTTCCATTTACGAAAATTGCAATTATAAACTTCGATTAATCATGCCGACACATACCCCAATTGACCTAAAACAATCTATTTTGAATGACTAAAAGCTTAAGTGGAGAATGGTTAATTAAGGAAAAAGGGAAACTATGGTCCAATTGTAGTTTTTAAGTAAGAATTATAAAATAAACCGAACACTAAACTACTGCATTTAGATTGGTTGGAGTTCAGAAAGGGTGTTTTGTTCTAAGAACACATTTTGTTTTTGTAATTGATATTAAAATGGTGTTTTGGAGTTCAGGAACTTCGAAAGTTGCACTATAAATTTCGAGGCCTATCAAACAAGGACTTGCTGAGAAAATCCACTAAATTATAAAACCAAATTCCATGAGACAGACGGTGATAACTCTTTTTCTTTTTATATACATATGTGACTAAATTATACAAATAAAAGATGTGGCGCAGTTTGAAGACAACAAAAGTAGTCTGAAAAACATCTAAAATAAAATCAATCTAAGTGGCTCCTTACACTCTAATTTGGTGGTTGGTCATGAATAGGTTGTTTAGACTTTCCTTTCTTGGAACGCGAAGCTTTATTTGGCTGGGAACTTTGAAGATTCATATCTTCATACACTATTACAGTTGAGGAGTTCTAAGGTTGACAAATTGCATTAGAACCTTCAACACTCATGTTTTCATGGAACATTGAATATTCAGAACCGGCTTCATGTTTTTTCCACTGAGTTTTGGAAAGATACAAATTTTTCATGCCTTTCACCATATGCTTTATAGTTGAGAAATGTTATAGGCTATGATAATCCAGTTTCTTCGTTGGATTGAAGTACATAACACTACAAGAAAATAATGTAATAGGGACTGACAAATCCATGGCTAATCATAGTTTCGCGATTGATTACCGAGCGAATATCGTGGTCGTGTATTTTTCGTTCCTAAGCCACTTAACAACTGACTACCGACAGAATACTTACAACACTCACAATCAAAGTGTGCACTTTTTATTTAAATTACAACACTCACAATCAAAGTGCACACATTGAATTGCAAAACTCACAATCAAAGTGTGCACTTTGAATTACAACACTCACAATCAAAGTGTGCACTTCTCATTTACATTACAACACTCACAATCAAAGTTTACACTTCTCATATACTCCTTGGTGTCATTTATATGTATATCCTTGGAAATGCATGAGTTGAAATCTGAAAATTCAAGAATCAAATTATTTTAATGGAACATGAAGTGTTATTTGGATGGGAACTTTGAAGATTCATATCTTCATAGACTATTACAGTTGAGGAGTTCGAAGGTTGATAAATTGCATTAGAAACTTCAACCCTCATGTTTTCAAGGAACATTGAATATTCAGGATCGTCTTTAGGTTTTTTCCACTGAGTTTTGGTAAGACTCGCAAATTTTTAATGCCTTTCACCATCTGCTTCATAGTCCATAAATGTTATGAGCTCTGATAACAAAGTTACATAAGAAGATCCATCTTTCTTCAAATTACGCAAAAACAATGCATAATCTAGATCATCACCAGCATAAACAGGAAATTGAGGTTGAGAATCTTGACCAATGGACATGTAATCATTGTTCATATATTTATCATAGCCATTTCTTGCATTTCCAAAATATTCGTTTATCATCCGCCTCAATGATTTCTTGGAGAACTGCACACGCGTTTTGGTGTTGGAAATGTACTCCTTAAAAAATTTCAAGTCATCAACAACATCCTTTGAATTAGTAGAATCCATTTTTTTCTCTTAGTCAAGCAAGAATGGAACTCAAAAGAAGAAGTTCCAACAAGTTTGCCTCCTTAAACCTCCAAAAAAGGTTCTATTCAAGTGTGGACCATTCAGAATTTAGAACTAAAAGTTCCTGCAATTCATAAAAAATAATAATTATAAAACTCATAGGATTGAGGCATCTGCTATACCATGAATAATGAAACTAAAAACTAAGTAGGAAAAATTAAAACACCAAAAACAACCTAGTCTCAATTTTGATGGATTTTTAGTAAGATTTATCAAAAAACAAATTGAGTTTTATGACGTTCATATCGGACCTATTATGCATCACATCGTCTAGCATTCAGTATACCGTAGAATTATAAAGGGGCTATTAAATGAATTGTGAAACAAAATTGAATTCATGAAACCAGAAATCATAATAATTGAGGAGAACTGCAAATGTTTAGAGGAAGAAAAAAATTACCTTGTTCATAAGGTTCACTTTTTGCTCTGCTGGAAATGAAGCCTAGATAAAAAACTAGAATGCTTTATATCATTTATATCTTTTTGGTTGGTTGTTGTTGGGCCATGTGTCATTTGAAATTTCATAAAGAAATTCTACTTTCAATCTTATTCTTTATGAAAAGAATAATTCATCTTCATTGAAATCTAATGTAAAATTGTCCAACGGGATGACTCATGTTTGGTACAAGATGTATAAAAATGGTAAATAATTAGAACATAGAAAAGAAATCTTCCTCATTTAAAAACATGGTAAAGTATCCAGCTCTTCCTAACGATTACGTCTGTTCACCAAACACTGCAAATAAGTCAACCATTTGCGTCAGGCTTTTTTTGTTTCTTGTCTTGTTCAGGACAAAATTGTGTTCAATGTTCGTTATCAAACGCAACATTCCAAAAACTAACTCTCTCTCTCTCTCTTCCTTTATTTTCAGTTACATCTCGAAGTTTTTAAAAGCATAAAAGTGGTCCATAGTAATTTTTTATTTATTTCAAATGGAAAGAATTTATTAATGTCATAGTTAAAGAATAAATATAGCAACAGTAATCTCAAAGAATTTTAGTATTTTTAAATTATATATTATTTCCTCACAATTATTACATCTTTGTTTTTTAAACAATGCAGCAAGTACATAAATGAGTCACGAATCACGACAACTCTAAATTACATATATAAGGGTTTTTTATCTGAATAATATTGTTTATGGATAAATATCCGCACATGGCAGTGCCTTTTGGGGAAGGATGTGTTTTGGCAAAGACAGATACAATCCGTCCTTATTGAAGTACGGATTTCGTGAATCCGTCTTCATTTGGCGTGAAAATAATTTGACACATCTGACGAAGATGGATTCATAGAATTCGTCCTCGAGCCCTAATATACTCCTCAATTCATTAGAATGCACTGCAAAAACAACAAATACAAAGCCTTACGCCGCCGCCACAAAAAAAACGGATTGAAATAATACGGCATCCTTCTTTCTTTATTCCCAAACGTCAACATTCATTATTTATCTCCATCTCAAGAAATTTTCTTAGTCTCCATCTCAAGTAGTCCATAGTATTTTTTTTATTTATTTCAAAAGGAAAGAATTTCTTTAAATCACATATTAAAGGAAAAATATACCAACAGTAAGCTCAGTTCATTCAAGTTATTTTTAAATTACATAATATTGCATTGCATTTATTACAGCATTGTTTTTTAAACAATGCAACATAGACGAAATGAGACGAGACAACTCTAAATTACATGTATAAGATTCTTTTTCTATAAGAATAGTATTATTTATGGAGAAAGGTTCGTTAATGGTAGCGTCATTTTGGGGAGGGATTGTTTTAACAATGACTGACAGAATTTGTCCTCTACTAAAGGACGGATTCCTTGAATCCGTCTTCATCTGACGTGAAATTTTTTCGTCACATAAGATGAAGACGAATATTCTCCACAAGTCAGAAGACTGCACAATAGAAACAACAAACACACAGCCTTCTCTCATCGTCTCATCTCGGTTTTGCCGCTAGTCGTTGCCACCCCTGAAGAAGACGGATTGCAACAATACGTCCTCATTCTTCCTTCATTCCCAAATTTTAACATCCATTAATCTCCATCTCCATCTCAAGTAATTTCTAATAAACAATACACATTTTCTAAAAAATTTAGAAAATCGGATTGAACTAGAAACCAGTTTAAGTAGTACTTTGGTACCAAGAATCTAGTGCATCAAAAGGTATTATGATGATTCCTTAGAAAGGCATACATCCTAAATGCAATATGAAAAAAAAAAAAAAAACTTTACCATATTATCCCTTTCAATCTAATTTTCTGCATCCATGATGTTTCCAATATAGCTCTCTCAATAGAAAACAATTTCCTACTTTCCCAACTCGAAATTATGAATTTTTGTCCAAACACACATTTATTATTGTCCTATAATCTACAAAATTCTGCAAACTGAAAAAAGGTTTTTAAACCAAACCAAATGCAATTAAAATGCTCAACATGCAATAAAAAATATTGCTAAATGAAGAAGCTCACACAATTAAGAATTATAGTCGAAACTTCAAGAACAATTCAGAAATATGGTCGAAACAAATACTTGTAGTTCCATCTTTACTAGATGCTACATTCAATAAGAAAATTTCCAAACTATGAGAATCTGAGTTTCAGTTCGAAAATAAAGCTTCACTTTCCCACGAAATGTACATCATAACGAGAAATGTATTTGATCTAGTCTCACTAGGTCCCTTCAGCATCTGGATGCACATCAAGACATTCTATATCATTCCAAGTCGTGAATGATCCTTCTTGAGTAAGATTCTGAAGCAATAAAGACCAAATTTCCATGTAAGAAAAACGTTGGAATAGAGAGAATATGAAAACAAAGTAGAAAGGTTAAAGCTGATACTCTTGAAGAAATGGTTTTGATTCCAAATTTATTAGTAAAAATGATTCATTATTGATGTAGAACAACTTAGAGCAAAACAATTAGTCATAAAATTAGCATATGAGAAAAAGAGCCGGTTAAAAAAATTGCTCCTTATCCTCATTAGGGGAATGAACCAGTGTTCACTATTGTAAGTAAGACTTGAAATATTTAAAGGAAAGGGATACTTGCAGCCCAATAATTATTGTTTCAAACCATTACTAGTTCATTAGCAAGGAAAAAAAAATAGGTCTAGATATCAAAATTATTGATCCTAATAAATATATCAGAAATTGAGAATCGTGGAAACAAGTACTATTAAGTTTTTGAAGAAAATGAAAATTTAAACGTACTATGATTTTGAACAAAGGCAAGAACTAAAAGAGTTACTTGTAAAGAAACCTCTTCTAACACGGTGTGTTTGGGCAACACTTTAAATCTTAAATTTCATAATTAGTTCAACATCTCTACGCACAAATAATTCAACTTTTGCAAAATTTGAGGTCAAATATCAAATAAAATATGTTATTCAATGCAAGCGGATGATGTTTTCTCCACGTATGATTTTTTATCTCCCCCTAGGGGTAATCACAATTTAGCTAAAAAAATAAGGTGAAATGAGAAAATTAGTTTATTCTGGTATAGTCTCCGAAACTTATAAACAAGACATAACCTATAAACCTATAAACCTATAAATTAGTTTATTAACAAATATATAGCCATTAATCAAACTATCACAAGAACCAAAAGCAGCTAGGCTTAAGTATTCCCACGGCAACAATATGAATTGGTTACCATTATGGGAGCAAGTTACATATGTGTAATACCATTCGACATCTACTTATTCTATATGAATATACTTGATTTATTATATTCTTGTGAACTTAGGGATTCTAATCGTACCATGATATGGAAGAACGTATGGATTCACAAAAGAGTATAGGTAAAAACTATTTCGAATGATTTGTTAACAACTTTCATACTTTACTCTAGTCATTGTCAGTGCAGAACATATGGCAAATTTAAAAACGTTGGAATAGAGAGAATATGAAAAAAAAGAAGAAAGGTTAAAGCTGATACTCTTGAAGAAATGGTTTTGATTCCAAATTTATTAGTAAAAAGGAATCATTATTGATGTAGAATAACTTAGGGTAAAAATATTAGTCATATGAGAAAAATAACCGGTTAAAAAATTGCTCCTTATCCTCATTATGGGCATGAACCATTGTTCTGTATTGTTAGTAAGACTTGAAATAGTTAAAGGAAAGGGATACTTGCAGCCCAATAATTATTGTTTCACACCATTACCAGTTCATTAGCAACGACAAAAAAAACCAGGTCTACATATCAAATTTATTGATCCTAATAAATAAATCAAAAATTGAGAATCGTTGATACAAGTACTATTAAGTTTTTGAAGAAAATGAAAATTTAATTAGAATATCACCTAAACCTAGAAATTCCACCATACAATGATTTTGAAACAAAGGCAAGAACTAAAAGAGTTAATCGTAAAGAAACCCCTTCTAACACGGTGTGTTTGGACAACATTTTCAATCTCAAAATTTGCAAAAATTGAGATCAAATATCAAATAAAATATGTTATTCAATGCAAGCGGGTGATGTTTTTTCCACGTATGATATTTCATCTTCCCCTTGGGGTAATCACAGTTTAACTAAAAAAAATGTGAAATGAGAAAATTACTTTATTCTGGTATAGTCTCAAAAACCTATAAAAGAGACATAACATTTCTTTACCTCTAGCCAAAAGAAATAGCCACGTAAATAATTGAACTGTTGAAGGTCATCATTGATTTCTTCTTGAGTATTTCTTTTAAGATCTGCAGAGGTTATTTCAAAAGTTAATATATAGGTAGATCGAAAATGGGCTACATCTTGGTGAAATATAAACTTTAGAAAAAGTGAGAGCCAACATATAATAAGGTATATGAATCTTAACCTAGTAGTTCGAATATTGTAAATGACTACATAAAAAGTAGACACTTAAAGATGTGTCACTTGGGGAAAAAATAGTTATAGATGAATATTAACAAATATATAGCCATTATCCAAACTGCCACAATAACCAAAAGCAGCTATGTTTAAGTATTCCTGGGGCAACAATATGAATTGGTTAGCATTATGGGAGCAAGATACATGTGTGTAATACCATTCGACATCTACTTATTCTATATGAATATACTTTATTTGTTGAATTCTTAGGAACTTAGGGATTCTAATCGGACCATGAAATGGAAGAACGTATGGATTCACAAAAGAGTTAATGCAAAAAGTATTTCAAAGGATTTATTAACAACTTTCATACTTTACTCTAGTCATTGTCAGTGTAGAAAATATGGCTAATTTAAAAATAATAGTGTGGTGATATATAAAGAATCCTAGTAGGTAATAGACAATAAATAATAATATTACCGGAATGGTTATCAAGGTATGATTTTCCCATTATGCTTATTCTGAGCTTTCTTCTCAGTAATTTTCTTCATAAGTCTTTTATGCTCTTCTTTGTCATATGGCTTGCTCAGAATTCCCATAATCTGCACCTTAAAATTTGAACATCCATTTGTCCTTGGTTTGGGAATGCTGCTGACAATCATACTTATCTCTTTTGGATATGACTTAATAAATGTAAAAAAAGAAAAGAAAGGAAATTACATAGGAAATAATTTGAACTAATGAAAACGAATGAAAGAAGAGAGAAGTAATAATGAATACTTTGCCAAAATAGTATTCTCACATTTTAGTTTGTCATCAAAATGTCCATACTTTTAATTTCATTAATTTTAGTCAGATATCTTTTAAGTTTAACAAAAGTCTAGTCTCGTCGCTTGCCCCACTGCATATTCCCACTTAAACTCCATTTTGCTGCTCATGTACAGTTAGTTTTAAAGTAAAATTTTCATTTCGGGCCATCTCACTCCATATCATCTGGAGAAAAAATTGATTGAGTCGGCAAATTTTCTCTTGAAAATAAAACCCATTCTAGCTTCGCCTGAGACTTTAAGCTAAATTCCGTGAGATAGACGGTGATAACTCTTTTCCTTTTTGTATACATAAAAAGACATGTGACTAAATTATACAAATAAAATATATGGCGCAGTTTGGAGACAACAAAAGTAGTTAGAAAAAATCTAAAATAAAATCAATCTAAGGGGCACCTTACGCTCTCATTTGGTGGTTGGTCATGAATAAGATGTTTACACTTTCCATTACAGGAACAAGAAGCGTTATTTGGCTGGGAACTTTGAAGATTCATATCTTCATACACTATTACAGTTAAGGAGTTCGAAGGTTGATGAATTGCATTAGAACCTTCAACCCTCATGTTTTCAAGGAACATTGAATATTCGAGTATCGTCTTTAGGTTTTTTTCCACTTTGAGTTTTGGAAAGACTCACAAAATTTTCATGCCTTTCACCATCTGCTTCATAGTCCAGAAATGTTATAGGCTCTGACAACCCAGTTTCTTCGTTGGTTTGAAGTGCATAAGAAAATCCATATTTCTTAAAATTACGTAAAAACAACGCATAATTAGGATCATCACCAGCATAAACAGGAAATTGAGGTTGAGAATCTTGACAAATGGATGTAATCATTTTTCATATATTTATCATAACCATTTCTTTTATTTCCAATATATTCGTTTATTATCCGCCTCAATGATTTCTTGGAGAACTGCACACGCATTTTAGTGTTGGAAACATTCCCTTTAAAAACACTCAAGTCAACAGCAACATCATTTGAATTAGTAGAAGCCATTTTTACTCTTAGTCAAGCTAGAATGGAATACAAAAGAAGTTACAACAAATTTTCCTCTTTAACCCTCCAAAAAAGGTTCTATTCAAGTGTCGACCATTCAGAATTTAGAACTAAAAGTTCCTGCAATTCATAAAAATAATAATTATAAAAATCCTAGGATTGAGGAATCTACTATAACTTGAATACTGAAACTAAAAAAGAAGTAGGAAAATTTAAAACACCAAAAACAATCGAGTTTCAATTTTGATGGATTTTTAGTAAGATTTATCAAAACAAATCAAGTTTTATGACGTTCATATCGGACCTATTATGCACCACATCATACAGATAAGTAGCAGAAAAGATGCAGCCTTAAGCATTTGTATTATGCTTAAGGGTGAAACAAAAGAAAATATGCAAGTATGCAAAGCAAGGAGATCCAACTCCGACCATTTATAACATGGTCTAGCCGAAAGAGAGACAAGAAATATATGGGGGGGGGGACCATAAAAGCTCAAGCGCATGCAAATCTAAAGAGAACGAGTATATGGAGTTCCAATTTTGTCAAGATGGATTAAACCCCTCACCTCGGAGGGTAGCAAAGCCACATTGGTGAAGGAATGACTACCTCAGTTGGAACAACCAAAGTTTGCCAAAGCATCTGCAACAGAGTTTGGCTCTCAGTAAATATGAGTTATCTGATGACCTCCAAGAGCTTTCAAAACCCGGCGAAAAGAAAAATCAAGTTTCCAAGAAGAGATATAACCTTTCTTGAATGCCATGACCAGGACTGAGGAATCCGTCTGAACCTGTAACTGATTAAAACCACATTCATGTGCCATAACCAGACCATGTAACAATGCCTCAAGCTCCGCTTCAATACTAGTTCGAAACTCACTAATTTAACTAGAAAATGCACTAATAAAATCGTCATTAGGATGCCGTAAGATACCACCAAAACCCGAGATCCCCGGATTACCCTTAGATGCTCCATCAATGTCCAAAATCGCATCCACGACTATATTAACCATCCTCCATCTCAGCACCATTGTTGTCCGCGGATTGATTTGCCATTGAATCGGCAAAATATTCTTTGCCTTCATCAGTAACCCGGTGTAATCCCTGAATTGCGCCAAAATACTTGTTAGAGAGGAAGTTTTTGTCTCATTTACAAAACGACATCGTGTCTCCCAGAGCAGCCAGCATGCAGAACAAGCCATTAAAATAATTAATTGAGAATCACCTGTCGGACCAGCAAACCACCATAGGGAAAGTAATTCACGCATAAAGCTAATTTGCCGAGTATCCATAACTAAGCCTACCAGAACAACTGCTTCTTGCCAAACACTTCTTGCTAACGAACACCGAACAAAAATATGATCATACGTCTCCGTTGCCCGCAGACAACCACAACGAGAGACCAAAGGAACCCCAAACGCATACGATCATCATCAAGAGCAAAAAATGATTAAGTAATTTCCACATAAAAAGAGAAAGGGATAAGGGGAGTACCTTATGCCAAATACATTTCTGCGAAAGTTGAGCCACCCGACTCCAATAAGCAAGATATAGCGGAGGCAAAAGTGAAATTACCATGAGGATTCTCCATCCAAACAAGCCTATCATTTCCCCGGCCGAGGTCCAAGAGTACCTCTGGAGCCTAGCCATAGTTGGCAGAGGCACATTGAGGCGAAGAACCTCACGGTTCCAGCTACCATCGTGACAAAAATTCGTAACTTTTGCACGGCTAGTGAAAGCATTCGGCTGTACAATCCAATTATCCATTGCACCAGTTAATGCAAAATTTTCATATAAAAAGCTAGCCTCGCCATCCCGCAAGAGACAAGTCATTCGAACCTCCACCGAATCCTTGACTTGCATTATCCGCCTCCAACTCGGAGAACAACCCGCAGCCGCCACACACAACTTGACATGAAGCACACTCCCACAATACTTAGAACGGAGGAAATCAGACCATAAAGAACAGCCATGACGAAATCGCTACCATAGTTTCCAAGAAAAAGCATCATAAAACGTTAATAAAGAAATAACCCCAACACCATTGCATTCCACCGCTCTAGACATTCTTTTCCAAGACATCTAATGCTTCTATTCAACACCGTCAGTCTGACCCCAAAAAAACCGGGAGAACATGCGCTCCAAAGTTAACAGGACAAAACGTGAAACATTACAAGATGCCAGAATATGTATAGGAATGGAGTTAAGGAAAGAACGTACCAAAACAAGTCGTCCTCCCATACTTAGTAAATTCCGCTGCCACCCCTCAATACGGGCCCCAATAGCATCGATCATAGGCTGAAAATATTGAACTTTCGATCGCCCGGGGAAATCGGGCACCCAAGATACTTCATAGGAAAGTCTCCTTCAACAAATCCCGTTAGAGATTGTTTCATATCTTAGGTAGCATTAGTCATTCTACTCGGAGTATAGAAAGAGCATTTCCTGATATTGATTCGCTGTCCCGAACCGTCCTCGTAAAGTGGCAAGAAGGCCATCAAAGCGATAATATTTCTCTTCTGGCCATTCGCAAAAATAACAATATCATCAGCAAAGGCAAGATGTGAAATAATTAAAGATTGTTGAGGGACACGATATGGCAGAAGGATACCGACAGAGGTTAAATTATTCAGCCCCCTAGAAAAGCATTCCGCCGCCAGAACAAACAAAATAGGGGAAAGAGGGTCGCCTTGTTTCACCCCTCTCTTCGCATTACAATACCCAAAAGAAGCACCATTAATCATCACCGAAAACCAATTAGACCTTAAGAAATTTTGAACTAGATTGACATAATGACTACCAAAGTCGAAGCATCTCAATATCTGAAGAAGGAATTTATGAGAAACTCTGTCAAAAGCCTTTTGCATATCGATGATTAATAGAATGCACCATTTCCATAGACAACAAAATATTATCAGAAATAGACCGCCCCTTAATAAAACCAGATTGATTAGAACAAATAAGAGAGGGAAAAAGAGAACCAAGGCGAGAAGCCATAACTTTGGTAATTACCTTATTCGCAAAATTGCAAAGAGAGATGGGCCGAAATTCCCCAAAGTGAGATGGATTAGGGACTTTCGGCAAAAGCACCACCATAGTACTAGCGATGGCTTTCGGAAGTGGAATACCGGACCAAAAATTAGTAACCGCCAATAAAATATCCTTTTTAACAATATCCCAACAGTCTTGGAAAAAAGCCACTTGGATAACCATCCGGGCCCGATGCACTATTATGATCCAGAGAGAAAACAGACGCATGAACATCCTGTAATGCAAGTAAAACTGATAATGCACGGTTCGAGAAGGAATTGACCAAGCAAACGATATGACCAAGTACAACATCCAACACACCCACGGAAAAAAGGGCCGCAAAATGTCTCTCGGCTTCCCTGCCAATTTCCCTTTCATCCGTCAACCACTGTCCATTTTCTGCTTAAATTCTCGAGATACACATACATCTTCTCTTATTCTTACATAGAGAATGAAAATAAGTGGTGTTAGCATCACCCTCTTGCAACCATTTAACTCTAGACTTCTGTCGCCAAAACGATTCTTTTGCGCCCAAATAAAATTGATAGTTCTCTTTCTCCTCATTCCACTTATTCAGCAACACATCATTGGGACAGAGATCATAAGCTGCTTCGGCTGCCAGTACCTTAGCTTCGGCCTCTTGGAGTTTGGTGGGTATATAACCAAACTTATCCTTATTCCATAAACACAAAACACCCTTCAGTCGTTTTAATTTAACGGTCAGAACCATCATGCTAATGCCATCGACTTCCCCCCCCCCAACTAGAGGCTACCAAATCTTGGAAAGTAGAGTGGCGGGACCACATGTTTTGATACCGGAATGGCACAGAAGAAGTAGTCCTCTCTCGGCTGAGCTTGATATACAAAGGACAATGATCGATGAAAATGGTCAAGAGTGGTATGGGCGAAAAAATCATTCCAATGTTCATTGATCATGACTCTGTCCAATCTGCGAAGTAACTGTGGTGGTGAACTTCTACACCACGTATAAGGGTTGCCAATAAACGGATTATCTTGCAAATTACAATCCCCCGAAGCGTCAACAAATTCAGACATAGGTAGAGAAGCAGGAATGGAACCCCAAACTCTCTGAAACACTTTTAACTACATTAAAATCCCCACATACCAACCAAGGGTCATCATGAGAAGAGTTAAATGTACGTAACTCATTCCATAATTCCCTTCGGTGGGTGTAGGCGCATTTGGCATAAACAAATGAGCAATACAATGGGTTACAAGCATAATTATTCACCAAAACAGTCAATAGCTGTTTAGTATTTCCCACCACCGTAATATCAAGAATACCAGTCCAAAAAACCCAAATTTTACCTAAAACATTACAAAAGCCATCATCAAAACCCAACCGGAGAATATAAAGAGGAAACTCGTATATCCCCATCATAGGTTCCAAAACAGCAAATAAAGCAATGCGATTATCATTCTGTAATTGACGAACTCTAGCTTTCGACTCAGCATTTCCAATACGCCAAATGTTCCCAACAATAATATTTATAGCATTCATTAAAAAAAAAATATTGAAAGAAAATAGAAGGAACCATTACTGGATGTTACCTATGGATTTATCCATTAACCGAGATGGCTTTCTCGAGGCTTCTCCATGTTAATTCTGGCCTCGTCCCCGAGCAGGTCTCTCACTTGGTTCAATATGTAAAATGATGGAAATACTTCCAGACAAAGGGGTAGTAGCATCCAAAACATCCACCGATGAAATAGAATGATCATCCATTGACCCGGGCTAAACAACAGTCAGCCACCACATCAGACGGATGCTCAAGCTCATTCGGGTACTCCGGAGCTTCATCATCTGTTTCAGTTCCCACTTCCGCTTCAGGTATCCGATCAGGGTCCAATTCCGCAGAATCTGGTCCCCGGGTGTCCCATACGACCATCCAGAGACTGCAAAAAACTCCTGAAACAGTATCGGGGGCAGAATCCGGAACAGGGAAAATTTTCGCAGCTGCACTGCCCAAAACAGGGGATGCTGCAGGTAATCTGTCCAAAATAGTGGATTGAGCTACAGGCAGTTTTTCTGAAGCAGGGGTCACCACCCCTGTATGAAAATTTTGACCACCCGAGTCTGCTACTACCTCAGGTTGGACCGGCTCAATCATCCGGGACAAGAGAACAACTGTAAAAGTGCGGAGCTCATCCAGAGCCGCCGCGTGTGATCCGTAATTCACAAAAATCCCACCGGCCGAATGATAAAGTCGTGGAATATGAGTTGGGAATTTCATCACACCCCACCCGTATATCATCAAAGCCCTTGGAGACCAACACACTAGGAGAATCAAGAATTGATAGTGGCTTACCAGAAGTTGGGGCTGTTGGTGATGAGTCAGGAATAAGAGATGCAGACAACTCTGAAATCAGGGCTACCGGTGACGAGTCAGGAATAAGTGATGCAGACAACTCCAAATTGACGGGTGCCAACGGGTTTTCTGGGATAGAATCAACATCAATCAATGCAGGGTCAACGAAAACTGCAATTGGAATAAGGACCGGTGCTGGAGGCAACTGCACCGCCCCAACTTCCTTTCCAAGAGCGGCAAATGCAGTTCCAGACGGACCCGGATCACTTTTTTTACCAACCCTGGCCCATAGATTCGGAACAGCGGTTACAAGCTGTTCGGGAATTAATATTTTTTTTTCCTTTGTTGAGCACCACCGCGGGTCGGGTGGCTTAGCAACAACCGGTTTGGGAGGAGCCGATTTGGGTGGAATGATCGATGAAGTCGGTTTACCACATTTAGTTATTGGATGCCCAATTCGATTACAACCCAAACAATACATTGGCAAATCATCATAAACAACAGATTGCCAAAAGCCTTTTCCTGTTTTAGCATTAGTTACCCGAATACGATTCGACAATTCCGATAAAAGATCAACTTCGTTACAAACCTTGGCAATACTCGGCGGTGGGAGCGTCGAGAGCAAGAGGCTGCCCCACCGTTGTGGCAAGAGAGAAAATCATGGTTTTGTTGTACAAATGGATGGGTAATCCCTCATAGCCAATCCAAATGGGAACTATGGAGGATTCAACATTAACATCGAAATCATATGTCCACTTGAATACCCTCATAGTGAGGCCAATGAAAAAAAGTATCAAAACATGATGAGGGTCAATCCGACCAATCCAAAAATTCCCCTTAAATACTACTTTATGAAAAGACTTTCGTAAAGAATCCAAAGCCGGTGCATATTTCTGGAATTTGCCAACAAGAGCAAATCTCCAAGGGAGAATTAAAATAGCATGAGCCTCCGCCGGGATGACGAGCTTTGGTTCTCCTTTGAAAACCTCTAATTGAGTAATTGGCAAATTGATTGCCATAGTGTGGGAGGCCGACAACAATTCCGCAAAACTTTTTTGTTTCCACAGTGAAGAAACTGGGGCGGGACCCAAGGCGGCCTGCTGGCCTTCAGCCATGGAAGCCGCAGGAAGATGAAGAGAAGGGCAAAAAGAAATCCGAAAAATTAGGAGGAAAAAATGCAGTTTCGGCTCGCCTTTTTGCATATTCATTGGGAATGACTGTTGGAAGCTCTTCCATTTACGAAAAGTGCAATTATAAACTTCGATTAATCATACCGACACACACACAAATTGAGCTTAAACAAACTATTTCGAATGAATAAAAGCTTAACTGGAGAATGGTTAATTAAGGACAAAGGGAAACTATGGTCCAATTATAGGTTTTAAGAAAGAATTATATAATAAACCGAACACTAGACTACTGCATTTTGATAGGTTTTGATGTTTCGTTCTAAGAACACATTTTGATTTTTCAATTGATACTAAAGGGTGTTTTGGAGTTCAGAAACTTCGAAAGTTGCACTATAAATTTCGAGGCCTATCAAACAAGGACTTGATGAGCAAAATCCATTACCAATAAAAAAAATATTAGGCCTAGGAATAGAGAATTAAAATCAAATAAAGGTTAATAAACGGGTAGGGGTCTCCCCGTCCCTATACCATTTTGGTGGTTTTATGAAAAATAATATTTTTTTTATTAAATTAAGGTTTGACAGTTGGAATAATGATTTTTATTAATATTGGTATCCATATTTCTATAATAAACAATTCACGTTTTCTGAAAATTGTGGAAAACCGGATTAAACTAGAAACCTGTTTAAGTAGTACTTTTATACCACGAATCTAGTACTTCCAAAGGGATTATGATGATTCCTTAGAAAGGCATACATCCAAAATGCAATTTAAAAAAAAAAAACTTTGCCATATTATCCCTTTCAATATAATTTTCTGCATCAATAATGTTTCCAATATAGCTGTCTAAATAGAAAACAATTTCCCACTTTCCCAACTCGAAATTAGGAATTTTTGTCCAAATACACATGTATTATTGTACTGTAATCTACAAAAAAAATTCACAACGAAAAAGAGTTTTAAACCAAACCAAATGCAATTAACATGCTCAACATGCAATAAAAAATATTGCTAAATAAAGAATCTCACACAATAAAAAAATATAGTCGAAACTACAAGAACAATTAAGAAATAGAGTCGAAACAAATACTTGTAGTTGCATCTTTACTCGATGCTACATTCAAGAAGTAAACTTCCAAACTATGAGAATCTGAGTTTCAGTTGGAAAATAAAGCTTCACTTCCCCACAAAATTTATATCATAAGGAGAAAAGTATTTTATCTAGTCTAACTGGGTCCCTTCAGCATCTGGCTGCACATCAAGACATTCTTTATCATTCCAAGGCGTGAATGATCCTTCTTGAGTAAGATTCTGGAGCAGTAGAGACCAAATTTCCGTGTAAGAAAAACATTAGAATAGAGAGAATATGAAAACAAAGTAGAAAGGTTAAAGCCGATACTCTTGAAGAAATGGTTTTGAATCCAAATTTAGTAGTAAAAAATAATCATTATCGAAGTAGAATAACTTAGGGTAAAACAATTAGTCATAGAATTAGCAGTTGAGAATAAGAACCGGTTAAAAAAATACTCCTTATCCTCATTAGGGGTATGAACAATCGTTCACTATTGTAAGTAAGACCTGAAATAGTTAAAGGAAAGGGATACTTGCAGCCCAAGAATTACTGTTTCACACCAATACTAGTTCATTAGCAACGACGAAGAAAACCAGGTCTAGATATCATATTTATTGATCCTAATAAATATATCAGAAATTGAGTATCATGGAAACAAGTACTATAAATTTCTGAAGAAAATGAAAATTTAATTAGAATATCACCAAAACCTAGAAATCCCACCATACTATGATTTTGAAACAATGGCAAGAACTAAAAGAGTTACTCGTAAACAAACCCCTTTTAACACGGTGCGTTTGAACAGCATTTTAAATCTTAAATTTCAAAATTAGTTCAATATCCCTATTCAGAAATAATTCAACTTTGCAAAATTTGAGGTCAAATCTTAAATAAAATGTGTTATCAATGCAAGCGGAAGATTTTTTCTCCACGTATCATATTTTATCTTCCCCTAGGGGTAATCACAATTTAGCTAAAAACTAAAGTGAAATGAGAAAATTAGTTTATTCGGGTATAGTGTCCAAAACCTATAAACAAGACATAACATTTTTTTACCTCTAGCCAAAAGAAATAGCCACGTAACAAATTGAACTGTTGAAGGTCGTCATTGATGGCTGCTTGAATCTTTCTTTTAAGATCTGCAAAGATTATTTCAAAAGTAAATATATAGGGAGATCGAAAATTGGCTACATCTTAGTGAAATATAAACTTTAGAAAAAGTGAGAGCCAACATATAAGAAGGTATATGAATCTTAACTTGGTAGTTCGAATATTGTAAATGACTATATAAGAAAGTAGACAATTAAAGTAGTGCCACTAGGGGGGAAAAATCAGTTATCGATGAATATTACCAAATATATAGCCATTAGCCATTCTGTCACAAGAACCAAAAGCATCTAGGTTTAAGTATTCCTAGGGGAACAATATGTATTTGTTAGCAATATGGGAGCAAGACACATATGGGTAATACCATTCGACATCTACTGATTCTATATGAATATACTTCATTTATTAACAATAATATGGAAGAACGTATCGATTCACCAAAGAGTATAGGTAAAAAGTATTTCAAATGATTTATTAACAACTTTCATACTTTACTTTAGTCATTGTCAGTGTAGAAAATATGGCTAATTTTAAAATAATAGTGTGGTGATCTATAAAGAATCTTAGTAGGTAATAGACAATAAATAATCATATTACCAGAATGGTGGTCAAGATATGATTTTCCCATTTTAGATGACGGTAAGAATTTCACCCCTCCAGACCGCAAATCTATATGCTTATTCTGAGCTTTCTTTTCAGTAATTTTCTTCATAAGTCTTTTGTGCTCTTCTTTGTCATATGGCTTGCTCAGAATTCCCATAATCTGCACCCTAAAATTTGAACATCCATTTGTCCTTGGTTTGGGAATGCGGCTAGCAATCATACTTATCTCTTTTAGATCTGACTTAATAAATGTAAAAAAAAAAAAAAGGAAATTACATAGGAAATAATTTCAACCAATGAAAATGAATGAAGAAGAGAGAAGTAGTAATGAATACTTTTCCAAAATAGTATTCTAACAATTTAGTTTGTCATGAAAATGTCCATAAGTTTTATTTAAATAATTTTAGTTAGATATCTTTTAAGTTTAAGAAAAGTCTAGTCTCACCGCTTGTCCCACTACATATTCCCACTTAAACTCTTGTTTGTTGCTCATGGGCATTTTTTTTAAAGTAAATTTGTCATGTCAGTCCATCTCACACCATATCATCTGGAGAAAAAATAGCCTAAGTCGACAAATTTTCTCTTGAAAATAAAGCGCATTCCAACTTTGCCTGAGACATATGTGGTTCCTCGTTCGAATATGATTATCTCCCATTTGGCCTACGCCGATGACATGATGATTTTTTGTAATGGAGGAAAGGGAGGTTTGCGGAGATTGATGATCTACATTCGTGAATATGAGTTGTTTTCGGGACGAAAAATAAACTCCCAAGCAAGAGCTCTTTCTACATTTCGAATAAAACGCAAAAGCAGTCAACTTCTTGAGATTGAGAACCTCACGGGCTTCAAACATGGTACGTTCCCTTTCCTCGTATCTTGGTTGCCCACTTTTCACTGGGAAGATCGAAGGTAGTGTACTTTGCTTCGTTGGTTGATAAAATTGCGGCAAGAGTGGAGGGTTGGCGGCAGTAAACTATTGAGCTTTGGGGGCCGGCTAATACTAATCCGACATGTTCTACTTTCCATGAATCTATATGTATTAGCATCTCGCGCATCCACCTACCTGTGTTCGGGAGATATAGAGCGTATTCTTGCCAATTTCTTATGGGGGCCATTCGGTTCATGGAAACAATCGACATTGGATGTCGTGGCAAAGACTTTGTCTGCGATGAGTTACAAAATGGATTGGGACTTAACAAACTTGCGAGGCTTTACTGCATGACTTTTTCCTATAAATTATGGTGGCGATTCGTAACCACGGTATCAATATGGAGAGATTACATGATGGATAGATATTGCAGGGATTGTGCTCATCCTACTCTTGTGGAATTTCAGCCACACGATTCCAAAGTATGGAGAAGACTGCAGACAAGTGAAAGAAGACGCGAATCACACATTGGCCTCCTAATTAGAGGGGAACCGCCTCATTCCCAGTACGAATCCCTTTGTCGAAGAAGGAAAATTATGCATGAGCAACGTTGCATTCAATCAAAGAGAATCCATCTCTCAACATCCGAATTTGGAAGGTCGGGTTGACAACGAGACTGCGCCCATTGTGCGGCTCAGCGATCGCCTCGGGTAGTCTTAGGACATGGGCTGGATCGTTGGATTTGGAAGCTAGACACACATGGCCGTTGCACAATATCCTCAACATTAAAAACAATTACAAACCCGACCGGGGCATTGCTTGGGTACACGGAGGATGATCCGGTCTTCTAAGCTCGCCACTCGTCGTTACTGGATATTCATGTGGAAGCTCTTTAACAAATATATCGCCCTTGACGAGGTACGCAAAAAATGGGGTTGCTCTTTAGCTTCACATTGTCATTGTAAGAATGGGGATGATAGTTTTATGCATCTTTTTGTTGAGTGTGAGGCTGCGATTTATTTGTGGAAATCTGTATGTGGGAAGGTGGGTGTTGATTGGAATACTTTGAATTGTGACTCCCCCAACTCTTTGCTCAAACAATTGTGGTGGAAAGGAAAAGGCAAATGGATAGATGTTTATGTGATTCTCTCTTCTGGGATATGCTGGATTCTGTGGAGAGCTCGTTGCAGATTTTATTTCGATGGTATACGGTCCCAATGGCGGAGGGTTACTACGGGAGTTTGAAGTCTATGTGAGGCCCATCCTCATGGCGAGATGGACTATACGGCTTATATAGAGGGGACTCGGGCACCTAGGCTGGTCCAAAGCGGATCGCTGTGAAGGTGATACGGTGGAGACAGCCCTCCTATGAGGGGAACTACATCTTTCTTAATTGTGATGGGGCGTCGCGGGGCAATCCCAGGGACCGAGCTGGGAGCAGTGGGAATTTTAAGACAGACCCTTCCGGAGCGTTTATAGCAGCTTTTTCATTTGTTTTTGGGGGATTATGTGACTAATAATGTCGCTGAAATGGAAGCCATATATGCCGGATTGTCTTTGGCCAAGAAAATAGGATTTCACCAAGTAATGGTACAAACAGACTCTCTCATACTTTGCAATGCGATCAAGCTCCGGACTATTAAGGTATGGAATTTGGACACCTTGTTTCAAAGGATTTTGCGACACACAAATATCTACAGGGTGATACATATCTACAGAGAAGCAAACAAAGTAGCGGATATGCTTGCCAATGAGGCTTGTGATCTCCGTACTGCCCGTGAATACCGAGACTTCAGAAGCTTGCCACAGACAGTTCAGGGGACATGCACATTAGACATTTTAGATACACCATATTTGCGATGTATTTAATAGTAAAACTGTTCAGGGTAGCATTTTACTGCTTTGCATACTAGCTTAGTCATATATATTGTTACATCCTTGATCATATGATAAATGATCAAGGTTACACATTTGCATACTTTCTTGTATTTGGGAGGTAAGGTTTATGCCCCCCTCTCACCTTCTTTTGCCGATTTGGCTTTCTTAATAAAACGGGGGCCCGCCCCACCACGCTGGTGGATTTATTAAAAAAAAAAAAAAAAAAAAAAAAAAACTTTGCCTGAGACTTTAAGCCAAATTTTGTGAGACAGACGGTGATAACACTCTATCTTTTTGTATACATAATAAGATATGTGACTAAATTATACAAATAAAATAAATGGTACATATTGAAGAAAACAAAAGTAGTTAGAAAAACATCTAAAATAAAATCAATCTATGAGGCGCCTTATAGTCTCATTTGGTGGTTGGTCATGAGTAGGCTATTTTGACTTTCCTTTCTTGGAACATGAAGCATTATTTGGCTGGGAACTTTGAAGATTCATATCTTCATACACTATTACAGTTGAGGAGTTCAAAGGTTGATAAATTGCATTAGAACCTTCAACCCTCATGTTTTCAAGGAACATTGAATATTCAGGATCGTCTTTAGGTTTTTTCCACTGAGTTTTGGAAAGGCTAACAAAAATTTCCTGCCTTTCACCATCTGCTTCATAGTTCGGAAATGTTATAGGCTCTGATAACCCAGTTTCTTCATTGGCTTGAAGTAAATAAGAATATCCATCTTTCTTCAAATTACGCAAAAACAATGCGAAATCTGGATCATCACCAACATAAACAGGAAATTGAGGTTGAGAATCTTGACAAATGGACATGTAATCATTTTTCATATATTTATTATAGCCATTTCTTGCATTTCCATTATATCCGTTTATCATCAACCTCAATGATTTCTCGGAAAACTGCACATGCTTTTTGGTGTTGGAAAAGTTCTCCTTAAAATATTTCAAGTCATCAGCAACATCATTAGAATTAGTAGAAGCCATTTTTCCCTTAATCAAACTAGAATGGAACTCAAAAGAAGAAGTTCCAACAAATTTTCCTCCTTAATCCTAAAAAAGGGTTCTATTCAAGTGTGGACCATTCAGAATTTAGAACTCAAAGTTCCTGCAATTCATAAAAAATAATTATTATAAAACTCGTAGGATTGAGGCATCTGCTATAACTTGAATAATGAAACTAAGAAATAAGTAAGAAAATTTAAAACACCAAAACAATCAAGCCTCAATTTTGATGGATTTGTAGTAATATTTATCAAAAAATCGAGTTTTATGACGTTCATATCGGACCTATTATTCCCCACATCGTCTAGTATTCAGTATACCTTAGAATTATAAATGGTTATACGTAATTAGAACTATAATTTGAATATGAACAAAAATTTAAAAATGGGCTATTGGATGAATGGTGAAACAAAATTGAATTCCGGAAATCATCAATAATAATCATTGAGGAGTACTGCAAATGTTAAGAGGAAGAAACAAATTACCTTGTTCATAAGGTTCACTTTTTGCTATGTTGGAAATGAAGTCTAGAAAAAAAAAACTAGAATGCTTTATCATATATATCTTTTTGGTTGGTTCAACAAACACTGAAAATAAGTCAACTATTTGCGTCAAATATATATATTTTTTTGTTTCTCGTCTTGTTCAGGACAAAATTGTGATCAATGTCCGTTATCAAACGCAACATTCCAAAAACTAACTCTCTCTCTCTCTCTCTCTCTCTCTTCATTTACTTTCAGTTACATCTCGGACTTTTCAAAAACAAAATGACAAAAACATAAAAGTGGTCCATAATATTTTTTTTGTTTATTTCAGAAGGAAAGAATTTATTAAAATCATAAATTCAAGGAAAAAGACAGCTACAGTAATCTTAAAGCATTTAAGTATTTTTAAATTATATAATATTTCCGCACACTTATTACATCGTTGTTTTTTAAACAATGCAACAAGTACATAAAGGAGTCATGAATCACGACAACTCTAAATTACATATATAAGAGCTTTTTATCTGAATAAATATCCGCACATGGCAGTGTCTTTTGGGGGAGGAAGTTTTTTGGCAAAGACAAACATAATCCGTCCTTACTGAATCACGGATTCCGTCTTCATTTGACGTGAAAATATTTTGACACATCTGACGAAGACGGATTCATAGAATTCGTCCTTTGATTGTTAATATACTCCCCAATTCCGTATAATGTACCGCAAAAACAACAAATACACAATCTCATGTCGCCGCCGCAAAGAAAATGGATTGAAATAATATGCCATCCTTCTTCCTTTATTCCCAAATTTTAACATTCATTATTTATCTCCATCTCAAGTAATTTTCTTAGTCTCCATCTCTACATAATATTTTTTTTCTTTATTTCAAAAGGAAAGAATTTCTTAAAATCACATATTAAAGGAAAAAGATACCATTAGTAAGCTCAGAGCATTTAAGTTATTTTTAAATTATATAATATTTCCTCGCATTTATACATCATTATTTTTTAAACAATACAATATAGACGTAAATGAGTCACGACAACTCTAAAATACATGTATAAGAGTTGTTTATCATAATAGTATTATTTATGAAGAAAGATTCGTTCATGGAAGTGTCATTTGGGGGAGGGATTGTTTTGACAATGACTGGAAAAATATGTCCTTACTGAAGGACGGGTTCTGTGAATCCGTCTTCATCTAACGTGAATTTTTTTTGACACATAAGATGAAGACGATAATGAAATTCGTCCTCCAAGCCCTAATATACTTCCCAATTCTGCAAAACGCACAATAGAAACAACAAACACACACAACCTTCTCTCGTCGCCTCATCTCGTTTTCGCCGCTAGTCATTGTCGCCCCTAAAGAAGACGGTTAGCTACAATACATCCTCATTCTTCCTTCTTTCCAATTTTTAACATCAATTAATCTCCATCACTCAAGTAATTTCTTTAGTCTCCATCTCATTTTTTTATTTGATTATGTAATTTTTTTTTAATTCTTAATTTTGTAAATTTGTTTTTAATTATGTATTTTATGTTTTTATTTATGTTTTATGTATTTATGTTTTTATTTATACTTAATTATTAAGAAACAATAAACATTATTTATTACTTTTCATTAATATTATGTACAATGATATGTAATTCAATTAATATGATACATGAATTTTTTTAAGATACAATGCTTTTTTATACAATCAAAATTTAACTTCAATAAATTACAAAACTCTCTTTAAATTAACAAATATTAATTTATTAGTTAATTAATATCTCTATAAAATAATAAAATATCATGGTCCCAACAATATTAATTTATAGAGGTTTTACTGTATTTGGTGTGTTTTTACAAAAATTTTAAACTGCACCAGTTTGAGAAAATTTGAAATCGTATCAAACCAATTAAAATTTCAAACTGCACTTTTTAATTTTATGTGATTTTTCAATTTATGTTGAGATTTTTACATTTGCGAGCATATTTAGAATTCCTATTACTTGGAATTTTCTTGATGTGCCTTTTGAGGGTTAGAGTTAGATCTTAATCTATTTTTTTGAATGCCCAGTCCTAGATGTGAAGTTGGAATATTGAAACTCCTATAATGACTAATTTATAATTATATTTGAAATTTATATATTAGTATCTTGATTTTTTTTCCCAAAAGAAATAATAGGCAATACAAGAACTAATATATTTTGCAAGATCAACAAATCAATAAGCTATCACATTAAATTACTACTATGAACTCCACCACAGAGAGATAGTATATAGAGTTTTATCATAAGTGGATTGTTAGAAATCTTGTCACGGTGTACACATATATTGTCTTTTCTAATTTTACATATAAAAATTAATATTGTACAAGCGCGTGCAATATTTCAAAATGTACAAATATATTGGTTTTTGTCATTTTACAAAACAAAGTTAATGCTATATATAAAAGCAATTACATATTTCCAAGATGTGTACAAATATATTGTCTTTTCTCATTTTACATAACAAACCAAAGTTAAAACAATGAAAGCGATTACAAATGTGGGAGATAATAATTGCTATATATAAATTAGAAATGAAGAGTGGAGATAGAGAGATGTGAAGAATTTTTCCTTAAATATTTTATTTTATTGTAAATAAGTTCTAGAATATTTTTACTTCTAAAGGGATCTTTATTAATATAATATAATTAAACTATAGAGCATATATGCAGTTAAATTTACGATTTGAAAATTTTCAAACTGCACCAAACCAATTAAAACTTCAAATCGTGTAATTAGTTACCTGTTGAATTTTCTTGAAGACTCCTACTAACAACTACTTGGAAGTCATCTCTTATTTGTTAAAATTGATATTTTAAGGTGGCCATATATGCAAAGGTCCATACTTTCATACTTTCGACAATTGCATTCAACGTGTGGTAAATAGTTAATTTTTGGGTCTTTATAACTTATTTGAACCCGATTTAATTAAATTTGACCATATAAATTTATTAAAAATATAAAAAATTGAGATTAACCGGAGTTGTTGTGCGTGAAAAGACTTTAGTATATCTTTGAAAAAATATCACGTTACAGCTTATACATTGAGAATGACTGTTGGAAGCTCTTCCATTTACGAAAAGTACATTTATAAACTTCGATTAATCATACCGACACATACACCAATTGACCTGAAACAAACTATTTCGAATGACTAAAAGCTTAACAGGAGACTAGTTAATTAAGGAAAAAGGGAAAGTACGGTCCAATTATAGGTTTTAAGTAAGAATAATAAAATAAACCGAACACTAGACTACTGCATTTTGCTTGGTTTTGATATTTCCTTCTAAGAACACATTTTGTTTTTGCAATTGATATTAAAGGGTGTTTTGGAGTTCAGAAACTTCGAAAGTTGCACTATAAATTTTGAGGCCTATCAAACAAGGACTTGATGAGCAAAATCCAATTGCAATAGAAAAACTATTAGGCCTGGGAATAGAGAATTAAAATCAAATTAAGGTTTGAGTGTTGGAATAATGATTTTTATTGTATCCATATTTCTCTAATAAACAATTCAATTTTTCTGAAAATTCTAGAAAACCGGATTGAACTAGAAACCAGTTTAAGTAGTACTTTGATAACACGAATCTAGTACTTCCAAAGGGATTATGATGATTCCTTAGAAAGGCATACATTCTAAATGCAATTAAAAAAAAAAAAAAAAAAACTTTACCATATTATTCATTTCAATCTAATGTTCTGCATCCATAATGTTTCCAATATAACTCTCTAAATAGAAAATAATTTCCTACTTTCCCATCTCAAAATTAGGAAGTTTTGTCCAAATACACATTTATTGTTATGTACTATAATCTACAAAATTTTGCAAACCGAAAAAGAGTTTTAAAACCAAACCAAATGCAATTAACATGCTCAAATTGCAGTAAAAATTATTGCTAAATAAAGAAGCTCACACAATTAATAAATATAGTCGAAACTACAAGAACAATTAAGAAATATAGTCGAAACAAATACTTGTAGTTTCATCTTTACTAGATTCTACATAAAAGAAGTAAACTTCCAAACTATGAAAATATGAGTTTCAGTTGGAAAATAAAGCTTCACTTTCCCACAAAATTTATATCATAGCGAGAAATGTATTTTATCCAGTCTCACTAGGTCCCTTCTGCTTCTGGTTGCGCATCAAGACATTCTTTATCATTCCAACGCATGAATGATCCTTCTTGAGTAAGATTCTGAAGCAGTAGAGGCCAAATTTCCATGTAAGAAAAACGTCAGAATAGAGAGAATATGAAAACAAAGTAGAAAGGTTAAAGCCGTTACCCTTGAAGAAATGGTTTTGATTCAAAATGTATTAGTATAAAAGAATCTTTCTTGAAGTAGAATAACTTAGGGTAAAACAATTAGTCATAGAATTAGCAGTTGAGAAAAGTAACTGGTTAAAAAAATACTCCTTATCCTCATTAGGGGTATCAACCATTGTTCACTATTGTAAGTAAGACTTGAAATAGTTAAAGGAAAGGGATACCTTTTTTTTTTATTTTTTTATTTTTTTTTTGAAAACTAGACCATTTATAAGTATGGTCTAGTTTATTACAATTATTATTATAAGACCTCACCAGAGGAGGAGAAGTAGAAGACCCCGTGAGGGGAGAAGTAGATGACCTCGTTGAGCGGATGTCGTAGAAGTCCCGTTGAGCGGGTGCCCCGTGAGGGGTGTATAAGACCTCACACAAGGGAACCCAAAGAAATGACAATTAAATCATTCCCCTTGTGTGAGGGAGGTATCGAACCTGGACCTCTCGGTCACAGGCAGTGGATGTTACCCACTGGGCTACCATGCCTTCGATAAGGAAAGGGATACTTGCAGCCTAAGAATTATTGTTTCGCACCATTACTAGTTCATTAGCATCGACGAAAAACACCAGGTCTAGATATCATATTTATTGATCCTAATAAATATATCATAAATTGAGAATCATGGAAACAAGTACTATTAAGTTTCTGAAGAAAATGAAAATTTAATTAGAATATCACCTAAACCTAGAAATCACACCATACTAATTTGAAACAAAGGAAAGAACTAAAAGAGTTACTCGTAAACAAATCCCTTCTAACACGGTGCGTTTGAACAACATTTTAAATCTTAAATTTCAAAATTAGTTCAACATATATACTAACAAATAATTGAACTTTTGCAAAATTTGAGGTCGAATCTTAAATAAAATATGTTATCCATGCAAGCGGAAGATGTTTTCACCACGTATCATGTTTTATCTTCTCCTATGGGTAATCACAATTTAGCTAAAAAATAAGGTGAAATGAGAGAATTAGTTTATTCTTGTATAGTCTTCAAAACCTATAAACAAGACATAACATTTCTTTACCTCTAGCCAAAAGAAATAGCCACGTAACAAATTGAACTGTTGAAGGTCATCATTGATTGCTGCTTGAATCTTTCTTTTAAGATCTGCATAGGTTATTTCAATAGTTAATATATAGGGAAATTGAAAATTGGCTACATCTTAATGAAATATAAACTTTATAAAAAGTGAGAGCCAACATATAAGAAGGTATATGAATCTTAACTTGGCAGTTCGAATATTGTAAATGACTATATAAGAAAGTAGACAATTAAAAGAAGTGTCACTTGCGAACAAAAAACAGTTATAGATGAATATTATCAAATATATAGCCATTTACCAAACTATCACAAGAACCAAAAGCAGCTAGGTTTAAGTATTCCTAGGGGAACAATATGAATTGGTTAGCATTATGGGAGCAAGATACACATGTGTAATACCATTCGACATCTACTGATTCTATATGAATATACTTTATTTATTGTATTCTTGGGAAGTTAGGGATTCTAATCGTACAATAATATGGAAGAACGTATGGATTTAGAAAAGAGTATAGGTAAAAACTATTTCAAATGATTTATTAACAACTTTCATACTTTACTCTAGTCAATGTTAGTGTAGAAAATATGGCTAATTTAAAAATATTAGTGTGGTGATCTATAAGGAATCTTAGAAGGTAATAGACAATAAAAAATTATATTACCGGAATGGTGATCAAGATATGATTTTTCCATTTTAGATGACCGATAGAATTTCACCCCTCCAAAGCGCAAATCTATATGCTTATTCTGAGCGTTCTTCTCAGTAATTTTATTCATAAGTCTTTTGTGTTCTTCTTTGTCATATGGCTTGCTCAGAATCCCCATAATCTGCACCCTAAATTTTGAACATCCATTTGTCCTTGGTTTGGGAATGCTGCTAGCAATCATACTTATCTCTTTTGATTCTGACTTAATAAATGTAAAAAAAAAGGAAATTACATAGGAAATAATTTCAACCAATGAAAATGAATGAAGAAGAGAGAAGTAGTAATGAATACTTTGCCAAAATAGTATACTAACAATTTAGTTTGCCATGAAAATTTTCATATTTTTTTTTCCAATAATTTTAGTCAGATATCTTTTAAGTTTAACAAAAGTCTAGTCTCACTGCTTGTCCCACGACATATTCTCACTTAAAGTCCTTTTTACTGCTCATGTGCATTTATTTTTTAAGTAAATTTCTCATGTCGGGCCATCTCACTCCATATCATCTGGAGAAAAAATTGCCTGAGTCGACAATTTCCGTGAGATAGACGGTGATAACTCTTTTTCTTTTTGTATACATAAGAAGATATGTCACTAAATTATACAAATAAAATATATGGCACAGTTTGAAGACAACAAAAGTAGTTAGAAAAACATCTAAAATAAAATCAATCTAAGTGGCGCCTTACACTCTCATTTGGTGGTTGGTCATGAATAGGCTGTTTTGACTTTCCTTTCTTGGAACATGAAGCATTATTTGGCTGGGAACTTTGAAGATTCATATCTTCATACACTATTACAGTTGAGGAGTTTGAAGTTTGATAAATTGCATTAGAACCTTCAACCATCAGGTTTTCAAGGAACATTGAATATTCAGGATCGTCTTTAGGTTTTTTCCACTAAGTTTTGGAAAGGCTCAAAAAAATTTCATGACTTTCACCATCTGCTTCATATTCCGTAAATGTTATAGGCTTTGGTAACCCAGTTTCTTTGTTGGCATGAAGTACATAAGAAGATCCATCTTTCTTCAAATTACACAAAAACAATGTATAATCTAGATCATCACCAGCATAAATAGGAAATTGAGGTTGAGAATCTTGACAATGGGACATTTTTATTTATTTTTTAATAAATTCACCAACGTGGTGGGGCGATCCCCCGTTTATTAATAAAAGCCGAAGCAAAGATACATAGAGGGGGCGTAATACCAAAACCTCTAAGTAGGTGGAAACATATCCACTCCATACAAAAAGAGACAATGCAAAAATAAACCATTTATCACATGATTTAGGTGTTACAGTCATTCCTATATTAAATTATGTAATTCAAACTACAATAGCAAAAAAGCTTAGTGAAGCCGTACATAGGGAGTACCACACCTATCAAGTTCCAATAAACCGCGAATGGGCAAAGGCAGTAACATAAAGTGCTGCAAAGTTTGAGAGATTCGTGTACTACAAGCCAATTTTGCCAATGCATCAGCCACCGAATTCACTTCTCTATAAACATGCTCAATCCTGCAAGTTCCCCGAAGATGCAAAATTTCACGAAATAAACAATCCAAAGTCCAATGAGTGATCGTACCTTTAGTCAGGGCCTTGGCCAGTACCAAAGAGTCCGTTTGAATGGATACATCCAAGATGCCGAGGCTGTGCACTAAAGTCAAACCTTCGCTTAAAGCTTTCATTTCAGCAAATAGACTTTGCAAGTATCACCCAGAAAAGCATAAAAAGAAGCAACAAAAAGACCCTCGCGGCAACGAATGATGCCCCCAATGCCGGATGGTCCTGGATTACCTTTCGAAGCGCCATCAATGTTCAAAACGTATTTCTCCGTCCCAGTAATACCCCATTTGACAATCAAGTTTCTTCGCGGAGCAAATACTGGTTGAGAGGGCGCTAAGACGATGCCGCAAGCACTCTGCAAAAGATGGACTTGATCCCGAAAGTGAGCCAAAATACCCGCTTGGGAGATATTCTTGGTGTAAAAAAACAAACCTGCAGCGAGCCTTCCAAAGAACCCAACATGCCAAGCAAGCCAAAAGAATAAGAGTTTTGGAATTACCCGAGGTCCCAGAGTACCACCAAAACACCAATAGGTTGACTTGGCAATGGGACATGTAATCATTTGTCATATATTTATCATAGCCATTTCTTTCATTTCCAATATATTCGTTTATCATCCGCCTCAATGATTTCTTGGAAAACTGCACACACGTTTTCGTGTTGGAAAAGTTCTCCTTAAACAATTTTAAGTCATCAGCAACATCATTTGAATAAGAAGGCATTTTTCCCTTAATCAAGCTAGAATGGAACTCAAAAGAAGAAGTTCCAACAAATTTTCCTCGTTAACCCTCCAAAAAAGGTTCTATTCAAGTGTGGACCATTCAGAATTTAGAACTAAAAGATCTTGCAATTCATAAAAAATAATAATTATAAAACTCATAGGATTGAGGCCTTTACTATAACTTGAATAATGAAACTAAAAAATAAGTAGGAAAAATTAAAACACCAAAAACAATTGAGTCTCAATTTTGATGGATTTTTAGTAAGATTTATAAAAAAAAAATCAAGTTTTATGACGTTCATATCGGACCTATTATGCACCACACTGTCTAACAAAATTTATGTTTTTTTTTTTTAAAAAAAAGACCATTTATAAGTATGGTCTAGTTTATTACAATTATATTATTAGACCTCTCCAGAGGAGGAGTAGTAGAAGCCCGTTGAGCGGGTGCCCCGTGAGGGGAGTAGTAGAAGTCCCGTTTTGAGCGGGTGTCGTATAAGTCCCGTTGAGCGGATGTCCCGTGAGGGTCCTAGAAGTCCCGTTGAGCGGGTGTCGTATAAGTCCCGATGAGCGGGTGCCCCATGAGGGGAGTATAAGACCTCACACAAGGGAACCCAAAGAAATGACAATTAAATCATTCCCCTTGTGTGAGGTGGGTATCGAACCTGGACCTCTCGGTCTCAGGCAGTGGATGTTACCCACTGGGCTACCGTGCCTTCGATTGTCTAACATTCATTTAAATTATTGTTCTAATTACCTATAACCATTTATAATTCTAAGGTATCTAACATTCATTATACCTTATAATTATAAATGGTTATAGGTAATTAGAACAATAATTTAAATCTGAACAAGAGTTTAAAAAGGGGCTATTCGATGAATGGTGAAACAAAATTGAATTCCTGAAACCATAAATCATAATCATTGAGGAGAACTGCAAATGTTAAGAGGAAGAAAAAAAATTACCTCGTTCATAAGGTTCACTTTTTGCTCTGCTGGAAAATGAAGCTTAGAAAAAAGACTAGAATGCTTTATTATATATGATTGGTTGTGTCATTTGAAATTTCATCAAAAATTTCTACTTTCAATCTTATTATATTTGGCAAGAATAATTCATATTCATTGAAACCTGTGTAAAATTGTCCAACGGGATGACTCGTGATTGGTAGAAGATGTATGAAAATGGTAAATAATTAGAGCCTAGAAAAGAAATCTTCCACATTTAAAAATATGGTAAAGTATCCATCTCTTCCTAACGGTTACGTCTGTTCACTAAACAATGCAAATAAGTCAACTATTTGCGTCAACCTTTTTTTACTTTTTTTTTCACGTCTTGATCAGGGCACAATTGTGTTCAATGTCCATTATCGAACACAACATTCCAAAAACTAACTCTCTCTCTTCCTTTACTTTCAGTTATTACATTGTTGTTTTTAAACACTACAGTAAGTACATAAATGAGTCACGAATCACGAGAACTCTAAATTACATATATAAGAGTTTTTTATCCGAATAATATTGTTTATGGATAAACATCCGCACATGCCAGTGTCTTTTAGGGGAGGAAGTTTTTTGGCAAAGACGGACATAATCCGTCCTTACTGAAGCACGGATTCCGTGAATCCATCTTCATTTGACGTGAAAATATTTTGACACATCCAATGAAGAAGGATTCATAGAATTCGTCCTTTGAGTCCTAATATACTCCCAATTTAGCATAATGTACTGCAAAACAACGAATACACAGCCTCATGTCGCCACCGCAGATTGAAATAATATGTCATCCTTCATCCTTTATTCCAAAAATATAACATTCATTATTTATCTTCATCTCAAGTAGTCCATGGTATTTTTTTCTCTATTTCAAAAAGAAAGAATTTCTTAAAATCACAAATTAAAGGAAAAAGATACCAGCAGTGAGCTCGGAGAATTTAAGTTATTTTTAAATTATATAATATTTCCTCGAATTTATTACATCATTGTTTTTTAAACAATGCAATATATATGTAAATGAGTAACGACAACTATAAATTACATGTATAAGAGTTGTTTATCAGAATAGTATTATTTATGGAGAAAGATTCGTTCATAGCATTGTCATTTGGGATAAGGATTGTTTTGACAATGAATGACAGAATATGTCTTATTCTTCTTCTTACGTGAATTTTTTTTGACACATAAGATGAAGACGAATTCATGAAATTCGTCCTTCAAGCCCTAATATACTCCCCAATTCAGCAGAACGCACAATAGAAACAACAAACACACACAACATTTTCACGTCGACTCATCTAGGTTTCGCTTCGTTGCCGCCCCGAAAGAAGACGGATTTCTACAATACGTCCTCATTCTTCCTTCATTCCCAATTTTTAACATCCATAAATCTCCATCTCCATTTCAAGTAATTTCTATAGTCTCCATCTCAATTTTTTATTTGATTCTGTAATTGTTTTAATTCTTAATTTTATAAATTTGTTTTTAATTATGTATTTTATGTTTTAATTATGTTTTATGTGTTTTTTTATTATGTAATTTATGATTAGATGGAGAATGTGTCTATGGCACCTGCGTTTGTCTATCCTGGACATCTAAACACGAATGTCTTATATCAACAATGTGATCACCGTTCTAACACTTTATGGGACGGTACAAATAAATTGATACTTAATAACCCTCTAGATTTCATTCGTTGTGAAAATATGTTTTGGCTAACGTATAGGAAAGAGTAATAAAGCAATGATCAATACGATTGATAGAATATGATTTGGAGAGTTAAGCCGCATAGGTAGTTTACTATGACCTACTCACTTCTTTAGTTGAGAGATGGTGACTTGAGACCCACACTTTTCAATTTCCTTGCGGAGAGACGATCGTCACCATGTAGGACGCTGGAGTCATTCTTTGACTGCTAATAGAAGGACAAACAATTACTTTAGACGAGATTAAGAATTACAACCCAGATAGAGGAACTCATCAATTGTTTGTTGTTTATCAAAATAAAAAAACTAGCCATTAGTGCTTACAACCGTCTGGGTCACACTGATCTGAACCCGGGAAACGGAATATATGTTTTCACAAAAAGGCAAAGCACACCCGGAGCAAAACGGCCAAGGCCAGTCGGAGCCTGACCTTCTATGTTTTTTTACGCTTTACCGCATAGTTGCTTGATTCCAGCCATGAACAATGTCCTCCAGCATATTCAAGAAGAGACGTCCCTGCAGAATACACTTGTTAGATACAGACTAAAGGTAGAGTGCAGCGGGCAAAGATTCAACTAACATGGAAAAAGGTCAGGAACTAACGTATATTAGAGCAATTGAAAGACCGTCTATGAAAAAACTCACAGAAAGCAGGGTCCCAAGACTCTCTAATAAGCATATCAAAGGAATAGCGCTTCAAGATATCCAACTCGAGTGTTTCTACATTTGACTCAATGGGAGGATTGGGGATAACAATGGACAAATTCCACTCCCGAGTAAAACCTTCTTGGGCAGCGCTGAAAAAGAAGAAGGATTATTTCAAACCCTTAAAAGTGGAAGGACCACTTGAAATTAACTCTTTCTTCTCTCATATCCCCTTAAGCTTACGCACAAACCAACCTATGTCTTGCTTCACGCCCACGGGAGCATTAGTTTTCACTTTCACCATGGGGATACTTCACAAAAGCATGTAAATGTTTTTATATTGGTAGGTACCCCGAAGATATGGCACAAAAGTATAAAGCAGGAAATTGATCTTGTCAAATTTGGACTCAATTGACTAAGATTTATGCTAAAGAAAGAACCTAATTTAAGAAACAGCTTGTGTGGGGGAATAGTCATCTCTCCCCGAAGTTGTTTTACATAAACGGTACCATAGCCCAGCGGGGTTGCACATGCCTTTTGTCCTAGTTCAGTTAATATACACATGTACTGGTCCGGGATAGACATATCGTTCCACAATTTTTAGTTACATGAGAAGCAATGGTTGATGCTTGACATTCCCTTAGAGGGCGGAAATTCTGAGGAGTCCGAGCAGGATGTTCTACGGGCGGTAAAGAACTATCCTAGTGACCCATCCTATTTGGGTATATCCTAGCTACGTCACCAAGAAATCATAAGTAAAACCCTCTGAAGATAATAAAATGTCATCCCCATCTATTTCTACTGAAGGGACATGATGAGGTTGCTTACCTCGATGAATGATTTTTTTTTGTGTCAGTACTTTAACGAAGTGAATAAGCTTCCCTGAAACAGAGGTTTAGATCGTGACTAAGCTTCGAAACCGAATGACTTAAGGAGTTGTGCCTTTATGTTTATGAGGGGCTAGAGGGGATAATCACGAATCAGGAACTTAAAAAGAAATAAACCGGAAATAGCAGCCAAAATTACACACTTCGCCGCAGAAAAAGAACAAGAAAATATAAAAAAGTAAAGACTGATTATTTGCAAGGTAAAGTCACTTACTGTTTAGGCTCATCTATTTATACGAAAATGAAAATTATGTTCGACACGGATATTTCATTGTACATGTGGACGTTATGTATTGGCAGAAGGCGAACGATGTGTCCTTAAGAAATTACAACGAAACCCGTCCCACGAAGGAATCCTTCGAGTAACGGTTGATTAACAAATCTTCGCGGGGATATAGATCAACTCTGGGAACCTTTATCGCTCCCGAACTTTTTTGGAAATAAGCCCGAACATTTACTTGGGCATTTTGTTATTATATTATATCCTCCGCATGTCCCAACCTGGACAAGGACGTTGACATACTACACTTATGAAGATCATAAACTTGGGAGACTCATTACCCGATGTTGTTTTTCAACAAGTTGAGAAAGTATTATTCATGTTGACCTAAGGTTTAACGTCTGCTGGATTCTTGATCTCGTGCATTCATTGTTACTGGTCCAAGAACTCAACTTTAGGCATCTTCACCCGAAGTTTGACACTACAAGAAAACAGGGAAACAGTGACGGCCGTTTCCGTCGGTAATCAGTCGCTAAACTAGCGACCGATTAACGACCGAATGACGTGGTCGTGTATTTTTCGTCGCTAAGCAAATTACCGACCGAATACCGACGGAATATATAGCGACCGAATATTCGGTCGCTATTTACCGACCGAATACCTACCGAATCGTCATCATTGTTGACTTTTGACTTTGACTGGTTAACGACTGAATACCGACGGAAATTCTAGCGACCGAATAATCGGTCGGTAAATAACGACCGAATGGTCAACATTGTTGACTTTTGACTTTGACTATATAACGACCGAATACCGACGGAAAGTCTAGCGACCGAATAATCGGTCTCTATTTACCGACGGAATAGCGACGGAATGGTCAAGATTGTTGACTTTTGACTTTGAATGGTTAACGACCGAATACCGACGGGAAATTTAGCGACCGAATATTCGGTCGCTATTCTGTCGCTAAATTGTTTTTTTATTTTGAAAAATAAATTTGAAATTAAATTAAATCCCTAATATAAAAAACAGCAATACGCACAGAAATACAAACCAGAAACAGTATTAATAAGATCCCAAATAGCAAAAATAATCAATAAACCCAAAAAACACAAGTTTACACTTCTCATTTACAATACAACACTCACAATCAAAGTGTGCACTTCTCATTACATTTCAACACTCACACACTTTGAATTATCAAAACTCACAATCAACACTCACACACTTTGAATTATCAAAACTCACATATTATACAATTAGCATACATTTCAATAATACACTAAGAAAACCAATAATACACCAAGAAAACTACATTGGATGTTAAAAAACTACATTTGAAAAACAAAGAAAATTATGAGAATTGGCAAAAAAATTGCAAGAAATTATAAGAATTGGCAAAAAAAAATTGCAAGACATTATAGAAAACCCATATATTAAAATCCAAGCGAGAAATCAGTACTACCTCCCTCCATTTTTGTTTTAATCTTCTCAAAATAGATGTATTTATTCCAATTGTTAAGAAAAAAAGCTAGAAAATGCAAGATTCTCACCTAACCCCCTAAAAAACCCCAACTGAAATCGGAGGTGGTGGCGATGTCTTGGAGGTGCTGGGAGGTGGTGGCGTCTGGAAGGAGGGAGGGGATTTGGGGGAAATCGCTGGAAGAGGTGGTGGTGAAGGTGGAGGTCGCGGTCAGGGCGTAATGAAGAATGAGGGAAAGGCTTCCTGCCTTAGATATATTTATAGAAATAAAACGCACAAAACGACGTCGTTTAGACATTTAATAATAGTGACCGAATAGCAACGAAATTGGCAAATTCGGTCGCTATTCGGTCGCCACTTAGCATGCTTAACACTTGTCCAATTTTTCAAATAAATTAGCCCGCGAAATAGCAAATGATGTCGTTTAGGCATTTAATAATAGCGACCGAATCGCGACGGAATTTTCCAATTCCGTCGCTATTCGGTCGCCACTTAGCATGCTTAACACTTGTCCAATTTTTCAAATAAATGAGCCCGCGAAAATGCAAACGACGTCGTTTAGGCATTTAATAATAGCGACCGAATAGCGACGGAATTTGCCAATTCCGTCGCTATTCAGTCGCCACTTAGCATGCTTAACACTTGTCCAATTTTTCAAATAAATGAGCCCGCGAAAAAGCAAACGATGTCGTTTAGGCATTTAATAATAGCGACCGAATAGCGACGGAATTAGCCAATTCGGTCGCTATTCGGTCGCCAATTAGCATGCTTAAACACTTGTCCAGTTTTCAAATAAATGAGCCCGCGAAATGGCAAAAAGACGTCGTTTAGGCATTTAATGATAGCGACCGAATAGCGACGGAATTTGCCAATTCGGTCGCTATTCGGTCGCCAATTAGCATGCTTAAACACTTGTCCAGTTTTCAAATAAATGAGCCCGCGAAATGGCAATAAGACGTCGTTGAACAATTTACGATTAGCTGTTTATGGATTTTTTAAAAAAATCCGACTAAAAATGTAAAACACAAGAGGGGGGGGGGGTGAATTGGGTTTTAGTCGATCTTGCAAACTTTTTCGATTCTATTCAATGCTAGTGAGAGTTTGAGCAAGATGAACAAAAACAAAACTTAAACCAAACACAAGACAAAGGATTTAGAGTGGTTCGATTCACTCAGAATCTACATCCACTACCTTGAGCCGCACCCAAGGATTTGCAACAACTTCACTAAGAAGACTTTTTACAATTGTGGCTAACTCACTAAAAGTTTTACAACACAACCACAATACACAAACTCACTAAGAGTTACTTGCCCACACTAATTAGGACTTTTACAACAATTACCCAATCACTAAGAAAGGGAATAAGATGGATAATAAACAAGGTTGTTCACTCTTCTAAGTGAAAGATATATACCTTTGAAGTACAAGAAGTTTAGCTCTTTAGAACATATGAAGCGCACTCTTTGTCTTGCTTTTGAAAGAACACTCTTGAATGATTTAGATCATAGAAATGAAGAGCATTTGCTTTGTGAGTGTTTAGACTTGATAAGAAATCAATCTATATTGTATGTGCAAGTCTTAGAGTCATTCTCTAGCTTTGGAGTATTTATACATTTCAAAATAGACTGAAAAACGACTCTGCAACGGTCATATAACGACTAGAAATCGCAGAGTTCGGTTGACCGAACAAACCACCTCGGATGACCAAAGTCATGCTCGGTTGAGCCGAAGCTAGGTCGGTCGACCGACCCAACCCATAGGTCGACCGAAGCCAATATTTTCACCTCTCAGTTTCTCTTCGGTTGATCCGAGCTTGAGCTCGGTTGAGAGAACTTCCTAAGTATGAGAGATGTTGATTTTTCACACGTTTTGAAATCTATTGAAGTCTAAAAGGTTTTCCCAAAAGGTAACAAGTAAGAACATTTGGAAAACCATTTTAAAAGACTTATACTTTGAAATCAAAGGCTTTTGAGATATGAACACATATGAGAATCATTTTGAAACTTAGCCTTTTGAAAACGTGTTTATGAAAACATGCAAGACTTGAGTGTAGAGCTTATGTTCATGAGAGCATTGGTTAGATCTTATAAGATAACGACTTATAATGACAAAGCTAATCTAACCAAACCTAAGTCTTCAATCTTCAATATCGACGAGATGCGCCTTTAAGTATAACTTTGAATCTTGATCATGGCTTGATTGAAGTACTTAGAGCTTCCATTATGAGAACCATTATTCTATCACAAAGATTGAGATCATTAGACACAACATCAAATGTTTGTCCATTATCAAAAACCGAGTTCGTTCGCCCTTAGGGCTTACAATCTCCCCCTTTTTTATTATGACAAACTTTGATGTAATTAGATAGAATATGGACAATATGAAGAACAAGGAAGCATGGCAAAAAGACAAAAATCAAATAAGAACAATGTCTAGTGCTTAGAAGATAAAACCAAGATGACAAAAGCACTAGCATGATAACTTCTTTTTGCCATTGCATTAGGGACTCTTTGAAGAGCCCTAAAACCCAACCAACCTCCTTTCCTCCTTCCTTCCATCATATGTAGCTTTCTTGTGTGTAATATACATACCTTAGTTTACACAAGAAGCTAAATTACAATTTTCATCAATGTTGATGTGAGTGCTAAGGATCCTATTATAAAGAACAAGCTCACACAAACATTAGAACTATCAATGGTTTGTTATCATCAAAACAACATAGGATATTTTGCCCTTCGGGCTAACAAAAAAGTCACCTGAAACCAAAACGGCGACGTTTAAATTTGTCCTTACACATTGGACTACCACTTCCAACTCTCTCCCCACCATCACCTTCTCCTCCTCCTCCTCCTTCCCCCCTCCGCCATCACCACCATCATCTCATCCACCTCTTGCAAACAATTCCTTGATCAATTATCAAAACCCATTTCAAACTTTATAGAAATTTTCAAAGAATCAAACAATTCAATTATCAATTATCAAAACACATTTCAAGCTTTCTAATTAATGGTTTGTAGAGATGGAATTTTTTATTGGAAAAACACCCCTGCTACTGTATATTGCCAAATCCATAAGCAATTTTAGAGAATAAAAAAAGAAGAGAAATTCACCCTCATTTCTTCAACAATTTTTTTTTGCAAATGCCAAACTGAATCCCAAAAAGATCAGATTTTTTTCTTGAAAAAACATTAAATTCGAAAATAAAAAGAGAAGAAAATCATGGTGGAGGAGTAGGGGATTCTATACAAGGTGGTGGTGGAGGGTGAATAAGTTGGGGTAGGTGGGGAGTGTACAAAGGGCGGTGGTGGAGGAGATGGAGATGGTGATGGTGTAGAAGGAGGTGGAGGAGATGGTCATGGAAAGATGGAAAGTTGGGGATGCTTTCTCGGTTGGCGGTGGGTGGTGGTGGATTGACGGATTTAGCTTCAAATGCCCTCAATGCCTCACAAATTGTCACCGACAAATGATGGAGAGGGAGGTGGTGGTGATGAATTTTGAGTTTTTAATAGAGTTCTTGAGCTTGTTTAGGTCTCTCTGGGATTTTCTTGGATGAATTTTGAGCTCAATTTCAACTGATTTGGTGGCTGATTTTTGGGAAGAAGAAGGAGATGGTGATGGAGGAGGAGGGGAAGGAGGAAGAGGTGGAGCAGATGGTGATGGTTGAGAGGGAGGTGGTGGTGATGGCGGAGAAGGGTAAGGAGGAAGAGATGATGGTGGTGATGGCGGAGGGGGGAAGGAGGAGGAGGAGATGGTGACTGATGGAGGAGGTGGAGAGGGAGGTGTAAGTGTTAGAGGAATAACCGGGTTGAATCAGATAAGCGCAGCGGAAATAAACTGACCCGCCTCTACCAGGATCTATCACGAGTAAGAACCTAAGACTACGGGGATAGTGTTATACCTTTTATCGGTGCTAGAACAGCCGAAACGCTTTCGGTGGTATGTTGTAATGAACGGAACACCACAATACAGGCTCCGTCTCTCCCAGTATCCACTCGATCTTCCGGGGATGGTCTTCTACTGCTTGGTGCTAGCCAACGCTTTGTAGAAGCTTTGAAGACACTCTTCAATGGAGTATGTATCTCTGACCTTTTTAGAAATAACAAGATACAAGATTTCTAACTTCTTTTCTATTAGCAAAAGCCAGAAAACAAGTCTAGAAAATCTGTCTTTTCTTTTCTCTCTAAAGCTCTCAATATTCTCTCTTTTCCCTAAGCTTCAAAAGCTGGAGAAAAACTGATTAGAATGATTAGGAAAATCAGTATTTTCCTAGTCTATCAAGAGAGAGTGGGGAGAGATTATGGGGGAAGTGGGAGATCATGGAGGAAACCACTCCTCCACTTTCTCCACCACTTTAACCACCATTTGATAGCTGAAATTATATCCAATAATCCAGCCATAAGGTCGGTCCAAATGGGTTGGTCGGCCCAATCATATTGGTCGGCCCAACCCGATTAAGGGCCCAATCCAATCCCGGCCCCGGCCAGGCCCGAAACCCAATCGAATTGATTGATCCAAATGGGTTGGTCGGCCCAACCCGATTAAGGGCCCAATCCAATCCCGGCCCGGCCCAATCGAATTGGCGCACCTTAGATTAAATGTACTCCAACACGCCCAATCCAGTTGATCTATGAGTGCGACCCAGAAGGTATCTATGATGTTGGCCGTGACATCATATGTCACAGGTAATGAGAGGTATCTAGCAACGCATCATTATCCCCAATTCATAAATATCTAGTGATTTATCATAATCACAACATTTGACATTTGTAGTTAAATCCTTTTGTCTTTGATATCTAGATTGAACACAAGTCATGGAAAAGTCACACTTGTGTTGTCCAATCTTTTAGTTTCTTGATTCGCGAGTAGACTAATTAAATGACATCAATATCATATACTGATTCATTTGTTCATGGCCATGAATTAGTCAGACTCCATCAAGGGGCCCAAGATATCGCTCCTGCTATATAGGAGGGACAAATCCTTTCTGCATCCCACTCATCTTGAACAAGATTCGTGATATACCCAATAAATGCCTTTATTGTTCACCCAGTTACGGATAGCGTTTAACATTATCAAAGCATAACACTAGCCATGCAAGAACTCTTGTGAGACCTCAAGTCGAAGGATCTCATATACAACCCAGTCAAAGTATGAGAAAAACCGTTGACTATTATATAACAACCCATGGTGTGTTTCTCATGTCGGGTCTGTCCAGTACAATGATTCTCTAATCATATATACCCATGTGACGATCCGATATCTTATATCAATCACTACACATACTAGTCTTGCGCATTATTATTGTCCTCGAAGATTCCATAATAATGTTCGACTAGGGACGTTTCGGAATAGTATCTCATAACTATTATGAATACCATTCTAAGGACATATTATTTATTAATGTTGTTAAGAACGCAGAAACATAATGAATAATACTGGAATTAATGCCTTTTTATTCATCAAAATGAAAATTACATAAATACGGTACAATAATCTCCCACTTGCACTAAAGACCCAAATGACAATAAATGGTCTTTAGGGCATACTAATGACTGTCTCTAAAGATCAGCCCTCCAGATATCGGATACCCATGGAGCTAGTGTGACGATCATGCTCGCCGCGCAGGCAGTGGCTTCGTCGGTGGATCGGCGACATTATCTCGCCGAGTCTACTCTACATATATGCATATCACCTCTCTCTATAATCTCGCGGATTAGGTGAAATTGCCGTAGTACATGTTTGGACCTCTGGTGAGATCTAGGTTCCCTAGATTGTGAAATAGCCCCATTGTTGTCACAATAGAGGTCTATCGAGTTCGCAATACTAGGAACCACATCGAGGTCGGAAATAAATTTCCCGATCCAAACCGCTTCCCTTAGTCGCTTCACAAGCCGCTATGTACTCGGCCTCTGTCGTAGAATCCGCGATGGTCGATTGCTTTGAACTCGCGCCACTCACGTAACCTCCATTAAAGTTAAACACATATCCCGATTGCGATCGGAAATCATCTCTATCGGTTTGGAAACTAGCATCGGTGTAACCACTTACAACGAGCTCATCCGCCCCTCCATAAATCAAGAATGTATCCTTAGTCCTTCGCAAGTACTTGAGGATATTCTTGACTGAGATCTAGTGACGTTCACCGTAATTAGATTGGTATCTACTCGTAACGCTTAAAGCAAACGAGACATCTGGGCGAGTACATAACATGGCGTACATGATGGATCATATGGCATAAGCATAAGGGATCTCTTTCATGCGTTCTAATTCAAGCAGCGCTTTTAGAACACCGTTTGTTCGACTGCACAGCACTCATGTGCCAAAGGACAAAGGCCCTTCTTAGACTCTTGCATGCTAAACCGCTTTAGCACCTTGTCTATATATGTACTTTGACTTAGGCCAATGAGTCTCCCTGGATCTATCTCTATAGATCTTGACTCCCTGAATATAGTCAGGCTTCGCCTAAGTCTTTCATAGAGAAACACGTACTCAACCAAGCCTTTGCAGCACTTTTAAAGTTGGTATGTCGTTTCCAATTAGTAGTATGTCGCTTTACATACAAAACCAGGAATACGATTGAGCTCCCACTAACCTTTTTGTAAACACAAGGCTCATCCTCATTTCTAATGAAGCCAAACTCACGGACGGCATCATTAAAACGGATGTTCCAGCCTTCGAGAAGCTTGCTTGAGTCCATAATGGATCTCTCGAGCTTACATACTTTTCCAAAGATTCTCCCGAGTGACAAAACCTTCAGGCTGTGTCATATACACATCCTCTTCAAGTTTTCCATTAAGGAAAGCGGTTTTGACATCCATTTTCCAGATTTCATAGTCATAGTAAGCTGCAATAGCAAGCAAAATCCGAATGGACTTGAACATAACTACAGGGGAAAAGGTCTCATCATAGTTAATACCAGTCGCCCCTTGTACGTTTGTACATTCCCTTCCATGTCGGTTTTAATCTTAAAAACCCATTTGCACCCTATGGGAGTTACCCTTTCAGGTGGTTCAACCAAGATCCAGACTTGGTTTGTGTACATGGAGTCCATTTCAGATCACATGGCCTCAAGCCATTTCCAGACTTGGTTTGTGTACATGTAGTCATCAGTAAAGGTAATGATGTAGAGGTAACCACCTCTTGCATGTATATTAAAAGGGCCACATACATCACTATGTATTAGTCCTAATAAAGCATCGGTTCTCTCACCTAGCTTAGTGAAAGGTGATGCTGTCATCTTACCCAACAAACAAGATTCGCATCGATCATAAGACTCGAAGTCAAATGATTCCAATAGCCCATCTTTATGGAGTTTGGATATGCGGTCTTCGTTTATGTGGCCTAAGCGACAATGCCAGAGGTATGTCGGATTAGAATCATTAGTCTTAATCCTTTTGGTATTTATATTTAAAATTGGCATATGAAGATCTAAAACATATAGACCATTAATCAAAGAGGCGCTTGCATAAAACATATTATCCAGAAATAACGACAATCGTTGGTTTTTTATCGAAATCTCAAAACCTTTCTTGTCCAAACAAGAAACTGAAATAATATTCTTAATTAAACTAGGTACATAGAAACAGTTTTCTAAACCCAAAACAAGCCCTGAAGGCAAAGTAAAAGTACAAGTCCCTACAGCTAGGGCTGCAACACGTGCTCCGTTGCCAACTCGTAGTTCCACTTCACCCTTTGCCAACTCTCTACTCATTTGCAGTCCCTACACATTAGAACGAATGTGAGAACCACATCCGGTATCAAATACCCAAGAAGTAGTTGTATTTAAATTGATATCAATCATATTAACATCAATAACATAAATACCTGAGCCCGAAGCAACAATTGCTTTCTCCTTTTCCAGCCTTTTCCCTGCAAGATAGCTTTTGCAGTTCCTTTTCCAGTGACCCTTCTCACCACAATGATGAAAGATAGAGTCCTTGGCTACACCACCCTTAGGTTTCAGTGCATTGTTGAAAGTGGTTTGCTTGCCCTTGGGCGTACCTTTCGGTTTGCCTTTGGATTTCACAAAACCTTTTCTTTTGCCCTTATGCACCATCAGAGGGACATTCCGCAAAGTGAAATCAATCAGTGGCAGCAATACATCCAAGAAACAGAATCTTCCATTCAAGAATCGAATTCTTGAGCCGAAATTGTAAGTTCTTTTCTCAGTTTTTCGATTCGTTTACGTATGAGCGGATCCTTCAGGGGAGGACTCATGGGTGTTTGGAACGAGTTTCCGCCCATGAATCCCTTCACAATGCACTATCTGTCTTAGTTTCAGAATGGTTAGAGAATGTAAATGATAGTTATGAGAGGGATGAACTAGCTGAAAACCACATTACACAGATTGCTCTGGGGAAAACATCTGATTTCAATTATTTGGAAGAGATTTTGAGATTTCAGAGGCATATCTATGTGGGTTAGTAAGGGGGATACTAGACTGAAGGGATTCATAGGTAGAAACTCATTTTAAACACCCATGAGTCCTCCCCTGAAGGATCCGCTCATACCAAAATGAATCGAAAACAGCGAAAGATTACTTACATTTTTCGGCTAAAGATGTTGTCGTTCGGATGTGTGCTGCTGCCACCAAAAGTCTTCCCTTGCGGAATTGCTTTCTACCGGTATCCACACGACGAAAAGAGCAGCGAGTGCTAGCTCTTCGTTTCTAAGTTTCGAAAATATAGAAAGAAGAGAAGGGCAGAATTCAAGAAATCTAATTTCTGGAGAATTTTGCTTTATTGCGGCTCAAGCATTAGTTGCCTAGGGTTTCGGCCAAAAGAGGTTTATATAGGATGTGAGAGTTTGTTCCCAGAACCAACTCCCACGTCCTCAACCTCTTCCGGTAATGGGAGTCTATAACTCCCACGTCCCCTAGACTTCTGTTGGTAGTGGGAGTCTTTATCGCATAATCACTCCCACGTAATCCCAGCTATAGCCAAATACCGAAAATGCCCATCTTTAATCTATAATCCAAATAATAACGTTTTATTATTCTCAGAAAATAAATGTCAGATACAATGAACCTAGATACATTCTAGATTCATTGAATCTGGACATGAAGCTCGTTAACTCGTCAATGCGTGTGATCCTGTAGGTTCATATCACAATGGAAATGAAAACACACTTAGTAGTAGTTTGAGTTCATAAATCACAAGCGGTCCCTAGCAGGACATTGTAACTACCCAAAGTGAATGAATTTACGGTGGAACCTAATATAAATCCACTATTTAATCTCATTGTCTCGCGATATCTTATTTAAGCATAAGGCATGGTAGTCGTCACCCTTATTAAGCTTAATTGTATTTATGCTCGATCTCCGGGTAGACTGTTCCAACAAATAGTATTTGATAACCACTTTATCAAATACATTTGAGCACAACAATGCATTTAAACAGTTTTTCCCTAACGAGGGGCCCATGGATATCTCTCTCTAACAAAGAGGGACAAATTCCTTTAATGTCTCTCACATTCAAGCCATGATAGGACACTACATCCGATCATCAGTCGTATTGATTACTCATTAAAAGTAACGTCTGACTGAGTCAAAATGTGGCTACATTCATGCTAGAATCAATGGAGACATAAGGTCTAAGGATTCCAAAATAGTACTGAGGAAGTAATATTTATGACTATAGAACATGAAGTATTACTTCTCTAACGGATCACGTCCAATACAATGTATCCCTATATATTGCATCTATGATATGATTTGTATCAATTACACATGATCAGTAAAACATGATCATCAATCATACATCATACTAGTTTTATTTCATTGTAAAGAACATTACATAAAACTAGGGACAACTAGAATAGTAATTGCATAAGGTAATGAGTTTTACTATCAAATCACACATTTGATGTTCAAAAGCAAAATTAATTATTCAGAGACATGGTCAAAAGAAATAAAACGTACAACATATGCTAATGGTCCTAGGGCACTACTAACATAGACAACATATTATTGAAACCATGTACAGCTTCTCTTTAGGATGGCATTCAGGCAGACAGGCTACCTATATGAGACTTTAAAAAACCTTCTATTGGCCTAGCATGTTAGATCAAGTGAAGAAATGGGTGCAGCAGTATGTTGTGCGTCATATGTTCAAACATGAGCAGGTATCTTACCCAGGTTTACTACAGCCTTTAGAAATTCCTGATAAAACTTTCACTCACATAAACATGGATTTTATTGAGGGGCTTCCAAAATCAAATGAGAGGGATTCTATATTAGTGGTGGTGGATAAATACACTAAGTTTGGCCACTTTATAGGCTTGACTCACCCCTTTACAACACATCAAATAGCAAAGGAGTTTATGGATATCATTGATAGAGGAGATGTGAAGATTTGCAAAGTTCATACGGACGATAACATCGCCGACCCACTAACGAAGCCGCTGACACAGCATCAACATGATCTCCATACTTGTTGCCTGGGTGTTAGATACCAAGAGAAGTAGTCTTAGAGATAGTTCTTATGTACAATATACACTAAAAGGCAAGGCTGTTGTCTTTTGTGTAAGTGGGAGGTTGTTGTATTTTCTTTCATGTAATGAAATAGTAAGGCATGAATTTCATTAATAGTGTTTTAATTACGGCTGTGCAAATGTAATAAAACATAATAACGTCCTTAGATAATTATGTAATTGTTACATTAAACTATTGTAAAATGTTCCTAGTCAATCATTATTGTGGAGTTTTGAGGACAACAATAATGCATGGAGACTAGTATGTGTTGTGATTAAATATGGTGATATTAAGTCAAACACATGGGTATTTGATACTGGACTGGCCCGCTTATAAGAACATTTCATGGATTGTTGTATAAATGTCAACATTGTTCTTATAATGATTTTGTTTGTATCTGAATCCTTCGACTTGAGATCACACAAGATTTCCTACATGGAAAATGGTATACTTTGATGGTGTCAAACGCGGTCTGTAACTAGATGGGCTAAAGCATTTGTTATGTGTATTTATGAACCATGTGTAGGATAAAGTGTGATAGATAGAGAATTTGTCCCTCATATAAACATGAGTGATATCTTGGGCTCATTGATGGAGTGAGAGTAATTCATGGCCATGAACAAATGAATTAATATGCGATATTAATGTTATTTGATTAGTCTACTTGAGAATCAAGAAACTGATTGATTGAACTATACTAGTGTGACACTCTCCATGGCTTGTGTTCAATCTAGATATCGAGGACAAATGGATTAATACAAAATGATCATATTTTTGATTACTTAAATCACTGCACTATTTATGAATTGGGAGTAATGATGTGTTGCTAGATACTTCTCACTATTGTTGACAATTGTTGTCACGACCAACATAGCAAATACCTAAAGGGTCGTGCAGTATAATCATCTGGATTGGGCTTGTTGGAGTTTACATTTGATATTGCTGCTCAATTAAATTGGGCAGGCTCAATTGGATTGGGCGATCGATTGGATTTGGGCAAAATCGGACCCGGTCGACCGAGAGCTGTCTCGGGTTGATCAAACCGGTTTGTCACTCTGGTCGGCTGAGAACCATTTCTCCGGTCGACTGAACCAGTTGGACAAGGTCAAAACCGGCACATGACTTGTGTGAGAGAGTGGTATATGTTAAGGGGATAGTGGGGAGAGAAATGTGTGATTGTGGAGTTAGTGTGTGGTTCCACTAACACCATTAGATGAAGTGTTCATCAAAACGCACAGTTCACTCTCATTCTCTCCTACATATTTACAAGCCGAAATCATGAGAGAAAATTCTCTGAAATTTTGCTCTCTAGAATACACTTTCAAAAAGAGAAAGAAAAACTGTTTTTACTGTCTCAAAATTTCGGGTTTTAAATTTCTATATCAACAAAACTCTTGAAGATCGTCTTCAACGTTCGTACCTCTCGTGACTAGCATCATAGTATCAACGAACAAGTTCAAAGATGATCCTGTGGATACCGGTAGAGAAGGAAGTCCGAAGGCTGCCGTTGGTTATTTAACGTAGAAGAATTCGGGCAATTTCAATTAGATCGAAAAGGTATAATTCCTATCGCAAGATACTGTAACTTTCTCGTGAGTAGATCCTCTAAAGGAACGAAATTCCAGTTTACTTTCCGCTTCTTTTTTTTTGGGAATTCAAAAAATTTCCTTTCATTTTTCAAAATATAATTTTCAAAAACCCAAAAGAAAAACAATTATATTTCAAGAGAAAACAATTCCCATATTTCTTCCCCTATTTTCTTTTTCGTCGGTAGCCCTCCATTAGAATTAAATTCCTTAGTTGGTTAGCACATTTATTGCTTTCAAGATTAAGTACCTTACAACACGTTTTCTACGTTGAAATTGAATCCATTTCCAAGCAGGAATGGCTTTCTAACTGAAATGAGTTCGAAATCCTCTTTCCATTCCATTGTTTAGAAGGCAGAGTCGGATTAGAATACTGATTCAATATTTTTTTTTTTTTAAATAAATCCACCAGCGTGGTGGGGCGTTCCCCCGTATATATATAAAGCCCAAAGAATTCGGCAAAAAGAGAGAGGGGGATTTAAACCAAAACCTCCCCAAAGATGTATAAAACACCCAAAATACAAAAAGATAGCAATTAAATGCAACTTCATGCATTTATGCATATGCACAAGGTTGTCACAATTAAAACTATGCTATGATGCGAAGCTCTAAAGATGAAGGGGGATTTAAACGAAAACCTCCCCAAAATGTGTAAACAACTTCCCTAAACAATCGCCACAGAGTCAAAACAGCCCCGTATTGAATTCCTGGCAGAACAGTAGAAACAGAGCATTTCTGCACTGGTACAGCTGAAAACAGGGGATTTCTGCACTGGTACACTGTCCGAAACAGGGGATTTCTGCACTGTTTCAGCCGAAACAGTCCATTTCTGCACTGTTTCGGCCGAAACAGTGCATTTCTGCACTGGTTTATCTCAAATTCTGCACTGATACACTATTTGAAACGGGAGAAATCTGCACTGGTACGCTGAACAAAAGCTCCAAATTACAAGACACGAACATATGGAGTACCAATTTTGTCTAAATTTATCAAACCGCGAATATCACTTGGCACTAAAGAAAAATCGTCAAAGGTAAGACTTGAACGTGTTGTACAAGCCAAGTTTGCTAAGGCGTCCGCAACAGAGTTAATCTCACGAAAAACATGAACAATCTTGCGATCCCCAAGAATTGATAGTACTTTGCGGAAAATAGAATCATATCTCCAAGAAGAAATATTACCTTTGTGTAAAGCACTAGCCAGAATTGATGAGTCCGTCTGAATCTGCAGGCGAGGTACTTCACACAGACACGCAATTTGTAAGCCTGCGAACAAAGCTTCTATTTCTGCCTCAAAGCTCGTTTTGTTGTCACCAATGAATGTCGCGAAAGCTCTTATAAAAACACCATTAGAACGCCTAAGAATACCACCAATGCCGGAGATTCCTGGGTTCCCCTTTGAAGCTCCATCAATGTTCAGGATAGCCTCGTCTGCCTCGATGTTTCCGCCCCATCTTATCACCAAAATTTTCCTCGGCTGAAACGAAGCATTCCTTGGCATAATATTCTTGGCCTTCATCAGTGTACCTGTATAATCCCTGAACTGAGCCAAAATACTTGAAAGAGAAGTAGTCTTAGCCTCATTCACAAAGCGACACCTCGCTTTCCAAAGTAGCCAACAAGCCGAGCAAGCCATTGCCAAGATCAATTGAACACCCTTAGAAGGGCGAGCAAACCACCAAGTAGAAAGTAACTCCCGTAAGGTATTCACCCTAATGGCGTCATCAATTAAACCAACCTGAAGAGCGGCTTCATGCCATATCCTTCTAGCTAACGGACATTGAACAAATACATGATCATATGTCTCCATTGCCCCTAGACAAACACAACGAGAGGCCAAAGGGACCCCAAAACGCTTTCGATCCTCATCCAAAGCCAAAAAACGATTAAGTAACTTCCACATAAATAGAGAAAGAGATAAAGGAAGTACCTTATCCCAAATACATTTCCTTGAATGTTGAGAAACTCCCAAATCTCTTAAACATGTTATTGCCGATGCAAGAGTGAAATTACCATGTTGAGCTTCCATCCAAATCAGCCTATCCTTCTCTTGAAGTGTCCCTAACTGAATTTCTGGCAATTTTGCAATTATAGGCATAGTGAGGCAGCCGCGAAGGGCAGCCCTGTTCCATATTCCGTCGGCACAAAAATCCTTCACTTGGGAACGGCACAAATCTTCTTCCGGATTCACCAGCCATCGGTCCAAAGAGCCTTCCAATGTAAAATTTTCATATACAAAGCTAGACTCCCCGCCCCTTAACAAGCAAGCAATGTGAGGTTCAACCATATTCTTAACTTGCATCATTCTCCTCCAACTCGGCGAACACCCCGCAACCACCAAACTCAATTTTACATGTATAAGATCCTTACAATACTTTTTGCGCAAAAATTCAGCTCACAGTGAATTCCCTATTCGAAATTTCCAGCATAATTTCCATGAAAAGGCATCGTAGATAGTTAATAGCGAAATAACACCCTCTCCATTACTTTCCACCTCTCTAGATATGTTCTTCCAGGACATCCAATGTTTTTTCTCCACTCCATCTGTTTGTCCCCAGACGAAGCGTGAAAACATTCGCTCCAATGTAATCATTACAGAATGAGGAACATTACAAGTGGAAAGAATATGCATAGGAATAGAATTAAGAATAGAACGTACCAACACAATGCGTCCTCCCATACTTAAAAGATTCCTCTGCCAGCCTTCAATTCTTTCGGCAATAGTGTCTAGCATTGGTTGAAAATAAAAAACTTTCGAACGACCCGGAAATATCGGGCATCCAAGATACTTCATAGGAAAATCTCCTTCAATGAATCCAGTAATAGATTGGATCATAGTCTTAGATGAAATATTCGTTCGATTAGATGTATAGAAAGAACTCTTCCCAATGTTGATTCGCTGGCCCGAACTATCTTCATAATGGCGAAGGAAATCCATCAGACGTTGAATGTTTTTCTTTTGACCATTCGTAAAAATAACAATATCATCCGCGAAAGCAAGATGCGAAATAATAAGAGATTGCCTAGGAACATGATAAGGATCAATTATTCCAGATGCAGATAAATTATTTAGTCCCCGAGACAAGCACTCAGCCGCCAAAATAAACAGTAATGGTGAAAGAGGGTCACCCCTGTTTCACTCGCGCTTTCGCTGCGAGTATCCATAAGAAGCCCCATTTACCATCACCGAAAACCAATTAGAGTTCAAAACATTCTGTATCAGATTAATAAAATGATGACCAAAACCGAACCGGCACAAAATAAGAATGAGGAAAGAATGTGATACTCTGTCGAATGCCTTTTTCATATCAAGCTTAATGATTAGATTTCAGAATACTGATTCAATTTGTTTGCTTGGTAAAACTATATTTTTATGTCAAAATTGAATGGGTTAAACACAATATAACATAAATGTCCTTATAGCATATACTAAAGATAAAGTCTAATTAAATATACCTTACAAAATATTACTTGAATATCATTGAGATTCTCTCTTTCTCTCTCTCTCTCTCTCTCTCTCTCTCTCACACACACACACACACACACACACACACACACACACACACACACATATATATATATATGTGTGTGTGTGTGTGTGTATTAATTTTGAAACATAATTTTTATTGAAATGTCAACAGTCAGAAAAATAACTTTAGTTTTGAATTTAAAAAATAGATTAAAAATTACTACTATAAAAATAAATATTTATAAAATTATCATTTATGAAATTATATTAAGAGAAATAGAATATTTATAATTAAGTATAGGTACGTTGCTATGTAAAATAAACATAATAATAAATTATGGGTATAATTATCAGTTACAAGTTATTTATAAATTCGGCTTCTCCTGGAAAGGATATTCCATATATATGTTTTGATGTGGAATGGAATTTCCCACTTTTTCCTGGAATCGTCATTCCCGTGGAATAGCTTTTTCAATTTAAATTTGTCAAACCAAATACTGAAATTGAAAGAGAAACTGGAATCATTATTTCATTCAATTCCAACGTACCAAACGTGATGTTAGTATAAAAAGCATTGTTATCCGGCTCAATGAAATATGATCTCTCTTTCATTATTTCTAAAACAATTCGAGTACTTCCGTTATTTCTCGGAAATTACTGAATAACTGCAAGGTGTCCGAGAACCCACATTTTATGTTCCTTTCGACCTATTGCATATTTGTTTCTACTTTTTGCTACAAAGAAGGTGGAACGTCCCTGCATGTTCACACCTATAATTTTCTGATTCACCCGTAGAGTTTATTCATTTTAATTTATATTATATGAATAAAAAAAAATTGTATTTAAAGTGTCAGAAGATCCAAGTCATGTATCATATAATCTATTTTTTATTGTATAATCCCGAGAATTGTTTCATAGACAATGATAACTTTAGTAAATAATCTTTAAAAATTGTAACAGTCCAACCATTTTGAGAGAGAAAATAAAAGAACTAAACCATATTTTTTACTTCTTTTGTACAAGAGCAACTTCATACGGCCTTATTGGTACCATACGCCAGCAAAAAATCCTCTGTCCCCGCCCATGTATGTCTCCGTGTCCCCAACCAATCACAATTCACCATGTGTATATATAATTGAAACAAATATTTATATAGTAAATTCTGATTGGTTAGGGACACGGGGACATACACGGACGGGGATAGAGGATTTTCACCCCCATACACCTGTGATTAACTTATAGTAGGAACAATTCCGAAAATGACGTTCATGTGTTCTGGCAAATTAAAAAATTAGAACACAAAGTCCCCCGTCTCCTCCCGAGATTTTTAAAAATCCTACTGGATATAGTAAATTTTATATGTAGTTCATAATATTTGATCAAATTCCCCAACATTTTTTTTATACTTTTATATGTAGTTCGGCATAATATTACATTTTTTCGTTCCCAACCTAAAAGTCCTGACTTCGTCCCTGATTGTAGGTGATGCAATTTGCATCAAGTAAAGAGGCTACATCAAAGGCAGTGCATATATTCCCAGCCTCAACAGGCAAAACAATCAATAAAAGCAAAAGCATCTTTAGGGAAAATAATATAAGAAAAAGTGAAACAGAAAAACAGGTGAAGCTCTTTCTCAAATGCTAAAATATGCTAAATTTCTCAAGGACATCCTTTCTAAGAAGAAGAGGCTCGAGTACATTTCTACCGTCACATTAAATGAAGAATGCTCTGCCATCCTCCAAAACAAGGAGAAGCTACCTCAAAAGTTAAAGGACCCGGGAAGTTTTACTATCCCTTGTAATATTGGTAGTCTTTTCTTTGGACATGCTTTAGCCGACTTAGGAGCTAGCATTAACTTGATGCCATACAAAATGTTCAAGAAGCTAGACCTTGGTGAACCTAAGACTACTAGGATGAGTATATAACTTGCGGATAGTTCTATCAAGTACCCTAGAGGGATTATTGAAGATGTTTTGTGGATAGTTCTACCGCTAAGGCACTAATAGTTGTTCATGAAGGAAAATTGATCCTTAGGGTAGATAATCAAGAGGTAGTTCTCAAGATTCTGGAGTCTTTGAAGCATTCTCTTGATCATGATGATTCTTGCTTTATGATTGATGTGGTGGATGATTTGGTTGCTAACTATGGGAATGAAATGTACATTGATGACCCTTTGGAGATAACCTTGATTCAAGGTAAAGAAGCAAAGGAGGGTAGTCAATCAATTCAAGAAGTGTTGGCACATTTGGAAGTACTCGAGTCAATTCCTTTGAAGACAAAAATTGAGAAGATGAATGTTGAGAAGTTGACAAAGATAAAGACATCTCTTGAGGAACCCCCTACTTTGGAACTTAAGATTCTACCGGAGAACTTAGAGTATGCCTTCCTAGAGGAAAGCTCTAAGCTTCCGGTCGTTATTGCAAGTGATTTGAATGAGGACCAAAAGGAGGAGCTTATAACAATGTTGAAGAGGCATAAGAGAGCTATGGCATGGAAAATTACCGACATAAAGGGAATTAGCCCTTCTTTTTGCACTCATAAAATCCTTTTGGAAGAAGATTACAAGTCGGTGGTACAACCTCAAAGGAGGTTAAATCCAAACATGAAAGAAGTGGTGAAGGCCGAAGCCATCAAGCTTCTTGATGCAGGAATCATTTATCCCATCTCAGATAGCATATGGGTTAGTTCGGTTCAAGTAGTACCCAAGAAAGGTGGAATGAATGTGGTAGCTAATGAGAAGAATGAGCTCATCCCAACAAGGACCGTCACCGGTTGGAGGGTGTGCAATGACTATAGGAAGCTCAATGATGCTACAAGGAAGGATCACTTCCACTCCCATTCATTGATCAAATGTTGGAGCACCTCGCCAGTCACATGTATTATTGCTTCCTAGATGACTTCTCCAGATACTTTCAAATTCCAATAACACCCGAGGACCAAGAAAAGACAACTTTCACTTGCCGATTCGGTACATTTGCTTACCGTTGCATGCCTTTTGGCCTTTGTAATGGCCCCGATACTTTTCAACGTTGCATGCTTGCTAAATTTGAGGGGTTGGTGGGGGAAATCATGGAAGTTTTTATGGATGATTTTCCGTTTTTGGTGATTCATTTGATATTTGCTTGAAAAAATTAGAAAAAGTTTTACAAAGATGTGTGGAAACTAACTTAGTGCTTAATTGGGAAAAATGTCATTTCGTGGTTCAAGAGGGAATTGTGCTTGGTCATCTAATATCAAGTAGAGGTCTAGAAGTAGATAGGGAAAAAATTGAAACCATTGAAAAATTGCCACCTCCCACATCGGTAAAAGCAATTAGGAGTTTTCTAGGTCATGCAGGCTGTTATAGAAGATTTATTAAGGATTTCTCAAAGATTTCTAAACCTCTTACTACTTTGTTGGAAAAGGACACAACTTTTGTGTTTGATGATGCATGCTTGTATGCTTTTAATATCTTGAATGCTAAACTTGTGAATTCTCCCATTTTGGTTGCTCCCAATTGGTCCCTACCCTTTGAACTAATGTGTGATGCTAGTGATTTTGCAGTAGGGGTGGTTCTTGGGCAAAGAATTGGTTAGCACTTTCAACCGATATACTATGCAAGCAAAACCTTGACCGATGCTCAAAGAAACTACACTACTACCGAGAAGGAGTTGCTTGCCATAGTATTTGCGTTTGAAAATTTTCGATCTTATTTGATTATGTCCAAGGTTGTGGTCTACACCGACCATTCGGCGCTCAAGTTTCTTTTGAGCGAGCAAGAGGCGAAACCGAGACTAATTCGATGGGTATTATTTTTACAAGAATTCGACCTCGAAATTCGCGACAAGAAAGGTGCGGAGAACCTTGCCGCCGACCATCTTTTTCTCCTTGAGAATCCTTTCTTGGAGAAATTAAATGAGGAAGAGATCAATGACACTTGTCCGGTGGAGAAATTGCTCATGGCAATAAGTAAACTTACCAATGAACCATGGTTTGCCGATTTTGCGAATTATTTTGTGAGTGGGGAAATTCCTAGTTGCTTGAGTTCACAACAAAGGAAGAAAATATTCTCGGAGCTTAAATATTACTTTTGGGATGATCCATATCTTTTCCGCATTTGCACTGACCAAGTGATTAGGAGGTGTGTTGATGACTCGGAGTTTGAGTCCATTTTTAAGCATTGTCAAGAAGGGCCGGCCGGAAGACACTATCAAGCCAATGGGACGTCAAGAAAGGTATTAGAGTCGGGCTTCTATTGGCCGACCTTATTTAAAGACACCCAAAGGTATGTGGAGAATTGTGATAAATGCCAAAGATCCTATAATATCTCTAAACGCCATGAAATGCCTCTTTCTACTTTTCAAGTATGTGAGATATTTGATGTTTGGGGAATTGACTTTATGGGGAATTGTCATATATTTATCATATCCATTTCTTGCATTTCTAATATATTAGTTTATCATCCGCCTCAATGATTTCTTGGAAAACTGCACATGCGTTTTGGTGTTGGAAAAGTTCTCCTTAAAAAATTTCAAGTCATCAGCAACATCATTTGAATTAGTATAAGCCATTTTTCCCTTAAACAAGCTAGAATGGAACTCAAAAGAAGAAGTTCCAACAAATTTTCCGCCTTAACCCTCCAAAAAATGTTCTATTCAAGTGTGAACCATTTAGAATTTAAAACTAAAAGTTCCTGCAATTCATCCAATATGAACGTCATAAAACTCAATTTTTTGATAAATCTGACTAAAAATCCATCAAAATTGAGTTATAGCAGAGGCCTCAATCCATCAAAAATCCATCAAAATTTATTTTTAAACACTGTAGCAAGTACATAAATTAGTCATGATTATGCGACTACGTGTCCATTTAATTTTAAAACATGTTACGTGTTATATTTGTGTATGTTTCATTGAGGGCCGTTTCGCACGCGTATCATAGTTGGGGGATCTAATTGTGATTCACCTAGAAGAGTGGTTTAGTTAGATGTGTAATTGAGAGTGGAATTAATCAGGAATTTTATTGGAATTGAATTAGGAATTTTACTGGGATTAGGAAAGTACCATAATAATAAAAAAAAAAACAAAACAATCATTAGGGGATCGTGCGTTTTTGGGAACGGTGCAAAACAAAAACAAAAGAAAAGAGACGGATGTGCCGCAAGAAGCAGAGAGAGACAAATAAATTAAACATTTTCTGCCCAGAACTTCAGCAGGGCGATTGAGGGGGCTACCGGCGTCCGATTTTGACGCACATCATGTCAAAATGACCATGCTCGAGATACCTACAACTCAGCGCAGCCGGATAATGATTCAGGATTCGCAGCAGAACATTATCGCCCCGCGAGTGAATCGGCCCAGGCTGATTTCGGGTTTACCTTTGTTTTTGCCTTCGTAAAGAGTATGGATCCACTCTCCCTGTTAATTTATGTCTAGATTTATGTATATGTTGAGTACTATTATGGTATTGTTTAGGAAGTAATTGTGCATGATTAATCGCATGAATTGTTGGAATTACGCTCAATTGCATGTTTGTGTTTATCGTTTGGATTATTGAATTTCGCTTTTAATTGGATAATTTTCACCTGTTTATACAATATGATGTTCAATCGCTCGTTATACAATACAATATATATATATATATATATATATATATATATATATATATATATGTGTGTGTGTGTGTGTGTGTGTGTGTGTGTGTGTAGTGCCCTATGACCATTAGCATATGTTCACGTTTTATATCTTTTTGAGCATGTCTTTTGAATAGTTAATTTTGCTTTTGAACATCAAATGTGTGATTTGATAGTAAAACTCATTAGCTTATGCAATTACTATTCTAGTTGTCCCTAATTTTATATAATGTTATTTACAATGAAATAAAACTAGTATGATGTATGATTGATGATTATGTTTTACTGATCATATGTAATGGATACAAATCATATCATATATGCATTACATTGGGATACATTGTATTGGACGTGATCCGTTAGGGAAGTAATAATTCATGGTTCTTTAGTCATAAGTATTACTTCCTCAATACTATTTTGAATCCTTAGACCTTATGTCTCCATTGTTTCCAGCATGAATGGAGCTACATTTTGACTCAGTCGGACGTTACTTTTAATCGAGTAATCAAAACGATTGATTATCGGATGTAGTGTCCTATCATTGCTTGAATATGAGAGGCATTGTAAGAGATTTGTCCCTCTCTAATATTAGAGAGAGATATCCATGGTCCCCTCGATAGGGAGGACTCTCTAAATGCATGGTCGTGCTCAAATGTATTCAATAAAGTGGTTAGTAAATACTATTTGTTGGAGCAGTCTACCTGGAGATCGAGCATAAATATAATTAAGCTTTATATGAGTGACGACTACCATGCCTTATGCTTAATTAGGATATCGCGAGACAAAGGGATTAAATAGTGGATTGATATTAGGTTCCATCGTAAATTCATTCACTTTGGGTAGTCACAATGTCCTGCTAGGGACCGCTTGTGATTTATGAACACATACTACTACTAAGTGTGTTTTCATTACCATTGTGATATGAACCTATGGGGTCACACGCATAGACGAGTTAACGAGCTTCATGTCCAGATTCAATGAATCTAGAATGTGTCTAGGTTCATTGTAACTGACATTTATTTTTGCCAGAAGAGGTAGATAGGACGTGGGAGTGGTTCTTGAAACAAGCTCCCACACCCTATATAAACTTCTCTTGGCCGAAACTCTTGAGACTAATGCTTCAGCCGCAATAAAGAAAAATACACCTGAAATTAGATTTCTGGTTTTTCGACCTCTTTTTCTCTCTAGATTCCAAAACTCAGAAAAACGAAGAGCTAGCACTCGTGCTCATTTCATCGCGTGGATACCGGTTGGGAGTAATTTCGCAAGGGAGGACTGTGATGGCAGCAACACACATCCGAAGGACAGATTCTTTAGCCGAAAAATGTAAGTAAATTTTTCGCTGTTTTCGATTCATTTTGGTATGAGCGGATACTCATGGGTGTTTAGAACGAGTTTCTGCCCATGAATATATATATTTATATGTGTATGTGTGTGTGTGTATTTTGAAACGTGTATCTGTGTTGTGAATTGTGGATAGTTGGGGATCATTATTGTACTTGTTTTATTATTGTCATTATTTGGGTCGTCCTATTTGGATGGTCGTCGTTTCAGTCCTATGTGGTTATGGTCAACCGAGTCGTCGCCCCTATTGAGCCCTTGTTTAGGAACAACAAGTTAGCAGAATCCGTTCGACTATACATGTATATATGTTATGTTCTAACTCTAGGATCCCGAGAGATCTTCTGTTATGTTATGTTCAAGGCCTTCACATGATGAGGCAAACATTGGGATGGTATTGGTTTATGGAATCCCTGGTAGGGGATGTCAATACAATGTAATGTTATAGATGGATCCTTAAAATCTGTGATCAGTTGTTTGGGGGTCCTACCAAACCCACGTGTTGTTCTGAGCCTCCTAGTTTGGTTTATAACTAGGACCATTATCGTTATTGCTGATTAGGAGTGATTAGATGATTGAGATCATGTGGTGGGATTGTCGTGGCATAGCAGTAGTGACGTTATGAGTGTCTAAACGATGTTGTGATCGTGTATCATATTGCAATGTGTGGTGCTTGTCGTGCACTAAGTTATGAAAGAATTTAGATGCGAAGAATGTGACTATCACTTGTTTGTTCATGTTTTGATCATTATTTGTTGCTCGGTATAGAGTCTAGATGTTACTTTTGGGATTGGGACGTTTTGGTGTAGAATTGGTGCAATTGTGCACAAGTTTTATACTTGTTTTTCTGAAAATCGTAGGTAGCGGACGAACCATTCGTCCTACGATTTGTTTGAGGCTTCGTCCGCATAGAGGCAGTAGCTACTGTCTTACCGCAGTCGATTCCATTCGTCCGCAGGTACCCTTGGTCGACTGGTTTCGGTATTGAGGTCGACCGGAGTCTCTATTTTTTTCTGTTGGGTTTTGGAAGACCACCAGTCGACCGGACTCATTTTTAGGTCGACCGGAAGGTCACAGTGAGACTGATCTGTTATGTTTTGCTCGGTTCTTTTCTGAGTCCTGTGGGACTCATGTAGTGCCGTGTCATGTATAATTTCCAAAGGGGTGTTTTGGGAAACGGGAAATTTGTTGTGTCTTTTTGTTATATTCTATTCTAAAATCTTTTGTCCTTACTGATCCCCGAAGCTCAGTCCATTCGCTCTTTATTATTTTGCAGATGATATAGGTGATGATCAGTATTATGATGATGACACTTGGGAAGGGAATTACGAAAAGTAATCCTAATTTATTTAGTCATTGAATTTTTTTCCATATCTAGTTATTTTTTAAGGAACAAATTTTTTTTTTCCAATTCAACAAATGTAATACGTAGAAACGTTTCTTACTAATACGTTAGACTTCTACTGTAGTACTTTACATTTTATGGACTATTTCATAATGAATTGACTAATAGTAATCTATGTTGTGAGCTTTGGTGTTTCATTGTCTGATGAGACACTGGTATATCACCATTCCGATTACGGGGTGTGCATAACAAATATGGCCCTATCACTCCATTAATTTAAGGTAGCTTAAGGTAATTAACTCAACTAATATATGATCCTTCTGCAAACTGCATAACTATAATGTTTGAACTCAACTAAAGCATTATTTATTTTTTATTACTTAGGATAAGATGACAACTTCATTAAATTAAAGAAGGCCGAGACACTAACAGTCCGTCATCGAGTGAACTTTTTGTCATCAAGTGGACTTCCTCGGGCAAAGAAACTCAGATCGAAATTCGTCTGGTGCCTCTCTTGCTCATTGTCATGTCATATACTCCCCTCATTCTCATTTAATTGTCGTTTAAAAGATACATATGTATTCAAATTAATTGTCATTTATATGTTTTTTATTATGTTTCAATAATTTATTTCAATTATATTCTCAACATATCTTTTATTAGAAAAGTGAAATAGAAGGAGGAAGAAAAGGGTATTATTGGAATTGTGGTGGAAATATTATTGTTTGTTTTACTTCTATAATTTTTTTTCAAAGTGTCCTAAACGACCTATATTTTGGAATAGAGGAAGTATGATATATGGGCGGGGGCTGCGTTCAATTTGTCTTAGAATGTTCACTTGCAAATTGAATATGCATTCAATTTTGTTCAGCTTCTAGGTTCCTTTTTTATAGTTCATCAAAATGTCCTTCTATTTCCACTTACAACTGACGACTTGATGAAATCCATCCAGAGTCTACTGAAAGCTTTGGTAATGAAACTAAATGAATTTCCCAAAAAGGGAAAATATAAGGAACCTCTGAAACCTTTCAACCTGATATATGATGCTTCTGGATTGCATCTAACTCATATGCTTGCTTTTTAAATTATTTTTTTTAAATCACGAACTACTTTAGAGCTGCATTTTAAGAGGTTAGCGATGTACTAATTTTTTTAGGCGAAAAGATCAAAGAGAGACGTCCATGCTAGGCGAGTATAAAACAAAAACTCTAGTTCTTGAAACCAAAGAGGTGGAAATCGCAGAAGACGAGGGCTCCTAGTTTTCCTTTTTGACGCTTACGACGAGGAGGAATTCCTAAAACAATCAGTAGATGATCAATATCTTTAGTAGATAAGGGATGTATAGTTAAATTAGACAAGAGGTTTCGCAAAGACGAGGTAGAAAAACCCTTATCAAGACGGACAAAAACTTCCCTCATTCCCTCCTGAAAATTACACAAAGTACAGGGATTGCCTGTGAATCCCTAATCACATACACCAAAATCATTGATAGAATATCTAAATTATTTAATTTGAGTCCGGCTTCTTGTAAAAAGATCATTCTTTCATCTTAGCATAAGATTTCATTAAAATCGCTAATATATAACCACGGAAGCAAACTGATAGAGCTTAAGAGTTTTAGAAGATTCCATGAGTGGGGACTCAAAGCAGCATTCGGGTTCACATAAAATACAAGAATTTCTGGAGTGTAGAGGGCCATGATTCAAGAGGTGACTGGTTTTGTTGAGGAAGATTTTCCCATGACATATCTGAAGGGATTCATGGGCAGAAACTCGTTCTAAACACCCATGAGTCCTCCCTTGAAGGATCCGCTCATACCATAGGAATCGAAAAATATGAAAAAGACTTACGTTTTTCGGCTAAAAATTCTGTTTTTCCGAATATGTGCTGCTGCCACCAAAGAGCCTTCCCTTGCGGAATTGCTCCCTACCGGTATCCACGCGACGAAACGAGCAGCGAGTGCTACCTTTTCGTTTATGAGGTTCGGGAATCTAGAGAAAAGAGAAGGGCAGAAAATCCAAAAATCTAATTTTAGGAGTGTTTTGCTTATCGCGGCTTAAACATTAGTAAACCTAGGGTTTCGGCCAAAATAGGTTTATATAAGATGTGAGAGTTTGTTCCTAGAACCAACTCCCACGTCCTCAACCTCTTCCGGCAATGGGAGTCTATAACTCCCATGTCCCCTCGACTTCTGCTGGTAGTGGGAGTCTTTATCGGATAATAACTCCCACGTAATCCCAGTTAAAACCAAATACCGAAAATACTCCTCATTCTCTCTAATTCGAAATAATAACAATTTTATTATATCTCAGAAAATAAATGTCAGATACAATGAACCTAGACACATTCTAGATTCATTGAATCTGGACATGAAGTTCGTTAACTCGTCTATACGTGTGACCATGTAGGTTCATATTACAATGGCAATGAAAACACACTTAGTAGTAGTGTGAGTTCATAAATCACAAGCGGTCCCTAGCAGGACATTGTGACTACCCAGAGTGAATGAATGTATGATGGAACTTAATATCAATCCACTATTTAATCCCTTTGTCTCGCGATATCCTAATTAAGCATAAGGCATGGTAGTTGTCACCCTTATAAAGCTTAATTGTATTTATGCTCGATCTCCAGGTAGACTGTTTCAACAAATAATATTTAATACCCACTTTATCAAATACATTTCAGCACAGCCATGCATTTAGACAGTCTTCCCTATCGAGGAGCCCATGGATATCTCTCTCTAATAATAGAGAGGAACAAATCCCTTACAATGCCTCTCACATTCAAGCCATGATTGGATACTACATCCGATCATCAATCGTATTGATTACTCGATTAAAAGTAATGTCTGACTGAGTCAAAATGTAGCTCCATTCATGCTAGAATCAATGGAGACATAAGGTCTAAGGATTCCAAAATAGTATTGAGGAAGTAATACTTATGACTAAGGACCATGAAGTATTACTTCTCTAACGGATCACGTCCAATACAATGTATCCTTATATATTGCATCTATGATATGATTTGTATCCATTACACATGATCATCAATCATACATCATACTAGTTTTATTTCATTGTAAAGAACATTACATAAAACTTGGGACAACTACAATAGTAATTGCATAAGCTATTGAGTTTTACTATCAAATCACACATTTGATGTTCAAAAGCAAAATTAACTATTCAGAGACATGCTCAAAAGAAATAAAATGTACAACATATGCTAATGGTCATAGGGCACTACAAACAATCTCCCACTTGCCCTAGGTCCAATCATATATGATTCTCAATCCCATTGACCTAGTATGACTCTAATATTTAGGTTGCGGTAGTGGCTTGGTCAATGGATCTGCAATGTTGTCATCTATATGAATTTTGCAAATTTTAACGTCATCTCTATCAATGATCTCTCTAATCAGATGGAAACGCCTGAGAATGTGTTTGGATCGTTGGTGAGATCTATGTTCTTTAGCTTGTGAAATGGCACCAGTACTATCACAAAAAAGGTCCACTTGGTTCACAATGCCAGGGACGACACCTAATTCGTCAACAAATTTCCTGATCCAAACAGCTTCTTTAGTTGCTTCAGAGGCAGCCAAATACTCAGCTTATGCTGTAGAGTAGGCCACGGTATCTTGCCTTGAGCTCTTCCAGATCACAGCACCTTCATTCAAACAAAACACAAAACCAGATTGCGATCAAAAATATTCTACGTCGGTTTGGAAGCTTGCGTCTGTGTAACCATTTACAACCAGACTTCCTTCCTGGCCTCCGTAAACCAAGAACATATATTTAGTTCTTCTCAAGTACTTAAGAATGCTCTTGACTGCAGTCGAATGTGACTCTCCAGGGTCAGATTGATATCTGCTAGTCATACTTAGAGAGAATGAGACATCCGGGCGAGTGCATATCATGTCATACATAATAGACCCAATGGCTGAAGCATATGGGATCTTACTCATGCGCTCTTGGTCCTTGAGTTCTGCTGAGTTTAATTCCATGTGACATGGACAAGAATCCCTTTTTGAAATCTTGCAAACTGAACCGTTTCAGTACCTTATCAATGTTCCACTATGGCTCAGGCCAATCATTTTGTTAGATCTATCTCTATAGATTCTTATACCCAAAATGTATGTAGCCTCGCCTAAGTCTTTCATGAAAAAACACTTACCTAACCAAGCTTTTACGCTTTGTAATGTGGGAATGCCATTTCCAAGCACTAAGATGCCATCCACATAAAGCACAAGGAACACTACTGCATTATTAGTCACTTTCTTATAAACACAAGACTCCTCTTCGTTTTTGATGAAACCAAATTCTTTAATTGCTTCATCAAAGCGACGATTCCAGCTTCGAGATGCTTGCTTCAATCCATAAATGGACCTTTGATGCTTACACAATTTGTTAGGATTTGATGGATCAACAAACCCCTCGGGTTGTGTCATATACACATCCTCGAGAAGGTTTCCATTAAGAAATGCAGTCTTAACGTCCATTTTCCATATCTCATAGTCATAATATGCGGCTATGGCAAGTAAAATCCTAATAGACTTTATCATAACGACGGGAGAAAAGGTTTCATCATAGTCAATACCATGAATTTGTCTATACCCTTTAACTACTAGTCGAGATTTAAAAGTGTGTACATTACCATCCATGTTGGTTTTCTTTTTGAAACTCCATTGTTATCAATGACCTTACTGTTAGAGGAATAACCGGGTCTAAACAGGTTATGCAGCAGAAATAAAATGACCCGCCTGTAATAGGATCTTTCACGAGTAAGAACCTTAGACTACGGGATAGTATTATACCTTTCGAAATGCAGAATCTGTCTGAAACGGTATCAGTTGTCACGAACGGAACGCCACCAACGCAGGCTCCGTCTCTCCCGATATCCACTCGATCTTCCGGGGATGGTCCTCTACTGCTTGGTGCTAGCCAACGCCTCGTAGAAGTCTTGAAGACACTCTTCAAGATGGAGTATATATATGACCTTACGAAGAACAAGAAACAGTTTTCTTACTTCTTTTATATTAGCCAAAGCTAGAAAATAAGTCTTTAGAAAAGCTGTCTTTTCTTTCTATTCAAGTTCTCTTGAATGCTCTCACTTTTTCTCTCTATTCTAAGCTTTCAAAAAGCTGGAGAAAATGACTTAGGAATGCTAAGAAAAATCAGCATTTTCCTTAGTCATTCAAGAGATAGTGAGGAGAGTGAAAGGGGGAAGTGGGAAATCATGGAGGAAACTACTCCTCTTCATTCTCCACCACTTCAACCTCCTTTCTTAGAGATAAGAGCTGAAAATATATCCTATATTTCCAACCATAAGGTCGGTCCAAATGGGTTGGTCGGCCCAACCTGATTAAGGGCCCAATCCAATCCCGGCCCGAAGTCCGGCCCGGCCCAATCGAATTGGCGCACCTTAGATTAAATGTACTCCAACAAGCCTAATCCAGTTGATCTATGAGTGCGACCCAGGAGGTATCTATGATGTTGGCCGTGACATCATATGTCACAGGTAATGAGAGGTATCTAGCAACACATCATTACCCCCAATTCATAAATATCTAGTGACTATCATAGTCACACCATTTGACATTTGTATTTAAATCCTTTTGTTTGTCCTTGATATCTAGATTGAACACAAGTCATGGAAAAAGTCACACTTGTATTGTCCAATCTTTTAGTTTCTTGATTCGCGAGTAGACTAATCAAATGACATCAATATCATATACTGATTCATTTGTTCATGGCCATGAATTAGCCAGACTCCATCAAAGGGGCCCAAGATATCGCACCTGCTATATAGGAGGGACAAATCCTTTATGCATCTCATTCATCCTGAACAAGATTCGTGATATACCCAATAAATGCCATTATTGCTCACCCTATTACGGATAGCGTTTAACATTATCAAAGCATAACACTAGCCATGCAAGAACTCTTGTGAGACCTCAAGTCGAAGGATCTTTTATACAACCCAGTCAAAAATTGAGAAACACCGTTGACTATTATATAACAACCCATGGTGTGTTTCTCATGTCGGGTCTGACCTGTATAATGATTCTCTAATCATATATACCTATGTGACGATCCGATATCTTATATCAATCACTGCACATACTTGTCTTACGCATTATTATTGTCCTCGAAGATTCCATAATAATGTTCGACTATGGACGTTTCAGTATTCATAACATTTATGAATACCAAGGACATATTATTTCATTATGTTGTTAAGAACGCAGAAGCATAATGAAATAATACTGGAATTTATGCCTTTTATTCATCAAAATGAAAATTACATAAATACGATACAATAATCTCCCACTTGCACAAAAAGACCCAAAATCATCTACTGATTGGTCTTTAAGGGCATACTAAGGACTGTCTCTAAAGATCAGCCCTCCAGATATCGGATACCCATGGAGCTAGTGTGACAATCATGCTGCTGCTGCGACAGTGGCTTCGTCAGTGGATCGGCAACAGTATCTGCCGAATCTACTCTACATATATGCAAATCACCTCTCTCTATAATCTCGCGGATTAGGTGAAAATGCCGTAGTACATGTTTGGACCTCTGGTGAGATCTAGGTTCCCTAGATTGTGAAATAGCCCCATTGTTGTCACAATAGAGGTCTATCGGGTTCGCAATACTAGGAACCACATCGAGGTCTGAAATAAATTTCCTAATCCAAACTGCCTCCTTAATGGCTTCACAAGCTGTTATGTACTCGCCTCTGTCGTAGAATCTGCGATGGTCGATTGCTTTGAATCGCGCCACCACAAAGCACCTCCATTCAAGTTAAACACATATCCCGATTGCGATCGGAAATCATCTCTATCGGTTTGGAAACTAGCATCGGTGTAACCACTTACAACGAGCTCATCCGCCCCTCCATAAATCAAGAATGTATCATTAGTCCTTCATAAGTAATTGAGGATATTCTTGACTGAGATCCAGTGACGTTCACCGTAATTAGACTGGTATCTGCTCGTAAGGCTTAAGGCAAACGAGACATCTGGGCGAGTACATACCATGGCGTACATGATAGATCCTATGGCAGAAGCATAAGGGATCTCTTTCATGCGTTCTAATTCGGCAGGCGTTTTAGAACACTGTTTGTTCGATAGAACAGTACCATGTGCCATAGGACAAAGGCCCTTCTTAGACTCTTGCATGCTAAACCGCTTTAGCACCTTGTCTATATATGTTTCTGACTTAGGCCAATGAGTCTCCTGGATCTATCTCTATAGATCTTGACTCCCAGAATATAGCTGGCATCGCCTAAGTCTTTCATAGAGAAACACGTACTCAACCAAGCCTTGACAGACTTTAAGGTTGGTATGTCGTTTCCAATGAGAAGTATGTCATCTACATACAAAACCAGGAATACGATTGAGCTCCCACTAACCTTCTTGTAAACACAAAGCTCATCCTCATTTCTAATGAAGCCAAACTCACGGACGACATCATTAAAACGGATGTTCCAGCTTCGAGAAGCCTGCTTGAGTCCATAAATGGATCTCTAAAGCTTACATTCTTTTCCAGCATTCTCTGGAGTGACAAAACCTTCAGACTGTGTCATATACACATCCTCTTCAAGTTTTCCATTAAGGAAAGCGGTTTTGACATCCATTTACCAGATTTCATAGTCATAGTAAGATGCAATAGCAAGTAAAATCCTAATGGACTTGAACATAACTACAAGGGAAAAGGTCTCGTCATAGTCAATACCATGAACTTGTTTGAAACCTTACGCGACCAGTCGCCCCTTGTATGTTTGTACATTCCCTTCCATGTCGGTTTTAATCTTAAAAACCCATTTGCACCCTATGGGAGTTACCCCTTCAGGTGGATCAACCAAGATCCAGACTTGGTTTGTGTACATGGAGTCCATTTCAGATCTCATGGCCTCAAGCCATTTCTCAGAATCTGGGCTATTAATTGCCTGTTTGTAGGTTGAAGGTTCATCGTGATCCACAAACATAACATCACCATGTTCTGTAATGAAAAATCCAAATTTTTCCGGAGGTGGACGACGAACTCTACCAGGCATACGCAATTCTTGTGTTTCTTGAACTGGTGCTGGTTGTACCACTGTTTGTGGCACCTGTTGCACAACAACTTGTGGAGTCTGTTCAATTTCCATCTTGTCATTAGTGCTAGTTTGAGAGTCTGGAACTTCAGTATGTTCTACGCTACTCCCACTTGTGTTTCTAGAAACAAATTCTTTTTCTAGAAAGTCTCCCGTGCGGCAACAAACACTTTGTTTTCGTTAGGGATATAAAAGTAGTATCCTTTAGTTTCCTTAGGATAACCTACAAATATGCACTTTTCAGATTTTGGAGCCAGCTTATCAGAAGCTGAGCGTTTTACAAAAGCTTCACAGCCCCAAATCTTGAGGAAAGACAAACTGGGACGCTTCCCAGTCCATAACTCGTATGGCGTCTTTGCAACTGATTTAGATGGAACGCAGTTAAGTGTTAAAGTTGCTGTCTCTAGTGCGTGTCCCCAAAAGGAATTGGGCAGGCTCGTGTGACTCATCATAAATCGAACCATATCTAATAAGGTTTTGTTCCTCCTTTCAGATACACCATTCCATTGTGGAGTAGCTGGAGGAGAAAGTTTTGAAACGATTCCACAATCTTTTAGATAGTCACAGAATTCTTGACTCAAGTATTCTCCTCCTCGATCAGATCGAAGAACCTTAATACTCTTGCCAAGTTGGTATTCTACTTCTAGTTTAAACTCTTTAAAATTAGCAAATGCTTCGGATTTGTGTTTCATCAAGAACACATATCCATACCTACTGAAGTCATCAGTAAAGGTAATGAAGTAGAGGTAACCACCCCTTGCATGTATATTAAAAAGGCCACATACATCACTATGTATTAGTCCTAATAAAGCATCGGCTCTCTCACCTAGCTTAGTGAAAGGTGATGTTGTCATCTTACCCAACAAACAAGATTCGCATCGATCATAAGACATGAAGTCAAATGATTCCAATAGCCCATCTTTATGGAGTTTGGATATGCGGTCTTCGTTTATGTGGCCTAAGCGACAATGCCAGAGGTATGTCGGATTAGAATCATTAGTCTTAATCCTTTTTGTATTTATATTTAAAATTGGCATATCAAGGTCTAAAATATATAGACCATTAATCAAAGAGGCGTTTGCATAAAAAATATTATCCAAAAATAACGACAATCGTTGGTTTTTGATTGAAATCTCAAAACCTTTCTTGTCCAAACAAGAAATTGAAATAATATTCTTAGTTAAACTTGGTACATATAAACATTTTTCTAAATCCAAAACAAGCCCTGAAGGCAAAGTAAAAGTACGAGTCCCTACAGTTAGGGCTGCAACACGTGCTCCGTTGCCAACTCGTAGTTCCACTTCACCCTTTGCCAACTCTCTACTCCTTTGCAGTCCCTGCACATTAGTACAAATGCGAGAAACACATTCAGTATCAAGTACCCAAGAAGTAGTTGTATTTAAATTGATATCAATCACATTAATATCAACAACATAAATACCTGAGCCCAAAGCAACATTTGCTTTCTCCTTTTCCAGCCTTTTCCCTGCAATATAGCTTTTGCAGTTCCTTTTCCAGTGACCCTTTTCACCACAGTGATGACAGATAGAGGCCTTGGCTATACCACCCTTAGTTTTCAGTGCATTGTTGAAAGCGGTTTGCTTGCCCTTAGACTTACCTTTCGGTTTGCCTTTGGATTTCACAAAACCTTTGCTTTTGCCCTTTTGCACCATCAGTATGGCGTTGGGCTTGGACTTGCCTATTTCCTTCTCGGCAGTCCTCAGCATGTTCAACAACTCAGGCAATGGCTTGTCAATTTCATTCATGAGATAATTCAGAATGAACTGACTGAATGACTCAAGCAACGATTGCAAGATCAAATCAGTCGACAACTCTTGCCCCCAAAGGAAATCCCAGCTTTTTCAAGGTTCTCGTACATAACCTATCATCTTAAGAACGTGAGTTCCCTACTGGGCATTCCTTCGGACATTTTGCACTCGAAAGAGAGATTTCGATACGTCGAATCTCTCCCCGGCGTGCTTGTCCCTCGATATAGTTGCTTCGAGTGAGCAAGCATCTCATAAGCCCCCCATGTCCTCATGTTGCTTCTGAAGCTCAGAGTTCATGGTGACAAGCATGAGGCTAGATACATCTAAGGCATCACTACAATGCTTCTGATAAGCACTTCTATCAGCGGCCGAAGTGAAGCGCGAGCCTCTGGTGTAGCAGGAATAGGCTGTTCTAGAACATACAGCTTTCTTTCATGCTTGAGAACGATTCTCAAGTTCTCGATCCAAATCGAGGAAGTTAACTCCCTCTAATTTGTCCTTCTCAAGGACAGAACGCAGTGATAGTGTTTGGTTTTAATTTGCCATTTTTCTACAACAAAATACATATGCAAAGTAAGTACCGAAAAAAAAATCATTATTAGGTCTTTTATCTTTTTAATGATTTCTCCCACTATTTTCTTCGAGTGAATAACCCTCATTATCAACTCGTAAAGTTCGTTAACTTTATAGCGGGCCAAGATCCATATTTCACCTCGCTTTCGAGTCGGCTTTTGGCTGATCGCCCAAAACTTAGTTATTTAGGTAGGCAACGCTTTGCCAATTACATCAAATTATGTAATTCTTGGTTAGTTGAGTGAATAACATTTATTCAAGCATATCATTATACACTTTTCTCAACTCTTTTGCCTCTAGATCCTCAATCCATTTATTGAGATAATCTAGTTAACTAGGACCCTAAGTTTTTACTGGCGGATATCACAAATTATCCTTCGCGCCTCACCCGGATAGACACGTATGTACAGCTTTGGCATGTCCCATACTAATGTCGATCTAGGCCTTGACGAGGGCTAAACTTAGGAAGGCTCTAATTAATATTTAATTGAGGGGTTTTGTTTTTAACAATCTCACCAGAAAAGCATAAATAAAACATTTTATGCTTATATACATATGCATCCAATACATAAAATAAAAATACAATAGTAATCGCCATATCCTATTCGGTTTTTCCAAGCCAATGGAAAAACCGTGAAGTCAATCTAAAGGTGTGAAAAGAAAACATTATATTCTACACCGTCTTGACCTTCAGGTGGTTGTCTCCAAATCTTCATCACAGCTGTACCTTCTCCTAATCTAGAATTACATAATTCTAATGAAACCTCGAGTTACATTCGAGAAGAGAATTACAACTTTTGATAAAAATAGATAGGCACGATACGCAGATCGTATTTATGAAATAAACCAACAGGGTAAAAGCGATTACTATGCATCATGCTCAACTAACATAACAATTTATGGAAAAATGAGCAACCAGCAAAATGCATACTATTGCAAAGTACTGAGAGTACTCGGTTGACCGAACAGACATTGCAGTCGACCGAACAAAGTACTGAGAGTACTCGGCTGACCGAACATACATTTTGGTCGACCGAAAAGAGTACTCGGTTGACCGAAAAGACATTTCTGTCGACCGAACAGAGTACTGAGAGTACTCGGTTGACCGAATTTCTCGACTCTCATACATACAAAATGATGCAAAAACATTTCTAGCAATCCTAAGGCATGCAAAATATAGATTCATAATCCATATTAAAATACTATAGCACATTAAGTCTATAGGGTATTCGTGAGTGGCTCTGATACCGCCGAAAAGAGGAATAACCGGGTCTAAACAGGTTATGCAGCGGAAATAAAATGACCCGCCTCTAATAGGATCTTTCACGAGTAAGAACCTTAGACTACGGGATAGTATTATACCTTTTCAAATGCGTAAATCTGTCTAAAAACGGTTTCGATTGTCACAAACGGAACGCCACCAACGCAGGCTCCGTCTCTCCCGATATCCACTCGATCTTCCGGGGATGGTCCTCTACTGCTTGGTGCTAGCCAACGCCTCGTAGAAGTCTTGAAGACACTCTTCAAGATGGAGTATATATATGACCTTACGAAGAACAAGAAACAGCTTTTCTTACTTCTTTTTATATTAGCCAAAGCTAGAAAAGAAGTCCTTAGAAAAAGTCAGTCTTTTCTTTCTATTCAAGTTCTCTTGAATGCTCTCACTTTTTCTCTCTATTCTAAGCTCTCAAAAAGCTGGAGAAAATGACTTAGGAATGCTAAGAAAAATCAGCATTTTCCTTAGTCATTCAAGAGATAGTGGGGAGAGTGAAAGGGGGAAGTGGGAGATCATGGAGGAAACTACTCCTCCACATTCTCCACCACTTCAACCTCTTTTCTTAGAGATAAGAGCTGAAAAAATATCCTATATTTCCAGCCATAAGGTCGGTCCAAATGGGTTGGTCGGCCCAACCCGATTAAGGGTCCAATCCAATCCCGGCCCGGCCCAATCGAATTGGCGCACCTTAGATTAAATGTACTCCAACACTTACACCTTTCGGGTTGGTCAACCAAAGTCCACACTTGGTTATCGTACATAGATTGCATCTCAAAACTATGAATTGCCTCTTTGTAGGTAGTGGGTTCATCTTGATCAATCAATTCAATGTGATGATCATTAGTCACTAGAAATCCATATCTCTCAGGCTGTTGATGTACCCGACTTGACCTCCTTGAGCCTTGTGTCAAATATTGAAGCTCAGTATCAGCACGTGAGTTTGCTTGAAGTTCCAAAGCTGGTTCATACGTTTTTTGGGGATCTTGAATTTCCTCGAGATGGATCTTACTCCCACTAACCCTTTTGGAAACAAATTCCCTTTCAAGGAATAAACCATTTTGATCAACAAACACATTGTTTCTCTGATGGAAGATAGAAGTAATATCCTTTAGTTTCTTTAGGATATCCCACAAACAAACACTTGTCAGATTTAGGGGCAAGTTTATCAGATAAGAAGCGTTTTACATACACCTCGCATCCCCAAATTTTGAGAAATGACAAACTAGGTCATTTCCCAGTCCATATCTCATACGGAGTTTTCTGAACCGCTTTAGAAGGAACTCTATTTAATATAAATGCAGCAGTTTCTAGGGCGTAGCCCCAAAAGGAAATTGGAAGACTTGTTTGACTCATCATAGATCGAACCATATCTAGTACGTTGCGATTCCTCCGTTCTGACACACCATTTCATTGTGGTGTGCCAGGAGGAGTTAATTGTGAAACAATTCCACAACCCCTAAGATGTTCGTCAAACTCTTGGTTAAGGTATTCGCCATCTCGATCTGATCAAAGTATTCGCCACCTCCTCTAGCACTTGTGTTTATTGGTCAACAGACATCTGTATGTTTGAGGCCCAACAAATCAGAAGTTCTCTCACTTTGTCCAGTAAAAGGAGTTTTAGTCATTTTGCCTAACAAGCAAGAGTCACATGACTCATAAGACTCTAAGTCAAATGATGTCAAAATTCCATCTTCACTACTAAAAAAAGCACTTTTTGCGTCAGGCGACGCCTGTCACAAAAAGTAACTTTACCGACGCGAAAACGTATTTACGTCGGTTATACGACGGCAATTGAGGGGTCGCATGGGAAGGTGCCGCAAAAACTTTACGACGGGAAGCGCCTGACGTAATTAGTTTTTTCGACGGGAATTTTTCTAATTGCGACACTTATTTCTCGACGTAAAAACTTAGCAAAAAAGACTACTTTTTGCATCGGTTATAATTTCGACGCAATAACTGACACAAAAACATATAATGCGGCACCTTATATACTGTCGAAAATAATTTTCACAGTCGCAAATATTATAATAAAATTATATTTATTATTTTTTCGCGATGTCACAATCTGTCGAAAATAATTTATCACTGTCGCAAATGTTATAATATCTCACAAAAATAGTATACTAAAACCCGACGCTAGTAATTTTTGTTAACTACCCGACGCTAGTAATTTTTGTATCTATTACAAAAAATTCAAACCCGACGCTAGTAACTTTTGTTAACTACCATGTTTTTTAGATATTTTTTTAATTAGCAATTAATACAATCATCCAACAAAGACCCCATTCAACAATAAATAAAATATTACACTAATACCTCAAAAAATAGTATACAAAAACAATCAAATGCAGGCACTCAAAACTCCTAGTATCCTTTTATACAAAGTAACTCATGATCATTAGTTGAGAAACCATTAAGTAGGTAACTTGTTAAAGTCTTTTGCTAAATCCTATCTAGATAGGATTCCAAAAGACAAAGATAGGATTCCAAAATACAAAAAACAATTGGGATACCTAAAATAACATATTAAATCAAATGCTTCCAATTTTAATTCAATCAAAACTTCATCTGAGACCACCTTCTATTACTCATGCCCAGAATACTCCACAACATCATTTCCAGTCGTAGGCAAACGTCCCCGATGAAGGCTAGATGTATAAAATAACCTGCTCATAGATTTAACAAAACTAGTAAAACTTCAAAGAGAAAAATTCAAAACCAAAACATTCAAAGGACTTATCATGATATGCTTGCTGAAGCACAAAAAATGAATTCTATACATGACAACCATCAAAATTGTGCCACATTAAACATATCTTCTACACCCATGCTTTATAAGAAATTAAATAGAAACAAAGCTCAAAGATAAGGCAGTAAGAAATTGGAGAAGCAGACGGTGACGGCAAATCGATGTCGGCGTCGAGTCACAGTAGTCTCCGGAGAAAGAAGAGGAAGATGAAATTAGATTTAGGGATTTAGGGATTTGGGAAAAATCAAATAAGGGAAAAGCAGAGAGAGAGAGAGATGAACAAACCTGCAGCAGTTTATATCCTCCTTCTGATCTATGATAAAAGGAAAGAGCTAAACGAGTCATTTTAAAGTTTAAGCATTAGGACTAGAACTACGCACCACTGTAGTGATTTGTTCTCCAAAACCAAATCAACACTTTGACCCTTTCGCCCAAGTATACTAGCAACTACAGCTGCTGCACCTTGAAGATCCTGATCAAGTGAGCAGACGATGTTCTCCACTTGGGGGCTCAATTCTGGTAGCATCCCTTTATCCTTGAGCAGCTGAATAATAATAAAATTGTATAAAGAAGAAGCTTAAAGAAGAGTATGAGAGATCATTAGCTAAAGTAGATATGCTTATGAAACGGAGATGGATCCCTGGTTAAGTGCACATTGTTTCATTCATATCTCCCAATATAATTGACAATTAATATGAATGACAATGGAACATTTGTATTTTGTGATACATTATATTTCTGAAACCATCATCAATCACTTGAAAAATATTCTTCAGAAACTAGGTTCAGTATAAGCATGTGCTAAGGTCTAAAGAGAGAACACAAGCAGCAAACAACTCATGATTGACAATCAATCAAAACTAGTTTCAACTGGAAAAACCCGAGACAGTAAAGAAAGTTACCCAGTTGGAATTATTAAGCGGCATCCTTGAGAAACAAGAGAAAATGTAACATGATGAGACTTCTAATGGATGTCTCAGGCATTGCATATGATTAGATATTAGAGCAATACCTACTGCAACGAATGAGCATTAGTAGAGTAGCCACAGCTAGAGAAACCCCAGTCCACCCCCAAAGTCCAACAACGGCAGTCACCTTTGGAAGATTAGAAGCTACAAAAAGTAGAAAGCTTAATAAACATTAGCAAGGTAGCATTTCCAACTCCAGTAAATGAACATATAGGAGACCATAGTTTCACCCACCAAAAAGAACTGATTTGACAAAGAGAATGACATTTATAACAATCCTTTACATTATTCTATTTAGGTAAGGGTCACATATTAACCATCAACTATTATATTCTTTTACCCACTAAATATATGTCAATGAAGTTCCTCTTCTGGTGGTCAATCAGAAGCTCTAGAGTATCTTTGCATGCTCTCGGACATTTTATGATTTATCCTTCCCTTTTCCCCATTTTACTACCAAATCATGTATCACCACATTTGGCAATAAATATTTCAATGTTAAGACATGCATAAGCAGCACATTGAAGTAGATGATTCTTTGCTACAGAAAATCTTTGACATACAACAAATGCTAGACACATCAACTCAAAATGCCTACATAAGACGAAACTTACTTATTTTCTCCGTTTCATGAAAAAAATCGACTAATTTATTTGGCCTCCGCCTCAGAAGAAATCCACCTCTGTCTCTGTTTGTGCCCTTTCACTTGCAATAAACACAGTACCAAACTAATTTATCATATCTCAAGATGCTGACAAAATCCCAAAGTATCATTATCAGACAAAAATGTTCACTCCCAGCATTATGCTTGAAGCTTATGATTAGGACCAAAAATAAATAAGGAAAAAGGACAACATCCATAAGCAATCAGGTTATAGTTTAGAGAATACTGCTTATTAACAATTGCACATTTCAAAACAATTCAAACACAACTTTGTACATTCAAAACTTTGCTGCTTACCTGTTTTCCAGATACCTGGAGTAAACATCCTTTAGATCCAATGACGTCTTCAAATTATCTCCCTGGAAAATAATAATAATTACATACTTAAGTTCAAAAATGCATAAAAGTTGAGATAACATACCCAGTTAAAAAGGCAAGTAACGCTCATCCATATGAAACTCATACTGAAGTTTGAAATTTTCGCTAACTACTCAACAGAATAAGTTGGCACCATGTTTAAAAGAAAGCGCATTTACAGCACAAAATTTAAAAAGCCCTCTCACACGGCCAAGGAAACTCATCATTCACGGTCAAACCGATGCAAAGTTACCTACGAGGGCAAGAGCAATAAGCCCATGACCGTTATCGGATGCAATTTGTATTGGAGTAAATATGGCCTTATCTTTCACTACCAATTCCAGGGATGATGGCGATGGTGGGTTGTAACCGGAGAAGGGGCAGAGGCTCTGACGGAGGTAGACGATAGTTGGGAATCTAGGGATTTCACGCTGTGAGGGGTTAAGAAGATTAGAAAAAAGTAGGGAGAGTGAAAGCGGGAGTCGGAAGCAGCAGAGGTCAACGGCAATGGTGGGGAATTGAGGCCGGTGGGAGAAATGGTGGAGGTAGTGATGTGTTTGGAGGAGCGGCGTCGGGATTAAGGAAGGAGGAAGAGGGAGATAGAGGCGCAGGTTGAGGGAGATTTGGCGGTGGTTTTAGTCGGAGAAGGAGGAAGGGGCTAGAGGGCGATGACGACGTGGCTGGTGGAGGAGCAGCGGCGGTGATAGGGTGGGGCGTCGGCGCCGCTGAAGAAGAAGAGAAGAGTCTATAGAGGGTTTTCTTCTTTTAGGATTAGGGATTAGAAAATATATATAGTAAGGACTAAAAGGGCAAATAAATACTATCAGAAAAACCCTATAAAATATTTATATTACAAACAAATCCTAAATTGTCTACTTTGTATTTTCCAAATTTAGTCCGACATAAAAAATAAAAAGAAACATTTAAGGGAATGGGTATAAAACATAAAATGTATCAGAAATAACTCAAATTCAAAGTCACGAAATAACTTTTAGAAATTTTGTTTTAGTCCACCTAACTTTATAATTTACTTTTAAGACCTATAAGATTTATTAAATATTCCGGACAATTTATAAGATTAATAACAATATATACAATATATTTATTTCATCAAAATATCGAAAATGTCGTAGGATAAATATTTGCATTTTTGTCCGTAAGCTTTAGAGAATTACATGAACAGCCCAAGATTGTCGAAATCGATCTATAGATTATTTTTTTAAAGAACTTTCATTTATAAAATAACTATATGCAAAAGATACAGTATCAAGTATTTAAGAAGGGAGGTTGTAATTTCTATCTTATATAAATACATATGGTTAATATATATAATAAAAGTTCTCGTGGTCTGTTGGTTTATGGTTTTAACTTTTATTTTTCTAATAAAGACGGGTTGTGTTCAAATCCCGCCAATTCATACTATACTACTTTGAAGTAAATATTTTTTTAAATAATTATTTTAGGGGATGCGACGAGAAAATCTATCACCAAAACTAATAATAAATTTTTGATCATTTGCATCAACTTTCTATATGGCGGTAGAATTCCATCAATTTTTTGTTATTGGGGGCGAAACCTTTTGCATCGAATGAAGCCCGTCGCAAATATGGTCATTTGCATCAACTTTATATGTGACGGGAGAATTCCGTCGCAAATTTTGATTATTTGTGGCGAAACTTCTTGCGTCGACTGAAGCCCATCGCATATAATCCCCTTTTCACGACGAATTAATTTGCTGACATAAATAGTAATTAGCAGTCGTAAATGCATATCATTAAACAACGTCGTACCGTTTTTTGCGTTGGTGTGTCATTCTTGACGCAAATGACAGTTATTTGTAACGGTAAACGCCCGACACAAAAAGTCTCGTCACAACAAGCAATGTTTCTAGTAGTGCTTTATGAAGTTTTGATATTCGTTTCTCATTGATGTGGCCCAAACGAGAATGCTAAAAGTAGGTTTGGTTTAAGTCATTTGATTTAAACCTCTTTGTATTAATGTTATAGATGGGCCTTTTAATGGATTCATCGATGTTAAGAATATAAAGCCCATTCATCAGGCATCTCCATAGAAGATACGATCTTTATGAATGGTGCAAATTTTATTCATAACGTTAATTTCAAAACCATCAATATCCAAACAAGAAACTGAAATAATATTCCTACTCAAAGTTGGAACATAAAGACAATTACTCAGTTCTATAATAAGGCCACTTGGAAAAACTATATTAAATGTCCCGGTAGCTACAGCAACAACTCTTGCTCCGTTCGCTACTCTCAGGTCCACTTCTCATTTTGCCAGTGATCTACTCCCTTTGAACCCCTGCACATTTACACAAATGTGAGATCCACAACCGGTATCTAATACCCATGAAGTAGGAGCAGACATGTTAATTTCAATAACATAAATACCTGGAGAGACAGTCAAACTGGCTTTCCCCTTTTTCTTCTCTTCCAAATAGAGCTTGCAGTTCCGTTTCCAATGACCTGGTTCATTGCAATGGAAGCAAACTCCTTCCTTTGGTGCCTTGGCCTTGGCTTTGGGCTTGTTATTTCCTTTTCCCTTCTTGGCCATGGGCTTTCCATTTCCTTTCTTCTTGAAATTCCCCTTTTGAACCATTAAGACTTCAGGGGTCTTTTAATGCTCAGTTCAGCCTGCTTGAGCATACCGTGTATTTCATGTATGGTCTTCTCCATGACATGCATGTTGAAGTTCATAACAAATTGGTCATACTCCGGTGGGAGTGAGTCCAAGATCATATATGTGGCCATATCATGACCTACGGGAGACCCAAGTTTCTTGAGTTAATCAAGATAGCCCTTCATCTTAAGAACATGTGCACTTACAGAGGTGTCAGGGGCCATCTTGCAACTATTCAACGCCTTAGTGGTGAGGAATCTTTCTTGACGGGCTTGTTCTTGGAACATTTCCTTAAGCTGGCCCATCATCTGGAAAGCCTCAACCCCTTCAAACTGTTTTTGAAGGTCAGTGCTCATTGTGACTAACATGAGACAAGTCACATCGTTAGAATCATCACAATGCTTCTTTCTCAGCTCTGGGGGCGTTGTTTGCGGACTATTCAGGAATGTCCGTATCAAGAACGTATAGTTTTCTTTCCTGCTTAAGGACAATCCTTAAGTTGCGGGCCCAATCAAGGAAATTGGGCCCACTTAGTTTTTCCTTCTCAAGGACGGATCGTAATGAATTGTGTGAAGTGTTGGTTGCCATTATCTACATTAAATTATTTGCAAAGTTATTAGTTTTTTAGCAAAAACTTTCCACAATTTCAACACTTGATAAATAGTGGAAAAAACCCATTTTACAATGGTTATAAGTAGCACTGTCAAACGGATCACTAGTCCGCGGACCGGTCCGTGGTCCGCGTTTTTTGGACTGATTTGGACCAAGCTATTCATGATCCGTTTAAATGCGGGCCATTTTAGCCCGCTCCGTTTGGACCACGGACCAAGGCGGACCGGACCGGACCGGACCGGGACCAACCCGCATTTAAATTAATATATATAAAAACATATTTTTTAAAGTTTTACTTCTCATTTTTACAATTTGTTTTACAAATATTTTCAAAAATAAACAACAAAACTCAATTTTTAAGCTTTATATTCTTTTTTTTCAATTTTTCTTTTCAATTTTTAAAAATAAAAACAAAAAAAAAAGTCATTTTTAAGCTTTATTTTCTCTTTTAAAAATTTATTTTTAAAATTAATTTGGTCCGCGGACCGGCTCGCTTAACCCGCTGGATTTCTTATGGACGGGTATGGACTAGGATTTTCTTGGTCCGCAAAAATTGGTCCAAATCCGGCCCGGTCCGTTTTAGGGTAATCCGCGACGGACTGGACCGGACCGGACCGGACCGGACCAACCCGTTTGACAGTGCTAGTTATAAGTAAGCTTTGGCTTAACACCCATAATTAAAGTAAAATCAACCCATGGAAATGACATTTATATGTCCCGGCTATTCCCATTTTATGCCCTAGGCTCAAAACTATTTTGGTAGCCTAGTTAAGTCGAACCATGTCTAAGCATATGGAAATCACTATTTTCCCATCTCCTTTTGCTTAGATAACCACTTATCTGTTGCTTTGGCAAGTAGACAAAATGATGATCCAAGCTCATGGATTGTTTAGGATATGGTAGGCATTTTAAGACTTAATTAAAACGATTTAATGTGACGTATAAAAATTCAAGCCCCATAAGACATAAAATAAGTATCACATGCAAGATATAAAGCGTAAATGTAAATGTGAGATAGCATGGCCTAATCCTATGAGGAGCCAATGGTCAATCTAAGTCAATACCCATCTCATGGATAGTGTCCTCGATCCAGCGTCCTCCAGTCTTGTTACATAGATGCATGGGCATACCCAGCCTTCAATGTAAAACAATAAAGCTAATCGAAGAAAGCGATCGATTACAATTTTACAACATTGAAAACGGCTCGCAGGCCGTATTATAAAATTGCAACCCAAAAATATGTAAAACAAGAGGGGTATAGTAGGCCATGCTATTCACCATGCTAAAATCACATAAAGCATAACAAATACAATCTGATTATTCATCTACTCATCGAATGAGTTTTCTGTCCCAATTTTAACTGAATTAATCGAATTAATTACATATTCACAGAAAGAGTTTATGCAGTATCGAATATACAGAAACATGCAATATCAGTTCATGCAAATTAATCGAATTAAATTACAGACCGAATCATGCTAAGGCAGTTCGTGCAATATTAATCGAATTAATAACATAATGAATCACAGAAACATATAAACATGAATAACTGAAATCAGTTTATGCATATATCACATATATTGAATCAAAGATAGAATATTTTATGTTTTTCACACTTACGCATACCAAATCAAAATTGATACGTGTTATGATGTGATTAACAATATCAAATTCGAATAGTATGAGCAAGGCTCTGATACCACTGAAAGGATTCATGGGCAGAAAATCGTTCTAAACACCCATGAGTCCTCCCTTGAAGGATCCGCTCATACCATAGAAATCGAAAAATATGAAAAAGACTTACGTGTTTTGGCTAAAGATTCTGTTTTTCCGAATATGTTCTGCTGCCACCAAAGAGCCTTCTCTTACGGAATTTCTCCCTACCGGTATCCACGCGACAAAACGAGCAGCGAGTGCTAGCTCTTCGTTTCAGAGGTTCGGGAATCTAGAGAGAAGAGAAGGGCAGAAAATCCAGAAATCTAATTTTAGGAGTGTTTTAGTTATTGCGGCTTAAGCATTTGTAAACCTAGGGTTTCGGCCCAAATAGGTTTATATAGGATGTGACAGTTTGTTCACAGAACCAACTCCCACGTCCTCAACCTTTTCCGGCAATGGGAGTCTATAACTCCCACGTCCCCTAGACTTCTGCTGGTTGCGGGAGTCTTTATCAGATAATAACTCCAACGTAATCCCAGTTAAAACCCAATATCGAAAATACCCCTCATTCTCTCTAATTCAGAATAATAACAATTTTATTATTCTCAGAAAATAAATGTCAAATACAATGAACCTAGACACATTCTAGATTCATTGAATCTGGACATGAAGCTCGTTAACTCGTCTATGCGTGTGACCCTGTAGGTTCATATCACAATGGCAATGAAAACACACTTAGTAGTAATGTGAGTTCATAAATCACATGCGGTCCCTAGCAGGACATTGTGACTACCCAGAGTGAATGAATGTATGATGGAACCTAATATCAATCCACTATTTAATCCCTTTGTCTCGCGATATCCTAATTAAGCATAAGGCATGGTAGTCGTCACCCTTATAAAGCTTAATTGTATTTATGCTCGATCTCCAGTTAGACTGTTCCAACAAATAGTATTTAATAACCACTTTATCAAATACATTTGAGCACGGCCATGCATTTAGACAGTCTTCCCTATCAAGGGGCCCATGTATCTCTCTCTAATAATAGCGAGGGAGAATCCTTTACAATGCCTCTCACATTCAAGCCATGATAGGATACTACATCCGATCATGAATCGTATTGATTACTCGACTAAAAGTAACTTCCGACTGAGTCAAAAGGTAGCTCCATTCATGCTAGAATCAATGGAGACATAAGGTCTAAGGATTCTAAATTAGTATTGAGGAAGTAATACTTATGACTAAGGACCATGAAGTATTACTGCTCTAACGGATCACGTCAAATACAATGTATCCCTATATATTGCATCTATGATATGATTTGTATCAATTACACATGATCAGCAAAACATGATCATCAATCATACGTCATACTAGTTTTATTTCATTGTAAAGAACATTACATAAAACTAGGGACAACTAGAATAGTAATTGCATAAGCTAATGAGTTTTACTATCAAATCACACATTTGATGTTCAAGAGAAAAATTAACTATTCAGAGACATGCTCAAAAAAAATAAAACGTATAACATATGCTAATGGTCCTAGGGCACTACTAACAATATCTTGGTTGCCTGATTTTCCCGGGAAGGACTAAAGCATATTATTTTGATTCTTTGATTGAAAGAGTGGCGACTAGGATTGAAGGGTGGCAAAGGAAATTGTTGAGTATGGGTTGCCGACTTGTGTTTGTTCGGTCCTTTCTGTACTCAATGCCATTACATATATTGGCTACGTGCAATGTACCGAGACTTGTGTTGCTGAAATTGGAGAGAATATTTTCCCGTTTTGTTTGGGGTCAAACGGATGGTAAGGAGCGAAAGCAATGGATGTCTTGGCAAAGGATGGCGTGGGATGTTCGGTGTAATGGTGTGGGTGTTCATTCATTAATTAATTTTTATGATGCTTTCTCTTGGAAGTTATGGTGGAATTTTCGCAATTGTAATTCATTGTCGTCTACTTTTCTGAAGGCTTGATATTTTGTGGGACTACGTCATGTGAAGCAAAGTGTAATTGTCTTGGGTTGTTCTCCAACTTAGCGTCGAATCATCTCGGTTAAGGAGGTGGTGGAGAAGAGGATTGGCATTCTTTTACGTAATGACGAGTCTAGTATTTTTTATGAGATTTTTACTTTTCATGGCTCCCTTGATTCTATGTTTTTTGGTCCGTTAACCATGTTATGTGAGGCGAAAGTTCGGGATTACTTTACCACTCAAGGGTGGAATCTACGGGCTCTGTCACTTAACTCCGGCTTCTTTTATGACTTCATTACCGGATGTATGCTTGTCTGATGAACCAGATAAAATCCTATGGATGGAAGACTCTCACGACTGTTTCACCCTCGCCTCGGCCATGGCCTTGTTGCGAAGCTCGGACGTCATCCAATTCTCGAGGGAATGTATTTGGAATAAGGTATTGCCTCTCTCTTTATCTTTGTTTATGTGGAAATTTCTTAATGTTTAGCTTGCTTTGGATGAGGATAGAATGAGGTTTGGAGTTTCTACGGCATCTAGATGTGTTTGTTTTAGTGATACAGAGATCTATGATCTTATTTTCGCTACATGTACACTTGCAAGAGTAGTTTGGCAGGAGGCGGCAGCCTGTGTTGGTTTGATATTGCCGTCTACGCCAATAAATAATATACGAGGGATGCTTTCTTTATGGTGGTATGCTTGAGCTTCCGGGAACCGTCAGGTAATTTTGATTATGGTTTGTTCTGCGTGTTGGGTTTTATGGAAGACTCGTTGTCGCTTTGTATTTGAGGCAAAAGTTACTTCTCAGTCAAGTATTCTAGCTCAGTTTCGTGATTACACCACAACATTAATGAGGGTGAAGGATATTCGGGTTAGCAGTTCAGTATTGTGTTTTGTTCAGCGAAGAACACTCGTGGTCCGATGGGGGAACGATTTAGGAGACTTTGGAGCGGTTCTAAACATTGATGGTGCTTCTAAAGGCAATCCGGGCTTATCAGTTATTGGTGGGATTCTTAGGGATAGACATGAGAATTTCATTTCGGCATTCTCAATTTTTATTGGAGATCGGTCAACAAGTATGGAAGCGGAATTGATGCCATTGGTTGAAGGTCTCCATATGGCGGCTCAGTGCAGTTTTTCCACTTTCTTGGTTCAATCCGATTCGGCAGTATTGGTGAAGGCGATCGCTAAAGGTATGATTCTTCTTGGTCACTAGATAGTGTTGTTCGTCGTGTTGTGTCACTTCTTAGTAATTGCAGGATAATTCACATTTATCCGGAGGTTAATTCTGTGGCGGATGCTTTGGCCAACCTAGCAACTTCAAGCCGGCATTAGGTTCACTTTTCCGATCTCACTATTTTGCCTTCCGATATTCGTGGTCTCATTATGCTTGATAAATGCAGGACACCTTATTTGCGAATTAGATAGGATCTTGTTGCATCTTGTATTTATTCTTTTACATATTGTTGCAGGATTCTTGTAACACCTATTCCATGTTTATAAATGGAATAGTCTTTTCTTGCATTGTTTAATCCATGTATGAAGTGGATTTGTTTCCACCTACTTAGAAGTTTTTGGCTTTAAGTCCCCCTCTATGTATCTTTTGCCGATTGGCTTTATTCAATAAAAGGGTAGGGTCCATGCCAAACCCCCCACCATAATAGGTGGTGTTTCTTTAAAAAAAAATAAAAAATTATTCGACTTATTCAAATTAAATTATATATTTTAATATTTTTTATTTTTCCCATTCTAATTTTTTCAATATTATTCAAGATCCCAAATCGATTTTTTTTTTAAATTTGTCGACATTATAAATAAAGGCACTGAGTAAGATTTTAATTGAATGAATTTGTTAAGTTGTTTTTTAGTCCATTAAATTGAGTGACCTAATTGGCTTTTTAACTTCTACAAGTGGTATTCACCCTTTTTTTCCATTAAAATAAACGCTTCACACACAATCATACACAGAGAGTGTCTTTCTTGTTTGTTTCCCAAGTCGTATAATACTATCAGTGTGTATCAGAATATTAAAAATAATAATGATATAACGAAATCACATATTTGACTCATGCTTATGATATGATTATGCATGTTGAAAGAGTTTTGGGTCAGACTTTTCTCAAAGTAAGAGTGAGACTTGTATCAGGTGAATCTAGACCGAACTTGAATTAAGCTCGCATATGATGAGAAAGATAAAATAAAAGCCCTTATAATATCCTGGTTAGATAATTGGAGCAGAAAATCATGGCAAATAATCGTCTGTACTCGTGTATATTTCCATTCATGTGTTCAACCAGTTACAATTCATTATGTGTATATATAATTAGAAGAAATCTCCACATGGCGAATTCCGAGTGGTTGGGCATAGAAATGAGAACATATACGGGTACAGGCGATTTTCACCCGAAAATCATCTATCCCCATTATGTGTCCGGTTCTCTGTTTCCACGAATAGATGTTTTCCATAGGTTTACTTTTTTTCTCTACAGATTCAACTATTTATTTCAGATTATAAATGTTTTAATTAAAAACTTAACACATGTCAATTTATTATTAGTAGTATAGGGATTGAAAAACCAAACGGGGATAAAAGATTCCTAGCAGATAATTGGCATTATAACCTCATTATCATCATTTTTTGTATATGCAATGCACAATCCAATTTGGAGTATACCCAATATTTTTGTATAATTTTATTTTTAAAAAAACATTTTAAGCAGTTTATCCTCGGCGCATCTCTTATTTTCTTTAAAAAAAAGTTTTATTTATTTGAAAAGAAAATAACATGAGTTTCTTAAAATTTAGTTCCTAGTGTTGCAGAGACAGGATCTAAGGAGTAAAAGTGAGGAAGAAGGAAAATACATAAGAATGTTTATTAAAACGTCTTTCATAGTTTAAGTTATTTTCTATACGTAGTGATCACTTGAGATTACTTATTATGCCACAGACGCAATAGAAGGGCTCCTATTAAAATCTGATGATCATGCAAGTGTTCAAGTGTTGAAGCTTCATGATAAAGCAGTACAAGAACAGGAAGAAGACTTGGATGTTGCAACAATATGTTGGCAGAATTTATAGAGTATGGATTGGTTCATTGTTGTTTTAGTTTGAGGATTGGACTTTGTTATATGTAGTTTGGGCTAGTAGTGATAGTATAGATGGCTGACCGGCCAACAAATAAATGTATTTTGTTTTTTCCCTTTTTCCAACTCAGGAAAGGTGGTTAGTAAATAACACCATTATAAATAGTTGAGTGACACATGTAATCATTCTATTCAGTGATAATAATAAGCAATGTAGATAGTTTGTTCTTCCTTTCCATTTCTTGTTTTTTCCTCTTTTATTCTTAAATGGTCTCAGAGCAAATTCCGCTAAATCTTGAAATTTTCTTCAACAAGTTTTTCTTCAATCTCGATCGAAGCTTAAGTTCATAGTACATTAGCGTTCTATCGGTTTTATTCCCCCCTAAAATTGTGTTTCTAGGGTTTATATGTGAATTTTCTGGATTGATTTCAATTTCTTGCAATTGATAGATGCAATTGCACTTGACTTCAGTCCTAATTGATAGTTTGCTGATTTTCTGAGTTTCTTCCTTGTTTTACTATAATGGCAAGTACAAGTAGCGTTGATGTTGGTGCAGGACATCCTTTTTACCTGCACCACACTGATAACTCTTCTTTTATCCTGATTCAGAAGACACTGACAAGTTCCAATTATTATTCATTGCGTCGATCCATGAGGAGAGCACTCGTGATCAAAGAGAAGTTGTGTTTCATTGAGGAGATACCTGGATTTATACAACCAAGGAGAGGGAACATATTCGATACTATTTGGGAAAGACCAGACCAGACTGTAATTACTTGGATGACAAACACTATGAGCTCAACCATTGCTCAAACTGTAGAGTTCTTCAATACTGCCATGGATGTTTGGAGAGATCTACAGAAAAGGTATACACATTCTAATGCCTTTAGATTGAATAATCTATTAGAAGAGATACATGCACTTAAACAAGGAAATCAGACTACAGGACAATATTATACTCAATTGAAGTGTTTGTGGGATGAATTGTTAGCACTTAGGCCTTTACCTAACTGCACTCTTGGTGGATTGAGTGCTATGCAGCAGTATGTGGAGTCAGATTATGTAATTAGGTTTCTAAAAGGTCTAAATGACCAATTTGATAAGGTTAAGTCTTTTGTTTGTACTCTTGATGTTGTGCAGGAACCTTCATCTTACACTGAAGCTGTTAAACATCAAGTGTGGAGAAATGCCTTGAAATCTAAATTAGATGGATTAGAAGCTGCCTATACCTGGATATTAACTCACTTACCTATAGGGAAGAGAGCCATGTTAGCCCTAAGGGCAAACGAACTCGTTTTTGATGATGGACAAACACTTGATGTTTGTGTCTAATGTTTTCATCTATGTGATAGAATATTGGAACTCTTTATGGAAGCTCTAAGTACTTCAATCAAGCCTTGATCAAGCTTCAAAGATATCATTCAAGACACATTTCGTCAAGCTTGAAGATTGAAGACTTAGGTTGGTTAGGTTAGCTTTGTTGAAAATGGTATTTATCCTTAAGCTCTAACCAACGCTCTCTTGGACATAAGCTCTACACTATAGTCTTGCATTGCATGTTTTCATAAACACGTTTTCAAAAAGGCTTAAGTTTCAAAATGATCTTTACATGTGTTCTTATCCAAAAAGCCTTTGATTTCATAGATAAGTCTTTTAGAAAAGTTTTCCAAGTGTTCTTACTTGTTACCTTTTAGGAAAACCTTTTTAGACTTTAAAAGACTTCAAAAGATTTCAAAACGTGTGAAAAATAAGCTTGGAAGTTCGGTCAACCGAGCTCAAGCTCGGATCAACCGAGCGAGCCGAGAGCAAGACTCGACCAAGGTCGGTCGACCTACACCCTACTTCGGTCGACCGAAGTTCCCAAAGTGGATCCGAATCGCTCTGTTCGGGTCCACCGAACTCTGTTTCTACTAGCCGTTTTTTGACCGTTGGAAACTCGATTTTCAGCCATATTTGAAATATATATATACTCAAAAAGCTAGAGAAACATTCTAAGACTTGCATATCAAATATTCATTGATCTCTCATCAAGCCAAAAACACTTTCAAAGCAAAATACTCTTCATCCTTATGATCTAAAGCATTCAAGAGTATTCTTTCAAAAGCAAGACAAAGAGTGGACTTTATATGTTCAAGAGCTAAATTGTTTGTGCTTCAAAGGTACTATATCTTTCACTTAGAAGAGTGAACAACCTTGTACTTAACCTTTCTTAATTCCCTTTCTTAGTGATAGGGTTATTATTGTAAGTCCTACTTTGTGTGGGCATCCTTTGGTTGTAAAGTCCTACTTTGTGTGGGCAATTGTAAAAGTCCTACTTTGTGTGGGCATCTTCTTAGTGAAGTGTTTGAAATCCTTGGAGTGCGGCTCAAGGTAGTGGAGGTAGATTCTAAGTGAATCGAACCACTATAAATCCTTTGTCTTGTTGATTGGGTTTTGCTTTAGTCTTTGTTCATCGTGCTTATACTTTCACTTGCATTGCAAAGATTCGAAAAAGTTGCCAAGATTAGTTAAAACCCAATTCACCCCCCCTCTTGTGTTTTACAATTGGTATCGAGCCTCGTCTTCATTTTTTAGCATAACCGCTTGAAGTAAAGATTATGGCTGGGTAATTCCGCATTAGGCGTATTTAGAGGGGTCTTCCACCATTAGGCCACCACTTTTTGATGGTAATAATTATGAAGCTTGGAAAGAACGTTTCAAGATATATGTGTGCTCAATAGATTATTCTTTATGGCATATATTTGAAAATGGTCCATATGTGCCTATGAAGTTGGTGGATGGTGTTCAAGTGCCAAAGCCGGACAAGGAGTTAAATGAGCTTGAGTCCAAGAAGATGACTCAAAATTACAAGGCAATGAACATCCTTAGTTGTGCCTTAAGTCAAGATGAGTACAACCGTGTGCTTGGAAGAAAATCCGCACACTCAATGTGGAAAATGCTTGAGGTTACTCATGAAGGCACAAATCAAATCAAGGAGTCAAGGCTAAATTTGCTTGTTAGAGAATATGAGCTCTTCTCCATGAAGTCAAATGAGTCAATAAATGAGATGAGCACAAGATTCACAAATGTTATAAATGGTTTGAAGTCCTATGGCAAGGAGTACACCATGGGTGAAATGAATAGGAAGATTCTCAATTCTCTTCCTAAAAGTTGGGAAAATAAAGCCCTTGCCATTGAAGAGTCCAAGAATTTAAAGACCTATTCAACGGAGGAACTTCTTGGCTCACTACTAGCCTTTGAAATGAAGATAAAGAAAAATTGTTCTACAAAGGGTAGTAATCTTGAGTCCATCATCAATAATGAAGAAGGAGAGAATTTGTTCTTCACTCTCAAAAAATGCAAAGTGCTTGTTAAGCCATTGGGATGAAGAAGAAAGTGATGATGATCAAGAAGAAAATGATCACACATGTCTTATGTCATTTGATAATGAGGTACATCCTTCTCCATCTATTTCTAATTCTTTTAATGATAGTGATGATGATGAGGATGATCCTAATGAGCCTTTAATTGATATGTATGATCAATTGAAAAATTGTGCAAAGCAAAACAAAGCTATGAAGCTTAAAATTGAATCTTTGCTTGTTGATAACAAAAAGCTTTGTGATGAGGTTGATTGCATGAAAATCGAAAATGAAAAACTTATTGCTACATGCAACTCTTCTTCATTAAAGTATTTAGAAGCATATGATCAATTGACATCACTTGAACTCAAACTCGTTGAATTTGATCTTTTGGAGAACAAAGTTAAAGATCTTACCCTTCTTGTTGAAAACTTTACTAAGGGTAAAAAAAATCTTGATCAAATTCTTGGTATGCAATGTACTTCACATGATAAACATGGCCTTGGTTATATTGCTAAACGTGTTGATATTTCTAGCTCTTCTCTTAAACCTAAGAATCATGTTGTAAATGCTAGAATGTCACATAGGCCTAGTAGTAATCTTGTGCATGCTCACAATTCTTCTAAGCCACATATTCATTGCACATATTGTGGAAAACATGGTCACTCTTGTGATAGATGCCATGTTAAGAAGAAGATTGAAAGGGGAGTTAAAACGGTTTGGAGAGTTAAGCGTACTTTAACTAACCCCAATGGACCCAAACAAAAATGGGTACCAAAAGTTACTCTTCCCTTGAGTTTATAGGTTCTCATTAGTTTAAGGAAAGCTCCGGTTCTATGTTGTTTCAATGTGTATGATCTTGTCACATAACCGGAGAAGAAGAAGTGCAAATTAAAGGAGATGTGCCAAAGGAAGAAATTCAAAAGCACTCCTTAACACTTGGATTCTCAAAACTCAAATGTTGATCAATTGGAGAACCAAGTTGGTTAGAAACAAAGAGCAAAGCTTCAAGTGATGACAAGAGTCTTAGTGTAAATCCAATATCTTCATCACTTGGTAAGAAAGCAAAGGTATCAAAATCACCTTCTCTTAACACTTCAATTATTGTGTTTAAGTGTTTTTGATATATATACAAGCTTGCTCTTATATATGTTGCATCTCACATTCTTGAAGTTGATTTTATATAGATAACCTTTAGCATGTTCTTGTTTATCCATGTCTATTGAACTAAGGTATCTATGAGATGTAGCATATGCAACTTGATTGATTCTTGTTTTTGATATGTCATATTCATTTAAGAATCCATCTAGTTGTTTTTGGTTTTTGATTTGCTTGATCCTTATGCATATTTGTGTTACTTGAGATTTTGAGCTAATCTTGATGGACCTTTGAAAAGGTACCAAATTAGTTCTCAAGAATTCCTTGTAGGTAACAAAGAGTTCTAACACTTCAAGAAGAAGATATGAACTACAAGGAAGGCACAAATGAGCTAAGACTCCAAGAAAAGAGTCAAATGCCAAGGATCACACGAGATGCCTCAATGGACTTGATTGACAAAGAAGAATCTACCAAAATGGTAAGAAGTCCAAGCTCAAAGAGCATTGAGGTACAAGGCTTAACTCATCCCTTATTGGTGGTCATTATGTGTTTTTGATCCTTATGGGCTATTATTTGATGAGTTAAGTAGTTGACTAGAGAGTTTGTGCTTATTGGATTATGGTTTATGTACATCATGTTTTGCTTGTCAACATGCTAAAAGTGTATTCCAAACTTGACAAGAATGATGGCTTAAAAGCATAAACTTGTCTATTTAAACTCTCTTGTTTATGTGCATGGGTTCTTTTATCTTGATAATGTGTTTTGTGCTATCTCTAGACCTTATTATGCTTAGAATTCAAACACTATCACAATTGGTAACTAGATCTTCTAGAATGCACATATTATATCTCCTTGGTGCTTGAACTTCATTTACATATGCTTAACATGATGCGCTTGATTTTTATCGTTTTTGAGTATCATGTTAAGAAGTTGCATCTTTAAGAGATATAGGGGGAGTCTTCATATGTTTTTATCTTATACCCCCTTAAATGTGATGTATTCTCAATTTTTTCATATTTTACATCATTACATCACTTATTGGCTTGGTTTTCAACTTTCTTATCTTATAGCCAATTCGTGTTAGTTATTTTGGGAGTTATACATGTTATACATGATCATATTCTACATGTGTTTTCCCTAAATAACTATGAGATCATATACTCTTTGTGATCTCATTTAAGCTTTTGGTTAGTCTTGCTTCTAGAGTGTTATACTCATTTAGCTAACCATTAACTTATTAGAGGAATGTACTACATTTGGTATCTTACACTTCCTCTAAATTTTTTGGTTGTGATACATATGCTTAACTTTTATGTTTTAACAATTAGTATCACATTCCACTCTTGTTAGCTATATTTTCAATTTGTTTTTCATCTTAAAGAGCTAACATGTTTTGTTTGATAAACGGGGAGATTGTTCTTTAAGGTTTATACCTCATCTCCTTTGTTTTAGCTTAGGTTGATATTCTTTTTGAGCCATATATGACCATTTTTTTGATTTATGTGTTATTATGGACTCCTCCTTGTTTAGAAATCAACCAAGCTTATTCTTGATCAATCCTTTCTCAAAATGATTTTTGATCTTTAAGATTGATCTTTTAAACCATTACGGATTCTCATTTGTTTTTAAAAGTTTTTTCAATTGATATCAGTTTTGTTTTCAATTGGTATTAAATTTTTTAATTGGTATCATTTTTTTTTTAAAGGGAGAATTCGTATATTTCATCAAGCTTCTCCAATATTAATCTTTACTTTTCGCTAAATGCTTTTCTTATTGGCGCTCTGATAGCCCTTTTTGATGTTGACAAAAAGAGGGAGAATTTTTAGTGTTGCAAATGTGCCATGAGAAGTATTTTACAAAAAGAAGAAAGCTTAGAACTTTGCAAAAAGGGAGAGATAAGGGATTCTCTAAAATAGGGGGAGTAGAATACTTTGTTATCTACTTGTCTAGATCCTTAATATCCTTATCTCATGCATTCATGTTTATATACTTTAAAGAGTTATCTTTTGTATATTATTCCCATTTGCATCAATGTTTTGTCATCATCAAAAAGGGGGAGATTGTTAGCCCTAAGGGCAAAGTTACTCTATGTTGTTTTTGATGATAACAAACCATTGAGAGTTCTAATGTTTGTGTGAGCAATGTTCTTTTTTATAGGATCCTTAGCACTCACATCGACATTGATGAAAATGGTAAGTTAGCTTCTTGTGTAAACTAAGGTATGTATAATACACACAAGAAAGCTATTTGATGGAAGGAAGGAGGCAAGGAGGTTGGTTGGGTAAAAGGGCTCTTCAAAGAGTCCCTTATGAATATGGCAAAAGAAGTAATCCTACTAATGCTTTTAGCTTCCATGTTTAATAGGTTTATCTTATAAGCATTAGTCTTTGCTCTTACTTGTTCTTATATCCTTTTGCCATGCTTCCTTGTTCTTAATTTAGTCCTTATCCTATCTAATTACATCAAAGTTTGACATAATCAAAAAGGGGGAGATTGTTAGCCCTAAGGGCAAACGAACTCGTTTTTGATGATGGACAAACACTTGATGTTTGTGTCTAATGTTTTCATCTATGTGATAGAATATTGGAACTCTTTATGGAAGCTCTAAGTACTTCAATCAAGCCTTGATCAAGCTTCAAAGATATCATTCAAGACACATTTCGTCAAGCTTGAAGATTGAAGACTTAGGTTGGTTAGGTTAGCTTTGTTGAAAATGGTATTTATCCTTAAGCTCTAACCAACGCTCTCTTGGACATAAGCTCTACACTATAGTCTTGCATTGCATGTTTTCATAAACACGTTTTCAAAAGGCTTAAGTTTCAAAATGATCTTTACATGTGTTCTTATCCAAAAAGCCTTTGATTTCATAGATAAGTCTTTTAGAAAAGTTTTCCAAGTGTTCTTACTTGTTACCTTTTAGGAAAACCTTTTTAGACTTTAAAAGACTTCAAAAGATTTCAAAACGTGTGAAAAATAAGCTTGGAAGTTCGGTCAACCGAGCTCAAGCTCGGATCAACCAAGCAGAAACTGAGAGCAAGACTGACCAAGGTCGGTCGACCTACACCCTACTTCGGTCGACCGAAGTTCCCAAAGTGGATCCGAACTGCTCTGTTCGGTCCACCGAACTCTGTTTCTACTAGCCGTTTTTTGACCGTTGGAAACTCGATTTTCAGCCATATTTGAAATATATATATACTCAAAAGCTAGAGAAACATTCTAAGACTTGCATATCAAATATTCATTGATCTCTCATCAAGCCAAAACACTTTCAAAGCAAAATACTCTTCATCCTTATGATCTAAAGCATTCAAGAGTATTCTTTCAAAAGCAAGACAAAGAGTGGACTTTATATGTTCAAGAGCTAAATTGTTTGTGCTTCAAAGGTACTATATCTTTCACTTAGAAGAGTGAACAACCTTGTACTTAACCTTTCTTAATTCCCTTTCTTAGTGATAGGGTTATTATTGTAAGTCCTACTTTGTGTGGGCATCCTTTGGTTGTAAAGTCCTACTTTGTGTGGGCAATTGTAAAAGTCCTACTTTGTGTGGGCATCTTCTTAGTGAAGTGTTTGAAATCCTTGGGTGCGGCTCAAGGTAGTGGAGGTAGATTCTAAGTGAATCGAACCACTATAAATCCTTTGTCTTGTTGATTGGGTTTTGCTTTAGTCTTTGTTCATCGTGCTTATACTTTCACTTGCATTGCAAAGATTCGAAAAAGTTGCCAAGATTAGTTAAAACCCAATTCACCCCCCCTCTTGTGTTTTACAAGCCATAGGAAATAAATGTATTTACAAAGTGAAATTTAACTCTGATGGCAATATTGAGAGGTATAAGGCAAGATTGGTTGCCAAAGGTTACACCAAATAGCTTGGGGTTGACTACCTTAGTACTTTATGTTCTGTAGCTAAAATGTCCTCTATCAGGACCTTATTAGCTATTGTTGCAGGTAAGGGTTGGTATTTACACCAATTAGATGTAAATAATGATTTTCTTCATGGTGAGTTGCATGAAGAAATTTATATGACAGCACCTCTTAGTTATCCCACTGCTCCTGGACAAGTCTGCAAGTTGGTAAAATTTGTTTATGGTTTAAAACAGTCTACCAGGAAGTGGAACTCCATGTTGACTCATACTTTGATTTCTATGGGTTTTAGTAAGTCTTAGCAGAATTATTTCCTTTTTACAAAAAGAACTGGAACCATCTTTATAGCTTTGTTGGTCTATGTGGATGATGTAATTTTGGAAAGAAAAGATTTAAATGTCATTGATGATGCTAAAAATGTGCCACAATGATAAGTTTGAAATCAAGGATTTAGGAAATTTAAAGTTTTTTCTTGGATTGCAAGTTGTCAGGAATGAGGCTGGTATTTTTCTTTCACAGAGCACTATGACATATTTGGCTTTTGGTGGCATTTGATAAATACCACGAAAAGTTGTTTAAGTGCTACAAAAGTGGCCTTGCGGCACTTGTGCGACACTTTTTGAAAGTGCCCCCACAAGTGGTGTCAAATTTTTTGTGGCACTAATGAAGAGTCATAAATAAATTGGCGACACAACTTATGACTTTTTTTAAATGCCACAAATACATTGAAAATATGACATTTTGAGGCACTTTTTGGTAAATGCCGCAAAAATAATTTAATTTTAAAAAAATTAATTGAAATAAAAATTATTTTATTTAAAAAAATAATAATAACCGGAGGATCCTTAAACATTATATATAGTCACAAGTTATCTACTATTTAATATTTGTGTTTGGTGATATTTGAACCATTAATCTCTCGTTGAAAACACAAACGCTCTAACCAACGCACCACAAGGACTTTTTTTTTTTGATTTTTAAAATTTTTATTTATATAACATAACAATAAATTTTATTTATGTACTTTTAAGTTTGATATTTATATTTATTACTGTATATTAACAACAACCAGTTAGAAATAAAACTCTTTTAAAACAAAAACTGAGTAGAAACAATTTAAATGAAAACTAAATACAAATTTTAATTTTAACATCACACGAATTATAGAATAAGTTATAAACTAATAAAGAGTTCCACGAAAACGTGACATTTTCGCAAAATTTTCATAATTTTGTGGCACTTCATGAGTCAATTAAAAAAATGCCATAAATTTTGTGGCACTTTATGTGGAAATTGAACAAATGCCACAATGGTTTGTGGCACTTGTTAAAAAGTGTCACAAAAATGTGATATTTTCTCCAAATTGCCATATTTTGTGGCACTTCACGAGGCAATTAAAAAAATGCCATGAATTTTATTGCACTTCTTATAAAGTGCCACAAAAAATTTCACATAAATGCCGTAAATAAATGACATATATCATAAGTGTCTCAAGCTAAATGACACCATAGCCCAATTTTGCCATAGTGGAGGAAATATGCCTTAGAACTCCTAGCTGATGAGGGATTTCTTGACAGTAAACCTGTCTCCACACCTTTTAATCCTCTTTCTTAGTATGCTCACAAGGATTCTGAAGCTTACTCTGATGTTACAACTTTTTTTTATTTTTTAATTTTTTTTAAAAAAAACTAGACCATTTACAAGTATGGTCCAGTTTATTACAATTATATATTATTAGACCTCTCCAGAGGAGGTCGACCTCACCAGAGGAGGAGTAGTAGAAGGCCGGCTGAGCGGGTGCCCCGTGAGGGTCGTAGAAGTCCCGTTGAGCGGGTGCCCCGGGAGGGGAGTAGTAGAAGTCTCGTTTGAGCGGGTGTTGTAGAAGTCCCGTTGAGTGGGTGCCCCGTGAGGGTCGTAGAAGTCCCGTTGAGCGGGTGTCGTAGAAGCCCGTTGAGCGGGTGCCCCGTGAGGGGAGTAGTAGAAGTCCCGTTGAGCGGGTGCCCCGTGAGGGGAGTATAAGGCCTCACACAAGGGAACCCAAAGAAATGACAATTAAATCATTCCCCTTGTGTGAGGTGGGTATCGAACCTGGACCTCTCAGTCTCAGGCAGTGGATGTTACCCATTGGGCTACCGTGCCTTCGATTCTGATGTTACAACTTACAGAAGAGTCATTGGAAAACTTATGTCAGTCACAAGACCTTACTTATCATATAGTGTTCATCAATTAAGTTAGTTCTTAGATAGTCCTACAATGTTTCATCTTTGAGGCACTAATAGGGTACTGAGGTACATCAAACAAGAACCTGGTCAAGGACTTTTCTTTCCTGCACAATCAGATTTTCACCTAAAAGGGTACACACTAAAAGTGACTCGCTGGATCTATTGAGACTAGGAGGTCCATTACTGGTTTTTGCATTTTTGTTGGTGCTGCAATGATCTCCTGGAAGTCTAAGAAACGTCACACTATTATAGAAGCTCTATAGAGGCATAATATAGGGCCATGGCTATGGTAGCCAATGAGATCCAAAGGTTGGTCAATTTACTTTTTTTTTGTTAGGAAAGCCACCTGTTGTGCTGGGGGGTTTGGCGTTGACCCCTACCCATTTATTAATGAATGGTCAAATAGCCGAAAAAAGTACGTGGAGGGGGACTTGGCCAAAACCTCTAGGTAGGTCGGAACAAATCAGCTCCTTACATAATTGAACAAGAGAGCAAAATATAAGAACATAGCTCAAACCATTTATATTATGGTTTAAGCTAGTACAGCCATCAATAGCCAAATAAAAGTAAATAAATCAAAGTCCTATACAAAATGAACTAGAAAACCCACAAATATGGTGTTCCTAATCTATCAAGAGTGCAGAGACCCTGAATCCTAGGTGGAAGACTCGCGAAATGCTCAAATACCTGCATCGTTTGAACCTCGAAGGAAAGATTCGCAAGAGAGTCTGCCACTTTGCTTGCTTCCCTCGGTATTACCTTGATCTGAGTTGAGCCAAGAAGATCTCTCGTTCTGCAAAAAAGAGTGTCTAATCGCCACGCATTTATAGTACCCCTTTGCATCGCAGTAACAACGAATTTATAATCCGATTGGACTCCTCCTAGCATCACAGTTGCATCTTCAATGTCTACTAAATCAGGGGGTGATATTCCAGATTTGATTTCCAAGACTGAGGTTGAAGTGGAAGAGGATCCCGCTGTTGGAGAACATTTAATCTAAGGTGCGCCAATTCGATTGGTCTTCGGGCCGGGATTGGATTGGGCCCTTAATCGGGTTGGGCTGACCAACCCATTTGGACCGACCTTATGGCTGGAAATATTGGACATATTTTCAGCTCTTATCTCTTAGAAAGGAGGTTGAAGTGGTGGAGAATGTGGAGGAGTGGTTTCCTCCATGATCTCCCACTTCCCCCCTTTCACTCTCCCAACTATCCTTTGAATGACTAAGAAAAAAGCTGATTTTTCCTAGCATTCTAAGTCATTATTCTCCAGTTTTTTGAGAGCTTAGAGAATAGAGAAAAAAGAGAACATTCAATAGAGATTGAATAGACAGAAAAGACAGCTTTCTAGATATTTGTTTTCTAGCTTTGGCTAATAGAAAAGAAGTAAGAAAAATGTTTCTTGTTCTTCTTTAGGTCCTATATCCACCATATATATATACTCCATCTTGAAGAGTGTCTTCAAGACTTCTACGAGGCGTTGGCTAGCACCAAGCGGTAGAGGACCATCCCCGGAAGATCGAGTGGATATTGGGAGAGGCGAAGCCTGCGTTGGTGGTGTTCCGTTCGCGACAACTGAGACTGTTTCAGACGATTTCCGCACCTCGAAAGGTATAATACTATCCCATAGTATAAGGTTCTTACTCGTGAAAGATCCTATTAGAGGCGGGTCATTTTATTTCCGCTGCATAACTGTTTTTGACCCGGTTATTCTTCTAACAGTGGTATCAGAGCCACTCACGAGTACCCTATAGACTTAATGTGCTATAGTATTTTAATATGGATTATGAATCTATATTTTGCATGCCTTAGGATTGCTAGAAATGTTGTATATCGTGTATGACATGTATGAAAGTCGAGAATTTCGGTCAACCGACATGCCTGTTTTGGTCAACCGAGTACTCTCAGTACTCTGTTCGGTCGACCGTGTAAGCCCTAAGGGCGAACAAACTCAGTTTTTGATATTGGACAAACTTTTAATGTTGTGTCTAATGATCGTAATATTTGTGATAGTATATAGGAACTCATTATGGAAGCTCTAAGTACTTCAATCAAGCCAATTGAAAGCCATTGATATCAAGATTCAAAGATATACAAGGCCCATCCATCAAGATTGAAGATTGAAGACTTAGGTTTGGTTAGTTTAGCTTTGTTGTCATTAGTCGCTATCTTAGAAAGCTCTAACCAAAGCTCTCATGAACATAAGCTCTACACTCTAGTCTTGCATGTTTTCATAAACACGTTTTCAAAAGGCTTAAGTTTCAAAATGATCTTTACATGTGTTCTTATCCAAAAAGCCTTTGATTTCATAGATAAGTCTTTTAGAAAAGTTTTCCAAGTGTTCTTACTTGTTACCTTTTAGGAAAACCTTTTTAGGCTTTAAAAGACTTCAAAAGATTTCAAAACGTGTGAAAAATAAGTTTGGAAGTTCGGTCAACCGAGCTCAAGCTCGGATCAGCCGAAAGCAGAATGCGAGAGTTGAACCAACAGAGGTCGGTCGACCAAGGCATAGTTCGGTCGACCAAGGCATGGTTCGGTCGACCGAGGTTCCCTATAGTGGATCCGAAGTTGGCCTTCGGTCATCCGAAGTGCTCTGTTCGGTCAACCGAACTCTGCGATTTCTAGCCGTTATTTGACCGTTGGAGACTCGATTTTCAGCCTATTTTGAAATGTATATATTCTCCAAAGCTAGAGAATCATTCCAAGACTTTGATATACACTAAACATTGATATCTTATCAAGTCTAAACACTTTCAAAGTAAAATACTCTTCATCTCTATGATCTAAATCATTCAAGAGCATTCTTTCAAAAGCAAGACAAAGAGTGAACTTCATATGTTCATAGAGCTAAATTGATTGTGCTTCAAAGGTATATCTTTCTCACTTAGAAGAGTGAATAATCTTTCTTGTAAACCTTATCAATTCCCTTTCTAAGTGATAGGGTTATAAGTCCTACTTTGTGTGGGCAAATTGTAAAGTCCTACTTTGTGTGGGCAAGTTCTTAGTGAGCTTTTGTATTGTGGTTGTGTTTGTAAAACTCTTAGTGAGTTAGCCACATTTGTAAAAAGTCTTCTTAGTGAAGTGTTGAAATCCTTGGGTGCGGCTCAAGGTAGTGGATGTAGATTCTAAGTGAATCGAACCACTCTAAATCCTTTGTCTTGTTGATTGGGTTTTGCATTGCTTTTATTCTTCTTGCTCAAACTTCCAATAGCTTTGCAAAGAATCGAAAAAGTTGCCAAGAATTGTTAAAACCCAATTCACCCCCCCCCCCCTCTTGTGTTTTACAGACCGCAATGTCTGTTCGATCAACCGAGTACCCTCAGTACTTTGTTCGGACGATTGGTAGATATGTCGGTTCAGCCGACTAGTTACCTGGTCGACCGAGCGGGGTGGCCGGTCCACCGAACTGATACAGAATATGAAATGTTCATTTTGCTGGTTGCTCATTTTTCCATAAATTGTTATGTTAGTTGAGCATGATGCATAGTAATCGCCTTTACCCTGTTGGTTTATTTTATAAATACGATCTGCGTATCGTGCCTATCTTTTTTATCAAAAGTTGTAATTCTCTTCTCATCAAATCCCCTCGAATGTAACTCGAGGTTTCCTTAGAATTATGTAATTCTAGATTAGGAGAAGGTACAATTTGTGATGATGATTTGGAGACAACAACTCTGAAGGTCAAGACGGTGTAAAATAGAATGTTTTCTTTTCACACCCTTAGATTGACTTCACGGTTTTTCCATTGGCTTGGAAAAACCCGAATAGGATATGGCAATTACTATTGCATTTTTACTTTTATGTATTGGATGCATATGTATATAAGCATAAACTGTTTTATTTATGCTTTTCTAGTGAGATTGTTAAAAACAAAACCCCTCAATTAAATATTAATTACCTTCCTAAGTTTGGCCCTCGTCAAGGCCTAGATCGACATTAGTATTGGACATGCCAAAGCTGTACATACGTGTCTATCCGGGTGAGGCGCAAAGGATAATTTGTGATATCCACGGCAAAAAACTTAGGGTCCTAGTTAACTAGATTATCTCAATAAATGGATTGAGGATCTAGAGGCAAAAGAGTTGAGAAAAGTGTATAATGATACGCTTGAATAAATGTTATTCACTCAACTAACCAAGAATTACATAATTTGATGTAATTGGCAAACGTTGCCTACCTAAATAACTAAGTTTTAGGTGATCAGCCAAAGCTGACTCAGAACGAGGTGAAATATGGATCTTGGCCCGCTAGAAAGTTAAAGAACTTTACGAATTGATAATGAGGGTTATTCACTCGAAGAAAATAGTGGGAGAAATCATTAAAAAGATAAAAGACCTAATAATGATTTTTTATCAGTACTTACTTTGCATATGTATTTTGTTGTAGAAAAATGGCAAATTCAAACCAAACACTATCACTGCGTTACGTCGCTTGAGAAGGACAAATTAGAGGGAGTTAACTACCTCAGTCGGGTTCGAGAACTTGAGAATCGTTCTCAAGCATGAAAGAAAGTCTGTATGTTCTAGAACTGACCTATTCTCGATACACCGGAGGCTCGCGCTTCGACCTTGATAGAAGTGCTTATCAGAAGCATTGTAGTGATGCTTTAGATGTGTCTAGCCTCATGCTTGTCACCATGAACTCTGAGCTTCAGAAGCAACATGAGGACATGGGGGCTTATGAGATATTGGCTCACCTGAAGCAACTATATCAGGGACAAGCACGACAAGAGAGATTCGACGTATCGAAATCTCTTTTTCAATGCAAAATGTTTGAAGGAATGCCAGTAGGAACTCACGTTCTTAAGATGATAGGTTATGTTCAGAACCTTGAAAAACTGGGATTTCCTTTGGGGCAAGAGTTGTCGACTGATTTGATCTTGCAATCGTTGCTCGAGTCATTCGATCGGTTCATTCGAATTATCTCATGAATGAAATTGACATGCCATTGCCTGAGTTGTTGAACATGCTGAGGACTGCCGAGAAAGAAATAGGCAAGTCCAAGCCCAACACCATACTGATGGTGCAAAAGGGGAAATGCAAAGGTTTTGTGAAATCCAAAGGCAAACCGAATGGTAAGCCCAGGGGAAAGCAAACCACTTTCAACAATGCATTGAAATCTAAGGGTGGTGTAGCCAAGGACTCTATCTGTCATCACTGTGGTGAAAAGGGTCACTGGAAAAGGAACTGCAAATGTTGCTTTGGGCTATATTGCAGGAAAAAGGCTGGTAAAGGAGAAAACAAATGTTGCTTTGGGCTCAGGTATTTATGTTGTTGATATTAATGTGATTGATATCAATTTAAATACAACTACTTCTTGGGTACTTGATACCGGATGTGGTTCTCACATTTGTACTAATGTGCAGGGACTGCAAAAGAGTAGAGAGTTGGCAAAGGGTGAAGTGGAACTACGAGTTGGCAACGGAGCACGTGTTGCAGCCCTAGCTGTAGGGACTTGTACTTTTACTTTGCCTTCAGGGCTTGTTTTGGGTTTAGAAAACTGTTTCTATGTACCAAGTTTAACTAAGAATATTATTTCAGTTTCTTGTTTGGACAAGAAAGGTTTTGAGATTTCAATCAAAAACCCAACGATTACCGATTATTTTTGGATAATATTTTTTATGCAAGCGCCTCTTTGATTAATGGTCTATATATTTTAGACCTTGATATGCCAATTTTAAATATAAATACAAAAAGGATTAAGACTAATGATTCTAATCCGACATACCTCTGGCATTGTCGCTTTGGCCACATAAACGAAGATCGCATATCCAAGCTCCATAAAGATGGGCTGTTGGAATCATTTGACTTCATGTCTTATGATCGATGCGAATCTTGTTTGTTGGGTAAGATGACAGCATCACCTTTCACTAAGCTAGGTGAGAGAGCTAATGCTTTATTAGGACTAATACATAGTGATGTATGTGGCCCTTTTAATATACATGCAAGGGGTGGTTACCTCTACTTCATTACCTTTACTGATGACTTCAGTGGGTATGGATATGTGTTCTTGATGAAACAAAAATCCGAAGCATTTGCTAAGTTTAAAGAGTTTAAACTAGAAGTAGAAAACCAACCTGGCAATAGTATTAAGGTTCTTCGATCTGATCGAGGAGGAGAATACTTGAGTCAAGAATTCTGCGACTATCTAAAGGATTGTGGAATCGTTTCACAACTTTCTCCTCCAGCTACTCCACAATGGAGTGGTGTATCTGAAAGGAGGAACATAACCTTATTAGATATGGTTCGTTCTATCATGAGTCACACGAGCCTGCCCAATTCTTTTTGGTGACACACACTAGAGACAGCAGCTTTAACACTTAACCGCGTTCCATCTAAATCAGTTGCAAAGACGCTATACGAGTTATGGACTGGGAAGCGTCCCAGTTTGTCTTTCATCAAGATTTGGGGATGTGAAGCTTTTTGTAAAACGCTCAGCTTTTGATAAGCTGTCTCCAAAATCTGAAAAGTGCATATTTGTAGGTTATCCTAAGGATACTACTTTTATATCCCTAACGAAAATAAAGTGTTTGTTACTCGCACGGGAGTCTTTCTAGAAAAAGAATTTGTTTCTAGAAACACAAGTGGGAGTAGCGTAGTGTTGGAGTACATTTAATCTAAGGTGCGCCAATTCGATTGGGCCGGGCCGGGCCGGGATTGGATTGGGCCCTTAATCGGGTTAGGCCGACCAACCCATTTGGACCGACCTTATGGCTGTAAAATTGGACACATATTTTCAGCTCATATTTCTTATCTAGAGGTTGAAGTGGTGGAGAAAGTGGAGGAGTGGTTTTCTCCATGATCTCCCACTTTCCCCTTTATCTCTCCCCACTCTCTCTTGATAGACTAAGTGAAAATACTAATTTTCCTAATGATTCAAGTCAGATTTTTCTCCAGCTTTTGAAGCCTAGAGAAGAGAGAAAAGAAAAGACAGCTTTTTCTATACTTGTTTTCTAGCTTTGGCTAATAGAAAAGAAGTAAGAAAAATTGTATCTGGTTCTTCTAAAAGGTCATACATACATACTCCATCTTGAAGAGTGTCTTCAAGGCTTCTACAAGGCGTTGGCTAGCACCAAGCAGTAGAAGACCATCCCCGGAAGATCGAGTGGATATTGGGAGAGACGGAGCCTACGTTGGTGGCGTTCCGTTCGTGACAACATACCGCTGAAACCGTTTCATCTATCCAAGCACCGATAAAGGTATAACACTATCTCGTAGTCTTAGGTTCTTACTCGTGATAGATCCTGGTAGAGGCGGGTCACTTTATTTCCGCTGCACAATGTGATTCGACCCGGTTATTCCTCTAACAGTGGTATCAGAGCCACTCACGAGTACCCTATAGACTTAATGTGTTATAGTGTTTGCATATAGATTTTGAATCTATGTTTTGCATGCCTTAGGATTGCTAGAAATGTTGTATATTATGTTTGACATATTTTTTCATCATTTTCAATGTATGAGAATTGAGATTTTCCAGTTTTGAAGTCATTTCAAAAGTTGAAAAAAATCTCATTTTCTGGCATTTCGGTCGACCGGGACTCATCTCCGGTCGACCGAGGTAAGTCAGTAGCTAAATAATTGGGTTCGGATCAACCGAGTTGATCTTCGGTCGATCCGAGTTTGTCTTCGGTCGACCGAAGTTCCTGTTTGGTCAACCGAACCCGAGGCAGAATTTGAAATGTTCATTTTACTGTTTGCTCGTTTTTCCATAAAGTGTTATGCTAATTGAGCATGATGCATAGTAGTCGCCTTTACCCTGTTGGTTTATTTTATAATACGATCTGCGTATCGTGCCTATCTTTTTCTATCAAAAGTTGTAGTTTTCTTCTCATTAAATCCCCTCGAATGTAACTCGAGGTTTCCTTAGAATCATGTAATATTCTAGATTAGGAGAAGGTACAGCTGTGATGATGATTTGACTTCAGTAGGTATGGATATGTGTTCTTGATGAAACACAAATCCGAAGCATTTGCTAAGTTTAAAGAGTTTAAACTAGAAGTAGAAAACCAACTTGGCAAGAGTATTAAGGTTCTTCGATCTGATCGAGGAGGAGAATACTTGAGTCAAGAATTCTGTGACTATCTAAAGGCTTGTGGAATCGTTTCACAACTTTCTCCTCCGGCTACTCCACAATGGAATGGTGTATATCGAAAGGAGGAGCAGAACCTTATTAGATATGGTTCGTTCTATGATGAGTCACACGAGCTCGCCCGATTCCTTTTGGGGACACGCACTAGAGACAAGCAGCTTTAACACTTAACCGCGTTCCATCTAAATCGATTGCAAAGACGCCATACGAGTTATGGGATCAGGGAAGCGTCCCCAGTTTGTCTTTCCTCAAGATTTGGGGCTGTGAAGCTTTTGTAAAACGCTCGACTTTCCGATAAGCCGGCTCCAAAATCTGAAAAGTGCTTATTTGTAGGTTATCCTAAGAAAACTAAAGGATACTACTTTTATATGCCTAACGAGAACAAAGTGTTTGTTGCTTCGTACGGGAGTCTTTCTAGAAAAAGAATTTGTTTCTAGAAACACGAGTGGGAGTTGTGTAGAACTTTCTGAAGTTCCAGACTCTCAAACTAACACTAATGATGAGATGGAAATTGAACAGACTCCACAAGTTGTTGTGCAGCAGGTGCCACAAAGCAGTTGTACAACCGAGCACTGATTCAAGAAACACAAGAATTGCGTAGAGTCCGGTAGAGTTCGTCTTCCACCTCCCAGGAAAAATTTGGATTTTTCATAACAGTAACATGGTGATGTTATGTTTGTGGATCACGATGAACCTTCAACCTACAAACGAGCAATTAATAGCCCAGATTCTGAGAAATGGCTTGAGGCCACGAGATCTGAAATGGACTCCATGTACACAAACCAAGTCTGGATTTTGGTTGATCCACTTGAAGGGGTAACTCCCATAGGGTGCAAATGGGTTTTTAAGATTAAAACCGACATGGAAGGGAATGTACAAACGTACAAGGGGCGACTGGTCGCGAAAGGTTTCAAACAAGTTCATGGTATTGACTATGACGAGACTTTTTCCCCTGTAGTTATGTTCAAGTCCATTCGGATTTTGCTTGCTATTGCATCTTACTATGACTATGAAATCTGGCCAATGGATGTCAAAACTGCTTTCCTAAATGGAAAAATTGAAGAGGATGTGTATATGACACATCCTGAAGGTTTTGTCACTCCAGAGAATGCTGGAAAAGTATGTAAGCTTCAGAGATCCATTTATGGACTCAAGCAGGCTTCTCGAAGCTGGAACATCCGTTTTAATGATGCCGTCCGTGAGTTTGGCTTCATTAGAAATGAGGATGAGCCTTGTGTTTACAAAAAGGTTAGTGGGAGCTCAATCGTATTCCTGGTTTTGTATGTAGATGACATACTACTCATTGGAAACGACATACCAACCTTAAAGCCTGTCAAGGCTTGGTTGAGTACGTGTTTCTCTATGAAAGACTTAGGCGATGCCAGCTATATTCTGGGAGTCAATATCTATAGAGATAGATCCAGGAGACTCATAGGCCTAAGTCAGAGTACATATATAGACAAGGTGCTAAAGCGGTTTAGCATGCAAGAGTCTAAGAAGGGCCTTTGTCCTATGGCACATGGTACTGTTCTGTCGAACAAACAGTGTTCTAAAACGCCTGCCGAATTAGAACGCATGAAAGAGATCCCTTATGCTTCTGCCATAGGATCCATCATGTACGCCATGTTATGTACTCGCCCAGATGTCTCGTTTGCCTTAAGCCTTACGAGCAGATACCAGTCTAATTACGGTGAACGTCACTGGATCTCAGTCAAGGATATCCTCAAGTGGAGGATGAGCTCGTTGTAAGTGGTTACACCGATGCTAGTTTCCAAACCGATAGAGATGATTTCTGATCGCAATCGGGATATGTGTTTAACTTGAATGGAGGTGCTGTGAGCTGGCGCAGTTCAAAGCAATCGACCATCGCAGATTCTACGACAGAGGCCGAGTACATAGCAGCTTGTGAAGCAGCTAAGGAGGCAGTTTGGATCAGGAAATTTATTTCCGACCTCGATGTGGTTCCTAGTATTGCGAACCCGATCGACCTCTATTGTGACAACAATGGGGCTATTTCACAATCTAGGGAACCTAGATCTCACCAGAGGTCCAAACATGTACTACGGCGTTTTCACCTAATCCGCGAGATTATAGAGAGAGGTGATGTGCATATATGTAGAGTAGATTCGGCAGACAATGTCGCCAATCCACTGACGAAGCCACTGTCGCAGCAGCAGCATGATCGTCACACTAGCTCCATGGGTATTCGATATCTGGAGGGCTGATCTTTAGAGACAGTCATTAGTATGCCCTTAAAGACCAATCAGTAGATGATTTTGGGTCTTTAGTGCAAGTGGGATATTATTGTATCGTATTTATATAATTTTCATTTTTATGAATAAAAAGGCATAAATTCCAGTATTATATCAATATGTTTCTGCGTTCTTAAAAAACATAATGAAATAATATGTTCTTAGAATAGTATTCATAATTGTTATGATTCTGAAACGTCCCTAGTAGAACATTATTATGGAATCTTCGAGGACAATAATAATGCGTAAGACTAGTATGTGCAGTGATTGATATAAGATATCGGATCGTCACATGGGTATATATGATTAGAGAATCATTATCATTGAGCAGACTCGACATGAGAAACACACCATGGGTTGTTATATAATAGTCAACTGGTGCTTCTCAATTTTTGACTGGGTTGTATATGAGATCCTTCGACTTGAGGTCTCACAAGAGTTCTTGCATGGCTAGTGTTATGCTTTGATAATGTTAAACGCTATCCGTAACAGGGTGAGCAATAAAGGCATTTATTGGGTATATCACGAATCTTGTTCAGGATGAATGAGATGCAGAAAGGATTTGTCCCTCCTATATAGTAGGAGCGATATCTTGGGCCCCTTTGATGGAGTCTGACTAATTCATGGCCATGAACAAATGAATCAGTATATGATATTGATGTCATTTGATTAGTCTACTCGCGAATCAAGAAACTAAAAGATTGGACAATACAAGTGTGACTTTTTCCATGACTTGTGTTCAATCTAGATATCAAGGACAAAAGGATTTAAATACAAATGTCAAATGGTGTGATTATGATAGTCACCAGATATTTATGAATTGGGGGTAATGATGCGTTGCTTGATACCTCTCATTACCTGTGACATTTGATGTCGCGGCCAACATCATAGATACCTCCTGGGTCGCACTCATAGATCAACTAGATTGGGCTTGTTGGAGTTATTTTAATCTAAGGTGCGCCAATTCGATTGGGCCGGGCCGGGATTGGATTGGGCCCTTAATCGGGTTGGACCGACCAACCCATTTGGACCGACCTTATGGCTGGAAATATTGGACATATTTTCAGCTCTTATCTCTTAGAAAGGAGGTTGAAGTGGTGGAGAATGTGAAGGAGTGGTTTCCTCCATGATCTCACACTTCCCCCTTTCACTCTCCCCACTATCCTTTGAATGACTAAGAAAAATGCTGATTTTTCCTAGCATTCTCCAGTTTTTGAGAGCTTAGAGAAGAGAGAAAAGAGAGAACATTCAATAGAGATTGAATAGAAAGAAAAGACAGCTTTTCTAGATACTTGTTTTCTAGATTTGGCTAATAGAAAAGAAGTAAGAAAACTGTTTCTTGTTCTTCTTTAGGTCCTATATCCACCATATATATATATATATATATATATATATATATATATATATATATATATATATTCCATCTTGAAGAGTGTCTTCAAGACTTCTACGAGGCGTTGGCTAGCACCAAGCGGTAGGGGACCATCCCCGGAACATCGAGTGGATATTGGGAGAGGCGGAGCCTGCGTTGGTGGTGTTCCGTTCGTGACAACTGAGACCGTTTCAGACGATTTCCGCACTTCGAAAGGTATAATACTATCCCATAGTCTAAGGTTCTTACTCGTGAAAGATCCTATTAGAGGCGGGTCATTTTATTTCCGCTGCATAAATATTTTTGACCCGGTTATTCTTCTAACACCCGCGACAGAGGACCTATCATCTCAAGAAGTAGGAAGATGCAACAATGAGGGCCATGCTGCTTTGGCTTATTTGAAAGATAGAAATCGGAAGGAGGTTAGTATTGATGACTTCCATATTAATTTGAAAAATAACTCCCCAATTTTTATTTCTAGAGAGATTCAATCAGCAAATAATGTGACGGGGCTGGAGTTAACACTTACTGAAGCGCAAAGGGAGTGGGAGGCTCTCACCACTTTTGCGGATGAATTAAGGGGAATGGAGATAGTGAACACGCCACTGCCTTTGGATCAACCTTGTGACAGGGCTACTGCCCCCATTACTATAAATATAGCATTATATTCTGGGCCAACCGAGATGGTCTGTAATAAGGGTTACCTACGATCGAAACAATGAAAGGCTATCTCAGAAAAACATGTGCGACGATCAGAGCGTCTAATTGGTAAGGCTGCTCTTGCACCTATCTAAACGACTTGGATTATTTCATACATTCATATATTTATATCTTGTGTATTTATGAATTGGTTGATTTTGAATATAAGGGGAATTGGTAATGTCACGGGTACGGCCCTATCTTGCTCTATTGTATATGTTGAATGCTCTTATATTTTGAGAAGGGATTTATGGAGTGAATTAACTTCTTATGCTGAGAGAAGAGTGGGTCCTTGGCTTATTGGTGGAGATTTCAATGTGGTTAGTAATCTTGAGGAAAGCTCAGGATCGGTTTTGGCCTTATTCCATATGTTTGAATTCAATGCTGCCATATCTGACTGTTGCCTGATGGAAATTCCTTTTTTGGGAAGCCCTTTTACTTGGTGTTGTAGCTCACCTCAGCCTTTGATGAGGAGATTAGACCTGGTCTTAGTTTATAGTGATTGGAATGCCTTTTTCTATTCTACAAGGGTGGAACTCTCTCGAGCTGAGTCTGATCATAGCCCGTTACTGCTAAACTTACAACTTAATGGCGCACATTCGAGGAGCGTCTTTCGCTATCAGAATATGTGGTCTTTGGGTAAGTGATTTACAGATTTAGTTCAGACTTCTTGGGATGAACCTATTGAGGGTAATGGTATGGCTATTCTTATGTTGAAGTTGAAGCGATTAAAGGGCCCCTTACGCAAATAGAGTAAGCAGTATTTTGGTCGCCTTGGTGAGGCTATGTTGAAGCTGAGAGGAACCTCCGGATTGTAGAATGTAATTTTGATATTCAACACAATGAGGAAGTCTGCAATAGACTTAAATTGGCTAAGGGGAGATATTCCTTCCTTTTGATGAGGGTAGCTATTTTTTTGCGGCAAAAATCTCGGCTAAAGTGGGTTAAAGAGGGAGATGCCAACGCGAAATTCTTTCTTACTTATTGCTCAAACCGTCACAATAAAATGTTGATTGCTCGAATCCAAGATACTTAGGGGGATTGGCTCACGGATGAGGATAGTATTGGTAGAGCCGCGGCGGATTTATTTGAAACTTTGTTCACGGAACAAGACACTCCGACACCTACGGAACAATTCCCCCATCTCTTTCCACCTTGTATTGACCCGGCTACAAATATAGAGTTGGACCGGCCGCTTAGTCTTGAGGAAGTTTAGGATGCGGTTTTCGCCTTGGGTAAGGATAGCGCTGCGGGACCCGATGGTTATAGTGGTGGATTTTTTCAATCTCGTTGGGATATTGTTAAAGGTGATGTTATGCAGGCCGTGTGTGACTTCTGGGCATTTATTCCTATTCCCAAATCTATGGCTAGCACTTTCCTTGTTCTTATACTAAAAGGGGCTGCCCCGAAGACCTTTAGTAACTTTCGCCCTATCTCTCTTTGTACGTTTGCTAGTAAAATTATTTCTAAAGTCATGGCTATGAGGTTAGCTGATCTGCTTCCCCTTATTATTACTGGTAATCAATCTGGATTTATCAAAGGTAGATGCATTACTGACAATATTTTGCTAGCTACAAAGATGGTGCATTGTATCAACGGAAAAGTGCGAGGTGGTAATATTATTCTGAAACATGATATGATGAAGGCCTTTGATAGGGTTTCGCACTCCTACCTCAAAAACATTCTGAAGGCGATGGGTTTTTCTTTGCACTTCATTCACTTGATCACTAACACTTTACAGGCTAATTGGTTCTCGATTTTGCTCAATGTGAAACCTTATGGCTAATTTAAATCCACTCGAGGGAGTTAAGCAAGGTGATCCACTTTCGCCATTGTTATTTGTCATCTCGGGACTGAACTCCTCTCTCGGGATTGAACTATTTGTTGTACCAAGGTCTCCATCCCCTTTTGCTTTGCCTTGTGGTTGTTTACGCATCTCGCATTTAGCTTTCGCTGATGACGTTGTGGTCTTCTTAAATGGCTCTAAGACAAATCTCAAAGATTTTATCGACTTCTTGGCGGCTTATGAGCAATGTTTGGGGCAAAAAGATCAATGCTCGAAATAGCTCGTTTTATCCTTCCTCCAAATCAACTCAAACTCATGCGGATATGGTGACTGAGATTATGGATTTTTCACAAGCGAGCTTCCCTATGGTTTATTTAGGCTTCCCAATTTTTTCGGGCCGAGTTAAGGTGATTTACTACCAGAGTTTGATTGATTCTATCTCTAGGCGGATTAATGGCTGGCAACATAAACTTTTAAGCATGGCGAGGCGCCTCATTTTGATTCGTCATGTTCTTTCCTCTATGACATTGCATATTTTGGCGGTTTCTGATCCACCCTTACGGGTGCTCAAGGAGATAGAGAGGAATATAGCACAGTTTCTTTGGGTCATTCAGAAGGTGTGAATCGTCGCCATTAGATGGCTTGGAGTCATTTGTGCGTTAGTAAAGAAGCTAATGGATTGGGGCTTTATACTCTTGAGCAATATTCTAAGGCATTTACCTACAAAATGTGGTGGCGCTTTCGAACATCTTAATCTTTTTGGAGAGATTTTCTTGAAGTTCGATATGGAAGGGATTTGCTTCACATTTCGCAAGATGGGATTGATAACCAAGTTTCTCCGATTTGGCGAAGTATGTTGAGTGTGAAGGATACTGTTGAGGAGAATATGGGGATGCTTGTGCTGGATGGCTCTTCATCCTTATACTTTGAAAATATTCAAATCCAGCCTAGCCTGTTTAGATGTTGACCCAATTATATTGCACCTGATGATATTTTAGTTACAAAAATTAGGGACTATTGCACTAATCTTGGATGTAAAAGATCCCGACTAATGCCTTTGCTGCCCGGGCATTGCATGGCTGTACCTGCGGCTATTTTAAGGCCTTCAAGTTGGCCAGACAAGCTTGTTTGGCTGCCAGAAGCCGATGGAAAATTCACTCTAAGGACTGCCTTGGAATTGGATCGTGCTTCACCCTCATCTAGGCTTACTCGGCGTATTTCTTGGTCAACTTTCTTACCTCTATCTATCTCTTTGTTTTTGTGGAAATTTTGGAACTCTTTTTTTTCCTTTTGATTATGTTCGGAGTAAATTTGGTTTTCAATTTGCTTCTCGTTGTTCTTGTTTAAATGGTCCGAAATATTTTGATCATGTCTTTCTTCAATTTGATTGGGCAAGGAGACTATGGTTGTATGCTGCTAATACCATGGGCTAGCGATTAAACATTGGAAACTTTAACTTGGCTCATCCGATGCTCACTTTTGCGATGTTCAAAGGAAGGGGAGTTAAACATAAACTATTTATAATTTTGTCGAGCTCGGTTCTATGGATACTTTGGGTAACTCGGTGCAGATTTATATACGATGGAGCAAGACCGGCTTTCACCACAATGCGTGCATATTTTGATGAGTATGTTAAGGCCATTTTAATCAAGACGAGGGTGGCTTTTCTTGACTATATGCAGGCCATTGATAGGTAGTCGAGGCCTCGGGCTGCTAGTGTCAAATGTAAATAGGACTTCACTGCTGATGAGATAGTGCTTAATGTGGATGGAGCTGCAATAGGCAATCCTGGGCCATCCGCGATAGGGGACATTTTCAGGACTGGTACAAGTAATTTTATTGTTGGTTTTTCTATGTATTTATCAGATCATGATACTAATTCTTTGGCGGAGTTGGAAGGTTTGAGAATGGCTCTACAGATTGCGAGGGATCATGGCATTACAGTTGGTCAATTTACTTATTGATTTTGGCTAATATAGATCTGAGATGTACCATTGTTTTATGATAGCATTTCATATTGCTGAAAACCAGTGCTTCATGAATGTACTAAACACATTGATATTCATTGTCTTGTGTTGAGGTAAAGATTGGTAGTTGGTGTTCTCAGGCCTTTGCCCATCTCATTAGCCAAATAGCTGGCAAATATATTAATCAAGCCCCTTTCTCCTACCAGGTTCAGTTATTTAGTGGATCATTAGGGGCTGGTGAACCTCTACAAGGGTCCCGCTTGGGAGGGGGATATTGAAGAATACTTGAATGTTGTAGGAATATGTTGGCTGAATTGATAGAGTATATCAGGAAAGTGTTCAAGTGTTGAAGCTTCATGATAAATCAGTACAAGAACATGAAGAAGACTTGGATGTTGTAGGAATATGTTGACTGAATTGATAAGAGTATGGATTGGTTCATTATTATTTTAGTTTGTGGATTGGACTTTGTTATATGTAGTTTGGGCTAGTAGTGATAGCATAGATGGTTGACCCGGCCCATAACAATTGTATTTTTGTTTTTCCCGTTTTCTTGCTCAGCAAAGGAGGTTAGTTACTAACACCATTATAAATAGCTGAGTGACACTTGTAATCATTTTATTTAGTGATAATAATAACCAATGTAGATATTTTGTTCTTCCTTTCCATTTATGGTTTTTCCCTCTTTCATTCTTGAAAGCTCCATTGAAACAAATTAGGTCTTAATCAATTTTGATGGTAAATTATCATATGTCCTCATTACATGTCTCATTTTTATCTCATCAATAAAAATTATAGTGTGTTAATTTTTCTATGAGAATTCCACTATTTATTTTATGTTATACATTTTAATAAAAAAATTAACACATGAATTTTTTTATTAATGGGATAGGAAACATGACAACAAATAAGACAGATTATTCTAACCGAAATTTTATTATAAAAAATGAAAACATTGAAACAAATTAGGCCTTTAAAGGATAAACTTGAGAGTTTTTATAAAAAACAAAAAAACAGACGTGCTATTGAGAAACTCAAACTATTGATTGCTAAAATTACGGAAGACCACACCCCCTTTCCTTTTTTTTGATTTTATTCCTATTTTTAAGAGAATAAAAGAATTCAGTTCTAGACGATTAAAGGTCGATGTGAATGCGCCCCCCTCAATATATTTGAAGTGGGATATGCCTAGTAGATGTGTTCATTATTCAGATTGATTTGGTTTTACACGATTTTCAATCCAAACTGAAATATTCGGTTTGAAAATTTTGAAAATAATTTAAATTATCAAAATCTTAAACTGATGCATTTGGTTTTTATAAGTTTGGATTTGTTGGATTTTGTAGTTTGGTTTTTGGGAGATGCAGAATATATAGATTATAAAGTAAAATAAAAAATAAAAATCTTTATATAATTACTTAGCTGCTAAAATATAAAGAAATGTGTCTATTGTTTTCACAAGTTAAACATAATAAAAAATAATAATTAATAAAACATAAATACTTGGATTTCAAGCAAATTACTATAAAATTATCTTATAAGAAAAGCAAAACAATACAAAACTTACATCATTATTAATTTAAAATAAAATAAAAAGTGTAGGAGAATCTAAAATCTCATGTCAATTGATGGATCTTCAATCTCTTACTTTAGCACTTGATGAACTTGTTTGTCATGTGTATAAATAAGAAGTTAAATATGTTTTATTACAAAAAAGTTCTTCAAGAAGTTACACACTGTAAGCCCTAAGGGCGAACAAACTCAGTTTTTGATATTGGACAAACTTTTAATGTTGTGTCTAATGATCTTAATATTTGTGATAGAATATAGGAACTCATTATGGAAGCTCTAAGTACTTCAATCAAGCCATTACTGTTACCCGAAGGTTTCCTTCGTGGGACGGTGTTGTTGTAACTTCTCAAAGACGCATCGTTCGTCTTCCGCCAATACATAACATCCACATGTACAATGAAATAGCTGTGTCGAACATACTTTTCATTTCCGTATAAAAAGGTGAGCCTAAACAGTAAGTAACTTTACCTTGCAAATAATCATTTTTTGCTTTTTTCTATTTTCTTGTTCTTTTTCTGGGGCGAAGTGTGTAATTTTGGCTGCTATTTCCGATTTGTTTCTTTTTTAAGTTCCTGATCCGTGATTATCCCCTCTAGCCCCTCAGAAACATAAAGGGAAAACTCCTTAAATCATTTGGTTTCGAAGCTTAGTCACGATCCAAACCTCTGTTTAGCATTTTCGGCGGTGAGGCGTTTCTCACTTCGTTGAAGTAATAACACCCAAACAATTCATTCATCGAGTTAAGCAACCTCATCACGTCCCTTCAGTAGAAATAGATAGGGATGACATTTTATTTTCTTCAGAGGTTCACCAAGATAGTTCTTTACCGGCCATAGAATATCCTGCTCGGACTCCTCAGAATTTCCTCCCTTTAGGAGAATGTCAAGCATCAACCATTTCTTCTCATGTAACTACAAATTGTGGAACGATATGTCTATCTCGGACCAGTACAAGTATATCTTACCTGAACCAGACCGAAAGACATGTGCACTCCCGCCGAGCTATGGTACCGTTTATGTAGAACACCATCGAGGAGAGATGACTATTCCCCCACACAAGTTGTTTCTTAAATTAGGTTATTTATTTAGCATATGAGTCCGAATTTGACAAGATGAATTTCCTTCTTTATACTTTTGTGCCACATCTTCGGGGTACCTACCAATATAGAAACATTTACATGCTTTTGTGAAGTAGCCCCCAGGATGAAAGTGAAAACTAATGCCCCCATGGTCGTGAAGCAAGACTTAGGTTGGTTTGTGCGTAAGCACAATGAGACATGAGAGAAGAAGGAGTTAATTTCCAGTGGTCCTTCCTTTTTTAAGGGTTTAAAATAATTCTTCTTCTTATTCGGCCCTGCCCTAGAGGGTTTTACTCGGGAGTGTAATTTGTCCATTTTTATCCCCAATCCTCCCATTGATTCAGATGTAGCAACACTCGAGTTGGATATCTTTAAGCGCTGTTCCTTTGATATGCTTATTAGAGAGTCTTCGGACCCTGCTTTCTGAGAGTTTTTGCATAGATGGTCTTTCAATTACTCTAATCTACGTTAGTTCCTTACCGTTTTCCCTATTAGTTGTATCTTTGTCCGTTATGCTCTACCTTTAGTCTGTATCTAACACATGTGTATTTTGGAGGGACGTCTCTTCTTGATTCTATGTTAGCCAGTCTAGAGACTAGGGAAAACGTGTATTTGGGCTCCATATTTCGTGGTGCATCAACTTCTGAGAGTCATACTATGGAAAGGTCGGGCTTGTCGACGGTTTACTAAGCTAAACATAAAGGGAATGTTCCCAAAAATCCCGAGGTTGCATTTATTATCTACTCTTTAGTATGTGTGTGTTAGGTGTACCTGTTTTATTTGTTTCGAATGCTAATTTATCTTGTCTTTAAAACCCAGGAGGTGGGGTAGCGGCTACAGAGGCGAAACCTCAGGGTAGCCTCCAGGCTGAGCAAGTCGGGCAGAAGAAGCGGAAATCTTCAAGTGGTTCTTCTAGCCGCACTTTGACAAAGTGAGGCGCTACTCAAGTGTCACTCTTGGGTACCCCAATGGTAAGAGAATATCCGAAATTTTTTTTTTAGAACCAGGAGGGCTCTAATATTAGTGATGGCTTGATTCCTCGCAATTTATTGAGTTCTAGTGTTCTTCAGAGAGTTCGCGAGGTATGCTCTCTTTGCCTTAGTTTATGTCGGTCGTGTCAATAGTTGTCCCTGTGTTGAATTCTCCTCTTTTGTTTTATAGGCGGAAGGTGCCTTTAATGATGCCACTCTGCTTCGGTCTGAGCCTCCTCAAGAAGTTCAGGATCTTACATCGAAGGTGGCTGGGTTGCGAAGGGAGAATGGACTCTTGGTTTCCGAGGTGGACGCTGATAGTCTCCAACTGGCTAAGCCTCCGGCTGACCTTGTGGTGGCACATCAGAAATATAGTTGACTCTAGGAGGAAGCCTGTGTTTGACTAAATGTTGTTTTTCTGGATAAGAATAAATCTCAGGCTCTAGAGATGTCCCGGAAGGACCAGAGGAATGAGATGGAGAATATGCTGGAGGACATTGTTCATGGATGGAATCAAACAACCAAGCGGTAAAGCGTCAGAAAACTTAGAAGGTCAGGCTTAGCTGGAGGCTGTCTCGGGCTGGCCTTGTCCGTTATGCTCCGGGTATGCTTTGCCGTTTTATGAAAACATATATTCAGCTGCCCGGGATTCGGATCAGTGTGACCCAGACCGTTGTAAGCCCTAAAGGCTATTTTCTCTATTTTGATAAATGGCAAACAGTTGATGAGTTTCTCTATCTGGGTTGTATTTCACAATCTCGTCTGAAGTAATTGTTTGTCCTTCTATTGGCAGTCAAAAAACAACTCCAACGTCCTACATGGTGATGGTCGTCTCTCCGCAAGGAAATTGAAAAGTGTGGGTCTCAAGTCGCCATCTCACAACTAAAGCAGTGACTACGTCATAGTAAACTACCTATGCGGCTTAACCCTCCAAATCATATTCTATCTATCGTATTGATCATTGCTTTATTACTCTTTCATATATGTTAGCCAAAACATGTTGTCACAAAGAATGAAACTAGAGGGTTATTAAGTCTCAGTTTATTTGTACCATCCCATATACTGTTAGAACGATGATCACATTGTTGGTATAAGACATTCGTGTTTAGATGTCCAGGATAGACAGACACAGGTGGCATAGACACATTCTCCATCTAATCATAAATTACATAATTAAAAAACACATAAAACATAAAAAATAAACAAAAACATAAATACATAATTAAAAACAAATTTACAAAATTAAGAATTAAAAAATTACATAATAAAATAAAAAATTGAGATGGAGACTAATGGATGTTAAAAATTGGAAATGAAGGAAGAATGAGGACGTTTTGTTGCAATCCGTCTTCTTTAGGGGCGGCAACGACTAGCGACGAAACTGAGCTGAGGCGACGAGAGAAGGGTTGTGTATGTTTGTTGTTTCTATTGTGCGTTCTGCTGAATTGGGGAGAATATTAGGGCTTAAAGGACGAATTTCATGAATTTGTCTTCATCTTATGTGTCAAAAAATTCACGTCAGATGAAGACGGATTCACGGAACCGGTCCTTTAGTAAGGACATATTATGTCAGTCATTGTCAAAACAATCCCTCCCCAAAATGACACTGACATGAACGAATCTTTCTCCATAAATAATACTATTCTGATAAACAACTCTTATACATGTAATTTAGAGTTGTCGTGACTCATTTACGTATATATTGCATTGTTCAAAAAACAATGATGTAATAAATGTGAGGAAATATTATATAATTTAAAAATAACTTAAATGTTCTCAACTTACTGTTGGTATCATTTTCCTTTAATATGTGATTTTAAAAAATTCTTTCCTTTTGAAATAAGGAAAAAAAAAAACTATGGACTACTTGAGATGGAGATAAATAATGAATGTTAAAATTTGGGAATAAAGGAAGAAGGATAACATATTATTTCAGTAAGGACGAATTATGTCCGTCTTAGCCAAAAAACTTCCTCCCCCAAAAGACACTGTCATGTGCGGATATTTATCCATAAACAATATTATTCAGATAAAAAACTCTTATATATGTAATTTAGAGTTGTCGTCATTCGTGACTCATTTATGTACTTGCTGCATTGTTTAAAAAACAACGAATGTAATAACTGTGAGGAAATATTATATAATTTAAAAATACTTAAATGCTTTGAGATTACTGTTGCTATCATTTTCCTTAATTTATTCTTTCCTTTTGAAATAAATAAAAATTTATTATGGACCACTTTTATGTTTTTGTCTTATTGTTTTTGAAAACTTCGAGATGTAACTGAAAGTAAATGAAGAGAGAGAGAGAGAGAGAGAGAGTTAGGTTTTGGAATGTTGTGTTTGATAATGGACATTGAACACAATTTTGTCCTAAACAAGAAAAGAAACCAAAAAAAAAAGGTTGACACAAATAGTTGACTTATTTGCAGTGTTTGGTGAACAGACGTGACCGTTAAGAAGAGCTGGATACTTTACCATGTTTTTAAATGAGGAAGATTTCTTTTCTAGGCTCTAATTATTTACCATTTTCATACATCTTCTACCAAATATGAGTCATCCCGTTGGACAATTTTACATTATATTTAAATGAAGATGAATTATTCTTGCCATAAAGAATAAGATTGAAAGTAGAAATTTTTTATGAAATTTCAAATGACACATGGTCCAACAACAACCAACCAAAAAGATATAAATGATAAAGCATTCTAGTTTTTGTTTTCTAGGTTTCATTTCCAGCAGATAAAAAAGTGAACCTTATGAACAAGGTAATTCGTTTCTTCCTCTTAACATTTTCAGTTCTCCTCAATGATTATGGTTTATGGTTTCATGAATTCAATTTTGTTTCACCATTAATCCAATAGCCCCTCTTTAAATTTTTTTTTTCAGATTCAAATTTTGGTTCTAATTACGTATAACTATTTATAATTCTAAGGTATACTGAATGCTAGACCATGTGATGCATAATATGTCCGATATGAACGTCATAGAACTCGATATTTTGAAAAATCTTACTAAAAATCCATCAAAATCTTACTCAATTTTTGTTTTTGGTGTTTTAAATTTTCCTACTTATTTTTTAGTTTCATTATTCAAGTTATATCAGATGCCTCAATCCTACGAGTTTTATAATTATTATTTTTTATGAATTGCAAGAACTTTTAGTTCTAAATTCTTAATGGTCCACACTTGAATATAACCTTTTTTGGAGGTTTATGGAGGAAAATTTGTCGGACCTTCTTCATTTGAGTTCCATTCTAGCTTGATTAAGATTATGCATTATTTTTGCGTAATTTGAAGAAAGATGGATCTTCTTATGTACTTCAAGCAAATGAAGAAACTGGGTTATCAGAGCCTATAACATTTCCGGACTATGAAGCAGATGGTGAAAGGCATGAAAATTTTGTGAGCCTTTCCAAAAATCAGTTGAAAAAACCTAAAGGCGATCCTGAATATTCAATGTTCCTTGAAAACATCAGGGTTGAAGGTTCTAATGCAATTTGTCGACCTTCGAACTCCTCAACTGTACTAGTGTTTGAAGATATGAACCTTCAAAGTTCCCCTCTAAATAAAGCTTCATGTTCCAAGAAAGGAAAGTCAAAACAGTCTATTCTTGACCAACCACCAAATGAGAGTGTAAGGCGCCACTTAGATTGATTTTATTTTAGATGTTTTTCTAACTAATTTTGTTGTCTTCAAACTGTGCCATAACTTTTATTTGTATAATTTAGTCACATATCTTCTTATGTATACAAAAAGAAAAAGAGTTATCACCGTTTGGCTCATGGAATTTGGCAAAAAGTCTTAGGAGAAAGCTGGAATGCGTTTAATTTTCAAGAGAAAATTTGTCGACTCAGGCATTTTTTTCTCCTGATGATATGGAATGAGATGGCCCGACATGACAAATTTACTTAAAAAATAAATGCACATGAGCAGCAAAAAGGAGTTTAAGTGGGAATATGTCGTGGGACAAGCGGTGAGACTATACTTTTGTTAAACTTAAAAGATATCTGACTAAAATTATTGAAATAAAAATTATGGACATTTTCATTACAAACTAAAATGTTAGAATACTATTTTGGCAAAGTATTCATCAATACTTCTCTCTTCTTCATTCATTTTCATTTGTTGAAATTATTTCCTGTGTAATTTCGTTTTTTTTTTTTTTACATTTATTAAGTCAGATACAAAAGAGATAAGTATGATTACTAGCAGCATTCCTAAACCAAGGACAAATGTATGTTCAAATTTTAGGGTGCAGATTATGCGAATTCTGGGCAAGCCATATGACAAAGAAGAGCACAAAAGACTTATGAAAAAAATTACGGAGAAGAACGCTCAGAATAAGCATATAGATTTGAGTTCTAGAGGTGTGAAATTCTTTCCGTCATCTAAAATGGGAAAATCATATCTTGATCACCATTCCGGTAATATGATTATTTATTGTCTGTTACCTACTAAGATTCTTTATAGATCACCACACTGTTATTTTTAAATTAGCCATATTTTCTACACTGACAATGACTAAAGTAAAGTATTAAAGTTTTTAATAAATCATTTGAAATACTTTATACTATACTCTTTTGTGAATCCATACGTTCTTCCATATTATTGTACGATTAGAATCCGTAAGTTTCAAATAATACAATAAATAAAGTATATTCATATAGAATCAATAGACGTCGAATGGTATTACACATATGTATCTTGATCCCATATTGATAACCAATTCATATTGTTCCCCTAGGAATAGTTAAACCTAGCTGCTTTTGGTTCTTGTGACAGTTTGATTAATGGTTATATTTTTTATAATATTTATCTATAACTGTTTTTTGTTCCCAAGTGACACTTCTTTAATTGTCTACTTTCTTATATAGTCATTTACAATATTCGAACTACCAAGTTAAGATTCATATACCTTCTTATATGTTGGTTGTCACTTTTTCTAAAGTTTATATTTCACTAAGATGTAGCCAATTTTCGATCTCCCTATATATTAACTTTTGAAATAACCTCTGTAGGTCTTAAAAGAAAGATTCAAGCAGCAATCAATGATGACCTTCAACAGTTCAATTTGTTACGTGGCTATTTCTTTTAGGCTAGAGGTAAAGAAATGTTATGTCTTGTTTATAGGTTTTGGAGACTATACCAGAATAAACTAAATTTCTCATTTCACCTTATTTTTTAGCTAAATTATGATTACCCCTAGGGGAAGATAAAATATAAAAACACCTTCCGCTTGCATTGTTAACACATTTTATTTGAGATTTAACCTCAAATTTTGCAAAATTTGAATTATTTGTTAGAGATGTAGAACTAATTTTGAAATTTAAGATTTAAAATGTTGTTCAAACGTACCGTGCTAGAAGGGGTTTGTTTACGAGTAACTCTTTTAGTTATTGCCTTTGTTTCAAAATCATAGTATGGTGGGATTTCTAGGTTTAGGTTATATTCTAATTAAATTTTCATTTTCTTTAGAAACTTAATAGTACTTGTTCCCATGATTCTCAATTTCGGATATATTTATTAGGATCAATAAATTTGATATCTAGACCTTTTTTTTGTCGTTGGTAATGAACTAGTAATGTTGCAAAATAATAATTCTTGGGCTGCAAGTATCCCTTTCCTTTAACTATTTCAAGTTTTACTTACAATAATGAACAATGGTTCGTCCCTAATGAGGAAATGGAGTATTTTTTTTAACCGGTTCATTTTCTCAACTGCTAATTCTGTGACTAATTGTTTTACCCTAAGTTATTCTACTTCAATATTGATTCATTTTTACTAATAAATTTGGAATCAAAACCATTTCTTCAAGAATATCGGCTTTAACATTTGTACTTTGTTTGCATATTCTCTCTAATTCGACGTTTTTCTTACATGGAAATTTGGTCTCTACTGCTTTAGAATCTTAATTAAGAAGGATCATTCACGCCTTGGAATGATAAAGAATGTCTTGATGTGCAGCCATGAGACTAGATAAAATACACATCTCGTTATGATATAAATTTTGTGGCAAAGTGAAGTTTTATTTTCCAACTAAAACTCAGATTCTCATAGTTTGGAAGTTTACTTCTTGAATGTAGAATCTAGTAAAGATGCAACTGCAAGTATTTGTTTCGACTATATTTCTTAATTGTTCCTGTAGTTTCGAATATATTTCTTAATTGTGTGAGTTTCTTTATTTAGAAATATTTGTTATTGCATGTTGAGCATGTTAATTGCATTTGGTTTGCAAAATTTTGTAGATTACAGTACAATAATAAATGTGTATTTAGAAAAAAATTCCTAATTTCAAGTTGGGAAAGTGGGAAATTGTTTTCTATTTAGAGGGCTATAATGGAAACATTAGATTGAAAGGGATAATATGGTAAAGCGTTTTTTTTAAAAAAAATTGCATTTATGATGTATGTCTTTCTAAGGAATCATCATAATCCCTTTGGAAGTACTAGATTCGTGGTATGAAAGGGGGAAACGAACTCAAACAAAACATACCTTAATTAAGCCAAAGAAACAAATATCAGTAAGTAAATTATACAAACCTTGAACAAATAAATCAAAAAAGGGAACCAGTTTCGTGATCTCAAAAAAATATTTAAGACCCACCACCAAACTTTTTAAATTTTTAACAAAATGATTTGATTCCAAAATAAAAAAGATTGATAAACATATGTTGACTTTCGGTATTGAATTCCATGTCTCTACATATTCTGGAAACTTGTAATGTAAAGTAGCTTGTGGCGATTTAGAAATCGTCATTCCTTATGTTGAGATTTCTTGCACTCAAAATATTGTGAGGGTATGGTCCATTCTAAACAGAGTACGATTGTCTCGGGATGCTCACTGGTTTGGTGCCGCATGATGGTGGTGAAGGAGGAGGTGGAAGCTCGTATTGGTATTTTGTTGAGAGGTGGGAATGCAAGCCTCCTTTATGATAATTTTACACTCCAAGGCTCTTTAGATTTGATGATCCATCAGCCGGATGAATTCTTATGCCGCGGAAAGGTGAGAGACTTTTGCTCAATTGTTGGATGGGACCGAGGGCCTTTGCAACGCTATGTCCCTTACTCGGACCTACAGCTGTTACCAGATGTACGTTTGGGGGAGCCATCCGAAAGTGACCGGCAAATCTGGATGGAGGATCCCCATGGCCATTTCACTTTGTCCTCGACAATGGCCATGTTGAGAGACTCGAGAGTGGTTCAATACTCGCAGGAATATATTTGGAACAAGGTACTTCCTTTATCTACATCTTTGTTTATGTTGAAATTGCTTAATAAATTCTTAGCATTGGATGAAGATTGAAGGAGGTATGGCATTCCCCTGGCTTCTCGGTGTGTTTGTCTGGGTGGTATGGAAACTTATGATCATGTGTTCATCCAGTGCCCAGTAGCTAGATTAGTTTGGTAAGAGGCGGCGGTGTGTGTAGGATTGGTAGTGGCTCAATGGCAAATCGATAGCTTAAGGGATATGCTCTCTATTTTGGGGTATGCTTGACCTTCAGCTAATCGCCAGGTATGCTCTCCTATAGTTTGATATAGGACTTCAACACTCCTAGAACATGTTGATCAAAGCCTTCAACGTCCAAGCTCCAAGAAGAATAAACTTGATGACTTGAAGATCTTAGGAAGATTAATTTATACTTAATATGTATATTCTTGTGACTAATCTTTCCTTGAGAATACTAGGATAAAGGATGTTTAAAGCTCAACTATTCATGTTTTCGAAACCACGTGTTTTACATTGTTCAATTCTTTGAAAAAGTTTTTGAAAACTTTGTTAATATTTGGTCAATGTCTAAGCTCTTTAAAATTTGTTTTATATCTTTACAAAACACTTAGGCATGTGCTTGAGAACATTAGGAACTTGACTAAGTGGAAAAACCAATTTGGGACTGCATTCCGGTTAGCACTGTCAAACAGGTTGGTCCGGTCCGGTCCGGTCCAGTCCGTCGCGGATTACCCTAAAACGGACCAGGCCGGATTTGGACCAATTTTTGCGGACCAAGAAAATCCTAGTCCATACCCGTCCATAAGAAATCCGCGGGTTAAACGGGCCGGTCCGCGGACCAAATTAATTTTAAAAATAAATTTTTAAAAAAGAAAATAAAGCTTAAAAATGACTTTTTTTAGTTTTTATTTTTAAAAATTGAAAAGAAAAATTGAAAAAAAAGAATATAAAGCTTAAAAATTGAGTTTTGTTGTTTATTTTTGAAAATATTTGTAAAACAAATTGTAAAAATGAGAAGTAAAACTTTAAAAAATTATTTTTTTAAATATATTAATTTAAATGCGGGTTGGTCCGGGTCCGGGTCCGGTCCGGTCCGCCTTGGTCCGTGGTCCAAACGGAGCGGGCTAAAATGGCCAGCATTTAAACGGACCATGAATAGCTTGGTCCAAATCCGTCCAAAAATCGCGGACCAGTGGTCCGTTTGACAGTGCTAATTCCGGTCGACTTAGGCTTAGCCTCGGAAGACCAGAATAGTATTATTCCTAAGGGTAAAGTGATCAATCTTGTTTTGATGATAAAAAACCATTGATAGTTCTAATGTTTGTGTGAGCATTTTCTTAATGATAGTATCCTTAACGCTCACACCAACATTGATGAAAATGGTAAGTTACCTTCTTGTGTACATCAAAGGTATCATCATACACACAAGGAATCTACACTTAGCAAGACTCCATAGAAGAAGCATGAAGTCAATTCACATTCTATGGAAGTACTTGCAAAGTCATTAAAAAGGAAGATCAACATGTCAAAAGCTACTCAATCCATCAAGAGTAGAATCAAGTGGTAGACTCCTTGACAGGAAGAAGTGTGAAGTCCAATACACTACAACTCAATATTACTATAAGACTTCAACACTCCAAGAAGATGTTGATCAAAGGCTTCAAAGTCCATGCTCCAAGAAGAATAAACTTGAAGACCTTAGCAAGATTAGTCTATGTTTAATAGGTATATTATTGTGATGTATGTTTCCTTGAGAATACTAGGATATATAAAAAGTTTAAAAGCTCAACTATGCATGTTTTCAAAACCTAATGTTTTACATTGTTCAATTCTTTTGAGATATGGTAAATGGACGTTAAGACTGCGTTTCTTAATGGAAACCTTCTCTAGGATGTGTATATGATACATCCTGAGGGTTTTGTTGATCCATCAAATCCTAGCAAAGTGTGTAAGCTTCAAAGGTCCATTTATGGATTGAAGCAAGCATCTCGAAGCTGGAATCGCTTTGATGAAGCAATTAAAGAATTTGGTTTCATAAAAAATGAAGACGAGCCTTGTGTTTATAAGAAAGTGACTAATAATGCAGTAGTGTTCCTTGTGCTTTATGTGGTTGACATCTTACTGATTGGAAATGACATTCCCACATTACAAAGCACAAAAGCTTGGTTAGGGAAGTGTTTTTCCATGAAAGACTTAGGAAAGGCTACATACATTTTGTGTATAAGAATCTATAGAGATAGATCCAACAAAATGATGGCCTAAGCCAGAGTGGATACATTGACAAATACTGAAACGGTTCAGTTTGCAAGATTCCAAAAGGGGATTCTTGCCCATGTCACATGTCATTAAACTCAGCAAAACTCAAGGACCTTTAATAAAGGAAGACCAAGAGCGCATGAGTAAGATCCCATATGCTTTAGCCATTAGGTCTATTATGTATGCCATGTTATGCACTTCCCCGGATGTCTCATTCGCGTTAAGTATGACTAGCAGATATCAATCTGACACTGCAGAGTCACATTGGACTGTAGTCAAGAGCATTCTTAAGTGCTTGAGAAGGACTAAAGACATGTTCTTAGTCTACGGAGGTCAGGAAGGAAGTCTGGTTGTAAATGGTTACATAGACGCAAGCTTCCAGACCGACGTAGATGACTTTAGATCGTAATCTGGTTTTGTGTTTTGTTTGAATGAAGGTGCTGTGAGCTAGAAGAGCTCAAAGCAAGAAACTGTGGACGACTCTATGACAAAAGTTGAGTATCCGGCTACCTATGAAGCACCTAAAGAAGCTGTTTGAATCAGGAAATTTGTTGATGGATTAGGTGTCATCCCTAGCATTGTGAACCTAGTGGACCTTTATTGTAATAGTACTGGTGCAATTTCACAAGCTAAGGAACCTAGATCTCACCAACGATCCAAACACATTCTCAGGCGTTTCCATCTGATTATAGAGATCATTGACATATGAGACGTTAAAATTTTCAAAGTTCATACAGACGACAACATCGCAGATCCATTGACCAAGCCACTCCCGCAACCTAAACATGAGAGTCATACTAGGTCAATGGGTTTGAGGATCATGTATGATTGGACCTAGGGCAGGTGGGAGATTCTTAGTAGTGCCCTATGACCATTAGCATATGTTGTACGTTTTATATATATTTTTTCAGTATGGCATGTGAATAGTTAATTTTGATTTTGAACATCAAATGTGTGATTTGATAGTAAAAATCATTAGCTTATGCAATTACTATTCTGATTGTCCCTACTTTTATGTAATGTTCTTTACAATGAAATAAAACTAGTATGATTTTGATTGATGATTATGTTTTACTGATCATGTGTAATGAATACAAATCATATCATAGATACAATTTATTAGGATATATTGTATCGGGCGTGATCCGTTAAAGAAGTAATACTTCATGGTTCTTTAGTCATAAGTATTACTTCCTCAATACTAGTAATTAAAACGACTGATGATCGGATGTAATATCCTATCATAGCTTGAATGTGAGAGGCATTGTAAGGGATTTGTCCCTCTCTTATTAGAGAGAGATATCCATTGGCCCCTCGATAGGGAAGACTATTTAAATGCATGGCCGTGCTCAAATGTATTTAAGAAAGTGGTTATGAAATGCTATTTGATTGGAACAGTCTACCTGGAGATCGAGCATAAATACAATTAGGCTTTATAAGGGTGACAACTACCATGCATTATGCTTAATTTGGATATTGCAAGACAAAGGGATTAAAACAGTGGATTGATATTAGGTTCCACCGTACATTCATTCACTATGGATAGTCACAATGTCCTACTAGGGACCGCTTGTGATTTATGAACACATACTACAACTAAATGTGTTTTCATTGCTATTGTGATACGAACCTACAAGGTCACACGCATAGACGAGTTAAAGAGCTTCATGTCCAGATTCAATGAATCTAGAATGTGTCTAGGTTCATCGTATCTGACGTTTATTTTCTGAGAATAATGAAATGTTATTATTCGAATTAGAGATTAATGAGGGGCATTTTCGGTATTTGGTTTTAGCTTGGATTACGTGGGAGTTATTATGCGATAATGACTCCAACTACCAGAAGAGGTTGATAAGACGTGGGAGTTGTTTTCGGAACAAACTCTCACACCTATATAATCCTCTTTTGGCCGAAACCCTAGGTCATTCTTGCTTGAGCCACAATAAACCCAAAAAACTCCTGAAATCCGTTTTATGGATTTCTGCCCTTCTCTTCTCTCTAGATTCCCAAAACTCATAAATGAAGATCTAGCACTCACTGCTCGTTTGTCACATCCGAAAAACATAATCTTTAGCCGAAAAAAGTAAGTAATTTTTCGTCGGTTTTCGATTCCTATAGTATAAGCGGATCCTTTCAGGGGAGGATTCATGGGTGTTTAGAACGAGTTTCTGCCCATGATCCCTTCATGGAAGGCCAGCTGGATGAACATGAACTGGTGAATGTTATGACATTGAATTTCATGAAGTAGCCAACCATTGGTCACGACAATATCTCCATTGAAATACCTAGTGTCGGACTCACAACCCGCACGGGTAAACCAACAAAACAACACATGGCTGCTTCAAGGAAGTTTTCTCGTCTTGAAGAAAAGGCCAAAGGTAACACCCTCTAACGGGTAGATATACTTTCTCATATCTATTCCTATGTATATGTTGATTTTTAATATGGAATATTCGGGGAGTAGGCATAATGAATATGTTGCCAGACTTTGCCACCTTAAATTTGATAGTTCTCTCTCATTAACTGTAATTATGGAGCCCATGCTTGACATTGTTCAGTTACCGTATTATGTTAGCGCCTTGGTTTTGATGATGGTTTTAGCAATGTCAATAGTAAAATTTGGTTGTTTTGGAATGGTAATTTGGATATTTCTGTGGTGGGTAATTTTGAACAAATGTTTACTGTCTTGGTGAGTTATTATGATGGGACTTCTGTGTATTTATCTTTTGTTTATGCCAAATGCGCCTACACTCAGCGAAGGGTATTATGGGATGAGCTGCAATATTTTAGCTCACAACATGATGTCCCTGTTAGAGGAATAACCGGGTCACAAACAAGTGCGCAGCGGAATAAAACTTGACCCGCCTCTACCAGGATCTTCCACGAGTAAGAACCTACGACTATGGGATAGTGTTTTACCTTATATTGATGCTAGAATGGCTGAAACGCTTTCAGTGGTATGTTGTCACGAACGGAACACCACAATGCAGGCTCCGTCTCTCCCAGTATCCACTCGATCTTCCGGGGATGGTCTTCTACTGCTTGGTGCTAGCCAACGCTTTGTAGAAACTTTGAAGACACTCTTCAATGGAGTATGTATTTCAGACCTTATCAGAAGAACAAGATACAGGATTTCTAACTTCTTTCCTATTAGCAAAAAGTTAGAAAACAAGTCTACAAATCTATCTTTTCTTTCTCTCTCTAAACTCACTTTTCTCTCTTCTCTCTAAGCTTCAAAAGCTGGAGAAAAACTGATTAGAATAGTGTGGAAAAATCAGTATTTTCCTCCTAGTCTATCAAGAGAGAGTGGGGTGAGATAATAGGGGAAGTGGGAGATCATGGAGGAAACCACTCCTCCACTCTCTCCACCACTTCAACCACCATAATGAGAGCTGAAATTATGTCTAATATTCCAGCCATAAGGTCGGTCCAAAACGGGTCGGTCGGCCCAATCATATTGGTCGGCCCAACCCGATTAAGGGCCCAATCCAATCACGGCCCTGCCCGATCGAATTGATTGATCCAAATGGGTTGTTCGGCCCAATCATATTGGTCGACCCAACCCGATTAAGGGTCCAATCCAATTTCGGCCCGGCCCGGCCCAATCGAATTGGCGCACCTTAGATTAAATGTACTCCAACAAGCCCAATCCAGTTGATCTATAAGTGCGACCCAAGATGTATCTATGATGTTGGCCGTGACATCATATGTCACAGGTAATGAGAGGTATCTAGCAACGCATCATTACCCCCAATTCATAAATATCTAGTGATTTATCATAATCACAACATTTGACATTTGTAGTTAAATCCTTTTGTCCTTGATATCTAGATTGAACACAAGTCATAGAAAAGTCACACTTGTATTGTCCAATCTTTTAGTTTCTTGATTCACGAGTAGACTAATCAAATGACATCAATATCATATACTGATTCATTTGTTCATGGCCATGAATTAGTCATACTCCATCAAGGGGCCCAACATATCGCTCCTGCTATATAGGAGGGACAAATCCTTTCTGCATCCCACTCATCCTGAACAAGATTCGTGATATACCCAATAAATGCCTTTATTGCTCACCATGTTACGGATAGCGTTGAACATTATCAAAGCATAACACTAGCCATGCAAGAACTCTTGTGAGACCTCAAGTCGAAGGATCTCATATACAACCCAGTCAAAATATGAGAAACACTGTTGACTATTATATAACAACCCATGGTGTGTTTCTCATGTCGGGTCTGTCCAGTACAATGATTCTCTAATCATATATACCCATGTGACGATCCAATATCTTATATCAATCACTACACATACTAGTCTTGCGCATTATTATTGTCCTCGAAGATTCCATAATAATGTTCGACTAGGGACGTTTTGGAATAGTATCTCATAACAATTATGAATACTATTCTAAGGACATATTATTTATTTATGTTGTTAAGAACGCAGAAACATAATGAATAATACTGTAATTAATGCCTTTTTATTCATCAAAATGAAAATTACATAAATACGGTAAAATAATCTCCCACTTGCACTAAAGACCCAAATTACAATAAATGGACTTTAGGGCATACTAATGACTGTCTCTAAAGATCAGCCTTCCAGATATCGGATACCCATGGAGCTAGTGTGACGATCATGATGCTGCTGCGACAGTGGCTTCGTCAGTGGATCGGCGACATTATCTGCCGAGTCTACTCTACAAATATGCACATCACCTCTCTCTATAATCTCACGGATTAGGTGAAATCGCCGTAGTACATGTTTGGACCTCTGGTGAGATCTAGGTTCCCTAGATTGTGAAATAGCCCCATTGTTATCACAATAGAGGTCTATCGGGTTCGCAATACTAGGAACCACGTCGAGGTCAAAAATAAATTTCCTGATCCAAACTGCCTCCTTAGCTGCTTCACAAGCTGCTATGTACTCGGCCTCTGTCGTAGAATCTGCGATGGTCGATTGCTTTGAACTGCGCCAGCACAACACCTCCATTCAAGTTAAACACATATCCTGATTGCGATCGGAAATCATCTCTATCGGTTTGGAAACTAGCATCGGTGTAACCACTTACAACGAGCTCATCCGCCCCTTTTTAAATCAAGAATGTATCCTTAGTCCTACGTAAGTACTTGAGGATATTCTTGACTGAGATCCAGTGACGTTCACCGTAACTAGACTGGTATCTGCTCGTAACGCTTAAGGCAAACGAGACATCTGGGCGAGTACATAACATGGCGTACATGATGGATCCTATGGAAGAAGCATAAGGGATCTCTTTCATGCGTTCTAATTCGGCAGGGCGTTTTAGAACACTCGTTTGTTCGATGCACGCGTACCATGTGCCATAGGACAAAGGCCCTTCTTAGACTCTTGCATGCTAAACCGCTTTAGCACCTTGTCTATATATGTACTCGACTTAGGCCAATGAGTCTCCCTGGATCTATCTCTATAGATCTTGACTCCCGAATATAGTCGGCATCGCCTAAGTCTTTCATAGAGAAACACGTACTCAACCAAGCCTTTACAGACTTTAAAGTTGGTATGTCGCTTTCCAATGAGTAGTATGTCATCTACATACAAAACCAGGGAATACGATTAAGCTCCCACTAACCTTCTTGTAAACACAAGGCTCATCCTCATTTCTAATGAAGCCAAACTCACTGGACGGCATCATTAAATCGGATGTTCCAAACTTTCGAGAAGCTCGCTTGAGTCCATAAATGGATCTCTGAAGCTTACATACTTTTCCAAAGCATTCTCTGGAGTGACAAAACCTTCAGTCGTGTCATATACACATCCTCTTCAAGTTTTCCATTAAGGAAAGCGGTTTTGACATCCATTTGCCAGATTTCATAGTCATAGAAAGCTGCAATAGCAAGCAAAATCCGAATGGACTTGAACATAACTACAAGGGAAAAGGTCTCGTCATATTTCAGCATTCTCTGGAGTGACAAAACCTTCAGGCTGTGTCATATACACATCCTCTTCAAGTTTTCCATTAAGGAAAGCGGTTTTGACATCCATTTGCCGATTTCATAGTCATAGTAAGCTGCAATAGCAAGCAAAATCCGAATGGACTTGAACATAACTACAGAGGAAAAGGTCTCGTCATAGTCAATACCATGAACTTGTTTGAAACCTTTCACGACCAGTCGCCCTTATACGTTTGTACATTCCCTTCCATGTCGGTTTTAATCTTAAAAACCCATTTGCACCCTATGGGAGTTACCCTTCGAGTGGATCAACCAAGATCCAGACTTGGTTTGTATACATGGAGTCCATTTCGAATCTCATGGCCTCAAGCCATTTCTCGAAATCCGGGCTATTAATTGCCTGCTTTGTAGGTTGAAGGTTCATCGTGATCCACAAACATAACATCACCATGTTCGTTATGAAAAAATCCAAATTTTTTCCGGGAGGTGGACTGACGAACTCTACCGGACTCTACGCAATTATTGTGTTTCTTGAATCAAGTGCTTTGGCCGCATATCGTTTGTGGCACTCTGCCGCACAACAACTTGTGGAGTCTGTTCAATTTCCATCTCATCATTAGTGCTAGTTTGAGAGTCCGGAACTTCGAGAAAGTTCTACAATACTCCCACTCGTGTTTCTAGAAACAAATTCTTTTTTCTAGAAAGACTCTGCATCTGAGCAACAAACACTTTGTTCTCGTTAGGGATATAAAAGTAGTATCCTTTAGTTTCCTTAGGATAACCTACAAATATGCACTTTTAAGATTTTGGAGCCGACTTATCGTAAGCTGAGCGTTTCTAAACGCTTCACGACCCCAAATCTTGAGGAAAGACAAACTGGGGACGCTTTCCCGATCCCATAACTCGTATGACGTCTTTGCAACCGATTTAGATGGAACGCGGTTAAGTGTTAAAGCTGCTTTGTCTTTAGTGCGTGTCCCCAAAAGGAATTGGGGCGAGGCTCGTGTGACTCATCATAGAACGAACCATATCTAATAAGGTCTCCGTTCCTCCTTTCGAATACACCATTCCATTGTGGAGTAGTCGGAGGAGAAAGTTGTGAAACGATTCCACAAGCTTTTAGATAGTCACAAAATTCTTGACTCAAGTATTCTCCTCCTCGATCAGATCGAAGAATCTTAATACTCTTGCCAAGTTGGTTTTCTACTTCTAGTTTAAACTCTTTAAACTTAGCAAATGCTTCGGATTTGTGTTTCATCAAGAACACATATCCATACCTACTCAAGTCATCAGGTAAAGGTAATGAAGTAGAGGTAACCACCCCTTGCATGTATATTAAAAGGGCCACATACATCACTATGTATTAGTCCTAATAAAGCATCGGCTCTCTCACCTAGCTTAGTGAAAGGTGATGCTGTCATCTTACCCAACTAACAAGATTCGCATCGATCATACGACTCGAAGTCAAATGATTCCAATAGCCCATCTTTATGGAGTTTGGATATACGATCTTCGTTTATGTGGCCTAAGCGACAATGCCAGAGGTATGTCGGATTAGAATCATTAGTCTTAATCCTTTTGGTATTTATATTTAAAATTGGCATATCAAGATCTAAAACATATAGACCATTAATCAAAGAGGCGCTTGCATAAAACATATTATCCAAAAATAACGATAATCGTTGGTTTTTGATCGAAATCTCAAAACCTTTCTTGTCCAAACAAGAAACTGAAATAATATTCTTAATTAAACTAGGTACATAGAAACAGTTTTCTAAACCCAAAACAAGCCCTGAAGGCAAAGTAAAAGTACAAGTCCCTACAGCTAGGGCTGTAACACGTGCTCCGTTGCCTACTCGTAGTTCCACTTCACCCTTTGCCAACTCTCTACTCCTTTGCAGTCCCTGCACATTAGTACAAATGTGAGAACCACATCCGGCATCAAATACCCAAGAAGTAGTTGTATTTAAATTGATATCAATCATATTAATATCTACAACATAAATACCTGAGCCCAATACAATATTTGCTTTCTCCTTTTCCAGCCTTTTCCCTGCAAGATAGCTTTTGCAGTTCCTTTTCCAGTGACCCTTCTCACCACAATGATGACAGATAGAGTCCTTGGCTACACCACCCTTAGGTTTCAGTGCATTGTTGAAAGTGGTTTGTTTGCCCTTGGGCTTACCTTTTGGTTTGCCTTTGGATCTCACAAAACCTTTGCCTTTGCCCTTTTGCACCATCAGTATGGTGTTGGGCTTGGACTTGCCTATTTCCTTCTCGGCAGTCCTCAGCATGTTCAACAACTCAGGTAATGGCTTGTCAATTTCATTCATGTGATAATTCGAATGAATCGATCGAATGACTCGAGCAACGATTGCAAGATCAAATCGATCGACGACTCTTGTCCCAAAGAAATCCCGAGTTTTTCAAGGTTACGAACATAACTATCATCTTAAGAACGTGAGTTCCTACTGGCATTCCTCGGACATTTTGCACTCGAAAGAGAGATTTCGATACATCGAATCTCTCTCGGCGTGCTTGCCTCGATATAGTTGCTTCGGGTGAGCCGACAACTCATAAGCCCCCATGTCCTCATGTTTAGCTTCGAAGCTCGAGTTCATGGTGACAAGCATGAGGCTAGACACATCTAAAGCATCACTAACATGCTTCTGATAAGCAGTTCTTTCAGCGGCCGTAACACGAGCCTCTGGTGTAGCAGGAATAGGCTGTTCCAGGACATACAGCTTTCTTTCATGCTTGAGAACGATTCTCAAGTTCCTGAACTAGTCGAGGAAGTTAACTCCCTCTAATTTGTCCTTCTCAAGGACAGAACGCAGTGATAGTGTTTGGTTTGAATTTGCCATTTTTCTACAACAAAATACATATGCAAAGTAAGTACTGATTTAAAAATCATTATTAGATCTTTATCTTTTTAATGATTTCTCCCACTATTTTCTTCGAGTGAATAACCCTCAATATCAACTCGAAAAGTTCGTTAACTTTCTAGCGGGCCAAGATCCATATTTCACCTCGTTCTGAGTCAGCTTTGGCTGATCGCCCAAAACTTGGTTATTTAGGTAGGCAACGTTTGCCAATTACATCAAATTATGTAATTCTTGGTTAGTTGAGTGAATAACATTTATTCAAGCGTATCATTATACACTTTTCTCAACTCTTTTGCCTCTAGATCCTCAATCCATTTATTGAGATAATCTAGTTAACTAGGACCCTAAGTTTTAGCCGGCGGATATCACAACTTATCCTTCGCGCCTCACCAGGATAGACCCGTATGCACAGCTTTGGCATGTCCCATACTAATGTCGATCTAGGCCTTGACGAGGGCCAAACTAATATTTAATTGAGGGGTTTTTGTTTATAACAATCTCACCAGAAAAGCATAAATAAAACAGTTTAAGCTTATATACATATGCATCCAATACATAAAAGTAAAATGCAATAGTAATCGCCAAATCCTATTCAGTTTTTCCAAGCCAATGGAAAAACCGTGAAGTCAATCTAAGGTGTGAAAAGAAAAGCATTCTATTCTACACCGTCTTGACCTTCAGTTGGTTGCCTCCATATCTTCATCGCTGTACCTTCTCCTAATCTAGAATTACAAAATTCTAAGGAAACCTCGAGTTACATTCGAGGGGATTTAATGAGAAGAAAATTACAACTTTTGAATAATAAAATAGGCACGATACGCAGATCGTATTATAAAATTAAACCAACAGGGTAAAGGCGATTACTATGCATCATGCTCAATTAACACAACAATTTATGAAAAATAATGAGCAACCAGCAAATAGAACATTTTCATATTCTGGTCAGTTCGGTTGACCGGCCATAAATCTCGGTCGACCGAACAAAGTACTGAGAGTACTCGGTTGACCAAACAGGCACTTCGGTCGACCGAAGACCAACTCGGTTGATCCGAACCAAGTACCAGTAGCTACTGTCTTGCCTCGGTCGACCGAAACTGAGTAACGGTCGACCGAAGGGCTAGAAACTGAGAGTTTTTCCAGCTTTTGAATGACTTCAAAACTGGAAACTCTCGATTTTCATACATTCAGAATGATGAAAAGCATGTCATAAATCATATACACCATTTCTAGCAATCCTAAGGCATGCAAAACATAGATTCAAAATCTATATACAAACACTATAACACATTAAGTCTATAGGGTACTCGTGAGTGGCTCTGATACCACTGTTAGAGGAATAACCGGGTCACAAACAAGTGCGCAGCGGAATAAAACTTGACCCGCCTCTACCAGGATCTTCCACGAGTAAGAACCTACGACTATGGGATAGTGTTTTACCTTATATTGATGCTAGAATGGCTGAAACGCTTTCAGTGGTATGTTGTCATGAACGGAACACCACAATGCAGGCTCCGTCTTTCCCAGTATCCACTCGATCTTCCGGGGATGGTCTTCTACTGCTTGGTGCTAGCCAACGCTTTGTAGAAACTTTGAAGACACTCTTCAATGGAGTATGTATTTCAGACCATATCAGAAGAACAAGATACAGGATTTCTAACTTCTTTCCTATTAGCAAAAATCTAGAAAACAAGTCTCGAAATCTATATTTTCTTTCTCTCTCTAAACTCACTTTTCTCTCTTCTCTCTAAGCTTCAAAAGCTGGAGAAAAAATGATTAGAATAGTGTGGAAAAATCAGTATTTTCCTCCTAGTCTATCAAGAGAGAGTGGGGTGAGATAATGGGGGAAGTGGGAGATCATGGAGGAAACCACTCATCCACTCTCTCCACCACTTCAACCACCATAATGAGAGCTGAAATTATGTCTAATATTCCAGCCATAAGGTCGGTCCAAAACGGGTCGGTCGGCCCAATCATATTGGTCGGCCCAACCGGATTAAGGGCCCAATCCAATCCCTGTCCGGCCCGGCCCAATCGAATTGATTGATCCAAATGGGTTGGTCGGCCCAATCATATTGGTCGACCCAACCCGATTAAGGGCCCAATCCAATTCCGGCCCGGCCCGGCCCAATCGAATTGGCGCACCTTAGATTAAATGTACTCCAACAGTCCCTTGGTTGGTGGGAGTGATTTTAACTTTTTTCTAAGTGATTCAGGGAGCCTGGGATCCATACCAGCTTATTTTCCTATCTCTAAGTTTGCTGAAGCTATTGGTGACAGAGGTTTGTCAGATATTTCTTTTGTGGGCAGTCCTTATACATGGTGTTGAAGCTCTCCTCCACCTCTATTGAGACGACTTGACCGTATTTTGGTGAATACTAATTGGAATGATTTCTTTGGAACTACTACGTTGGAGGATTTGCATAGGACAGTTTATGATCATTGTCCTTTATTGCTTAAACTAAGTAGGGAGAGCAGAATTGGTTCTTCTTCAATCAGGTATCCGAATATGTGGTCTAAACAAGCTCAATTTCGGGATGTGGTCATTGCGAACTGGGCAGGCAGTTTGGATGGTAATGGTATGGTGGTATTATCTGGGAAGCTGAAGAGATTAAAAATGGCATTGCGAATTTCGAACAAGGAGAGTTTTGGTAATGTCCAAACTCGGCTTGAAAAAGTTGAGGCTTTGGTAGCTGAAGCAGAGGCGGCGTTTGATGATTCTCCTTGCGATCTTCTTATGGATAAGTGGTTGGAGGCCAAGCAGAACTATCAGTTTTATTTGGGAGCCGAGGAAGCATTGTGGAGACAAAAGTCTAGAATTAAATGGATTCAGGAAGGTGAAAGCAACACAAAATATTTTCATGCATTGTGTAAAAAAAAAAAGCGTTTGCATATCTCTACTTTGCAAAATGATCATGGAATTTGGCTGACGGAGGAGGCAAACATTAGTGCTGAGGCTCATCATTTTTACTCTGACTTGTACTCGGTCGAGGAACCTCTAGAGTTGGTTGGTAATTTATTGGATGTTATTCCTCATCTGGTGTATGACTCGGCAAACCGAAAACTTACGGTTCTTCCTTCTCTCTTGGAAGTTCGTGCTGCGGTCTTGTCTTTAGAAAAACATAGTGCTGCTGCTCCAGATAGGTTTTCAGGTGTTATTTTAGGATTGTTGGGAGATAGTTGGGACTGATGTTCTACAGGAAGTTTGTGTTTTTTGGTATGGTTTGCTATGCCTAAAGCGATGGCGCGTACATTGATTGTTCTTCTTCCAAAATCGCAGAGTCCAACTCACCTTACCGGGTTCAAACCGATATCTCTTTGCAATTTCGCTAATAATGTGGTCACAAAGGTAATAGCTACCCGTCTTGGTAGTCTTTTGCCGTCACTTATATCATTAAATCATACATGTTTTATCCAAGGTAGTTCTATTTCAGATAATGTGTTGTTGGCTATGGAATTGGTACATTCTATTAATCACAAGGTTCGGCGCGGGAACTTGGTCATCAAGCTTGATATGATGAAAGCTTTTGACCGAGTATCTCATTCTTTTCCTATTTAGGTGTTGCAGCGTTTTGGCTTTGGTTTGCATTTTGTGCACTTAATCAGTAATATTTTAAGCTCTAATTGGTTTTCTGTGATGGTAAATGGTGTATCTTAAGGTTATAGACATGCTAGTCGCAGAGTTAAGCAAGGGGATCCCCTTTCCCATCTTCTCTTTATTCTTGCTGCTGAAGTGTTTTCTCGGGGTCTTAATGATTTAACACTGTCTGGTACGCTTTCACCTCATTATGTTCCTAAGAAGCTAGTTTTTATTTCACATCTTTCTTTCGCAGACGATATTATTATATTCACTGATGGCCAAATGAGGAATTTGAAAATTCTCATTGAGTTTCGTAGGCGTTACGAAAAGATTTCTGGGCAGCAAGTTAATGTTGGGAAGTGCTCTTATTATACATCTACCAAGATTGTTGATGGACAGCGTGCTATGATCCAAGATGTGACGGGTTTTGTTGAGGATGATTTTCCAATGACTTGTCTTGGTTGCCCAATTTTTTCGGGAAGGTCCAAGGTGCGTTATTTTGATAGTTTGCTTGAAAAAGTGGCGGCTAGAGTGGAAGGATGGCAGCGGAAGTTGTTAAGTATGGGTATCCACCTTGTATTAGTTCAATGGGTGCTTAATTCAATGCCACTGCATATTCATGCTACTTGTAATGTGCCAAAACTGATCTTGTCAAAGCTAGAGAGTATGCTCTCTAGGTTCTTTTGGGGCCAAACGGATGGGAAGGAGCGAAGGCATTGGATGTCTTGAAGTAAGATGGCAAGGGCGGTGGAATGTAATGGTGTGGGTGTTCATTCTTTAATACATTTTTATGAGGCTTTTTCTTGGAAGACGTGGTGGAATTTCCGAAATTGTGACTCTTTATGGGCAACGTTTTTAAAGGCTAGATATAGTGTGGGGCTGAAACATGTGAAGCAGGGGACAATGGTTTTGGGATGTTTACCTACATGGAGCCGAATGCTCTAGTTTAAGGAGAATGTGGAGAAGCACATTGGTATTCTTTTGCATAATGGCGAATCCAGTTTTTATTATGAGAATTTCACACTACAGGGATCTCTTGATACCATAATTTCAAAATTTTCCGATCGTCTTGGGGATGCAAAAATTTGGAATTTTTGTGATGAACATGGTTGGGATCGGCGGGCCCTGATTGGACGTGTGCCGGCTTTCTTTATGGACTTGTTACCGGAGGTATGTTTGTCTGAAGAACCTGATAAACTAATTTGGATGGATGATACTCGAGGTTGTTTCTCCCTTGCGTCAGCCATGGACTTATTTCTAGGCTCTGCTGTTACGTTATTCTCGAGGAATTGCATTTGGCATAAGGTTCTGCCTCTATCTCTCTCGTTGTTTATGTGGAAAGTGCTTAACAGTTATCATGCTTTGGATGAAGATAGGATGCGATCTGGGGTGTCTATGGATTCTCGCTACACTTGCTTTAAAGATATTGAGACTTATGATCATGTTTTTGGGTAATGTATACTTGCAAGAATAGTTTGGCAGGAGGCGGCGGTCTGTGTTGGTTTGGTCCTACCGGCTACGTCAGTTGATTGTATTCAAGGAATTCTTTCTCTATGGTGGTATGCTGGAGCTTCAGGTTCTCGTCAAATTATTATTATTATGGCTTGTTCTGCTTGTTGGATTTTATGGAAGGCCCGTTGTCATTTTGTGTATGAAGCAAAGATTACTTCTCAGATTAGTATCCTTGCTCAGTTTCGCGATTACACAACTTTGATGAGAGCAAGGGGAATTCGGTTCGATACAGCTCACACTTTTGTACCTCGACGTACTCTGGTTGTCCGATGGGGGTATGATCTTGACAATACCGGCGTGGTGCTTAACATTGAAGGTGCATGAAAAGGAAAGCCAGGGCCAGCGGGTATAGGTGAATTCATCACGACATTCCCTATGTATATTGGTGATCATTGTACTCGTATGGCGACGTAATTGCAGGCGTTGATTGAAGGATTGAATATGGCTGCCAGTCGCAGAATCTCCAATTTTTTTGGTTCAATCTGATTTGCAAGTCCTAGTACAGGCGATGGCTTTAGGTATGATTTCTTCTTGGTCTTTAGATACTGCTTTTCGTAGAGCCGTTTCTCTTCTTGGTCATTGCAGGATGGTTCACATATTTAGGGAGGTAAATTCGGTTGCAGACGCATTAGCGAATCTTCAGTTGTTTTCTCAGATATTAATTTATTACCTTCTGAAATTCGTGGTCATATCAAGCTGGATCAGTGCAGGACACCCTATTTGCGCGTTAGATAGGCTTGCCATTGCATCTTATATTTTTATTGGTTCTGCATTTCGATTCAAGAATCTTGTATCACCTACTCTATATCTATAAATGGAGTAGTATCTTTGTGCATCGTTTTGTTCTTGTATGAAGTGGATTTGTTTCCATCTACTTAGAGGTTATGGCTCTCAGTCCCCCCCTCTATGTATCTTTTGCCAATTTGGCTTCATTCAATAAACGGGTAGGGGTCCACGCCAAACCCTCCACAACAACAGGTGGATTTCTTAAAAACAATAAAAAATAAATAAATAAATAATTCAAACAATTAAGGGAATCAATTCAATAAACCAAACGATAAAGACAAAACATGCAATTGATCGTAATTCCAACAATTTATGCAAATATTCACGCACAATTACTTCTTAAACAATTTCATAACAGTACCCAACATAATTGAACGATTTCAGACTGAAAATAACAGAGGGGTTGGGTCCTTACTCGTTACGAAGGAAAAAACAAGGGTAAACCCGAAATCAACCTGGGTAGATTCACTCGCGGGGGCGTTAACTTTCTGCTGCGATTCCCGAATTGCATTTTATCTGCGCGCACTCAACGGTCTTTTGATTATCTTCGATTTGATATGTTGTGGGTAAAAAACTTACGCCGGTAAGCCCCTCAATCGTCTTCTCAAAGTTTTGTGCAGAATGTTGAGTTCTCAAAATTTTCTTTATTTTTCTTCTTGGCGGCTACTACTGCTTTCTTTTTTTTTTGTTTTTGTTTGTGCCCACGTTTCCCAACGCTAACCAATCCCACGAATTTCTGTTTCCCTTTTTCTTTTTTATTCTATTTAATTCCCTTATTTTCTTAATCTCATGTTTGTTTCACTTTTCTTTTATTTCTTTTCCTAATGTAATTCCTTGCTCTCTCTATTTTTTTATTTTAATAATGTTATAGTAACTTTCCTAATCCCAAAAAAATTCTTAATTCATTAAAATTCCAATTCCACGTCTAATTAACGACTCCTATAGGTGAATCACAATTAAGTCCTCCAACTATGATACGCGTGCAAAATGCACCTCAACAAACGTACAGAAATATAACACGCAACATGTTATAAAAATAAATGGACACTTAGTCACATAATCACACGAAATAAATTAGGCATACACAATTAGTCATGCAAAAAATAATTACACGTCAAAAATCATGTAAGCAAAAGTCCCGAATAAACTTTTTTTTCTCAGCTTATGTCGATTGATTATTTGTTGTCAGGTCAATTTGATCATATGATTAACTTGAAATTGAAATGCTAATTATATTTTTTTCTTAATAATAGCTATTTTCAAGGAGAAAATAAATATCTTTAACCGTTTAATTGAAAATCAGTAGTTGAGATTTATCAACACTATACTAAAAAAAGCAACATTCACCACCGTGACCGATCCATTTTAACCCCTTGTTTCCAAATAAATTAAGAAGAATGGACATTAAAACAATGACAAAAAGAAAGAAATGTCTTATTTATTGATGAATGTTTAAAAGAAACAAGAGTAGCATGCGAAATTAATTCACACCAACAAAAGAAACTACAGAAGAAATAACAAATTGATGAGCAATAAATCGTCTGTGTTTGAGTTGCACTATTTCTTTTAGATTATAGTTTTTAAATTAAAAAAATAACACATGTCAATTTTTTATTGATGAGATAGGGAACGAGACACATAATGAGGACAAACGATACTTGCCATTAATTTATATCTTCATACACTATTATAGTTGAGGAGTTCGAAGGTTGATAAATTGCATTAGAACATTCAACCCTCATGTTTTCAAGGAACATTGAATATTCAGGATCGTCTTTAGGTTTTTTCAACTGAGTTTTGGAGAGACTGACAAAAATTTTATGCCTTTCACCATATGCTTCATATTCTAGAAATGTTATAGGTTCTGATAACCCAGTTTCTTCGTTGGCTTGAAGTACATAAGAAGATCCATCATTCTTCAAATTACGCAAAAACAATGTATAATCTGGATCATCACCAGCATAAACAGGAAATCGAGGTTAAGAATCTTGACAAATGGACATGTAATCATTTGTCATATATTCATCATAGCCATTTCTTGCATTTCCAATATATTCGTTTATCATCCGCGTTAATGATTTATTGGAGGACTGCACACGTGTTTTGGTGTTGGAAACATTCTCCTTAAAAAATTTCAAGTCATCAGCAACATCATTTGAATTAGTAGAAGCCATTTTTTCTCTTAGTCAATCTAGAATGGAACTCAAAAGAAGAAGTTCCAACAAATTTTCCTCCTTAGCCCTCCAAAAAAGGTTCTATTTAATTGTGGACCATTCAGAATTTAGAACTAAAAGTTCCTGCAATTCATGAAAAATAAAAATTATAAAACTCCTAGGATTGAGGCATGTACTATAACTTGAATAATGAAACTAAAAAATATGTAGGAAATTTTAAAACACCAAAAACAATCAAGTCTAAATTTTGATGGATTTTTAGTAAGATTTATCAAAACAAATCGAGTTTTATGACATTCATCATATCGGATCTATTATGCACCACATCGTCTAGAATTCAGTATACCGTAGAAAATGGTTATACATACTTAGAATCATAATTTGAATGTGAACAAAAATTTAAAAAGGGGCTATTTGATGAATGGTGAAACAACATTGAATTCCTGAAACCATAAATCATAATCATTGAGGAGAACTGTAAATGTTAAGAGGAAGAAAATAATTACCTTGTTCAAAAGGTTCACTTTTTGCTCTGCAGAAAATGAAGCCTAGATAAAAAACTAGAGTGCTTTATCATTTATATCTTTTTAGTTGGTTGGTTGTTGTTGGACCATGTGTCATTTGAAATTTCATAAAAGAATTCTACTTTCAATCTTATTTTTTATGGCAAGAATATTTCATCTGCATTGAAATCTAATGTAAAATTGTCCAACGGGATGACTCGTATTTGGTACAAGATATATAAAAATGGTAAATAATTAAAGATTAGAAAAGAAATATTCCTCATTTAAAAACACGGGAAGAAAGTTCCATTTTAACCTAACGGCTACGTCTGTTCACCAAACACTACAAATAAGTCAACTATTTGCGTCAGGTGTTTTTTGATTTATTTTTTTGTTTGTCGTCTTGTTCAGGACAAAATTGTGTTCAATGCCCATTATCAAGCGCAATATTCCAAAAACTAACTCTCTCTCTCTCTCTCTCTTCCTTTATTTTCAATTACATCTCGAAGTTTTCCAAAACAAAAAGACAAAACATAAAAGTGGTCCATACTAAATATATATTTATTTCAAAAGGAAATAATTTATTAAAATCACAACTTAAAGAAAAAAGATAGCAATACAACTTTAATAGAATTTAAGTATTTTTAAATTAAATATTTCCTCACAGTTATTACATCATTGTTTTTTAAACTATGCAGCAAGTACATAAATGAGTCACGAATCACGACAACTCTAAATTACATATATAAGAGTTTTTTATCCGAATAATAGTGTTTATGGATAAATACCGCACATGGCAGTGTCTTTTGGGGGAGGATGTGTTTTGGCAAAGACGGACATAATTCGTCCTTGCTGAATCCGTCTTCATTTGACGTAAAAATATTTTGACACATCTGACGAAGATAGATTCATAGAATTCGTCCTTCGAGTCCTAATATACTCCTCAATTCGGCAGAATGCACCGCAAAAACAATAAATACACAGCCTCGTGTCGCCGTCTTAAAGAAAATGGATTGAAATAATATGTTATCCTTTTTTCTTTATTTCCAAATTTTAACATTCATTATTTATCTCCATCTCAAGTAATTTCTTAGTCTCCATCTCAAGTAGTCCATAGTATTTTTTTTTCTTTATTTCAAAAGGAAACAATTTCTTAAAATTACACATTAAAGGAAAAAGATACCAACAGTAAGCTCAGAACATTTAAGTTATTTTTAAATTATATAATATTTCCTCGCATTTATTACATTATTGTTTTTCAAACAATGCAACATATCCATAAATGAGTCTAGACAACTCTAAATTACACGTGTAAGATTTTTTTTATAAGAATAGTATTATTTATGGCGAAAGGTTCGTTCATGGTATTGTCATTTTGGGGAGGGATTGTTTTTACAATGATTGACAGAATCTCTCCTTACTGAAGGGCTGATTTTGTGAATCCGTCTTCATTTGACGTGAAATTGTTTTGACATATAAGATGAAGACGAATTCATGAAATTCGTTCTTCAAGCCTAATATACTCCCCAATTCAACAGAATGCACAATAGAAACAATAAACACACAGAACCTTCTCTCGTCGCCTCATCTTGGTTTCGCTGCTAGTCATTGCCACTCCTAAAGAAGACGGATTGCAACAATACGTCCCCATTCTTCCTTAATTCCCAAATTTTAACATCCATTAATCTCCATCTCCATCTCCATCTCAATTACTTTCTAATAAACAAATCACCTTTTCTAAAAATTGTGAAAAATAGGATTGAACTAGAAACCAGTTTAAGTAGTACTTTGATACCAAGAATCTAGTACTTCAAAAGGGATTATGATGATTCCTTAGAAAGGCATACATCCTAAATACAACTTGAAAAAAAAAAACTTTACCATATTATCCCTTTCAATTTAATTTTCTGTATCCATGATGTTTCCAATATAGGTCTCTAAATAGAAAACAATTTCCTACTTTCCTAACTCGAAATTAGAAATTCTTGTCCAAATGCACATTTATTATTGTACTATAATATACAAAATTTTGCAAATTGAAAATGAGTTTTTAAACCAAACCAAATGCAATTAACATGCTCAATATGCAATCAAAAATATTTCTAAATGAAGAATCTCACACAATTAGGAAATATAGTTGCAACTTCAAGAACAATTAAGAAATATAGTCGAAACAAATACTTGTAGTTGCATCTTTACTCGATGCTACATTCAAGAAGTGAACTTCCTAACTATGAGAATCTAAGTTTCAGTTGGAAAATAAAGCTTCACTTTCCCACAAAATGTACATCAAAACAAGAAATGTATTTTATCTAGTCTCACTAGGTCCCTTTAGCTTCTAGCTGCACATCAAGACATTCTTTATCATTCCAAGGCGTGAATGATCCTTCTTGAGTAAGATTCTGAAGCAGTAGAGACCAAATTTCCATGTAAGAAAAACGGTGGAATAGAGTGAATATGAAAACAAGGTAGAAAGGTTAAAGCTGATACTCTTGAAGAAATGGTTTTGATTCAAAATTTATTAGTAAAAAGGAATCATTATTTTTTTTTTTTTTTGTAAATCCACCAGCGTGGTGGGGCGTTCCCCCGTATATAAAAAAGGGAATCATTATTGATGTAGCATAACTAAGGGTAAAACAATTAGTCATAGAATTAGCAGATGAGAAAAAATAACCGGTTAAAATTTTTCTGCTTATCCTAATTAGGGGTATGAACCATTCTTCACTATTGTAAGTAAGACTTGAAATAATTAAAGGAAAAGAATACTTGCAGCCCAATAATTATTGTTTCACACCATTACTAGTTCATTAGCAACGACAAAAAAAAAAACCATGTCTAGATATCAAATTTATTGATCCTAATAAATATATCATAAATTGAGAATCGTGGAAACAAGTATTATTAAGTGAAGAAAATGAAAATTTAATTAGAATATCACCTAAACCTAGAAATTCCACCATACTATGATTTTGAAACAAAGGCAAGAACTAAAAGAGTTACTCATAAAGAAACTCCTTCTAACACGGTGTGTTTGTACAACTTTTTAAATTTCAAATTTTAGAATTATTTCAATATCTCCACTCACAAAATTTCTGGCCAAATCTCGAATTAAATATGTTATTCAATGCAAGCGGAAGATGTTTTCTCCACGTATGATATTTTATCTTCCCCTAGGTGTAATCACAATTTAGCTAAAAAATAAGGTGAAATGAGAAAATTAGCTTATTCTTGTATAGTCTCCAAAACCTATAGGAAATAAATTTCTATAGGTTATAGATGAATATTAATCACAACATATCTTTAACTCTAGCCAAAAGAAATAGCCACGTAACAAATTGAACTGTTGAAGGTCATCATTGATTGCTACTTGAATCTTTCTTTTAAGATGTAAAACACAAGAGGGGGGGGGGGGGGGGGTGAATTGGGTTTTAACTAATCTTGGCTACTTTTTCGATTCTTTGCAATGCTATTGTAAGTTTGAGCAAGATGATTGAAAGCAAAGTAAAACCCAATAACAAGACAAAGGATTTAGAGTGATTCACTTAGAATCTACATCCACTACCTTGAGCCGCACCCAAGGATTTGCAACAACTTCACTAAGAAGATTTTTACACTTGTGGCTAACTCACTAAGAGTTTTACAAACACAAACACAATACCAAGAAACTCACTAAGAGCTTGCCCACACTAAGTAGGACTTTTACAACAATTACCCAATCACAAAGAAAGGGAGAAATGAATGTTTAATACAAAGAATATTCACTCTTCTAAGTGAAAGATTAATACCTTTGAAGTACAAGAATTGTTGCTCTTTAGAACATATGAATTCCACTCTTTGTCTTGCTTTTGAAAGATTGCTCTTGAATGATTTAGATCATAGAAATGAAGAGCATTTACTTTGAGAGTGTTTAGACTTGATAAGAAATCAATGTAAAATGTATTTCAAAGTCTTAGCATGATTCTCTAGCTTTGGAGAATATATATACATTTGAAAATAGGCTGAAAACCGAGTCTCCAACGGTCAAATAACGGCTAGAAACCGCAGAGTTCGGTTGACCGTTCAAGAGACCTCGGATGACCGAACCAAGGGTCGGTTGACCGAAGACATGGTCGGTCGACCGAACCAGGCCCTTAGGTCGACCGAACTTCCAATAGGTCAACCGAACCTCATCAACAAATCTCTCTGTTTCTCTTCGGTTGATCCGAGCTTGAGCTCGGTTGACCGAACTTCCAAAGTATGAGAGATGTTGATTTTTCACACGTTTTGAAATCTTTTGAAGTCTAAAAGGTTTTCCCAAAAGGTAACAAGTAAGAACATTTGGAAAACCATTTTAAAGTACTTAGACTTTGAAAACAAAGGCTTTTGAGATATGAACACATTTAAGAATCCTTTTGAAAACTAAGCCTTTTGAAAACGTGTTTGTGTGAATGCAAGACTTGAGTGTAGAGCTTATGTTCATAAGAGCAAAGGTTAGAGCTTATAAGATAATGACTTATAACGACAAAGCTAATCTAACCAAACCTAAGTCTTCAATCTTCAATCTTGATAAATGAGCCTTGCATATCTTTGAATCTTGATACCAATGGCTTTCAATGGCTTGATTGAAGTACTTAGAGCTTCCATAATGAGTTCCGATATTCTATCACAAATATTAAGATCATTAGACACAACATTAAAAGTTTGTCCAATATCAAAAACTGAGTTTGTTCGCCCTTAGGGCTTACATAAGATATGCAGAGGTTATTTCAAAAGTTAATATATGAGGAGAGAAAAAATGGGCTACATCTTAGTGAAATATAAACTTTAGAAAAAGTGAGAGCCAACATATAAGAAGGTATAAGAATCTTAACTTGGTAGTTCGAATATTGTAAATGAGTATAGACACTTAAAGAAGTGTCACTTGGGAACAAAAAACAGTTATAGATGAATATTAATAAATATATAGCCATTAACCAAACTGTCACAAGAACCAAAAGCAGCTAGGTTTAAGTATTCCTAGGGCAACACTATGAATTGGTTAGCATTATGGGAGCAAGATATATATGTCTAATACCATTCGACATCTACTGATTCTATATGAATATACTTTATTTATTGTATTCTTGTGACTTAGGGATTCTAATCGTACCATGATATGGAAGAACGTATGGATTCGCAAAAGAGTATAGGTAAAAAGTATTTTAAATTATTTGTTAACAACTTTCATATTTTACTCTAGTCATTGTCAGTGTGATGATCTATAAAGAATCCTAGTAGGTAATAGACAAAAAAAATCATATTACCGGAATGGTGATCAAGATATGATTTTCCCATTTTAGATGACGGAAAGAATTTCACCCCTCTTGAGTGCAAATCTATATGCTTATTTTGAATATTCATTATCGTCTTTAGGTTTTTTCCACTGAGTTTTGGAAAGACTCACACAAATTTTATGCCTTTCACCATCTGCTTCATAGTCCAGAAATGTTATAGGCTCTGATAACCCCGTTTCTTCGTTGGCCTGAAGTATAAAAGAAGATCCATCTTTCTTCAAATTACGCAAAAACAATGCATAATCTAGATCATCGCCAGTATAATAGGAAATTGAGGTTGAGAATCTTGACAAATGGACATGTAATCATTTGTAATACATTTATTATAGCCATTTCTTGCATTTTAATTTGTAGAAGCTATTTTTTCGCATAATAAAGCTAGAATGGAACTCAAAAGAAGAAGTTCCAACAAATTTTCCTCCTTAACCCTCAAAAAAAGGTTCTATTTAAGTGTGGACCATTTAGAATTTAGAACTAAAATTTTCTACAATTCATAAAAAATAATAATTATAAAACTCGTAGGATTGAGGCATCTGCTATAACTTGAATAATGAAACTAAAAAATAAGTAGGAATTTAAAACACCAAAAACAATCGAGTCTCAATTTTGATGGATTTTTAGTAAGATTTATAAAAAAAAATTGAGTTTTATGACGTTCATATCGGACCTATTACGCACCACATCGTTGAGCATTCAGTATACAGTAGAATTATAAATGGTTATCCGTAATTAGAACCATAATTTGAATATGAAAAAAAATTTAAAAAGGGGCTATTGGATGAATGGTAAAACAAAATTGAAATCCTAAAACCGTAAATCATAATCGTTGAGGAGAACTACAAATGTTAAGAGGACGAAAAAAATTACCTTGTTCAAAAGGTTCACTTTTTGCTCTGCTGGAAATGAAGCCTAGATAAAAAAAACTACAATGCTTTACCATTTATATATTTTTGGTTGGTTGTTGTTGGACCATGTGTCATTTGAAATTTCATTAAAAAAATTCTACTTTCAATCTTATTCTTTATGGCAAGAATAATTCATCTTCATTGAAATCTAATGTAAAATTGTCCAACGTGATGACTCATGTTTGGTACAAGATGTATAAAAATGGTAAATAATTAGAGCCTTGAAAAGAAATCTTCCTCTTTTAAAAACATGGTAAAGTATCCACCTCTTCCTAACAGTTACGTCTGTTCACCAAGCATTGCAAATAAGTCAACTATTTGCGTCAGGCATTTTTTCTTTTTCTTTTTTGTTTCTCGTCTTGTTCAGGACAAAATTGTGTTCAATGTCCGTTATCAAACGCAACATTCCAAAAATAACTCTCTCTCTCTTCCTTTATTTTCTGTTACATCTCGAAGTTTTCAAAAACATAAAAGTGGTCCATAGTAATTTTTTATTTATTTCAAAAGGAAAGAATTTATTAAAATCAGAAATTAAAGAAAAAAAAGATAGAAACAGTAATCTCATAGCATTTAAGTATTTTAAAATTAAATATTTCCTCACAGTTATTACATCGTTGTTTTTTAAACAATGCAGCAAGTGCATAAATGAGTCACGAATCACGACAACTCTAAATTACATGTTTAAGAGTTTTTTATCTGAATAATATTGTTTATGGATAAATATCCGCACATGGCCATGTCTTTTACGGGAATAAGTGGTTTGGCACAGACGGACATAATCTGTCCGTACTGAAAGACGAATTCCGTGAATCGGTCTTCATTTGACGTGAAAATATTTTGACACATCTGACGAAGACGAATTCATAGAATTTTTTATAAGAGTAGTATTATTTATGGAGAAAGGTTCGTTCATGGTAGTGTCATTTTGGGGAGGGATTGTTTTGACAATGACTGACAGAATCTGTCCTTACTGAAGGACGGATTCCGTGAATCCGTCTTCATCTGAATTTTTTTTTACACATAGGACGAAAACGAATTCACGAAATTCGTTCTTCAAGCCGTAATATACTCCCCAGTTCAGCAGAATTGATAATAGAAACAACAAACACACAACCTTGTCTCATCGCCTCGTCTTGGCAAAAATCAAAACTCAAGCGTCTGCAGTAAATATGTAAATCATCTAATCCAAACATAGGTTCCAACAAAACTAACAGGTTCAAATTATTATCACGTTTCAATTGGCGAATGCTAGCTATAGTTCTATCATTCGCAATTCCTCGAACATTCCAAACTAACCAATTCATATTTAAACCAGTAAAACATGCAGTAGAATTAACCAAAAAAGGTTATTGAGTAAGAGGGAAATTCCCCCTTTTGGGCTAACCTTGGTGACCGCCTGGGAGCTTGTGGCACTGTTTGTGGCTGTGTAACCTCTGTTGGTAGAGGAAGTCCGGGAAAATTCAAAACCATGGAACTAATTGGTTGTCCTGAGACCTCTAACACATTGTCCCCTGTTTCGGCTTTCGCTGTGTCTGGAATGCATGGCGGCCCAGATGGCTGTGTACCCTAGTCAGTCAATACAGGTGGGTCGGCTGTTTCAACCGGGTCTTGCTGACCCGGTTGCTCTATTCCTGTTCTGATATCATCCCCTGGAACCGCTGTGACAGATTCCGGCACTACCGTAGCCATGGCGGCCTCTACCATCTGGTCCGCAAAATCCTTTAAAGATTGCACCACTAAATCCTGAGGCTGATTGGTGGAGGGATGGACTTTAACTTTGGAAGGCACAATCCGCGAATTGTTCATCGGCGACTACCCCTCCACACTGATGTTGAAAACGGATTGAAATGATATTTTATCCGTCTTTCTTTATTCCCAAATTTTAACATTCATTATTTATCTCCATCTCAAGTAATTTTCTTAGTCTCCATCTCAAGTAGTCCATAGTATTTTTTATTTTTTTTTATCTCAAAAGGAAACAATTTCTTAAAATCACTCATTAAAGGAAAAAGATAACAACAGTAAGCTCAGAGAATTTAAGTTATTTTTAAATTATAAAATATTTCCTCGCATTTATTACATCATTGTTCTTAAACAATGCAACATAGCAGTAAATGAGTCGAGACAACACTAAATTACATGTATAAGAGTTTTTCGTATAAGAATAGTATTATTTATGGAGAAAGGTTTGTTCATGGTAGTGTCATTTTGGGGAGGGATTGTTTTGACAATGACTGACAGAATCTGTCCTTACTGAAGGACGGATTCCGTGAATCCGTCTTCATCTGACGTGAATTTTGTTTTACACATAAGATGAAGACGAATTCATGAAATTCGTTCTTCAAGCCCTAATATACTCCCCAATTTAGGAGAATGCATAATAGAAACAACAAACACACACAACCTTCTCTCGTCGCCTCGTCTCGGTTTCGCTGCTAGTCGTTGCCGCCCCTAAAGAAGACGGATTGCAACAATACGTCTTTATTCTTCCTTCATTCCCAAATTTTAACATCCATTAATCTCCATCCCCATCTCAACTTTACGTCTCTATCACTGACTATGGTTCTCGGAATCCCATGAAGCCGCACCACCTCTTTTAGGAATAAATCCGCAACATGACTTGCATCGTTTGTTTTCCTACAAGGAATAAAGTGCGACATTTTAGAAAAACGATCTACGACAACCATGATACTATCATTACCTCTTTGAGACCTCGGCAAGCCTAAGATAAAATCCATGGATAAGTTAATCCAAGGTGAAGAAGGAATGGGTAAAGGCATGTATAATCCATGAGCTTTGCATGTACTTTTAGCTTGTTTACATTTAATGCAAAGTTCACATATTTTTCTAACATCCTGTCTCATTTTAGACCAATAAAAGTGTTCTTGTAAAATATCGAAAGTTTTAACAACACCAAAATGACCCATTAAACCGCCACAATGTGCTTCCCTAACAATTAATTCCCTAATAGAACATGAAGGAATACACAATCTATTGCTTTTAAACAAGAAATCTTCAAATCTAAAAAATGAATTTTGAGCAGAGAGCTCACATTTGGCATACAAATCTGAAAATTCTAAATCATCCTTATATAATGCTTTGATATGATCAAACCCAAGTAATTTAGCATGCATTAAGGAAAGTAAAGTATATCTTCGATATAGAGCATCGGCAACGATGTTTTCTTTACCTTTCTTGTATTTGATGATGTAAGGAAAAGTATCGATAAAGGAAACCCACCTTGCATGTCTTTTATTCAACTTACTTTGGCCTTTAAGATACTTGATTGACTCATGATCGGTGTGAATGACAAATTCTCTTGCGATCAAATAGTGTTGCCAAGTCTCCAAAGCTCGAACAATGGCATATAACTCTTTATCATAAGTAGGATAATTAAGCGAAGCATTGCTTAATTTCTCGCTAAAATATGCTAAAGGCTTACCTTGATGTTGTAAAACAGCCCCTATACCTAAACCTGAAGCATCACATTCAACTTCAAACATTATACCAAAATTAGGTATAGCTAAAATGGGAGAACAAGTAAGTAATTGTTTCATCTTCTCGAAGCATTCTTCTTGTGGCTTGTCCCAAAAGAATGAGACGTCTTTCTTCATTACTTCATTTAATGGGGCAGCCAGCGTGCTAAAATCACAAATAAAACGCCTATAAAAGCTTGCTAACCCATAAAACGATCTAACTTGTGTCACACTTGTTGGTCTCGGCCATTCTTGAATGGCTTGAATTTTAACCGGATCAATACAAATACCTTGAGAACTAACTATATAGCCAAGAAAGTTAACCGAATTAGTGCAAAAAAACACACTTTTCAAGTTTAGCATATAAGGTTTGCTCTCTTAAAATAGTAAAAACAGCTTTAAGATGTTCTAGATGCTCCTCTAAGTTTTTACTATAAACAAGAATATCATCGAAATAAACTACAACAAATTTGCCAAAACAATGCCTAAATATGTAGTTCATTAATCTCATGAAAGTATTAGGTGCATTAGTAAGACCAAAAGGCATAGCAATCCATTCATATAATCCATATTTAGTCTTAAAAGAGGTTTTCCATTCATCACCTTCTTTCATTCTAATTTGGTGATAGCCTTGAGTTAAATCAATTTTAGAAAATATTAAAGCGCCACTTAACTCATCTAGCATATCATCTAAGCGAGGAATCGGATGTCTATATTTAATAGTTATTTTATTAATATCACGACAATCCGTACATAATCTGAAAGTCCCTTCTCTCTTAGGTACTAAAATTACAGGACTAGCACAAGGACTTAAAGATTCTCTTACCTGCTCCTTTTCAAGGAGTAAATCGACTTGCCTTTGTATTTCTCGGGTTTCATCTGGATTGGCTCGGTAGGCAGCCCGGTTTGGCAAACTTGCTCCCGGAATGAAGTCGATTTGATGCTCGATCCTCGAATTGGAGGCAGCCCCCTCGGTAACTCCTTGTGAAATACGTCTTGGAATTCCTGTAAAAGATCAAAAGCAAGACTAGGGAGAGAAGATGATGTTAGATCAAAAGAAAAATCATTAGAAAGGAGAGACCTTTCGGCTTCTCGGAATACCAACAAAACAAGTGGTTGTTTTGCACGTATTGCCCTATCTACCTTTCCCTGGTTTATAAACAAACACTCTTTTCTCTCTTTGGTGGAACTAGCCTTTTGTCTCACTAAGCTCACGGCTTTTACCTCATTTTTTCTCTCGGTTTTTACCTCAAGGTTCGGATCACTCGGATTTTTCCCCTCACTCTCTTTTCTTTGTTTTTCTCTCTATTGATGGCCATTTGTTTATGTACCTCACATGCTGCATTTAAAGATAAAGGAATTAGTAGAAACTTTAAATCATCCTTTTGAAGCTTATATGTATTTTCTCTACCCATGTGATTTGCACTTCGATCATATTGCCATGGCCTTCCTAAGATAATGTGACTTGCAGTCATCGGAACCACATCACATACAACCGAATCCTTATATCTCCTAATCTCGAACTCTATCTCAACTTGCTTATCCACCTTGATTTCACCATTATTATTCAACCACGATAATTTATAAGGCATAGGATGTGCCTTACATGGTAAATCAAGGGCGGAAACCATATCATAAGAGCAAACGTTAGTACAGCTTCCATTATCAATAATTACTAAAACTGATTTGCCCTTTACCTCGCATTTTATTTGGAAGAGATTACTTCTATGTTGGTGAAGATCATCCAAAGGTTGAGAATGAAGAAGTTTCCTTGTAACCAAAAGTTGACCACCACACGAACTTTCCGGAATTCGGTCGGTTTATTCCTCAAAATTGGTTGTCTCAGATTCTTCATCACTTACCCACGATCCATCGTCCAAAATTATCATTGTACTCTTGTTAGGGCAGTCCCTAGCAATATGTCCTTTGCCCCTACATTTAAAGCATTCACGGGGCACAAATGGAGTCGAAATTACCTTTGTATTGACCGGATTTGATGGGTTTTGAGACCTTGCTGGCCCAAGCTGTCCCGTGGCTGTTTTTCCCTCACAAAATACCTCTTTTCCCTTACTTTGGCTCGGCAAAACAGTAGAAAATTGCTGAGTTGAATTCGGCTTCCTCCACGGTTGGAAAGTTGCCGGTTTTGCATTTAAACTCTTTTCCTTTTGCTGTCTTTCGATCTGCTCAGAATAATATAACATAGACGTAATATTATCAAGGTTAGCATGTTCTACCTTTGTCCGGATTTTTTCATTTAGGCCAGCCAAGAACCGAGCCATTGTTGCCTCATCACTTTCACAAATATCGGCTTGAATCATTGCAATTTCCATGGCTTTGTAGTATTCATCGACGGATTTATCACCTTGCTTTAATCTTTGTAGACGGTTGTAAAGTTCCCTTAAGTAATTTAAAGGAACAAAACGTCGCTTCATAACCGCTTTCATCTCAACCCAAGTGGAAATTTCCGGTTGTTCCACTTTTGCCCTTGTTTCGGTTTCTTTGTCCCACCAAATGGATGCATATCCATAAAACTCCATGGCTGCTAACTTTACTTTCTTTTCTTCCGAATAGTTATGAATAGTAAAAACATGGTTAATTTTACGAATCCAATCTAAAAATAACTCGGGATCATTTGTACCTTCAAAAGGGGGAATCTTGGTCTTGATGGAACCAAGATTGGCATCAACTTGCTGAATATAGTCCCCTCTTCTCGGCTGATATACCAGATAAACTTGCTGAATATAGTCCCCTCTTCTCGGCTGATATACCAGATTGTTGATAATCCGATTTGCTTGAATTGCCGGATTTACCACATTTAGTCTCGGCAATTGTGGAGCTCTTGGCGGTTCCATGTTCTCAACCCTTGGAAGATTGTTCTCGGCATTGTCTTGAGGAAGACGTTGCTGATTTTCAAGATGTTGAACACGGTCTATTAAGTCATCAATTTTCCCCGTCATGGCAGCCATGTTTCTCGCCATTTCCTCCATCATCTTGCACATCTTTTCTTGATCAAAGGTGTCATCTTTCTTTGATGGAGATCCTTGAAAAGACATTGTTATAAGATAAGAAAAACACTCAAAAATGTTAGATAACAAAGAAAGATTCACTCTTTATTCCAACACCGCTTGATGATCTTGATGTTCTTGATGTTCTTGTTTGCTTGAATTTTCCCTTGATCTTGACCGAATTTATCAAGTAGTGAGGCTCTATCGCTTTCAATACTTGATTTATGGTATGTATCTCGGCTCAAAATAGCAAGGAGGAACGTTTGCCAATTCTTGGACGAGGCTCTATCGCTTTCGTTGGCAAGAAGTTTGCTTTTGGCTTTATAGTTCGCTATTCAATGTATACTAACTCGGCTGCCAATTTCTTTACACCGAGAGGCTTTTTCATTTTGACAATCGGCTGCCCAACATTGTATATAATGATGCCGCGGTTTTTGTCAATTTCTGCAAACAAGAAGAAAAAAATTTGTGCGTAGGGTACACCGGGAATTGGAGAAGAACCTGGCTCTGATACCACCTGATGAAGAACCGCAAGGTTCGACTTAAGTTTGAGCCCGATCTTTCTTCAATTCTCGAACTAGTTTCTATGGGAATTTAATCAACGCAACACTAAGGGAGGTTAATTAACAATGGAGGCTGAAACACCACAACAAGAGAAACTAACTTGTTGATACAATAACTCAAGAATGAATGAATTTCTACTTAGAAGTTCAAACACGAGAAGCTAAGGAATAACCTTACCAAAATATCAATATATCTAACGTCCCATTAAAGATGGCCGAAATCTCCCTTAAGTAGGTTGAGATTTCGGTTACAACCATAAAAAGAAATAAGAGTCCTTAAAGGATTAGGACTCTTGAAAACAAATAAGAGTCCTTGAAGAATTAGGACTCTTGAATAACAACTTGCTATCAAGTAACTACCTAAACAATAAAGTGGCGGCTAGAAACAAACTAACTACCAAATCTATGAAGAGTCCTAGTTGCATTAGGACTCTTATTAACCAACTAACTAACACATGGACAACATGTCCTTTATTATAACAATCTCTTGCTAATACACGGCTAAAATAATAACTTAACAATACTAAAAATAATTAAAGTCTACAATAGTCTTGAATAGGCTAAAATAGACTTTAATGTGTAAAAAGACTAAAATGCCTTTTTAGCCACTTTGCTTGGTTGAGCCGTGTTGAACACTTGTAAAACTTAAGAGGTTGATTTGAATGTCTTCCTTTAGATGAAGATTAGCTTCCTCTTTAGTTTTGATACTTCGGATCAATGATGATACTTTGTCCATTGTCATCTTTGCCCTTGATCTTGTGATTGGTCCTTGAAGGTTCTTTAGTGGATCTTTGGAGTAGGGCTGCCCTTGGTATGATCCCGTATCACTTGGACTGTGTCGAAGTAAACCAAATGAGATTAGTATTTATATGCTATAAACTAAATGGACACCAAAAGATAGTCGTAGCATCTTTTTATGACCAACTCCTGAAGTCTAGCTCCCATTAGCACTTCTCAACATATTGAATTCCCAAATATAGGATATGTGTGGAACAGATACATCCCTAAGCATATGGATACTCCCTGCAATTCTAAGTAAGTATTTTTAGAGCATGTTAAAATGGTATAAAACAATATCTAACAATCATCTGATACCATCATTTGCAGTAATGCACTAAGATATAAGCATGAAATTAAAAATGCTACTATAAAGAAGAGATTTAGAAACGCCTTTAATGTAAATTTGGTAGATCAGGCCTTCCTTTCAATCTAGAATTACAAAATCAAGCAAGCACTTATTCTCCTTTTCCGTGGCTCAAGCTCTTTTACATTGGGTGTGATGAAGAATTGGGTAAACAGGAGAATTCTAGGTTTCAATTTGGGGGGAAATTGATCTTTGTTTTAAAAATGGGGCTAGGTTAACTGATTTAGGGGAAAATTGATCTTTGTTTTAAAAATGGAGCTGGGTTAGCTGATTCAGGGGAATTATTGATTTCCTAAAATACTCTTCGAAGAGAGATAATGAGAGAAACGTTTGGTCATGTCATAAATTTTAACTATTTTTTTCAATGTTTTGGACGGAATGACCAAAATGGCTGGCCGTAAAAATATTGGTGACCAAAAAAGTTAAACTTTGCAAAATATTATGAAAGTGGTTAAGCGCAAATACGTTGATGACCTGTTTGGCTATTATTTCTTCTCACTAGAATCATTGGTCCACCGATGCATAATATGTGCATAGAGGGTTATGGAAATGTTCTTAATAAGAATGAAATACTACTTTCGAGTACATATCTTCTAGTACGGTGGTTCACTCTCGAATATGTGCGGTTTTTTATTAAAACGATTAATGTACACCAATATGTGTTATCCGTTTGGTTATGATGCTTAACAGTCAAAATTCGGAACATGCTGAAAATATTTGACTGCTCTGGGCCGTTAGATAAAAAAATTCAACAGTTCAAGATTTTTTTAGCGAGGACATCTATTGTGATTTTCAGACATCTGTTTTGTAAGACAAGTGATATTTGTCTAAGGACATGTTCATCAGGATAAAACACTTTTTGCATCCTTACGTTATGTGTTCATAAGGAGAGAACACAAGTTGCATGGATTTAACGTATATTCAAATGCATGCAACACTTGTCCAAAATGTATTACATATGTCTTGGAGTTTAAGGCGTTCTACAATTGTAGTTGTGACGATATTCTACCCTCAAAAGAAATAAAAATAAGTTGTCATAAAAAAATGTCTCATTTTATGTAAGAGAAAACAACTCAATTCGTCGCCCAATTATTTTACGTTCTCCTCGATAGTCGTAGTTTTTTTTTCGATTTAAAGAATTCTCCAAATATTCATGGGTAGCCTAAAGAATTCTTACCACTACTTTCGTGGCAGAATCTGGCTAAATCAAGCACGTGTCGTGCACATGCCCTAAAAATAGGGGTTAAACAGTATTTTCTCTCTCTAAGATTAAAAAAATATTTATTTTTCATATTCTTCCTAAATTCATCTCCCCTCTTCCGTTTCCATATCTCCCTTCCGTGGTCACCGCCAATCCAACTGAAAATGTCAAAAAACAAGTCATATCAATCTTCTATGGAAAGAAGTTGAAAATGTCTAAAAATTACACCAATCCAACTGAAATACAAGCTCATCATTCAAATGAAATAATCATTTATACCAATCCAAAACCATCAATTAGACATAAGACAAATTAGAGTAGGGGTGGATGCCCCATAATTTCTCTGCTTTTTAGACACTGGACTTCGAAGGAAAAGCCGAATAGTTACAAAACACCAAATTAAAAAATGAAGATATGGGCTTGTGCGTAGAGAAGAAGAGATCAAAACTGCAAAGTTTGAGCTCAAACTACCAAGCTAATCCACCAACTTCAAACCCACATTTGTTATCCATCTTCTTCATCTCTATTCTTAATTAAACCCTAGAATAAACCAAATTTGAATACATATCTATCTAAATTGATTTTTTTTTTTGTGAAGTTGGGTTGATTCTTGAGCTAGATGAAAACATAATTCCCAAAATTGTTTGAGACTCAAATTGATTAATATTTTCAGAATTGATGAGAGAAAAAGAAAATGTATTTTTATGGATTAATTGGATGATAGGCTAATTTTTGTGAATTAACAATGGAAAAGAAGATGGTTTAAGAAGAAGAGGGTGAAGAAGATGGTTGGGTGAAGAAGATGATATGTAATAGAAAATTGTTAGGGCGTATCGTGGACCAGACTAACCAAAATACGACATGTGTATTACGTGACTAGTTGGAAAACATTAGGATTTTATCACTGCTATGTCTTCTTTGGAATTTTTTTGACCCTATTGCTTGAAACACATACCCGAGACGTGATTGTTTTTGCCGAAATTTTGGCCCGATTCTTTAATTGGTCATTTTTAGTCGCACGTAAATAGTTGATACTAAAAATAGACTATTAAAAAGTTTTTGCTATTTATGCTAGTTGGGTAAATTATTGGTGCTGAATATGGGGGATTTCTCTTCGTAAATTATTGGAGGATTTTTCCTTTAGGGTCCCTAAATTATTTGCGCTTAGCCACTTTTGTCCTTTTTGGAAAATATTATCTTTTTTATCCCTTATTAATATACGGGCTGCCCAAATCATCCTTCTGTTAAAAACTTTGCCAAACCATTCCCAACCCAAAATGCACGTTTTAGACTCCAACCATATATTGAAACATATAAAAAAACTCTCACATAACATGTTCAAACTATACTCAATCAAATCTGACACCACTGTCCATTGTACCAGTTTGGATTGGATTTGAGGGTTTGCCTATACATTTATACAATAAATCCAAGCTATTTTTGTTGGCTCAAGCAGTAGGCCGCCAGCTTGCGTCGGATGCTCCGACCGCAAATGCTACACGCCCGATAGGCCTGCAAACGGTCGGATACGGATACGGAATTGTCTATTCCGTATCCATATCCATTTTTTATTTTTCATACCATATCCGTATCCATATCCTAGCGGATCCAAAATATGTATTACCAGATCCGCTGATTTGGATACGAATACGGATACGGTAAAACCCGTTTCAAAAAGTCTAATTATACTATAATCCCCAAATAATTCTACGAAATATAATATAATACAATACATAATTATATTGTTGCTTAAAGTTCAAAATATACAACGCTTGAACAAAATACTACTTGGACAAAATCCTACTAAACTACTTGGACAAAATCCAACTAAACTACTTGGACAAAATCCAACAAGCTGCAGCGGAAGAAACGCAGGAGAAGGGGAAATAGGAAACTGGGACAGAGAGAGAAGAAACGGAAGAAACGCCGGAGAAGGAGGAATCAGAAACTGGGAAAGAGAGAGAGAGAAGAAGAGGCGGATGTGTTAGGGTTTATTGTCTTAAGAACCCTTAACAATATATATATATATATATATATATATATTGTTTTACCTAAAACGGATTCGGATTTAACGGATACGGTTTTTTAGATTTCATATTCGTAACCATTTTATTACTCTTATACGGATTCGGATTCGAATGCGGGTATATGGATCTGAAATGCTTACCATATCCTTAAAAAAAATACGGATTCGAATCGGATACGGATAAAAATCCGCTCCGTTTGCAGGCCTAACGCCCGAGTATTGCAAAGGTATGTTTGGAAGTAGAGATCTTGCAAGAATTGCCACATCGAATCCGTATAACTCATGAAAACACAAGTAAGGGGTATTGGCAACCTATTACATATGATGAATTACCAGAATATTGTTTACGTTGTAGGAGAATAGGTCACAGGCATGGAAGTTGTCAAAAACCTCCTCAGTCAATCACTAACCCTAAGCCGATGGACAACACGAAGGCACCGTAGCAAGAGGCAAAGAAAAAAGATGAAATTACACAAGTAAGACGCTCGACCCATCTGGCCCTTAAGGGTCCTGACTCTCATAATTGTTAGCATTGTGCTACTTTTGCAACTATCCTTTTATGTTTTAATGATTTGTATAATTTGGAATATAAGGGGTATTGCAAACAATAGTACTATCTCTAAACTTTGCCATCTTAAACGAGACCATCGTTTGAATTTTGTTGCAGTCTTAGAACCTATGGTTAGTCTTTATGATTTGCCTGTTTATTCTCGCCGTTTGGGTTTTGATAATTATTTTGGCAATTCTTCTAGTAAAATTTGGTTGCTGTGGGATAATCATTTTGGCCTAGATATTTTGCAAGATTTAGATAAAGTGGTACATTCTCAGATTAACTCATACTCGGGTTGTTCTATTGTGTATGACAAATGCTCTTATGTGCAGAGAAGAATTCTTTGGAATGACTTAAGCAATTTTCACATGTCACGTGATGATCATCCTTGGTTAATTGGAGGAGAATTCAATAAGGTTCTTCATATATCTGAAAGCTTAGGGTCCATTCCAGCTCTTTTACCGATGTAGGAATTGGCGGATACTATCAGTGATTGTGGATTATTGGAAGTTCCTAGTTCAGGCAGTGAATTCACATGGTCCAGGGGTGGAGTTCGGCATTTGCATTGTCGTCTAGACATATCGTTGTCAACACACAGTGGAATAATCTTTTTGAGATCAAGAAAGTTTCTCATCTTTCCAAAAAAAATTCGGATCATTGTCCTTTGTTGGTTGCTGCCAGATTAACACAAGAAAAACGTGGGTCAGTATTCCGATTTCAGGACATATGGCTTAAACATGCAGATTTCTTAAGGGTGGTAAAGGAATCTTGGGCAGTGGACGTGGTTGGCTGTAGGTTACAAATTCTTCATGCAAAATTAAAAAGACTCAAAATGTGCTTGGGATCATGGAATCATATATCATTCGGCCATGTCCCATCACTTCTTAAAGCCTCATAATCGGAATTGGAAGCAATTGAAGTAGCTTATGATCTTGCCCCTAATCCCATCTCACATGCGGCTCTAGTCAAGGCAAAGGAGACTCATGCAAAGAACCTTGCACTTGAAGAAATCTTTTTGAGGCACAAATCTAGATAAAGGTGCATAAAGAAAGGAGATGCTAAAAAAAAAATTCATTCTTTTTGCCGGAACATAAAAAAGTGCATGAGCATACTCTCCTTAAATTGCCGGATGGTTCTTGGATCACTAACCAAGACACAATAAGCTAAAGAGGAGCACAATTTTGATGCCACAACCAGACCCGAAGATTCTTGCCTCTATTCCTTTCTTGGTATCGGCTGACATCAACACCTCCCTCGGCCTCTTACTTGACAAAGCAGAGATCTGGGCAGTTGTCTATGGCCTGAGTCCTTCAAGTGTTGCGGGGCATGATGGATTCTCGGCACGATTTTTCCAATCTTGCTGGGATATAGTTGGGGATGACGTGTCTCAGGCTGTGAGAGACTTTTGGGTAGGTATTCCATTTCCTAAATCTATGTCCAGCTCGCTCATCATATTAATCTCGAAAGTTGACAATTCGGAAAGCTTTGGTGAGTTCCGCCCAATCTCTTTATGTACTTTCTCTAGCAAATTATTTCAAAGGTCATTGTAAATCGTTTGTCTAGACTATTGGGATCTCTTCTCAGTTGTCAACAATCTTGTTTTATCATGGGTCGAGTAATCACATATAACGTTTTGATGGCAATGGAAATGGTGGGTTCTTCAAATAAAAAGGTTCGTGGAGGAAATATGAATAGCAAGTTAGACATGATGAAGGCCTTTGACCACATGTCTCACTCCTTTATTGTTATTGTGCTTCAGCGGTTTGGATTTAGCGCCCATTTCATTGGTATGATTAGCAACTTATTGGAAAATAATTGGTTTTCGGTACTCATTAATGGCAGCCCTTATTGTTTTTTCTGCTCAGGAAGAGGAGTGAAGCAGGGCGATCCGTTATCCCCTATACTCTTTATCATTGCCTTTTCAAGGGGATTGGATCGTCTTGTGCTTAATGGAAACATCTCACCTTATATGGTTCCACGCACAAGTATTATTATTTCACATTTGGCATATGCGGATGATATGGTATTTTTTGTTAATGGAGGAAAAAGTGGACTTCAGAAACTTATTTCCTTTATAAAAAAATATGAAACATCGTCTGATCAAAAGGTCAATGAGAATAAGAGTTGCTTCTATGTATCGGGACGAGTTCAGCAAAGGTAATTTCTTATGATCAAGCAGGTAACCGGGTATACACAAGGCCGATTTCCCCTCACTTATCTCGGGTGCCCGTTATACTCGGGTCGGGCAAAAGTAGTTTATTTCTCTCCCATTGTTGATCGAATCTCGGCAAGGGTCAGTGGTTGGCAGCGTAAGTTACTCGGCTTTGGGGACGCTTTATTCTGATACCTCATGTCTTAACTCCATGATCCTCCACATACTTACGGTAATGAATCCCCCCAAACAGGTGCTTCTTGATATAGAAAGGATACTTGCTAATTTTTTATGGGGTAGCTCTCAATTTGGTAACAATAGGCACTAGATGTCCTGGAATTGTTTATGCCGAGATAAACTACATAACGGTTTGGGACTTCACTCCCTTTCTACTTATCATCAAGCATTTTCATGCAAGCTCTGGTGGCGTTTCCTGACCACCAATTCTCTATGGCGAGATTTTATGACCAACAAATTTTATCGTACACACACTCCCTCATTGGTCCCTTCCACCCCACTTGATCCGCCCGGTTTGGAAACGTTTGTTAAGGGCTAGAAGCATGGCTGAACAACATATAGGCCTCTTGCTCCGCGAATCTGGGAATGATATTCCTATCTGGAAACTGGAGCCGCAAGAAAATTTCACCATCTCTTCCGTACTATCTTTTTTGAAGCCATCTGATGTTATCCAACTCTCTTGTCGAGATATCTGGTCAACAATCATTCTTCTCGGTTTAACAGTCTTTCTGTGGAAGCTATTTAATTGATTCCTCACTCTTGATGATGTACGGCAGAAATGGGGAGTGTCATTGGTCTCCCATTGTTCTTGCAAAAATGGCGTTGAGAACTTTTCTCATACTTTTCTTCATTGTGATCTGGCGAAGGCTCTTTGGCAACATGTATGTTCTTCGATAGAGATCAATTTGCAAGAGAAAAGGTATGATTGCCCGATTTCTTTGGTAGAGGGGAAAGGGCAAATGGCATGATATACATATTATCCTTTCTGCAAGTGCTTGTTGGTGTTTATGACGATCTAGGTGTAGATTTATTTTCGATGGGATCCGACCAACCAGACGAAGCATGATTAAGGAATATGAATTCTATGTACGGCCTCTGTTGCATGCCGCGAGCCTATGGACTATATTTTCTGGCGAATGTTCCCCAACATGGTGTCTCAGCAACGAGTTCAAGCGGTTAAGTGGATTGGGACCAATGACATGGTGATTTTGAATGTGGATGGTGCGTCTCGGGGAAATCCCGACATTGCTGGTGCCAGAGGTATAATCAAGCATCCAAATGGGTATTTCATTGCGGCATTCTCTCACTTCTTGTGGCTTCAAATTACAAACTCTGAAGTGGAGCTTGAAGCGATGATCATTGGCCTTCAACTTGCAGATCGCTTAGGATATACTATGTTGCACGTCCAAACTAATTCAAAATTTCTAAGTGATGCATTGTATCGGCGGCACATCGGAGCTTGGCGGTTAGACTCATTATTTCAACTACTTCTTCGGCTTTTTGCCGCAAGAACATCGAAACACATTTATCGTGAGGCCAACAAGGTCGCTGATAGCTTGGCAAACGAGCATGTGATACAAAAATAACAAAAACTTATATGGCTCTTCCTCATTTACCTATGGCGATACGAGGCTTGCTCCATTTGGATTGTTTAGGGACGGCATATATTAGGCAAATTTGATTGTCCTTCTTTTGAACCTTAGTCATCCTCTTTTGAGATGGCTACATATGTACATTTTCCTTTTGGGCCTTTAATCAATAAAATCCCACATCTTCATTTAAAAAAAAAAAATATGACATCACAGAACGTAAATCATGCTATGAGCATCTCGTACTACTCATGCACTACAGATAGATAGTTGTGTCAGACGATCAAATATAATATGAACAATAACCAAACAAGTTGAAAACAATAGTTAAGCTAGATAGTCACATTCTTCACATCTAAACGCTTACATAACCGAGTGCACGACAAACACCATGCATTGCCCATACAGTACACATGATCACAACATCGTTTAGACACTCATAACATTTCTACAGCTACTACACGACAATCCCACCACATGAGCTCAATCATCTAATCACTCCTAATCTGCAAGAACGGTAGTGGTCTTAGTTTTAAACCAAACTAGGACGGATCAGAACAACACGTGGGTTTGGTAGGACCCCGAACGACGGATCACAGAATTTAAGGATCCATCTATTACATTGTATCATCATTCCCCACCAGAGACTCCACAAAACCACTACCGTCCTAATGTTTGCCTCATCATGTGAAGGCCCAGAACAGAACAAAACAGAAGATCTCTTGGGACCATACAGTCAGAACATAATAGATATACATGTATAGTCGAATGGATCCTGCTAACTAGTTGTTCCTAGATAAGAGCTCAATAGGGGGGGGGGGGAACTCAGTCGACCATAACCAGATAGGACTGAAACGACGATGACCCAAATAATAACAACAATAAGGCAAGTACAGTAATGACCCCGGTGATCCACAATTCACAACGCAGATACACAATTCAGAATATATATCACAATTAGATAACAAGAATTGAAATTCAGATTATATATGCATATATAATTCAAACAGTTAAGGACCGCAATTCAATAAACCAAACGATAAACAGAAAACATTCAATTGATCGTAATTCTAACAATTTATGCAAATATTCATGCCCAATTACTTCTTAAACAATTCCATAACAGTACCCAACATAAACGATTTCAGACGGAAAATAACAGAGTGGTTGGATCATTACTCGTTACAAAGGCAAAAACAAGGGTAAACCCGAAATCAGCCCGGGCAGATTCACTTGAGGAGGCGATAACTTTCTGCTGCGAGTCCCGATTTGTGTTCCGTCTGCACTCACTCGAAGGTCTTTTGATTAACTTTGATTTGATATGTTGTAGGATGAAAACTTACGCCGGTATCCCGCTCAATCGTCTTCTAAAAGTTCTGGGCAGAATGTTGAGTTCTCAAAATTTTCTTTGTTTTTCTTCTTGGCAGCTACTGTTGCTTTCTTTTCTTTTGTTTTTGTTTGTGCGCACGTTTCCCCACGCTCATCAATCCCACGATTTGCTGTTTCCTTTTATCCTTTTTATTCTATTTAATTCCCTAATTTTCTTAATCTCACGTTTGTTTCACTTTTTTTTTTTAATTTTCTTTTATTTATTTTCCTAATGTAATTCCCTGCTCTCTCTTTTATTTATTGTAATTATCTATTTAATTCCCTAATTTTCCTAATCCCAATAAAATTCCTAGTTAATCCCAATTCCAATTCCAATTCCACGTCTAATTAACTACTTCTTTAGGTGAATCACATTTAAGTCCCCCAACTACGAAACGCGTGCAAAATGCCCCTCAACAAATGTACAAAAATATAACATGCAACATGTTATAAAAATAAATGGACACGTAGTCACACGAAATAAATTAGGCATATGCACTTAGTCATGCAAAAACACGCCAAAAATCACGTAAGCAAAAGTCCCGGGTAAACTATTTTTTCTCGGCTTGTGTCGATTGATTATTTGTTGTCAGGTCCATTTGATCCGACGATTAAGCCTTAAATTGAAATAGTAATTATATTTGTTTCTTAATAATAGCTATTTTCAAGGAGAAAATAAATATCTTTAACTGTTAAAATGAAAATCAGCAGTTGAGAATTTTTTTTAAAATAATGTAGCCTTTATTGATTAATGACCGTAGCAAAAAAAATTACATGTATGTAATTACAGTAGTTAAGATTTATCAAAACTATACGAGAACCATGCCCCCAATATGGAATCGATTCGAAAATCTTTCCACATAGTTGGTTTTAAGGGAAATTTTTGGATCTGATGGATGGATCCTAGACATGTAATTATTTGATTTGTAAGGGGACTATTGCAGGCTATGGAGACAGGGATGTTGGATTTTTTGTGGATTAACTATGAGAGTGTTTAAATGGATGTATGATTTCAATGTGTATGAAGAATCATCGGTCGTCCCAGTTTGGATCGGATTTGAAGGTCTCCCAATTCATCTTTTTAATAAGGCAAAATTATTTTCGCTAGCCAAGGCAGTTGGAAATCCATTGACATTGGATGCTCCAACGGAGATTGTTTTTCGTCCAAGTGTGGCAAAAGTTTGCGTGGAGGTGGATTTGTTGAGTGAATTGCCTAATCGGATTAGATTTACGCATGCAAAATCTGGAAAGGGATTCTAGCAACCAATCACATACGATGATTTGCCAGATTGGGCACGTACAGGGAAACTGCCAATCAGTAATTGGGGATCAAAGGGCAGGACAAAAGGTTAAGGAAAGGGGAAAAAAGAAAATTAATGAAAATCCGCCGCCTAAAGGGCCTGAGGGCACTAAGATAACTGTGGTGGTTCCGCCAGGCCAGGTTGTTACAGGAATATGGAAGCCCACCGGCAAGACTTTGCCGGATGGTGGTGTTACAACAATTGTTACGGAAGTGCAAAGAGAAAGCTAGAAAACTATGGAGGAGACACAAGTCCTAGGGGTTACTCTGCCGGAGGTCCAAGAAATAATTACTGTGGTGGAGGATGAACAAATTGAGTCTTCTTTAGAGCGAGTGAAAAATATCAACAGCAAAGTTGACATTGGTGTAGGGACTATGGGATATTCGTGAAGGGATTCATGGGTGGAAACTCGTTCCAAACACCCATGAGTCCTCCCCTGAAGGATCCGCTCATATGTAAACGAATCGAAAAACATTGAAAATTACTTATGTTTTCAACTTAAAGGTTGTATCTTTCGGATGAGTGCTGCTGCCACCAAAAGCCTTCCCATGCGGAATCGCTTTCTACCAGTATCCACGCGACGAAACGAGCAGCGATTGCTAGCTCTTTGTTTCTGAGTTTCGGGAATGTAGAAAGAAGAGAAGAGGAAAAATCCAGAAATCTGATTTCGGGAATTGATTTGGTTTTTGCGGCTAAAAAAAAAATTAACCTAGGGTTTCAGCCAAGAGAGGTTTATATAGGTTGTGAAAGTTTGTTTCTAAAACAACTCCCACGTCCTATCCACCTCTTTTGACAGTGGGAGTCTTCAACTCCCACGTCCCCTAGACATCTACTGGTAGTGGGAGTCTTTATCGGATAATAACTCCCACGTAATCCCAGTTAAAACCAAATACCAAAAATACCCCTCATTCTCTCTAATACGAATTAATAACAACTTTATTATTCTCAGAAAATAAATGTCAGTTACAATGAACCTAGACACATTCTGGATTCATTGAATCTGGACATGAAGCTCGTTAGCTCATCTATGTGTGTGACCCTGTAGGTTCATATCACAATGGCAATGAAAACATACTTAGTAGTACTATGTGTTCATAAATCATAAGCGGTCCCTAGCAGGACATTGCGACTACCCAAAGTGAATGAATTTACGGTGGAACCTAATATCAATCCACTATTTAATCCCTTTGTCTCGCGATATCCTAATTAAGCATAAGGCATGGTAGTCGTCACCCTTATTAAGCTTAATTATATTTATGCTCGATCTCTGGGTAGACTGTTCCAACAAATAGTATTTGATAACCACTTTATCAAATACATTTGAGCACGGCCATGCATTTAGACAGTCTTTCCCTATCGAGGGGCCCATGGATATCTTTCTCTAATAATAGCGAGGGACAAATTCCTTACAATGCCTCTCACATTCAAGCCATGATAGGACGCTACATTCGATCATCAGTCGTATTGATTACTCGATTAAAAGCAACGTACGACTGAGTCAAAACGTGGCTCCATTTATGCTAGAATCAAATGGAGACATAAGGTCTAAGGATTCTAAAATAGTATTGAGGAAGTAATACTTATGACTAAGGACCATGAAGTATTACTTCTCTAACGGATCACGTCCAATACAATGTATCCCTATATATTGCATCTGTGATATGATTTGTATTCATTACACATGATTAGTAAAACGTAATCATCAATCAAACATCACACTAGTTTTATTTCATTGTAAAATAGATTACATAAAACTAGGGACAACTAGAATAGTAATTACATAAGCAAATGAGTTTTACTATCAAATCACGCATTTGATGTTCATAAGAAAAATTAACTATTCATATGAAATGATCAAATATATATAAAACTTACAACATATGCTAATGGTCCTAGGGCACTACTAACAATTCGCCAGTCTTAGAATCACGGAAAGTTGTCTCGGAAGGAAAGGGGGATCTTCCACAGGTATCCCGTGATTTGGAAACGAAATCTTTTTTTGAATTTTGCATTGGAAATGGGGGAGGCGGCGCAGGTCTGTGTTGATCAGGGTGGGGTGGCCGAGCAAGCAATAGGTGCTAAAACAATTGAGTGTCCGGGTCACAGAAGCGGGTCCACAAGCGGCAGTTCTGATCAATTGAGTGTCCGGGTCACAGAAGCGGGCTCGACTGGGGCTGAGCCGAGTTTGACAGTTGAAACGGCAGTAGGTGCTAAAACAGGGGAACCCGTGGCGTCAGATGCAGAGCAAATTTCAATAACCATCCCAATAAATTCCATTGATTCGGCCCTTCCCGTGGTCCCAAGGTAGTATGAGGTAACATATAATCGCCCTTCCATTGATGTGTCATTGCGGCTGTCTCCTTGTTTGGCCCAAAAGGGCACATCTACTTCTCAATAGCTAGCTTGATTTGAGCTACTTATATCTTAACTAATTTTTGGAATATAAGGGGAATAGCGAATGATAGGACATTGTCTAGCATTCGTCTTGAAAATTTCACATGCTTTGGATTTTCTGGTACTGTTGGAGCCAAAAATTTCACATGCCTGTCTTTTTTGCTTTCATATATGCAAAATGTTCTTTTATTCAGAGTAGAGATTTGTGGTAGGAACTGAGATTGTTTCAGGGGCATAATGGACACCAGGGATTTTAATGTGGTGATGAGATTGTCGGAGAGCATGGGGTCTATTCCTGCTATGCTTCCAATCAGTGAGTTTATGGAAACGGTTAATGACGGTGGTCTTTTGGAGGTACCAAGCTTGGGAAGTCCATATACATGGTGTAGAGGCAGTTGGATAGGATTTTAGTGAATACGGAGTGGAATACATTGTTTCAAGAAAAAAAAATGTGGAGCATTTATCACGAACAGTTTCAGATCATTGTCCGTTGCTCCTAACCATTCAGCTAAATATTGAAAGGAGGGGCTTGGCGTTTCTATTCCAGGCTATGTGGGTCGAACATAATACTTTCATGAATGTGGTTAAACATAGTTGGGCGGAGAAAATAGAAAATTCAGGGATGTACAAGTTGCAAGGAAAGTTGAACGATTGAAGGTGGTAGAGGAAGATGAGATAACTTCAACAATGAGGAGAGATATCAACCAACTACAAAAGGGCATGGAAGATCAAGAGGAAAAGGACGTGGTCATTATTCAAATCCAAATGAAAGAAGGTATGACAAGTCTAAAGTTGAATGTTACAGTGTCATAAAATGGGTCATTATTCTTTTGAATGCAGAGATGTTAATAATGTTACAGAGAAGGCCAATCTCGCTGAAGAAAATAAAGAAGTTGAGGAATTAGCTTTACTTCTATCACTTGAAGAAAAAAAGATCATGGCCCAAATTCTAGTATCTAGAAAATGGTGCAAGTAATCACATGTGTGGAAACAAGGAGGCCTTTGTGGAGTTTGTTTATAAAGTGAAAGGCAATGTCTCTTTTGGATATTCTTCAAAGATTCTATTGAAGGAAAATGTACGATTCTCATCTCCTCTAAAGACGGGAGTCATAAGGTGATCAAAGATGTTTATCATGTGCCTAAATTGAAATGCAATATTTTGAGTTTAGACCAACTTCTTAAAAATAATAATGAAATTCTCATGAAAAATAGAAGTTTTTGGCATAGAGATCAAAATAATATTTTGGTTGCTAATGCCTATGTCAAGAAATAGAATTTTTAAATTAAACATTTAGACAATTGAAGAAAAATGGTTGAAGGTAAATTCTCAAGACGAAGCATGGCAATGGAACATGAGATTTGACCGTTTGAACTGTAATTCTCTCAAGGCTATGGGAGAAAAAAAGTTGGTGCTAGGATTTCCTTTAATCAATCATCCTAATCATCTTTGTGAGGCTTGTCTTCTTGGAACACATTCAAGAAGGAGTTTTCCAAAAGCTGCCATGTCAAGAGAAACTCAACCTCTCCAACTTGTTCATACTAATGTATGCGGACCGATGGATCCACCTTCAATTGGTAAGAATAAATATTTTGTTCTCTTTATTGATGACTTTACTCGAAAAATTTGGGTGTATTTTCTTTAACAAGAGTCATAAGTTTTTGTAGCTTTAAAAAATGCGAAGGCACTTGCAGAAAAATATAGTGGATATCAGATTAAAGCTCTGCGTTTTAACAGAGGAGGGGAATTCACCTTTACAGAATTTAATAATTTCTGCATTGCTAATGGGATTCGTCGTCCTCTAACGATTCCTAGATCTCCTCAAAAAAAATGGAGTGTGTGAACGCAAGAATCGAACTATTCTCAACATGGCTAGATGCATGCTAAAAGCCAAAAACATGCATAAAGAATTATGGCTGAACCTGTTTCTTGTGCTGTCTATTTATCCAATAAATGTCAAAGACCAAGCGCCACAAGAAGCATGGCATGGGAGACAACCTAGTGTACATCATTTAAGGGTTTTTGGAAGCATTGCATATGCACATGTGCCTCAGCAACAACGCTCAAAGCTTGGCGATCGAAATGTTAAACATATATTTATGGGTTATGATCCACATTCCAAAGGCTATAGATTGTATAACCCCATCAGTTGGAAAGTTGTGACAAGTCGTGATATTGAATTTGATGAAAATGCTACATGGTATTGGAATTCCTGAGCTACAAAATCCGATCAGGGGATCCGCAAAGCGGGGTGTTCCTTTTCGGTCCAAACCAAGTAAACCCCTAGCCCCTAAAGGGAGTACATCAAAACTGTAATAATACAATAAATTTTGTGTATCACAACTAATGTTGGCTACAAATCAGCTACCTTATTAGCCTCTCAATAAGTGTGATGGGGACGCCCAATGTGAGGGGAAAAAATGCTTGAAAACAATCATCAATCGCCCAATTAGAGATCTTATGTTGCGTTACAGCATTCACAAGTATTTGAGAGTCCGTCTGTTCCAAGTCCACCTTCTTCCATATTGAATTAGTCAATTGAAGCCCATTGAGCAATGCATTAATCCCATCGAGCAGTGCCGTCTTTGCTCAAAATAATAGATTCTGATTTCCAATCATAATCCTTCCTCCGAACAATGCGAACCCGGTGAGTGTCCCTTTTATGCCGCTGGAAGATTATCCTGCGAGCTTCGGTAACCATTGCCAGTTGGTTATCAAATTCCAAACAGAGCAGCCTCTTTGTCGTTCGTTTGCCATCAAAAAATAATTTACACCTTGATTTCCAAGGTATCCAAACAACCATTGTCGAAAGAAGCAAGAGCTGCTGTGATTCCGCCCTTTTCCTATCATCCACCAGTTCATCAACATTGTCGTTGGGGTAAGCCGCCCTTTTTTTTGGGATCACACAATTCGCACGCCCCACAGCAAACTGACATAAGTGTTTCGCCAACTGGCACTCCAAGAAAACATGTGTCACCGAATCCGTACCCTTACCACAAGAACATCTTGTAGCAAGGTTGAAACCATATCTCCATAAAACATCTTCCATCGGGAGAAAACGATTAAGTAACTTCCAAAGAAAAATCGACCATTGAAGGGGCAATATCATATCCCATATACTTTGCCGTGTATATATAAGGTAACGGTACGGAAAGGATTCATGGGTAGAAACTCGTTATAAACACCCATGAGTCCTCCCCTGAAGGATCCGCTCATACCATAGGAATCGAAAAAGACTTACGTTTTTTCGGCTAAAGATTCTGTTTTTCCGAATGTGTGCTGCTGCCACCAAAGGGCCTTCCCTTGCGGAATTGCTCCCTACGGGTATCCACGCGACGAAACGAGCAACGAGTGCTAGCTCTTCGAATGGATCCTGCTTACTAGTTGTTCCTAGACAAAAGCTCAATAGGAGGCGACGACTCGGTCGACCATAACTAGATAGGATTGAAATGATGAAGACCCAAATAATAACAACAATAAGGCAAGTACAGTAATGACCCCAACGATCCACAATTCAAACGTATATATACAATTCAGAATATACATCACAATTAGATAACGACAATTGAAATTCGGATTATATATGCAAATATAATTAAAACAATTAAGGGTAGCAATTCAATAAACCAAACAATAAACACAAAACATGCAATTGATCGTATTTCCAACAATTTATGCAAATATTCATGCCCAATTACTTCTTAAACAATTCCATAACATTACCCAACATAATTAAACGATTTCAGACTGAAAATAACTGAGGGGTTGGGTCCTTACTCGTTACGTAGGAAAAAACATGGGTAAACCCGAAATCAGCCCGGGTAGATTCATTCGCGGGGGTGATAACTTTCTGCTGCGATTCCCAAATTGTGTTCCGTCTGCGCTCACTCGAATGTCTTTTGATTATCTTTGATTTGATATGTTGTGGGTCGAAAACGTATTCCAGTAGCCACTTAATCGTCTTCTGAAAGTTCTGGGCAGAAGGTTGAGTTCTTAAATTTTTCTTTCCTTTTCTTCTTGGCGGCTACTGCTGCTTTCTTTTCTTTTTGTTTGTGCGCACGTTTCCCCACGCTCACCAATCCCACGATTTTATTTTTTTCCTTTTTCTTTTTTATTCTGTTCAATTCCCTTATTTTCTTAATCTCACGTTTTTTTCACTTTTCTTTTTAATTTAATTTAATTTTATTTCATTTCCTAATGTAATTCCTTGCTCTCTCTTTTCTTTATTTTAATTATGTTATAGTAACTTTCCTAATTCCAATAAAATTCTAAATTTATTTCAATATCAATTCTACGTCTAATTAACTACTCCTCTAGGTGAGGGGTGTTCATTAATCGGTTTTAATCGAAAACCGCACCACACCAAATTTAAGTTTGGTGTACGGTGCGGTGTTTGGTCAATTGTGGTGCGGTTTTAGTGAACGCAAATTATTTTTCGGTGCGGTCGCGGTTTAGAAAATTTTAAGTTATATCGCACCGCAAAACGCATTATGTACCTATCTAAATTTTTATTTTTATTTTTTAAAAATTGGTATATTCACATAATTTGTTTTACTCAATTTAATTTAATTATAATTAATATATTAATATTAGTTAGTTGTTTTATTAGATTTAAATTAGGGTTAGGATCTGATTCTCTTATTCTCACACCTCATAATAGTCACAACTCAAAAGTCTCAACGACACTCTCTGGTTTCATTGAAAAAGGTCATTTTTAAAACATTTTTTGTGTTTGATTTCATTGAATTGAGTTATATATCTTTAAGATTAGTTTTTTAATTTCGTATTATTGACTATGCCTATGTCGATGTTGTCTTTGTTTTGCCATATTCTTCTACTAAATTCAAGTTTGATGGTGCATAAGATTATCAGTGAGAATTTCGTAATTAGTTGATGTCAATTCGCAGACTTTGGTATTAAAAACACTAATTGCAAGACAATTGCAGTGAGTAGAACTTTTCATTTATTTTTTTTAGAACTTTCAAAGAAAACATATGTATTTTGCTAATGTTTTCAATTTAGACATATATTTGTTTATTTGAATTCGCATTAAAACTATGGGATCTTGTTATATGGTTAATCTCTTAAAAATATTATATTGGAGCTCATGAGTCATAATATATTTAAATAATTGTATAATTTTTTTAGATCGTTTTCACCGCACCTAATTTCACCAAACCAAAATAATTATGGTTTGGAAAAATTCGGGTTGGAAGTCAAAATGGTGCGATATGGTTTTAGAAAATATATTAAAAAACCGTATAAAAACCGCAATAATAAATCGGTTTTCACCAAACCGCACCAGTGAACACCCTTAGGTGAATCACAATTAAGTCCCCCAACTACGATACGCGTGCAAAATTCCCCTCAAGAAACATACACAAATATAACACAGAACATGTTATAAAAATAAATGGACACGTAGTTACACAATCACACTAACTAAATTAGGCATACGCACTTAGTCACGCAAAAATTAATTGCACACTAAAAATCACGTAAACAAAAGTCTCGTGTAAACTCTTTTTTCTCTGCTTTTGTCGATTGATTATTTGTTGTCTGGTCATTTTGATCCGACGATTAAGCTTGAAATTGAAACAGTAATTATTTTTTTTTCTTATTTCTTTCCATATAAATTAGAACTTATAGTTGCAATAAGAAAGCCAACATAATCCTCTTTGGTAAGAAATGTATCATCAGTTACTCGATGAAGAGAGGTTACTCCTTTACTACCTCCAACCATAGGCAAGTATTTGTTCTTTGATACCATTAGTTCTGGAAGTTTCGTGATTCCGGTTGCAACTGCAAACCAAAGGGCATTATTTCCCAACAGTTTGTGATTCTTGCTGTTATTGACCCTGGATGCTGCCCTATAAATTCTTTTGCCTTTTCCCAGTCACCACATGGAAGGTCCGATTGGGGGCTGATTTAGAACCTGCAACACAAAAAAAAAAATTACAATATAAATCATTTCCTAACCATTTTTATCTGAAAAGTTTCTAGAAGCAAACATACACTAACATGAAAGCATGTATGTTACCAACTACTTATATTATGAATATTATAAAATATAGGGAGTAGAAAATTTACTGCAAATTTAAAAATAGATTATATTTTCCCTGCAAGAAATCTCTCTAATTGAATAAGTTTCTATTTTGAAAACATTTATACTTTTTTTTTTTTTAAGGTAAGCCACCTATTGTAGTGAGGGGTTTGGCATGGACCCCTATCCGTTTTTTAATAAGACCAAATTAGGCGAATAAAAGTACATAGAGGGAGACTATATCCAAAAGAGTAGGTGAAACAAATCCACTCCATACATGAAAAACAATGCAGAAACTGATCCATTTATATATATAAATCAGGTTGTACAAAAGATTCCTAACTGAAAAAATTTATACTTCTCCAAAACTCAACTCAGGACTACACATCTTATTAACAACAAACTTGCATCGTCACATAAACGGTTTAGGATCTACAATCTTATTCTCTGTCACGTGCTTCGCTTGAATTACAAATAATTGTCAAGCCCCTTTCCCATAGTTTCCACATTTTTTTCTTAAGATTCTATACTTTAAAATTAATACACAATAACAATAATAAAATTTAAACTATTAAAGCTCTAATAATTTAGAGTATGGACGTCGATGAATATGAGACATACCTAATGCACAAAGTCACTAATCCTAGACACCACTAAAACATATGGATTGACAACTGGCGTAACATTTGACAATAAATGCATAAAGTGGATTCTCATAGAATTCACTGAAACAGTAGTCCCATATGCCGTCAAGTATGTTACGGTATACGTTAAATGTAATAATTAAAAAAAATCAATCCAGTAGAACCTAAATTAAGAAATAAGATTGTTTAACAATAAACTGAAATGAGCCATATGATTCAATTTTTTTTGTATTACAGAAGCTCCCGAATACGGATCAGATTGGATTGAAAGTGTTATTTCCCATTCCAATTTTCTCAATCCCTCCATTGAAGCTGAATCTGCAGCAGTATAATCTTCTTCTTCTTTTTTCTTTTTTTTTGAGTTTAGCTAAGAGTTGGTGTTGTATTGATATGCCTAGGAAAGTGAAGGAATACAAATATATAGTGCAAGTGAAGTCCACAAGTCAACTCAGATACTGCATTGAAATTTCTTATTTGTTAATTAGATGTGTTTAGAATATTTCAATCTTTGGGTACGATTGGATTGAGTTTATTCTGAGATTCATGGTTTTAATTTCGAACTAGCCTCAAATTCAAATCAAATTCTTCATTACTTAGTGTCTGATATTTCATTCCATATAGAGTTTGTGTTTCAATATGGGTTTCAAACATAAAGCGGATCCAATCCAAATATACTACTACCTCCATTCCTAAATACAAGATTTTCATTACGTGTTTGAAAATTAAGAAAGGAGAAATTAAGATGTATTGTAATCAAAATATCAATATTACTCTCTTAAATAGAATTAGTGGTATACAAGTCATATTTAACAAAGTAATATTGATATTTTAATTATAAAAACATCTAAAATTTTGCTTCATTAATTTTCGCAACATGTAATGGATTGAGTATTTGTTTTATTCGTTATATGAAGCCTTTTTCTCTTTATAATGTTACATTTTCTTTAAATCTATTAACGAACTTAAAAAGAAACAACATGTTTTAACTTTATATAATGGAAAAGAGAATATGAAAGAAAAGAGGAAAATGGAAGAAATTGGTGGGACTCCATTTGTGAAAAGAAGACTTGGGAACTATTTTTTTTTTTTTTCCAAGTAGGAAATGGGATCATTGTTTCCCAGAAATTGTGCATATTATGTAAACGCGGAAAGGTATTTTGGCCATCCAACATTTCCACGTATTGTACAAAAAAAAAAAACAATTTCCTACCCGTTTACTCTCATGAAAGACAAGATGGCGGTGTACCTTTCTCTCCCTCTCTCTCTTTCCTCTTTTGTTTTTAGGAATAGCTTCCGGGGTGAAAATCGTCTGTCCCCATTCCTGTCCCTAATCCTGTCCCCAACCAATTAGAATTTACTATATAATTATTTTTTCCAATTATATATACACAGGGTGAATTGTGATTGGTTGGGGACACACACAGGGACAGAGGATTTTTTGCCCTTCCGGGGTACCAACTCTTCCTTTACTTTCAATTACATCTCGAAGTTTTCAAAAAACATAAAAGTGGTCCATAGTTATTTTTTTATTTATTTCAAAAGGAAAGAATTTATTAAAATCATAAATTAATGAATAGCTTCCGGGGTACCAACTAGGGTGTTTTCGGGGATATTTTGTGCGTTTTTACCAAAATAAACTGCAGTTGTTTGAGAAAATTTAAAATCGTATCAAACTACACTTTTTAATATTATGCAATTTTGCAAATTATGTTGAGATTTTTTTATTTTGCGAGCATATTTAGAATTCATATTACTTAAACAATCCTAATTTTTTCTTGATGTGCCTTTTGGGTGTTAGAGTTAGATCCAAATCTATTTTTTTAAATGCCCAGTCCTAGATGTGAAATTGGCATATTGAAAATCCTATAATGACTAATTTATAAGTATATTTAAAATTTATATATTAGTATCTAGATTTTTTTTCCAAAAGAAATAATAGGCAATATAAGAACTAATATATTTTGCAAGATCAACAAATCAATAAGCTATCACATGAAATTACGACTAAAAACTCCACCACATAGAGATAGTATATAAAGTTTTGTTATAAGTGGATCGTTAGAAATCTTGTCACGATGTACAAATATATTGTCTTTTCTCATTTTACATAACAAAATTAATATTGTAAAAGCGAGAACCATATTTCAAGATGTATAAATTTTTTTTTTTTTTTTGTCATTTTACAAAACAAAGTTAATGCTATATATAAAAGCAATTACATATTTCCAAGATGTGTACAAATATATTTTCTTTTCTCATTTTACATAACAAAACAAAGTTAATACTATGAAAGTGATTACAAAAGTTGGAGATAGTAATTGCTATAAATAAATTACAAATGAAGAGTGGAGATAGAGAGATGTGAAGGATTTATCCTTGAATATTTTATTTTATTGTAAATAAGTTCTTGAATATTTTTACTTCTAAAGAGATCTTGATATTATATAATATAATTAAACTATATAGCATATATGCAGTTAAATTTACGATTTGAAATTTTTTCAAACTGCACCAAACCAATTAAAAATTCAAATCGCATAATTGGTGTGATTTGTTACCTGTTGAATTTTCTTGAAGACTCCTACTTGGAAGTCATCTCTTTGTAACTTATTTGAATCCGATTTAATTAAATTGGACAATATAAATTTATTAAAAATATAAAAATCTGAGATTAACCGGAGTTTTTATGAGTGAAAAGAGTTTAATATATCTTTCAAAAATCTCACATTACAGCTTATACATTGAGAATGACAATTGGAAGCTCTTCCATTTACGAAAATTGCAATTATAACCTTCGATTAATCATGCCGACACATACCCCAATTGACCTAAAACAATCTATTTTGAATGACTAAAAGCTTAAGTGGAGAATGGTTAACTAAGGAAAAAGAGAAACTATGGTCCAATTATATGTTTTAAGTAAGAATTATAAAATAAACCGAACACTAAACTATTGCATTTAGATTGGTTGGAGTTCAGAAAGGGTGTTTTGTCTAAGATCACATTTTATTTTTGCAATTGATATTAAAATGGTGTTTTGGAGTTCAGGAACTTCAAAAGTTGCACTATAAATTTCGAGGCTTATCAAACAAGGACTTGCTGATCAAAATCCACTAGCAATAAAAGAAGAAAAATATTAGGCCTAGGAATAGAGAATTAATATCAAAAGGTTAATAAAGGGTTAGGGTCTCCCTGCCACTATACCATTTTGGTGGATTTATGAAAAGCAATACAAAAAATTTAAATTAAGGTTTGACTGTTGGAATAATGATTTTTATTAATATCGGTATCCACAATTCTCTAATAAACAATTCGCGTTTTCTGAAAATTGTGGAAAATCGGATTGAACTAGAGACCGGTTTAAGTAGTACTTTGATACCAAGAATCTAGAACTTCCATAGAGATTATGATGATTCCTTAAAAAGACATACATCCTAAATGCAATTTGAAAAAAAAACAACTTTACCAAGTTATCCCTTTCAATCTAATTTTCTGCATTCATAATGTTTCCAATATAGCTCTCTAACTAAAAAACAATGTCCTACTTTCCAAACTCGAAATTAGGAATTTTTGTCCAAATACACATTTATTATTCAATTACAACACTCACAATCAAAGTGTGCAACTTGAATTACAACACTCACTATCAAAGTGTGCACTTCTCATTTACATTACAACACTCACAATCAAAGTGCACACTTTGAATTACAAAACTCACAATCAAAGTGTGCACTTCTCATTTACATTACAACACTCACAATCAAAGTTTACACTTCTCATATACTGCTTGGTGTCATTTTTATTTCATTAATTTTAGTTAGATATCTTTTAAGTTTAACAAAAGTCTAGTCTCACCGCTTGCCCCATGACATATTCCCACTTAAACTCCTTTTTGCTGCTCATGTGCATTTATTTTTAAAGTAAATTTGTCAAGTCGGGTCATCTCACTCCATATCATCTGGAGAAAAAATTGCCTGCGTCGGCAACTTTTCTCTTAAAAATAAAACACATTCTAGCTTCGCCTGAGACTTTAAGCCAAATTCCATGAGACAGACGGAGATAACTCTTTTTTCTTTTTATATGCATATGTGACTAAATTATACAAATAAAAGATATGGCGTAGTTTGAAGACAACAAAAGTAGTCAGAAAAACATCTAAAATAAAATCAATCTAAGTGGCTCCTTACACTCTAATTTGGTGGTTGGTCATGAATAGGCTGTTTAGACTTTCCTTTCTTGGAACGCGAAGCTTTATTTGTCTGGGAACTTTGAAGATTCATATCTTCATACACTATTACAATTGAGGAGTTCTAAGGTTGACAAATTGCATTAGAACCTTCAACACTCATGTTTTCAAGGAACATTGAATATTCAGAACAGGCTTCATGTTTTTTCCACTAAGTTTTGGAAAGACACAATTTTTTCATGCCTTTCACTATCTGCTTTATAGTTGAGAAATGTTATAGGTTCTGATAATCCAGTTTCTTCGTTGGATTAAAGTACATAACACTACAAGAAAATAATGTAATAGGGACGCACAAATCCGTCGATAATCATAGTTTCGCAATTGATCACCGAGCGAATATCGTGGTCGTGTATTTTTCGTTCCTAAGCCGCTTAATGACTGACTACCGACGGAATACTTACAACACTCACAATCAAAGTGTGCACTTTGAATTACAACACTCACAATCAAAGAGTGCACTTCTCATTTACATTACAACACTCAATATCAAAGTTTACACTTCTCATATACTCCTTGGTGTCATTTATATGTATATCCTTGGAAATGCATGAGTTGAAATCTGAAAATTCAAGAATCAAATTATTTCATGGAACCTGAAGCGTTATTTGGATGGGAACTTTGAAGATTCATATCTTCATACACTATTATAGTTGAGGAGTTTGAAGGTTGATAAATTACATTAGAATCTTTAACCCTCATGTTTTCAAGGAACATTGAATATTCAGGACCGTCTTTAGGTTTTTTCCTCTGAGTTTTGGAAAGACTCACAATTTTTTAATGCCTTTCGCCATCTGCTTCATAGTCCAGAAATGTTATGAGCTCTGATAACCCAGTTACATAAGAAGATCCATCTTTCTTCAAATTACTCAAAAACAATGCATAATCTAGATCATCACCAGCATAAACAGGAAATTGAGGCTGAGAATCTTGACAAATGGACATGTAATCATTTTTCATATATTTATCATAGCCATTTCTTGCATTTCCAATATATTCGTTTATCATCCGCCTCAATGATTTCTTGGAAAACTGCACACGCGTTTTGGTGTTGGAAACGTACTCCTTAAAAAATTTCAAGTCATCAACAACATCATTGGAATTAGTAGAAGCCATTTTTTCTCTTAGTCAAGCAAGAATGGAACTCAAAAGAAGAAGTTCCAACAAGTTTTCCTCCTTAACCCTCCAAAAACGGTTCTATTCAAGTGTGGACCATTCAGAATTTAGAACTAAATGTTCATGCAATTCATAAAAAATAATAATTATAAAACTCGTAGGATTGAGGCATCTACTATAACCTGAATAATGAAACTAAAAAATAAGTAGGAAAAATTAAAACACCAAAAACAATCGAGTCTCAATTTTGAAGGATTTTTAGTAAGATTTTTTTTTAAAAAAATTGAGTTTTATGACGTTCATATTGTTAGTAGTGCCCTAGGACCATTAGCACATGTTGTGCGTTTTAATATCTTTTGAGCATGTAATTGAATAGTTAATTATGCTTTTGATTATCAAATGTGTGATTTGATAGTAAAACTCATTAGCTTATGTAATTACTATTCTAGAAGTCCCTAGTTTTATGTAATGCTTAATTACTATGAAATAAAACTAGTATGATTGTTGATTGATGATCTTGTTTTACTGATCATGTGTAATGGATACAAATCACATCATAGATGCAATATATAGGGATACATTGTATTGGACGTGATCCGTCAGAGAAGTAATACTTCATGGTCTTAAGTCATAAGTATTACTTCCTCAATACTATTTTAGAATCCTTAGACCTTATGTCTTCATTGATTCTAGTATGAATGGAGCCACGTTTTGACTCAGTCGGACGTTAGTTGTAACGAGTAATCAATACGACCGAGATCGGATGTAGTGTCCTATCATAGCTTGAATGTGAGAGACATTGTAAGGAATTTGTCCCTCTCTATTATTAGAGAGAGATATCCATGGGCCCCTCGATAGGGAAAAGATCTGTTTAAATGCATGGCCAGTGCTTTCAAATGTATTTGATAAAGTGGTTATCAAATGCTATTTGTTGAAACAGTCTACCTGGAGATCGAGCATAAATATAATTAAGCTTAATAAGGGTGACGACCACCATGCCTTATGCTTAATTGGGATATCGCGAGACAAAGGGATTAAATAGTGGATTGATATTAGGTTCCGTTGTATATTCATTCACTTTGGGTAGTCACAATGTCCTGCTAGGGACCGCTTGTGATTTATGGACTCACACTACTACTAAGTGTGTCTTCATTGCCATTGTGAGATGAACCTACAGGGTCATACGCATAGACGAGCTAACGAGCTTCATGTCCAGATTCAATGAATCTAGAATGTGTCTAGGTTCATTGTATCTGACATTTGTCTTTCTGAAAATAATAAAGTGTTTATTATTCGAATTAGAGATAGGGGCAATTTTGGTATTTTACTATAGCTGGGATTACGTGGGAGTTATTATCCGATAAGGACTCCCACTACCAGCGAAAGTCTAGGGAACGTGGGATTTCTGAGACTCCCACTGCCGAGAGGAGTTGAGGATGTGAGAGTTAGTTATGGGAACAAACTCTCACACCCTATATAATGACCTCTTGGCCGAAACCCTAGGTAATTAACACTTTCAGCCGAAATACCTAAGAATCCTGGAAATAGTTTTCAGCCTCTCCCTTTTCTCTCTAATTCCCGAAACCCAGAAAAACGAAGAGCTAGCAATCGCTGCCCGTTTCGTCGCGTGGATACCGGTAGAGGGACTTTCCGCAAAGGGAGATCAATTGGTGGCAGATTAGCATCTAAGAAACATCATCCTCCATTCAAGAAGTAGCTTCTTGAATCCAAGAAAAGTAAGTTTTTCGCTGTTTTTCGATTCGTTTATGTATGAGCGGATCCTTCAGGGGAGGATCCATGGGTGTTTGGAACGAGTTTCCGCCCATGAATCCCTTCACATATCGGACCTATTATGCATCACATCGTCTAGCATTCAGTATACCGTAGAATTATAAAGGGGCTATTAAATGAATGGTGAAACAAAATTGAATTCCTGAAACCATAAATCATAATAATTGAGGAAAACTGCAAATGTTAAGAGGAAGAAAAATATTACCTTGTTCATAAGGTTCACTTTTTGCTCTGCTGGAAATGAAGCCTAGATTAAAAAACAAGAATGCTTAATATCATTTAAATTTTTTTGGTTGGTTGTTGTTGGGCCATGTGTCATTTGAAATTTCATAAAGAAATTCTACTTTCAATCTTATTATTTATGGCAAGAATAGTTCATCTTCATTGAAATCTAATGTAAAATTTTCCAACGGGATGACTCATGTTTGGTACAAGATGTATAAAAATGGTAAATAATTAGAGCATAGAAAAGAAATGTTCCTCATTTAAAAACATGGTAAAGTATCCAGCTCTTCCTAACGATTACGTCTGTTTGGTATGTCATGTTTGGTATGTCCCCGGGTGATAGCAGTAACTTGGCGGGAAGTCAAGATCCGATTATTCTAAATGTTGATGGGGCCTCTTAAGGGTAAAACACAAGAGGGGGGGGGGGGGGGTGAATTGGGTTTTAACTAAACTTACTAAATTTTTCGATTCTTTGCAATACTATTGGAAGTTTGAGCAAGAAGAATAAAAGAAATGCAAAACCCAATCAACAAGACAAAGGATTTAGAGTGGTTCGATTCACTTAGAATCTACATCCACTACCTTGAGCCGCACCCAAGGATTTGCAACAACTTCACTAAGAAGATTTTACACTTGTGGCTAACTCACTAAGAGTTTTACAAACACAACCACAATACCAAGAAACTCACTAAGAGCTTGCCCACACTAAGTAGGACTTTTACAACAATTACCCAATCACAAAGAAAGGGAGAAATGAATGTTTAATACAAAGAATATTCACTCTTCTAAGTGAAAGATTAATACCTTTGAAGTACAAGAATTGTTGCTCTTTAGAACATATGAATTCCACTCTTTGTCTTGCTTTTGAAAGATTGCTCTTGAATGATTTAGATCATGGAAATGAAGAGCATTTACTTTGAGAGTGTTTAGACTTGATAAGAAATCAATGTAAAATGTATTTTCAAGTCTTGGAATGTTTCTCTAGCTTTGGAGTATTTATACATTTCAAATTTGGCTGAAAATCGAGTCTCCAACGGTCAAAAAACGGCTAGTAAAAACAGAGTTCGGTGGACCGAACAGAGCAGTTTGGATCCACTATGCCCAGGGTCGGTCGACCGACCTCCCCTATGGTCGACCGAACCACATTATCAACCTTCTCAGTTTCTGCTCGGTTGATCCGAGCTTGAGCTCGGTTGACCGAACTTCCAAGCTAATTTTTCACACGTTTTGAAATCTTTTGAAGTCTAAAAAGGTTTTCCTAAAAGGTAACAAGTAAGAACACTTGGAAAACTTTTCTGAAAGACTTATCTATGAAATCAAAGGCTTTTTGGATAAGAACACGTGTAAAGATCATTTTGAAACTTAAGCCTTTTGAAAACGTGTTTATGAAAACATGCAAGACTTGAGTGTAGAGCTTATGTTCATGAGAGCTTTGGTTAGAGCTTTATAAGATAACTACTTATAACGACAAAGCTAATCTAACCAAACCTAAGTCTTCAATCTTCAATCTTGATGAATGAGCCTTGCATATCTTTGAAACTTGATACCAATGGCTTTCAATGGCTTGATTGAAGTACTTAGAGCTTCCATAAAGAGTTCCGATATTCTATCACAAAGATATAAACATTAGACACAACATCAAGTGTTTGTCCATTATCAAAAACTAAGTTCGATCGCCCTTAGGGCTAACAATCTCCCCCTTTTTGATTATGTCAAACTTGATGTAATTAGATAGGATATGGACAATATTAAGTACAAGGAAGCATGGCAAAAGGATATAAGAACAATTAAGTGTAAAGCTAAGTGCTTATAAGATAAACCAAGATAGAACGAGAAACATAAGCACTAGCATGTTAAGTTCTTATGCCATATACATTAGGGACTCTTTGAAGAGCCCTATTTCCCAACCAACCTCCTTGCCTCCTTCCTTCCATATAATATGTTTTGAGACATAAGATATATAAAAAGCTACCCCTCAAAACATGCCGGAAAGGATGAAAAACATGATTAATACACCAAGATTAATACATCATTTTTCTCCCCCTTTGGCATAATCAAAAAGACTTCAAACTCCTAATGGTGTACTAGCAAAAACATAAACAGTTCATAGCACAAGCAAAGTTAATACACCAATATTCTGAAGAATGATCTTTTTGAATAAGCTTGGTTGATTTCAAAATACAAAGAATCCATAATGACAGACAAATAAAAAGATGGTCAATTATGGTCCAAAAAGAATATCAACCTAAGCTAAAAACATAGGAGATAAGGAATATAACCTTTAAGCACAATCTCCCCGTTTATCAAACATACGATGTTAGCTATTTGAGATAAAACCAAGTTTGATACAAAATGACCAATTTTAAAACATGATACCAATTGTAAATATAGCCAATTGTAAAACACGTTTGAAAATATAGCTAACAAGGTACAAGTGGAAGTGATACCATGCATTATAAGATAAGCACACGTATCATAACCAAAAGAAGTAGAGGAAGTATAAGATAGCACTTGGAGTACATTCCTCTAATAGGTTAATGGTTAGCTAAATGAGTGTAACAACTCTTAAAGTGATACTAACCAAAAACCAAAATGAGATCACAAAGAATAAGAAAATGAAGAATAAGATCTCAAGGTTATTAAGGAAGAGTATATGTGATACCAATTGAAGACATTTATAACACATATAACTTCCAAAAAAAAAACTTACACAAGTTGGCTATAAGATATAAAAGATGAAAAGCAAGCCAACAAGTGATGTGATGATGTAAAATAAAAACAATTGAGCATACATCACATATTTTGAGGGAGGTATGAGTTGAAAACATTTGAAAAACTCCCCCTTAGGTTGTGCCACTTCCAAACACTCAAATAGACACAACCCATGGCATAATCAATGCCAAAATCACAGTTTATATCCTAAGTCAAGCATCTAGACGATCAAATAGACACAACCCCTATATGCAATGAAGATCAAGGAAAAAAAACTGAGCATAGCATATACAAACTCCCCCAAAGCATAAAACACTACATAATAGAGGGGAGGGGGTTTTAAAAGGAGATTTCATCACAAAGATCAACTCATTAAGCACACTAATAACATGCTCAAGAACAATCAAAACATATGAAGAGCAAAACATGTTATTAAATCTCCAAGATGCCCATTTCAAGAACAATTGAACATTATATGGAAAGTAAGATCAATAATTGTTCAAGGAAATGAAAGAGATTGAGTTTAGGAATATCTCATTGAATTTGATGAATGCTTTTGCAATTTGAGTTTCTTCAATGAGTTCTTTGAGCTTCTCAATCCCTTTTTGTTTTATCATACTCATCTTTAGCTTTTGACTCTTTTGTTGGAGTCATAGCTCACTTGTGCCATTCCTTGTAGTTCATATCTTCTTCTTGAAGCTTAGAACTCTTTGTTACCTTTGCTTTCTTACCAAGTGATGAAGATATTGGATTGACACTTTTGGCTCTTGTCATCACTTGATGCTTTTCTCTTTGTATTCAAGCAACTTGGTTCTCCAATTGATTACCATATGAGTATTGAGAATCCAAGTGTTAAGGAGTGCTTTTGAATTTCTTCCTTTGGCACATCTCCTTTAACTAGCACTTCTTATTCTCCGGTTATGTGACAAGATCATACACATTGAAACAACATAGAACCGGAGCTTCCCTTAAACTAATGAGAACCTATAAACTCAAGGGAAGAGTAACTTTTGGTACCCACTTTTGTTTGGGTCCATGGGGGTTAGTTGAAATACGTTTAACTTTCCAAATGGTTTTTACCCCTTTTTCAATCTTCTTCTTAACATGGCATCTAGCATTAGTATGACCATGTTTTCCACAATACGTGCAACAAATGTGTGGCTTAGAAGAATTGTGAACATGCTCATGATATCTAATTTGCCTATGTGAGGTACTAGCATGCACAAAGTGATTCTTAGGCAACTTAGAAGAGCTAACATGATCAATGTGATTAGCATTATAACCAAGACCATGTTTAACATTTGAAGCACGTTGCACACTAAGAATTTGATCAAGATTTTTCTTCCCCTTAGAAAAGTTATCAACAAGAAGGGTAAGGTCATTTAATTTGTTCTTCAAAAGATCAAATTCAACAAGCTTGTTTTCAAGAGATGACAATTTATTACAAGCTTCTATGTATTGTAATGAAGATGTATTGCTAGTAGTAATGAGACTTTCATTTTCACATTTCAAGCAATTAACATCATCACACAACTTCTTATTTACATCAATCAACTTAGCTCTTTCATCAAGCAAAGATTCAATTTTAAGCTTCATATCTTTGTTTTGCTTTGCACATTTAGTCAATTGATCATACATATCTATTAAAAGCTCATTAGGATCATCCTCATCATCATCATCATTATCATTATAAGAATTTGAAGGAGAGGGAGAAATATGTACCTCATTACCAAAAGCCATGAAGCAAACATTTGCATTTTCATCTTCTTCTTCATCACCACTCCCTTCTTGATCCCAATGGCTTAGCATGCCCTTGAAATTCTTTGGTTTAAAGAATTTTTTCTTTTTGTATTCCTTGGGCTCTTTTTCTTTGGTGGCGGGGCATTCTCCTATGAGATGTTGATCACTTCCACATTCATAGCATTTCATCCCATGAGGATTTTGTTTTCTTCTATTTTGGAAATGTTTTCTTCCTTTCCCGGAAAACATTTTCTTCATGCGCTTTACCACAAACTCCATGGTCTCATCATCAAAGTTGATGTCTTCTTCATCACTTGAATCATTGGAATCATCAATATCAAGAATAGCCTTTAAAGCACCACTCACTTTTGCCCTTTCAAGATGCTCATTCTTTTTGTGTGTGAGCTCATAAGTGAGAAGAGAACCAATGAGCTCCTCCGTTGGATAAGTCTTCAAATTCTTTGCTTCTTCAATCACAAGAGCTTTTCCTTCCCAACTTTTAGGAAGTGAGTTGAGAATCTTCCTATTCATTTCACCCATAGAATATTCCTTTCCATAGGATCTCAACCCATTGACAATATTTGTGAATCTAGTGTTCAACTCATTGATAGTTTCATTTGTCTTCATAGAGAAAAGCTCATATTCCCTCACAAGCATGTTGAGCTTTGATTCTTTGACTTGATTAGTCCCCTCATGGGTGACTTCTAAGATTCTCCACATCTTGTGAGCGGAATTGCTTCCACGTACCCTATTGTACTCATCCGGATTAAGAGCACAACTAATGATGTTCATAGCTCGATAATTGAGAGTCATTTTCTTGGACTCATCTTGATTAAGCTCATTGCCCAATTTTGGAACTTGAACACCATTCACCTCTTTCATAGGAACATAAGGACCTTCTTCAAAAATCTTCCATAAAGAGTAGTCTATAGAGCACACATAGATTTTGAAACGGTCTTTCCAAGCATTAATATTATTTCCATCAAAGAGAGGTGGTCTATTTGTGGAAGATCCCTCTTGGTAAGCTAAAGCGGAACAACCGGCCATTAATCTTTTCTTCAAGCGATTAAGCTAAAGATGAAGACGAGGCTCTGATACCAATTGTAAAACACAAGAGGGGCGGTGAATTGGGTTTTAACTAAACTTACTAACTTTTTCGATTCTTTGCAATACTATTGGAAGTTTGAGCAAGAAGAATAAAAGAAATGCAAAACCAAATCAACAAGACAAAGGATTTAGAGTGGTTCGATTCACTTAGAATCTACATCCACTACCTTGAGCCGCACCCAAGGATTTGCAACAACTTCACTAAGAAGATTTTACACTTGTGGCTAACTCACTAAGAGTTTTACAAACACAACCACAATACCAAGAAACTCACTAAGAGCTTGCCCACACTAAGTAGGACTTTTACAACAATTACCCAATCACAAAGAAAGGGAGAAATGAATGTTTAATACAAAGAATATTCACTCTTTTAAGTGAAAGATTAATACCTTTGAAGTACAAGAATTGTTGCTCTTTAGAACATATGAATTCCACTCTTTGTCTTGCTTTTGAAAGATTGCTCTTGAATGATTTAGATCATGGAAATGAAGAGCATTTACTTTGAGAGTGTTTAGACTTGATAAGAAATCAATGTAAAATGTATTTGCAAGTCTTGGAATGTTTCTCTAGCTTTGGAGTATTTATACATTTCAAATTTGGCTGAAAATCGAGTCTCCAACGGTCAAAAAACGGCTAGTAAAAACAGAGTTCGGTGGACCGAACAGAGCAGTTCGGATCCACTATGCCCAGGGTCGGTCGACCGACCTCCCCTATGGTCGACCGAACCACATTATCAACCTTCTCAGTTTCTGCTCGGTTGATCCGAGCTTGAGCTCGGTTGACCGAACTTCCAAGCTAATTTTTCACACGTTTTGAAATCTTTTGAAGTCTTTTGAAGTCTAAAAAGGTTTTCCTAAAAGGTAACAAGTAAGAACACTTGGAAAACTTTTCTAAAAGACTTATCTATGAAATCAAAGGCTTTTTGGATAAGAACACATGTAAAGATCATTTTGAAACTTAAGCCTTTTGAAAACGTGTTTATGAAAACATGCAAGACTTGAGTGTAGAGCTTATGTTCATGAGAGCTTTGGTTAGAGCTTTATAAGATAACTACTTATAACGACAAAGCTAATCTAACCAAACCTAAGTCTTCAATCTTCAATCTTGATGAATGAGCCTTGCATATCTTTGAAACTTGATACCAATGGCTTTCAATGGCTTGATTGAAGTACTTAGAGCTTCCATAAAGAGTTCCGATATTCTATCACAAAGATATAAACATTAGACACAACATCAAGTGTTTGTCCATTATCAAAAACCGAGTTCGATCGCCCTTAGGGCTAACAATATATCTATCGGGAGGCAAACAAGGTCGCGGATAGTCTTGCAAACGAAGCTTGTGACTCCAAGACCTCTCAAAATTTCCACCAACTTAATTCGCTGCCCCATCTTATTCGAGGTTTATGTCGACTAGATGCGGAGGGCGTTGCTTATATTAGAAAGATTAAATCATAGAGTTTATTTGGTTTTCACTGTTTTTACTTTTCATAAACTCTTTAGCATCTTAGATTTGAGAATACTAGTATTGTTTAGCCGGTTCGTTTTACTGCTTTGCATACTAGTGTAGTCATATTTTTGTTTCATCCTTGATCATATGTATAAATGATTAAGGTTGCACTTTTTTCATATTGTATTCGGGAGGTTAGGACTTAAGTCCCCCTCTCATCACTTACTGCCGATTTGGCTTTCAATTAATAAAACGGGGGTCTCCCCCACCACGCTGGTGGCTTTATTAAAAAAAAATATATATATATATATAGCCATTAACCAAACTGCCACAAGAACCAAAAGCAGCTAGGTTTAAGTATTCCTTGGGCAACAATATGAATTGGTTAGCATTATGGGAGCAAGATACACATGTGTAATACCATTCGACATCTACTAATTCTATACGAATATACTTTATTTGTTGAATTCTTAGGAACTTAGGGATTCTAATCGGACCATGATATGGAAGAACGTATGGATTCACAAAAGAGTATATGTAAAAAGTATTTCAAATGATTTATTAACAACTTTCATACTTTACTCTAGTCATTGTCAGTGTAGAAAATATGGATAATTTAAAAATAATAGTGTGGTGATATATAAAGAATCCTAGTAGGTAATAAATAGACAATAAATAATAATATTACTGGAATGGTTATCAAGATATGATTTTCCCATTATGCTTATTAATTTTATTTTATTTTTATTTTTATTTTTATTTTTTTTAGGAAAGCCACCTGTAATGGTGGGGGGTTTGGCATGGACCCCTACCCGTTTATTAATGATGCCAGGAATAGGCCGATAAAAGTACAGAGAGGGGGACTGAAGCCGAAACCTCTAAGTAGGTGGAAACAAATCCACTTCATACAAACAGTACTATGCAAGAAACTGATACATTTATCATATGAATCAGGTGATACAACGCTGCCTAAATGAAGTAGTATGCAAAGCGATTACATCCATGAATATTTGGGGACGTCCCCGATTCAATGGATATAAGATAACTACAATGCCAAAAAAATAAAGGAGAAGTAAAAAGCAAGAAAAGTTAAAAGAAAAACCTATGATGTGCGCCTCAAATAATGGTACCACTCTGATAAAGATGACACAAACCCCGAACTGAGGGCGGGAGCATTTGGAAAGTCGCATAAGTTGAAGATCGTTACTCATCACAGGCAATATTAGCTAAACTATCTGCCACTTTGTTAGCTTCTCGAAAAATATGATGAACTGTATTCGAACCAAGAAGCTTTAAAAGTTGTTGAAAAAGTCCATCCAATCGCCAAGCATTTACTCTTCGAACTTTGATAGAATCACTCAGAAACTTCGAATCCGTCTGAATAAAAATTGTGAAAACCCTAAATCAATAACAAACCGGGTCCCAAAAATCATTGCTTCTATTTCGGCTACGGAATTGGTAAGACATTGCCCCAAAAAGGCCACATAGGCCCCAATAAACTCTACATTATACCGCCTTAAAACACCACCACCTCCTGCAATGCCTGGATTACCTCGAGAAGCCCCATCTATATTCAAAATGAGGGCAGCTCCACTGCCCATCCACCTCACTGACCTTACTGCCGAGAGACTGCCTTGGGCAGATAAATTTGGCGCGGATGTAGTATGGAACAAATTCAAAAGTCCCGAATTTTTTAAGATGGGTATAATAAAATATTCCATCTCTTTAAGCAAACTACGCCCATTAGAATGTGCTCCATCAAACACAAAACGACATCTACTACGCCATAGAAGCCAACAAACACTAGCAATAACAATAGTATGAATATCATGCCACTTCCCCTTCCCCTTCCACCAAAAAAATTTAACCAATTCCAGAAAAGAAGAATACCTTATGTGATCCAGACATATGCCGACCGAAGCTAGCGCTCGCCTCCATAGTAATTTGGCTAAAGTACATTCTAAGAAGATGTGGTCAAAAGTCTCATCTCCCCGTCCACATTGGCATTGTGAAGCTAGAGAAACTCCCCATTTCCTTCGAATCTCATCTAAAGCTAAAAATCTGTTAAGAAGACGCCACATAAATAAACGCAAGAAAAGAGGCATTACCTTATTCCAAATATAACGGCGAGAGCATTGTAGAATTCCATGGTGTTGTATGAGTTTCAAAACAGAGGTGATCGTGAAGCGCCCATTAGTTTCTAACTTCCAAACATATACATCATGGCCCGGATGTAACAACGGTTGAGGCAGTAGCCGATTTTTATCAAAAGTGAGGAGCCGCCTAGTCTCCAAAGTCCATCCGTCCTCCGCAATGTGCTCATAAGTATGAGATGAATCCCCGGGTAGACCAAGTATCTCTCTTAGGCAGCCTTGAAGTGTGATATCGTCATGCCAAAATGAAGAATTTTCTTCCCGGATCAAGACTCCAATGTCGTACTCCGCAGAGGCTCTAGCCACCAACATTCGCCTCCATGCCGGAGAATCAAATGAGGTTTGTTGAACCAAGGATGGGTGTTGGTTATTAGAACAATATTTATCTTGCAGAAAAGATCTCGAAAATGAGTCCGTGGTCCTGAAACGTCACCAAAGTTTATATGAGAAAGCAGTTTGAAAAAAGTTTAGAGAGAAAAGACCCAAACCATTTTGATCGGTATTTCTACAAATGCGGTCCCAAGACATCCAATGTCGCCGCTCGCCAAACTCCGTCTTGCCCCATAAAAAATTGGAAAGGATCCTCTCAATATCATCTGTAAGCCCTAAGGGCGAACAAACTCAGTTTTTGATAATGGACAAACATTTGATGTTGTGTCTAATGCTCTCAATCTTTGTGATAGAATATCGGAAGTCAATATGGAAGCTCTAAGTACTTCAATCAAGCCATGATCAAGATTCAAAGTTATACTTAAAGGCACATCTCGTCGAGACTGAAGATTGAAGACTTAGGTTTGGTTAGGATAGCTTTGTCTTTATAAGTCTTTATCTTATAAGCTCTAACCAATGCTCTTAATGAACATAAACGTACAACACTCTAGTCTTGCATGGTCATAAACACATTTTCAAAAGGCTAAGTTTCAAAAGGATTCTTATATGTGTTCTTATCTCAAAAGCCTTTGATTTCAAAGTCTAAGTCCTTTAAAATGGTTTTCCAAATGTTCTTACTTGTTACCTTTTGGGAAAACCTTTTAGACCTCAAAAGATTTCAAAAGTAGTGAAAAATCAACATCTCTCATACTCAGGAAAGTCGGATCATCCGAGCTCTCCTCGGATCGACCGAACCGAAACAGAGAGTTGAAGCTTTTGGAACTAGCTTATTTCGGTCGACCTAGGGTTGAGTTCGGTCGACCTAATCAAGGTCGGATCAGCCGAGGTCCAAGTTCGGTCAACCGAACTCCTCTGATACTAACCGTTATATGACCGTTGCAGACTCGTTTTTTCAGCATATTTTGAAATGTATATAAGCTCTAAAGCTGTAGAATGACTCCTGAGGCTTGCACATCAAATATACATTGATTTCTTAACAAGTCTTAAACACTCTCAAAGTAAATGCTCTTCATCTCTATGATCTAAATCATTCAAAAGTGATTTTTCTAAAGCAAGACAAAGAGTGTGCATCTTATGTTCTAAGAGCTGATTATTCTTGTACTTCAAAGGTATTTATCTTTCACTTAGAAGAGTGAACAACCTTTCTCTTAATCCATCTCAATCCCTTTCTTAGTGATAGGGTTATTGTTGTATTGAAAGTCCTACTTAGTGTGGGCGAGGTCTCTTATTGAGTTGATGTATTGTGGTTGTCTTGTAAAACTCTTAGTGAGTTATCCACAAGTGTAATATCCTTCTTAGTGAAGTTGTTGAAAATCCTTGGGCGCGGCTCAAGTAAGTGGATGTAGATTCTAAGTGAATCGAACCACTATAAATCCTTTGTCTTGTGATTGGTTTTCGTTTTGCTTTTACTCATCTTGCTCAAACTTACACTAGCCTTGCTTAGATTCGGAAAAGTTTACAAGATTGATTGAAAACCCAATTCACCCCCCCCCCCCCCTCTTGTGTTTTACAATTGGTATCAAAGCCTCGTCTTCACCTTTAGCTTAATCGCTTGAAGTAAAGATTATGGCCGGAAATTCCGCCTTAGCTTTCTTAGAGGGTCTTCCACCAATAGACCACCACTCTTTGATGGAAACAACTATAATGCTTGGAAAAACCGATTCAAGATATATGTGTGCTCCATAGATTATTCTTTATGGCATATATTTGAAGAAGGTCTATATGTACCTATGAAAGTGGTGGATGGTGTTCAAATTCCAAAGTCGGACCGTGAGCTAAATGAAGTTGAGTCCAAGAAAATGACTCGAAATTATAAGGCAATGAACATTCTTAGTTGTGCCTTGGATCAAGATGAATACAACCGTGTCCGTGGAAGCAAATCCGCCCACACTATGTGGAAAGTGCTTGAAGTTACTCATGAAGGCACAAATCAAGTCAAGGAGTCAAGGTTGAACTCTCTAGTTAGAGAATATGAGTTATTCTCCATGAAGCCAAATGAATCAATCAATGAGATGAATACTAGATTCACCAATGTGATAAATGGCTTGAAGTCCTATGGTAAAGAGTACACTATGGGTGAGATGAATAGGAAGATTCTGAATTCTCTTCCTAAAAGTTGGGAAACAGAAGCTCTTGCCATTGAAGAAGCCAAGGACTTAAAGACATATTCAACGGAGGAACTTATTGGCTCTCTACTCACCTTCGAGATGAAGAAAAGGAAAAATGTTCCTAGAAAGGGTATTGATCTTGATTTCATCATTAATCATGAAGAGGAAGAGAAATTGTTCTTTAATCTCAAAAACTCAAAGTGCATGTTAAGCCTTTGGGATGAAGAAGGAAGTGATGATGATCAAGAAGAAAAAGACCACATGTGTCTTATGGGATTTGGTAATGAGGTACATCTTTCTCCCTCCACTTCAAATTCTTATGATGATGATGAGGATGATCCTAATGAGCTTTTATGTTATATGTATGATCAATTGAAAAAATGTGCAAAGCAAAACAAAGATATGAAGCTTAAAATTGAATCTTTGCTTGAAGAAAGATCTAAGTTGTTTGATGAAAATAAAAAGTTGTGTGATGATGTTAATTGCTTGAAATCCGAAAATGAGAGTCTTATTACTACTTGTAAAACATCTTCATTACAATACAAAGAAGCTTGTGTTAAATTGTCATCCCTTGAAAACAAACTTGTTGAGTTTGATCATTTGGAGAACAAAGTTAATGACCTTACCCTTCTTGTTGAAAACTTTACTAAGGGTAAGAAAAATCTTGATCAAATTCTTGGTATGCAACGTGCTTCTCATGATAAACATGGTCTTGGTTATATTGCTAATCATGTTATTATTTCTAGCTCTTCTCATATACCTAAGAATCATGTTGCGAATACTAGAACGCCACATAGGGCAAATAGAGTTGTTAAGTATGTTCACAAATCTTTTGAGTCACATATTTGTTGCACTTATTGTGGAAAATATGGTCACACTAGTATTAGATGTTATGTGAAGAAAAAGATTGAAAGGGGAGTAAAACCCATTTGGAGAGTTAAGCATACTTCAACTAACCCCCATGGACCCAAACAAAAGTGGGTACCAAAAGTTACTCTTCCTTTGCTCTTATAGGTTCTTGTAAGTTAAAGGGAGGCTCCGGCGCTATAATGTCTCAATGTGTATGATTGTGTCACATAACCGGAGATGCCTCATTAGTCAAAGAAGTGGAACCTATCTATGAAGGTTATGTCACATTTGGGGACAAAAAGAAGGGTAGAATCCTTGGCATTGGAAATGTTGGTAAAGGTTCTTCAACTCTTATTAAGCATGTTCTTCTTGTTGATAGCCTCAAATATAAATTGTTTAGTATTAGCCAACTTTGTGATAATGGTTTTGATGTTATGTTTAGCATAGAGGCTTGCTCTATTGTTGATAGCTCTTCTTATGATAAAGTCTTTGTTGCTATTATAACCGGTAATGTTTATATGTTGTCATTGGATGATCGTGTTGCATGCGATTTTAAATGCTTATCCATAAATGAAGATGATGCATTCTTATGGCAACGTAGGCTTGGTCATGTGAGCATGGATCTCTTAAATACTTGGTATCAAAAGTGAAATATGAGAAAAACCGTCTTTGTGATGCTTGTCAATTTTGAAAACCTTTTTGAGCTTATCTTTGGAAAAATACTCTCAATCTCATATTTCAAAGTTTTTGGTTGCAAATGATTTGTGCTCAACACTAAAGATAGCCTTGGAAAATTTGACAAGAAATCCGATGAAGGAATATTTCTTGGCTATTCTTCAATCAAAAAGGCTTATAGGGTATATAATAAAAGAACTTTGTGTATTGAAGAATCCATGCATGTGTCTTTTGATGAATCTAACGTCTACTTGCCTAGAAAAGATGATGATGTTATGGGTATACCCTTGGAAAGTGTAAATGAAATCCATCAAGCTCCTATGTTGGATGATAATTCCAAGGATAAGGAGGACATTGAAACTACTCTAGATGATCACCAAGTCACTCAAAGCAATGATCCTTCAACAAATGAGCTACCAAAGGATTGGATATAGAAGCAAGGTCACCCTCAAGAGCAAATCATTGGTGATTCATCCGTTGGCGTCAAAACAAGGCGGTATTTCTTAGATAATCTTGCTTTAATTTCTTCTATAGAACCTAAGAACATTCATGTAGCTTTAAGTGATTACCTTTGGTTTTTGGCTATGCAAGAAGAACTTAATCAATTTGAAAGAAATCAAGTTTGGACTTTTGTCCCTAGACCTCTCGGGGATATTATAAGAAACTAAGCTAGACTTGTTGCCCAAGGATTCAATCAAGAGGAGGGCATTGATTTTGAGGAAACTTTTGCCCCCGTAGCTAGACTTGAATCTATTAGAATGCTTCTTGCTTTTGCTTGTTATAAAGGTATTAAACTATTTCAAATGGATGTGAAAAGTGCTTTTCTAAATGGGTTTATTGAGGAGGAAGTTTATGTTGAACAACCTCCCGGTTTTATGCATGAAAAATTTCCAAACCATGTTTACAAACTTACAAAAGCTATGTATGGTTTAAAACAAGCTCCTCGTGCTTGGTATGAGCGTTTGAGCAAGTTTCTCATTTCTATTGGTTTTTTAAGAGGTCTTGTTGACACCACCCTTTTCATAAAAACAAATGCATCTCATGACATCTTACTTGTACAAATATATGTTGTTGACATTATTTTTGGCTCAACTAATGAAGTGCTTTGTGAAGAATTTGCCAAACTAATGCAAAATGGATTTGAGATGAGAATGATGGGAGAGCTCAAATACTTCCTTGGATTACAAAATCAAACATACAAATGAAGGAATTTTCATCAACCAAGCCAAGTACACTAAAGAACTATTTAAACAGTTTGGGAGAGATGGTGCAAAAGAAAGCAAAACTCCGATGAGTGCAACCATCAAGCTTGACAAGGATGAAAAAGGTAAACCGGTAGATGAAACAAGGTATAGAGGTATGATTGGTTCTCCTCTTTATCTTACCGGATATTATGTTTGCCATAATATGCTTATGTGCTAGATTCCAAGCATGTCCTAAAAGAATCGCATCTCATTGCCGTTACTCATTCGGATGCCGATTATCCTTGGAACTTTCTTTATTTTTGGAACCCTTATGATGTTTGAAATCTTTTTGATTATGCCAAAGGGGGAGAAAATATTGTTATCTTGATTATCCTTGCTTGTGCTTATTGTTATAAAAATCTTTTCCTGGCATGTTTTGAGGGGGAGCTCATTATATATCTTAACTCTCAAAACTCTCGTATGGAAGGAAGGAGGAAAGGAGGTTGGTTGGGAAATAGGGCTCTTCTAAGAGTCCCTAGATGCTATGGCAAATAGAAGTTATCATTCTAGTGCTTTTGTCTCCCAAGTTTTATCTTCTAAGCACTAGTATTTGTTCTTAGTTGATCTTTGTCTTTTTGCCATTCTTCCTTGTTCTTAATGTTGTCCATATTCTATCTTATTACATCAAAGTTTGTCATAATCAAAAAGGGGGAGATTGTAAGCCCTAAGGGCGAACAAACTCAGTTTTTGATAATGGACAAACATTTGATGTTATGTCTAATGCTCTCAATCTTTGTGATAGAATATCGGAAGTCAATATGGAAGCTCTAAGTACTTCAATCAAGCCATGATCAAGATTCAAAGTTATACTTAAAGGCACATCTCGTCGAGACTGAAGATTGAAGACTTAGGTTTGGTTAGGATAGCTTTGTCTTTATAAGTCTTTATCTTATAAGCTCTAACCAATCTTCTTAATGAACATAAACGTACAACACTCTAGTCTTGCATGGTCATAAACACATTTTCAAAAGGCTAAGTTTCAAAAGGATTCTTATATGTGTTCTTATCTCAAAAGCCTTTGATTTCAAAGTCTAAGTCCTTTAAAATGGTTTTCCAAATGTTCTTACTTGTTACCTTTTGGGAAAACCTTTTAGACCTCAAAAGATTTCAAAAGTAGTGAAAAATCAACATCTCTCATACTCAGGAAAGTCGGATCATCCGAGCTCTCCTCGGATCGACCGAACCGAAACAGAGAGTTGAAGCTTTTGGAACTAGCTTATTTCGGTCGACCTAGGGTTGAGTTCGGTCGACCTAATCAAGGTCGGATCAGCCGAGGTCCAAGTTCGGTCAACCGAACTCCTCTGATACTAACCGTTATATGACCGTTGCAGACTCGTTTTTTCAGCATATTTTGAAATGTATATAAGCTCTAAAGCTGTAGAATGACTCCTGAGGCTTGCACATCAAATATACATTGATTTCTTAACAAGTCTTAAACACTCTCAAAGTAAATGCTCTTCATCTCTATGATCTAAATCATTCAAAAGTGATTTTTCTAAAGCAAGACAAAGAGTGTGCATCTTATGTTCTAAGAGCTGATTATTCTTGTACTTCAAAGGTATTTATCTTTCACTTAGAAGAGTGAACAACCTTTCTCTTAATCCATCTCAATCCCTTTCTTAGTGATAGGGTTATTGTTGTATTGAAAGTCCTACTTAGTGTGGGCGAGCTCTCTTATTGAGTTGATGTATTGTGGTTGTCTTGTAAAACTCTTAGTGAGTTATCCACAAGTGTAATATCCTTCTTAGTGAAGTTGTTGAAAATCCTTGGGCGCGGCTCAAGTAAGTGGATGTAGATTCTAAGTGAATCGAACCACTATAAATCCTTTGTCTTGTGATTGGTTTTCGTTTTGCTTTTACTCATCTTGCTCAAACTTACACTAGCCTTGCTTAGATTCGGAAAAGTTTACAAGATTGATTGAAAACCCAATTCCCCCCCCCCTCTTGTGTTTTACCTCATCGAGTACCTGTTTTAGCGGTCTAGAAGCTGCTAAGATATGTAAGGTCATAGTAGTTAGCACAAATCGGATCAAGGTGAGACGCCCACCCATACCGAGCAACTTACCCTGCCAACCCGCCACTCGAGAGGTCAGACGGTCAACCAAGCTCGAGAAATAAGTGATCTTTAAACGGCCCGGGAAGATAGGGTAACCCAAATAAGTGAGAGGAAAAGAGCCCTGGGAAAAGCCGGTGACCCGAATTAACATTTGAATTTGCCTGGGTGTCGTCCTTGTAGAGACATAAAAAGAGGATTTATTGTCATTGACTCGTTGACCCGAGCAAGCCTCATATTGTCGGATGTAGTGTATCAGTGACTGAAGCCCTCTTTTTCTGCCATTCATAAAGATAATCACATCATCTGCATAAGCTAAGTGAGAAACAAGAGTATTAGAGTGTGGCACCAGAAAAGGACCCATTGTTCCAGATCGAATAAGCCGATCCAACCCGCGAGAGAAAACATCTGCGGCTAAGATGAAGAGTAAAGGGGATAGAGGGTCTCCTTGCTTCACTCCCCTCCCTGAACGGAAGAAGTCGAAAGGAGAGCCATTAATGAGAACAGAAAACCAGTTATTATTGATTAGATTGCGAATCAAATGCAGAAAATGAGCACTAAAACCAAAACGAGCCAAAACATCAAGAAGAAAACCATGAGAAACTCTGTCCAAAGCCTTCATCATATCAAGCTTAATAACCATATTACCACCTCTAACTCTTTTGTTAATTAAGTTGATCATCTCCACAGCCAAAAGGACATTGTCAGTAATGACCCGCCCTTTCACAAAACCTGATTAATTACCACTAATAATATAAGGTAACAATTTCCCCAATCGATTTGCCATCACTTTAGAGATAATCTTACTAGAGAAGGTGCACAATGATATAGGGCGGAAATCACCAAAAGAGTTCGGATTATCAATCTTTGGAATAAGAACCAAAAAAGAGCTGGACATAGCACGAGGGAGGGGAAGACCAGCCCAGAAATCCCGCACTGCCTGAATAACATCATGTTTAATGACCTCCCAACAAACCTAGAAGAATCTTCTTGTAAACCCGTTGGGGCCAGCTGCACTAGAAGGACTCAACCCAAAAACAGCATCTCAGACCTCCATACCTGTGGGCAAGCAATCAAGAGAATTGTTAATTTCATTATTAACCAAGTGAGGTAATAAATCCAGTATCTGAGAGTCCTGACGAGGAGTTGGATCAAAAGCAAACAGTTGTTGGTAAAAATCAGCTCCAGCCGAGCCAATGGCGTCGGGGGAGAGAATTTTTGTAATCCGAAGTTTACTTTGACGGTTCCTGCAATAAGAATGAAAAAAATTAGTGTTACCATCACCATCTTTAAGCCATCGTTGCCTAGATTTCGGCCTCCAAAAAATTTCCTCAAATTCCAGATTACGAGCATGGTCATATCTTGCCCTTTTAAGATCCGCTTGCAAATGCGGGTTAGGGTCCGCATCATGTAAGGATTCCAGACTGGAAACCTCCCTTTCTGAGATCTGTATATTAGATTGAATATTCCCAAAAGTCTGCCGGTTTCATTCACTCAAAGCAATCTTTAATTTCTTTAACTTTGTCTGCAAAATGTACATACCTGAATTGTTGACCGCAATAGCCCAAGAAGTTTTAACATTATCAAGAAAAGTAGCATGTCTGATCCACATATCTTGAAATCGAAAAGCAGAACCGCCCCTGTCAACAGTCAACCGTATGTTAAGAAAAATGGGGCAATGATCTGAAACAGTACGAGGCAGATGTAAGGCGCTAGAGTGTTGGAAAAGAGAGTTCCATGACGTATTGACAAAAACGCGATCCAAACGCCTGAGAAGCGGTCGAATTCCCCCTCGGCACCATGTGAAGGGACTACCTGAGTAAGGAATCTCCATTAACTCACAATCCTGCACCATATCCCCAAATTCATTCATATGTAGCAAAGCTGGAACAGATCCTTGACTCTCCGAGACTCTCAGCACAACATTAAAGTCACCCCGAACGAGCCACGGCTGATAATATTGAGAGTGGAATGATCTTAAGTCGTTCCATAAATCTCTGCGCTGTAAATGAGAGCACTTGGCATAAACAAACGAGCAGAAAATAGGTGAGCCAGAAAAAGGAATTAATTTGACAATGAATCAGTTGCTCCTTTTCCCCCAAAATCAACAAATCCACTGAAACATCCCACATGATCCAGATTTTACTACATAAATTACCGTAACTAAAATTAAAGCCAATCCGCCGAGTATAAGTAGGTAGGTCCGCCAGGCCTATCATAGGTTCTAATATGACAATAAGAGTCAGATGATGTTCTCTTTTAAATTGCCTGATGTTAGAAACAGTGCTATCATTCGCTATTCCCCGAACATTCCAGATAATGGCATTCAATAAAACCACAAAAAGAAACCAAAATTAAAAGTAGCAAAAGCTAATTCGAACTAGGTGACGATCCCTTTTGAGCAAGTCTATGGGATCACCGCAAGGACAATTGAGATAAATCATTAATTTGTACCTCCTTACTTATTACAAAAGTAGTAAGATCAACAGAAACTTGATCAATGGGGGTAGGCTCGGCAATAGTGGAAGCCGTTTGATTTTCTGTTTCAGGCGGGTCTTGGTCATCCGGAAGGGCCGGGTCTTCTAAAATCACTTGTGAAGTGTCCCCTTGAATCGTAGTCTCCACACTCAAGGCAGCTACCGAAGCAGCAACAAATGGCGGTGGAACTGGCGGCAAAGGGGCTGAAACTGGCTGCAAAACAGGTAAAACAGGGGAAAACAGTGGTGATGCCAAAACAGGGGACAGTGTGGCTGTTTGGGGTGCTGCTTGAGTTGTTTCCACACTCAAGACAGCCACCGAGGCAGCATCAACTGGGGCAGAAACTGGCGCCAAAACAGGGGGAAAAAGGGAAGGCAGTGGGGCTGCCAAAACTGGGGACAGTGTGGCTGTATGGGGTGCTGCTTGAGTCGTTTCCACACTCAAGACAGCCACCGAGGCAGCATCAACTGGGGCAGAAATTGGCGGCAAAGGGGCAGAAACTGGCGCCAAAACAGTGGAAACAGGGGAAGACAGTGGGGCTGCCAAAACTAGGGACAAGGGGGCTGTTTGGGGGATTGCTAGGGTCGGCAGATGAACCGGTTGCCCAATGACATTCCCAAACTCAAATAATTGACTAATCATAATTTCACTAGGTTGAACCTGATCAACAACCCCATCTGCGGACTTACTATGTTTTCCATCAAGAACATGGTTTAAACATCCCACCCGAATGTCATCAATACTTTTACAAATGGGGTTTGCAAAGGATCTTTAGAAACGGGTGCATGTTCCTCTAAAATTGAAGTCTCTTCCGTTAAATTCATCCCAGACATTAGTGACGCAATCCGAAGTAATAGTAATAGGGGCTAGTGATGTACCTTTAACATTGATCGTGGCAGTCCGGGCTCTTGAATTTTACCCTTCTTACCCGCAATAATCCATTCTTGCCTTTCAGGATGTGTTACTTGTATACTTGAACTTAGATCCATTCTTGCCTAGCAAATTAATTGGAAAACACGAGTCCCATTATGCTTATTATGAGCTTTCTTCTGAGTAATTTTTTGCATAAGTCTTTTATGCTCTTCTTTGTCGTATGGCTTGCTCAGAATTCCTATAATCTGCACCCTAAAATTTGAACATACATTTGTCCTTGGTTTGGGAATGCTGCTAACAATCATACTTATCTCTTTTGGATATGACTTAATAAATGTAAAAAAAGAAAAGAAAGGAAATTACATAGGAAATAATTTGAACTAATGAAAATGAATGAAAGAAGAGAGAAGTAGTAATGAATACTTTGCCAAAATAGTATTCTCACAATTTAGTTTGTCATCAAAATGTCCATAATTTTAATTTCATTAATTTTAGTCAGATATCTTTTAAGTTTAACAAAAGTCTAGTCTCATTGCTTGCCCCGCTTAAACTCCATTTTGCTGCTCATGTACAGTTAGTTTTAAAGTAAAATTTTCATTTCGGGCCATCTCACTCCATATCATCTGGAGAAAAAATTGCTTGAGTCAGCAAATTTTCTCTTGAAAATAAAACCCATTCTAGCTTCGCCTGAGACTTTAAGCTAAATCCCGTGAGATAGACGGTGATAACTCTTTTCCTTTTTGTATACATAAAAAGACATGTGACTAAATTATACAAATAAAATATATGGCGCAGTTTGGAGACAACAAAAGTAGTTAGAAAAAATCTAAAATAAAATCAATCTAAGTGGCGCCTTACTCTCTCATTTGGTGGTTGGTCATGAATAAGATCTTTACACTTTCCATTATTGAACAAGAAGCGTTATTTGGCTGGGAACTTTGAAGATTCATATCTTCATACACTATTACAGTTAAGGAGTTCGAAGGTTGATAAATTGCATTAGAACCTTCAACCCTCATGTTTTCAAGGAACATTGAATATTCAGGATCGTCTTTAGGTTTTTTCCACTGAGTTTTGGAAAGACACACAAAATTTTCATGCCTTTCACCATCTGCTTCATAGTCCAGAAATGTTATAGGCTTTGATAACCCAGTTTCTTCGTTTGCTTGAAGTACATAAGAAGATCCATATTTCTTCAAATTACATAAAAACAACGCATAATTAGGATCATCGCCAGCATAAACAGGAAATTGAGGTTGAGAATCTTGACAAGTGGACATGTAATCATTTGTCATATATTTATCATAGCCATCTCTTGCATTTCCAATATATTCGTTTATTATCCGCCTCAATGATTTCTTGGAGAACTGCACACGCATTTTAGTGTTGGAAACATTCTCCTTAAAAACATTCAAATCATCAACAACATCATTTGAATTAGTAGAAGCCATTTTTACTCTTAGTCAAGCTAGAATGGAATTCAAAAGAAGGTACATCAAATTTTCCTCTTTAACCCACCGAAAAAAGTTCTATTCAAGTGTGGACCATTCAGAATTTAGAACTAAAAGTTCCTGCAATTCATAAAAATAATAATTATAAAAATCCTAGGATTGAGGAATCTACTATAACTTGAATAATGAAACTAAAAAATAAGTAGGAAAATTAAAACACAAAAAACAATCGAGTCTCAATTTGGATGGATTTTTACTAAGATTTATCAAAACAAATCGAGTTTTATGACGTTAATATCGGACCTATTATGCACCACATCGTCTAGCATTCAGTATACCGTAGAATTATAAATGGCTATACGTAATTAGAACAATAATTTGAATCTAAAAAAAAATTTAAAAAGGGGCTATTGGATGAATGGTGAAACAAAATTGAATTCCTGAAACCATAAATCATAATCATTGAGGAGATTTGCAAATGTTAAGAGGAAGAAAAAAATTACCTTGTTCATAAGGTTCACTTTTTGCTCTGCTGGAAATGAAACCTAGATAAACGCTAGAATGCTTTATCATTTATATCTTTTTGGTTGGTTGTTGTTGGACCATGTGTCATTTGAAATTTCATAAAAAAAAATCTAATTTCAATCTTAATCTTTATGGCAAGAATAATTAATCTTCATTGAAATCTAATGTAAAATTGTCCAACGGGATGACTCATATTTGGTACAAGATGTATAAAAATGGTAAATAATTAAAGCCTAGAAAAAAATATTCCTCATTTCAAAACATGGTACAGTATCCAGCTCTTCCTAACGGTTGCGCATGTTCACTAAACACTACAAATAAGTCAACTATTTGCGTCAGCTGTTATAAAAAAAACATTCAAAAACAAAAAGACGGACATAATCCGCACATGGTAGTGTCTTTTTGGGGGGGGGGAGTGGTTTGGCAAAGACGGACATAATCCGTCCTTACTAAAAGACGGATTCCGTGAATCTGTCTTCATTTGACGTGAAAATATTTTGACACATGTGACGAACAAATTCATTGAATTCGTCCTTCGAGTCCTAATATACTCCCCAATTCAGCATAATGCACTGCAAAACAACAAATACACAGCCTCATGTCGTCGCCGCAAAGAAAACGGATTTAAATAATATGTCATCCTTCTTCCTTTATTCCTAAATTTTAACATTCATCATTTATCTCCATCTCAAGTAATTTTCTTAGTCTCCATCTCAAGTAGTCCATTGCAGTTTTTCTTCTTTATTTCAAAAGTAAAGAATTTCTTAAAATCACATATTAAAGGAAAAAGATATCAACAGTAAGCTCATAACATTTAATTTCTTTTTAAATTATGTAATATTTCCTCACATTTACTACATCATTGTTTTTTTAAAGAATGCAACATAGACGTAAATGGTTCACGACAACTCTAAATTACATTTATGGAGAAAGGTTTGTTCATGGTAGTGTCATTTGGGGGAGGGATTGTTTTGACAATGACTGACAGAATCTGTTCTTAATGAAGGACGGATTTAGTGAATCCGTCTTCATCTGACGTGAATTTTTCGTGAATCCGTACGAATTTATGAAATTCATACTTCAAGCCCTAATATACTACCTAATTCAGCAGAATGCACAATAGAAACAACACACAAACACAACCTTCTCTCGTCGCCTCATATGGATTTCGCTTCTAGTTGTTGTCGCCCCTAAAAAAGACAGATTGCAACAATACGTCTTCATTCTTCCTTCATTCCCAAATTTTAACATCCATTAATCTCCATCTCCATCTCAAGTTATTTCTTTAGTCTCCATCTCAATTTTTTTAATTCTTAATTTTGTAAATTTGTTTTTATTATGTAATTTATGTTTTATGTTTATGTGTTTTTTAATTATGTAATTTATGATTAGATGGAGAAGGTGTCTATGACACGTGCGTCTGTCTATCCTGGACATCTAAACACGAATGTCTTATATCAACAAAGTGATCATCGTTCCAACACTATATGGGACGGTACAAATACAAAATTACCATAATGTGTAATTGAGAGTGGAATTAATCAGGAATTTTATTGGAATTTAATTAAGAATTTTATTGGGATTAGGAAAGTACCATAATAATAAATAAAAAAACAAAACAATCATTAGGGGATCGTGGGTTTTTGGGAACGGTGCAAAACAAAAACAAAAGAAAAGAGACGGATGTGCCGCAAGAAGCAGAGAGAGACAAATAGATTAAACATTTTCTGCCCAGAACTTCAGCAGGGCGATTGAGGGGGCTATCGGCGTCCGATTTTAACGCACATCATGTCAAAATGACCATGCTCGAGATACCTACGACTCAGCGCAGACGGATAATGATTCAGGATTCACAGCAGAACGTTATCGCCCCGCGAGTGAATCGGCCTAGGCTGATTTCGGGTTTACCTTTGTTTTTGCCTTCGTAAAGAGTATGGATCCACTCTCCCTGTTAATTTATGTCTGGATTTATGTATATGTTGGGTACTATTATGGTATTGTTTAGGAAGTAATTGTGCATGATTAATCGCATGAATTGTTGGAATTACACTCAATTGCATGTTTGTATTTATCGTTTGGATTATTGAATTTCTGCTTTTAATTGGATAATTTTCACTGTTTATACAATATGATGTTCAATCATTTGTTATACAATACAATACAATACAATATATATATATATATATATATATATATATATATATATATATATATATGTGTGTGTGTGTGTGTGTGTGTGTGTGGTGCCCTAGGACCATTAGCATATGTTGCACGTTTTATATCTTTTTGAACATGTCTTTTGAATAGTTAATTTTTCTTTTGAACATCAAATGTGTGATTTGATAGTAAAACTCATTAGCTTATGCAATTACTATTCTAGTTGTCCCTAATTTTATATAATGTTATTTACAATGAAATAAAACTAGTATGATGTATGATTGATGATTATGTTTTACTGATCATGTGTAATGGATACAAATCATATCATAGATGCATTACATTGGGATACATTGTATTGGACGTGATCCGTTAGGGAAGTAATAATTCATGGTTCTTTAGTCATAAGTATTACTTCCTCAATACTATTTTGAATCCTTAGACCTTATGTCTCCATTGTTTCCAGCATGAATGGAGCTACATTTTGACTCAGTCGGACGTTACTTTTAATCGAGTAATCAAAACGATTGATTATCGGATGTAGTGTCCTATCATGGCTTGAATATGAGAGGCATTGTAAGAGATTTGTCCCTCTCTAATATTAGAGAGAGATATCCATGGGCCCCTCGATAGGGAGGACTCTCTAAATGCATGGTCGTGCTCAAATGTATTCAATAAAGTAGTTAGTAAATACTATTTGTTGGAACAGTCTACCTGGAGATCGAGCATAAATATAATTAAGCTCTATAAGAGTGACGACTACCATACCTTATGCTTAATTAGGATATCGCGAGACAAAGGGATTAAATAGTGGATTGATATTAGGTTCCATCGTAAATTCATTCACCTTGGGTCGTCACAATGTCCTGCTAGGGACCGCTTGTGATTTATGAACACATACTACTACTAAGTGTGTTTTCATTACCATTGTGATATGAACATATGGGGTCACACGCATAGACGAGTCAACGAGCTTCATGTCCAGATACAATGAATCTAGACATGTGTCTAGGTTCATTGTATCTGACATTTATTTTTGCCAGAAGAGGTGGATAGGACGTGGGAGTGGTTCTTGAAACAAACTCCCACACCCTATATAAACTTCTCTTGGCCGAAACTCTTGAGACTAATGCTTCATCCGCAATAAAGAAAAATACACCCGAAATTAGATTTCTGGTTTTTCGACCTCTTTTTCTCTCTAGATTCCAAAACTCAAAAAAAACGAAGAGCTAGCACTCGCTGCTCATTTCATCGTGTGGATACCGGTTGGGAGTAATTCCGCAAGGGAGGACTGTGGTGGCAACAACACACATCCGAAGGACAGATTCTTTAGCCGAAAAATGTAAGTAAATTTTTCGCTGTTTTCGATTCATTTTGGTATGAGCAGATACTCATGGGTGTTTAGAACGAGTTTCTGCCCATGAATATATATATTTATATGTGTGTGTGTGTGTATTTTGAAACGTGTATCTGTGTTGTGAATTGTGGATAGTTGGGGATCATTATTGTACTTGTTTTATTATTGTCATTATTTGGGTCGTCATATTTGGATGGTCGTCGTTTCAGTCCTATGTGGTTATGGTCAATCGAGTCGTCGCCCCTATTGAGCCCTTGTCTAGGAACAACAAGTTAGCAGAATCCGTTCGACTATACATGCATATATGTTATGTTCTAACTCTAGGATCCCGAGAGATCTTCTGTTATGTTCTGTTCAAGGCCTTCACATGATGAGGTAAACATTGGGATGGTATTGGTTTGTGGAATCCCTGGTAGGGGATGTCAATACAATGTAATGTTATAGATGGATCCTTAAAATCTGTGATCCGTTGTTTGGGGGTCCTACCAAACCCACGTGTTGTTCTGAGCCTCCTAGTTTGGTTTATAACTAGGACCATTACCGTTATTGCTGATTAGGAGTGATTAGATGATTGAGATCATGTGGTGGGATTGTCGTGGCATAGCAGTAGTGACGTTATGAGTGTCTAAACGATGTTGTGATCGTGTATCATATGGCAATGTGTGGTGCTTATCGTGCACTAAGTTATGAAAGAATTTAGATACGAAGAATGTGACTATCACTTGTTTGTTCATGTTTTGATCATTATTTGTTGCTCGGTATAGAGTCTAGATGTTACTTTTGGGATTGGGATGTTTTGGTGTAGAATTGGTGCAATTGTGCACAAGTTTTATACTTGTTTTTCTGAAAATCGTAGGCCGCGGACGAACCATTCGTCCTACCATTTGTTTGAGGCTTCGTCCGCATAGAGGTAGTAGCTACTATCTTACCGCAGACGATTCCATTCGTCCGCAGGTGCCCTTGGTCGACTGGTTTCGGTATTGAGGTCGACCGGAGTCTCTATTTTTTGTCTGTTGGGTTTTGGAAGACCACCAGTTGACCGGACTCATTTGTAGGTCGACCGGAAGGTCACAGTGAGACTGATCTGTTATGTTCTGCTCGGTTCTGTTCTGAGTCTGTGGGACTCATGTAGTGCCATGTCATGTATAATTTCCAAAGGGGTGTTTTGGGAAACGGGAAATTTGTTGTGTTTTTTTGTTATATTCTATTCTAAAATCTTTTGTCCTTACTGATCCCCGAAGCTCAGTCCATTCGCTCTTTATTATTTTGAAGATGATATAGGTGATGATCAGTATTATGATGATGACACTTGGGAAGGGAATTACGAAAAGTAATCCTAATTTATTTAGTCATAGAATTTTTTATTGGATAATAACTCCCACGTAATCCCAGTTAAAACCAAATACCGAAAATACTCCTCATTCTCTCTAATTCGAAATAATAACAATTTTATTATATCTCAGAAAATAAATGTCAGATACAATGAACCAAGACACATTCTAGATTCATTGAATCTGGACATGAAGCTCGTTAACTCGTCTATACGTGTGACCATGTAGGTTCATATCACAATGACAATGAAAACACACTTAGTAGTAGTGTGAGTTCATAAATCACAAGCGGTCCCTAGCAGGACATTGTGACTACCCAGAGTGAATGAATGTATGATGGAACCTAATATCTATCCACTATTTAATCCCTTTGTCTCGCGATATCCTAATTAAGCATAAGGCATGGTATTCGTCACCCTTATAAAGCTTAATTGTATTTATGCTCGATCTCCAGGTAGACTGTTTCAACAAATAGTATTTAATAACCACTTTATCAAATACATTTCAGCACAGCCATGCATTTAGACAGTCTTCCCTATCGAGGGGCCCGTGGATATCTCTCTCTAATAATAGAGAGGAACAAATCTCTTACAATGCCTCTCACATTCAAGCCATGATTGGATACTACATCCGATCATCAATCGTATTGATTACTCGATTAAAAGTAATGTATGACTGAGTCAAAATGTAGCTCCATTCATGCTAGAATCAATGGAGACATAAGGTCTAAGGATTCCAAAATAATATTGAGGAAGTAATACTTATGACTAAGGACCATGAAGTATTACTTCTCTAACGGATCACGTCCAATGCAATGTATCCCTATATATTGCATCTATGATATGATTTGTATCCATTACACATGATCAATAAAACATGATCATCAATCATACATCATACTAGTTTTATGTCATTGTAAAGAACATTACATAAAACTAGGGACAACTACAATAGTAATTGCATAAGCTATTGAGTTTTACTATCAAATCACACATTTGATGTTCAAAAGAAAAATTAACTATTCAGAGACATGCTCAAAAGAAATAAAATGCACAACATATGCTAATGGTCCTAGGGCACTACAAACAATCTCCCACTTGCCCTAGGTCCAATCATACATGATCCTCAATCCCAATGACCTAGTATGACTCTAATATTTAGGTTGCGGTAGTGGCTTGGTCAATGGATCTGTAATGTTGTCATCTGTATGAATTTTGCAAATTTTAACGTCCCCTCTATCAATGATCTCTCTAATCAGATGGAAACGCCTGAGAATGTGTTTGGATCGTTGGTGAGATCTATGTTCTTTAGCTTGTGAAATGGCACCAGTACTATCACAAAAAAGGTCCATTAGGTTCACAATGCTAGGGACGACACCTAATTCGTCAACAAATTTCCTGATCCAAACAGCTTCTTTAGTTGCTTCAGAGGCAGCCAAATACTCAGCTTATGTTGTAGAGTAGGCCACGGTATCTTTCTTTGATCTCTTCCAGATCACAGCACCTTCATTCAAACAAAACACAAAACCAGATTGCGATCTAAAATATTCTACGTCGGTTTGGAAGCTTGCGTCTGTGTAACCATTTACAACCAGACTTCCTTCCTGACCTCCGTAAACCAAGAACATATATTTAGTTCTTCTCAAGTACTTAAGAATGCTCTTGACTGCAGTCCAATGTGACTCTCCAGGTTCAGATTGATATTTGCTAGTCATACTTAGAGAGAATGAGACATCCGAGCGAGTGCATATCATGTCATACATAATAGACCCAATGGCTGAAGCATATGGGATCTTACTCATGCGCTCTTGGTCCTTCAGTTCTGCTGAGTTTAATTCCATGTGACATGGGCAAGAATCCCTTTTGGAAATCTTGCAAACTGAACCGTTTCAGTACCTTATCAATGTATCCAATATGGCTCAGGCCAATCATTTTGCTAGATCTATCTCTATAGATTCTTATACCCAAAATGTATGTAACCTCGCCTAAGTCTTTCATGAAAAAACACTTCCCTAACCAAGCTTTTACGCTTTGTAATGTGGGAATGCCATTTCCAATCACTAAGATGTCATCCACATAAAGCACAAGGAACTATACTGCATTATTAGTCACTTTCTTGTAAACACAAGACTCCTCTTCGTTTTTGATGAAACCAAATTCTTTAATTGCTTCATCAAAGCGACGATTCCAGCTTCGAGATGCTTGCTTCAATCCATAAATGGACCTTTGAAGCTTACACAATTTGTTAGGATTTGATGGATCAACAAACCCCTCGGGTTGTGTCATATACACATCCTCGAGAAGGTTTCCATTAAGAAATGCAGTCTTAACGTCCATTTTCCATATCTCATAGTCATAATATGTGGCTATGGCAAGTAAAATCCTAATAGACTTTATCATAACGACGGGAGAAAAGGTTTCATCATAGTCAATACCATGAATTTGTCTATAACCTTTAACTACTAGTCGAGATTTAAAAGTGTACATTACCATCCATGTCGGTTTTCTTTTTGAAACTCCATTGTTATCAATGACCTTACACCCTTCGGGTTGGTCAACCAAAGTCCACACTTGGTTATCGTACATAGATTGCATCTCAGACTCCATAGCTTCTAGCCACTTATTTGACTCAAAACTATGAATTACCTCTTTGTAGGTAGTGGGTTCATCTTGATCAATCAATTCAATGTGATGATCATTAGTCACGAGAAATCCATATCTCTCAGGCTGTTGATGTACCCGACTTGACCTCCTTGAGCCTTGTGTCAAATATTGAAGCTCAGTATCAGCACGTGAGTTTGCTTGAAGTTCCAAAGCTGGTTCATATGTTTTTTGGGGATCTTGAATTTCTTCGAGATGGATCTTAATCCCACTAACCCTTTTGGAAACAAATTCCCTTTCAAGGAATAAACCATTTCGAGCAACAAACACATTGTTCTCTGATGGAAGATAGAAGTAATATCCTTTAGTTTATTTAGGATATCCCACAAACAAACATTTGTCAGATTTAGGGGCGAGTTTATCAGATAAGAAGCGTTTTACATACGCCTCGCATCCCCAAATTTTGAGAAATGACAAACCAGGTCATTTCCCAGTCCATATCTCATATGGAGTTTTCTGAACCGCTTTAGAAGGAACTCTATTCAATATAAATGCTGCAGTTTCTATGGCGTAGCCCCAAAAGGAAATTGGAAGACTTGTTTGACTCATCATAGATCGAACCATATCTAGTACGGTGCGATTCCTCCGTTCTGACACACCATTTCATTGTGGTGTGCCAGGAGGAGTTAATTGTGAAACAATTCCACAACCCCTAAGATGTTCGTCAAACTCTTGGTTAAGGTATTCGCCACCTCGATCTGATCAAGGTATTCGCCACCTCCTCAAGCACTTGTGTTTATTGGTCAACAGACATCTGTATGTTTGAGGCCCAACAAATCAGAATTTCTCTCACTTTGTCCAGTAAAAGGAGTTTTAGTCATTTTTCCTAACAAGCAAGAGTCATATGTCTCATAAGACTCTAAGTCAAATGATGTCAAAATTCCATCTTTATGTAGTTTTGATATGCGTTTCTCGTTGATGTGGCCCAAACGACAAAGCCAAAAGTAGGTTTGGTTTAAGTCATTTGATTTAAACCTCTTTGTATTAATGTTATAGATGGGCCTTTTAATGGATTCATCGAGGTTAAGAATATAAAGTCCATTCATCAGGCATCTCCATAGAATATACGATCTTTATGAATGGTACAAATTTTATTCAAAACCATCAATATCCAAACAAGAAACTGAAATAATATTCCTACTCAAAGTTGGAACATAAAGACAATTACTCAGTTCTATAATAAGGCCACTTGGAAAAACTAAATTAAATGTCCCGGTAGCTACAGCAACAACTCTTGCTCCGTTCGCTACTCTCAGGTCCACTTCTCCTTTTGCCAGTGATCTTCTCCCTTTGAACCCCTGCACATTTACACAAATGTGAGATCCACAACCGGTATCTAATACCCATGAAGTAGGAGCAGACATGTTAATTTCAATAACATAAATACCTGGAGAGACAGTCAAACTGGCTTTCCCATTTTTCTTCTCTACCAAATAGAGCTTGCTGTTCCGTTTCCAATGACCTGGTTCATTGCAATGGAAGCAAACTCCTTCCTTTGGTGCCTTGACCTTGGGTTTGGGCTTGTTATTTCCTTTGCCCTTCTTGGCCATGGGCTTTCCATTTCCTTTCTTCTTGAAATTCCCCTTTTGAACCATTAAGACTTCAGGGGTCTTTTAATGTTCAGTTCAGCCTGCTTGAGCATACTGTGTATTTCATGTATGGTCTTCTCCATGACATGCATGTTGAAGTTCATAACAAATTGGTCATACTCCGGTGGGAGTGAGTCCAAGATCATATCTGTGGCCATGTCATGACCTACAGGAGCCCCAAGTTTCTCAAGTTAATCAAGATAGCCCTTCATCTTAAGAACATGTGCACTTACAGAGGTGCCAGGGGCCATCTTGCAACTATTCAAAGCCTTAGTGGTGAGGAATCTTTCTTGACGGGCTTGCTCTTGGAACATTTCCTTAAGTTGGCCCATCATCTGGAAAGCCTCAACACCTTCAAATTGTTTTTGAATGTCAGTGCTCATTGTGACTAACATGAGACAAGTCACATCGTTAGAATCATCACAATGCTTCTTTCTCAGCTCTGGGGGCGTTGTTTGCGGGCTGTTCAGGAATGTCCGTATCAAGAACGTATAGTTTTCTTTCCTACTTAAGGACAATCTTTAAGTTGCGGGCCCAATCAAGGAAATTGGTCCCACTTAGTTTTTCCTTCTTAAGGACGGATCGTAATGAATTGTGTGAAGTGTTGGTTGCCATTATCTACATTAAATTATTTGCAAAGTTTCATCACTTGAAAAATAGTGGAAAAACCCATTTTACAATGGTTATAAGTAAGCTTTGGCTTAACACCCATAATTAAAGTAAAATCAACCCATGGGAATGACATTTATATGTCCCGGCTATTCCCATTTTATGCCCTAGGCTCAAAACTATTTTGGTAGCCTAGTTAAGTCGAACCATGTCTAAGCATATGGAAAACACTATTTTCCCATCTCCTTTTGCTTAGATAACCACTTATCTGTTGCTTTGGCAAGTAGACAAAATGATGATCCAAGCTCATGGATTTTTTAGGATATGGTAGGCATTTTAAGACTTAATTAAAACGATTTAATGTGACGTATAAAAATTCAAGCCCCATAAGACATAAAATAAGTATCACATGCAAGATATAAAGCGTAAATGTAAATGTGAGATAGCATGGCCTAATCCTATGAGGAGCCAATTGTCAATCTAAGTCAATACCCATCTCATGGATAGTGTCCTCGATCCAGCGTCCTCCAGTCTTGTTACATAGATGCATGGGCATACCCAGCCTTCAATGTAAAACAATAAAGCTAATCTAAGAAAGCGATCAATTACAATTTTACAACATTGAAAAACGGCTCGCAGGCTGTATTATAAAATTGCAACCCAAAAATATGTAAAACAAGAGGGGTATAGCAGGCCATGATATTCACCATGCTAAAATCACATAAAGCATAACAAATACAATCTGATTCTTCATCTACTCATCGAATGAGTTTTCTGTCCCATTTTTAACTGAATTAATCGAATTAATTACAGATTCACAGAAATAGTTTATGCAGTATCGAATATACAGAAACATGCGATATCAGTTCATACAAATTAATCGAATTAAATTACAGACCGAATCATGCTAAGGCAGTTCGTGCAATATTAAAGGAATTAATAACATAACGAATCACAGAAACATATAAACATGAATAACTGAAATCAGTTTATGCATGTATCACATATATTGAATCAAAGATACAATATTTTCAGTTTTCACACTTACACATACCAAATCAAAATTGATACGTGTTATGATGTGATTAACAATATCAAATTCGAATAGTATGAGCAAGGCTCTGATACCACTGAAGGGATTCATGGGCAGAAAATCGTTCTAAACAACCATGAGTCCTCCCCTAAAGGATCCGCTCATACCATAGAAATCGAAAAATATGAAAAATACTTACGTGTTTTGGCTAAAGATTCAGTTTTTCCGAATATGTGCTGCTGCCACCAAAAATCCTTCTCTTACGGAATTTCTCCCTACCGGTATCCACGCGACGAAACGAGCAGCGAGTGCTAGCTCTTCATTTCAGAGGTTCTGGAATCAAGAGAGAAGAGAAGGGCAGAAAATCCAGAAATCTAATTTTAGGAGTGTTTTGGTTATTGCGGCTTAAGCATTTGTAAACCTAGGGTTTCGGCCCAAATAGGTTTATATAGGATGTGACAGTTTGTTCACATAACCAACTCCCACGTCCTCAACCTCTTCCCGCAATGGGAGTCCATAACTCCCACGTCCCCTAGACTTCTACTGGTAGTAGGAGTCTTTATCGGATAATAACTCCAACGTAATCCCAATTAAAGCCCAATACCGAAAATACCCCTCATTCTCTCTAATTCAGAATAATAACAATTTTATTATTCTCAGAAAATAAATGTCAAATACAATGAACCTAGACACATTCTAGATTCATTGAATTTGGACATGAAGCTCTTTAACTCGTCTATGCGTGTGACCCTGTAGGTTCATATCACAATGGCAATGAAAACACACTTAGTAGTAATGTGAGTTCATAAATCACATGCGGTCCCTAGCAGGACATTGTGACTACCCAGAGTGAATGAATGTATGATGGAACCTAATATCTATCCACTATTTAATCCCTTTGTCTCGCGATATCCTAATTAAGCATAAGGCATGGTATTCGTCACCCTTATAAAGCTTAATTGTATTTATGCTCGATCTCCAGTTAGACTGTTCCAACAAATAGTATTTAATAACCACTTTATCAGATACATTTGAGCACGGCCATGCATTTAGACAGTTTTCCCTATCAAGGGGCCCATGTATATCTCTCTCTAATAATAGCGAGGGAGAAATCCTTTACAATGCCTCTCACATTCAAGCCATGATAGGATACTACATCCGATCATCAATCGTATTGATTACTCGATTAAAAGTAACGTCCGACTGAGTCAAAACGTAGCTCCATTCATGCTAGAATCAATGGAGACATAAGGTCTAAGGATTCCAAATTAGTATTGAGGAAGTAATACTTATGACTAAGGACCATGAAGTATTACTTCTATAACGGATCACGTCAAATACAATGTATCCCTATATATTGCATCTATGATATGATTTGTATAAATTACACATGATCAGTAAAACATGATCATTAATCATACATCATACTAGTTTTATTTCATTGTAAAGGACATTACATAAAACTAGGGACAACTAGAATAGTAATTGCTTAAGCAAATGAGTTTTACTATCAAATCACACATTTGATGTTCAAAAGAAAAATTAACTGTTCAGAGACATGCTCAAAAAAAATAAAACGTACAACATATGCTAATGGTCCTAGGGCACTACTAACAATATCTTGGTTGCCTGATTTTTCCGGGAAGGACTAAAGCACATTATTTTGATTCTTTGATTGAAAGAGTGGCGACTAGGATTGAAGGGTGGCAAAGGAAATTGTTGAGTATGGGTTGCCGACTTGTGTTTGTTCGGTCCTTTCTGTACTCAATACCATTACATATATTGGCTACGTGCAATGTACCGAGACTTGTGTTGCTAAAATTGGAGAGAATATTTTCCCGTTTTGTTTTGGGTCATACGGATGGTAAGGAGCGTAAGCAATGGATGTCTTGGCAAAGGATGGCGTGGGATGTTCGGTGTAATGGTGTGGGTGTTCATTCATTAATTAATTTTTATGATGCTTTCTCTTGGAAGTTATGGTGGAATTTTCGCAATTGTAATTCATTGTCGTCTACTTTTCTGAAGGCTTGATATTTTGTGGGACTACATCATGTGAAGCAAAGTGTAATTGTCTTGGGTTGTTCTCCAACTTAGCGTCGAATCATCTCGGTTAAGGAGGTGGTGGAGAAGAGGATTGGCATTCTTTTACGTAATGACGAGTCTAGTATTTTTTATGAAATTTTTACTTTTCATGGCTCCCTTGATTTTATGTTTTTTGGTCCATTAACCATGTTATGTGAGGCGAAAGTTCGGGATTACTTTACCACTCAAGAGTGGAACCTACGGACTCTGTCACTTAACTCCGGCTTCTTTTATGACTTCATTACCGGATGTATGCTTGTCTGATGAACCGGATAAAATCATATGGATGGAAGACTCTCACGGCTGTTTCACTCTCGCCTCGGCCATGGCCTTGTTGTGAAGCTCGGACGTCATCCAATTCTCGAGGGAATGTATTTGGAATAAGGTATTGCCTCTCTCTTTATCTTTGTTTATGTGGAAATTTCTTAATGTTTAGCTTGCTTTGGATGAGGATAGAATGAGGTTTGGAGTTTCTATGGCATCTAGATGTGTTTGTTTTAGTGATACAGAGATCTATGATCATATTTTCGCTACATGTACACTTGCAAGAGTAGTTTGGCAGGAGGCGGCAGCCTGTGTTGGTTTGATATTGTCGTCTACGCCAATAAATAATATACGAGGGATGCTTTCTTTATGGTGGTATGCTTGAGCTTCCGGGAACCATCAGGTAATTTTGATTATGGCTTGTTCTGCGTGTTGGGTTTTATGGAAGGCTCGTTGTCGCTTTGTATTTGAGGCAAAAGTTACTTCTCAGTCAAGTATTCTAGCTCAGTTCCGTGATTACACCACAACATTAATGAGGGCGAAGGATATTCGGGTTAGCAGTTCAGTATTGTGTTTTGTTCAGCGAAGAACACTCGTGGTCCGATGGGGGAACGATTTAGGAGACTTTGGAGCGGTTCTAAACATTGATGGTGCTTCTAAAGGCAATCCGGGCTTATCAGTTATTGGTGGGATTCTTAGGGATAGACATGGGAATTTCATTTCGGCATTTTCAATTTTTATTGGAGATCGGTCAACAAGTATGGAAGCGGAATTGATGCCATTGGTTGAAGGTCTCCATATGGCGGCTCGGTGCAGTTTTTCCACTTTCTTGGTTCAATCCGATTCGGCAGTATTGGTGAAGGCGATCGCTATAGGTATGATTCTTCTTGGTCACTAGATAGTGTTTTTCATCGTGTTGTGTCACTTCTTAGTAATTGCAGGATGATTCACATTTATCCGGAGGTTAATTCTGTGGCGGATGCTTTGGCCAACCTAGCAACTTCAAGCCGGCATTCGGTTCACTTTTTCGATCTCACTATTTTGCCTTCCGATATTCGTGGTCTCATTATTCTTGATAAATGCAGGACACCTTATTTGCGAATTAGATAGGATCTTGTTGCATCTTGTATTTATTCTTTTACATATTGTTGCAGGATTCTTGTAACACCTATTCCATGTTTATAAATGGAATAGTCTTTTCTTGCATTGTTTAATCCATGTATGAAGTGGATTTGTTTCCACCTACTTAGAGGTTTTTGGCTTTAACTCCCCCTCTATGTATCTTTTGCCGATTGGCTTTATTCAATAAAAGGGTAGGGTTCATGCCAAACCCCCCACCATAACAGGTGGTGTTTCTTTAAAATAAAATAAAAAATTATTCGACTTATTCAAATTAAATTATATATTTTAATATTTTAATATTTTTTATTTTTCCCATTCTAATTTTTTCAATATTATTCAATATCCCAAATCGATTTTTTTTTAAATTTGTCGGCATTATAAATAAAGGCAGTGAGTAAGATTTTAATTGAATGAATTTGTTAAGTTGTTTTTTAGTCCATTAAATTGAGTGACCTAATTGGCTTTTTAACTTCGACAAGTAGTATTCACCCTTTTTTCCCATTAAAATAAACGCTTCACACACAATCATACACAAAGAGTGTCTTTCTTGTTTGTTTCCCAAGTCGTATAATACTATCAGTGTGTATCAGAATATTAAAAATAATAATGATATAACGAAATCACATATTTGACTCATGCTTATGATATGATTATGCATGTTGAAAGAGTTTTGGGTCAGACTTTTCTCAAAGTAAGAGTGAGATTTGTATCAGGTGAATCTGGACCGAACTTGAATTAATCTCAGATATGATGAGAAAGATAAAACAAAAACCCTTATAATATCCTGGTTAGATAATTGGAGCAGAAAATCATGGAAAATAATCGTCTGTACTCGTGTACATTTCCATTCATGTGTTCAACCAGTTACAATTCATTATGTGTATATATAATTAGAAGAAATCTCCACATGGTGAATTCCGAGTGGTTGGGCATAGAAATGAGAACATATACGGGTACAGACGATTTTCACCCGAAAATCATCTATCCCCATTATGTGTCCGGTTCTCTGTTTCCACGAATAGATATTTTCCATAGGTTTACTTTTTTTCTCTACAGATTCAACTATTTATTTCAGATTATAAATGTTTTAATTAAAAACTTAACACATGTCAATTTATTATTAGTAGTATAGGGATTGAAAAACCAAACGGGGATAAAAGATTCCTAGCAGATAATTGGCATTATAACCTCATTATCATCATTTTTTGTATATGCAATGCACAATCCAATTTGGAGTATACCCAATATTTTTGTATAATTTTATTTTTAAAAAAACATTTTAAGCAGTTTATCCTCGGCGCATCTCTTATTTTCTTTAAAAAAAAGTTTTATTTATTTGAAAAGAAAATAACATGAGTTTCTTAAAATTTAGTTCCTAGTGTTGCAGAGACAGGATCTAAGGAGTAAAAGTGAGGAAGAAGGAAAATATATAAGCATGTTTATTAAAACGTCCTTCATAGTTTAAGTTATTTTCTATACGTAGTGATCACTTGAGATTACTTATTATGCCACAGACGCAATAGAAGGGCTCCTATTAAAATCTGATGATCATGCAAGTGTTCAAGTGTTGAAGCTTCATGATAAAGCAGTACAAGAACAGGAAGAAGACTTGGATGTTGCAACAATATGTTGGCAGAATTTATAGAGTATGGATTGGTTCATTGTTGTTTTAGTTTGAGGATTGGACTTTGTTATATGTAGTTTGGGCTAGTAGTGATAGTATAGATGGCTGACCGGCCAACAAATAAATGTATTTTGTTTTTTCCCTTTTTCCAACTCAGGAAAGGTGGTTAGTAAATAACACCATTATAAATAGTTGAGTGACACATGTAATCATTCTATTCAGTGATAATAATAAGCAATGTAGATAGTTTGTTCTTCCTTTCCATTTCTTGTTTTTTCCTCTTTTATTCTTAAATGGTCTCAGAGCATATTCCGCAAAATCTTGAAATTTTCTTCAACAAGTTTTTCTTCAATCTCGATCGAAGCTTAAGTTCATAGTACATTAGCGTTCTATCGGTTTTATTCCCCCCTAAAATTGTGTTTCTAGGGTTTATATGTGAATTTTCTGGATTGATTTCAATTTCTTGCAATTGATAGATGCAATTGCACTTGACTTCAGTCCTAATTGATAGTTTGCTGATTTTCTGAGTTTCTTCCTTGTTTTACTATAATGGCAAGTACAAGTAGTGTTGATGTTGGTGCAGGACATCCTTTTTACCTGCACCACACTGATAACTCTTCTTTTATCCTGATTCAGAAGACACTGACAAGTTCCAATTATCATTCATTGCGTCGATCCACGAGGAGAGCACTCGTGATCAAAGAGAAGTTGTGTTTCATTGAGGAGATACCTGGATTTATACAACCAAGGAGAGGGAACATATTCGATACTATTTGGGAAAGACCAGACCAGACCAGACTGTAATTACTTGGATGACAAACACTATGAGCTCAACCATTGCTCAAAGTGTAGAGTTCTTCAATACTGCCATGGATGTTTGGAGAGATCTAGAGAAAAGGTATACAAATTCTAATACCTTTAGATTGAATAATCTATTAGAAGAGATACATGCACTTAAACAAGCAAATCAGACTACAGGCCAATATTATACTCAATTGAAGTGGTTGTGGGATGAATTGTTAGCACTTAGGCCTTTACCTAACTGCACTCTTGGTGGATTGAGTGCTATGCAGCAGTATGTGGAGTCATATTATGTAATTAGGTTTCTAAAAGGTCTAAATGACCAGTTTGATAAGGTTAAGTCTTTTGTTTGTACTCTTGATGTTGTGCAGGAACCTTCATCTTACACTGAAGCTGTTAAACATCAAGTGTGGAGAAATGCCTTGAAATCTAAATTAGATGGATTAGAAGTTGCCTATACCTGGATATTAACTCACTTACCTATAGGGAAGAGAGCCATAGGAAATAAATGTATTTACAAAGTGAAATTTAACTCTGATGGCAATATTGAGAGGTATAAGGCAAGATTGCTTGCCAAAGGTTACACCAAATAGCTTGGGGTTGACTACCTTAGTACTTTATGTTCTGTAGCTAAACTGTCCTCTATCAGGACCTTATTAGCTATTGTTGCAGGTAAGGGTTGGTATTTACACCAATTAGATGTAAATAATGATTTTCTTCATGGTGAGTTGCATGAAGAAATTTATATGACAGCACCTCTTGGTTATCCCACTGCTCCTGGACAAGTCTGCAAGTTGGTAAAATTTGTTTATGGTTTAAAACAGTCTAGCAGGAAGTGGAACTCCATGTTGACTCATACTTTGATTTCTATGGGTTTTAGTAAGTCTTAGCAGAATTATTTCCTTTTTACAAAAATAACTGGAACCATCTTTATAGCTTTGTTGGTCTATGTGGATGATGTAATTTTGTCAAGAAAAGATTTAAATTTCATTGATGATGCTAAAAATGTGCCACATGATAAATTTGAAATCAAGGATTTAGGAAATTTAAAGTTTTTTCTTGGATTGCAAGTTGTCAGGAATGAGGCTGGTATTTTTCTTTCACAGAGCACTATGACATATTTGGCTTTTGGTGGCATTTGATAAATACCACGAAAAGTTGTTTAAGTGCTACAAAAGTGGCCTTGCGGCACTTGTACGACACTTTTTGAAAGTGCCCCCACAAGTGGTGTCAAATTTTTTGTGGCACTAATGAAGAGTCATAAATAAATTGGCGACACAACTTATGACATTTTTTTAAATGCCACAAATACATTGAAAATATGACATTTTGCGGCACTTTTTGGTAAATGCCGCAAAAATAATTTAATTTTAAAAAAATTAATTGAAATAAAAATTATTTTATTTAAAAAATAATAATAAACGGAGGATCCTTAAACATTATAATAGTCACAAGTTATCTACTATTTAATATTTGTGTTTGGTGATATTTGAACCATTAATCTCTCGTTGAAAACACAAACGCTCTAACCAATGCACCACAAGGACTTTTTTGTTTTGATTTTTAAAAATTTTATTTATATAACATAACAATAAATTTTATTTATGTACTTTTAAATTTGATATTTATATTTATTACTGTATATTAACAACAACCAGTTAGAAATAAAACTCTTTTAAAACAAAAACTGAATAGAAACAATTTAAATGAAAACTAAATACAAATTTTAATTTTAACATCACACGAATTATAGAATAAGTTATAAACTAATAAAGAGTTCCACGAAAACGTGACATTTTCGCAAAATTGTCATAATTTTGTGGCACTTCATGAGGCAATTAAAAAAATGCCATAAATTTTGTGGCACTTTATGTGGAAATTGAACAAATGCCACAATGGTTTGTGGCACTTGTCAAAAAGTGTCACAAAAATGTGATATTTTCTTCAAATTGCCATATTTTGTGGCACTTCACGAGGCAATTAAAAAAATGCCATGAATTTTATGGCACTTCTTATAAAGTGCCACAAAAAATTTCACATAAATGCCGTAAATAAATGACATATATCATAAGTGTCTCAAGCTAAATGCCACCATAGCCCAATTTTGCCATAGTGGAGGAAATATGCCTTAGAACTCCTAGCTGATGAGGATTTCTTGACAGTAAACCTGTCTCCACACCTTTTAATCCTCTTTCTTAGTATGCTCACAAGGATTCTGAGGCTTACTCTGATGTTACAACTTTATTTTTATTTTTATTTTTATTTTTTAAAAAAATAAACTAGACCATTTACAAGTATGGTCCAGTTTATTACAATTATATATTATTAGACCTCTCCAGAAGAGGTCGACCTCACCAGAGGAGAAGTAGTAGAAGCCCGGCTGAGCGGGTACCCCGTGAGGGTCTTAGAAGTCCCGTTGAGCGGGTGTCGTATAAGCCAGTTGAGCAGGTGCCCCGTGAGGGTCGTAGAAGTCCCGTTGAGCGGGTGTCGTATAAGCCAGTTGAGCGGGTGCCCTGTGAGGGGAGTAGTAGAAGTCCCGTTTGAGCGGGTGTTGTAGAAGTCCCGTTGAACGGGTGTCGTAGAAGCCCGTTGAGCGGGTGCCCCGTGAGGGGAGTAGTAGAAGTCCCGTTGAGCGGGTGCCCCGTGAGGGGAGTATAAAGCCTCACACAAGGGAACCCAAAGAAATGACAATTAAATCATTCCCCTTGTGTGAAGTGGGTATCGAACCTGGACCTCTCAGTCTCAGGCAGTGGATGTTACCCACTGGGCTACTGTGCCTTAGATTCTGATGTTACAACTTACAGAAGAGTCATTGGAAAACTTATGTCAGTCACAAGACCTTACTTATCATATAGTGTTCATCAATTAAGTTAGTTCTTAGATAGTCCTACCGTGTTTCATCTTTGAGGCACTAATAGGGTACTGAGGTACATCAAACAAGAACCTGGTCAAGGACTTTTCTTTCCTGCACAATCAGATTTTCACCTAAAAGGGTACACACTAAAAGTGACTCGCTGGATCTATTGAGACTAGGAGGTCCATTACTGGTTTTTGCATTTTTGTTGGTGCTGCAATGATCTCCTGGAAGTCTAAGAAATGTCACAATATTATAGAAGCTTTATAGAGGCATAATACAGGGCCATGGCTATGGCAGCCAATGAGATCCAAAGGTTGGTCAATTTACTTGTTTTTGTTAGGAAAGCCACCTGTTGTGCTATGGGGTTTGGCGTTGACCCCTACCCATTTATTAATAAATGGTCAAATAGCCGAAAAAAGTACATGGAGGGGGACTTGGCCAAAACCTCTAGGTAGGTCGGAACAAATCAGCTCCTTACATAATTGAACAAGAGAGCAAAATATAAGAACATAGCTCAAACCATTTATATTATGGTTTAAGCCAGTACAGCCATCAATAGCCAAATAAAAGTAAAGAAATCAAAGTCCTATACAAAATAAACTAGAAAACCCGCAAATATGGTGTTCCTAATCTATCAAGAGTGCAGAGACCCTGAATCCTCGGTGGAAGACTCGCGAAATGCTCAAATACCTGCATCGTTTGAACCTCGAAGGAAAGATTTGTAAGAGAGTCTGCCAATTTGCTTGCTTCCCTCGGTATTACCTTGATCTGAGTTGAGCCAAGAAGATCTCTCGTTCTGCAAAAAAGAGTGTCTAATCGCCACGCATTTATAGTACCCCTTTGCATCGCAGTAACAACGGATTTATAATCCGATTGGACTGCTCCTAGCATCACAGTTGCATATTCAATGTCTACTAAATCAGGGGGTGATATTACAGATTTGATTTCCAAGACTGAGGTTGAAGTGGAAGAGGATCCCGCTGTTGGAGAACATTTAATCTAAGGTGCGCCAATTCGATTGGGTCGAGCCGGGCTTCGGGCATAGATTGGATTGGGCCCTTAATTGGGTTGGGCCGACCAATATGATTGGGCCGACCAACTCATTTGGACCGACCTTATGGCTGGAAATATTGGACATATTTTTAGCTCTTATCTCTTAGAAAGGAGGTTGAAGTGGTGGAGAATGTGGAGGAGTGGTTTCCTCCATGATCTCCCACTTCCCCCTTTCACTCTCCCCACTATCCTTTGAATGACTAAGAAAAATGCTGAATTTTCCTAGCATTCTAAGTCACTATTCTCCAGTTTTTTGAGAGCATAGAGAAGAGAGAAAAGAGAGAACATTCAATAGAGATTGAATAGAAAGAAAAGACAGCTTTTCTAGATACTTGTTTTCTAGCTTTGGCTAATAGAAAAGAAGTAAGAAAACTGTTTCTTGTTCTTCTTTAGGTCCTATATCCACCATATATATACACTCCATCTTGAAGAGTGACTTCAAGAATTCTACGAGGCGTTGGCTAGCACCAAGCGGTAGAGGACCATCCCCGGAAGATCGAGTGGATGTTGGGAGAGGCGGAGCCTGCGTTGGTGGTGTTCCGTTCGCGACAACTGAGACCGTTTGAGACAATTTCCGCACTTGAAAGGTATAATACTATCCCATAGTCTAAGGTTCTTACTCGTGAAAGATCCTATTAGAGGCGGGTCGTTTTATTTCCGCTGGATAACTGTTTTTGACCCGGTTATTCTCCTAACAGTGGTATCAGAGCCACTCACGAGTACCCTATAGACTTAATGTGCTATAGTATTTTAATATGGATTATGAATCTATATTTTGCATGCCTTAGGATTGCTAGAAATGTTGTATATCATGTATGACATGTATGAGAGTCGAGAATTTCGGTCAACCGACATGCCTGTTTTGGTCAACCGAGTACTCTCAGTACTCTGTTCGGTCGACCGCAATGTCTGTACGGTCGACCGCAATGTCTGTTCGGTCGACCGCAATGTCTGTTCGGTCAACCGAGTACTCTCAGTACTTTGTTCGGACGATTGGTAGATATGTCGGTTCAGCCGACTAGTTACTCGGGTCGGCCGAGCGAGGGTGGCTTGATCCACCGAATCGTCTGAGAATATGAAATGTTCATTTTGCTGGTTGCTCATTTTCCATAAATTGTTATGTTAGTTGAGCATGATGCATATTAATCGCCTTTACCCTGTTGGTTTATTTTATAAATACGATCTGCGTATCGTGCCTATCTTTTTTTATCAAAAGTTGTAATTCTCTTCTCATCAAATCCCCTCGAATGTAACTCGAGGTTTCCTTAGAATTATGTAATTCTAGATTAGGAGAAGGTACAGCTGTGATGATGATTTGGAGACAACAACCTGAAGGTCAAGACGGTGTAAAATAGAATGTTTTCTTTTCACACCCTTAGATTGACTTCACAGTTTTTCCATTGGCTTGGAAAAACCGAATAGGATATGGAAATTACTATTGCATTTTTACTTTTATGTATTGGATGCATATGTATATAAGCATAAACTGTTTTATTTATGCTTTTCTAGTGAGATTGTTAAAAACAAAACCCCTCAATTAAATATTAATTAGTGCCTTCCTAAGTTTGTCCCTCGTCAAGGCCTATATCGAAATTAGTATGGGAAATGCCAAAGCTGTACATACGTATCTATCCGGGTGAGGCGCGAAGGATAATTTGTGATATCCACGGCAAAAAACTTAGGGTCCTAGTTAACTTGGATTATCTCAATAAATGGATTGAGGATCTAGAGGCAAAAGAGTTGAGAAAAGTGTATAATGATACGCTTGAATAAATGTTATTCACTCAACTAACCAAGAATTACATAATTTGATGTAATTGGCAAAGCGTTACTGCCTAAATAACCAAGTTTTAGGCGATCAGGCAAAGCTGACTCAGAACGAGGTGAAATATGGATCTTGGCCCGCTAGAAAGTTAAAGAACTTTACGAGTTGATAATGAGGGTTATTCACTCGAAGAAAATAGTGGGAGAAATCATTAAAAAGATAAAAGACCTAATAATGATTTTTTATCGGTACTTACTTTGCATATGTATTTTGTTGTAGAAAAATGGCAAATTCAAACCAAACACTATCACTGCGTTCTGTCCTTGAGAAGGACAAATTAGAGGGAGTTAACTTCCTCGACTGGTTCAGGAACTTGAGAATCGTTCTCAAGCATGAAAGAAAGTTGTATGTTCTAGAACAGCCTATTCCTGATACACCAGAGGCTCGCGCTTCGACCGTTGATAGAAGTGCTTATCAAAAGCATTGTAGTGATGCTTTAGATGTGTCTAGCCTTATGCTTGTCACCATGAACTCTGAGCTTGAGAAGCAACATGAGGACATGGGGGCTTATGAGATGCTGGCTCACCTGAAGCAACTATATCAGGGACAAGCACGCCAGGAGAGATTCGACGTATCGAAATCTCTTTTTCAATGCAAAATGTCTGAAGGAATGCCAGTTGGAACTCACGTTCTTAAGATGATAGGTTATGTTCAGAACCTTGAAAAAGCGGGATTTCCTTTGGGGCAAGAAGCTGTCGATCGATTTGATCTTGCAATCGTTGCTCGAGTCATTCGATCGGTTCATTACGAATTATCACATGAATGAAATTGACAAGCCATTACTGAGTTGTTGAACATCTTTGAGGACTGCCGAGAAGGAAATAGGCAAGTCAAGCCCAACACCATCTTGATGTTGCAAAAGGGGAAAAGGCAAAGGTTTTGTGAAATCAAAGGCAAACCGAAAGGTAAGCCCGAGGGGCAAGCAAACCACTTTCAACAATGCATTGAAATCTAAGGGTGGTGTAGCCAAGGACTCTATCTGTCATCATCTGTGGTGAAAAGGGTCATTGGAAAAGGAGCAGCAAAAAGCTATATTGCGGGGAAAAAAGGTTGGAAAAGGAGAAAACAAATGTTGCTTTGGGCTCAAGTATTTATGTTGTTGATATTAATGTGATTGATATCAATTTAAATACAACTACTTCTTGGGTACTTGATACCGGATGTGGTTCTCACATTTGTACTAATGTGCAGGGACTGCAAAGGAGTAGAGAGTTGGCAAAGGGTGAAGTGGAACTACGAGTTGGTAACGGAGCACGTGTTGCAGCCCTAGCTGTAGGGACTTGTACTTTTACTTTGCCTTCAGGGCTTGTTTTGGGTTTAGAAAACTGTTTCTATGTACCAAGTTTAACTAAGAATATTATTTCAGTTTCTTGTTTGGACAAGAAAGGTTTTGAGATTTCAATCAAAAACCAATGATTGTCGTTATTTTTGGATAATATTTTTTATGCAAGCGCCTCTTTGATTAATGTTCTATATATTTTAGACCTTGATATGCCAATTTTAAATATAAATACAAAAAGGATTAAGACTAATGATTCTAATCCGACATACCTCTGGCATTGTCGCTTTGGCCACATAAACGAAGACCGCATATCCAAGCTCCATAAAGATGGGCTGTTGGAATCATTTGACTTCATGTCTTATGATAGATGCGAATCTTGTTTGTTGGGTAAGATGACAGCATTACCTTTCACTAAGCTAGGTGAGAGAGCTGATGCTTTATTAGGACTAATACATAGTGATGTATGTGGCCCTTTTAATATACATGCAAGGGGTGGTTACCTCTACTTCATTACCTTTACTGATGACTTCAGTAGGTATGGATATGTGTTCTTGATGAAACACAAATCCGAAGCATTTGCTAAGTTTAAAGAGTTTAAACTAGAAGTAGAAAACCAACTTGGCAAGAGTATTAAGGTTATTCGATCTGATCGAGAAGGAGAATACTTGAGTCAAGAATTCTGTGACTATCTAAAGGATTGTGGAATCGTTTCACAACTTTCTCCTCCAGCTACTCCTCAATGGAATGGTGTATCGAAAGGAGGAGCGGAACCTTATTAGATATGGTTCGTTCTATGATGAGTCACACGAGCACGCCCTGATTCTTTTTGGGGACACGCACTAGAGGCAGCTGACTTTAACACTTAACCGCGTTCCATCTAAATAAGTTGCAAAGACGCCATACGAGTTATGGGTGGGAAAGCGTCCCGGGTTTGTCTTTCATCAAGATTTGAGGGTTGTGAAGCTTTTGTAAAAGCAGCTCGACTTACGATAAGTGGCTCCAAAATCTGAAAAGTGCATATTTGTAGGTTATCCTAAGGAAACTAAAGGATACTACTTTTATATCCATATGAAAACAAAGTGTTTGTTGCTCGCATGCAGGAGTCTTTCTAGAAAAAGAATTTGTTTCTAGAAACACAAGTGGGAGTAGCGTAGAACATCTTGAAGTTCAGGACTCTCAAACTAGCACTAATGACAAGATGGAAATTGAGCGAGACTCCACGAAGTTGTTGTGCAGCGAGTGCCACAAAGCAGTTGTGCGGCCGAGCACTGATTCAAGAAACACAAGAATTGCGTAGGCTCGGTAGAGTTACGTCGTCCACCTCCCAGGAAAAAATTTGGTTTTTTCATAACAGAACTTGGTGATGTTATGTTTGTGAATCACAATGAACCTTGACCTACAAGCGAGGTAATTAATAGCCCAGATTCGAGAAATAGCTTGAGGCCATGAGATCGAAATGGACTCCATGTACACAAACCAAGTCCGGATCTTGGTTGATCCACTGAAGGGGTAACTCCCATAGGGGTGCAAATGGGTTTTAAAGATTAAAACCGACATGGAAGGAATGTACAAAGGTTTCAAACTAGTTCATGGTATTGACTATGGCGAGACCTTTTCCCACTGTAGTTATGTTCAAGTCCATTCGGATTTTGCTTGCTTTTGCGACTTACTATGACTATGAAATCGGCAAAGGGATGTCAATACCGCTTTCCTTAATGGAAAAAATTGAAGAGGATGTGTATATGACACGGCTGAAGGTTTTGTCACTCCGAGAGAATCTTTGGAAAAGTATGTAAGCTTGAGAGATCCATTTATGGACTCAAGCGAGCTTCTCGAAAGCTGGAACATCCATTTTAATGATGCCGTCAGTGAGTTTGGCTTCATTAGAAATGAGGATGAGCCTTGTGTTTACAAGAAGGTTAGTGGGAGCTCAATCGTATTCCCTGGTTTTGTATGTAGATGACATACTACTCATTGGAAACGACATACCAATCTTAAAAGTCTGTCAAGGCTTGGTTGAGTACGTGTTTCTCTATGAAAGACTTAGGCGATGCAGCTATATTACAGGGAGTAAAGATCTATAGAGATAGATCCAGGGAGACTCGTTGACCTAAGTCGAGTACATATATAGACAAGGTGCTAAAGCGGTTTAGCATGCAAGAGTCTAAGAAGGGCCTTTGTCCTATGGCACATTATGCTTGTTACGTCGAACAAAGCAGTGTTCTAAAAGCGCTTTGCCGAATTAGAACGCGTGAAAGAGATCCACTTATGCTTACGCCATAGGATCCATCATGTACGCCATGTTATGTACTCGCCCTGAGATGTCTCGTTTGCCTTAAGCCTTACGGCGAGATACCGATCTAATTACGGTGAACGTCACTGGATCTCGGTCAAGAATATCCTCAAGTACTTGCGAAGGACTAAGGATACATTCTTGATTTATGGAGAGGCGGATGAGCTCGTTGTAAGTGGTTACACCGATGCTAGTTTCCAAACCGATAGAGATGATTTCGATCGTAATCGGGATATGTGTTTAACTTGAATAGAGTCTTTGTGGTGGCGCGATTCAAAGCAATCGACCATCGCGATTCTCGACGAGAGGCAGTACATAGCGGCTTGTGAAGCGGCTAAGGAGGCGATTTGGATCGGGGAAATTTATTTCCGAGCCTCGATGTGGTTCCTAGTATTACGAAAGCGATAGACCTCTATTGTGACAACAATGGGGCTATTTCACAATCTAGGGAACCTAGATCTCACCGAGAGGTCCAAACATGTACTACGGCGTTTACACCTAATCCGCGAGATTATAGAGAGAGGTGATGTGCATATATGTAGAGTAGATTCGGCGAGACAATGTCGCCGATCCACCCAGCGAAGCCATTGTCGCGGCGGCGACATGATCGTCACACTAGCTCCATGGGTATCCGATATACGGAGGGCTGATCTTTAGAGACAGATCATTAGTATGCCCCTTAAAGACCAATCGGTAGATGATTTTGGGTCTTTAGTGCAAGTGGGAGATTATTGTATCGTATTTATATAATTTTCATTTTGATGAATAAAAAGGCATAAATTCGAGTATTATATCAATATGTTTACTGCGTTCTTAAAAAAACATAATGAAATAATATGTCCTTAGAATAGTATTCATAATTGTTATGATTACGAAATGTCCCACTAGTCGAACATTATTATGGAATCTTCGAGGACAATAATAATGCGTAAGACTAGTATGTGCGATGATTGATATAAGATATCGGATCGTCACATGGGTATATATGATTAGAGAATCATTATCTTTGAGACAGACCCGACATGAAAAACACACCATGGGTTGTTATATAATAGTCAACGGTGCTTCTCAATATTTGGCTGGGTTGTATATGAGATCCTTCGACTTGAGGTCTCACAAGAGTTCTTGCATGGCTAGTGTTATGCTTTGATAATGTTAAACGCTATCCAGTAGCGGGGTGAGCAATAAAGGCATTTATTGGGTATATCACGAATCTTGTTCGGGATGAATGGGATGCGAAATGATTTGTCCCTCCAATATAGCGGGAGGCGATATCTTGGGCCCCACTTTGATGGAGTCGACTAATTCATGGCCATGAACAAATGAATCGGTATATGATATTGATGTCATTTGATTAGTCTACTCGCGAATCAAGAAACTAAAAGATTGGACAATACAAGTGTGACTTTTTCCATGACTTGTGTTCAATCTAGATATCAAGGACAAAAGGATTTAAATACAAATGTCAAATGGTGTGATTATGATAGTCACCAGATATTTATGAATTGGGGGTAATGATGCGTTGCTAGATACCTCTCATTACCTGTGAAATATGATGTCACGGCCAACATCTTAGATACCTCCTGGGTCGCACTCATAGATCAACTGGATTAGGCTTGTTGGAGTACATTTAATCTAAGGTGCGCCAATTCGATTGGGCCGGGGCGGGCCGGGCCGGGATTGGATTGGGCCCTTAATCGGGTTGGGCCGACCAACCCATTTGGACCGACCTTATGGCTGGAAATATTGGACATATTTTCAGCTCTTATCACTTAGAAAGGAGGTTGAAGTGGTGGAGAATGTGGAGGAGTGGTTTCCTCCATGATCTCCCACTTCCCCCTTTCACTCTCCCCACTATCCTTTGAATGACTAAGAAAAATGTTGATTTTTCCTAGCATTCTAAGTCATTATTCCAGTTTTTTGAGAGCTTTTGGAGAAGAAAGAAAAGAGAACATTCAATAGAGATTGAATAGAAAGAAAAAACTGACTTTTCTAGATACTTGTTTTCTAGCTTTGGCTAATAGAAAAGAAGTAAGAAAATTGTTTCTTGTTCTTCTTTAGGTCCTATATCCACCATATATATATATACTCCATCTTGAAGAGTGTCTTCGAAGACTTCTACGAGCGTTGGCTAGCACCAAGCGGTAGAGGACCATCCCAGGAAGATCGAGTGGATATTGGGAGGCGGAGCTGCGTTGGTGGTGTTCAGTTCGCGACAAGCTGAGACCATTTCGAGACGATTTCCGCACTTGAAAGGTATAATACTATCCCATAGTCTAAGGTTCTTACTCGTGAAAGATCCTATTAGAGGCGGGTCATTTTATTTCCGCTGCATAACTGTTTTTGACCCGGTTATTCTTCTAACACCCGCGACAGAGGACCTATCATCTCAAGAAGTAGGAAGATGCAACGATGAGGGCCATGCTGCTTTGGCTTATTTGAAAGATAGAAATCGGAAGGAGGTTAGTACTGATGACTTCCATATTAATTTGAAAAATAACTCCCCAATTTTTATTTCTTGAGAGATTCAATCAGCAAATAATGTGACGGGGTTGGAGTTAACACTTACTGAAGCGCAAAGGGAGTGAGAGGCTCTCACCACTTTTGCGGAGGAATTAAGGGGAATGGAGATAGTGAACACGCCACTGCCTTTGGATCAACCTTGTGGCGAGACTCTGCCCCCATTACTATAAATATAGCATTATATTCTGGGCCAACCGAGATGGTCTGTAATAAGGGTTACCTATGATCGAAACAATGAAAGGCTATCTCAAAAAAACGTGCGACGATCAGAGCGTCTAATTGGTAAGGCTGCTCTTGCTTCTATCTAAACGACTTGGATTATTTCATATATTTATATCTTGTGTATTTATGAATTGGTTGATTTTGAATATAAGGGGAATTGGTAATGTCACGGGTACGGCTCTATCTTGCTTTATTGTATATGCTGAATGCTCTTATATTTTGAGAAGGGATTTATGGAGTGAATTAACTTCTTTTGCTGAGAGAAGAGTGGGTCCTTGGCTTACAGGTGGAGATTTCAATGTGGTTAGTAATCTTGAGGAAAGCTCAGGATCGGTTTTGGCCTTGTTCCATATGTTTGAATTCAATGCTGCCATATCTGACTGTTGCCTGATGGAAATTCCTTTTTTGGGAAGCCCTTTTACTTGGTGTTGTAGCTCTCCTCAGCCTTTGATGAGGAGATTAGACCTGGTCTTAGTTTATAGTGATTGGAATGCCTTATTCTATTCTACAAGGGTGGAACTCTCTAGAGCTGAGTCTGATCATAGCCCAACTTAATGGCTTAATGGCGCACATTCGAGGAGCGTCTTTCGCTATCAGAATATGTGGTCTTTGGGTAAGGGATTTACAGATTTAGTTCAGACTTCCTGGGATGAACCTATTGAGGGTAATGGTATGGCTATTCTTAAGTTGAAGTTGAAGCGATTAAAGGGCCCCTTACGCAAATAGATTAAGCAGTATTTTGGTCGCCTTGGTGCAGCTATGTTGAAGCTGAGAGGAACCTCCGGATTGTAGAATGTAATTTTGATATTCAACACAATGAGGAAGTCCGCAATAGACTTCAAATGGCTAAGGGGAGATATTCCTTCCTTTTGACGAGGGTAGCTATTTTTTTGCGGCAAAAATCTCGGCTAAAGTGGGTTAAAGAGGGAGATGCCAACGCGAAATTCTTTCTTACTTATTGCTCAAACCGTCACAAGAAAATGTTGATTGCTTGAATCCAAGATACTTAGGGGGATTGGCTCACGGATGAGGATAGTATTGGTAGAGCCGCGGCGGATTTATTTGAAACTTTGTTCACGGAACAAGACACTCCGGCACCTACGGAACAATTCCCCCATCTCTTTCCACCTTGTATTGACCCGGCTACAAATATAGAGTTGGACCGGCCGCTTAGTCTTGAGGAAGTTTAGGACGCGGTTTTCGCCTTGGGTAAGGATAGCGCTACGAGACCCGATGGTTATAGTGGTGGATTTTTTCAATCTCGTTGGGATATTGTTAAAGGTGATGTTATGCAGGCCGTGTGTGACTTCTGGGCATTTATTCCTATTCCCAAATCTATGGCTAGCACTTTCCTTGTTCTTATACTAAAAGGGGCTGCCCCGAACACCTTTAGTAACTTTCGCCCTATCTCTCTTTGTACGTTTGCTAGTAAAATTATTTCTAAAGTCATGGCTATGAGGTTAGCTGATCTGCTTCCCCTTATTATTACTGGTAATCAATCTGGATTTATCAAAGGTAGATGCATTACTGACAATATTTTGCTAGCTACAAAGATGGTGCATTGTATCAACGGAAAAGTGCGAGGTGGTAATATTATTCTGAAACTTGATATGATGAAGGCCTTTGATAGGGATTCGCACTCCTACCTCAAAAACATTCTGAAGGCGATGGATTTTTCTTTGCACTTCATTCACTTGATCACTAACACTTTACAGGCTAATTGGTTCTCGATTTTGCTCAATGTGAAACCTTATGGCTAATTTAAATCCACTCGAGGGAGTTAAGCAAGGTGATCCACTTTCGCCATTGTTATTTGTCATCTCAGACGAACTCCTCTCTTTGGGATTGAACTATTTGTTGTACCAAGGTCTCCATCCCCTTTTGCTTTGCCTTGTGGTTGTTTACGCATCTCGCATTTAGCTTTCGCTGATGACGTTGTGGTCTTCTTAAATGGCTCTAAGACAAATCTCAAAGATTTTATCGACTTCTTGGCGGTTTATGAGCAATGTTTGGGGCAAAAAGATCAATGCTCGAAATAGCTCGTTTTATCCTTCCTCCAAATCAACTCAAACTCATGCGGATATGGTGACTGGGATTATGGATTTTTCACAAGCGAGCTTCCCTATGGTTTATTTAGGCTTCCCAATTTTTTCGGGCCGAGTTAAGGTGATTTACTACCATAGTTTGATTGATTCTATCTCTAGGCGGATTAAAGGATGGCAACATAAACTTTTAAGCATGGCGAGGCGCCTCATTTTGATTCGTAATGTTCTTTCCTCTATGACGTTGCATATTTTGGCGGTTTCTGATCCACCCTTACGGGTGCTCAATGAGATAGAGAGGAATATAGCACGGTTTCTTTGGGGTCATTCAGAAGGTGTGAATCGTCGCCATTAGATGGCTTGGAGTCATTTGTGCGTTAGTAAAGAAGCTAATGGATTGGGGCTTTATACTCTTGAGCAATATTCTAAGGCATTTACCTACAAAATGTGGTGGCGCTTTCGAACATCTTAATCTTTTTGGAGAGATTTTCTTGAAGTTCGATATGGAAGGGATTTGCTTCACATTTCGCAAGATGGGATTGATAACCAAGTTTCTCCGATTTGGCGAAGTATGTTGAGTGTGAAGGATACTGTTGAGGAGAATATGGGGATGCTTGTGCTAGATGGCTCTTCATCCTTATACTTTGAAAATATTCAAATCCAGCCTAGCCTGTTTAGATGTTGGCCCAATTATATTGCACCTGATGATCTTTTAGTTACAAAAATTAGGGACTATTGCACTAATCTTGGATGTAAAAGATCCTGACTAATGCCTTTGCTGCCCGGGCATTGCATGGCTGTACCTGCGGCTATTTTAAGGTCTTCAAGTTGGCCAGACAAGCTCGTTTGGCTGCCAGAAGCCGATGGAAAATTCACTCTAAGGACTGCCTTGGAATTGGATCGTGCTTCACCCTCATCTATGCTTACTCAGCGTATTTCTTGGTAAGCTTTCTTACCTCTATCTATCTCTTTGTTTTTGTGGAAATTTTGGAACTCTTTTTTTTCCTTTTGATGATGTTCGGAGTAAATTTGGTTTTCAATTTGCTTCTCGTTGTTCTTGTTTAAATGGTCCGAATTATTTTGATCATGTCTTTCTTCAATTTGATTGGGCAAGGAGACTATGGTTGTATGTTGCTAATACCATGGACTAGCGATTAAACATTGGAAACTTTAACTTGGCTCATCCGATGCTCACTTTTGCGATGTTCAAAGGAAGGGGAGTTAAACATAAACTATTTATAATTTTGTCGAGCTCGGTTCTATGGATACTTTGGGTAACTCGGTGCAGATTTATATACGATGGAGCAAGACCGGCTTTCACCCCAATGCGTGCATATTTTGATGAGTATGTTAAGGCCATTTTAATCAAGACGAGGGTGGCTTTTCTTGACTATATGCAGGCCATTGATAGGCAGTCGAGGCCTCGGGCTGCTAGTGTCAAATGAAAATAGGACTTCACTGCTGATGGATAGTGCTTAATGTGGATGGAGCTGCTAGAGGCAATCCTGGGCCATCCGCGATAGGGGACATTTTCAGGACTGGTACAAGTAATTTTATTGTTGGTTTTTCTATGTATTTATCAGATCATGATACTAATTCTTTGGCGGAGTTGGAAGGTTTGAGAATGGCTCTACAGATTGCGAGGGATCATGGCATTATAGTTGGTCAATTTACTTATTGATTTTAGCTAATATAGATCTGAGATGTACCATTGTTTTATGATAGCTCTAGTGCATTTCATATTGCTGAAAACCAGTGCTTCATGAATGTACTAAACACATTGATATTCATTGTCTTGTGTTGAGGTAAAGATTGGTAGTTGGTGTTCTCAGGCCTTTGCCCATCTCATTAGCCAAATAGCTGGCAAATATATTCATCAAGCCCCTTTCTCCTACCAGGTTCAGTTATTTAGTGGATCATTTGGGGCTGGTGAACCTCTACAAGGGTCCCGCTTGGGAGGGGGATATTGAAGAATACTTGAATGTTGTAGGAATATGCTGGCTGAATTGATAAGAGTATGGATTGGTTCATTATTATTTTAGTTTGTGGATTGGACTTTGTTATATGTAGTTTGGGCTAGTAGTGATAGCATAGATGGTTGACCCGGCCCATAACAATTATATTTTTGTTTTTCCCGTTTTCTTGCCCAGCAAAGGAGGTTAGTTACTAACACCATTATAAATAGCTGAGTGACACTTGTAATCATTTTATTTAGTGATAATAATAACCAATGTAGATATTTTGTTCTTCCTTTCCATTTATGGTTTTTCCCTCTTTCATTCTTGAAAGCTCCATTGAAACAAATTAGGTCTTAATCAAATTTGATGGTAAATTATCATATGTCCTCATTACATGTCTCATTTTTATCTCATCAATAAAAATTATAATGTGTTAATTTTTCTATGAGGATTCCACTATTTATTTTATGTTATAAATTTTAATTAAAAAATTAACACATGAATTTTTTTTATTAATGGGATAGGAAACATGACAATAAATAAGACAGATTATTCTAACCGAAATTTGATTATAAAAAATGAAAACATTGAAACAAATTAGGCCTTTAAAGGATAAACTTGAGAGTTTTTATAAAAAAATAAAAAAACAGACGTGCTATTGAGAAACTCAAACTATTGATTGCTAAAATTACGGAAGACCACACCCCCTTTCCTTTTTTTTGATTTTTTTCCTATTTTTAAGAGAATAAAAGAATTCAGTTCTAGACGATTAAAGGTCGATGTGAATGCGCCCCCCTCAATATATTTGAAGTGGGATATGCCTAGTAGATGTGTTCATTATTCAGATTGATTTGGTTTTACACGATTTTCAATCCAAACTGAAATATTCGGTTTGAAAATTTTGAAAATAATTCAAATTATCAAAATCTTAAACTGATGCATTTGGTTTTTATAAGTTTGGATTTGTTGGATTTTGTAGTTCGGTTTTTGGGAGATGCAGAATATATTGATTATAAATTAAATAAAAAATAAAAATCTTTATATAATTACTTAGCTGCTAAAATATAAAGAAATGTGTCTATTGTTTTCACAAGTTAAACATAATAAAAAATAATAATTAATAAAACATAAATACTTGGATTTCAAACAAATTACTATAAAATTATCTTATAAGAAAAGCAAAACAATACAAAACTTACATCATTATTAATTTAAAATAAAAAAAAAAGTGTAGGAGAATCTAAAATCTCATGTCAATTGATGGATCTTCAATCTCTTACTTTAGCACTTGATGAACTTGTTTGTCATGTGTATAAATAAGAAGTTAAATATGTTTTATTACAAAAAAGTTCTTCAAGAAGTTACACACACATATATATATTTATATTCGGGTTGATTCGGTTTTGGATTATATATATATATATATATATATATATATATATATATATATATATATATATTATGTTTGGCTCAGTTTGGATTATAATATTTTTAGACGAAACCGAAAGTTCAGTTTAATTTATTCCAAACCGTAATCAGTCCAATGCATCGGTCAAACCGGAAAATCGGTTTGGATTGGTTTGGTTCGGTTTTGATTAGTTTATTTCGGTTTTTGCTGAACACCTTACTGCTTGGCAATGGTTTATGATGAATACCAGACAAATCTTTTCATATTCTCTGATAATCCGCCCTCTAGATAAACAAACGGGTCTCAACAAGAAAGAGAGTAACATGTAAAACAGAAACATTCAAAGGGTGATGGGGATGTTCCAAACCACTATCTGATGCTAAAGTTATATGTTTAAAGAGGAAGAGACATTGAGAAGAGAGCTCAATGTATAGAAGGCAAGAAATCAGATACTTGTTGTTTATAGTAGATAACTCACATGAGTATAGTAGTTACATATTAGGATTGCACTTACGATAAATGTTGTAATTATATACGGTTAAGGGAAACGCACTCACATGAGGTGTTGAACTGTATAGTAGTTTACATAAACTGGACATGTCTAATTAGTACATGTCAATTAATATCGGAGCGGGTCGACCCGAGTTGACCTGGGGCCCAATAGTAGATCTCAGGCCGGAACCCACCATAAGCCCCTCAAAACTTCGGGTAAAGATGCCTAAAGCTGAGGTCTTGGACCAGTAACAATAAAGACACGAGATCAAGAATCCATCAGACTTTAAACCTCAGGTCAACATGAATAATACTTCCTCAACTTGTTGAATAACAAGTTCGGGTAATGAGTCTCCCAAGTTTATGATCTTTAGAAGTGTAGTATGTCAATGTCCTTGTCCAGGTTGGGGTATGCGGAGGATATACTATGTTCGGGCTTAACTAGATAAGTTAAGGAGCGATGAAGGCTCCCGAAATTGACCTATATCCCCGTGAAATTCTATTAATCAACTGTTACCCAAAGGTTTCCTTCGTGGGACGGTGTTGTTGTAACTTCTCAAAGACGCATCGTTCGTCTTCCGCCAATACATAACATCCACATGTACAATGAAATAGCTGTGTCGAACATACTTTTCATTTCCGTATAAAAAGGTGAGCCTAAACAGTAAGTAACTTTACCTTGCAAATAATCAGTTTTTGTCTTTTTCTATTTTCTTGTTCTTTTTCTGGGGTGAAGTGTGTAATTTTGGCTGCTATTTCCGATTTGTTTCTTTTTTAAGTTCCTGATCCGTGATTATCCCCTCTAGCCCCTCAGAAACATAAAGGGAAAACTCCTTAAGTCATTTGGTTTCGAAGCTTAGTCACGATCCAAACCCCTGTTTAGCATTTTCGGTGGTGAAGCGTTTCTCACTTCGTTGAAGTAATGACACCCAAACAATTCATTCACCGAGTTAAGCAACCTCATCACGTCCCTTCAGTAGAAATAGATAGGGATGACATTTTATTTTCTTCAGAGGTTCACCAAGATAGTTCTTTACCGGCCATAGAATATCCTGCTCAGACTCCTCAGAATTTCCTCCCTCTAGGAGAATGTCAAGCATCAACCATTTCTTCTCATGTAACTACAAATTGTGGAACGATATGTCTATCTCGGACCAATACAAGTATATCTTACCTGAACTAGACCGAAAGGCATGTGCACTCCCGCCGGGCTATGGTACCGTTTATGTAGAACACCATCGAGGAGAGATGACTATTCCCCCACACAAGTTGTTTCTTAAATTAGGTTATTTATTTAGCATATGAGTCCGAATTTGACAAGATGAATTTCCTTCTTTATACTTTTGTGCCATATCTTCGGGGTACCTACCAATATAGAAACATTTACATGCTTTTGTGAAGTAGCCCCCAGGATGAATGTGAAAACTAATGCCCCCATGGCCGTGAAGCAAGACTTAGGTTGGTTTGTGCGTAAGCACAATGAGACATGAAAGAAGAAGGAGTTAATTTCCAGTGGTCCTTCGTTTTTTAAGGGTTTAAAATAATTCTTCTTCTTATTCCGCCCTGCCCTAGAGGGTTTTACTCGGGAGTGTAATTTGTCCATTTTTATCCCCAATCCTCCCATTGATTCAAATGTAGCAACACTCAAGTTGGATATCTTTAAGCGCTGTTCCTTTGATATGCTTATTAGAGAGTCTTCGGACCCTGCTTTCTGGGAGTTTTTGCATAGATGGTCTTTCAATTACTCTAATCTACGTTAGTTCCTTACCGTTTTCCCTATTAGTTGTATCTTTGTCTGTTATGCTCTACCTTTAGTCTGTATCTAACACATGTGTATTCTGGAGGGACGTCTCTTCTTGATTCTATGTTAGCAAGTCTAGAGACTAGGGAAAACGTGTATTTGGGCTCCATATTTCGTGGTGCATCCACTTCTGAGAGTCATACTATGGAAAGGTCGGGCTTGTCGACGGTTTACTAAGCTAAATATAAAGGGAATGTTCCCAAAAATCCCGAGGTTGCATTTATGATCTACTCTTTAGTATGTGTGTGTTAGGTGTACTTTTTTATTTGTTTCGAATGCTAATTTATCTTGTCTTTAAAACCCAGGAGGTGGGGTAGCGGCTACAGAGGCGAAACCTCAGGGTAGCCTCCAGGCTGAGCAAGTCAGGCAGAAGAAGCGGAAATCTTCAAGTGGTTCTTTTAGCCGCACTTTGACAAAGTGAGGCGCTACTCAAGTGTCACTCTTGGGTACCCCAATGGTAAGAGAATATCCGAATTTTTTTTTTGGAGAGCCAGGAGGGCTCTAATATTAGTGATGGCTTGATTCCTCGCAATTTATTGAGTTCTAGTGTTCTTCAGAGAGTTCGCGAGGTATGCTCTCTTTGCCTTAGTTTATGTCGGTCGTGTCAATAGTTGTCCCTGTGTTGAATTCTCCTCTTTTGTTTTATAGGCGGAAGGTGCCTTTAATGATGCCACTCTGCTTCGGTTTGAACCTCCTCAAGAAGTTCAGGATCTTACATCGAAGGTGGATGGGTTGCGAAGGGAGAATGGACTCTTGGTTTCCGAGGTGGACGCTGATAGTCTCCAACTGGCTAAGCTTCCGGCTGACCTTGTGGTGGCACATCAGAAATATAGTCGACTTTAGGAGGAAGCCTGTGTTTGACTAAATGCTGTTTTTCTGGCTAAGAATAAAGCTCAGGCTCTAGAGATGTCCCGGAAGGACCAGAGGAATGAGATGGAGAATATGCTGGAGGACATTGTTCATGGATGGAATCAAACAACCAAGCGGTAAAGCGTCAGAAAACTTAGAAGGCCAGGCTTAGCTAGAGGCTGTCTCGGGCTGGCCTTGACCGTTATGCACTAGGTATGCTTTGCCGTTTTATGAAAACATATATTCAGCTGCTCGGGATTCGGATAAGTGTGACCCAGACCATTGTAAGCCCTAAAGGCTATTTTCTCTATTTTTGATAAATGACAAACAGTTGATGAGTTTCTCTATCTGGGTTGTATTTCACAATCTCGTCTAAAGTAATTGTTTGTCCTTCTATTGGCAGTCAAAAAACAACTCCAACAACTCCAACGTCCTACATGGTGATGGTCGTCTCTCCGCAAGGAAATTGAAAAGTGTGGGTCTAAAGTCGCCATCTCTCAACTAAAGCAGTGACTGGGTCATAGTAAACTACCTATGCGGCTTAACCCTCCAAATCATATTCTATCTATCGTATTGATCATTGCTTTATTACTCTTTCATATATGTTAGCCAAAACATGTTGTCACAAAGAATGAAACTAGAGGGTTATTAAGTCTCAGTTTATTTGTACCATCCCATATACTGTTGGAACGATGATCACATTGTTGGTATAAGACATTCGTGTTTAGATGTCCAGGATAGACAGACACAGGTGGCATAGACACATTCTCCATCTAATCATAAATTATATAATTAAAAAACACATAAAACATAAAAAATAAACAAAAACATAAATACATAATTAAAAACAAATTTACAAAATTAAGAATTAAAAAATTACATAATAAAATAAAAAAATTGAGATGGAGACTAATGGATGTTAAAAATTGGGAATGAAGGAAGAATGAGGACGTTTTGTTGCAATCTGTCTTCTTTAGGGGCGGCAACGACTAGCGACGAAACTGAGCTGAGGCGACGAGAGAAGGTTGTGTGTGTTTGTTGTTTCTATTGTGTGTTCTGTTGAATTGGGGAGTATATTAGGGCTTAAAGGACGAATTTCATGAATTTGTCTTCATCTTATGTGTCAAAAAATTCACGTCAGATGAAGACGGATTCACGGAACCGGTCCTTTAGTAAGGACATATTATGTCAGTCATTGTCAAAACAATCCCTCCCCCAAATGACACTGCCATGAACGAATCTTTCTCCATAAATAATACTATTTTGATAAACAACTCTTATACGTGTAATTTAGAGTTGTCGTGACTCATTTACGTATATATTGCATTGTTTAAAAAACAATGATGTAATAAATGTGAGGAAATATTATATAATTTAAAAATAACTTAAATGTTCTCAACTTACTGTTGGTATCATTTTCCTTTAATATGTGATTTTAAAAAATTCTTTCCTTTTGAAATAAGGAAAAAAAAACTATGGACTACTTGAGATGGAGATAAATAATGAATGTTAAAATTTGGGAATAAAGGAAGATGGATAACATATTATTTCAGTAAGGACGAATTTATTTCAGTAAGGACGAATTATGTCCGTCTTAGCCAAAAAACTTCCTCCCCCAAAAGACACTGTCATGTGTGGATATTTATCCATAAACAATATTATTCAGATAAAAAACTTTTATATATGTAATTTAGAGTTGTCGTCATTCGTGACTCATTTATGTACTTGCTGCATTGTTTAAAAAACAACTAATGTAATAACTGTGAGGAAATATTATATAATTTAAAAATACTTAAATGCTTTGAGATTACTGTTGCTATCATTTTCCTTAATTTATTCTTTCCTTTTGAAATAAATAAAAAATTATTATGGACCACTTTTATGTTTTTGTCTTATTGTTTTCAAAAACTTCGAGATGTAACTGAAAGTAAATGAAGAGAGAGAGAAAGAGAGTTAGGTTTTGGAATGTTGTGTTTGATAACAGACATTGAACACAATTTTGTCCTAAACAAGAAAAGAAACCAAAAAAAAAGGATGACACAAATAGTTGACTTATTTGCAGTGTTTCGTGAACAGACGTGACCGTTAAAAAGAGTTGGATACTTTACCATGTTTTTAAATGAGGAAGATTTCTTTTCTAGGCTCTAATTATTTACCATTTTCATACATCTTCTACCAAATATGAGTCATCCCGTTGGACAATTTTACATTAGATTTAAATGAAGATGAATTATTCTTGCCATAAAGAATAAGATTGAAAGTAGAAATTTTTTATGAAATTTCAAATGACACATGGTCCAACAACAACCAACCAAAAAGATATAAATGATAAATCATTCTTGTTTTTGTTTTCTAGGTTTCATTTCCAGCATATCAAAAAGTGAACCTTATGAACAAGGTAATTCGTTTCTTCCTCTTAACATTTTCAGTTCTCCTCAATGATTATGATTTATGGTTTCATGAATTCAATTTTGTTTCACCATTAATCCAATAGCCCCTCTTTAAATTTTTTTTTCACATTCAAATTTTGCTTCTAATTACGTATAACTATTTATAATTCTAAGGTATACTGAATGCTAGACCATGTGATGCATAATATGTCCGATATGAACGTCATAGAACTCGATATTTTGAAAAATCTTACTAAAAATCCATCAAAATCTTACTCAATTTTTGTTTTTGGTGTTTTAAATTTTCCTACTTATTTTTTAGTTTCATTATTCAAGTTTTATCAGATGCCTCAATCCTACGAGTTTTATAATTATTATTTTTTATGAATTGCAAGAACTTTTAGTTCTAAATTCTTAATGGTCGACACTTGAATATAACCTTTTTTGGAGGTTTATGGCGGAAAATTTGTCGGACCTTCTTCATTTGAGTTCCATTCTAGCTTGATTAAGATTATGCATTATTTTTGCGTAATTTGAAGAAAGATGGATCTTCTTATGTACTTCAAGCAAACGAAGAAACTGGGTTATCAGAGCCTATAACATTTCCGGACTATGAAGCAGATGGTGAAAGGCATGAAAATTTTGTGAGCCTTTCCAAAAATCAGTGGAAAAAACCTAAAGGCGATCCTGAATATTCAATGTTCCTTGAAAACATCAGGGTTGAAGGTTCTAATGCAATTTGTCAACCTTCGAACTCCTCAACTATACTAGTGTATGAAGATATGAATCTTCAAAATTCCTCTCTAAATAAAGCTTCATGTTCCAAGAAAGGAAAGTCAAAACAGTCTATTCTTGACCAACCACCAAATGAGAGTGTAAGGCGCCACTTAGATTGATTTTATTTTAGATGTTTTTCTAACTAATTTTGTTGTCTTCAAACAGTGCCATATCTTTTATTTGTATAATTTAGTCACATATCTTCTTATGTATACAAAAAGAAAAAGAGTTATCACCGTCTGGCTCATGGAATTTGGCAAAAAGTCTTTGGAGAAAGCTGGAATGCGTTTAATTTTCAAGAGAAAATTTGTCAACTCAGGCATTTTTTTCTCCAGATGATATGGAATGAGATGGCCCGACATGACAAATTTACTTAAAAAATAAATGCACATGAGCAACAAAAAGGAGTTTAAGTGGGAATATGTCGTGGGACAAGCGGTGAGACTAGACTTTTGTTAAACTTAAAAAAGATATCTGACTAAAATTATTGAAATAAAAATTATGGACATTTTCATTACAAACTAAATTGTTAGAATACTATTTTGGCAAAGTATTCATCACAAACTAAATTGTTAGAAATTATTTCCTATGTAATTTCGTTTTTTTTTTTTTTACATTTATTAAGTCAGATACAAAAGAGATAAGTATGATTACTAGCAGCATTCCTAAACCAAGGACAAATGTATGTTCAAATTTTAGGGTGCAGATTATGCGAATTCTGGGCAAGCCATATGACAAAGAAGAGCACAAAAGACTTATGAAAAAAATTACGGAGAAGAAAGCTCAGAATAAGTATATAGATTTGAGCTCTGGAGGTGTGAAATTATTTTCGTCATTTAAAATGGGAAAATCATATCTTGATCACCATTCCGGTAATATGATTATTTATTGTCTATTACCTACTAAGATTCTTTATAGATCACCACACTGTTATTTTTAAACTAGCCATATTTTCTACACTGACAATGACTAAAGTAAAGTATTAAAGTTTTTAATAAATCATTTGAAATACTTTTTACTTATACTCTTTTGTGAATCCATACGTTCTTCCATATTATTGTACGATTAGAATCCGTAAGTTTCAAATAATACAATAAATAAAGTATATTCATATAGAATCAATAGACGTCGAATGGTATTACACATATGTATCTTGATCCCATATTGATAACCAATTCATATTGTTCCCCTAGGAATAGTTAAACCTAGCTGCTTTTGGTTCTTGTGACAGTTTGATTAATGGTTATATTTTTTATAATATTTATCTATAACTGTTTTTTGTTCCCAAGTGACACTTCTTTAATTGTCTACTTTCTTATATAGTCATTTACAATATTCGAACTACCAAGTTAAGATTCATATACCTTCTTATATGTTGGTTGTCACTTTTTCTAAAGTTTATATTTCACTAAGATTTAGCCAATTTTCGATCTCCCTATATATTAACTTTTGAAATAATCTCTGCAGGTCTTAAAAGAAAGATTCAAGCAGCAATCAATGATGACCTTCAACAGTTCAATTTGTTACGTGGCTATTTCTTTTAGGCTAGAGGTAAAGAAATGTTATGTCTTGTTTATAGGTTTTGGAGACTATACCAGAATAAACTAAATTTCTCATTTCACCTTATTTTTTAGCTAAATTGTGATTACCCCTAGGGGAAGATAAAATATAAAAACACCTTCCGCTTGCATTGTTAACACATTTTATTTGAGATTTAACCTCATATTTTGCAAAATTTGAATTATTTGTTAGAGATGTTGAACTAATTTTGAAATTTAAGATTTAAAATGTTGTTCAAACGTACCGTGCTAGAAGGGGTTTGTTTACGAGTAACTCTTTTAGTTATTGCCTTTGTTTCAAAATCATAGTATGGTGGGATTTCTAGGTTTAGGTTATATTCTAATTAAATTTTCATTTTCTTTAGAAACTTAATAGTACTTGTTCCCATGATTCTCAATTTCGGATATATTTATTAGGATCAATAAATTTGATATCTAGACCTTTTTTTTGTCGTTGGTAATGAACTAGTAATGTTGCAAAATAATAATTCTTGGGCTGCAAGTATCCCTTTCCTTTAACTATTTCAAGTTTTACTTACAATAATGAACAATGGTTCGTCCCTAATGAGGAAATTGAGTATTTTTTTTTTAACCGGTTCATTTTCTCAACTGCTAATTCTATGACTAATTGTTTTACCCTTAGTTATTCTACTTCAATATTGATTCTTTTTTACTAATAAATTTGGAATCAAAACCATTTCTTCAAGAATATCAGCTTTAACATTTGTACTTTGTTTGCATATTCTCTCTATTCCGACGTTTTTCTTACATGGAAATTTGGTCTCTACTGCTTTAGAATCTTACTTAAGAAGGATCATTCAAGCCTTGGAATGATAAAGAATGTCTTGATGTGCAGCCATGAGACTAGATAAAATACACATCTCGTTATGATATAAATTTTGTGGCAAAGTAAAGTTTTATTTTCCAACTAAAACTCAGATTCTCATAGTTTGGAAGTTTACTTCTTGAATGTAGAATCTAGTAAAGATGCAACTGCAAGTATTTGTTTCGACTATATTTCTTAATTGTTCCTGTAGTTTCGAATATATTTCTTAATTGTGTGAGTTTCTTTATTTAGAAATATTTGTTATTGCATGTTGAGCATGTTAATTGCATTTGGTTTGCAAAATTTTGTAGATTACAGTACAATAATAAATGTGTATTTAGAAAAAAATTCCTAATTTCAAGTTGGGAAAGTGGGAAATTGTTCTCTATTTAGAGGGCTATAATGGAAACATTAGATTGAAAGGGATAATATGGTAAAGTTTTTTTTTTTAAAATTGCATTTATGATGTATGTCTTTCTAAGGAATCATCATAATCCCTTTGGAAGTACTAGATTCGTGGTATGAAAGGGGGAAACGAACTCAAACAAAACATACCTTAATTAAGCCAAAGAAACAAATATCAGTAAGTAAATTATATAAACCTTGAACAAATAAATCAAAAAAGGGAACCAGTTTCGTGATCTCAAAAAAATATTTAAGACCCACCACCAAACTTTTTAAATTTTTAACAAAATGATTTGATTCCAAAATAAAAAAAGATTGATAAACATATGTTGACTTTCGGTATTGAATTCCATGCCTCTACATATTCTGGAAACTTGTAATGTAAAGTAGCTTGTGGCGATTTAGAAATCGTCATTCCTTATGGTGAGATTTCTTGCACTCAAAATATTGTGAGGGTATGGTCCATGCTAAACAGAGTACGATTGTCTCGGGATGCTCACTAGTTTGGTGCCACATGATGGTGGTGAAGGAGGAGGTGGAAGCTCGTATTGGTATTTTGTTGAGAGGTGGGAACGCAAGCCTCCTTTATGATAATTTTACACTCCAAGGCTCTTTAGATTTGATGATCCATCAGCCGGATGAATTCTTATGCCGCGGAAAGGTGAGAGACTTTTGCTCAATTGTTGGATGGGACCGAGGGCCTTTGCAACGCTATGTCCCCGACTCGGACCTACAGCTGTTGCCCGAAGTAAGTTTGGGGGAGTCATCCGAAAGTGACCGGCAAATCTGGATGGAAGATCCCGATGGCCATTTCACTTTGTCCTTGACAATGGCCATGTTGAGAGACTCGAGAGTGGTTCAATACTCGCAGGAATATATTTGGAACAAGGTACTTCCTTTATCTACATCTTTGTTTATGTTGAAATTTCTTAATAAATTCTTAGCATTGGATGAAGATTGAAGGAGGTATGGCATTCCCCTGGCTTCTCGGTGTGTTTGTCTGGGTGGTATGGAAACTTATGATCATGTGTTCATCCAGTGCCCAGTAGCTAGATTAGTTTGGTAAGAGGCGGCGGTGTGTGTAGGATTGGTAGTGGCTCAATGGCAAATCGATAGCTTAAGGGATATGCTCTCTATTTTGGGGTATGCTTGACCTTCAGCTAATCGCCAGGTATGCTCTCCTATAGTTTGATATAGGACTTCAACACTCCTAGAACATGTTGATCAAAGCCTTCAAAGTCCAAGCTCCAAGAAGAATAAACTTGATGACTTGAAGATCTTAGGAAGATTAGTTTATACTTAATATGTATATTCTTGTGACTAATCTTTCCTTGAGAATACTAGGATAAAGGATGTTTAAAGCTCAACTATTCATGTTTTCGAAACCACGTGTTTTACATTGTTCAATTCTTTGAAAAGGTTTTTGAAAACTTTGTTAATATTTGGTCAATGTCTAAGCTCTTTAAAATTTGTTTTATATCTTTACAAAACACTTAGGCATGTGCTTGAGAACATTAGGAACTTGACTAAGTGGAAAAGCCAATTTGGGACTGCATTCCGGTCGACTAAGGCTTAGCCTCGGAAGACCAGAATAGTATTATTCCTAAGGGCAAAGTGATCAATCTTGTTTTGATGATAAAAAACCATTGATAGTTCTAATGTTTGTGTGAGCATTTTTTTTTTATTTTTTTTTTTTTAGATAAACCGAGGACTTTATTGAGTAATAATCACAGTTACAATATTGCCATTCAAAGAATCCGAAGAGATGGAATTCCTTGTTGGTCCAAAAGTATTAAGCCATGAATATGCTTAGGTAAACTATCAAATGTGTAAAAGAAAGTAATGGCTTTGGAATCACATCCATAATTGGCAAGTGAGTCTGCAACCGTATTTGCTTCTCTATAAATATGACAAAGCGGTGTATCATGAATTAGACTGAGAGAGTGTCGGAAAACTCCATCCAGCGCCCAATTTGTGATGCGATCCCTTAAAACTGCTTGTTGTAGTATCTGTGAATCTGTTTGTATCATTGTTACTTGTAAACCCGAGCGAGTAGCAAAATGTAGTCCATGAAGCAAAGCTGTAACTTCGGCCATCATATTAGTTTCGTGCTCCCCTATATATGCTGAACAAGCTGCCAGGAATTTCCCTGATCCGAGACGTATAACACAACCAATGGCCGCCTCTCCGGGGTTCCCCCTTGCTGCCCCATCAATACTCATAATGACCAGATCCTGTGGCCAATCATCCTGTTTCCAACGAACAACTTTGCTCTTGTGTATACAAGGTTTCATAACTCCAAATCTAACTCTACCCGAAATTCTGAGGGATTGAAGCTGGTGATCAAAAGCCATAATGATGCGTTGCTTTGTGGTACGTCGGCCCTCAAAAACAAAAGTACACCGAGCCTTCCATAGTTGCCATAATATACAAGAGGATATAACTATCAGTGAGTTGGACCTGCCACTAGTAGCCGACATCCACCAATTCGACAGTAAGTTATGTGGATTTGAGTGACGATGCATGCGGAATGAAAAACCAGCAACCGTGGCTGCATGCTGCCATAAAGAGCTAGATAGTGGACAATGTAGAAAGATGTACAAGAAAGAATCGCTACCATGAGAACATGCACATCTCGTAACAGTATGATATCCAAATTTCCAAAGGACTTCTTCCATGGGTAAAAACTTGTTGAGAAATTTCCAAATAAAGATTTTCAATTGAAGAGTTAACTTACTGTCCCATACAGTTTTCTGCGACAATGTAGTTACTCCCCCCCTCCCCCTCTTTCGAGGTTCACCAAGGAAGCTAATGTAAAAACCCCATTCGATTCCGGCTTCCATATCCAAGCATCAGGTTTAACCTCTAATTCTACTCTTGGCAGCAATGAAATAAGATTCTTGGGCAGCCAGTCCAAATGCCTTCGGTCCCAAGTATTGTCCAGTAAAACATCATTGATATGCAAATCTAAAACGGTATCCGGGGTATGTTGCAGCATTTTCCAAAAGCTTCCAGTTAGAGTAAAGTTTTCATAACATAGAAGACTCTTACCATCACATATAAGAAGGCCCATTAGAGATTCCGTTTTGAGCTTAACCTGTACCATCCGACGCCATGTTGGAGAAGAGTTCGGTTGATTTTCAGCCAGGGTAACATGTCTTATCCCATTACAGTAGCGGCTGATAAAGAATGTCTGCCAAAAGGAGGGCGTTGTACGAAACCTCCACCATAACTTCATTTGAAACGCCATGATGTAATGTTCCATGGATATCAATCCCAAGCCATTCGAATGAGTATGTCTGCAGAGTTTAGACCATGAGATCCAATGTCGACGTTTCTCACCATTTGAAGCTCCCCACAAAAAGGATGCAAACAACCGTTCAATTCGTGTTTGGATAATCTTTGGAGGGAAATGGCTAAAATATGCAAAATCATTGATGTGAGGACGTATTGAATGAGAACAAGTCTGCCCGCCATATCCAAAAATTTTGTCTTCCATCCCTCAATTCTTGCCGAGAGTTGCTCCGCTAATGCAGAAAAGTATTCAGCCTTTATCCTCCCCTTAATCAATGGACAACCCAAGTACGTTATCGGAAATCACCTTGGACAAAATTTGTTACTGATTGGATAACTGGAGCTTGTCTATTACCCGCCTTTTTGGAAACGTAGTATGCTGATTTCCCCATATTCACTCTTTGACCAGAGACATCTTCATATCTTCTCAAGAAACGCACAAAGTTTTCTAAATTATCCTTTGACCCATTAGTGAAGATCATCACAACATCGGCAAAACGTAAATGGGATACCTGCAAAGTGTGACGGGGCAGTAGATAGGGGCGTAGCTGACCTTGTTGAAACAAGTTTTCCAGTCCCCGGGAGAATAAGTCTGCAGACAAAATAAATAGTAGAGGAGAGAGGGGGTCACCTTGCTTTACTCCTCTTGTTGTTGTGTGAGCATTTTCTTAATGATAGTATCCTTAACACTCACACCAACATTGATGAAAATGGTAAGTTACCTTCTTGTGTACATCAAAGGTATCATCATACACACAAGGAATCTACACTTTGCAAGACTCCATAGAAGAAGGAAGATCAACATGTCAAAAGCTACTCAATCCAACAAGAGTAGAATCAAGTGGTAGACTCCTTGACAGGAAGAAGTCCAATACACTACAACTCAATATTACTATAAGACTTCAACACTCCAAGAAGATGTTGATCAAAGGCTTCAAAGTCCAAGCTCCAAGAAGAATAAACTTGAAGACCTTAGCAATATTAGTCTATGTTTAATAGGTATATTATTGTGATGAATCGTTCCTTGAGAATACTAGGATATATAAAAAGTTTAAAAGCTAAACTATGCATGTTTTCAAAACCTAATGTTTTACATTGTTCAATTCTTTTGAGATATGGTAAATGGACGTTAAGACTGCGTTTCTTAATGGAAACCTTCTCTAGGATGTGTATATGATACATCCTGAGGGTTTTGTTGATCCATCAAATCCTAGCAAAGTGTGTAAGCTTCAAAGGTCCATTTATGGATTGAAGCAAGCATCTCGAAGCTGGAATCGCTTTGATGAAGCAATTAAAGAATTTGGTTTCATAAAAAATGAAGACGAGCCTTGTGTTTATAAGAAAGTGACTAATAATGCAGTAGTGTTCCTTGTGCTTTATGTGGTTGACATCTTACTGATTGGAAATGACATTCCCACATTACAAAACATAAAAGCTTGGTTAGGGAAGTGTTTTTCCATGAAAGACTTAGGAGAGGCTACATACATTTTGTGTATAAGAATCCATAGAGATAGATCCAACAAAATGATGGCCTAAGCCAGAGTGGATACATTGACAAGTACTGAAACGGTTCAGTTTGCAAGATTCCAAAAGGGGATTCTTGCCCATGTCACATGGCATTAAACTCAGCAAAACTCAAGGACCTTCCATAAAGGAAGACCAAGAGTGCATGAGTAAGATCCCATATGCTTTAGCCATTAGGTCTATTATGTATGCCATGTTATGCACTCCCTCGGATGTCTCATTCGCGTTAAGTATGACTAGCAGATATCAATCTGACATTGCAGAGTCACATTGGACTGTAGTCAAGAGCATTCTTAAGTGCTTGAGAAGGACTAAAGACATGTTCTTAGTCTACGGAGGTCAGGAAGGAAGTCTGGTTGTAAATGGTTACACAGATGCAAGCTTCCAGACCGACGTAGATGACTTTAGATCGTAATCTGGTTTTGTGTTTTGTTCGAATGAATGTGCTGTGAGCTAGAAGAGCTCAAAGCAAGAAACTGTGGACGACTCTATGACAAAAGTTGAGTATCCGGCTGCCTATGAAGCAGCTAAAGAAGCTGTTTGAATCAGGAAATTTGTTGATGGATTAGGTGTCATCCCTAGCATTGTGAACCTAGTGGACCTTTATTGTAATAGTACTGGTGCAATTTCACAAGCTAAGGAACCTAGATCTCACCAACGATCCAAACACATTCTCAGGCGTTTCCATCTGATTATAGAGATCATTGACATATGAGACGTTAAAATTTTCAAAGTTCATACAGACAACAACATCGCAGATCCATTGACCAAGCCACTCCCGCAACCTAAACATGAGAGTCATACTAGGTCAATGGGTTTGAGGATCATGTATGATTGGACCTAGGGCAAGTGGGAGATTCTTAGTAGTGCCCTATGACCATTAGCATATGTTGTACGTTTTATATATATTTTTTCAGTATGGCATGTGAATAGTTAATTTTGATTTTGAACATCAAATGTGTGATTTGATAGTAAAACTCATTAGCTTATGCAATTACTATTCTGATTGTCCCTACTTTTATGTAATGTTCTTTACAATGAAATAATACTAGTATGATTTTGATTGATGATTATGTTTTACTGATCATGTGTAATGAATACAAATCATATCATAGATACAATATATTTGGATACATTGTATCGGGCGTGATCCGTTAGAGAAGTAATACTTCATGGTTCTTTAGTAATAAGTATTACTTCCTCAATACTAGTAATTAAAATGACTGATGATCGGATGTAATATCCTATCAAAGCTTGAATGTGAGAGGCATTGTAAGGGATTTGTCCCTCTCTTATTAGAGAGAGATATCCATGGGCCCCTCGATAGGGAAGACTATTTAAATGCATGGCCGTGCTCAAATGTATTTAAGAAAGTGGTTATTAAATGATATTTGATTAGAACAGTCTACTTGGAGATCGAGCATAAATACAATTAGACTTTATAAGGGTGACAACTACCATGCATTATGCTTAATTTGGATATTGCAAGACAAAGGGATTAAAACAGTGGATTGATATTAGGTTTCATCGTACATTCATTCACTATGGGTAGTCACAATGTCCTACTAGGGATCGCTTGTGATTTATGAACACATACTACAACTAAATGTGTTTTCATTGCTATTGTGATACGAACCTACAAGGTCACACGCATAGACGAGTTAAAGAGCTTCATGTCCAGATTCAATGAATCTAGAATGTGTCTAGGTTCATTGTATCTGACGTTTATTTTCTGAGAATAATAAAATGTTATTATTCAAATTAGAGATTAAGGAGGGGCATTTTCGGTATTTGGTTTTAGCTTGGATTACGTGGGAGTTATTATGCGATAATGACTCCAACTACCAGAAGAGGTTGATAAGACGTGGGAGTTGTTTTCAGAACAAACTCTCACACCTATATAATCCTCTTTTTGCCGAAACCCTAGGTCATTCTTGCTTGAGCCGCAATAAACCCAAAAAACTCCTGAAATCCGTTTTATGGATTTCTTCCCTGCTCTTCTCTCTAGATTCCCAAAACTCATAAATGAAGATCTAGCACTCACTGCTCGTTTGTCACATCCGAAAAACATAATCTTTAGCCGAAAAACGTAAGTAATTTTTCGTCGGTTTTCGATTCCTATAGTATAAGCGGATACTTTCAGGGGAGGATTAATGGGTGTTTAGAACGAGTTTCTGCCCATGATCCCTTCATGGAAGGCCAGCTGGATGAACATGAACTGGTGAATGTTATGACATTGAATTTTGTGAAGTAGCCAACCATTGGTCACGACAATATCTCCATTGAAATACCTAGTGTCGGACTCACAACCCGCACGGGTAAACCAACAAAACAACACATGGCTGCTTCAAGGAAGTTTTCTCGTCTTGAAGAAAAGGCCAAAGGTAACACCCTCTAACGGGTACATATACTTTCTCATATCTATTCCTATGTATATGTTGATTTTTAATATGGAATATTCGGGGAGTAGGCATAATGAATATGTTGCTAGACTTTGCCACCTTAAATTTGATAGTTCTCTCTCATTAATTGTAATTATGGAGCCTGTGCTTGACATTGTTCAGTTACCGTATTAGGTTAGCGCCTTGGTTTTGATGATGGTTTTAGCAATGTCAATAGTAAAATTTGGTTGTTTTGGAATGGTAATTTGGATATTTCTGTGGTGGGTAATTTTGAACAAATGTTTACTGTCTTGGTGAGTTATTATGATGGGACTTCTGTGTATTTATCTTTTGTTTATGCCAAATGCGCCTACACTCAGCGAAGGGTATTATGGGATGAGCTGCAATCTTTTAGCTCGCAACATGATGTCCCTTGGTTGGTGGGAGTGATTTTAACTTTTTTCTAAGTGATTCAGGGAGCCTGGGATCCATACCAGCTTATTTGCCTATCTCTAAGTTTGCTGAAGCCATTGGTGACTGAGGTTTGTCAGATATTCCTTTTGTGGGCAGTCCTTATACATGGTGTAGAAGCTCTCCTCCACCTCTATTGAGACGATTTGACCGTATTTTGGTGAATACTAATTGGAAAGATTTCTTTGGAACTACTACGTTGGAGCATTTGCATAGGACAATTTATGATCATTGTCCTTTATTGCTTAAACTAAGTAGGGAGAGTAGAATTGGTTCTTCTTCAATCAGGTATCAGAATATGTGGTCTAAACAAGCTCAATTTCGGGATGTGGTCATTGCGAACTGGGCAGGCAGTTTGGATGGTAATGATATGGTGGTAATATCTGGGAAGATGAAGAGATTGAAAATGGCATTGCGAATTTTGAACAAGGAGAGTTTTGGTAATGTCCAAACTCGGCTTGAAAAAGTTGAGGCTTTGGTAGCTGAGGAAGAGGCGGCGTTTGATGATTCTCCTTCCGATCTTCTTATGGATAAGTGGTTGGAGGCCAAGCAGAACTATCAGTTTTATTTGGGAACCGAGGAAGCATTGTGGAGACAAAAGTCTAGAATTAAATGGATCCAGGAAGGTGAAAGCAACACAAAATATTTTCATGCATTGTGTAAAAAAAAAAAGTAAGCGTTTGCATATCTCTACTTTGCAAAATGATCATGGAATTTGGCTGACGGAGGAGGCAAACATTAGTGCTGAGGCTCACCATTTTTACTCTGACTTGAACTCGGTCAAGGAACCTCTAGAGCTGGTTGGTAATTTATTGGATGTTATTCCTCATCTGGTGTACGACTCGGCAAACCGAAAACTTACGGTTCTTCCTTCTCTCTTGGAAGTTCGTGCTTCGGTCTTTTCTTTAGAAAAACATAGTGCTGCTGCTCCAGATAGGTTTTCAGGTGTTTTTTTAGGATTGTTGGGAGATAGTTGGGACTGATGTTCTACAGGAAGTTTGTGATTTTTGGTATGGTTTGCTATGCCTAAAGCGATGGCGCGTACATTGATTGTTCTTCTTCCAAAATCACAGAGTCCAACTCACCTTACCGGGTTCAGACCGATATCTCTTTGCAATTTTGCTAATAATGTGGTCACACAGGTAATAGCTACCCGTCTTGGTAGTCTTTTGCCGTCACTTATATCATTAAATCAGACATGTTTTATCCAAGGTAGATCTATTTCAGATAATGTGTTGTTGGCTATGGAATTGGTACATTCTATTAATCACAAGGTTCGGCGCGGGAACTTGGTCATCAAGCTTGATATGAGGAAAGCTTTTGACCGAGTATCTCATTCTTTTCCTATTTAGGTGTTGCAGCGCTTTGGCTTTGGTTTGCATTTTGTGCACTTAATCAGTAATATTTTAAGCTCTAATTGGTTTTTTGTGATGGTAAATGGTGTATCTTAAGGTTATAGACATGCTAGTCGCGGAGTTAAGCAAGGGGATCTGAAGGGATTCATGGGCGGAAACTCGTTCCAAACACCCATGGATCCTCCCCTGAAGGATCCGCTCATATGAAACAATTCGAAAACAGCAAGAAACAGCAAGAAAAACTTACGGTTTTTGGATTCAAGAAGCTACTTCTTGAATGGAGGATGACGTTTCTTGGATCGGATGTTGCTACCGATTGATCTCCCTTTGCGGAAAGTCCCTCTACCGGTATCCACGCGACGAAACGGGCAGTGATTGCTAGCTCTTCGTCTTTTCTGATATTCGGGAATTATAGAGAAAAAGGGAGAGTCCGAAATCTGATTTCGGGTTTCTTGGTTAATTTCGGCTAAAGCATTAACTGGCTAGGGTTTCGGCTAAGAGATGTTATATAGAGTGTGGGAGTTTGTTCCCAGAACAACTCCCACGTCTACTCAAATTCTCTCGGCTGTGGGAGACTCTGACTCCCACGTCCCCTAGACTTCTGCTGGTAGTGGGAGTCTTTATCGGATAATAACTCCCACGTAATTCCAGCTATACCGAAAATGCCCCTTATCTCTAATTCGAATAATAACACTTTATTATTCTCAGAAAAGTGAATGTCAGATACAATGAACCTAGACACATTCTAGATTCATTGAATCTGGACATGAAGCTCGTTAGCTCGTCTATGCGTGTGACCCTGTAGGTTCATCTTGTTGGAGTACATTTAATCTAAGGTGCGCCAATTCGATTGGGCCGGGCCGGGCTTCGGGCCGGGATTGGATTGGGCCCTTAATCGGGTTGGGCCGACCGACCCGTTTGGACCGACCTTATGGCTGGAATGTTAGACATAAATTCAGCCCTCTTGATGGTGGTTGAAGTGGTGGAGAGAGTGGAGGAGTAATTCTCTCCATGATCTCCCACTTCCCCCATTATCTCACCCCACTCTCTCTTGATAGACTAGAGGAAAAATTCAGATTTTTCCTATCATTCTAATCAGTTTTCTCCAGCCTTTTGAAGCTAAGAGAATAGAGAGAAAAAGTGAGTTTTTGAGAGAAAAAGACAAGACAAATTTCTGGACTTTTTTCTTGCATTTTTGCTAATAGAAAAGAAGTTAGAAAGCTTGTTTCTTGTTCTTGAAAAGGTCGTTCATACTCCATCCATTGAAGAGTGTCTTCAAAGCTTCTACAAGGCGTTGGCTAGCACCAAGCAAGAGAAGACCATCTCCGAAGATCGAGTGGATACCGGAAGAGACTGAGCCTCGCAAGCGTGGTGTTCCGTCTCGTTACAACAAACCGTTGAAAGCGTTTCAGCCATTCTAGCATCCATATAAGGTAAAACACTATCCCATAGTCGTAGGTACTTACTCGTGGAAGATCCCGATAGAGGCGGGTCAAAGTTATTTCACTGCGCTTATGTGTATGACCCTGGGTTATTCCTCTAACAAGTGGTATCGGAGCCACTCACGAGTACCCTATAGACTTTTTTGTGTTTATAGTGTTTATATATAGATTTTGAATTATGTTATGCATGCCTTAGGATTGCTAAAAATGTTGTAAATCATGTATGACATGCTTTTCCAGCTTTTTGTATGTATATCTGTTGAGAATTTCCAGTTTTTGAAGTCATTCAAAAGCTGGAAAAACTCTCAGATTCTAGACCAAGGCAAGTTAGTAGCTTTTGGTACTTGGTTCGGATCAACCGAGAGGGTGTTCGGTCGAACCGAGTTGGTCTTCGATCGACCGAAAGTGCTCGCTTTGATCGACCGAGGTACTCTCAGCACTTTTTCTGGTCGACCGAGTTCCCTGTTTGATCGACCGAGGTACTCTCAGTACTTTTTCTGGGTCGACCGAAGCTTGATGGTCGGTCAACCGAACCCAGGCAGAATATGAAATGTTCATTTTACTGTTTTGCTCATTATTTTTCATAAGTTGTTATGTTAATTGAGCATGATGCATAGTAATCGCCTTTACCCCTGTTGGTTTTATTTTATAATACGATCTCGCGTATCGTGCCTTTTTAAATATCAAAAGTTGTAATTTTTTCCTTTGAATATCCCCTCGAATGTAACTCGAGGTTTCCTTAGAAATTTTGTAATTCTAGATTAGGAGAAGGTACAGTGAGATGATGAAGATATGGAGGCAACCAATCTGAAGGTCAAGACGGTGTAGAATAGATGTTTTTCTTTTCACACCTTAGATTGACTTCACGGTTTTTCCATTGGCTTGGAAAAACCGAATAGGATCTTAGCGATTACTATTGCGATTTTATTTTATGTATTGGATGCATATGTATATAAGCATAAACTGCTTTTATTTATGCTTTTTCGGTGAGATTGTTAAAAACAAAATCCCTCATTTTAAATATTAATTAGTGCCTTCCTAAGTTTGGCCCTCGTCAAGGCCTAGATCGACATAAGTATGGGACATGCCAAAGCTCGTGCATACATGTCTATCCCAGGGTGAGGCGCGAAGGATAAGTTGTGATATCCGCCGGCTAAAACTTAGTGGTCCTAATTAACTCGGATTATCTCAATAAATGGATTGAGGATCTAGAGGCAAAAGAGTTGAGAAAAGTGTATAATGATACGCTTGAATAAATGTTATTCACTCAACTAACCAAGAATTACATAATTTGATGTAATTGGCAAATGTTGCCTACCTAAATAACTAAGTTTTGGGCGATCAGCCAAAGCTGACTCGTAAACGAGGTGAAATATGGATCTTGGCCCGCTAGAAAGTTAACGAACTTTCCGAGTTGATATTGAGGGTTATTCACTCAAAGAAAATAGTGGGAGAAATCATTAAAAAGATAAAGACCTAATAATGATTTTAATCGGTACTTACTTTTTGTATATGCATATTTTTGTTGTAGAAAAAAAATGGCAAATTCAAACCAAACACTATCATCGCGTTTCGTCCCTTGAGAAGGACAAATTAGAGGGAGTTAACTTCCTCGATCGGGTTCAGAACTTGAGAATCGTTCTCAAGCATGAAAGAAAGCCGTATGTACTTGAACAAACTAATTCTGCTATACTAGAGGCTCGCGCTTCGCCGCTGATAGAACCGCTTATCGAAGCATGTAAGTGATGCTTTAGATGTGTCTAGCCTCATGCTTGTCACCATGAATTCCCGAGCTTGAAAGCAACATGAGGACATGGGGGCTTATGAGATGCTGGCTCATCTGAAGCAACTATATCAGGGACAAGCGCGCTAGGAGAGATTCGATGTGTCAAAATCTCTCTTTCAGTGCAAAATGTCTGAGGGAATGCCAGTAGGGAACTCACGTTCTTAAGATGATAGGTTATGTTCAAAACCTTGAAAAAGCTGGGGTTTCCTTTGGGACAAGAGTCAGTCGATCGATTTGATCTTGCAATCGTTGCTCGAATCATTCAAATCAGTTCATTCTAAATTATCATATGAATGAAATTGACAAGCCATTGCCTGAGTTGTTGAATATGCTAAGGACTGCCGAGAAGGAAATAGGCAAGTCCAAGCCCAACACCATACTGATGGTGCAAAAGGGCAAAGGCAAAGGTTTTGTGAGATCCAAAGGCAAACCGAAAGGTAAGCCCAAGGGCAAGCAAACCACTTTCAACAATGCACTGAAACCTAAGGGTGGTGTAGCCAAGGACTCTATATGTCATCACTGAAGGGATTCATGGGCGGAAACTCGTTCCAAACACCCATGGATCCTCCCCTGAAGGATCCGCCCATACGAAACCGAACCGAAAACAGCGATAAAAACTTACATATTTCGGATTCAAGAAGCTACTTCTTGAATGGAGGATGACGTTTCTTGATCAGTTTCTTTTCAGCAACGGAATTCCCTTTGCGGAATTTCCCTCTACCGGTATCCACGCGACGAAACAAGCAGTGATTGCTAGATCTTCGTCTTTCTGAAGTTCGGGAATTTAGAGAGAAAAGGGAGAGGCTGAGAAATCCGAAATCTGATTTCGGGTTACTTGTTTAATTTCGGCTGAATGACTTAGTCTCCTAGGGTTTCGGCTAAGAGATGTTATATAGAGTGTGGAAGTTTGTTCCCAGAACAACTCCCACGTCTACTCAACTTCTCTCGGCTGTGGGAGACTCTGACTCCCACGTCCCCTAGACTTCTGCTGGTAGTGGGAGTCTTTATCGGATAACAACTCCCACTTAATCCCAGCTTTAGTTAAATACCAAAATTGCCCTTATCTCTAATTCGAATAATAAACACTTTATTATTTTCAGAAAAACAAATGTCAGATACAATGAACCTAGACACATTCTAGATTCATTGAATGCGGACATGAAGCTTGTTAGCTCGTCTATGCGTGTGACCCACAGTAGGGTTCATATCACAATGGCAATGAAAAACACACTTAGTAGTAGTGTGAGTTCATAAGTCACAAGCGGCCCCCTAGCAGGGACATTGTGACTACCCGAGGTGAATGAATTTACAACGGAACCTATTGTCAATCCACTATTTAATCCCTTTGTCTCGCGATATCCCTAATTAAGCATAAGGCATGGTGGTCGTCACCCTTATTAAGCTTAATTGTATTTATGCTCGATCTCCGGGTAGATTGTTTGACAAATAGCATTTGATAACCACTTTATCAAATACATTTGAGCACGACCATGCATTTAAACAATCTTTCCCTATCGAGGGGCCCCATGGATATCTCTCTCTAATAATAGAGAGGACAAATTCCTTACAATGTCTCTCACATTCAAGCTATGATAGGACACTACATCCCGATCATCGATCGTATTGATTACTCTGTTACAAGTAACGTCCGACCGAGTCAAAACGTGGCTCCATTCATACTAGAATCAATGAAGACATAAGGTCTAAGGATTCTAAAAATAGTATTGACGAAGTAATACTTATGACTTAAGACCATGAAGTATTACTTCTCAAACGGATCACGTCCAATACAATGTATCCCTATATATTGCATCTATGATGTGATTTGTATCCATTACACATGATCAGTAAAACAAGATCATCAATCAACATCATACTAGTTTTATTTCATAGTAATTAAGCATTACATAAAACTAGGGACTTCTAGAATAGTAATTACATAAGCTAATGAGTTTTACTATCAAATCACACATTTGATAATCAAAAGCAAAATTAACTATTCAATTACTTGCTCAAAAAGATAACAAAACGCACAACATGTGCTAATGGTCCTAGGGCACTACTAACAATCACTGTGGTGAGAAGGGTCACTGGAAAAGGAACTGCAAGAGCTATCATGCAACAAAAAGGCTGGAAAAGGAGAAGGCAATTGTTGCTTCGGGCTCAGGTATTTATGTTATTGATGTTAATATGATTGATATCAATTTAAATACAACTACTTCTTGGGTATTTGATACCGGATGTGGTTCTCACATTTGTACTAATGTGCAGGGACTGCAAAGGAGTAGAGAGTTGGCAAAGGGTGAAGTGGAACTACGAGTAGGCAACGGAGCACGTGTTGCAGTTCTCAAGTCTGTAGGGACTTGCACTTTTACTTTGCCTTCGGGGGCTTGTTTTAGGTTTAGAAAACTGTTTCTATGTACCTAGTTTAATTAAAAAATATTATTTCGAGTTTCTTGTTTGGACAAGAACGGTTTTGAGATTTCGATAAAAAACCAACGATTGTCGTTATTTCTGGATAATATGTTTTATGCAAGCGCCTCTTTAATTAATGGTCTATATATTTTAGACCTTGATATGCCAATTTTAAACATAAATACCAAAAGGATTAAGACTAATGATTCTAATCCGAGCATACCTCAGCATTGTCGCTTAGGCCACATAAAGCGAAGATCGCATATCCAAACTCCATAAAGATGGGCTATTAGAATCATTTGACTTGAGTCTTATGATCGATGCGAATCTTGTTTATTGGGTAAGATGACAGACATCACCTTTCACTGAGCTAGGTGAGAGAGTCGATGATTTATTAGGACTAATACATAGTGATGTATGTGGCCCTTTTAATATACATGCAAGGGGTGGTTACCTCTACTTCATTACCTTTACTGATGACTTCAGTAGGTATGGATATGTGTTCTTGATGAAACACAAATCCGAAGCATTTGCTAAGTTTAAAGAGTTTAAACTTGAAGTAGAAAACCAACTTGGCAAGAGTATTAAGATTCTTCGATCTGATCGAGGAGGAGAATACTTGAGTCAAGAATTCTGTGACTATCTAAAAGCTTGTGGAATCGTTTCACAACTTTCTCCTCCAGCTACTCCACAATGGAATGGTGTATCTGAAAGGAGGAACAGAACCTTATTAGATATGGTTCGTTCTATGATGAGTCACACGAGCATGCCCAATTCCTTTTGGGGACACGCACTAGAGACAGCAGACTTTAACACTTAACCGCGTTCCATCTAAATCAGCTTGCAAAGACACCATACGAGTTATGGGATCGGGAAGCGTCCCGAGTTTGTCTTTCCTCAAGATTTGGGAGCTGTGAAGCGTTTGTGAAACGCTCGACTTCCGATAAGTCGGCTCCAAAATCGAAAAGTGCATATTTGTAGGTTATCCTAAGGAAACTAAAGGATACTACTTTTATATCCCTAACGAGAACAAAGTGTTTGTTGCTCGTACGGAGTCTTTCTAGAAAAAGAATTTGTTTCTAGAAACACAAGTGGGAGTAGCGTAGAACTTCATGAAGTTCCGGACTCTCAAACTAGCACTAATGATGAGATGGAAATTGAACAGACTCCACGAAGTTGTTGTGCGGCGAGTGCACAAACAATTGTGCGAGCCAGACTCGATTCAAGAAACACAAGAATTAAGTAGGTCCGTAGAGTTCGTTGTCCACCTCCCGGAAAAATTTGGATTTTTCATAACGTAACATGGAGATGTTATGTTTGTGGATCACGATGAACCTTCAACCTACAAACAGGCAATTAATAGCCCAGATTCCCGAGAAATGGCTTGAAGCCACGAGATCCGAAATGGACTCCATGTACACTAACCAAGTATGGATCTTGGTTGATCCACCTGAAGGGTAACTCCCATGGGGTGCAAATGGGTTTTTAAGATTAAAACCGACATGGAAGGGAATGTACAAACGTACAAGGGCGACTTGTCGCGAAAGGTTTCAAACAAATTCATGGTATTGACTATGATGAGACTTTTTCCCCCGTAGTTATGTTCAAATCCATTCGGATTTTGCTTGCTATTGCAGCTTACTATGACTACGAAATCGGCAAATGGATGTCAAAACCGCTTTCCTTAATGGAAAACTTGATGAGGATGTGTATATGACACGACCTGAAGGTTTTGTCACTCCAAAGAATCGTTTGGAAAAAGTATGTAAGCTTCAGAGATCCATTTATGGACTCAAGCGAAAGCTTCTGAAAGTCGGAACATCCGTTTTAATGATGCCGATGCGTGAGTACGTGTTTCTCTATGAAAGACTTAGGCGAAGCCTGACTATATTCAGGGAGTCAAGATCTATAGAGACAGATCCAGGAGACTCAATTGCCTAAGTCGAGTACATATATAGACAAGGTGCTAAAGCGGTTTAGCATGCAAGAGTCTAAGAAAGGACTTTGTCCTATGGCACATTGATCTTGTTACGTCGAAGGAGCAGATGTTCTAAAACGCCCTTTGCCGAATTAGAAACGCATGAAAGAGATTCCTTATGCTTACGCCATAGGATCAATCATGTACGCCATGATATGTACTCGCCCTGAATGTCTCGTTTGCCCTTTAAGCATTACGAGCGGATACCGATCTAATTACGGTGAACGTCCATCGGATCTCGGTCAAGAATATCCTCAAGTACTTACGAAGGACTAAGGATACATTCTTGATTTATGGAGGGCGGATGAGCTTTCGTTGTAGCTGGTTACACCGATGCTAGTTTCCAAACCGAGCAGAGATGATTTCCGATCGCAATCGGGATATGTGTTTAACTTGAATGGAGGTGCTGTGAGTGGCGCAGTTCAAAGCAATCAACCATAGCGATTCTACGACGAGGCAGTACATAGCGACTTGTGAAGTAGCTAAGGAGGCGGTTTGGATCGGGAAATTTATTTCCGACCTCGATGTGGTTCCTAGTATTGCAAACCCGATAGACCTCTATTGTGACAACAATGGGGCTATTTCACAATCTAGGGAACCTAGATCTCACCGAAGGTCCAAACATGTACTACGGCGATTTCACCTAATCCGCGAGATTATAGAGAGAGGTGATGTGCATATATGTAGAGTAGATTCGGCAGACAATGTCGCCGATCCACCGACGAAGCCATTGTCGCGGCGAGCGGCATGATCGTCACACTAGCTCCATGGGTATCCGATATCCGGAGGGACTGATCTTTAGAGACAGTCATTAGTATGCCACTAAAGACCATTTATTGTAATTTGGGTCTTTAGTGCAAGTGGGAGATTATTGTACCGTATTTAATGTAATTTTCATTTTGATGAATAAAAGGCAATTAATTCCAGTATTATTCATTATGTTTCTGCGTTCTTAACAACATAAATAAATAATATGTCCTTAGAATAGTATTTATAATTGTTATGAGAAACTATTCGAAACGTCCCCTAGTCGAACATTATTTTGGAATCTTCGAGGACAATAATAATGCACAAGACTAGTATGTGCGATGATTGATATAAGATATCGGATCGTCACATAGGTATATATGATTAGAGAATCATTATACTTGGGACGAGACTCGACATGAGAAACACACCATGGGTTGTTATATAATAGTCAACGGTGTTTCTCAAAAATTTTTGACTAGGTTGTATATGAGATCCTTCGACTTGAGGTCTCACAAGAGTTCTTGCATGGCTAGTGTTATGCTTTGATAATGTTAAACGCTATCCAGTAATCGGGTGAGCAATAAAGGCATTTATTGGGTATATCACGAATCTTGTTCGGGATGAGTGGGATGCGGAAAAGGATTTGTCCCTCCTATATAGCGGGAGGCGATATCTTGGGCCCCTTGATGGAGTCCGACTAATTCATGGCCATGAACAAGTGAATCGAGTATATGATATTGATGTCATTTGATTAGTCTACTCGCGAATCAAGAAACTAAAAGATTGCACAATACAAGTGTGACTTTTCCATGACTTGTGTTCAATCTAGATATCAGGGACAAAAGGATTTAACTACAAATGTCAAATGTTGTGATTATGATAAATCACCGGATATTTATGAATTGGGGGGTAATGATGCGTTGCTAGATACCACTCATTACTGTGACATATGATGTCACGGCCAACATCATAGATACCTCTTGGGTCGCACTCATAGATCAACTGGATTGGGCTTGTTGGAGTACATTTAATCTAAGGTGCGCCAATTCGATTGGGTCGGGCGGGACCCCTATGTCGGGTTGGGCCGACCAATATGATTGGGCCGACCCGACCCGTTTGGACCGACCTTATGGCTGGAATGTTAGACATAAATTCAGCCCTCTTGATGGTGGTTGAAGTGGTGGAGAGAGTGGAGGAGTAATTCTCTCCATGATCTCCCACTTCCCCCATTATCTCACCCCACTCTCTCTTGATAGACTAGAGGAAAAATTCAGATTTTTCCTATCATTCTAATCAGTTTTCTCCAGCCTTTTGAAGCTAAGAGAATAGAGAGAAAAAGTGAGTTTTAGAGAGAAAAAGACAAGACAAATTTCTGGACTTTTTTCTTGCATTTTTGCTAATAGGAAAGAAGTTAGAAAGCTTGTTTCTTGTTCTTGAAAAGGTCGTTCATACTCCATCCATTGAAGAGTGTCTTCAAAGCTTCTACAAGGCGTTGGCTAGCACCAAGCGAGTAGAAGACCATCTCCGAAGATCGAGTGGATACCTGAAGAGAAGGAGCCCTGCAAGCGTGGTGTTCCGTTCGTTACAACAAACCGCTGAAAGCTGCTTTCAGCCATTCTAGCATCCATATAAGGTAAAACACTATCCCATAGTCGTAGGTACTTACTCGTGAAAGATCCTGATAGAGGCGGGTCAAAGTTATTTCCGCTGCGCTTATGTGTATGACCCGGTTATTCCTCTAACACATCTCACAATGGCAATGAAAACACACTTAGTAGTAGTGTGAGTTCATAAATCACAAGCGGTCCCTAGCAGGACATTGTGACTACCCAAAGTGAATGAATATACAACGGAACCTAATATCAATCCACTATTTAATCCCTTTGTCTCGCGATATCCCTAATTAAGCATAAAGGCATGGTGGTCGTCACCCCTTATTAAGCTTAATTGTATTTATGCTTTCGATCTCCGGGTAAAATCTGTTTCGACAAATAGCATTTGATAACCACTTTATCAAATACATTTGAGCACGGCCATGCATTTAAACAGTCTTTCCCTATCGAGGGGCCCATGGATATCTCTCTCTAATAATAGAGATGGACAAATTCCTTACAATGTCTCTCACATTCAAGCTATGATAGGACACTACATCCGATCGTCAGTCGTATTGATTACTCTGTTACAAGTAATGTCTGACTGAGTCAAAACGTGGCTCCATTCATACTATAATCAATGAAGACATAAGGTCTAAGGATTCTAAAATAGTATTGAGGAATTAGTAATACTTATGACTTAAGACCATGAAGTATTACTTCTCTGACGGATCACGTCCAATACAATGTATCCCTATATATTGCATCTATGATGTGATTTGTATCCATTACACATGATCAGTAAAACAAGATCATCAATCAACAATCATACTAGTTTTATTTCATAGTAATTAAGCATTACATAAAACTAGGGACTTCTAGAATAGTAATTACATAAGCTAATGAGTTTTACTATCAAATTACACATTTGATAATCAAAAGCATAATTAACTATTCAATTACATGCTCAAAAGATAATAAAACGCACAACATGTGCTAATGGTCCTAGGGCACTACTAACAGGATCCCCTTTCCCATCTTCTCTTTATTCTTGCTGCTGAAGTTTTTTCTCGGGGTCTTAATGATTTAACACTGTCTGGTACGCTTTCACCTTATTATATTCCTAAGAAGCCAGTTTTTATTTCACATCTTGCTTTCGCAGACGATATTATTATATTCACTAATGGCCAAATGAGGAATCTGAAAATTCTCATTGAGTTTCTTAGGCGTTACGAAAATATTTCTGGGCAGCAAGTTAATGTTGGGAAGTGCTCTTATTATACATCTACCAAGATTGTTGATGGACAGCGTGCTATGATCCAAGATGTGACGGGTTTTGTTGAGGATGATTTTCCAATGACTTGTCTTGGTTGCCCAATTTTTTCGGGAAGGTCCAAGGTGCGTTATTTTGATAGTTTGCTTGAAAAAGTGGCGGCTGGAGTGGAAGGATGGCAGCGGAAGTTGTTAAGTATGGGTATCCGCCTTGTATTAGTTCAATGGGTGCTTAATTCAATGCCACTGCATATTCATGCTACTTGTAATGTGCCAAAACTGATCTTGTCAAAGCTAGAGAGTATGCTCTCTCGGTTCTTTTGGGGCCAAACGGATGAGAAGGAGCGAAGGCATTGGATGTCTTGAAGTAAGATGGCAAGGGCGGTGGAATGTAATGGTTTGGGTGTTCTTTCTTTAATACATTTTTATGAGGCTTTTTCTTGGAAGACGTGGTGGAATTTCCGAAATTGTGACTCTTTATGGGCAACATTTTTAAAGGCTAGATATAGCGTGGGGCTGAAACATGTGAAGCAGGGGACAATGGTTTTGGGATGTTTACCTACATGGAGCCGAATGCTCTAGTTTAAGGAGAATGTGGAGAAGCACATTGGTATTCTTTTGCACAATGGCGAATCCAGTTTTTATTATGAGAAATTCACACTACAGGGATCTCTTGATACCATAATTTTAAAATTTTCCGATCGGCTTGGGGATGCAAAAATTTGGAATTTTTGTGATGAACATGGTTGGGATCGGCGGGCTCTGATTGGACGTGTGCCGGCTTTCTTTATGGACTTGTTACCGGAGGTATGTTTGTCTGAAGAACCTGATAAACTAATTTGGATGGATGATACTCGAGGTTGTTTCTCCCTTGCGTCAGCCATGGACTTATTGCTAGGCTCTGCTGTTATGTTATTCTCGAGGAATTGCATTTGGCATAAGGTTCTGCCTCTATCTCTCTCGTTGTTTATGTGGAAATTGCTTAACAGTTATCTTGCTTTGGATGAAGATAGGATGCGATCTGGGGTGTCTATGGCTTCTCGCTACACTTGCTTTAAAGATATTGAGACTTATGATAGTTTGCCAGGAGGCGGCGGTCTGTGTTGGTTTGGTCCTACCGGCTACGTCAGTTGATTGTATTCAAGGAATTCTTTCTCTATGGTGGTATTCTGGAGCTTCAGGTTCTCGTCAAATTATTATTATTATGGCTTGTTCTGCTTGTTGGATTTTATGGAAGGCCCGTTGTCATTTTGTGTATGAAGCAAAGATTACTTCTCAGATTAGTATCCTTGCTCAGTTGCGCGATTACACAACAACTTTGATGAGAGCAAGGGGAATTTGGTTCGATACAGCTCACACTTTTGTACCTCAACGTACTCTGGTTGTCCGATGGGGGTATGATCTTGACAATACCGCGCGTGGTGCTTAACATTGAAGGTGCATGAAAAGGAAAGCCAGGGCTAGCGGGTATAGGTGAATTCATCACGACATTCCCTATGTATATTGGTGATCATTGTACTCGTATGGCGACGTACTTTGCAGGGCGTTGATTGAAGGATTGAATATGGCCGCCCGATGAGTGGGAATCTCCAATTTTTTTGGTTCAATCTGATTTGCATGTCCTAGTACAGGCGGTAGCTTTAGGTATGATTTCTTCTTGGTCTTTAGATACTGCTTTTCGTAGAGCCGTTTCTCTTCTTGGTCATTGCAGGATGGTTCACATATTTAGGGAGGTAAATTCGGTCTGCGGGACGCATTAGCGAATCTTCGATTGTTTTCTCAGATATTAATTTATTACCTTCTGAAATTCGTGGTCATATCAAGCTGGATCAGTGCAAGACACCCTATTTGCGCGTTAGATAGGCTTGCCATTGCATCTTATATTTTTATTGGTTGTTGTGAGACCCGCATTTTAAGCATTTAGTATAATAATAATATTATTGGAATGAAATAAATAAAATCAAAATAAAGATGAGGACTTTATTTGCAATTGTTAAGAGTTTAGGACCGAATTTGCTAATTTTAATAGTTTAGGGACGAATATGGTAAATAGTACAATTTTGGGGTGAGTAAGCATTACACTTGTTAACATTTGGGTGGGTTTTGAACACCTCCTGTTTTTTTTTCCACCGCTTCAATCTGTCACCTTCTCCAGAGAAGGCATTTCTCTGTAATTCTTTTGCCTTACTCCCTCTCTCGGTTCTTCTTCATCCTTCAATCTTTGCTTTCAAGTCTCCAATTAATTTCATTCACCAAAGGCAAATCTTCTCATAAGATTCAAGGGTTTAAGTTTCAATTTTGGGTAAGTAGAGTTCTTAATTTTAATTGAATTGAATTTTTCATAATAGTGAAATTCGTATGTGATTTGGTGTTTTCTATTTGATTTGGTAAAGCATATAGTTAAAGAATTGAATGGTGATTAGGAAATTTATAATTTTGAAGGGCTTAGCTATGTTCGGATTTCTCTGTTTCTTGGTTCTGTTTTTCTGGTTGTTGCTGCTTGCGGCTTCTTTTCTTGTTTTTCTTCTTCTTATTTCTGTTTTCCTTCTTGTTCATGATTCTGTTAATTAGTTAACATTTTGGGACAGCAGAAGGGTAATATGTGAATGATGCTATTTCTGTTTTCTGTCCTCTATGTAAGAATTTTTTTCTGTTTCCTGAAGGTTGTTGCTTGACCCTGTTTTTCTGTGTCGGAATTTTTCTGTTTTCTGGTTGTTGTCTTGCTGCTGTTTTGAGTAGCATTTTTAGAAAGAAGAATGTAATTTTGTTTTGAAAGGGAATGGTAGTTTTGGGCAGGCTTAAAGGTTTTCCTTTCATTTCAATTTAATTACTAGTATGCCTTGGATATTAGAGAAGTTGGGAATGATCCTTTCTGATTTCTTGGTTAGCATTGAAGGTTGCTGTTTGCGGCTGGTTGCTATTGCTGCCTGAATGTTTTCTTTTTCTTACTTCCATTCTTTGAGTAGTAGTTTGGAAAGCATAGAAATTTAGGGATATCATGTGTTTTTTAGCATTATGTTACAATAGTAGTCAATTGCTACATCAATGGCTTTCTTGGCCAAATTCTGGGAGTCTTGAAATTGTATTGGAAATATGAACTTGTAGTATGAATTGCTTCTCACATGATCATTCCATTGACATGAATTTGCTTGGTAGTTCTTGGAGATCAATATAGGATCCGGACTGCTCTTTAATCTAAATGTTGTACCTCTTAGGTTCTGATTTTTTTTCTAGTTATGAAACACTAGTTTTAGAGAAAAATGAGTACTTGTTTTCTCTGTTTTCAGTTTCACTGCTGCTGCCTTTTTTTTTGAGCATACCTCTCAAAGAAGAATAGTAATATGAAGACTTTCTTAAACTATAAGAATATGTTTCCATTTAGGAAAAACAAAATGGGCACTTACATTGCCTTTTACTTTGAGAAGCAATGTTAATCATGTTGTCTATTCTGTGAGAAAGTAATTGATCATGTTAACACCTTAAGATGGTATCATATGTTGAATTTTGTATGTCTATGGACTAGTTGGTTTGATTCACTAGATATATGAGCACCTAAGTAGGATTGCGATAGAATGATAGTCAAGTGCTTGACATGTTCGTTGGTCGACATCTAAGTAATTTTGTTTGGTACATCTTATTATGTGATAGGAGACGAACCGGAACATCCCGAGACTTCGTAAGGCGTTAAGAGTTTAAATCTTATAAGGTGAGTTCCTCTTTTCTTAAACCTTTCTAAATTGGAATTTAGGAGCCTGTGCGTTCCAAATATATTTCTGTATTGAATTTAGAATTGCTTTTGTATAATCATATACAGACATTGATCATTCTTGCATGTTTTATAAAGCTGCATACATTCTGTATAGGCCAGGCCGGGTGTCGATTTAATACGAGAATTATCATTACAAACATAACACCCCGAGCCGGCCAGTTGTAACTAATGAATTAACGGATCTTATTGCTTCTCTGAAGCACGCATGATAATACTTTTCTTGTGGGCCCCAAGGCTGTAGATGTCTTGCGCCATGGTCGGGAAAGCAAGGGCTGACGACTTCTGGCGTATAGCTCTGCAGTTCATAAGAGGTTGGCCAATTCCGGGTTAGGAGTTTTAACTCGGGATGGTCAGATCTAGGTGAATACAGGGCTAGTAGGTACCCTACCCTGTGATTTACCCGCATGATTTCTGGTGGATAAGGTAGAAAATCGCGCGCGTATCTGGTGTTCGGTTGGTATCTGGTTTTCTGGTATCTGGACTTCTTGATATCTGGTTTTCTTGTACCTGGACTTCTTGACATCTGGTTCTCTGTTAAATGAATTCATTACTGTTATGTTGTATACATAACTGAAACAAAACTGCATGATTTACAAAACTGCATGAGCATCTTTTTATCTTAGAATTTTTCATTAAATGTACACTGTTGCACACACACAGGAACTCACTAAGCATTAGCTTACACGCTTTCTTTCAAACTGCATCTCAAAATGCAGGTATGAAGTGCACTAGCGAGCGCCATTGAGATTGTTTTGTCAAACCTGGAATGCACATTCTGATTACTAGTTCTAGATTAGCCGTTTATTTTGGATTAATGTAAATTGCTGTAAATTATGTATTTTGATAATTCCGCTGTATTGTATTAACTATTACGGTTAAACAGGGTATTAACTATGTTTTGAGGATGTATAGTTTGTAGATGTGAATATTCTGTTAATAAACGGTTAGTTTTCTTTTAAGCATCTTATACAGGAACGTTACTTCATGTTTACTGCCGAGAGGTAGGTAGATGCCCTATTCGGCCCCAGTTGTACCTAGGGGTGGAATTGGGGGCGTCACAGTTCTGCATTTCGATTCAAGAATCTTGTATCACCTACTCTATATCTATAAATGGAGTAGTATCTTTTTGCATCGTTTTGTTCTTGTATGAAGTGGATTTGTTTCCATCTACTTAGAGGTTATGGCTCTCAGTCCCCCCCTCTATGTATCTTTTGCCAAATTGGCTTCATTCAATAAACGGGTAGGGGTCCACGCCAAACCCTCCCCAACAAAAGGTGGATTTCTTAAAAACAATAAAAAAATAAAAATAAATAATAATTCAAACAATTAAGGGCATCAATTCAATAAACCAAACGATAAAGACAAAACATGCAATTGATCGTAATTCCAACAATTTATGCAAATATTCACGCACAATTACTTCTTAAACAATTTCATAACAGTACCCAACATAATTGAACGATTTCAGACTGAAAATAACAGAGGGGTTGGGTCCTTACTCGTTACGAAGGTAAAAACAAAGGTAAACCCGAAATCAACCTGGGTAGATTCACTCGCGGGGGCGTTAACTTTATGCTGCGATTCCCGAATTGCGTTTTATCTGCGTGCACTCAACGGTCTTTTGATTATCTTCAATTTGATATGTTGTGGATAAAAAACTTACGCCGGTAAACCCCTCAATCGTCTTCTCAAAGTTCTGTGCAGAATGTTGAGTTCTCAAAATTTTCTTTATTTTTCTTCTTGGCGGCTACTACTGCTTTCTTTTCTTTTGTTTTTGTTTGTGCCCACGTTTCCCAACGCTAACCAATCCCACGAATTTCTGTTTCCCTTTTTTTTTGTTTTTATTCTATTTAATTCCCTTATTTTCTTAATCTCATGTTTGTTTCACTTTTCTTTTATTTCTTTTCCTAATGTAATTCCTTGCTCTCTCTATTTTTTTATTTATTTTAATAATGTTATAGTAACTTTCCTAATCCCAAATTTTTTTTTAATTAATTCAAATTCCAATTCCACGTCTAATTAACGACTCCTATAGGTGAATCACAATTAAGTCCTCCAACTATGATACGCGTGCAAAATGCACCTCAACAAACATACAGAAATATAACACGCAACATGTTATAAAAATAAATGGACACTTAGTCACATAATCCAACGAAATAAATTAGCATACACAATTAGTCATGCAAAAAATAATTACACGCCAAAAATCATGTAAGCAAAAGTCCCGAATAAACTTTTTTTCTCAGCTTATGTCGATTGATTATTTGTTGTCAGGTCAATTTGATCAGATGATTAACTTGAAATTGAAATGCTAATTATATTTGTTTCTTAATAATAGCTATTTTCAAGGAGAAAATAAATATCTTTAACCGTTTAATTGAAAATCAGTAGTTGAGATTTATCAATACTATACTAAAAAAAGCAACCTTCACCACCGTGACCGATCCATTTTAACCCCTTGTTTCCAAATAAATTAAGAAGAATGGACATTAAAACAATGACAAAAAGAAAGAAATGTCTTATTTATTGATGAATGTTTAAAAGAAACAAGAGTAGCATGCGAAATTAATTCACACCAACAAACGAAACTACAGAAGATATAACAAATTGATGAGCAATAAATCGTCTGTGCACATTTTGAGTTGCACTATTTCTTTTAGATTATAGTTTTTAAATTAAAAAAATAACACATGTCAATTTTTTATTGATGAGATAGGGAACGAGACACATAATAAGGACAAACGATACTTGCCATTAATTTATATCTTCATACACTATTATAGTTGAGGAGTTCGAAGGTTGATAAATTGCATTAGAACATTCAACCCTCAAGTTTTCAAGGAACATTGAATATTCAGGATCGTCTTTAGGTTTTTTCAACTGAGTTTTGGAGAGACTGACAAAAATTTTATGCCTTTCACCATATGCTTCATAGTCTAGAAATGTTATAGGCTCTGATAACCCAGTTTCTTCGTTGGCTTGAAGTACATAAGAAGTTCCATCATTCTTCAAATTACACGAAAACAATGTATAATCTGGATCATCACCAGCATAAATAGGAAATCGAGGTTAAGAATCTTGACAAATGGACATGTAATCATTTGTCATATATTCATCATAGCCATTTCTTGCATTTCCAATATATTCGTTTATCATCCGCGTTAATGATTTCTTGGAGGACTGCACACGTGTTTTGGTGTTGGAAACATTCTCCTTAAAAAATTTCAAGTCATCAACAACATCATTTGAATTAGTAGAAGCCATTTTTTCTCTTAGTCAAGCTAGAATGGAACTCAAAAGAAGAAGTTCCAGTAAATTTTCCTCCTTAACCCTCCAAAAAAGGTTCGATTTAATTGTGGACCATTCAGAATTTAGAACTAAAAGTTCCTGCACTTCATGAAAATAAAAATTATAAAACTCCTAGGATTGAGGCATGTACTATAACTTGAATAATGAAACTAAAAAATATGTAGGAAAATTTAAAACACCAAAAACAATCGAGTCTAAATTTTGATGGATTTTTAGTAAGATTTATCAAAACAAATCGAGTTTTATGACATTCATATCGGACCTATTATGCACCACATCGTCTAGAATTCAGTATACCGTAGAAAATGGTTATACATACTTAGAATCATAATTTGAATGTGAAAAAAAATTTAAAAAGGGGCTATTTGATGAATGGTGAAACAACATTGAATTCTTGAAACCATAAATCATAATCATTGAGGAGAACTGTAAATGTTAAGAGGAAGAAAATAATTACCTTGTTCAAAAGGTTCACTTTTTGCTCTGCAGAAAATGAAGCCTAGATAAACAACTAGAGTGCTTTATCATTTATATCTTTTTGGTTGGTTGGTTGTTGTTGGACCATGTGTCATTTGAAATTTCATAATAGAATTCTACTTTCAATCTTATTTTTTATGGCAAGAATATTTCATCAGCATTGAAATCTAATGTAAAATTGTCCAACGGGATGACTCGTATTTGGTACAAGATGTATAAAAATAGTAAATAATTAGAGGTTAGAAAAGAAATATTCCTCATTTAAAATCCGAATTGAATACACCACTTAACTCATTCAAGATTTGAACATGTCAAACAATTTGCTAAAAGGTGAAAATGGAACATTCCTGGGTCCCGTCCCAACCCTGGTTCTTCCTGCATGATATCAGAAGGGCCAAACCAACATTGGGACCTTCAATAAGTCAAAGAAAAAGACCTAACTCATGAAAGATCAATAACTGTGCAAGCTTAATGTCATTCTCGCACAACATTTCCGACTCAGAACCATAGCTGAGTTCAACATTTGTATTTGTAAATTTAACTCGATAATAAAAGTTTTATTTTTTAAAAATAAAAAATAAATAAATAGTTGCATACTGAAAGATCAAACCAATCATTCTACCAAACAAGAATTTTCGCCCTTTTGGCCATAATCTACTTGTTAAAAGTCCTCTAACTACATGAGCACAAAATACCTGCTCTAAAATCCAACAAAAGAAACATATGAAACAAACAAACAAGCAGAGCATAGTACATGCAATAATCCCAGTTTTTCATGCCAATTTTGAATTTTGTAGTATCGAATACCAAAATTAAACTAAACGTACAACATTGAAGGATTAATTCTCGGCCAAAAGAAGCGTTCAACAGTAAAAGAACCAGATGAAAGTAGATGGAAAACAAGGGGAAAGTCTGGCATGGGGCGGCCCTTGTGGGTACGGCCCCACACTCCTCTCACATAATTTGAGACAGGACCCACCTGCAGGGTAAGTTCCGCAGGCCTTCATGTCTCACAGGTACCCATAAGGACCGTCCCATAGGAAATTTTTCCGAAAACAAGGTACTGCTGCAATAGTACAAAATTTACCAAACTGTCACAACTACTCAACATTCTAAATTGAAGTATCATTTCACCGACTGACCAAAATTTGAACCTAAGACAACTTTCTTAGTTTGTTTTGGGTTTAGGAGCCTTCTTCTTTGGTGCTTTCCTTGGCATGGAATTCTTCATTCCAATGAAAAAAAGTAGTGCCCCTAGTAAAGCCAAATTCTGGACCAAAATAAATAAAGAAATATGTAATAGTCAGTCCAGTATACGCGCGTTGCTGCAAATGAATTGTTGATTTAAAAATCAAAACCCGTCAAACAACAAAATCGTGCATGACTAACATGGGTAAACTTGACAAACAATTGAGTGAATTCCTTCTTGTCGGCATCATAGTTGTAGAAGTCATACAAGATGGGGGAAGAAATTGCTTGATGCAAAAGCTGCATTCAGAAACAACGAAAGAACATTTGGAAAAGAATGTCTGGTAGACACTAATTCAAAAAGCAATGGGTGTACATTTACACACCAGAAGATAAGCTCCTAAGGAGCCGCCCAAGACGAAGAGAAAACTTCCAAGACTTTTCACAACAATAGCACCCAAAATCAAATGCTTCATCTGTAAACATAAATTAGAGAAATCAGTGCGTGAAATCCACTACAACATATTGAATTATATGAGGCACCCCTTACTTCAACAGGGGGCAACTGAAATCCAGTTTGAGTTGCAACATGCTTTGAGAAAACATTGAACTTCGGCCTCAGGGACTTTGCTGCTGGCCCACCATCAACACCAAATTCGCTGAACCTATAAGCAGTAAATACTAATTTAGAGAAGCGCGGGAAAACCCTTGATACAAATCTGAGGGGCGTGTGATCTTTCACTCCAAAAGGACAATCAAGCTAGAATATACAGACACAATTTCTAGCACAGAAGTAATAGAACAAAACTAAAATCTCTTTTAAAGCCTGCCACACAAGGCCACGTGATATTCAAAAATGAAAGCATAAAAGGATTATCTTTGCAGTTAAGAATAAAAGGATTAATCTACAAGTCAAATTTGAGGGAAATCATATGCGAGCTCTAGGCATGAATGGTGAGGAAACCATATATGAAGGGCGTATGAGGGGCGAAAGATGAAATCTTGAGCTTCATTTACATATTGTAAAAGGGCAAATTCTCCAAAACAGTGCACATAATTCTAATTCTAGAGCATGAAGCAAAGAATCTGAGCAAAATGGAAATTCATGCATGTAAATTACATTACAACAATAAGCAATTTAAGTATCGACGAATAAGGATCCAATGATGGTATGCCAATTAGGTGACATGTATCTACTGTTTTGTGCAACCAACATATAGAAAATAAACGAGGAAACCCGTTACTCCTTACCATTAGTTTGGCAAAACTCGAATACCTATGGCATCCCAAAAAATAAAGGAAAAAAAAAACCCAAAGCAGCATTGAATTTTCTTCCATCTACTACATCCGTGTCCTACATATAATATAGATCATTGCATCCAAACACAAAATTATGCCACTAATTTGAATACAGAGAAAAAGATTAAATAATTTGAATTGCTGCCCAACACTGTTCGGTTAAACTGAAATACTGAATCGAACCGAACTGAACAAAAACCAAATCGGTTCTGTTTATTCTATATTTCAGTTTATTCGGTTCAGTTTTGAGAAACTAAAAAATTTCAAGTCATCAGCAACATCATTTGAATTAGTAGAAGCCATTTTTTCTCTTAGTCAAGCTAGAATGGACCTCAAAAGAAGAAGTTTCAACAAATTTTCCTCCTTAACTCTCCAAAAAAAGTTCTATTTAAGTGTGGACCATTCAGAATTTAGAACTAAAAGTTCCTGCAATTCATGAAAAATAATAATTATAAAACTCGTAGGATTGAGGCATGTACTATAACTTGAATAATGAAACTAAAAAATAGGTAGGAAAATTTAAAACATAAAAAACAATCGAGTCTCAATTTTGATGGATTTTTAGTAAGATTTATCTAAACAAATCGAGTTTTATGACGTTCATATCGGACCTATTATGCACCACATCGTCCAGCACTCAGTATACCGTAGAATTATAAATGGTTATACATAATTAGAATCATAATTTTAATGTGATAAAAAATTTAAAAAGGGGCTATTTGATGAATGGTGAAACAACATTGAATTCTTGAAACCATAAATCATAATCATTGAGGAGAACTGTAAATGTTAAGAGGAAGAAAATAATTACCTTGTTCAAAAGGTTCACTTTTTGCTCTGCTGAAAATGAAGCCTAGATAAAAAGCTAGAGTGCTTTATCATTTATATCTTTTTGGTTGGTTGGTTGTTGTTGGACCATGTGTCATTTGAAATTTCATAAAAGAATTCTACTTTCAATCTTATTTTTTATGGCAAGAATATTTCTTATGCATTGAAATCTAATGTAAAATTGTCCAACGGGATGACTCGTGTTTGGTACAAGATGTATAAAAATGGTAAATAATTAGAGCCTAGAAAAGAAATATTCCTCATTTAAAAACATGGTAAGAAAGTTCCATTTTCACCTAAAGGCTACGTCTGTTCACCAAACACTGCAAATAAGTCAACTATTTGCGTCAGGTGTTTTTTGATATTTTTTTTTGTTTGTCGTCTTGTTCAGGACAAAATTGTGTTCAATGCCCGTTATCAAGCGCAATATTCCAAAAACTAACTCTCTCTCTCTCTCACTCTTCCTTTATTTTCAATTACATCTCGAAGTTTTCCAAAACAAAAAGACAAAAACATAAAAGTTGTCCATACTAAATTTTTATTTATTTCAAAAGGAAATAATTTATTAAAATCACAAATTAAAGAAAAAGATAGCAATACAACTCTAATAGAATTTAAGTATTTTTAAATTAAATATTTCCTCACAGTTATTACATCATTGTTTTTTAAACAATGCAGCAAGTACATAAATGAGTCACGAATCACGACAACTCTAAATTACATATATAAGATTTTTTATCTGAATAATAGTGTTTATGGATAAATACCGCACATGGCAGTGTCTTTTGGGGGAGGATGTGTTTTGGCAAAGACGGACATAATTCGTCCTTACTGAATCCATCTTCATTTGACGTGAAAATATTTTGACACATCTGACGAAATAGATTCATAGAATTCGTCCCTTCGAGTCCTAATATACTCCCTCAATTCAAATGAGAATGCACCTGAAAAAACAATAAATACACATACCTCATGTCACCGTCTTAAAGAAAATGGATTGAAATAATATGTTATCCTTCTTTCTTTATTCCCAAATTTTAACATTCATTATTTATCTCCATCTCAAGTAGTCCATAGTACTTTTTTTTCTTTAATTCAAAAGGAAACAATTTGTTAAAATTACACATTAAAGGAAAAAGATACCAACAGTAAGCTCAGAGCATTTAAGTTATTTTTAAATTATATAATATTTCCTCGCATTTATTACATTATTGTTTTTCAAAACATAGCCATAAATGAGTCTAGACAACTCTAAATTGCATGTGTAAGATTTTTTTTTTTTTTTTTATAAGAATAGTATTATTTATGAAGAAAGGTTCGTTCATGGTATTGTCATTTTGGGGAGGGATTGTTTTTTCAATGACTGACAGAATCTGTCCTTATTGAAGGACGGATTCCGTGAATCCGTCTTCATTTGACGTGAAATTGTTTTGACACATAAGATGAACACGAATTCATGAAATTCGTTCTTCAAGCCTAATATACTCCCCAATTCAGCAGAATGCACAATCGAAACAATAAACACACAAAACCTTCTCTCGTCGCCTCATCTCAGTTTCGCCGCTAGTCGTTACCACCCCTAAAGAAGACGGATTGCAACAATACGTCCCCATTCTTCCTTAATTCCCAAATTTCAGCATCCATTATTCTCCATCTCCATCTCAATTACTTTCTAATAAACAATTCACCTTTTCTAAAAATTGTGGAAAATCGGATTGAATTAGAAACCAGTTTAAGTAGTACTTTGATACCAAGAATCTAGTACTTCAAAAGGGATTATGATGATTCCTTAGAAAGGCATACATCCTAAATGCAACTTGAAAAAAAAAACACTTTACCATATTATCCCTTTGAATCTAATTTTCTGCATCCATGATGTTTCCAATATAGGTCTCTAAATAGAAAACAATTTCCTACTTTCCTAACTCGAAATTAGAAATTTTTGTCCAAATGCACATTTATTATTGTACTGTAATATACAAAATTTTGCAAATTGAAAAAGAGTTTTTAAACCAAACCAAATGCAATTAACATGCTCAATATGCAATCAAAAATATTTCTAAATGAAGAATCTCACACAATTAGGAAATATAGTTGCAGCTTCAAGAACAATTAAGAAATATAGTCGAAACAAATACTTGTAGTTGCATCTTTACTCGATGCTACATTCAAGAAGTGAACTTCCTAACTATGAGAATCTAAGTTTCAGTTGGAAAATAAAGCTTCACTTTCCCACAAAATGTACATCAAAACAAGAAATGTATTTTATCTAGTCTCACTAGGTCCCTTCAGCTTCTAGCTGAACATCAAGACATTCTTTATCATTCCAAGGCGTCAATGATCCTTCTTGAGTAAGATTCTGAAGCAGAAGAGACCAAATTTCCATGTAAGAAAAACGTTGGAATAGAGAGAATATGAAAACAAGGTAGAAAGGTTAAAGATGATACTCTTGAAGAAATGGTTTTGATTCCAAATTTATTAGTAAAAAGGAATCATTATTGATGTAGAATAACTTAGGGTAAAACAATTAGTCATAGAATTAGCATATGAGAAAAAAATAACCTAGGTTAAAAATTTTTCTCCTTATCCTCATTAGAGGGTATGAACCATTGTTCAGTATTGTAAGTAAGACTTGAAATAATTAAAGGAAAAGAATACTTGCAGCCCAATAATTTTTGTTTCACACCATTACTAGTTCATTAGCGACGACAAAAACCAGTGTCTAGATATCAAATTTATTGATCCTAATAAATATATCAGAAATTGAGAATCGTGGAAACAAATATTATTAAGGGAAGAAAATGAAAATTTAATTAGAATATCACCTAAACCTAGAAATTCCACCATACTATGATTTTGAAACAAAGGCAAGAACTAAAAGAGTTACTCATAAAGAAACTCCTTCTAACACTGTGTGTTTGGACAACTTTTTAAATTTTAAATCTTAGAATTATTTCAATATCTCCACTCACAAAATTTCTGGTCAAAGCTCGAATAAAATATATTATTCAATGCAAGCGGAATATGTTTTCTCCAGGTATGATATTTTATCTTCCCCTAGGTGTAATCACAATTTAGCTAAAAAATAAGGTGAAATGAGAAAATTAGTTTATTCTTGTATAGTCTCCAAAACCTATAGGAAATAAATTTCTATAGGTTATAGATGAATATTAATCACAACATATCTTTACCTCTAGCCAAAAGAAATAGCCACATAACAAATTGAACTGTTGAAGGTCATCATTGATTGCTGCTTGAATCTTTCTTTTAAGATCTGCAGAGGTTATTTCAAAAGTTAATATATGAGGAGAGCGAAAATTGGCTACATCTTAGTGAAACATAAACTTTAGAAAAAGTGAACATATAAGAAGGTATAAGAATCTTAACTTGGTAGTTCGAATATTGTAAATGAGTATATAAAAAGTAGACACTTAAAGAAGTGTCACTTGGGAACAAAAAACAGTTATAGATGAATATTAACAAATATATAGCCATTAACCAAACTGTCACAAGAACCAAAAGCAGCTAGGTTTAAGTATTCCTAGGGCAACACTATGAATTGGTTAGCATTATGGGAGCAAGAAACATATGTCTAATACCATTCGACATCTACTGATTCTATATGAATATACTTTATTTATTGTATTCTTGTGACTTAGGGATTCTAATCGTACCATGATATGGAAGAACGTATGGATTCACAAAAGAGTATAGGTAAAAAGTATTTTAAATTATTTGTTAACAACTTTCATATTTTATTCTAGTCATTGTCAGTGTGGTGATCTATAAAGAATCTTAGTAGGTAATAGACAAAAAATAATCATATTACCGGAATGGTGATCAAGATATGATTTTCCCATTTTAGATGACGGAAAGAATTTCACCCCTCTTGAGCGCAAATCTATATGATTATTTTGAGCTTTCTTCTCAGTAATTTTCTTCATAAGTCTTTTGTGCTCTTCTTTGTTATATGGATTGCTCAGAATTCCCATAATCTGCACCCTAAAATTTGAACATCCATTTGTCCTTGGTTTGGGAATGCTGCTAGCAATCATACTTATCTCTTTTGGATCTGACTTAATAAATGTATAAAAAGAAAGAAAATGAAATTACAGAGGAAATAATTTCAACTAATGAAAATGAATGAAAGAGGAGAGAAATAGTAATGAATACTTTGCCAAAATAGTATACTCACAATTTAGTTTGTCATGAAAATGTCCATAATTTTTATTTCATTAATTTTAGTCAGATATCTTTTAACTTTAAGAAAAATCTAGTCTCACCGCTTGCCCCACGACATATTCCCACTTAAACTGCTTTTTTATGCTCATGTGCATTTATTTTTAAAGTAAATTTGTCATGTCGGGCCATCTCGCGCCATATCATCTAGAGAAAAAATTTCCCGAGTCGGCATTCTAGCTTCGCCTGAGACTTTAAGCTAAATTTCGTGAGACCGACGGTGATAACTCTTTTTCTTTTTGTATACATAAAACGATATGTGACTACATTATACAAATAAAAGATACGGAGCAGTTTGAAGACAACAAAAGTAGTTAGAAAAACATCTAAAATAAAATAAATCTAAGTGGAGCCTTACGCTCTCATTTGATGGTTGGTCATGAATAGGCCGTTTAGACTTTCCTTTCTTGGAACATGAAGCGTTATTTGGCTGGGAACTTTGAAGATTCATATCTTCATACACTATTACAATTGAAGAGTTCGAAGGTTGATAAATTGCATTAGAACCTTCAACCCTCATGTTTTCAAGGAACATTGAATATTTCGGATCGTCTTTAGGTTTTTTCCACTGAGTTTTGGAAAGACTCACACAAATTTTATGACTTTCACCATCTGCTTCATAGTCTAGAAATGTTATAGGCTCTAACAACCCCGTTTCTTCGTTGGCCTGAAGTACAAAAGAAGATCCATCTTTCTTCAAATTACGCAAAAACAATGCATAATCTAGATCATCACCAGTATAAACAGGAAATTGAGGTTGAAAATCTTGACAAATGGACATGTAATCATGTGTCATATATTTATTATAGCCATTTCTTGCATTTGAATTAGTAGAAGCCATTTTTTCGCATAGTCTAGCTAGAATGGAACTCAAAAGAAGCAGTTCCAACAAATTTTCCTCCTTAACCCTTAAAAAAAGGTTCTATTTAAGTGTGGACCATTCAGAATTTTGAACAAAAATTTCCTGCAATTCATAAAAAATAATAATTATAAAACTCGTAGGATTGAGGGATCTGCTATAACTTGAATAATGAAACTAAAAAATAAGTAGGAATTTAAAACACCAAAAACGATCGAGTCTCAATTTTGATGGATTTTTAGTAAGATTTATAAAAAAAAATTGAGTTTTATGACGTTCATATCGGACCTATATGCACCACATTGTTGAGCATTCAGTATACAATAGAATTATTCATGGTTATCCGTAATTAGAACCATAATTTGAATCTAATTTTTTTTTTTTTTAAAATGGGGCTATTGGATGAATGGTAAAACAAAATTGAAATCCTGAAACCATAAATCATAATCGTTGAGGAGAACTACAAATGTTAAGAGGACGAAAAAAATTACCTTGTTCAAAAGGTTCACTTTTTGCTCTGCTGGAAATGAAGCCTAGATAAAAAAACTAGAATGCTTTACCATTTATATATTTTTGGTTGGTTGTTGTTGGACCATGTGTCATTTGAAATTTCATTAAAAAAATTATACTTTCAATCTTATTCTTTATGGCAAGAATAATTCATCTTCATTGAAATCTAATGTAAAATTGTCCAACGTGATGACTCATGTTTGGTACAAGATGTATAAAAATGGTAAATAATTAGAGCCTAGAAAAGAAATATTCCTCTTTTAAAAACATGGTAAAGTATCCAGCTCTTCCTAACGGTTACGTCTGTTCACCGAACACTGCAAATAAGTCAACTATTTGCGTCAGGCATTTTTTATTTTTCTTTTTTGTTTCTCGTCTTGTTCAGGACAAAATTGTGTTCAATGTCTGTTATCAAACGCAACATTCCAAAAATAACACTCTTTCTCTCTCTTCCTTTATTTTCTGTTACATCTCGAAGTTTTCAAAAAACATAAAAGTGGTCCATAGTAATTTTTTATTTATTTCAAAAGGAAAGAATTTATTAAAATCAGAAATTAAAGAAAAAAGATAGAAACAGTAATCTCATAGCATTTAATTAATTTTAAATTAAATATATCCTCACAGTTATTACATCGTTGTTTTTTAAACAATGCGGCAAGTACATAAATGAGTCACGAATCACGACAACTCTAAATTACATATATAAGAGTTTTTTTATCTGAATAATATTGTTTATGGATAAATATCCGCACGTGGCCATGTCTTTTAGGGGAATAAGTGGTTTTGCAAAGACGGACATAATCTGTCCTTACTAAAAGACGAATTCCGTGAATCCGTCTTCATTTGACGTGAAAATATTTTGACATATACGAATTCATAGAATTTTTTATAAGAGTAGTATTATTTATGGAGAAAGGTTCGTTCATGGTAGTGTCATTTTGGGGAGGGATTGTTTTGACAATGACTGACAGAATATGTCCTTACTGAAGGACGGATTCCGTGAATCCGTCTTCATCTGACATGAATTTTTTTTTTACACATAGGACGAAGACGATTTCATGAAATTCGTTCTTCAAGCCCTAATATACTCCCCAGTTCAGCAAAATACATAATAGAAACAACAAACACACAACCTTCTCTCATCGCCTCGTCTCGGCAAAAATCAAAACTTAAGCGTCTGCAGTAAATATGCAAATTATCTAATCCAAACGTAGGTTCCAACAAAACTAACAGGTTCAAATTATTATCACGTTTCAACTGGCGAATGCTAGCTATAGTTCTATCATTCGTAATTCCTCGAACATTCCAAACTAACCAATTCATATTTAAACCAATAAAACATGCAGTAGAAGCAACCAAAAAAGGTTATTATGTGAGGGAGCATTGCCCCCTTTTGGGCTAACCTTGGTGACCGTTTGACAGCTTGTGGCACTGTTTGTGGCTGTGTAACCTCTGTTGGTGGAGGAAGTCCGGGAAAATTCAAAACCATGGAACAAATTGGTTGTCCTGAGACCTCTATGTGTCAGGAATGCAGGGTGGCCCAGATGGCTGTGTACCCGAGTCAGTCTATACAAGTGGGTCAGCCGTTCCAACCGGGTCCTGCTGACTCGGTTGCTCTATGCCTGTTCTGATATCATCCCCTGGAACCGCTGTGATAGATTCCGGCACTACCGTAGCCATGGCGGCCTCTACCATCTGGTCCGCAAAATCCTTTAAAGATTGCACCATTAAATCCCGAGGCTGATTGGTGGAGGGATGGACTTTAACTTTAGAATGCAAAATCCGCAAATTGTTCATCGGCGAGTACCTCTCCACACTGATGTTGAAAACGGATTGAAATACTATTTTATCCTTCTTTCTTTATTCCCAAATTTTAACATTCATTATTTATCTCCATCTCAAGTAATTTTCTTAGTCTCCGTCTCAAGTAGTCCATAGTATTTTTTTTCTTTATCTCAAAAGGAAACAATTTCTTAAAATCACACATTAAAGGAAAAAGATAACAACAGTAAGCTCAAAGAATTTAAGTTATTTTTAAATTACAAAATATTTCCTCGCATTTATTACATCACTGTTCTTTAAACAATGCAACATAGCAGTAAATGAGTCGAGACAACTCTAAATTACATGTATAAGAGTTTTTTTATAAGAATAGTATTATTTATGGAGAAAGGTTCGTTCATGGTAGTGTCATTTTAGGGAGGGATTGTTTTGACAATGACTGACAAAATGTGTCCTTACTGAAGGAAGGTTTCCCAGAATCCGTCTTCATTTGACATGAATTTTTTTTTTTACACATAGGACGAAGACGAATTAATGAAATTCGTTCTTCAAGCCCTAATATACTCCCCAGTTCAGCAGAATACATAATAGAAACAACAAACACACAACCTTCTCTCATCGCTTCGTCTCGGCAAAAATAAAAACTCAAGCAATTGCAGTAAATATGCAAATCATCTAATCCAAAGACAGGTTCCAACAAAACTAACAGGTTCAAATTATTATCACGTTTCAACTGGCGAATTCTAGCTATAGTTCTATTATTCGCAATTCCTGGGATATTCCAAACTAACCAATTCATATTTAAACCAATAAAACATGCAGTATAAGTAACCAAAAAAGGTTATTGAGTAAGGGAGCATTGCCCCCTTTTGGGCTAACCTTGGTGACCGCCTGGGAGCTTGTGGCACTGTTTCTGGCTGTGTAACCTCTGTTGGTGGAGGAAGTCCGCGGGAAAATTCAAAATCATGGAACTAATTGGTTGTCCTGAGACCTCTAACGCATTGTCCCCTGTTTCAGCTTTCTCTGCGTCTGGAATGTAGGGCGGCCCAGATGGCTGTGTACCCGAGTCAGTCAATACAGGTGGGTCAGCCGTTTCAAGCAGGTCCCTGCTGACCCGGTTGCTCTATGCCTGTTCAGATATCATCCCCTGGAACCGCTGTGACAGATTCCGGCACTACCGTAGCCATGGCAGCCACTACCATCTGGTCCGTAAAATCCTTTAAAGATTGCACCATTAAATCCCGAGGATGATTGGTGGAGGGATGGACTTTAACTTTGGAAGGTACAATCCGCGAATTGTTCACCGGCGAGTACCCCTCCACAATCATGTTGAAAACGGATTGAAATACTATGTTATCCTTCTTTCTTTATTCCCAAATTTTAACATTCATTATTTATCTCCATCTCAAGTGATTTTCTTAGTCTCCATCTCAAGTAGTCCATAGTAATTTTTTTCTTTATCTCAAAAGGAAACAATTTCTTAAAAACACACATTAAAGGAAAAAGATAACAACAGTAAGCTCAAAGAATTTAAGTTATTTTTAAATTATAAAATATTTCCTCGCATTTATTACATCATTGTTCTTTAAACAATGCAACATAGCAGTAAATGAGTCGAGACAACTCTAAATTACATGTATAAGAGTGTTTTTTTTATAAGAATAGTATTATTTATGGAGAAAGGTTCATTCATGGTAGTGTCATTTTGGGGAGGGATTGTTTTGACAATGACTGACAGAATCTGTCCTTACTGATGAATTCCGTGAATCCGTCTTCATCTGACGTGAATTTTGTTTTACACGTAAGATGAAGACGAATTCATGAAATTCGTTCTTCAAGCCCAAATATACTCCCCAATTCAGCAGAATGCATAATAGAAACAACAAACACACACAACCTTTTCTCGTCGCCTCGTCTCGGTTTCACTGCTAGTCGTTGTCGCCCCTAAAGAAGACGGATTGCCACAATACATCTTTATTCTTCCTTCATTCCCAAATTTTAACATCCATTAATCTCCATCTCCATCTCCATCTCAATTTTTTTAATTCTTAATTTTGTAATTTTTTTTAAATATGTAATTTATGTTTATATTTTATTTTGCGTTTTTTTTTATGTAATTTATGATTAGATGGAGAATGTGTATATGACACCTGCGTATGTCTATCCTTGACATCTAAACACGAATGTCTTATATCAACAATGTGATCATTGTTCCAACACTATATGGGACAATACAATTAAATTGAGACTTAATAACCCTCTTGATTTCATTCGTTGTGACAACATACTTTGGCTAACATATAGGAAAGAGTAATAAAGAAATGATCCATACGATAGATAGAATATGATTTGGAAGGTTAAGCCGTATATGTAGTTGACTATGACCTAGTCACTGCTTTAGTTGAGAGATGGCGACTTGAGACCCACACTTTTCAATTTTCTTGCGAAGACACGACCATCACCATGTAGGACGCTGGAGTCATTGTTGACTGCCAATTGTAGGACAAACAATTAGTTTAGACGAGGTTGTGAATTACAACCTAGATACGCGGATGAGATAGTGAATAATTTTTGAGTTTTAGGCCTAGAGAGAGGTATTTAAAGGGAAATGTCCTTAATAAGAGCGAAATACTTGCACATATTATAAATAGGCTGACCAATGATCTAGTGAGAAGAAATAATAGTCAAATAGGTCATCAACATATTTGCTCTTAACTCCCCTTTCATCATTTTTAATAAAGTTTTTTTTTCGTCACCAATGTTTTTACAGGCATCCATTTTGGTCATTCCGTCCAAAAATTTGAAAAAAATCGTTAAAATTGATGACATGGCCAAACGTTTCTCTCATCCTTTGAATCTTCGAAGGGTATTTTTGTAAACCAATAATTCTCGCACCCTTAATCATTTAACCCATTAGCACTTCTCAACAAATTGAATTACCAAATATAGGATATGTGTGGAACAGATACATCCCTAAGCATATGGATACTCCCTGCAATTCTAAGTAAGTATTTTTAGAGCATGTTAAAAAGGTATAAAACAATATCTAACAATCATCTGATACCATCATTTGTAGTAATGCACTAAGATATACACATGAAATTAAAAATGCTACCATAAAGAAGAGATTAGGCCTTCCTTTCAATCTAGAATTACAAAATCAAGCAAACACTTATTCTCCTTTTCCGTAGCTCAAGCTCTTTTACATTGGGTGTGATGAAGAATTGGGTAAACAGGAGAATTCTAGGTTTCAATTTGGGGGGAAATTGATCTTTGTTTTAAAAATGGCGCTGGGTTAGCTGATTCAGGGGAATTATTGATTTCCAAAAATACTCTTCGAAGAGAGATAATGAGAGAAACGTTTGGTCATGTCATAAATTTTAACGATTTTTTCAATGTTTTGGACAGAATGACCAAAATGGCTGGCCGTAAAAATATTGGTGACCAAAAAAGTTAAACTTTGCTAAAAATTATGAAAGTGGTTAAGCGTAAATACGTTGATGACCTGTTTGGCTATTATTTCTTCTCCCTAGAATCATTGGTCAACCTATGTATAATATGTGCATAGAGGGTTATGGAAATGTTCTTAATAAGAATGAAATACTACTTTCGAGTACATATCTTCTAGCACAGTGGTTCACTCTCGAATATGTGCGGTTTTTTATTAAAACGATTAATGTACACCAATATGTGTTATCCGTTTGGTTATGATGCTTTACAGTCAAAATTCGGAACATGCTGAAAATATTTGACTGCTCTGGACCGTTAGATAAAAAAATTCAACAGTTCAAGATTTTTTAGCAAGGACATCTATTGTGATTTTCACACATCTGTTGTGTAAGACAAGTGCTATTTGTCTAAGGACATGTTCATCAGGATAAAACACATTTTGCATCCTTACGGTATGTGTTCATAAGGAGAGAACACAAGTTGCATGGATTTAACGTATATTCAAATGCATGCAACACTTGTCCAAAAAGTATTATAAATGTCTTGGAGTTTAAGGTGTTCTGCAATGTAGTCGTGACGATATTCTACCCTCAAAAGAAATAAAAATAAGTTGTCATAAAAAAATGTCTCATTTTATGTAAGAGAAAACAACTCAATTCGTCGCCCAATTATTTTACGTTATCCTCGATAGTCGTAGTTTGTTTTTTTCGATTTAAAGAATTCTCCAAATATTTATGGGTAGCCTAAAGAATCCTTACCACCACTTTCGTAGCAGAATCTGGTAAAATCAAGCACGTGTCGTGCACATGCTCTAAAAATACGGGTAAAACAATATTTTCTCCCTCTAAGATTAAAAAAATATTTATTTTTCATCTTCTTCCTAAATTCATCTCCCCTCTTCCGTTTTCCATATCTCCCTTCCGTGGTCACCGCCAATCCAACTGAAAATGTCAAAAAACAAGTCATATCAATCTTCTATGGAAAGAAGTTGAAAATGTCTAAAAATTATACCAATCCAACTGAAATACAAGCTCATCATTCAACTGAAATAATCATTTATACCAATCCAAAACCCTCAATCAGACATAAGACAAATTAGAGTAGGGGTGGATGCCCCATAATTTCTCTGCTTTTTAAACACTGGACTTCGAAGGAAAAGCCGAATAGTTACAAAACACCAAATAAAAAAATGAAGATATGGGCTTGTGCGCAGATAAGAAGAGATCTAAACTGCAAAGTTTTAGCTCAAACTACCAAGCTAATCCACCAACTTCAAACCAACATTTGGTATCCATCTTCATCATCTCTATTCTCAATTAAACCCTAGAATAAACCCAATTTGAATACATATCTATCTAAATTGATTTTTATTTTGTGAAGTTGGGTTGATTCTTGAGCTAGATGAAAACATAATTTTCAAAATTGTTTGAGACTCAAATTGATTAATATTTCAGAATTGATGAGAGAAAAAGGAAATTTATTTTTATGGATTAATTGGATGATAGGCTAATTTTTGTGAATTAACAATGGAAAAGAAGATGGTTTAAGAAGAAGAGGGTGAAGAAGATGGTTGGGTGAAGAAGATGATATGTAATAGAAAATTGTTAGGGTGTATCGCGGACCGGACTAACCAAAATACGACATGTGTATTACGTGACTAGTTGGAAAACATTAGGATTTTATCACGGCTATGTCTTCTTTGGAATTTTTTTGACCCTGTTGCTTGAAACACGTACCCGAGACGTGATTGTTTTTGTCGAAATTTTGGCCCGATTCTTTAATTGGTCATTTATAGTCGCACGTAAATAGTTGATACTAAAAATAGACTAATAAAAAGTTTTTGCTATTTTTGCTAGTTGGGTAAATTGTTGGTGCTGAATATGGGGGATTTCTCTTCGTAAATTATTAGAGGATTTTTCCTTTTGGGTCCCTAAATTATATGCGCTTAGCCACTTTTGTCCTTTTTAGAAAATATTATCTTTTTTATCCCTTATTAATATACGGGCAGCCCAAATCATCCTTCTGTTAAAAACTTTCCCAAAACATTCCCAACCCAAAATGCAAGACTCCAACCATATATTGAAACATATAAAAAACTCTCACATAACATGTTCAAACTATACTCAATCAAATCTGACATCACTGTCCATTGTACCAGTTTGGATTGCATTTGAGGGTTTGCCTATACATTTATACAATAAATCCAAGCTATTTTTGTTGGCTCAAGCGGTAGGCCGCCAACATGTGTTGGATGCTCCGACCGCAAATGCTACACGCCCGAGTATTTGCATGTATTGTACAAAAAAAAAAAAAAACAATTAGCCCCTTAATTTGAATTCCTGAGCTACAAAATCCGATCAGGGGATCCGCAAAGCGCGGTGTTCCTTTGCGGTCCAATCCAAGTAAACCCTTAGCCCCTAAAGGGAGTACATCAAAACTGTAATAATACAATGAATTTTGTGTATAACAACTAATGTTGGCTTCAAATCAGCTACCTTATTAGCCTCTCAATAAGTGTGATGGGGACGCCCAATGTGAGGGTAAAAAATGCTTGAAAACAATCATCAATCACCCAATTAGAGATCTTACGTTGCGTTACAGCATTCACAAGTATTTTAGAGTCCGTCTGTTCCAAGTCCACCTTCTTCCATATTGAATTAGTCAATTGAAGCCCATTGAGCAATGCATTAATCCCATCGAGCAGCGCCGTCTTGGCTCAAAATAATAGATTATGATTTCCAATCATAATCCTTCCACCGAACAATGCGAACCCGGTGAGTGTCCTTTTTATGCCGCTGGAAGATTACCCTGCGAGCTTCGGTAACCATTGCCAGTTGGTTATCAAATTCCAAACAGAGCAGCCTCTTTGTCTTTCGTTTGCCATCAAAAAATAATTTACACCTTGATATCCAAGGTATCCAAACAACCATTGTCGAAAGAAGCAAGAGCTGCTGTGATTCCACCCTTTTCCTATCATCCACCAGTTCATCAACATTGTCGTTGGGGTAAGCCGCCCTTTTTCTGGGATCACACAATTCGCATGACCCGCAGCAAACTGCCATAAGTGTTTCGCCAACTGGCACTCCAAGAAAACATGTGTCACCGAATCCGTACCCTTACCACAAGAACATCTTGTAGCAAAGGTTGAAACCATATCTCCATAAAACTTCTTCCATCGGGAGAAAACGATTAAGTAACTTCCAAAGAAAAATCGACCACTGAAGGGGCAATATCTTATCCCATATACTTTGCCGTGTATATAAGGTAACGGTACTGAAGGGATTCATGGGCAGAAACTCGTTATAAACACCCATGAGTCCTCCCCTAAAGGATCCACTCATACCATAGGAATCGAAAAATACGACAAAGACTTGCGTTTTTTCGGCTAAAGATTCTGTCTTTGCGAATGTGTGGTGCTGCCACCAAAGTGCCTTCCCTTGCAGAATTGCTCCCTACGGGTATCCACGCGACGAAAAGAGCAGTGAGTGCTAGCTCTTCGAACGGATACTGCTAACTAGTTGTTCCTTGACAAGAGCTCAATAGGAGGAGACGACTCGGTCGACCATAACCAGATAGGACTGAAACGACGACGACCCAAATAACAACAACAATAAGGCAAGTACAGTAATGACCCCAACAATCCACAATTCAAACGCAGATATACAATTCAAAATATATATCACGATTAGATAACAACAATTGAAATTCGGATTATATATGCAAATATAATTAAAACAATTAAGGGTAGCAATTCAATAAACCAAACAATAAATACAACACATGCAATTGATCGTAATTCCAACAATTTATGCAAATATTCATGCCCAATTACTTCTTAAACAATTCCATAACAGTACCCAACATAATTAAACGATTTCAGATGGAAAATAACTGAGGGGTTGGGTCCTTACTCGTTACGTAGGAAAAAACAAGGGTAAACCCGAAATCAGCTCGGGCAGATTCACTCGCGGGGGCGATAACTTTCTGCTGCGATTCTCAAATTGTGTTCTGTCTGCGCTCACTCGAATGTCTTTTGATTATCTTCAATTTGATATGTTGTGGGTCGAAAACGTATTCCGGTAGCCACTTAATCGTCTTCTGAAAGTTCTAGGCAGAAGGTTGAGTTCTCAAAATTTTCTTTCCTTTTCTTCTTGGCGGCTACTGCTGCTTTCTTTTCTTTTCTTTTTGTTTGTGCGCACGTTTCCCCACACTCACCAATCCCACGATTTTATTTTTTTCCTTTTTCTTTTTTATTCTGTTCAATTCCCTTATTTTCTTAATCTCACGTTTTTTTCACTTTTCTTTTTAATTTTATTTTATTTCATTTCCTAATGTAATTCCTTGCTCTCTCTTTTCTTTATTTTATGTATGTTATAGTTACTTTCCAAATTCCAATAAAATTTTAAATTTATTCCAATTTCAATTCCACGTCTAGGTGAGGGGTGTTCATTAATCGGTTTTAATCGAAAACCGCACCACACCAAATTTAAGTTTGGTGTACGGTTCGGTGTTTGGTCAATTATGGTGCGGTTAAATACGGTTTTAGTTACCGCAAATTATTTTTCGGTGAGGTCGCGGTTTAGCAAATTTTAATTTATATCGCACCGCAAATCGCATTATGTATATACCTATCTAATTTTTTTTTTTTTTTTTATGTTTAAAAAATGGTATAATCACATAATTTGTTTTACTAAATTTAATTTAATTACAATTAATATATTAATATTAGTTAGTTGTTTTATTAGATTTAAATTAGGGTTAGGATCTGATTCTCTTATTCTCACACCTCATAATAGTCACAACTCAGAAGTCTCAACGGCACTCTCTGGTTTCATTGAAAAAGGTTATTTTTTTTAACATTTTTTTGTTTGTTTTATTTATTGAATTGAGTTATATATCTTTAAGTTTAGTTTTTTAATTTCGTATTATTGACTATGCCTATGTCGATGTTGTCTTTGTTTTGCCATATTCTTCTTCTAAATTCAAGTTTGATGGTGCATAAGATTATCAATGAGAATTTCGTAACTAGTTGATGTCAATTGGCAGATGGTGGTATTAAAAACGCTAATTGCATGACAATTGCAGTGAGTAGAACTTTTCATTTATTTGTTTAGAACTTTCAAAGAAAACATATGTATTTTGCTAACGTTTTCAATTTAGACATATATTTATTTGAATTCGCATTAAAACTATGGGATCTTGTTACATGGTTAATCTCTTAAAAATATTATATTGGAGCTCGTGAGTCATAATATATTTAAATAATTGTATAATTTTTTTAGATCGGTTTTCACCGCACCTAATTTCACCAAATCAAAATAATTATGGTTTGGTGAAATTCGGTTTGGAAGTCAAAATGTTGCGGTATGGTTTTAGAAAATATATTAAAAAACCGTATAAAAACCGCAATAATAAATCGGTTTTCACCAAACCGCACCAATGAACACGCCTAGGTGAATCACAATTAAGTCTCCCAACTACGATACGCGTGCAAAATTTCCCTCAAGAAACGTACACAAATATAATACAGAACATGTTATAAAAATAAATGGACACGTAGTCACATAATCACACTAACAAAATTAGGCATACGCACTTAGTTATGCCAAAATTAATTGCACGCTAAAAATCACGTAAGCAAAAGTCCCGGGTAAACTCTTTTTTCTCTGCTTATGTCGATTGATTATTTGTTGTCAGGTCATTTTGATCCGACGATTAAGCTTGAAATTGAAATAGTAATTATATTTGTTTCTTATTTCTTACCATATAAATCAAATATGAACATGCAACATAAAAATAAAAATATAAATTACAATATAAATCATTTCCTAACCATTTTTATCTGAAAATTTTCTAGAAGCAAACACACACTAACATGAAAGCATATATGTTACCAACTACTTATATTATGAATATTATAAAATATAGGGAGTAGAAAATTTGCTGCAAATTTAAAAATAGATTATATCTTCCCTGCTAGAAATCTCTCTAATTGAATAAGTTTCTATTTCGAAAACATTTATACTTTTTTTATTTATTTAAGGAAAGCCATCTATTGTAGTGGGGGGTTTGGCATGGACCCTACTAGTTTTTTAATAAGACCAAATTAGGCGTATAAAAGTACATAGAGGGAGACTATATCCAAAAGAGTAGGTGAAGACAAATTCACTCCATACATGAAAAACAATGCAGAAACTGGTCCATTTATATATATGAATCAGGTTGTACAAAAGATTCCTAACTAAAAATTTTTATACTTCTCCAAAACTCAACTCAGGACTACACATCTTATTAACAACAAACTTGTATCGTCACATAAACGGTTTAGGATCTACAGTCTCATTATCTGTCACGTGCTTCACTTGAATCACAAATAATTGTCAAGCCACTTTCCCATAGTTTCCACATTTTAATCTTAAGATTCTATACTTTAAAATTAATACACAATAACAATAATAAAATTTAAACTATTAAAGTTCTAATAATTTAGAGTATGGACGTGGATGAATATGAGACATACCTAATGCACAAAGTCACTAATCTTAGACACCACTAAAACATATGGATTGGCAACTGACGTAACATTTGACAATGAATGCACAAAGTGGATTCTCATAGAATTCACTGAAACAGTAGTCCCATATACCGTCTAGTATGTTACGGTATACTTTAAATGTAATAATTAAAACAAATCAATCCAGGTAGAACCTAAATTAAGAAATAAGATTGTTTAACAATAAACTGAAATGAGCCATATGATTCAATTCCACGTATTGTACCCAAAAAAAAAAAAAAAAAAAAAAAAAAAAAATTTCCTACCCGTTTACTCTCATTTTTTATTTTTTTTTAACTAGACCATTTATAAGTATGGTCCAGTTTATTACAATTATATTATTATAAGACCTTACCAGAGGAGGAGTAGTAGAAGCCCCCGTGAGGGGAGAAGTAGATGTCCCGTTGAGCGGGTGCCCCGTGAAGAGTAGTAGAAGTCCCGTTGAGCGGGTGCCCCGTGAGGGGTGTATAAGACCTCACACAAGGGAACTCAAAGAAATGACAATTAAATCATTCCCCTTGTGTGAGGGAGGTATCGAACCTGGACTTCTCGGTCACAGGCAGTGGATGTTACCCACTGGCTACCATGCCTTCGATACCCGTTTACTCTCATGAAAGACAAGATGGCGGTGTACCTTTCTCTCCCTCTCTCCCTCTCCTCTTTTGTTTTTAGGAATAGCTTCCGGGGTACCAACTCTTCCTTTACTTTCAGTTACATCTCGAAGTTTTGTGGTCTGTAGTTATTTTTTTATTTATTGCAAAAGGAAAGAATTTATTAAAATCTTAAATTAATGAATAGCTTCCGGGGTACCAACTAGGGTGTTTTCGGGGATATTTGGTGCGTTTTTACCAAAATAAACTGCACTTGTTTGAGAAAATTTGAAATCGTATCAAACTAATTAAAATTTCAAACTACACTTTTTAATATTATGCGATTTTGCAAATTATGTTGAGATTTTTTTTTATTTTGCGAGCATATTTAGAATTCATATTACTTAAACAATCCTAATTTTTTTCTTGATGTCCCTTTTGGGGGTTAGAGTTAGATCCAAATCTATTTTTTTAAATGCCCAGTCCTAGTTCGAATATTGTAAATGACCATATAAAAAGTAGACATTTAAAGAAGTGTCACTTGGGAACAAAAACAGTTATAGATGAATATTAACAAATATATAGCCATTACCATTATGGGAGCAAGTTAGATATGTGTAATACCATTCGACATCTACTGATTCTATATGAATATACTTTATTTATTGTATTCTTGTGAACTTAGGGATTCTAATCGTACCATGATATGGAAGAACGTATGGATTCACAAAAGTGTATAGGTAAAAAGTATTTCGAATGATTTGTTAACAACTTTCATACTTTACTCTATTCATTGTCAGTGTAGAAAATATGGCTAATTTAAAAATGATAGTTTGGTGATCTATAAAGAATCCTAGTAGGTAATAGACAATAAATAATCATATTACCGAAATTGTGATCAAGATATGATTTTCCCTTTTTAGATGACGGAAAAAAATTCCACTCCTCCCGTGCGCAAATCTATGTGCTTATTCTGAGCTTTCTTCTTAGTAATTTTCTTCATAAGTCCTTTGTGCATTTCTTGGTCATATGGCTTGCTCATAATTCCCATAATCTGCACCCTAAAATTTGACCATCCATTTGTCCTTGATTTGGGAATGCTGCTAGTAATCATACTTACCTCTTTTGGATATGACTTAATAAATGAAAAAAAAATAAAAGAAAGGAAATTACAAAGGAAATAATTTCAACTAATGAAAATGAATGAAAGAAGAGAGAAGTAGTAATGAATAGTTTGCCAAAATAGTATTCTCACAATTTAGTTTGTCATGAAAATGTCCATAAGTTTAATTTCATTAATTTTAGTCAGATATCTTTTAAGTTTAACAGTCTCACTACTTGCCCACGACATATTCCCACTTAAACTCCTTTTTGCTGCGCACATGCATTTATTTTTAAAGTAAAATTGTCATGTCAGGCCATCTCACTCCATATCATCTGGAGAAAAAATTGCCTCAGTCGACAAATTTTCTCTTGTAAATAAAATGCATTCTAGATTCCACTGAGACTTTAAGTGAAATTCCATGAGATATACGGTGATAACTCTTTTTCTTTTTTTATACCTTAAAAGAGATGTAACTAAATTATACAAATAAAAGTTATGGAGCAGTTTGAACACAACAAAAGTAGTTAGAACAGCATCTAAAAAAAAATCAATCTAAGATACGACGTGATTTTGTTTTTACACATAAGATGAAGAAGAATTCATGAATTTCGTCCTTCAAGCCCTAATATACTCCCCAATTCAGCAGAACGCACAGTAGAATCAATAAACACATACAACCTTCTCTCGTCGCCTCATCTCGGTTTTGCCGCTAGTCGTTGCCACCCCTAAAGAAGACGGATTGCAACAATACGTCCTCATTCTTCCTTCATTCCCAAATTTTAACATCCATTAATCTCCATCTCCATCTCAAGTAATTTCTGATAACCAATACACCTTTTCTAAAACTTTTAGAAAATTGGATTGAACTAGAAACCAGTTTAAGTAGTACTTTGATACCCAGAATCTAGTGCATCAAAAGGTATTATGATGATTCCTTAGAAAGGCATAAATCCTAAATGCAATTTGAAAAAAAAAATCTTTACCATATAATCCCTTTCAATCTAATTTTTTGCATCCATGATGTGTCCAATATAGCTCTCGAAATAGAAAACAATTTCCTACTTTCCCAAATCGAAATTATGAATTTTTGTCCAAACACACATTTATTATTGTACTGTTATCTACAAAATTTTGCAAGCTGAAAAAGAGTTTTTAAACCAAACCAAATGCAATTAAAATGCTCAACATGCAATAAAGAATATTCCTAAATGAAGAAGCTAACACAATTAAGAATTATAGTCGAAACTTCAAGAACAATTTAGAAATATAGTCAAAACAAATACTTGTAGTTCCATCTTTACTAGATGCTTCATTCTATAAGAATACAAACTATGAGAATCTGAGTTTCAGTTCGAAAATAAAGCTTCACTTTCCCATAAAATGTACATCATAACAAGAAATGTATTTTATCTCGTCTCACCAGGTCCCTTCAGCCTCTGGATGCACATCAAGACATTCTATATCATTCCAAGGCGTGAATGATCCTTCTTGAGTAAGATTCTGAAGCAGTAAAGGACAAATTCCCATGTAAAAAAAAATGTTGGAATAGAGAGAATACGAAAACAATGTAGAAAGGTTAAAGTTGATACTCTTGAAGAAATGGTTTTGATTCCAAATTCATTAGTAAAAATGAATCATTATTGATGTAGAACAACTTAGAGCAAAACAATTAGTCATAAAATTAGCAGATGAGAAAAAGAGCCGGTTAAAAAATTGCTCCTTATCCTCATTAGGGGTATGAACCATTGTTCACTATTGTAAGTAAGACTTGAAATATTTAAAGGAAATGGATACTTGCAACCCAATAATTATTGTTTCACCCCATTACTAGTACATTAGCAAGGACAAAAAAAAAATACGTCTAGATATCAAAATTATTGATCCTCATAAATACATCAGAAATTGAGAATCGTGGAAACAAGTACTATTAAGTTTTTGAAGAAAATGAAAATTTAATTCGAATATCACCTAAACCTAGAAATTCCACCATACTATGATTTTGAAACAAAGGCAAGGACTAAAAGAGTTACTCGCAAAGAAACCTTTTATAACACGGTGCGTTTGGACAACACTTTAAATCTTAAATTTTAGAACCAGTTCAACATCTCTACTCAGAAATAATTCAGCTTTTGCAAAATTTGAGGTCAAATATCAAATAAAATATGTTATTCAATACAAGCGGATGATGTTTTCTCCAGGTATGATATTTCATCTTCCCCTAGGGGTAATCACAATTTAGGTAAAAAAATTAAGGTGAAATGAGAAATTAGTTTATTCTGGTATAGTCTCCGAAACCTATAAACAAGACATAACATTTATTTACCTCTAGCCAAAAGAAATAGGCACGTAGCAAATTGAACTGTTGAAGGTCATCATTGATTGCAGATTGAATCTTTCTTTTAAGATCTGTAGAGGTTATTTCAAAAGTTAATATATAGAGAGATCAAAAATGGGCTGCTTATTAGTGAAATATAAACTTCACAAAAAGTGAAAACCAACATATACGAAAGTATATGAATCTTAACTTGGTAGTTCGAATATTGTAAATGACCATATAAAAAGTAGACACTTAAAGAAGTGTCACTTGGGAACAAAAACAGTTATAGATGAATATTAACAAATATATAGCCATTAACCAAACTATCACATGTACCAAAAGCAGCTAGGCTTAAGTATTCCCACGGCAACAATATGAATTGGTTACCATTATGGGAGCAAGTTACATATGTGTAATACCATTCGACATCTACTGATTCTGTATGAATATACTTTATTTATTGTATTCTTGTGAACTTAGGGATCCTAATCGTACCATGATATGGAAGAACGTATGGATTCACAAAAGAGTATAGGTAAAAAGTATTTCGAATGATTTGTTAACAACTTTCATACTTTACTCTAGTCATTGTCAGTGCAGAAAATATGGCTAATTTAAAAATAATAGTGTGGTGATCTATAAAGAATCCTAGTAGTAAATAGACAATAAATAATCATATTACCGAAATCGTAATCAAGATACGATTTTCCCTTTTTAGATGACGGAAAAAATTTCACTCCTCCGGTGCGCAAATCTCTGTGCTTATTCTGAGCTTTCTTCTCATTAATTTTCTTCGTAAGTCCTTTGTGCCTTTCTATGTCATATGGCTTGCTCATAATTCCCTTAATCTGCACCCTAAAATTTGAACATCCATTTGTCCTTGGTTTGGGAATGCTGCTAGCTAAGATACTTAGCTCTTTTGGATATGACTTAATAAATGTAAAAAAATAAATGAAAGGAAATTATAAAGGAAACAATTTCAACTAATGAAAATGAATGAAAGAAGAGAGAAGTAGTAATGAATAGTTTGCCAAAATTGTATTCTCACAATTTAGTTTGTCATGAAAATGTCCATAAGTTTAATTTCATTAATTTTAGTCAGATATCTTTTAAGTTTAACAGTCTCACTACTTGCCCACGACATATTCCCACTTAAACTCTTTTTGCTGCTCATGTGCATTTATTTTTAAAGTAAATTTGTCATGTCAGGCCATCTCACTCCATATCATTTGGAGAAAAATTGCCTCAGTCGACAAATTTTCTCTTGTAAATAAAACGCATTCTACATTCGCCTGAGACTTTAAGCTAAATTTCATGAGACATACGGTGATAACTCTTTTTCTTTTTTATTCATAAAAAGAGATGTAACTAAATTATGCAAATAAAAGATATGGAGCAGTTTGAAGACAACAAAAGAAGTTAGAACAACATCCAAAAAAAAAATTCAATCTAAGATATGACGTGATTTTGTTTTTACACATAAGATGAAGAAGAATTCATGAATTTCGTCCTTCAAGCCCTAATATACTCCCCAATTCAGCAGAACGCACAGTAGAAATAACAAACACATACAACCTTCTCTCGTCGCCTCATCTCGGTTTCGCCGCTAGTCGTTGCCGCCCCCTAAACAAGACGGATTGCAACAATACAACCTCATTCTTCCTTCATTCCCAAATTTTAACATCCATTAATCTCCATCTCCATCTTCAGTAATTCTAAAAAAAAAAAAACTTTACCATATTATCCCATTCAATCTAATTTTCTGCATCCATGATGTTTCCAATATAGCTCTCTAAATAGAAAACAATTTCCTACTTTCCAACTCGAAATTACGAATTTTCGTCCTAATACACATTTATTAGTGTACTCTAATCTATAAAATTTTGCAAACTGAAATAGAGTTTTTAAACCAAGCCAAATGCAATTAAAATGCTCAAAATGAAATAAAAAATATTTCTAAATGAAGAAGCTCACACAATTAAGAAATATAGTCGAAACTTCAAGAACAATTAAGAAATATAGTTAAAACAAATACTTAGTTGCTTCTTTACTAGATGCTACATTCAAGAAGTGAACTTCCAAACTACGAGAATCTAAGTTTCAGTTGGATAATAAAGCTTCACTTTCCCACAAAATGTACATCATAACGAGAAATGTATTTTATCTAGTCTCACAAGGTCCCTTCAGCTTCTGGCTGCATATCAAGACATTCTTTATCATTCCAAGACGTGAATGATCCTTCTTGAGTAAGATTCTGAATCAGTAGAGACCAAATTTCCATATAAGAAAAACGTTGGAATAGAGTGAATATGAAAAGAAAAAAAAGAAAGGTTAAAGCTGATACTCTTGAAGAAATGGTTTTGATTCTAAATTTATTAGTAAAAAGGAATCATTATTGATGTAGAATAACTTAGGGTAAAAATATTAGTTATATAATTAGCATATGAGAAAAATAACCGGTTAAAAAATTGCTCCTTATCCTCATTATGGGCATGAACCATTGTTCAGTATTGTTAGTAAGACTTGAAATAGTTAAAGGAAAGGGATACTTGCAGCCCAATAATTATTGTTTCACACCATTACCAATTCATTAGCAACGACAAAAAAAACCAGGTCTACATATCAAATTTATTGATCCTAATAAATAAATCAAAAATTGAGAATCGTTGAAATAAGTACTATTAAGTTTTTGAAGAAAATGAAAATTTAATTAGAATATCACCTAAACCTAGAAATTCCACCAAACAATGCTATTGAAACAAAGGCAAGAACTAAAAGAGTTAATCGTAAAGAAACCCCTTCTAACACGGTGTGTTTGGACAACATTTTCAATCTCAAATTTTGCAAAATTTGAGATCAAATATCAAATAAAATATGTTATTCAATGCAAGCGGATGATGTTTTTTCCACGTATGATATTTCATCTTCCCCTTGGGGTAATCACAGTTTAACTAAAAAAAAAGGTGAAATGAGAAAATTAGTTTATTCTGGTATAGCATCAAAAACCTATAAAAGAGACATAACATTTCTTTACCTCTAGCCAAAATAAATAGCTACGTAAATAATTGAACTATTGAAGGTCATCATTTATTTCTTCTTGAATCTTTCTTTTAAGATCTGCAAAGGTTATTTCAAAAGTTAATATATAGGTAGATCGAAAATGGGCTACATCTTAGTGAAATATAAACTTTAGAAAAAGTGAGAGCCAACATATAATAAGGTATATGAATCTTAACCTAGTAGTTCGAATATTGTAAATGACTATATAAAAAGTAGACACTTAAAGATGTGTCACTTGAGGAAAAAAATAGTTATAGATGAAAATTAACAAATATATAGCCATTAACCAAACTGCCACAAGAACCAAAAGCAGCTATGTTTAAGGATTCCTGGGGCAACAATATGAATTGGTTAGCATTATGGGAGCAAGATACATATGTGTAATACCATTCGACATCTACTTATTCTATATGAATATACTTTATTTGTTGAATTCTTTGGAACTTAGGGATTCTAATCGGACCATGATATGGAAGAACGTATGGATTGACAAAAGAGTATACGCAAAAAGTATTTCAAATGATTTATTAACAACTTTCATACTTTACTCTAGTCATTGTCAGTGTAGAAAATATGGTTAATTTAAAAATAATAGTGTGGTGATATATAAAGAATCCTAGTAGGTAATAGACAATAAATAATAATATTACCGGAATGGTTATCAAGATATGATTTTCCCATTATGCTTATTCTGAGCTTTCTTCTCAGTAATTTTCTTGATGAGTCTTTTATGCTCTTCTTTGTCATATGGCTTGCTCAGAATTCCCATAATCTGCACCCTAAAATTTGAACATCCATTTGTCTTTGGTTTGGGAATGCTGCTATTATTTGGCTGGGAACTTTGAAGATTCATATCTTCATACACTATTACAGTTAAGGAGTTCGAAGGTTGATAAATTGTATTAGAACCTTCAACCCTCATGTTTTCAAGTAACATTGAATATTCAGTATCATCTTTAGGTTTTTTCCACTGAGTTTTGGAAAGACTCACAAAATTTTCATGCCTTTCACCATCTGCTTCATAGTCCAGAAATGTTATAGGCTTTGACAACCCAGTTTCTTCGTTGGCTTGAAGTACATAAGAAGATCCATCTTTCTTCAAATTACGTAAAAACAACGCATAATTAGGATCATCACCAGCATAAACAGGAAATTGAGGTTGAGAATCTTGACAAATGGACATGTAATCATTTGTCATATATTTATCATAGACATTTCTTGCATTTCCAATATATTCGTTTATTATCCGCCTCAATGATTTCTTGGAGAACAGCACACGCATTTTAGTGTTGGAAACATTCTCCTTAAAAACATTCAAGTCATCAACAACATCATTTGAATTAGTAGAAGCCATTTTTACTCTTAGTCAAGCAAGAATGGAATACAAAAGAAGTTACAACAAATTTTCCTCTTTAACCTCCAAAAAAGGTTCTATTCAAGTGTGGACCATTCAGAATTTAGAATTAAAAGTTCCTGCAATTCATAAAAATAATAATTATAAAAATCCTAGGATTGAGGAATCTACTATAACTTGAATAATGAAACTAAAAAAGAAGTAGGAAAATTTAAAACACCAAAAACAAACGAGTCTCAATTTTGATGGATTTTTAGTAAGATTTATCAAAACAAATCGAGTTTTATGACGTTCATATCGGACCTATTATGCACCACATCGTCTAGCATTCAGTATACCATAGAATTATAAATGGCTATACGTAATTAGAACAATAATTTGAATCTAAACAAAAATTTTAAAAGGGGCTATTGGATGAATGGTGAAACAAAATTGAATTCTTGAAACCATAAATCATAATCATTGAGGAGATTTGCAAATGTTAAGAGGAAGAAAAAAAATTACCTTGTTCATAAGGTTCACTTTTTGCTCTGCTGGAAATGAAGCCTAGATAAAAAAACTAGAATGCTTTATCATTTATATCTTTTTGGTTGGTTGTTGTTGGACCATGTGTCATTTGAAATTTCATAAAAAAAATCTAATTTCAATCTTATTCTTTATGGCAAGAATAATTCATCTTCATTGAAATCTAATGTAAAATTGTCCAACGGGATGACTCATATTTGGTACAAGATTTATAAAAATGGTAAATAATTAGAGCCTAGAAAAGAAATATTCCTCATTTAAAAACATGGTAAAGTATCTAGCTCTTCCTAACGGTTGCGTATGTTCACTAAACACTGCAAATAAGTCAACTATTTGCGTCAGTCGTTATAAAAAACAACTTTCAAAAAACTAACTCTCTCTCTTACTTTATTTTCAGTTACATCTCGAAGTTTTCAAAAACAAAAAGACGGATATAATCCGTCCTTACTAAAAGACAGATTCCGTGAATCTGACTTCATTTGACGTGAAAATATTTTGACACATGTGACGAACAGATTCATTGAATTCGTCCTTCGAGTCCTAATATACTCCCCAATTCAGCAGAATGCACCGCAAAACAACAAATACACAGCCTCATGTCGTCGCCGCAAAGAAAACGGATTGAAATAATATGTCATCCTTCTTCCTTAATTTATTCCTAAATTTTAATATTCATTATTTATCTCCATCTCAAGTAATTTTCTTAGTCTCCATCTCAAGTAGTCCATTGTATTTTTTTTTCTTTATTTCAAAAGTAAAGAATTTCTTAAAATCACATATTAAAGGAAAAAGATATCAACAGTAAGCTCAGAATATTTAAGTTATTTTTAAATTATGTAATATTTCCTCACATTTACTAGATCATTGTTTTTTAAACAATGCAACATAGACGTAAATGGGTCACGACAACTCTAAATTACATGTATAAGAGTTTTTTTTTTATCAGAATAGTATTATTTATGGAGAAAGGTTCGTTCATGGTAGTGTCATTTGGGGGAGGGATTGTTTTAACAATGACTAACAGAATCTGTTCTTAATGAAGGACGAATTTCGTGAATCCGTCTTCATCTGACGTGAATTTTTCGACACATAAGATGAAGACGAATTTATGAAATTCATTCTTCAAGCCCTAATATACTACCTAATTCAGCACAATGCACAATAGAAACAACAAACACACACAACCTTCTATCGTCGCCTCATATGGGCTTCGCTTCTAGTTGTTGGCGCCCCTAAAGAAGACAGATTGCAACAATACGTCTTCATTCTTCCTTCATTCCCAAATTTTAACATCCATTAATCTCCATCTCCATCTCAAGTTATTTCTTTAGTCTCCATCTCAAATTTTTTTATTCTTAATTTTGTAAATTTGTTTTTATTATGTAATTTATGTTTTTATTTATGTTTATGTTTTTTTAATTATGTAATTTTTTATTAGATGGAGAATGTGTCTATGACCCAGTCACTGCTTCAGTTGAGAGATGGCGCCTTGAGACCCACACTTTTCAATTTCCTTGAGAAGACACGACCAACACCATGTAGGACGTTGGAGTCGTTTTGTGATTGCCAATTGAAGAACAAACAACTACTTTAGATGAGGTTGTGAATTACAACCCAGATACGCGGATGGAGATAGTGAATAATTTGTTGAGTTTTAGGCCTAGAGAGCGCTTTTTTAAGGGAAATGCCCTTAATAAGAGGGGAATCCCTTCTCATATTATACATAGGTGAGAATAAATAATAGCCAAATAGGTCATCAACGTATTTGTGCTTAACCACTTTCATCATTTTGGTCACCAATGTTTTTACGGGCCGCCATTTTGGTCATTCATTGAAAAAAAATCGTTAAAATTGATGACATGGCCAAACGTTTCACTCATCCTCTCTCTCTTCGAAGAGTATATTTGGAAACCAATAATTCTCCCACCCTTAATCATTTAATCCACCATTTGTAAATTAAAGATCCATTTTCTCCTCCAAATTGAAACTTAGAATTCTCCTATTTACCCAATTCTTCATCACACCCAATGTGAAAGAGCTTGAGACATGGAAAGGAAGAATAAGTGCTTCATATTGTCAAACGACTGGATAATCAACACTTCAATTCTCGAGAACTCAATTTGCACTTCGTTGTGCCGGATCTCATTCACAGTGTTTAACTTACAAAGTTCCAAACTTTTCAAACCAGCAAATGATACCTGCAACAGGCATTAGGACTTTGAGACTTGGACTGTGTCGAAGTAAACCAAATGAGATCGGTATTTATACGCTATAAACTAAATGGACACCAAAAAATAGTCGTAGCATTTTTTTATTGATTCATAGATCATGGTTAATCCATATTATGACCAACTCAAGTCCAGCGCCCATTAGCACATCTCATCATATTGAATCCCAAATATAGATACATCCCTAAGCATATGGATAACCCCTGCAAATCAAAGTAAGGATTTTTAGAGCATGTTAAAATGGTATACAACAATATCTAACAATCATCTGATACCATCATTTGTAGTAATGCACTAAGATATAAGCATGCAATTAAAAATGCTACTATAAAGAAGAGATTTAGAAACGCCTTTAATGTAAATTTGGTAGATCAGGTCTTCCTTTCAATCTAGAATTACAAAATCAAGCAAGCACTTATTCTCCTTTTCTGTGGCTCAAGCTCTTTTACAGTGGGTGCGATGAAGAATTGGGTAAACTGGAGAATTCTAGGTTTCAATTTGGGGGAGAAAATTGATCTTTGTTTAAAAAATGGGGCTGGGTTAGCTGATTTGGAGTGAGGGAATTATTGGTTTCCAAAAATACCCTTCTAAGAGAGAGATGACGAGAGAAACGTTTCGCCATGTCATCAATTTTAAAGATTTTTTCATTGTTTTGGATGTAATGACCAAAATGGCTGCCCGTAAAAACATTGGTGACCAAAAAAATTAAACTTTACTAAAAATGATGAAAGCGGTTAAGCGCAAATACGTTGATGACCTATTTTGCTATTATTTCTTCTCACTAGCATCATTGGTCAACCTATGTATAATATGTGCATAGAGGGTTATGGAAATGTTCTTAATAAGAGTGAAATAGTACCTTCGAGTACATATCTTCTAGCAGAGTGGTTCGCACTTGAGTATGTGCGATTTTTTATTAAAATGATTAATGTACACCAATATGTGTTATCCGTTTGGTTATGATGCTTAACAGTCAAAATTCGGAGATTGCTGAAAATATTTGACTACTCTGGGTCGTTAGATTAAAAAAAAATTAACGATTCAAGATTTTTTAGCAAGGACGTCTATTGTTATTTTCAGACATCTATTACGTAAGACAAGTGTTATATGTATGAGGACATGTTCATCAGGATAAAACACTTGTTGCATCCTTACAGTATGTGTTCATAAGGAGAGAACACATGTTGCATGGATTTAACATATATTCAAAAGCATATCGAAGGCATGGTAGCCCAGTGGGTAAGATCCACTGCCTGTGACCGAGAGGTCCAGGTTCGATACCTCCCTCACACAAGGGGAATGATTTAATTGTCATTTCTTTGGGTTCCCTTGTGTGAGGTCTTATACACCCCTCAGGGGCACCCGCTCAACGGGACTTCTACGACACCCGCTCAACGGGACTTCTACTACTCCTCACGGGGCACCCGCTCAACGGGACTTCTACGACATCCGTTAAACGAGGTCATCTACTTCTCCCCTCACGGGGTCTTCTACTTCTCCTCCTCTGGTGAGGTCTCATAATAATAATAATTGTAATAAACTAGAGCATACTTATAAATGGTCTAGTTTTTTTTTTTTTAAATATATATATATATATATATATATATATATATATATATTCAAAAGCATGCAACACCTGTCCAAAATGTATTGTATATGTCTTGGAGTTTAAGGCGTTCTGCAATGTAGTCGTGGCGATATTCTACCCTCAAAAGAAATAAAAATAAGGTGTCATAAAAAAATGTCTTATTTTATGTAAGAGAAAACAACCCAATTCGTCACCCAATTATTTTACTTTCTCCTCAATAGTCGTAGTTTGTTTTTTTCGATTTAAAGAATTCTCCAAATATTTATGGGTAGCCTAAAGAATCCTTACCACCACTTTCGTGGCAGAATCTGGTCAAATCAAGCACGTGTTGAGCACATGCTCTAAAAATAAGGGTAAAACAGTATTTTCTCTCTCCAAGATTAAAAAAATATATAATTTTCATCTTTTTCCTAAATTCATCTCCCCTCTTCGGTTTTCCAAATCTCCCTTCCGTGGTCACTGCCAATCCAACTGAAAATGTCAAAAAACAAGTCATATCAATCTTCTATGGAAAGTGTAAGCCCTAAGGGCGAACAAACTCAGTTTTTGATAATGTACAAACATCTGATGTTGTATCTAATGGTTTCAATCGTTGTGATAGAATAATGGTTCCTAAAATGGAAGCTCTAAGTACTTCAATCAAGCCGTGCTCAAGACCAAATGATTACATTCGTTAAGGCACATCTCTCAAGACTTGAAGATTGAAGGCTTAGATGTGGTTAGAATAGCTTAGCATATCTTTATATATATCTTAAAGCTCTAACCATTGCTCACATGAACTTAGGATCACAACACTATTGTCTTGCACCTTTAAAAATAGTTTTCATAAAGCTCAGTTTCAAAAATGGTCTTTAAAACATGTTCCCTTCGCAAAAGCTCTTGGTTTCATTGTCTAAGACCTTGAAAATTGTTTTTCATGTATTAGTTACTTTTGAGTAAACCATTTTGACCTTAAAAGATTTCAAAACTTGTGAAAAATCAACATCGCTTGAGCCCAGGAAAATCGGATCATCCGAGCCTTGCACGGATCATCCGGACTGGAAATAGAGAGTTGAGTTTTTGGGAACTTTCTGTACCGGTCGACCTATGTAAACTTAGGATCGTCTGATCCTTTGATCGGATCATCCGAGGTAACTTGCGGTCAACCGAACTCTGCGAAAACTAGCCGTTATCTGACCGTTTTAAAAGCTGTTTTTTGGACTCTTTTGAAAAGTATAAAAGCTCTGATGCAGTGGAATCTTCATAGGACAACCAGAACGAATATACATTGATTATACAAAAAGCTTTAGAACTTTCAAAGCATATCCAACTTTATGAATGTGTTGAAAAGTTCAAAATCACAATCTCACTTGCAAGACACATGTTGAATCCCAAGTTCTAAGAGCATTAAAGTAAGATCTTTAAAGGTATCTATCCTCCACTTTTTGAGTGTGTAACTCTCTCTTTATATCTCCATCTTTCCCTCTCTTAGTGATAGGGTATTTATTGTGTCAAGTCCTACTTGGTGTGGGCTTTGTACTCTTAGTGAGTGGAGTTTATAATTGTGGTTATTTGTGTAAAACTCTTTGTGAGTTAGCCACTTGTGTAATTACTTTTCTTAGTGAAGTGGTTGAAAATCCTTGTGTAAGACTCAAGGTAGTGGACGTAGATTCTTTGTGAATCGAACCACTCTAAATCACGTGTCTTGCTTTCCTTGTTTTACTTTTGCTTCATTTTCTCCAAACCTCAAATACAAGTTCCAGATTAGAGAATTTTGAAAAGAAAAGAAGCCACTTTTATAAAAACCCAACTCCCCCCCTTGTGTTTTTCAGAAAGAATTTGAAAATGTCTCAAAAATTATTCCAATCCAACGGAAATAAAAGCTCATCATTCAACTGAAATAATCATTTATACCAATCCAAAACCATCAATCAGACATAAGACAAATTAGAGTAGGCGTGGATGCCCCATAATTTCTCTGCTTTTTACACAAATTAGAGTAGGCGTGGAAAGCCGAAGAGTTACAAAACACCAAATCAAAAAGCCGAAGATATGGGCTTGTGCGCAGAGAATAAGAGATCTAAACTGCAAACTCAAACTACCAAACTAATCCACTAGAAATAGCAAAAAACTAAGACATCAATATTGTTGTAAAACAAAAATCAGCAGCTGGGCAACTGCAAAATAAACCCAAACAAAGCACAACGAACTTGAAATCTGCCATTGTGCGAAATCCAATGAGGAATATTATTAGACTATTTTTAGCATCAACTATTTACGGGCGAATATAAATGACCAATTAACAAATCCGATGAGTTTTCAGGCAAAAACTCACCACGTAGTATCGGTACAAAGGGTAAAAATGTCCAAATTTGACCCACTTCAAACCCACATTAGTTATCCATCTTCTTCATCTCTATCCTCAATTAAACCCAAGAATAAACCCAATTTAAATACATACCCATCTAAATTGATTTTTATTGTGAAGTTGGGTTGATTCTTGAGCTAGATGAAAACATAATTTCCGAAATGTTTTTGAGACCCAAATTGGTTAATATTTTCAGAATTGATGAGAGAAAAATAAAATGAATTTATATGGATTATTGGATGATATGCTAATTTTTTGTGAATTAACAATGGAAAAGAAGACGGTTGAAGAAGAAGAGGGTCGGATGAAGAAGATGGTATGTAATAGAAAATTGTTAGGGTGTATCGTGCACCGAACTCACCAAAATACGACACGTGTATTACGTGATTAGTTGAAAAAAATTAGGGGGTTTGGTGTATAGTCCCACCTGTGGACCTGCTCCATTTTATCACGGCTATGTCTTCTTTGGACTTTTTTTCCCCTGTTGCGTGAAACACGTACCCGACACGTGATTTTTTTTGCCAAAATTTTAGCCTGATTCATTAATTGGTCATTTATAGTCGCGTGTAAATAGTTGTTGCTAAAAATAGTCTAAAAGAAAGTTTTTTCTATTTATGCTAGTTGGGTAAATTGTTGGTGCTAAATATGGAGGATATCTCTTCGTAAATTATTGGACGATTTTTCCTTTTGGGTCCCTAAATTATTTGTGCTTAGCCACTTTTGTTCCTTTTAGAAAAAATACATTTTTTCATCCCTTATTATATTACGGGCTGCGAAAATCATCCTTTTATTAAATCATTCTCTCTCCTCGAAGGGCTTAATTGGAAACTATAACAAAAACCTTCCTTATAACTATTACTATATTTTTAAAGTGTTTTATTTTATTAGTATTTTAGAGATTATATTTCTAAATTACCTTCATTCATAAGTATAATTTTCTCTCATTTTATTATGGTGATGGAATTAATAAAGTGGTGTAATGAAAAAATCTATGATTTGCCTCTTTCTTAATTTAGGCAAAAATGTCTAAAAGAGCTTTTATTACCTAAAAGAGTTTATATTGTAAAACAGAGAGAGTCTTAGATGGTTATAACTCAACTGTACAATCACTCTCACCTTTTTTCGACTGCTGAAGGTTTTCTTATGTTGCTGAAAAAAGACATTTCTAAAAATAAAATAGCATTATTACTTTTAACAGCATTAATAAAAGTAGTTCTAAAAAACATCTTCAGTATATCTGTTTTTTTAACTTAATCAAACTAAAATCAAAAGTTTGTGTTATCCAACAATCAACTAAATAAAATAGGAAAAAGATAGAAGGGGTCATTGAAAACGGGAAAAAAAATGGTTATCGGATAAAAAAATTGATGGTTCAAAATTTTTTTTTTGGTGCGAACAATTTTTGTGATTTTGTAAAAATTGTTGCGTAAAAATATTTGTTAAATGTCTTAGTATATGTATCCATTAGGAGAAACACATATAGCATAGGATATAACACATGTTTAAAAATATGCAACACACGTAAAACAAATGTCAATATATACTTCCACTTTTTTGTTCTGCACTTGAGCAGTAGACAATAGAACGAGCTTTTACAAAATATTCTTATATTCCTCAACACAAAAACAACAAATAATAACTTATTAAGTCTTCAATAACTGGGTATATGCAAAGAGATATAAACTAGACATAACCTATGACAATAAAATGCACAAAGCGTGTGCTCCCATATTTCTTAATAAAACACAATACCAATAGTTTTTACACAATACCAATATATACTTACACTTTTTTATTCTGCACTTGAGCAGCAGACAATAGAACGAGCTTTTACAAAATATTCTTATATTCCTCAACACAAAAACAACAAATAATAACTTATTAAGTCTTCAATAACTGGGTATATGCAAAGAGATATAAACCAGACATAACCTTTGACAATAAAATGCACAAAGCGTGTGCTCCCATATTTCTTAATAAAACACAATACCAATAGTTTTTACAAAACCAAAGCAACAACAACATTTACTTGTATTCTGTAGAATGAATGTTACAATCATTTCCTCTACCACTCTTTTCAGTAGAAAACAAGGAAAGAAAAGGCTTCACCAGCACGACAACTAAGAACCCAGGACAATCATCCTTAAATTCTAGCACATCTTTTACTCCATTTCACTAGAATTGTCAGTTTTACTAGGTTATGCGATCGATGTAAAGAAGAAGGTTGTAATAACTACAAGAGTTACAGAAATAATTACAGACATTTATACCTTGGTATATCTAAATACACATAACGGTTGGATGCAAGTCTACCTGTCACACCCCATAACCGGAATGGTGACATGTCAGTATCTCATTGGATAATGAAACGCCAAAGCCCAAAACAGAGATTACTATTAGCCAATTTTTTTATCATACCGACACATACACCAATTGACCTGAAACAAACTATTTTGAATTAGTAAAAGCTTAACTGGAGGATGGTTAATTAAGGAAAAAGGGAAACTGCGGTCCAATTATAGGTTTTAAGTAAGAATTATAAAATAAACCGAACACTAGACTACTGCATTTAGATTGGTTTTGATGTTTCGTTCTAAGAACACATTTTATTTTTACAATTGATATTAAAGGGTGTATTGGAGTTCAGAAACATCGAAAGTTGCACTATAAATTCCGAGGCCTATCAAACAAGGACTTGATGTGCAAAATCCACTAGCAATAAAAAAAATATTGGGCCTAGGAATAGAGAATTAAAATCAAATTAAGGTTTGAGTGTTGGAATAATGATTTTTATTAATATCGGTATCCATATTTCTCTAATAAACAATTCACCTTTTCTGGAAATTGTAGAAAACCGGATTGAACTAGAAACCAGTTTAAGTAGTACTTTGAAACCACGAATCTAGTACTTCCAAAGGGATTATGACGATTCCTTAGAAAGGCATACATCCTAAATGCAATTTAAAAAATAAAATAAAAACTTTACCATATTATCCCTTTCAATCTAATTTTCTACATCCATATTGTTTACATTATAGCTCTCTAAATAGAAAAGAATTTCCTACTTTCCCAACTCGCAAGTAGGAATTTTTGCTCAAATACACATTTATTATTGTACTGTAATCTAGGTTATGAACCATTGTTCACTGTTGTAAGTAAGACATCAAATAGTTAAAGGAAATGAATACTTGCATCCAAAGAATTATTTTTTCGCACCATTAATAGTTCATTAGCAACGACGAAAAAAAAACAGGTCTAGATATGAAATTTATTGATCCTAATAAATATATCGAAATTTAGAATCATGGAAACAAGTAGTATTAAGTTTCTAAAGAAAATGAAAATTTAATTAGAATATCACCTAAACTTGAAATCCCACCATACTATGATTTGAAACAAAGGCAAGAACTAAAAGAGGTACTCGTAAACAAACCCCCTCTAACACGGTGCGTTTGAACAACAATTTAAATCTTAAATTTCAAAATTAGTTCAACATCTCTACTCACAAATAATTCAACTTTTCCAAAATTTGAGGTCAAATCTCAAATAAAATATGTTATCAATGCAAGCGGAAGATATTTTCTCCACGTATCATATTTTATCTTCCCCTAGGGGTAATAAAAAATTAGCTAAAAAATAAGGTAAGATGAGAAAATTTGTTTATTCTGGTATAGTCTCCAAATGCCAGGGTCGGTCGACCGAACCAGTCCCTTAGGTCGACCGAAGCTGATCAGTATAGCTCTCAGATTCTGCTCGGTTGATCCGAGCTTGAGCTCGGTTGACCGAACTTCAAAGCTTATTTTTCACACGTTTTGAAATCTTTTGAAGTCTTTAAAAGTCTAAAAGGTTTTCCCAAAAGGTAACAAGTAAGAACACTTGGAAAACCATTTTAAAGGACTTAGACTTAGAAAACAAAGGCTTTGAAAATACCAACTCATTTAAGAAACCTTTTGAAAACTTAGCCTTTAAAACCGTGTTTATGAAAACATGCAAGACTTGAGTGTAGAGCTTATGTTCATGAGAGCTTTGGTTAGAGCTATATAAGATCAAGACTTATAATGACAAAGCTAATCTAACCAAACCTAAGTCTTCAATCTTCAATCTTGATGGATGAGCCTTGTATATCTTTGAATCTTGATATCAATGGCTTTCAATGGCTTGATTGAAGTACTTAGAGCTTCCATAAAGAGTTCCAATATACTATCACAAATATTAAGATCATTAGACACAACATTAAAAGTTTGTCCAATATCAAAAACTGAGTTTGTTCGCCCTTAGGGCTTACAATCTCCCCCTTTTTGATTATGACAAACTTTTATGCAATAAAATAGAATATGGACAAAATTAAGAACAAGGAAGCATGAGGAAGCATGGCAAAAAGATCTTAGTACTAATAAGAACAAAGACTAGTGCTTAAAAGATAAACCAATGAAGACAAAGCACTAGCATGATAATATCTTTTTGCCAAAAGCATCTAGGGACTCTTAGAAGAGCCCTATTTCCCAACCAACCTCCTTGCCTCCTTCCTTCCATTATAATAGCATTCTTGTGTGTAATATACATACCTTAGTTTACACAAGAAGCTAACTTACCAATTTCATCAATGTCGATGTGAGTGCTAAAGATCCCATTACAAAGAACATGCTCACACAAACATTAGAACTTACAATGGTTTGTTATCATCAAAACAACATAGAATATGCCCTTAGGGCTAATTGGGTTTTAACAAAACTTGCTAACTTTTTCAAATCTTTGCAAAGCAAGTGTAAGTTTGAGCAAAATGATTAAATGCAAAGCTAAACCCAATAACAAGACAAAGGATTTATAGTGGTTCGACTCACTCAGAATCTACATCCACTACCTTGAGCCGCACCCAAGGATTTTAAACAACTTCACTAAGAAGAATGTTTACAAATGTGGCTAACTCACTAAGAGTTTTACAACACAACCACAACTTAAAAGCTCACTAAGAACTTGCCCACACAAAGTAGGACTTTTACAATTGCCCACACTAAGTAGGACTTATACAACCCAACACCCAATCACTAAGAAAGGAATGCCCACACAAAGTAGGACTTACAATGATAACCCTATCACTAAGAAAGGGAAATAAGAAAGTTTAAGAACAAGGTTGTTCACTCTTCTAAGTGAAAGATATACCTTTGAAGCACAATCAATTTAGCTCTTGAACATATGAAGTTCACTCTTTGTCTTGCATTTGAAATAACACCTTTCAATGCTTTAGATCATGGCAATGAAGTGCATTTTCTTTGTTGGTGTTTTGGCTTGATGAGAAATCAATGAGAATATGTTTTGCAAGCCTCTCAAAGTGTTAGAGTCATTCTAAAGCTTTGGAGTATATATACATTTCAAAATATGGCTGAAAAACGACTCTATAACGGTCAAATAACGGCTAGAACTCGCAGAGTTCGGTGGACCGAAGATTAACCTCGGATGACCGAAGCCAGAGCTCGGTTGAACCGAACCAAGGTCGGTTGACCGAATGCCAGGGTCGGTCGACCGAACCAGTCCCTTAGGTCGACCGAAGCTAATCAGTATAGCTCTCAGATTCTGCTCGGTTGATCCGAGCTTGAGCTCGGTTGACCGAACTTCAAAGCTTATTTTTCACACGTTTTGAAATCTTTTGAAGTCTTTAAAAGTCTAAAAGGTTTTCCCAAAAGGTAACAAGTAAGAACACTTGGAAAACCATTTTAAAGGACTTAGACTTAGAAAACAAAGGCTTTGAAAATACCAACTCATTTAAGAAACCTTTTGAAAACTTAGCCTTTAAAACCGTGTTTATGAAAACATGCAAGACTTGAGTGTAGAGCTTATGTTCATGAGAGCTTTGGTTAGAGCTATATAAGATCAAGACTTATAATGACAACGCTAATCTAACCAAACCTAAGTCTTCAATCTTCAATCTTGATGGATGAGCCTTGTATATCTTTGAATCTTGATATCAATGGCTTTCAATGGCTTGATTGAAGTACTTAGAGCTTCCATAAAGAGTTACAATATACTATCACAAATATTAAGATCATTAGACACAACATTAAAAGTTTGTCCATTATCAAAAACTGAGTTTGTTCGCCCTTAGGGCTTACAATCTCCCCCTTTTTGATTATGACAAACTTTTATGCAATAAGATAGAATATGGACAAAATTAAGAACAGGGAAGCATGAGGAAGCATGGCAAAAAGATCTTAGTACTAATAAGAACCCAATGAAGACAAAAGCACTAGCATGATAATATCTTTTTGCCAAAAGCATCTAGGGACTCTTAGAAGAGCCCTATTTCCCAACCAACCTCCTTGCCTCCTTCCTTCCATTATAATAGCATTCTTGTGTGTAATATACATACCTTAGTTTACACAAGAAGCTAACTTACCATTTTCATCAATGTCGATGTGAGTGCTAAAGATCCTATTACAAAGAACATGCTCACACAAACATTAGAACTTACAATGGTTTGTTATCATCAAAACAACATTGCCCTTAGGGCTAACAATCTCCCCCTTTTTGATGATGACAAAACATTGATGCAAATGGGAATAATATGCAAAATAAAGATACCAAATGTATGCATGAGATAAGGATATTAAGGATCCAAGCAAGTAGATGTTTTCTCAAAAAAAATCTACTCCCCCTATATTAAAGAATCCCTTATCTCTCCCATTTTGCAAGTTCTAAGCTTTCTCCTTTTGTAAATAACTTCTCTTGGCACATTTGCAACACTAAAAACTCTCCCTCTTTTTGTCAAAATCAAAAAGGGATATCAGAGCGCCAATAAGAAAAGCATTTCAACAAAAAGTAAAGATATTTTGGAGAAGCTTGATGAAATTTAATAATCCTTCCCAAATAAAGATAAACTTAAAAACCATGAAAACAACTTGATGGTCTTGTAGATTGATAAAATAAGAACCAAAAGATCAAACCTAAAGACCAAAAATAATTATGAAGAAGGATTACTTATGAATAAGCTTGGTTGATTTCTAAAAAACAAGGAGACCATAATGACACATAAAACCAAAAGATGGTCAAGTATGTCTCAAAAAGAATATCAACCTAAGCTAAAAACAAAGGAGATAGGGAATAAACCTTAAAGAACAATCTCCCCGTTTATCAAACATACGATGTTAGCTATTTGAGATAAAACCAAGTATGATACAAATTGACCAATTGTAAAACATAATACCAATTGAAAAAATAGCCAATTGTAACACAGGTTTGAAAATATAGCTAACAAAGTACTAGTGGAAGTGATACCATGAATACATAAGTTAAGCACATGTATCACACCCAAAAGAAGTATAGGAAGTGTAAAATAACATTTTGAGTACATTCCTCTAACAAGTTAATGGTTAGGCTAATTGAGTATACCAACTCTAAAGGCAAGACTAACCAAAAACCATAATGAGATCACAAATGATAAGAAAATGAAGAATATGATCTCAAAGTTATTAAGGGAGAGTATATGTGATACCAATTTAAGACATAAACATTTATAACACATATAACTTCCAAAATAACTTTACACAAGTTGACTATAAGAGTTAAAAGATGAAAAGCAAGCCAACAAGTGATGTGATGATGTAAAATAAGACAATTGAGCATACATCACATATTTTGAGTTTACATCCTAAGTCAAGCATCTAGACGATCAACCACATAAGATCAATGCTATAGACTTGAATATAAACACAAACCCCTATATGCAATAAGGATCAAGTGAAAACCAAACATAGCATATACAAACTCCCCAAAGCATAAAACACTTAATAATAAAGGGGAGGGGGTATTAAAAGGAGATTTCATCACAAAGATCAAAGCATTAAGCTCACTAATAACAAGCTCAAAAACAATCAAAACAGATGAAGAGCAAAACATGTTATAAAATCTCCAAGGTGCCCATTTCAAGAACAATTGAACATTATATGGAAAGTAGATCAATAATTGTTCAAGGAAATGAAAGAGATTGAGTTTAGTAATATCTCATTGAATTTGATGAATGCTTTTGCACTTTGAGTTCCTTCAATGAGTTCTTTGAGCTTCTCAATCTACTTTTGGCACTTTTCTTTGACTTCTCCCCAATGCCACTTCTCTTTGAATCAAGTCTATTGAAGCTTTGTGGCATAACTAACTTATAAGAACCTATAAGATCAAGGGAAGAGTAGCTTTTGGTACCCACTTTTGTTTGGGTCCATTGGGGTTAGTTAAAGTACGTTTGATTCTCCAAACCGTTTTTACCCCTTTTTCACTCTCCCTCTTCACATGGCATTTAACACAAGTGTGACCATGTTTTCCACAATATGTGCAACAAATATGTGGCTTAGAGGATTTGTGAGCATGCACAAGATAACTACTTGGCCTATGTGACATTCTAGCATCTAAAACATGATTCTTAGGTTTAAGCGAAGAGCTAGCAATATCAACATGTTTAGCAATATAACCAAGACCATTTTTATCAAGAGAAGCACATTGCATGCTAAGAATTTGATCAAGATTATTCTTACCCTTATTAAAGTTATCAACAAGAAGGGTAAGATCATTAACTTTGTTCTTCAATTGATCAAATTCAACAAGCTTGTTTTCTAAAGATGACAAATTATTACAAGCTTCTAAGTATTGTAATGAAGATGTATTGCAAGTAGTAATAAGATCATCATTTTCACATTTCAAGCAATTAACATCATCACACAACTTTTTATTATCAACAACCAACTTAGCTCTTTCATCAAGCAAAGATTCAATTTTAAGCTTCATCTCTTTGTTTTGCTTTGCACATTTTTTCAATTGATCATACATATCAATTAAAAGCACATTGGGATCATCCTCCTCATCATCATAAGAATTTGAAGTAGAAGGAGAAGGATGTACCTCATTACCAAAAGCCATGAAGCATAAGTTGGCGTTTTCATCATCACCGTCATCACTTGAAGAGCTTAATCCTCCATGAGTATCATCAAGCTTTTTCCACATAGAGTGGGCGGATTTGCTTCCAAGGACACGGTTGTACTCCTCCGGACTTAAGGCACAACTAAGAATGTTCATAGCCTTAAAATTTCGAGTCATTTTCATGGACTCGTCTTCATTGAGCTCATTGTCCTTCTTTGGAGTTTGAACACCCTCCACTACTTTCATCGGTACATATGGACCTTCTTCAAATATATGCCATAACGAATAATCTATGGAGCATACATATATCTTGAATCGGTCTTTCCAATCTTCAAAAAGATTTTCATCAAGAAGTGGTGGTCTATCGATGGAAGTTCCCTCTTGGTATGCTAAAGCGGAATAATCGGCCATTAATCTTTTCTTCAAGCTATTAAGCTAGAGATGAAGACAAGGCTCTGATACCAATTGATGAAACCCAAGAGGGGGGGGGGGGGTGAATTGGGTTTTAACAGAGTTTAACTAAAAAAAAGGTGAAATGAGAAAATTAGTTTATTCTGGTATAGTATCAAAAACCTATAAAAGAGACATAACATTTCTTTACCTCTAGCCAAAATAAATAGCTACGTAAATAATTGAACTGTTGAAGGTCATCATTTATTTCTTCTTGAATCTTTCTTTTAAGATCTGCAAAGGTTATTTCAAAAGTTAATATATAGGTAGATCGAAAATGGGCTACATCTTAGTGAAATATAAACTTTAGAAAAAGTGAGAGCCAACTTATAATAAGGTCTATGAATCTTAACCTAGTAGTTCGAATATTGTAAATGACTATAAAAAAAAGTAGACACTTAAAGATGTGTCACTTGGGAAAAAAAATAGTTATAGATGAATATTAACAAATATATAGCCATTAACCAAACTGCCACAAGAACCAAAAGCAGCTATGTTTAAGGATTCCTGGGGCAACAATATGAATTGGTTAGCATTATGGGAGCAAGATACATATGTGTAATACCATTCGACATCTACTTATTCTATATGAATATACTTTATTTGTTGAATTCTTAGGAACTTAGGGATTCTAATCGGACCATGATATGGAAGAACGTATGGATTGACAAAAGAGTATATGCAAAAAGTATTTCAAATGATTTATTAACAACTTTCATACTTTACTCTAGTCATTGTCAGTGTAGAAAATATGGTTAATTTAAAAATAATAGTGTGGTGATATATAAAGAATCCTAGTAGGTAATAGACAATAAATAATAATATTACCGGAATGGTTATCAAGATATGATTTTCCCATTATGCTTATTCTGAGCTTTCTTCTCGGTAATTTTCTTCATAAGTCTTTTATGCTCTTCTTTGTCATATGGCTTGCTCAGAATTCCCATAATCTGCACCCTAAAATTTGAACATCCATTTGTCTTTGGTTTGGGAATGCTGCTACAATCATACTTATCTCTTTTGGCTATGACTTAATAATTGTAAAAAAAGTAAAGAAAGGAAATTACTTAGGAAATAATTTAAACTAATGAAAATGAATGAAAGAAGAGAGAAGTAGTAATGAATACTTTGCCAAAATAGTATTCTCACAATTTAGTTTGTCATCAAAATGTCCATACTTTTAATTTCATTATTTTAGTCAGATATCTTTTAAGTTTAACAAAACTCTAGTCTCATCGCTTGCCCCACGGCATATTCCCACTTAAACTCCATTTTGCTGCTCATGTACTGTTAGTTTTAAAGTAAATTTTCATTTCGGGCCATCTCACTCCATATCATCTGGAGAAAAAATTGATTGAGTCGGCAAATTTTCTCTTGAAAATAAAACCCATTCTAGCTGCGCCTGAGACTTTAAGCTAAATTCCGTGAGATAGACGGTGATAACTCTTTTCCTTTTTGTATACATAAAAAGACATGTGACTAAATTATACAAATAAAATATATGGCGCAGTTTGGAGACAACAAAAGTAGTTAGAAAAAATCTAAAATAAAATCAATCTAAGTGGCGCCTTACACTCTCATTTGGTGGTTGGTCATGAATAAGATGTTTACACTTTCCATTACTGGAACAAGAAGCGTTATTTGGCTGGGAACTTTGAAGATTCATATCTTCATACACTATTACAGTTAAGGAGTTCGAAGGTTGATAAATTGTATTAGAACCTTCAACCCTCATGTTTTCAAGGAACATTGAATATTCAGTATCATCTTTAGGTTTTTTCCACTGATTTTTGGAAAGACTCACAAAATTTTCATGCCTTTAACCATCTCCAGAAATGTTATAGGCTCTGACAACCCAGTTTCTTCGTTGGCTTGAAGTACATAAGAAGATCCATCTTTCTTCAAATTACGTAAAAACAACGCATAATTAGGATCATCACCAGCATGAACAGGAAATTGAGGTTGAGAATCTTGACAAATGGACATGTAATCATTTGTCATATATTTATCATAGTCATTTCTTGCATTTCCAATATATTCGTTTATTATCCGCCTCAATGATTTCTTGGAGAATAGCACACGCATTTTAGTGTTGGAAACATTCTCCTTAAAAACATTCAAGTCATCAGCAACATCATTTGAATTAGTAGAAGCCATTTTTACTCTTAGTCAAGCAAGAATGGAATACAAAAGAAGTTACAACAAATTTTCCTCTTTAACCTCCAAAAAAGGTTCTATTCAAGTGTGGACCATTAAGAATTTAGAACTAAAAGTTCCTGCAATTCATAAAAATAATAATTATAAAAATCCTAGGATTGAGGAATCTACTATAACTTGAATAATGAAACTAAAAAAGAAGTAGGAAAATTTAAAACACAAAAAAAAAACGAGTCTCAATTTTGATGGATTTTTAGTAAGATTTATCAAAACAAATCGAGTTTTATGACGTTCATATCGGACCTATTATGCACCACATCGTCTAGCATTCAGTATACCATAGAATTATAAATGGCTATACGTAATTAGAACAATAATTTGAATCTAAACAAAAATTTTAAAAGGGGCTATTGGATGAATGGTGAAACAAAATTGAATTCTTGAAACCATAAATCATAATCATTGAGGAGATTTGCAAATGTTAAGAGGAAGAAAAAAATTACCTTGTTCATAAGGTTCACTTTTTGCTCTGCTGGAAATGAAGCCTAGATAACAAACTAGAATGCTTTATCATTTATATCTTTTTGGTTGGTTGTTGTTGGACCATGTGTCAATTGAAATTTCATAAAAAAAAATCTAATTTCAATCTTATTCTTTATGGCAAGAATAATTCATCTTCATTGAAATCTAATGTAAAATTGTCCAACGGGATGACTCATATTTGGTAAAAGATTTATAAAAATGGTAAATAATTAGAGCCTAGAAAAGAAATATTCCTCATTTAAAAACAAGGTAAAGTATCCAGCTCTTCCTAACGGTTGCGTATGTTCACTAAACACTGCAAATAAGTCAACTATTTGCGTCAGTCGTTATAAAACACAACTTTCAAAAAACTAACTCTCTCTCTTACTTTATTTTCAGTTACATCTCGAAGTTTTCAAAAACAAAAAGACGGATATAATCCGTCCTTACTAAAAGACAGATTCCGTCATTTGACGTGAAAATATTTTAACACATGTGACGAACAGATTCATTGAATTCGTCCTTCGAGTCCTAATATACTCCCCAATTCAGCAGAATGCACCGCAAAACAACAAATACACAGCCTCATGTCGTCGCCGCAAAGAAAACGGATTGAAATAATATGTCATCCTTCTTCCTTAATTTATTCCTAAATTTTAACATTCATTATTTATCTCCATCTCAAATAATTTTCTTAGTCTCCATACTGTCCATTGTATTTTTTTTTCTTTATTTCAAAAGTAAAGAATTTCTTAAAATCACATATTAAAGGAAAAAGATATCAACAGTAAGCTCAGAACATTTAAGTTATTTTTAAATTATGTAATATTTCCTCACATTTACTACATCATTGTTTTTTAAACAATGCAACATAGACGTAAATGGGTCACGACAACTCTAAATTACATGTATAAGAGTTTTTTTTTTTTTATCAGAATAGTATTATTTATGGAGAAAGGTTCGTTCATGGTAGTGTCATTTGGGGGAGGGATTGTTTTGACCATGACTGACAGAATCTGTTCTTAATGAAGGACGAATTTCGTGAATCCGTCTTCATCTGACGTGAATTTTTCGACACATAAGATGAAGACGAATTTATGAAATTCATTCTTCAAGCCCTAATATACTACCTAATTCAGCAGAATGCACAATAGAAACAACAAACACACACAACCTTCTCTCGTCGCCTCATATGGGTTTCGCTTCTAGTTGTTGGCGCCCCTAAAGAAGACAGATTGCAACAATACGTCTTCATTCTTCCTTCATTCCCAAATTTTAACATCCATTAATCTCCATCTCCATCTCAAGTTATTTCTTTAGTCTCCATCTCAATTTTTTTTATTCTTAATTTTGTAAATTTGTTTTTATTATGTAATTTATGTTTTTATTTATGTTTATGTGTTTTTTAATTATGTAATTTTTTATTAGATGGAGAATGTGTCTATGACACATGCGTCTGTCTATCCTGGACATCTAAGCACGAATGTCTTATATCAACAAAGTGATCATCGTTCCAACACTATATGGGACGGTGCAATTAAACTGAGACTTAATAACCCTCTCAATTTCATTCGTTGTGACAACATACTTTGGCTAACATTTAGAAAAGAGTAATAAAGCAATGATCAATACGATAGATAGAATATGATTTGGAGGGTTAAGCCGCATAGGTAGTTGACTATGACCCAGTCACTGCTTCAGTTGAGAGATGGCGCCTTGAGACCCACACTTTTCAATTTCCTTGAGAAGACACGACCAACACCATGTAGGACGTTGGAGTCGTTTTGTGATTGCCAATTGAAGAACAAACAACTACTTTAGATGAGGTTGTGAATTACAACCCAGATACGCGGATGGAGATAGTGAATAATTTGTTGAGTTTTAGGCCTAGAGAGCGCTTTTTTAAGGGAAATGCCCTTAATAAGAGGGGAATCCCTTCTCATATTATACATAGGTGAGAATAAATAATAGCCAAATAGGTCATCAACGTATTTGTGCTTAACCACTTTCATCATTTTGGTCACCAATGTTTTTACGGGCCGCCATTTTGGTCATTCATTGAAAAAAATCGTTAAAATTGATGACATGGCCAAACGTTTCACTCATCCTCTCTCTCTTCGAAGAGTATATTTGGAAACCAATAATTCTCCCACCCTTAATCATTTAATCCACACATTGTAAATTAAAGATCCATTTTCTCCTCCAAATTGAAACTTAGAATTCTCCTATTTACCCGATTCTTCATCACACCCAATGTGAAAGAGCTTGAGACATGGAAAGGAAGAATAAGTGCTTCATATTGTCAAACGACTGGATAATCAACACTTCAATTCTCGAGAACTCAATTTGCACGTGCCGGATCTCATTCACAGTGTTTAACTTACAAAGTTCCAAACTTTTCAAACCAGCGAATGATACCTGCAACAGGCATTAGGACTTTGAGACTTGGACTGTGTCGAAGTAAACCAAATGAGATCGGTATTTATACGCTATAAACTAAATGGACACCAAAAAATAGTCGTAGCATTTTTTTATTGATTCATAGATCATGGTTAATCCATATTATGACCAACTCCTGAAGTCCAGCGCATATTAGCACATCTCATCATATTGAATCCCAAATATAGGGTACGTGTAGAATAGATACATCCCTAAGCATATGGATAACCCCTGCAATTCAAAGTTAAAATGGTATACAACAATATCTAACAATCATCTGATACCATCATTTGTAGTAATGCACTAAGATATAAGCATGCAATTAAAAATGCTACTCTAAAGAAGAGATTTAGAAACGCCTTTAATGTAAATTTGGTAGATCAGGTCTTCCTTTCAATCTAGAATTACAAAATCAAGCAAGCACTTATTCTCCTTTTCTGTGGCTCAAGCTCTTTTACAGTGGGTGCGATGAAGAATTGGGTAAACTGGAGAATTATAGGTTTCAATTTGGGGGAGAAAATTGATCTTTGTTTAAAAAATGGGGCTGGGTTAGCTGATTTGGGGTGAGGGAATTATTGGTTTCCAAGAATACCCTTCTAAGAGAGAGATGACGAGAGAAACGTTTCGCCATGTCATCAATTTTAACGATTTTTTCATTGATTTGGACGGAATGACCAAAATGGCTGCCCGTAAAAACATTGGTGACCAAAAAAATTAAACTTTACTAAAAATGATGAAAGCGGTTAAGCGCAAATACGTTGATGACCTATTTTGCTATTATTTCTTCTCACTAGCATCATTGGTCAACCTATGTATAATATGTGCATAGAGGGTTATGGAAATGTTCTTAATAAGAGTGAAATAGTACCTTCGAGTACATATCTTCTAGCAGAGTGGTTCGCACTTGAGTATGTGCGATTTTTTATTAAAATGATTAATGTACACCAATATGTGTTATCCGTTTGGTTATGATGCTTAACAGTCAAAATTCGGAGCTTGCTAAAAATATTTGACTGCTCTGGACCGTTAGATAAAAAAAAATTAATGGTTCAAGATTTTAGCAAGGACGTCTATTGTTATTTTCAGACATCTATTACGTAAGACAAGTGTTATATGTATGAGGACAAGTTCATCAGGATAAAACACTTGTTGCATCCTTACAGTATGTGTTCATAAGGAGAGAACACATGTTGCATGGATTTAACATATATTCAAAAGCATGCAACACCTGTCCAAAATGTATTGTATATGTCTTGGAGTTTAAGGCGTTCTGCAATGTAGTCGTGGCGATATTCTACCCTCAAAAGAAATAAAAATAAGGTGTCATAAAAAAATGTCTTATTTTATGTAAGAGAAAACAACCCAATTCGTCACCCAATTATTTTACTTTCTCCTCAATAGTCGTAGTTTTTTTTTTTCGATTTAAAGAATTCTCCAAATATTTATGGATAGCCTAAAGAATCCTTACCACCACTTTCGTGGCAGAATCTGGTCAAATCAAGCACGTGTTGAGCACATGCTCTAAAAATAAGGGTAAAACAGTATTTTCTCTCTCCAAGATTAAAAAAATATATAATTTTCATCTTTTTCCTAAATTCATCTCCCCTCTTCGGTTTTCCAAATCTCCCTTCCGTGGTCACTGCCAATCCAACTGAAAATGTCAAAAAACAAGTCATATCAATCTTCTATGGAAAGTGTAAGCCCTAAGGGTGAACAAACTCAGTTTTTGATAATGTATAAACATCTGATGTTGTATCTAATGGTTTCAATCGTTGTGATATAATAATGGTTCCTAAAATGGAAGCTCTAAGTACTTCAATCAAGCCGTGCTCAAGACCAAATGATTACATTCGTTAAGGCACATCTCTCAAGACTTGAAGATTGAAGGCTTAGATGTGGTTAGAATAGCGTAGCATATCTTTATATATATCTTAAAGCTCTAACCATTGCTCACATGAACTTGGGATCACAACACTATTGTCTTGCACCTTTAAAAATAGTTTTCATAAAGCTCAGTTTCAAAAATGGTCTTTAAAACATGTTCCCTTCACAAAAGCTCTTGGTTTCATTGTCTAAGACCTTGAAAATTGTTTTTCAAGTATTAGTTACTTTTGAGTAAACCATTTTGACCGTAAAGGATTTCTAAACTTGTGAAAAATCAACATCTCTTGAGCCCAGGAAAATCGGATCATCCGAGCCTTGCACGGATCATCCGGACTGGAAACAGAGAGTTGAGTTTTTGGGAACTTTCTGTCCCGGTCGACCTATGTAAACTTAGGATCGTTCGATCCTTTGATCGGATCATCCGAGTTAACTTGCGGTCAACCGAACTCTGCGAAAACTAGCCGTTATCTGACCGTTTTAAAAGCTGTTTTTTGGACTCTTTTGAAAAGTATAAAAGCTCTGATGCAGTGGAATCTTCATAGGACAACCAGAACGAATATACATTAATTATACAAAAAGCTTTAGCACTTTCAAAGCATATCCAACTTTATGAATGTGTTGAAAAGTTCAAAATCACAATCTCACTTGCAAGACACATGTTGAATCCCAAGTTCTAAGAGCATTAAAGTAAGATCTTTAAAGGTATCTATCCTCCACTTTTTGAGTGTGTAACTCTCTCTTTATATCTCCATCTTTCCCTCTCTTAGTGATAGGGTATTTATTGTGTCAAGTCCTACTTGGTGTGGGCTTTGTACTCTTAGTGAGTGGAGTTTATAATTGTGGTTATTTGTGTAAAACTCTTTGTGAGTTAGCCACTTGTGTAATTACTTTTCTTAGTGAAGTGGTTGAAAATCCTTGTGTAAGACTCAAGGTAGTGGACGTAGATTCTTTGTGAATCGAACCACTCTAAATCACGTGTCTTGCTTTCCTTGTTTTACTTTTGCTTCATTTTCTCCAAACCTCAAATAGAAGTTCCACATTAGAGAATTTTGAAAAGAAAAGAAGCCACTTTTATAAAAACCCAATTCCCCCCCCCTCTTGTGTTTTTCAGAAAGAATTTGAAAATGTCTCAAAAATTATTCCAATCCAACGGAAATAAAAGCTCATCATTCAACTGAAATAATCATTTATACCAATCCAAAACCATCAATCAGACATAAGACAAATTAGAGTAGGCGTGGATGCCCCATAATTTCTCTGCTTTTTACACAAATTAGAGTAGGCGTGGAAAGCCGAAGAGTTACAAAACACCAAATCAAAAAGCCGAAGATATGGGCTTGTGCGCAGAGAATAAGAGATCTAAACTGCAAACTCAAACTACCAAACTAATCCACTAGAAATAGCAAAAAACTAAGACATCAATATTGTTGTAAAACAAAAATCAGCAGCTGGGCAACTGCAAAATAAACCCAAACAAAGCACAACGAACTTGAAATCTGCCATTGTGCGAAATCCAATGAGGAACAATGTTGAAAATGTTTAGGCCATTCCACCGGAGGAGTTGATCGGAAAACCTTAAAAGCCTGCCAAAGGCAGTTTTCCAACCCGAAAACAACAAAAACATGCTAGATATAAACTTCAAAATCATCTCCAAATGTAACAAAAATTTGCAGAGATAGTGTGCGGTGGTGGTCGGAATCTGGTAGTTATATTTGCTATTGGATGTTCAGCTCTTGATAGCTTGAGTTAATTTTTGATTGATGGATGAAAATGGGGGTGTTGTGTTGTGGTACCGGGCGGAGATGGGTGGGGGTGACACGTGACTTGGGAGAAAGAAAAAGGAGATGGGGATTGGGATTGGGGAAAATTATAATGGGATTTAAAAAAAATATGAAAGTTTTTTTAAATATTTAGGGCAATATAGTAATTACATTAATTTTTTATTTCCGCCACGAATTTGGTGACAAGTATTGTTCAGACTATTCGTAAATTGAGAAATCCCCTATATTTAGCACTAACCAATTTACCCAGCTAGCATAAATAGCAAAAAAAAAAAATATTATTAGACTATTTTTAGCATCAACTATTTACGGGCGAATATAAATGACCAATTAACAAATCCGATGAGTTTTCAGGCAAAAACTCACCACGTAGTATCGGTACAAAGGGTAAAAATGTCCAAATTTGACCCACTTCAAACCCACATTAGTTATCCATCTTCTTCATCTCTATCCTCAATTAAACCCAAGAATAAACCCAATTTAAATACATACCCATCTAAATTGATTTTTATTGTGAAGTTGGGTTGATTCTTGAGCTAGATGAAAACATAATTTCCGAAATGTTTTTGAGACCCAAATTGGTTAATATTTTCAGAATTGATGAGAGAAAAATAAAATGAATTTATATGGATTATTGGATGATATGCTAATTTTTTGTGAATTAACAATGGAAAAGAAGACGGTTGAAGAAGAAGAGGGTCGGATGAAGAAGATGGTATGTAATAGAAAATTGTTAGGGTGTATCGTGCACCGAACTCACCAAAATACGACACGTGTATTACGTGATTAGTTGAAAAAAATTAGGGGGTTTGGTGTATAGTCCCACCTGTGGACCTGCTCCATTTTATCACGGCTATGTCTTCTTTGGACTTTTTTTCCCCTGTTGCGTGAAACACGTACCCGACACGTGATTTTTTTTGCCAAAATTTTAGCCTGATTCATTAATTGGTCATTTATAGTCGCGTGTAAATAGTTGTTGCTAAAAATAGTCTAAAAGAAAGTTTTTTCTATTTATGCTAGTTGGGTAAATTGTTGGTGCTAAATATGGAGGATATCTCTTCGTAAATTATTGGACGATTTTTCCTTTTGGGTCCCTAAATTATTTGTGCTTAGCCACTTTTGTTCCTTTTAGAAAAAATACATTTTTTCATCCCTTATTATATTACGGGCTGCGAAAATCATCCTTTTATTAAATCATTCTCTCTCCTCGAAGGGCTTAATTGGAAACTATAACAAAAACCTTCCTTATAACTATTACTATATTTTTAAAGTGTTTTATTTTATTAGTATTTTAGAGATTATATTTCTAAATTACCTTCATTCATAAGTATAATTTTCTCTCATTTTATTATGGTGATGGAATTAATAAAGAGGTGTAATGAAAAAATCTATGATTTGCCTCTTTCTTAATTTAGGCAAAAATGTCTAAAAGAGCTTTTATTACCTAAAAGAGTTTATATTGTAAAACAGAGAGAGTCTTAGATGGTTATAACTCAACTGTACAATCACTCTCACCTTTTTTCGACTGCTGAAGGTTTTCTTATGTTGCTGAAAAAAAGACATTTCTAAAAAATAAAATAGCATTATTACTTTTAACAGACATTAATAAAAGTAGTTCTAAAAAAACATCTTCGAGTATATCTGTTTTTTTAACTTAATCAAACTAAAATCAAAAGTTTGTGTTATCCAACAATCAACTAAATAAAATAGGAAAAAAGATAGAAGGGGGTCGTTGAAAACGGGAAAAAAAATGGTTATCGGATAAAAAAATTGATGGTTCAAAATTTTTTTTTTGGTGCGAACAATTTTTGTGATTTTGTAAAAATTGTTGCGTAAAAATATTTGTTAAATGTCTTAGTATATGTATCCATTAGGAGAAACACATATAGCATAGGATATAACACATGTTTAAAAATATGCAACACACGTAAAACAAATGTCAATATATACTTCCACTTTTTTGTTCTGCACTTGAGCAGTAGACAATAGAACGAGCTTTTACAAAATATTCTTATATTCCTCAACACAAAAACAACAAATAATAACTTATTAAGTCTTCAATAACTGGGTATATGCAAAGAGATATAAACTAGACATAACCTTTGACAATAAAATGCACAAAGCGTGTGCTCCCATATTTCTTAATAAAACACAATACCAATAGTTTTTACACAATACCAATATATACTTACACTTTTTTATTCTGCACTTGAGCAGCAGACAATAGAACGAGCTTTTACAAAATATTCTTATATTCCTCAACACAAAAACAACAAATAATAACTTATTAAGTCTTCAATAACTGGGTATATGCAAAGAGATATAAACCGGGACATAACCTTTGACAATAAAATGCACAAAGCGTGTGCTCCCATATTTCTTAATAAAACACAATACCAATAGTTTTTACAAAACCAAAGCAACAACAACATTTACTTGTATTCTGTAGAATGAATGTTACAATCATTTCCTCTACCACTCTTTTTCGAGTAGAAAACAAGGAAAGAAAAGGCTTCACCAGCACGACAACTAAGAACCCAGGACAATCATCCTTAAATTCTAGCACATCTTTTACTCCATTTCACTAGAATTGTCAGTTTTACTAGGTTATGCGATCGATGTAAAGAAGAAGGTTGTAATAACTACAAGAGTTACAGAAATAATTACAGACATTTATACCTTGGTATATCTAAATACACATAACGGTTGGATGCAAGTCTACCTGTCACACCCCATAACCGGAATGGTGACATGTCAGTATCTCATTGGATAATGAAACGCCAAAGCCCAAAACAGAGATTACTATTAGCCAATTTTTTTATCATACCGACACATACACCAATTGACCTGAAACAAACTATTTTGAATTAGTAAAAGCTTAACTGGAGGATGGTTAATTAAGGAAAAAGGGAAACTACGGTCCAATTATAGGTTTTAAGTAAGAATTATAAAATAAACCGAACACTAGACTACTGCATTTAGATTGGTTTTGATGTTTCGTTCTAAGAACACATTTTATTTTTACAATTGATATTAAAGGGTGTATTGGAGTTCAGAAACATCGAAAGTTGCACTATAAATTCCGAGGCCTATCAAACAAGGACTTGATGTGCAAAATCCACTAGCAATAAAAAAAATATTGGGCCTAGGAATAGAGAATTAAAATCAAATTAAGGTTTGAGTGTTGGAATAATGATTTTTTATTAATATCGGTATCCATATTTCTCTAATAAACAATTCACCTTTTTCGAAAATTGTAGAAAACCGGATTGAACTAGAAACCAGTTTAAGTAGTACTTTGAAACCACGAATCTAGTACTTCCAAAGGGATTATGACGATTCCTTAGAAAGGCATACATCCTAAATGCAATTTAAAAAAATAAAATAAAAACTTTACCATATTATCCCTTTCAATCTAATTTTCTACATCCATATTGTTTACATTATAGCTCTCTAAATAGAAAAGAATTTCCTACTTTCCCAACTCGCAAGTAGGAATTTTTGCTCAAATACACATTTATTATTGTACTGTAATCTAGGTTATGAACCATTGTTCACTGTTGTAAGTAAGACATCAAATAGTTAAAGGAAATGAATACTTGCATCCAAAGAATTATTTTTTCGCACCATTAATAGTTCATTAGCAACGACGAAAAAAAAACAGGTCTAGATATGAAATTTATTGATCCTAATAAATATATCAGAAATTTAGAATCATGGAAACAAGTAGTATTAAGTTTCTAAAGAAAATGAAAATTTAATTAGAATATCACCTAAACTTGAAATCCCACCATACTATGATTTGAAACAAAGGCAAGAACTAAAAGAGGTACTCGTAAACAAACCCCCTCTAACACGGTGCGTTTGAACAACAATTTAAATCTTAAATTTCAAAATTAGTTCAACATCTCTACTCACAAATAATTCAACTTTTCCAAAATTTGAGGTCAAATCTCAAATAAAATATGTTATCAATGCAAGCGGAAGATATTTTCTCCACGTATCATATTTTATCTTCCCCTAGGGGTAATAAAAAATTAGCTAAAAAATAAGGTAAGATGAGAAAATTTGTTTATTCTGGTATAGTCTCCAAAACCTATAAACAAGACATAACATTTCTTTACCTCTAGCCAGAAGAAATAGCCACGTAACAAATTGAACTGTTGAAGGTCATCATTGATTGCTGCTTGAATCTTTCTTTCAAGATCTGCAGAGGTTATTTCAAAAGTTAATATATAGGGAGATCGAAAATTGTCTACATCTTGGTGAAATATAAACTTTAGAAAAAGTGAGAGCCAACATATAAGAATGTATATGCATCTTAACTTAGTAGTTCGAATATTGTAAATGACTAGATAAGAAAGTAGACAATTAAAGAAGTGTCACTTGGGAACAAAAAACAGTTATAGATGAATATTACCAAATATATATCCATTAACCTAAATGTCACAAGAACGAAAAGCATCTAGGTTTAAGTATTCTTAGGACAACAATATGAATCGGTTAGCATTATGGGAGCAATATACATATGTGTAATACCATTCGACATCTACTGATTCTATATGAAAATACTTTATTTATTGTATTCTTGGCAACTTAGGGATTCTAATCGTACCATAATGTGGAAGAGCATATGGATTCACAAAAGAGTATAGGTAAAAAGTATTTCAAATGATTTATTAACAACTTTCATACTTTACTCTAGTCATTGTCAGTGTAGAAAATATGGCTGATTTAAAAATAATAGTGTGGTGATCTATAAAGAATCTTAGTAGATAATAGACAATAAATGTAAATTGGAAAAAAAAGTTTTTTCTCGGTTGGCTCCTAAAATATCGGAAGACCTTTTCTCATACACGGCTCTTGACTGGCAGCCAACTGGAGCCGCCGGGGGTGCTGCTACGTGGCCTAAGAAATCCTTCGCGGATCTTCTTGCGAGTCCGGCTGTTACACACATTCTCCCAATTACTCCTTTGAACACTTTCAAAGGGGAACCGAATCTGTCGATCTCCGCGGATGAACATGAGGCTTTGATGTCCCCGTGGAGATTCTCTTTAGTTGGAAAATTCCATAAATACGGCCCTAATATGGAGTCTCTACGGAGATCGTTTCATCTTGTTGGCTTCAAGGGTAGTTTCTGGATTGGATGGATGGATCCTAGACATGTCCTTATAAGATTTGATTTAGAAGAAGATTACTGTAGATTATGGAGATATGGATCTTGGACTTTTTGTGGTTTGATGATGAGGGTCTTCAAATGGACATACGATTTTAATGTTCATGAGGAGCCTTCGATCGTCCCTGTTTGGATTGGTTTTGAAGGGCTTCCGATACATTTGTTTAATAAAGCGAAGCTGTTCTCTTTGGCTAAGGCTGTTGGAAATCCGTTAACTTTGGATGCTCCGACGGCTACCAGACCTAGTATGGTGAAGGTTTGCGTAGAGGTAGATTTGTTGGGTGAATTGCCAAGTCGTGTTCGAATAACTCATGAAAAAACTGGAAAAGGCTTTTGGCAATCGATACAATATGACAATCTTCCGGAATACTGTACTGATTGTATGATGATTGGGCATAGTCCGGGAAAGTGCCAATCTATTTTGGAGTCCCAGGCAGTGCCAAGGATGATGGACAAAGGCAAGAACAAGGCTGTACCACCGCCACCTGCGAAGGAAATTCTGGTTAATAAAATTTTAAAATCGGGAATTGTGGTATCTGCGCCGGGGACAGGTTCTAAAATCTGGAAGCCAACGGGGAAGAAGATCTTAGCTCGGATTCCGCCAATGGCTGTACATATCCCCGAAAATCAGGTAGCGGTAGTGGTACCGGATGATGTTATACTGGTACGGGATGATCCGGCTCTGGAAGAACATCTAATCACGGAAAAAAAGGTTGTTCAAAGTGTGGATGACATTGGCATAGGCTAGATGGGGTACTCACCAATTGTAGACTCGAGAAAGGTAGTCTCGGAATTTCAAGGGAAACCCCTGCAAAATACCAAGGAAACATATGTTCTTTCTCTAAAAAAATTTGCGAAGGATTTGGAGGAGGCAAGGATCCCAAAAGATTTGATGTTACAGTCAGGGGATTCGTCTCTGGCTGGGACGGCGGCACAAGGTTCGGTGGCAGTTACAGCGGCTGCAAGGGTTTCCGAGAGTGAGACGGGTCAGGAGGACACAACCCACTTGGCAACGGGTCAGGAGAACACAATCCAATTGGCAATCATGGTACCCGAAACAGAGGTTTCCGGGTCAGTATCACCACTGCCTGAAACCGAAACAGTCTTCCGGGTCAGAGTCTACCGGGTCAGGTGACGGGTCAGTACTTTTGACTCTACCTGCTGTAGACTCAACAGGGTCGGCATCTAGGCAGCAGTCTATCATCAAGTGCTGTGGCCCGGTGGGCAAGTGCTTGGCCCGGGACCGAGAGGTCCCGGGTTCGATACCTCCCTCACACAAGGGGAATGATTTAATTGTCATTTCTTTGGGTCCCCTTGTGTGAGGTCTTATACACCCCTCACGGGGCACCCGCTCAACGGGACTTCTACGACATCCGCTCAACGAGGTCATCTACTTCTCCCCTCTCGGGGTCCTTATACGACACCCGCTCAAACGGGACTTCTACGACTCCTCACGGGGGGCACCGAGATCAACGGGCTCTTCTACGACACCCGCTCAACGGGACTTCTACGACTCCCCTCACGGGGGCACCCGCTCTGCCGGGCTTCTACTACTCCTCTTCTGGTGAGGCCGACCTCCTCTGGAGAGGTCTAATATATAAATAATTGTAATAAAACTAGACCATACTTATAAATGGTCTAGTTTATTTAAAAATCTAGGCAACGATCGCAGTTGACGAGTCAGTAGTTCAGCCTGCAGCAGAGCAAAATTCAGGTACAATCGGGTCAACAAGTGGTGAAACCGGGTCAGTACTTCCTCAAACTGCCATGAACTCACCGCAACAGCCTGCATTGGTTGGGACTGTTCAGCCCCATCCTGCAGCAGAGCAAACTTCATGTGAAATTCCTCTCGCATCAGTCTCTTTACAACTGCCAGGTAAACTGATACGAACAAAGGTTGCAAAGGATAATGTGCCAAAGGACAAACCTTTGCGGCATTCTCCGAGACTCGCTCAAAAGGGCGGAACTCGTGATCAATAATCTTTTTTTCTACTACTCATGCTTATTATAAAATTGTTTTTTATAATGAATTGGCTGATCTGGAATATAAGGGGTATAGCGAATGATAGTACGATGGCTAACATTCGGCAACATAAAAATAAATACTCTTTGGATTTGTTGGTTTTACTGGAACCGATGGTTGGGTCGGATGCTTTGATTTTGTATGCTCGTAGATTAGGATTTGATTATAGTTACAGTAATATTTCTGGGAAAAATATGGGTGTTGTGGAATGGTGTTTTGGGATTGGATATATTGGGAGATATGGAGCAAGTGGTGCATGTTAGGATAGATGTTTTTGCTGGAAGGCCTGTTGTTTGTTCTTTTGTGTATGCAAAATGTTCACATGTTCTTCGCAGGGAATTGTGGCAGGAAATGCGACGGTTTAGAGAGCAGCAGGTAGAACCGTGGCTCATTGGAGGTGATTTTAATGTGGTAATGAGTCAGACGGAGAGTCAGGGTTCCATACCAGCCATGTTGCCAATATCCGAATTTCTGGAAACAGTTAATGATTGTGGTTTACTGGAAGCTCCTTATACTGGTAGTCCTTTTACATGGAATAGAGGTGGGGTGAGACCTTTACAATGACGGTTGGACCGGATTGTGGTTGATGCGGAGTGGAATTTGATGTTTCAACAAACTTTGGTGGAACACTTGACCCGTACCATTTCTGACCACTGTCCTTTATTAGTATCAATAAGTCTTACAACAGAGCGGCGTGGCTCGGCTTTTCGTTTTCAGGAGATGTGGATTAAACATAGGAATTTTAAGAAGGTAGTGGAGGATAGTTGGAGGCAGGTTTTGGATGGGTCGGGTATGCTGAAACTCCAGGGGAAATTAAAAAGATTGAAAGTTGCTCTACGAACATGGAATAGGGACAAATTTGGCAACAATGCAACAGTCTTGAAGGCGGCATTGGAGACTTTGGAGAACTTGGAGAGGGAGTATGATGCAAGTCCTTGTGAAACTAATTGGCAGGAGTTAGATGTTGCTAGGAGGGAGTATGTAGAGGCGTTAAATAGGGAGGAAGTTTTTTGGAGACAAAAATCCCGCATTAGGTGGTTGAAGGAGGGTGAGACTAACACTTATTATTTTCATTCTTTTTGCAGGAACAAACAAAAACGCATGCAAATATCACAAATTACTACAAATGAAGGTGATGTTTTGTCAAATATGGAGGATATAGGGGCGGCTGGGGCAGATTACTTTCAGCATCTGCTCAGCCGTGCCTCTGAGGAGCAGTCTGCGGACCAGTTGGTGTCAATGATCCCGGTGCTTGTCTCGGAAGCTGACAACAAATGCCTTGACCAACTGCCTTCTCGGTTGGAGGTCAGGTTAGCTGTTTTTGCGCTTTGCCAGACAAGTGCTGCGGGACCGAACGGTTTTACAGGCACATTTTACCAGTCTTGCTGGGAAATTATTGGTGATGATGTTATGCAATCGGTACGGGATTTTTGGGCTGGCCTTCACATTCCAAAATCCATGGCGACTGCTTTTCTGGTCCTTCTTCCAAAGGCTACTACTCCAACATCTTTTGTGGATTTCCGACCCATTTCATTATGTAATTTCTCAAGCAAGGTAATTTCAAAGGTTCTATCAAACCGGCTAGCAGGTATTCTTCCTTCCTTAATCAGTCCTAATCAAACTGGTTTTGTGAGTGGTAGGGCGATTACCGATAATATTTTGCTAGCTACGGAAATGGTGGGTTCACTTAATAAGAAAGTCCGGGGGGAAATATGATTATTAAATTAGATATGATGAAGGCTTTTGATCGTGTCTCGCATTCTTTCTTACTTCTTGTTCTTCAGAGATTTGGATTTAGTCCTCACTTCATTCATATGATAAAACGTCTTTTATGTGATAATTGGTTTTCGGTTTTGATAAATGGGAGTCCATATGGTTACTTCAAGTCAGAGAGGGGGGTTAAACAAGGAGATCCCATGTCACCTCTCCTTTTTATTCTCGCTGTTGAGGTCTTCTCGCGTGGTTTGAATCAATTGATTGGACTACGGTCCTTTGATCCATATGTCACATCTCATTCCACTTTGGTTGTCTCTCATTTAGCTTATGCAGATGATGTCATCATTTTTTTAAATGGAGGGAAACGAGGACTTCAGAATCTGATACGATTTATTGCATCCTATGAGCAAGCTTCGGGACAGAAGATCAATCCAGTCAAAAGTTCTTTCTACATCTCAAGTAGAACACAACCACCTCAAATACACATGGTATCTCAGGTAACTGGTTTTTCTCAAGGTACCCTTCCTTTCACCTATCTTGGTTGTCCTTTGTACACGGGAAGATCGAAGGTCTCATATTATGCTCCGCTTGTGGAAAAAGTAATGAAGAGGGTTGAGGGTTGGTAACAGAAGTTGTTAGGATTTGGAGGTCGTTTAATTTTGATTCGCCATGTTTTGATTTCAATTACCTTATATATATTAGCATCAGCTGATCCACCAAAAAAGATTTTTGATGACATTGAGAGAATCTTAGCTAATTTCTTATGGGGTCAATCTATATATGGTAACAAGAAACATTGGATGTCTTGGACACGACTCAGTACAAACGTGTTAAATAATGGGCTGGGTTTATCTTCATTACGGGACCTTCAAAAGGCATTCTCTATTAAATTGTGGTGGAAATTTAGGACAACCAAATCTGTATGGCGAGATTTGCTTTGTGATAAATATTGCTGGGACCAGCCACATCCAACTCTATTATTTATTTTTTTTTGTTGTAATAAAGCTTGATACAAGCTTTTTATTGAAAAAGGCCGAAGCCATCAAAAATTACATATGACCGCATCTCTTTTTTAAAAAAGGATGGGAAAGAAAAAAGATATTGCCCTCATCTTGGCAGAAATCAAAAATTAGGTATGCCTAGTCTATCCATTGTACACTTTGGTTTCAGTATAGCCGGAGGCGACAAGGAATAATCAAAAAAAATCGCATCCGGATAGTGTGTCACACGCTGCATTAGCCAGCAAATCAGCTACTTTGTTACCTTCCCGATAGACATGTTGAACCATACATTGGTTAAGTATTTGAAGTATACTTTGAAAAACTCCATCTAATTTCCAACTATTAATGTGTTGCTGAGATATGGAGTTCTTTAAAAATTGGGAATCATAATACCGTCATACCCCAAATTAATAGCCATTTGTAATCCCTGAAACATTGCTTCCAACTCAGCTGCACTATTGGTGGTTTGATTCCCTAGGAAACGGTAAAAAGCAAAAATAAATTCACCATTTCCTTTGCGCAATATGCCCCCGGCCCCTAAACAGCCCGGGTTGCCTCTTGAAGCTCCATCCACATTTAGAATAACTTGATCCATATGTTCAGACACCAACCATTTGACAACAAGTTTCCTACCTCTAGTCTCCCAACGCGGTGTTCTTGTACCTACATAGGCAGCATACAAATCCGCAGCCCGAAGAACAGGATGAAGGAATGATGCAAATTCTCTAAACAATCCATTATTAGTGGCCTTGCATCCATCATATACAAAACGACACCTAGCTCGCCACAACAACTCTAGTTCAATTCTCTACTGCTGATTCGACTGTATGGCGGAGAATGCTTAAGCACCGTGAGAGTGCTGAGATGAATATGGGAGTTCTGGTCCGCGGAGGTGACTCTTCTTTTTGGCACGATGATTTCACTTTGAAAGGTCGTTTGTCTATGGTTCATCAACCTGATTCCTCGGCAAAGATTAGTGATTTCCTTAGCCGGAGTGGTTGGTCTTCTTTGCCGTCTAGTCTACCTTTGGGGCAGCTCAGCAATCTGCCGAGAATCGTGGCTGGAGAGGGGGCGGATATTTGGGTGTGGAAGCCGGAGTCTAGAGGAAACTTTACGATTACTTCATCCATGAAGGGGCTACAAACATTTGCTACAATACAAGGTACTCGCCGAATATTATGGAACTCACATCTTCCTTTTTCTTGTGCGTATTTATGTGGCGTGTATTTAATGGCTTTCTAGCTTTTGATACGAGTAGACAGTCATGGGGAGTTTCTTTGGCTTCATGGTGTAGTTGTGGGAGGGGAGTAGATAGTATTTTGCATATATTTATAGACTGTCCTCTGGCTAGCTTTTTGTGGCGGCATTGTTGTGGATTTATGGGTGTGGATTGGCGTTTACTACATCATGATAATCCGGTTTCTCTTATAAAAATGTTATGGTGGAAGGGACAAGGGAAATGGCGGGATATTTATGTGATTGTCAGCTCAGGCATATGTTGGATTTTGTGGCGTGCTAGATGTCGATTTATTTTTGAAGGAACTATTGCGAATCAAAGAGGGCTTTTGAAAGAATTCGAGAATTTTATTGCTCCAATTTTACAATCTGCGGGCTTGTATGATTACTATATGGGGCGGAGATCACCGACCTGGGGCATTAGAGGAACGGCTATGGCGGTAAAATGGTTGGATGATGGTTCTTCGGGATTACTCATACTGAATGTTGATGGTGCTTCTAGAGGCAGTCCGGGATGTGCAGGTGCGGGTGGTGTATTGCGTCATAGTAATGGTGATTTTGTCTTTGCATACTATCGTTATCTGGGAAATGACCTTACTAATTCTGAAGCTGAGATACATGCAATGGTGTCAGGGATTCAACTCTCAAGTAGATTGGGGCACACTCAAATTTCTATTCAATCAGACTCCATGTTCTTGGTGGATTCAATTCATTCTCGGGACATCCATAGCTGGAAATTGGATGTGCTTTTTCAGACATTGCGCAAGCTCATTAATCAACATGCTATTACACACATTTATAGGGAAGCCAATCAGGTAGCAGACATGCTTGCTAATGAGGCTTGTGACACTAATGCTTCTCGTGAAATTCCTAAATTTTCACAATTACCTTTATCAATGCAATTACAGTGTATATCTGATAGGAATGGAATGCCAAATTTGCGATTTCGGCAAAATCCATAACTTAGAGATATGTTCTTTATTGAGCCCGCCACTAGGAGGCGGTTTTATGCTGTATTGTGGCTTTCTGCCTACTATCAATAAAATCTTACTGTTTGCTTAAAAAAAAAAAAATAGACAATAAATAATCATATTACCGGAATGGTGATCAAGATATGATTTTCCCATTTTAGATGACGGAAAGAATTTCACCCCTACAGAGCGCAAATCTATATGCTTATTCTGAGCTTTCTTCTCAGTAATTTTCTTCATAAGTCTTTTGTGCTCTTCTTTGTCATATGGCTTGCTCAGAATTCCCATAATCTGCACCATAAAATTTGAACATCCATTTGTCCTCGGTTTGGTTGCAATCATACTTATCTCTTTTGGATCTGCCTTAATAAATGTAAAAAAAAAAAAAAGAGGAAATTACATAGGAAATAATTTCAACCAATGAAAATGAATGAAGAAGAGAGAAGTAGTAATGAAAACTTTGCCAAAATAGTATTCTAACAATATAGTTTGTCATGAAAATTTCCATAATATTTATTTCAATAATTTTAGTCAGATATCTTTTAAGTTTAACAAAAGTCTAGTCTCACCGCTTGTCCCACGAAATATTCCCACTTAAAGTCCTTTTTACTGCTCATGTGCATATATTTTTTAAATAAATTTGTCATATCAGGCCATCTCACTCCATATCATCTGGAGAAAAAATTGCCTGAGTCTACAAATTTTCTCTTGAAAATAAAACGCATTCCAGCTTCCCTCGAGACTTTAAGCCAAATTCTGTGACACATACGGTGATAACTACTTTTCTTTTTGCATACAAAATAAGATATGTCACTAAGTTATACAAATAAAAGATACGGCACAGTCTGAAGACAACAAAAGTAGTTAAAAAAAATCTAAAATAAATTCAATCTAAGTGGCGCCTTACATTCTCTTTTGGTGGTTGGTCATGAATAGACTGTTTTGACTTTCCTTTCTTGGAACATGAAGCATTATTTGGCCGGGAATTTTGAAGATTCATATCTTCATACACTATTACAGTTGAGGAGTTCGAAGGTTGATAAATTGCATTAGAACCTTCAACCCTCTTGTTTTCAAGGAACATTGAATATTCAGGATCGTCTATTGGTTTTTTCCACTGAGTTTTGGAAAGGCTAACAAAATTTTCATGTCTTTCACCATCTGCATCATAGTCCGGAAATGTTATAGGCTCTGATAACCCAGTTTCTTCGTTGGCTTGAAGTACATAAGAAGATCCATCTTTCTTCAAAATTACGCAAAAACAATGCATAATCCGGATCATCACCAGCATAAACAAGAAATTGAGGCTGAGAATCTTGACAATGGGACATGTAATCATTTGTCATATATTTATCATAGCCATTTCTTGCATTTCCAATATATTCGTTTACCATCCGCTTCAATGATTTGTTGGAAAACGGCACACGCGTTTTGGTGTTGAAAAAGTTCGCCTTAAACAATTTCAAGTCATCAGCAACATCATTTGAATTAGTAGAAGCCATTTTTCCCTTAATCAAGCTAGAATGGAACTCAAAAGAAGAAGTTCCAACAAATTTTCCACCTTAACCCTACAAAAAAGGTTCTATTCAAGAGTGGACCATTCAGAATTTACAACTAAAAGTTTCTGCAATTCATAAAAAATAATAATTATAAAGCTCATAGGATTGAGGCCACTTCTATAACTTGAATAATGAAACTAAAAAATATGCAGGAAAATTTAAAACACCAAAAACAATCGAGTCTCAATTTTGATGGATTTTTAGTAAGATTTATCAAAAAAATCTAGTTTTATGACGTTCATATCGAACCTTTTATGCACCACATCGTCTAGCATTCAGTATACCTTAGAATTAAGAATGGTTATAGGTAATTAGAATCATAATTTAAATATGATCAAAAATTTTAAAACAGGCTATTGGATGAATGTTGAAACAAAATTGAATTTCCTGAAACCATAAATCGTAATCATTGAGGAGAACTGCAAATGTTAAAAGGAAGAAAAAAATTACCTTGTTCATAAGGTTCACTTTTTGCTCTGTTGGAAATGAAGCCTAGATAAAAAAAAACTAGAATGCTTTATCATTTATATCTTTATTGTTGGTTGTTGTTGGACCATGTGTTATTTGAAATTTCATCAAAAATTTCTACTTTCAATCTTATTCTTTATGAAAGAATAATTCATCTTCATTGAAATCTATTGTAAATTTGTCCAACAGGATGACTCATGTTTGGTAGAAGATGTATAAAAATGGTAAATAATTAGAGCCTAGAAAAGAAATCTTCCTCATTTAAAAACATGGTAAAGTATCCATCCCTTCATAACGGTTACGACTGTTCACAAAACACTGCGAATAAGTCAACTATTTGCGTTTTTTTTTTGTTTCTTGTCTTGTTCAGGACAAAATTGTGTTCAATGTCCGTTATCAAACGCAACTTTCCAAAAACTCTCTATCTCTCTCTCGCTCGCTCTCTTTTCCTTCCTTTACTTTCAGTTACATCTCGAAGTTTTCAAAAACAAAAAGACAACCATAAAAATGGTCCATAGAATTTTTTTTATTTATTTCAAAAGGAAAGAATTTGTTAAAATCATAAATTAAAGGAAAACGATAGCCACAGTAATTTCAAAGCATTAAGTATTTTTAAATTATATAATATTTCCTCATAGTACATGAATGATTCACAAATCACGACAACTCTAAATTACATATATTAGAGTTTTTTTTATCTAAATAATATTGTTTATGGATAAATATCCGCACATGGAAGTGTCTTTTGGGGGAGGAAGTTTTTTGGCAAAGACGGGCATAATCCGTCCTTACTGAAGTACGGATTCCGTGAATCCGTCTTCATATGACGTGAAAATATTTTGACACATCTGACGAAGAAGGATTCATAGAATTCGTCCATTGAGTCCTAATGTCCTACCCAATTCAGCATAATGTACCGCAAAAACAACAAATACACATCCTCATAGCGCCGCCGCAAAGAAAACGGATTGAAATAATATGTCATCCTTTTTCCTTTATTCCCAAATTTTAACATTCATTATTTATCTCCATCTCAGGTAATTTTCTTAGTTTCCATATCATGTAGCCAATCATATTTTTTTTTATTTATTTCAAAAGGAAAGAATTTCTTAAAAACACATATTAAAGGAAAAAGATACCAACAGTAAGCTCAGAGAATTTAAGTTATTTTTAAATTATATAATATTTCCTCACATTTATTACATTATTTTTTTAAAGACGTAATTGAGTCATGACAACTCTAAATTACATGTATAAGAGTTGTTTATCAGAATAGTGTTATTTATGGAGAAAGATTCGTTCATGGCAGTGTCATTTGGGAGAGGGACTGTTATGACAATGAATGACAGAATATGTCTCATTGAAGGACGGATTCCGTCCGTCTTCATCTGACGTGAATTTGTTTTTGACACATAAGATGAAGACGAATTCATAAAATTCATCCTTGAAGCCCTAATATGCTCCCCAATTCAGCAGAACGCACAATAGAAACAACAAACACACACAACCTTCTCTCGTCGACTCATCTCGGTAGTTCCGCTAGTGGTTTCCGCCCCTAAAGAAGACGAATTGCAACAATGCGTCCTCATTCTTCCTTAATTCCCAATTTTTAACATCCATTAATCTCCATCTCCATATCAAGTAATTTCTTTAACCTCCATCTCAATTTTTTATTTGATTATGTAATTTTTTAAATTCTTAATTTTGTAAATTTGTTTTTAATTATGTGTTTTATTTTTTATGCTTTATGTGTATTTTTATTATTATGTAATTTATGATTAGATGGAGAATGTGTCTATGGCACTGCGTTTGTCTATCTATCGTATTGATCATTGCTTTAGTACTCTTTCCTATAGTTAGCCAAAACATGTTGTCACAACGAATGAAATCTAGATGGTTATTAAGTCTCAATTTATTTGTACCGTCCCATATAGTGTTAGAATGATGATCACGTTGCCGATATAGGACATTTGTGTTTAGACAAACGCAGTGCAATAGACAATGTCCTTCTATGTTTTTTTATGCTTTACCGCATGGTTGTCTGATTCTAGCCATGAACAATGTCCTCCAGCATATTCTCCATCTCCTTCCTCTGGTCCTTTCCAGGATATCTCCAGAGCTTGAGCTTTATTCTTAGCCGGAAAAATAGCATTTAGGGAAATACGATCTTCCTCCCCGAATCAACTATATTTCTGGTGTGCCTCCACAAAGTTAGTCTCAAGCTTAGCCAGTTGGAGACTATAAGAGGCCGCCTCGGAAACCCAGAGTTCCTTCTCCCTTCGCAACCCATCTACCTCCGATGTAAGATCCTGAACTTTTTCAGGAGGCTCTGACCGGAGCAGAGTGGCATCATTAAAGGCACGTTCCTCCTATAAAACAAAAGAGGAGAATTCAACACGGGGACAACATTGACACGACCGATATAAACTATGGCAAAGAGAGCATACCTCGCGAACTCTCTGAAGAACAGTATAACTCAATAAATTGCGAGGAATCAGGCCATCACAGATACTTCAGCCCTCCTAGCCCTCAAAACAAATATTTTGGATATTCTCTTACCATTGGGGTACCCAAGCGCGACCCTTGAGAAGCGCTTTGCTTTGTCAAAGTACGGCGAGAAGAACCACTTGAACGTTTCCGCTTCTTCTGTCCGAGTTGCTCAGTTGGGAGGCTACCCCAAGGTTTCGCCTCTTCATGCGCTACCCCACCTCCTGGGTTTTAAAGACAAGATAAAGTAGCATCAGAAACAAACAAAAAAGTACACCTAGCACATACATACTAAAGAGTAGATCATACATGCAACCTCTCAGAAATCGTCGGTAACCCCGACTTTTCCACATTATTACTCTCAGAAATGGATGCTTCACGAATATGGAGCCCGGATACACGCTTTCCCCTAGTCTTTAGACTGGCAACATAGAATCAATAAGAGACGTCCCTGCAGAATACACGTTTTAGATACAGACTAAAGGTAGAGCGTAGCAGACAAAGATACAACTAACATGGAAAAAGGTAAGGAACTAACGTAGATTAGAGTAATTGAAAGACCGTCTATGCAAAAACACCCATAAAGCAGGGTCCTACGACTATCTAATAAGCATATCAAAGGAATAGAACTTCAATGGGAGGATGTGGGATAACAATGGACAAATTCCACTCCCAAGTAAAACCCTCTAGGGCAGTGCGGAAAAAGAAGACGGATTATTTCAATCCCTTCAAAGAGAAAGGACCACTGGAAATTAACTTATTCTTCTCTTATGTCCCCTTGTGCTTAAGTACAAACCAACCTATGTCTTGATTCACGCCCACGGGGGCATTAGTTTTCACTTTCACATATGGTGAAGGGCTACTTAACAAAAGCATGTAAATGTTTTTATATTGGTAGGTACTCCGAAGGTATGGCACAAAAGTATAAAGAAGGAAATTGATCTTGTCAAATTCGGACTCAATTGACTAAGATTTATGCTAAAGAAAGAACCTAATTTAAGAAAAAACTTGTGTGGGGGAATAGTCATCTCTCCCCGAAGTTGTTATACATAAACGGTACCACAGCTCGGCGGGGGTGCACATGCCTTTTGGTCTGGTTCAGGTAATATATACATGTACTGGTCCGGGATAGACATATCGTCCAACAATCTTTAGTTACATAAGAAGCAATGGGTGATGCTTGACATTATCTTAGAGGGGGGAAATTCTAAGGAATCCGAGCAGGATATTCTACTGGCGGTAAAGAACTGTCCTAGTGACCCATCCTATTTGTGTATATCCTAGCTGCGTCAACAAGAAATCATAAGTAAAAGCCTCTGAAGACAATAAAATGTCATCCCCATCTATTTCTATTGAAGGGACATGATGAGGTTTCTTACCTCAATGAATGAATTTTTTTGGTGTCATTACTTTAACGAAGTGAGAAACGCTTCACTGCCGAAAATGCTAAACATAGGTTTAGATCGTGACTAAGCTTCGAAACCGAATGACTTAAGGAGTTGCGCCTTTATGTTTCTGAGGGGCTAGAGGGGCTAATCAAGAATCAGGAACTTAAAAAAGAAACAAATAGGAAATAGGTGCTTGAATTACACACTTCACCGTAGAAAAAGAACAAGAAAATTAAAAAAAGTAAAGATTGATTATTTGCAAGGTAAAGTCGCTTACTTTTTAGGCTCACCTATTTATAAGGAAATGAAAATTATGTTCGACACAACTATTTCATTGTACATGTGGATGTTATGTATTGGCAGAAGACGGACGATGCATCTTTAAGAAGTTACAAGGGCACCCGTCCCACGAAGGAAACCTTCGAGTAACGGTTGATTAACAGATTTTCACGAGAATATAGATCAACTATGGGAACCTTTATCACTCCCTAACATATCTGGAAATAAGCCTGAACATTTACTCGGGCACTTTGTTATATATATTATATCCTCTGCATGTCCCAACCTGGACAAGTACATTGACATACTACACTTCTGAAGATCATAAACTTGGGAGACTCATTACCCGGTATTGTTATTCAACATGTTGAGAAAGTATTATTTAACTTTAGGCATCTTGACCCGAAGTTTGAGGGACTTATGGTGGGTTCTGGCCTAAGATCTACTATTGGGTCCCAGGTTGGACCCAACTCGGGTCGACCCTCTCCAATATTAATTGACATGTGCGAATTAGACATGTCCGTTTTATGTAAACTACTAGAAAGTTCAACACCTCATGTGTCTGCGTTTCCCTTAACCGTATCCGATCACAACACTTATCGTAAGTGCACTCCTAATAGGTAACTACTATACTCATGTGATTTATTTACTATAAACAATAGGTATATGATTTCTTTCCTTCTATACATTGAGCTCTCTTCTCTATGTCTCTTCCTCTCTAAAAATATAACTTTAGCATCAGGGAACATCCCCACCACCCTTTGACTGTTTCTGTTTTACAGGTTGCTCTCTTTCTTGTGGAGACCCGTTTGTTTATCTAGAGGGCGCATATCGGAGAATATGAATAGGTTTGTCTGGTATTCATAAGAAACCATTGCCAAGCAATAGCACTACAAGAAAACAGTTAAATAGCGTCCGTATTTAGCGACCGAAATATTCGATCATAAATTTAACGACTGAATAACGACCGTATAGACACGGAAAACATAACTGTCGTTTTTCAATCGCTATTGAGTCGGCCATTTATGTCCCGTTGAATAAATTGAATAGTCATCGTTTTGGTCATCCATAACGACGGAATATAACGACCGAATACCAATGGAATAACGACTGAATATAATGACCGAATACCGACGGAATAGTTAACGACGAAATATAACGACTGAATACCGACCGAAAACGTAACAAAACGACGTCGTTTCAGTGTTGGATTTTTTAAAATATATATATAAGCAAATAACGTCTGAAACCCTCGTCGCTACTCTCCTTCTCCTTTAGACGAACCCCGCGGCCACTCCACCATCACCTTATTTTTTTATTTTTTTTTAAATGCGAAGCTTTATTGATCATTGGCAGAGTGCCAAAAAATTACAAGTAAGGGTCTCTATCAGGATTGAGTAACAGTATATGTGTAGACTCTAAAATGCCCAAAAAATATATCAAAGAATGTGCCTAAGCTGCGGCATTCCAGTTTGATCCAGTTTGCACTGCCCCTGGACACGGAGTGGTAAAGCACTGAAATGTGTATATACTGTGCATGTATGTGTATCACAAGCTTCATTGGCAAGATTGTCCGCTACTTGGTTCGCTTCTCTATATACATGAATGATGTCGTTAGAGCGAATTAACTGTAAAATTGCCTGAAAAAGAGGATCAAGCTGCCATGTGTGCATTGATTTCCGTAAAACTGAGTCACGTAGCATCATGGAGTCCGTTTGAATTTGTACGTTGTGATAGCCTAGTGAATCAGCTAATTTGAGGCCGCAAATCAGAGCCTCCATCTCTGCTGCGTTATTCGTCACATGATCCCCCAAAAAACGATGATAAGCTGCTATGAAAGTTCCATCTGGTTGATGCAAAATCCCGCCCGAACCTGCTAAACCCGGATTCCCTCTTGAAGCCCCATCCGTGTTCAAAATTACACAGTCCTCCGGCAAAACAGCTAGCTTCCATCGTACCAAAATCACCATGTACGCACATTCCATTGCCGTACCCGAGTGCCACAGTATGTGTCATATAGTCCTGCAACCATCAGAATGGGCCAGGTATATACCTCATATTCCCTCAGCAAGCTGCGATCATCTGCCATTTTACCATAAAAAATAAACCGACATCTTGCTCTCCAAAGAATCCAACACAAACTAGAGAAGACAACAATATAAATCTTTCCCCACACACCTCGCCCTTTCCACCACAATAATTTTAACAAAGAAGTCAGTGAATCAAAATGCAAAGAGTTCCAAGCAATTCCAACACGACCACATACGTATTTCCACAATGTTTTCGCAGTTCCACAGTCAAGAAAAACATGCATAAAACTTTCCACACCATTTCCACAATGACAATGAGAAGCAAGAGAGACTCCCCATGATTGACGTACCTCATCTAGAGCAAGATATTTGTTAAACAATCGCCACAGGAAAATGCTCAAAGACAAAGGCAAGTGTGAAGACCAAATATATGTCCGCGAACCTTGTATTACTCCAGCTGGCTGCACCGTCTTCACGGCCGAAGTAATAGAAAATTTTCCAGAGGTTTCCATCTTCCAAATCCACCGATCCTGGCCATGTCCCTGGACTACCCGAGGGAGGTCGACACCATTGGCATAAGCGATGTGTTGTGCTTGTGGTGACCAGCCGAGAGGTCCCAAGAAATCAGCAATATAGGCAGTAGGTTCTAAGGAGCCAATACTATGCTTAAACCGGCCTGCCATAGTTATATCTTCATTCCAAAAAGAGCTTGAACCACCCCGGATTAACAAACCAATATGGGGTTCAGCTTGTTCCCTTGCAGTCAACAGACGTTTCCATCTCAAGGAGTCATTTCTCCTCGGTTCAACTAAAGTTGGATGCAGAAATCCCGTACAATATCTATCCACTAGAAAATCAGTCCAAATAGTTTTAGAAGTCCGAAATCTCCACCACATTTTGTATTCAAAGGCTGTTTGAAGCGATGTCAGAGAATATAAGCCAAGTCCATTTTGACCAACATCGCAACACAATCTACTCCACCTCATCCAATGTCTCTTATTATCATAAGTCGACTGTCCCCATAAGAAATTTGCATGGATACGTTCTATATCAACCAGTACGCGTTGTGGCGGGCTCGCAGTCGCCGGAATATAAAAAGTCATAGATAACAGTATATGGCGAATAAGAATCAGCCGCCCTCCAAACCCGAGCAATTTCCGCTGCCATCCTTCCACTCTAGACGCTATTTTTCAACCAGTGGGGCGAAATAAATCACTTTAGCTCTACCAGTATAGAGGGGACACCCGAGATAAGTAAATGGAAAAGTACCTTGCACAAAACCCGTTACATCTCGAATCATCTGCACTTGGAGGGGCTGCGTTTTGGTAAAGACATAAAAACTGCTTTTCTGGGAATTTATTCTTTGGCCTGAAAGTGACTCATAAAGATGAATGAACTCCAACAACTTTTGCAGACACCTTTTCCCCCCATTGATGAAGATCATCACATCATTCGCATACGCCAAATGAGACACTACCTTTGTAGAATGAGAGGTTACAAAAGGCTCCAACACACGGGTGCCCATGAGGTGGTTCAGACCTCTCGAAAAAGCCTCCGCTGCCAGTATGAATAATAAAGGGGATAGGGGATCGCCTTGCTTTACCCCTTTGCCTGATCGGAAAAAACCATTTGGCGAGCCATTTATTAGTACCGAAAACCAATTGTGTTCAAGAAGGTTACGTACCAAATGCACAAAGTGTTCACTGAAGCCGAATTGTCTCAGTACTGCAACAATATAAGAGTGTGACATACGGTCAAAAGCCTTTATCATGTCCAGTTTGATTACAATGTTTCCACCCCGAGTTTTCTTATTGAGGGATGCCATCATTTCCGTTGCCAATAATATGTTGTCACTGATAACCCGCCCATGAACAAAACCCGATTGGTTCTCACTTATCAAAGATCCAAGTATCCGAGATAATCGATTTGCCATGACCTTAGAGAGAATCTTGCTCGAAAATGTGCATAACGCTATAGGTCTAAACTCGCCAAAGTGTAAGGGGGCTTCCACCTTAGGAATGAGCACCAGAAAGGAGCTGGTCATGGATTTCGGTAAAGGGAGGCCTGCCCAGTAGTCTTGAACCGCCCCCAATACATCATCCCCAACAATAGCCCAACAAGATTGGAAAAAACAGCCCGTGTACCCATCTGGTCCAGCTGCGCTCATAGGACTCAATCCAAAAACCGCTTCCTTTACCTCTTGTTTTGTGGGAAGTTGATCCAGGAGGTGATTATCGTCCTTATTTACAAGTTTTGGAATATATTGTTGTAGGAAAACTGCAGGATCCGGAGTATCATCTCGGCTTAGCAAATCTTCAAAATAATGGGCACCAGCCGAGCCTATTGCTGCAGGATCAGTCAACACAGCCCCATGTGGAGTCTCAATTTGGACAATGTTCATGCGCCGCTGCTTATTCCTGCAAAAAGAATGAAAATAATTGGTATTAGCCTCCCCCTCCTTAATCCACTTAAGTCGGGATTTTTGCCTCCAGAATATTCCCTCCCTCTCAAGTGCATTTTTGTATTCATTCTTCGCCACACATAATTCCACCAATTTCCCAAGGCTTGGATCCCTATCATATACATGTTGTAGTGTACTGTGTATGTTTGCGTGGATATTGCCAAAGACATCTCTATTCCATATACTCAACGCCACTTTCAATTTTTTTAATTTTTCCTGCAATTTATACATTCCTGAATTGACCACATCCTCCGTCCAACATTCACGCACCACCTATATAAAGGTTTTATGCTTTACCCACATGTTTTGAAAACGAAAAGCTGAGCCTTGCCTATCTACTACCAGTCGATAAACCACAAGTAGAGGACAGTGGTCCGATACTAACCGAGGTAAATGGTCCACTTGAGTAAGTTGAAACATAGTATTCCAAGCTGTATTTACCAATACTCTATCAAGACGACGATGCAAAGGACGCACCCCAGCCCTACTCCAAGTATACGGACTGCCAGAACTGGGTACTTCCAACAGACCACAATCATTAATGACATCTGCAAAGTCACTGATCGGGAGCATGGCAGGGACAGATCCATGACTCTCCGAAAGCCGTAAAACAACATTAAAGTCACCGCCAACCAGCCATGGCTGATTGTGTTGCAAATGAAAATCTCTTAACTCCTCCCACAATTCCCTTCGCTGCACATAAGAGCATTTAGCATAGATAAACGAGCAAAAAATCTGAATTCCGGAAAAAGAGTTCACTCGGACATGTATAATCTGTTCCTTATCCCCTACCACCTCCATATCCAGACTACCATCCTGAATGTACCCAAATTTTACTCAGTAAAATTACCAAAACAATGATCAAATCCCAATCTTTGAGCATACAGTTGCAAACTGTCCAAGTCTACCATAGGTTCCAATAGAATCAACAAATTTAAGTGTTTTTCATTTCGTAATTGCCGAATGCGAGAAATAGTACTAGCATTTGCAATTCCCCTAATATTCCATATCATCCAATTCATTAATAAAACAAATGATGGTGAAGTATTTGTAGTCATGATGACTATTGAGTAAAGGATTTGTTACCCTTTTCGGCTAACCTGGGTGACTGGCGTCTAACCGGGAGTACTTGTGGAGGGTTGTCAACCTCTAAACTAAGGACCGGAAGATTCACTGAAATGGTGCCAAAGGCCTCGTCTGTGTCCCCTGTAGCTGGTACTAACATGTTGCTCCCTTCCACATCAGTCACTGCATCATGAGGGCTTTCCACATCAGCATTCGGCTCTTCCCCTGCTAAACTCGAAACAGAAGGTTGTTCTGTTCCAACAGTGTCCGGGCTGTCACAGGGGCGTGTATCCTGAGCCGCCTCTGTACCTGTTACCACCATTTGCCCATCAACCGCTGCTAATTGCTGTGCAAAATCCTTGAGGGAATCAACCACCACATCCCGCGATTGAATTGGTCGAGACACTTTTCCTTCAGAAGCTATCTTTCTTGACGGAATCACAAGCAAATCACAATACCCAATATTAATGTCATCTGTACTTTTCCCTTTATTTTTCAATTGCAGAGGAACCGCCACTTCTGGGGTTACAGACGTTTTCGGACTAGACGGTACAGCTTCTAAAATTGGTTCTGACGTGCTTGAAGGCTCAATTGCTGTTAAAGGGGTGTTTGAAGGCGCAATTGCCACAATATCTGATGTTGGTAACTGCGCAATTTCCGTGATTGGTGGAGCTTCCAAAGAAAGCGGCGCCACCACTGGCACAGCTCGCACCTGCTGTGCGATGGCCTGGGTTTCTACCAGAGGCGGAGCGGACTTTGATGGGCCTGCTCTCGTCGCTGGGCGTGGTGTCCATGTCGCCTGACCCGGTTTCGTTACAACCCGCCCCGATTTTAGAGTTTTCTCCACCGTTGTTACCATCGGTCTCTTCTCCGTCCTATTTTTTCCTTTGTCCACCGCTCGGGATTCCAACTTGGAATGATCTGACCCGGTCAAACAAGTTCCCGTGGCATGACCAATTCGCATGCATTTTGTACAGTAACCAGGCAGATCATCATATGTGATCGTCTGCCAAAAACCTTTTCCAGATTTCACATGGGTGATTCTAATTCTATTGGGCAAATCGGATAAAAGATCCAATTCCACACAAACCTTCGCAACACTCGGTCTACTAGCATTGGCTGTGGTAGCATCCAAAGTTAATGTTTGGTCTACTGCTTTCGCCAAAGAGAAGAGCGTCGATTTGTTGTATAAATTTATTGGCAATCCTTCGAAACCTATCCAAACCGGAACAATTGAAGGTTCTTCATGTATGTTGAAATCGTATGTCCATTTAAAAACCCTCACGTTCAATCCACAGAAAACCCAGCAACCTTGCCTCCATAATCGACAGTAGTCTTCCTCTAAATCCAAACGGATCAGCACATGTCTGTGATCCATCCATCCTATCCAAAAATTCCCCTTAAATTCGACTTTGTGAAAAGCCCTCCTCAACGATTCCATATTGGGGCAATATTTTTGGAATTTCCCTACCAAAGCAAATCTACATGGAGATATGAGCGTATCATGTTCATCAGCGGAGATGGTCAAATTAGGTTCCCCCTTAAAAGAATCCAGGGGAGTGATTGGAAGCTTGATCTCGGGTGTCACCGGCCGAGAAAACAAATCAGCAAAGGACTTCTTCAGCCAAGGGGAGCCGGCGGCTCCAGTAGCCGGCTGGCCAGTATCGGCCATGGCGGCCGCTGCCTATGAGAGAGATGGTGATGCTATAGGACTCTTATTGTAGAGAGAGTTTTAGGAGCCAACTCCACCATCACCTTCCTTCCCCCTCCACTCCCCATTTAAAATCTTCTGAAACCCACCAAAATTCTCTTTCCTCTCTTCTTCTTCTCCGTTCCTCTCTTATTCTCTTCTCATTCTTTGTCCTTGCCGCAACAACGCCGCCGCTGCCCTTAGTCTTCTTCGGCGACAAGGTAAGCATTTTAACTTTCCTTTTTCCTTTTTATTTTCTGTTTTATTTATTTTTCTGTTTTGTATCTCTACTATCATTATTCTTATGATTTGTTTCCTTCTCAGATTTTCCCTCCTGCCACCACTGCTGGTCCGCCGCCAAGACGCAGCTGACCACCGCCGTTCAGTCACTGCTGACCACCACCGATCGAGGTAATTTCTTTTTCTTCTATTTACTTACTAATTTATTATTATTATTATTGTTATCCCACCATTCTACCATTCTTCCACCATGGACTTAAAAGCATTAACATGAATATAAAGAATGTAAGCAAAGATAGACCATCAACTATCAAGGTGGGTTGTTTTTACTGAAAATTCTAAAGTTGTAATCTTGTGATGAATTTGAATCCAAATCATTGGTGATTAGGGAAAAAAATTCAGTTAATCGTGTACTTAACTCAAAGAGGATATAAAAATTGATTTTACTCTACAAATTGGGAGTGTTTGAGTTTATGTTTAGTGTTATAGTTCTATTATTGATGCTTTATTTTGGCTGTCTTAATTTTTATATGAATTTTCTTAATGCTCTCTTTTCTGATGTTGTTTATTAACTTAGAGTTACACAATTTATTTGTTGTCACAACCTAGCAAGTTTGAATAATGCCTTGTGCTTTGTGGTCTTTGGTGCTGACACTCTGGCTCTCTTCTTTGAATGTTTTCTGGGTGGTTCATGCTAAAATACGTATGGCTTTACTTCAGATTACATAGTTCATGAATTGCATTGATGTGTTGACTTATCCTTCTTCTAGAATTGTGGCTCTAAGGAATTGTAAAAGATCAGTTTTCGTCGGAGAAAGAAGAGTTACTGCCTTGTATGCCATCTATGAGTTGTGCTTATGTGATCTTTTTTTCTTCTTTCAATGCTTATATGGCTAATTTATGGTTAGGTGGTGGCTAAAAGGACAAAGGAATTGTTAATAATAATAAGAATTGTTATTTTACTTATTTTTTATTTATTTTTTCGGAAATTAATAATAGCTTGAATGTATATTTTTTTGTCTAAATGTTGCCATCCATTTGCTATTTCACCTTTATCATAATATAATCCTCCAAAAGGGTGGCTGCTGTTTGACCAACAAGAAGGAAAATTATATAAAGCTTGTAATTTTCAATAAATTAAATGAGAGTGATATAGCAAGTCGAGTAAAATGGTGTTTCGTTGAAATAAGAATCGTTAAAACTCAATTGTCCTTTATTGCTACTTCTTAATCCGCTTAATCTGTTTTTCAGATATGCCTCCAAAGAACCGTCTTTGATTACGTTCAATCACTCACCAGCATCTTCTGCGCCCTTACCTCCCAGCCAGGTCCATCAGCAGACTCGTTTTCTACTCCATCATCTGCCTCCGAGCGAGGTATGACACCTCCGTCACAATCAGATGAAGCACATGCATCTCGGGATGCGTCTGCGCCAGTACCGGCGATTGAGTCTACCCCGGTAGCCAGATCAGTGACTCACCAGTCTACTGTCCCAAGACGGCGATTGATACCAGTACTGGTGGAGTTGCGGCTACAGTTGAGTCTACCCTTGGCACGTAAGTAAATTTATTAATTATTTCCTTTAAGTTAATTATACTTCTTGTACTCATTATAGTAACTAATTAAAAAATTTCTTCGCTATTATAGATTTAGATTGGCATCCAACTGTTCTGCCGCCATTACTTCAATATTTCAAGATCGTTTCAATAGGGCATACAACACCATAAAGGATGTTCCCCAGGAAGAAGAAAAATTGTGGTGGGAAGAGTTCACAGTAAGTAAATTAGCAAATAAGTTTTAATTAGAAGTCTTCGAATTTAAGTATCTAAAATTATTTCAAAATACAGAAAAGGTATTGTTGGGCTCCTGAGCATGAGGCGGGCGTCAAGTCAAGTTGGCGTATCTTTCTTACAAGGAGACTCAGCGACATTATGAGCGACGCAGGGCAAAAAAAAAAAGAGGCCCCCATGGGTTTATGAGACCGATTGGGCACGACTTGAAGATTACTGGCGGACTCCGGAATTTAAAGCCACGTCTTTACAGGCGTCAAAAAATCGGAAAGAAGGGAGGGTGGCAAAGGCCCGATGAAGCACACAGGCGGTTCGCTCAGCCACATTGAGCACCACATGAGACTGGTACTTAATTATATTATTTTACACATTCATATATGTTATTTGTTTTATGTGCGTATTTGAAAGTTTTAATGTTTTTTGTTAACAGGAATAGGAGGCCGGACATGCAGTCCCATTTCCGGCCACTTTAGATCATCTTCATCAACACCATATCGGCCCAAACAAAGGCAAATGGGTTGATGAAGATTCTAGAGAGTTGTCTGTAAGTATTTCATTACTTTTTTCCCTTTTTTGATATTAGTTCTTTACTATGATAACCTGACATTTTATTTGACAGGAGGTGTTCCATGCGGTTTATGACGTCGCCGCTGACCAAGCAACTCAAGCTGGCCTGCCTCCTCCTGTTTGAGCTTTCTGCTGGGGCTGCGGGCGGGCTAAGAAAGGGACGTGTTCAAGGACTTGGTTCGTTCACTGATATGGTAAAGACAATAAAGCGAGGTAGCCAGGCAGTCTGACATTCATGTATGGAACAAATGCGGAACGAAATGGAAGCTAAATGGAAGAAAGAGATGGAAACTCAATTGGCCGAGCAAAAGATTGATGTTTGTTTCAACGGTTGTATGTTGTACTAGAAAGATGATGTTGAGAGTAGAGAATGCAAGTTTTGTGGCCATGCTAAGTACATTAAGAAAAAGAAATCAAAAAATACACGACATAAAGAGATTGCTTGCAGAAAGATGTATTATTTTCCAACTACTCCGAGATTACAAAGATTGTATGCATCAGAGAAAACCGCAAGACACATGATATGTCACTCAGATAGTGAGAGGGAAGAGGGAATAATGAATCACCCACTGGATGGAGAGCTTGGCAACATTTTGATAGAACACACACCGATTTCGCAGCGGAACCTCGGAATGTAAGGCTTGGGTTATGTACAAATGGTTTTCCACTTTTCGGCAAGACAGGGAAGCGATATTCTTCTTGGCCAGTTCTTCTATCACCTTATAATCTCCCCCATTGGATGTGTATGAAGAACAATGTAATCTTCTTAACTATTATTGTACCTGGACCCCAAAATCCATCGATGATTGATGTGTACTTGCAGCCTCTCATCGATGAATTGAATTAGCTATGGGGTGATGGTGCGGAAACTTATGACATCCGCAAAAAGCAAAATTTTAAACTGAGGGCTTCATTACTTTGGACAATTAGTGATTTCCAAGCATATGGAATGTTGAGTGGATAGAGTACAGCTGGCATTCGCGCTTGTCCATGTTGTATGGAGGAAACACAAGCGTTCCATTTGCATGCTAGCGGGAAACAATCGTGGTTCGATTGCCACAGATTCTTCTTGTCACCTAATCATTCTTTTAGAAGAGATGCAAAGGGATGAAATATGGTTTAGAGTTAGAGAATCCAAAAATTACCGATACATCTGAAGAGATTGGTAAAGAAAAAGGCAGGGGTCGCTATCACAGTTGGGCCAAACGTAGTATATTTTGGGACTTACCTTATTGGCGGACACTTCTGATAAGACACAACATTAATGTCATGCATAATGAAAAAAATGTGTTTGATAACGTCTTTAACACCGTGTTGGACGTAAAGGGTAAAACTAAGGACAATGTTAAGGCTAGAGCGGATGTTGAAAGGTATTGCAGTGGGACGGAATTGAATATTAAACACGATGGCCGAGGTAAATCAACAAAACCGAAGGCATGTTTCACTCTTACCAAGGCACAAAAAGAGATGGTTTTGCAGTGGGTTAAAGAATTAGGGCTCCCAGATGGATATGCATCGAATTTGGCGCGATGCGTTGATATGAAAGAGTTGAAAATGTCTGGAATGAAGAGTCACGATTCTCATGTATTCATGGAGAGACTTATCCCTATAGCACTTAGAGAAGTACTACCAGTAAGTGTTTGTGGAACCTTGGCAGAACTTAGTCTTTTCTATAGAGATTTGTGTTCCCCAAAGTTGAGTGTGGCGCATATGTAAGAATTGGTGGACACTATTTTTATTTTATCGTGCAAGTTAGAGAGAGTATTTCCTCCGGGTTTTTTTGATGTGATGGAACACTTGTCGGTTCACCTTCCGTACGAAGCCAAGGTTGGTGGTCCGGTACGGTTTAGGGGGATGTACCTGTTCGAGTGGTAACAACCAACGTGTTTATGATCTTAACTTCATTTTTATTTTTCATGTACGTATTTACAATGTGATTAACTACTTATTCTTTAATTGGATACCTGCACCATCTAAAAAAAAGATAAAAAATAAGGCCAGAGTTGAGGGTTCAATTTGCAATGCATACTTGGTCGAAGAAGCCGCTACATTCTTTCGCTATTATTTCGAACCCCACGTGAAAACGAAAGTTACAACCATTGGGCGAAATGATGGTGAAGACGAGACAAGTGGACCAGATGTATTATCAATTTGCAACTTACCGGGAAGATCATTTGGAAAAAAAGAAAATATTTTATTATCGGATAAAGATTATATAACAGCCATGAATTATATCTTGATGAATTGTGAAGAGGTCGAACCATATTTTCAGTAAGTAAACTCATCTATTGCTTCATTTTTGTTATATAATTAAAAGTAGCCAAATAATAATATTGTCATTTAATTTGTAACTCAGGAAATTTGTCAGTGAAGTACATGATGAAACTCTGCAGATGACGGAGGAAGATCTTCAAAGCCGGGTTTATAATGATTTTTCCAATTGGTTTAGAACTCATGTAAGTTGGTATTGTGTAGAAATGAACTTGCCTTAAATATGCTTAAACTAATTTAACTTTTGTTGTTCTCAACAGATACATCCTGAAAGGTTGTTGAAAAATCTGTCATGGGGCCCGCCAAGGAGAGCGATGTCATACACCGGTTACTTTGTTAATGGTTATAGATTTCATACAAAAGCCCAAAACGATGGAAAAGGAACGACAAACAGCGGGGTATGGGTTAAAGGAGATTATTACGGAGAGTTGAAGCAAGTCATTGATGTTGAACTTGCAGGAGTACCTGACCAAAAAATAATTCTTTTCAAATGCGACTGGTTTGAGGGTGCATCCTCAATATAAACTTGTAGAAATCCATAGGAAAAGAATGTATCAGGGTTACGATCCATTTGTATTTGCTTCCCAATGTCAACAAGTCTACTACACACCTTATACGGGTAGTAAGACAACATCTAGGGCTGATTGGTTGGCTGTTTGTCATTCCAAACCACGTCTATTTGACGTTCCTGGTGTTCCGGTACCGTATCAGGAGGAAGTACGCGAGGAGGAGACCAGTCGCATTGATCCAGCTGTTACTGAAGTTGGTCAACTTGCACACCCATCAGGGGAAATTGAAGTTGTACTTGTGGCCGGTACGACCCGGGATGCTGAAGATGATGATGATGAAATTATGTCGGGTGATGACAATTCTGAAGAAAATGATGAATTTATGTCTGAGGATGATTTAGAATGATTAATCTCTTTCTCGCTTCTTGGAATTCCACATATAGTAATATTTGTTGGTTTATTTTTAGTACTTTATTACCATAAATTAATTGTCGTATTGTATACCTTTTTAACATAATTCAAAGTGGTAATTTTGTTTCCATAAGGTAATTTGATTCTTCAATTTTCAGATTGCTACTCATAAGTTTATGAGAAGTATAAACTTTGATTGTATGTGTGCACACTTTGATTGTGAATTTTGATAATTGAAAGTGTGCACTTTGATTGTGAGTGTTGTAATGTAATGAGAAGTGCACACTTTGATTGTGAGTGTTGTAATGTAAATGATAAATGTAAACTTGTGTTTTTTAGTAAGATAATTGGTTATGTAATGTTATTTTTGGGTTTATTGTTTTTCTTTAGTAAGATAATTGGTTATGTATGTTATTTTTGGTTTATTGATTATTTTTGCTATTTGGGATCATATTACTTATGTCTCTGGTTCGAATTCTGTTTCTGGTTTGATTTTTGTGCTGATGTTTTAATAGGGATTTAATTAAATTTCAAATTTATTTTTTTTAAATTAAAAACAGTTTTGCGACGGAATATTCGGTCGGTATTAAGTCGGTATATAGAGACCGAATATTCGGTCGCTATATATTCCGTCGGTATATCGCGCCCGACTTTACGGTCACTATATATGTTGTCGGTATTCGGTCGCACATAATCAAAAGTCAATGCAAAAAATGTTGACTATTAGGTCGGTATTCCGTGGGTTTATGGCGACCGCTTGTTCGGTCGCTAAATATACCATTGGTATTCGGTCGTTAATAAGTCAAAATTCAAAGTAAAAAATGTTGACCATTAGGTAGGTATTTCGTCGGTCTATAGCGACCGAATAGTCGGTCCCTATATATTAGGTCGGTATTTTGCTCAGCGACGAAAATACACGACCACGTCATTCGGTCGGTAATCGGTCGCTAAATGAAGTTTAGCGACGAAAATGTCCGTCCTTGTTACACAGTTTTCTTGTAGTGTAGGGTGTTCAAGAAAAACCAAAATAAACCAATCCAAACCGAATAATACAAATGCAAACCGATTTTCCGGTTTGAACGGTGCGTTGGACCGGTTACGGTTTGGAATAAATTAAACTGAACTTTCGGTTTGGCTTAAAAAAATTATAATCCAACCTTAGCCAACCCAAACATATATCAATCTAAGTCAATACCCATCACATGGATAGAGTCTTCGATCCAGCGTCCTCCAGTTTTCTGCCCCGATTTATGCCTAACATATATAATATAATTAACAAGTTATACAATATAATCCATATACATAAACAGTTTATGCGATATTAATCAGATTAACGACAGAAGCATACAATCGCAGTTTATGCATAATTAATCGAATTAATGACAGATCGCACGCAATAGTAGTATATGCAATATTAATTGAATTTATAGCAGAACGAATCATGTAAATAAATATATTAATCAGGTCAACAATTATCACATATATATATCAGAATCACATAAACAATTTTTTCTGTTTCACACATACACACACCAAATCGAGATTGATACGTGTTATGATGTGACTAACATTATCGAATTCGAATACTATGAACAAAGCTCTGATACCACTGAAGGGATTCATGGGAAGAAACTCGTTCTAAACACCCATGAATCCTCACCGGAAGGATCCACTCATTCTATAGGAATCGAAAAACACACGAAAAAACTTACGATTATTCGTTAATGGTTTCTGATTTCGGGTGCTGTGCTGCGACCACCAAAAGCCTTCCCTTGCGGAATTTCTCTCTTCCGATATCCACGCGACGAAAAGAGCAGAGAGTGCTAGCTCTTCGTTTTTCTGAGTTTTGGAAATCTAGAGAGAAGAGATGGCAGAAATCTTAATTTCAGTAATAGGTTTTGCGGCTCACCTCAAATCTTACTAGGGTTTCGGTCAGAGAGATTATAAAGGCGTGAGAGTTTCTTCTGAAAACCAACTCCCACAGAATTGCCAATCTCTTATGGTAGTGGGAGTTTTTATCGCATAACTCCACGTAGCCCTAGCAAAAGCCAAATACCGAAAATGCTCATTGTTAATCTCTAATTCGAATAACAACAAGTTATTATTCTCAGAAAAATAAATGTCAGATACAATGACCCTAGACACATTCTAGATTCATTGAATTTGGACATAAAGCTCGTTAACTCATATATGCGTGTGACCTTGTATGTTCATGTCACAATGGCAATGAGGACATATTTAGTAGTAGTATGTGCTCATAAATCACAAGAGGTCCCTAGCAGGACATCGTGACTACCCAGAATGAATGGATGATCGGTGGAATCTCAATCCACTATTTAATCCCTTTGTCTCGCGATATCCAAATTAAGTATAAGACATGGTAGTGGTCACCCTTATAAAGTTTAATTATATTTCTGTTTGATCTCCAGGTAGACTGTTCCAATAAATAGTATTTAATAACCACTTTATTAAATACATTTGAGCACAGCATGCATTTAAACTGTCCTCCCTATAGATGGGCCCACGAATATCTCTCTCAAATAAGAGAGGGACAAATCCCTTACAATGCCTCTCACATTCAAGCCATGATAGGATACTACATCCGATCATCAGTCATATTAATTATTCGATTAAAAGTAACTTTCGGCCGAGTCAAAAAGTAACTCCATTCATGCTGGAAACGATGAAGACATAAGATCTAAGGATCCCAAATAGTATTGGTGAAGTAATACTTATGACTAAAAGAACCATGAAGTATTACTTCTCTTTCGGATCACGTCCGATATAATATATCCCAATATATTGTATCTATGATATGATTTTATCCATTACACATGATCAGTAAAACATGATCATCAATCAAACATCATACTAGTTTTATTTCATTGTATAGAACATTACATAAAACTAGGGACAATCATAATAGCAATTGTATAAGCTAATGAGTTTTACTATCAAATCACATATTTGATGTTCAAAAGAAAAATTAACTATTCAAAAGACATGCTCAAAATATGTAAAACGTACAACATATGCTAATGGTCTTAGGGCACTAATAACAAAATCTTAAGGCAACTTAGATGACTTGTGTTTTTTATTCAACACATAGGCACACAAGTGCCCTCTATGCAAAGCTTGTAATATCATACATCATAAGGCATATGACCAAAGCCAAGCAATATATAAGCCAATGAATCATGTGTTAGTTTTGCTACTCTTAATAAAATAAGTTTATGTAGACATGTAAGCAAGATATAGCAATTCATGAACTATAAAGTAAAGAGGTAAGGGATAGAGAAAACTAACACAAAATTTATAGTGGTACGCTCACAAAGATCTACATTCACTACCTTAGGACACACCTAAGGATTTTGACAACATCCACTAATGGATTTCCCTTCACAACAAATGTAGGGTGGGATCAACCTTTTACAATTTCCTCACAACGAGGACTTTTGCTTCACTAAGAAGACTCCCTCACAAAGAGGACCTTTGCTTCACTAAGCTGACAAAGAGCCAATCTCACACATGTGATACCTTACAAAGAGGACACAAACACTCACAAAAAGTGAAACTCACAAAGAGTTTTTTCCTACCTCACTAAGAACTAGTTTCTCACAAATAGAAAAGGAAACTAGTCTCTTTCAAATGAGACTTTACAATATAGCTCACTTACAAAAATCCTTCAATGGATTTGATATGCAAATTTAAGCTCTAATCACTTTTGAGAATAGAAGAGATATGATATGTTTTATCTCAACTCAAAATGATGTATTTTTAAAAGAATGATTTGAAGATTAAACCTCTGGAAATGTTTGATTGCGCAGGTTTATGAAGTGTATAGCATATGCCCTCTTATGGCTTAGTTAGTTATGAAAATTCAACATTAGAAGCTTTATATAGGGCCAAAATACACAAAACAATCGAGTCACAAGGGCTATATTTTTTGCCTTGCATGACATGCTTTGGTCGACTGGACCATAGGGTAGAACAACTTTCTTAAATAAACAAAATATTACCAATAACAACATATTGTGTAGAAAGAAGAATAAGAGGACTAAGCACATTTACATCATTCTTCTCCACCATAAATCTACTCTCTCGAACCAAGCTTCATCATTATTAGCAAAATCAATAAAAATTAAAAATTAAAGTCTCCGAAATCTCCCAACAATTGTTGAATCAGTTGTTTACCCTCGTAAAGTTGTTCTTGTTTGCTATTTTATTATTTTCTATTTTATTTTCGGATAAGTGAATCTTTATGATTTCTTGGTCAAATATCATAATGTGCTGAGGGTTAAAATGTAATTTTCATAGGTCTACTAATAGTTATTTATAATTTAATAGTTGGCTAACGATCTTTGGAAGTAAAATGCAAATTTTGTGATATTCGGGGCGTAAAGTGCACAACCTCGTGACTTCATGGGGATTTGTTTTTGTAATAAAACCATTTGAATTTGAGGATATATTAACAAGTGCTTGTTCTTTGTTTCTTTATTTTTTAATGTCTTTTACATTATAAAAAATTAATTCTAAATATTCTTGAGAATTTAGCTACTACCTCAAACTTTGTTGCAAATCTTACTAGCAAAATATTTATTCTTTGAAAAGGAAATTCTTAAGCATGAAAACACGTGGGAAGAGCCGGAAAGAAAATTATAGGTTTTTTTTTCTTCTTGAAAATGGAAAGAAAATTATAGATTACTATACTAGGAATAAATACTTTGGTAGTAACAACATAAAGAATTACACAAAGAAAAAGAAAAAGGAATGCTAGAATATGAGAATAACTTAAAGATAAAGTATTTTATAGTAGAACTTACAGACCCTATCTATATTCACAGTAATCAAGTCAATATAAATTAATCACAGAATTCAATTTTTTCATCAGACACAAGAATGTCTAAGGCTTCAAGTAAGTTTATATCATCAATTATTAAATACTTTGGTGTCCTTCAATTATTGTTTCTATTATTTTAGTCTTTCACTATCAAAAATTGTGTCTGTGCATCTTCAATTTGTACACTATTTAAAATGTTTCAATTATTTGCTGGAGACCAACGTAGAATGGGTTGTATGCACAAATTGTTTATAGTGTACGACTAATATAATATAATCGAAACAATAGTTTTACAACAACGTCCCAACCCGACGCCATTAACCGGTTAGGATAAATTTTTTTTGCTAATATCTCTTTTGTTTTGCGATTTCTAAGCTAATCATTTCTTTTTCTTGTGGTTTTTTGGTTTACCGCTAATCATTTATTTTTCTTGTGGTTCTTTGGTTTACCGAAAACAATCGTAGAAAGGGTAACGAGGATGTTTTGAAAACAACTAGTAGTTGTGGGTCTAAAATTATAGAAAATATAGTTTTGGTACAACGTTCATTAATAGATTTAGGACCAATTTTGTAAACTACTCAAAAATTAAAAGTGCTATATTGGAGAGGGCATCAATTTGCATATCTTAAACACCAGTTTTTTTTTTTCTTTTTTCCAAACCATTTGATAAAGAAAATATCGAGTTGTTCTGATATAAGGAAAATTCTTAGAAATATCTGGTACACGATCCTAATTGTAAGCCGGATTCACCATAAACAGCCACCTTTCGGATTTCCATTATTTTCTACTACAGCTACCGGGAAATTTGTTTCTCCTTTATCCCTTCTTTAAAAAAAAAGAGTTGTTTACTATTTGGTTCAAACAAAATATCGAATTAAACCAAAGAGAAGTTTACTATATGGTTTAGTTTATCCGGTATTTTGGTTTATTTGTTCGATTTTGAAAAGTCAAAAATAATTCGGTTTAGTATTCGAGTTTCAATTTTTTTAAAACCGAATTTTGAAATACCGAATAGACCAATTTATTTATTATGTATTAAAAAAATTATATTATACTTAAAAGTATTATTAATAACATGTTGTGTAATCTCCTAGATGTCTCGTATGCTTTGAGTATAACGAGCAGATACAAGACTACATACGATGAACGTCACTGGATAGCCGTCAACATCCTTAAGTACTTGGGACACGTTCTTAATCTATGGTGGGGAAGATGAGCTCATTGTAAGTGGTTATACTGATGCTAGATTCCAGACCGATAGGGACGACTTTAGATCGCAATCATGATATGTGTCTTGCCTAAAACTACAACCAAAGACGAGTATATAGCTAAATTAGATGCTGCTTAAGAGATTTGGATCCGAAAGTTCATTTGATGAACTTGGTGTGGTATACCTAGCAATTCGAATGCCGAATGCGGTTGATCTCCATTGTGAATAAAGCCATTTATCAAAGGAACCACGGTCTCACCAAAAACCAAGGTTTTGAAACCCGGACCGGGTATCGACCCGGAAAAGTTAGTGGGTCACGGGTCACTGGTCGGACCGTCATCGACCCGGTGACGTCATAAATATTAAAAAATATATAATACATACTTATTAATAAAAAAATAAAGCTAATGTAAGTATATATAGTAGAATTTAAGGACTAATGTAATAATTTTTTTTATACACTTCTAGACAAAATAAATAGTTTAGGATTTGTTTGAAATATAATTGTTTTATAGAAATTTATGTGCTAATATTTTAATTGCACTTTAGTCCTAAGTATATATAGTCTCATACTAGCACTCTAACCCTAAAATTTATTTTCTCTTTCACCTTACTTTAACATCATCATCCTTCACCAAAATTTTATTATCATCATCCTTGATACATTTTACCATACCAATGTCTCTTGTCCTTTTCTCTCTTATCGTAATCGGGGATGTAATTGTAATTCACGTAAATGAGTAATTTAATTAGATGGGGAATTGGAATTGAGATTAATTAATAATTTTATTTGTATTAGGAAGGTTAACATAATATAAATAAAATATATAGAATCACATTAAATATAAAAGGAATAAAATAGATAAGGAATAAAATAGAAAATAGAAAATAAAAAATAAAGTAAAAGGAAGGAATAGTAACAGTTTCGTGGGAGGGAAAAAAAAAGAGAAACAAAAAATAAAAAGGAAATAGAAAAGACAAGGACCAATCACATCACTTTCACAAAAGAAGAAAAAGGTAATGGCTGTGACCCGGACGGTTTCCAAAAAACCGTTCCGGTTTCTGGGTCGAACGGTCGGACCGGCCGGGTCCAACGGGTCAGTAAAATTAGAGCGGTTTTTGACGTGTACGGGTTTTGGCACCTAACCGGACCGCTCAGAGGTCCGGTCGACGGTCAGACAAGTCCGGTTCGGGTTTCAAAACCATGCCAAAAACTCCAAACATAGACTGCGGCGATATCACCTGGTCCGTGAGATCGTTGATAGAGGAGATGTGAAGATTTGCAAGGTTCACACGGACGATAACATCGCCGACCCACTGACGAACCCGTTGACACAGCACCAGCATGATCACCATACTTGTAGCATGGGTATTAGATACCAAGAGAACTGGTCTTTGAGATAGTTCTTATGTACCGTATACACTAAAAGGCAAGGCTATTGTCTTTTGTGTAAGTGGAAGATTGTTGTATTTCTTTTTCATGTGATGAAATTTGAAGGCATGAATTCCATGATTATTGTTTTGAATACATATGTGTTTTTTGTATTAAAACATATAATAATGTCCTTAGATGGTTATGTAATCGTTACATTGAACATATAATAACGTCCTTGAAGGCATGAATTGCTCTCTACTCTCTCTTAGCCGAAAATCATAGAAGCAAAAATCAGATTTTTTTTTTCTTCATATTTACACACTCTCAAGAACATTCAAGAGAATAAAATTCGATTTCTTGTCTATTTGATTTCGGTTTTCCTAAGTAACATAATACTTTGTGGATTCCGGGAAAAATTCTTTTCCACCTTCATAGTTCTTGGACTAGCATCTGAGACTTGGAGTGCCAAGCTCAAATGTTGGTCTGTGGATACCAATAGAAACAAGAGTCAGTTGGCTACTGTTGGTGAATTCAAATAGCAAGAATCCGGGCATCGTCGATTAGATCGACATAAAGGTATAACTAAAAAACACAGGATTCTGGTTCTTTCTCGTGAGTAGATCCTCTAAATGAACGTAATCCCGCGCATTTATTTCAGCTGCATTTTGGGGATTACGAATATTTCCTCACTTCCAACTACACATAAGAATTAGTATCATTGTCAGAAAGGTACATAGAAAACCCAACAATAAAGTTGCTTATGCCAGTCCTGAAAATGCCCCCAATCGCGGATGGCCCGGGATTTCCCTCTAGCTGCTCCATCCACATTAAGAACAATATCCTCAGCCATGTAGTCTAGCCTCCATTTGACACTTGCTGGCCGAGGCCTCAGGTGCCTCAAAATAGCCTGCGGGTAATCAAGCAACATAACCCCAGCTTTGACGAAAATAGGCCGAATATATTCATCAAAATATGCACTCATTGGGGGGTGAAAGACGGTCTTGCTCCATCATATATAAATCGATATCTGGTTACGCAAAGTATCCATGAAACCGAGCTTGACAAGATCACAAGCACTTTATTTTTAACATCCCTCCCTTTGAACATAAAAAAAGTGAGCATCTGATGAGTCGAGTTGAAGTTATCAATGCTTAAGCGCAATCCAATGATATTAGCAGCATACAACCATAATTTTCTAGCCCATTCACATTGGTGGAAAACATGATCCAAATAATCCGGTTCTTTCAAACATGAGCAGCGAGAGGCAAATTGAAATCTAAATTTGCAACTAAAATCATCAAAAGGCATAAACAAATTAAAAAAATTCCACAAGAGCAGAGAGAGATAGACAGAGATAAATGCTAGAAGGCTGACCATGTAGTACACCGAGTAAGCATCGACGAGGGCTAAGTTTGATGCAATTCCATGGTTTTCCTTAGAGTGCATTTCCCATCGGATGTGGCAACCAAACAAGCTTGTCTGGTCCACGGGCAGGGATTGAATTGGGTGCGGGTAAAGCAGTGCAATGCCAAGGAAGCAAAGGCATCAGCAGGCTTTTTTTTTTCCATCCAAGATTAGTGCAATAGTCCCTGATCTTAGCAACTAACAGTTCATCAGGCGCAATGTAGTTAGGCCAGCTCCTATAGATGCTTGGATGGCATTGAATAATTTCGAAATATAAAGATGAAGTACCATCCCGCACAAGAAACCCCATATTCTCCTCCATGGTATCCTTCACACTCACCATACTCTGCCAGACTGGCGATACCTGGTTACCAATCTCTACCTGCGAAATGTAAAGCAAATCCCTACCATACCAAGCTTCAAGAAAATCTCGCCAAAGGGATTGAGACGTCCGAAAGCGCCACTACAATCTATAGGTGAAGGCCTTAGAGTAGTGCTAAAGAGTATACAACCCCAAACGGTTAGCTTCTTTATTAATGCACATACGGCTCCAAGCCATCCAATGGCGATGGTTCACACAATCTGAGTGACCCCAAAGAAACCGTGCCATATTTCTCTCTATCTTTTTGAGCACCCACAAGGGTGGATTTCAAACGCCAAAATATGTAGAAATCCACCAAAATATGTAGCGTCATAGAGGAAAGAACATGACGGATAAGAATGAGGTGCCCAACCATGTTCAGAAGTTTATGTTGCCAAACATCAATACGCTTAGAGACATAATCAATCAAACTCTAATAGTAAACCACCTTAACAAGGCATGGATAAATTGGGCAGCCTATATAAACCATAGGGAAGAAGGCTTGCGACAAACCCGTAATCTCCGTCACCATATCCGCGTGAGCTTCAGAAGATTTGGAGGAAGTATAAAAGGAGCTCTTTTGAGCATTGCTCTGCTGCACCGAACATTGTTGATATGCCGCCAAGAAATCCATAAGTTAGTTGAGATTCTGCTTAGAGCCTTTAAAAAATACAACAATATTGTCAACAATAGCTAAAAGCTAGATGCGCAAACAACCACGAGCCAAAGCAAAGAGAGATAAGAGACCTTGTTGCAAAGAATAATTCAGTTCCCGATAGAAGAGTTTGGCCGAGATGACAAACAACAAAGGTGAAAGGGGATCGACTTGCTTCACCCTCGAGTGGATTTAAAGTAGCCATAAGGCTTCCCATTGAGCAATACTGAGAACCAATTACCCTGTAAAGCATTAGTAATCAAATGATTGAAGTGCAAAGAAAATCCCATCGCCCTAAGAATGCTTGTGAGATAGGAGTGCGATACCCAGTTGAAGGCCTTCATCATGTCAAGCTTCAGAATAAGATTCCCATCATTCCATTTTCTGTTGATATAGTCCACATGCTATTGTTGAAGCTGAGGAGAAACTACGGGCAGCTTAAGCTGATTTTGATATTGACGATAATTTGGAAGTCTGAAATAGGCTTCAATCGGCTAAGGAGAGGTATTCTTTCCTTTTGAAGAGTGAAACAATTTTTGGGCGGCACAAATCTCGGCTTAAACGTGTTAATGAGGGAGATGCCAACACAAAATACTTTCATACATATTGCTCAAACCGCCATAAGAAAATGATGATTGCTCGAATTCATGATACTCATGGAAATTGGCTCACAGACGAGGAACATATTGGTAAAGCCACAACGGATATCTTTGAAGCATTGTTCACGGAACAAGCAGCCCCGACACCTCCAGAGAAATTTCTCCACATTTTCCATCCTGTATTGATTCAACTACTAATGTGGAACTAGACAGGCTACTTAGTGTGGAAGAAGTCGGGATACGGTGTTTGCTTTGGGTAAGTGGGGCCTGATGGTTATAGTCGCGGATTCTTTCAATCTTGTTGGGATATTGTACAAAGTGATGTTATCTAGGCTGTGGGAGATTTCTGGGCTGGTATTCCTATTCCCAAATCAATGGCCAGTTTCGAATTGTTGCTTACTCCATTCCTACAAAGGTCTCTTTAATCTCTTCAGACGTAAAGATAACCATACCATTCCCCTCTATTGGTTCATCCCAGGAAGACTTCACCAAATCTTTAAAGCCCTTACCCGTTGCCCACATATTCTAATGCGAAAGGCGCTCCCCGACGATGCGCCGTTAAGTTGCAAAGTCAACAGCAGTGGGCTATGATCAGATTCAGTCTGTGAGAGATGTTCCACCCGTGTAGATTAAAATAAGTCATTCCAATCACTATTTACTAAATCTGGTCCACCTTCCTCAATAAAGGACACGGAGAGCTGCGACACCACGTAAAAGAACTACCCAAGAAAGGAACTTCCAACAAACAACAGTATGACGTAGCTGCATTATCAGACATAGGAAGTAAGGCCGGAACTGATCCTGAACTCTCATCTAAAGTTGCAACAACATTGAAATCCCCACCAATGAGCTAAGGCCCCGTTCTCCGCTTAGGAAAAAAAGTTAATTCACTCCATAGGTCCCTTCTCAAAATATAAGAGCATTTAGCATATATGATAGATCAAGATATAGCAGTACCCGTGACAGATTTGATATTTAAATGAATAACCTGCTTCATACCCATAGTCAAATCCAAGCCGAGAGGTAGTAATAAACAAATCATCCAAAGTTAACATAGGCTCTAAAACCGCAATCAAAGACAATTTATGCTCTTGCTTAAAGTGTTTCAGACGTGCCAGAGACATAACGTTTCCAATTCCCTTTATGTTTCAAATCAACCAATTCATAAAAATTACACATGATAGAAGTATAATGAATGATCTGAATCATTCAGATAGATGCATTAGCAGCCTTACTAATCAGACGCTCTAACCGCAAAGTAATTGTGTTAGGTACCATCTCTACTAGCCCAGAGGACAATGGAGCTAAATGTATGGTAGTAGGGACAACATCCACATCACTCGGATGTTCCAAAGGTGGTGGCGTATTCACGATTTCCATTCCCTTAAATTCTTTTGTAAAGGTGGTGAATGCCTCCCATTCCCTTTGCGCTTTAATCAATGTAAGCTCCGGCCCCATAACGTTATTCACCGACTTAATCTCATGAGAAAATAAAATAGGTGAGTTATTCCGTAAATTAATATGAAAGTCATCAATACTCTCCTCCTTGTTCAGATGATTAAGCTTGAAATTGAAATGGTAATTATATTTGTTTCTTAATAATAGCTATTTTCAAGGAGAAAATAAATATCTTTAACCGTTTAATTGAAAATCAGTAGTTGAGATTTATCAACACTATACTTAAAAAAAGCAACCTTCACCACCGTGACCGATCCATTTTAACCCCTTGTTTCCAAATAAATTAAGAAGAATGGACATTAAAACAATGACAAAATGAAAGAAATGTCTTATTTATTGATGAATGTTTAAAAGAAACAAGAGTAGCATGCGAAATTAATTCACACCAACAAAAGAAACTACAGAAGAAATAACAAATTGATGAGCAATAAATCGTCTGTGCACATTTTGAGTTGCACTATTTCTTTTAGATTATAGTTTTTAAATTAAAAAAATAACACATGTCAATTTTTTATTGATGAGATAGGGAACGAGACACATAATGAGGACAAACGATACTTGCCATTAATTTATATCTTCATACACTATTATAGTTGAGGAGTTCGAAGGTTCATAAATTGCATTAGAACATTCAACCCTCAAGTTTTCAAGGAACATTGAATATTCAGGATCGTCTTTAGGTTTTTTCAACTGAGTTTTGGAGAGACTGACAAAAAATTTATGCCTTTCACCATATGCTTCATAGTCTAGAAATGTTATAGGCTCTGATAACCCAGTTTCTTCGTTGTCTTGAAGTACATAAGAAGATCCATCATTTTTCAAATTACGCAAAAACAATGTATAATCTGGATCATCACCAGCATAAACAGGAAATCGAGGTTAAGAATCTTGACAAATGGACATGTAATCATTTGTCATATATTCATCATAGCCATTTCTTGCATTTCCAATATATTCGTTTATCATCTGCGTTTTATTTTTTATTTTAAAAAACTGTTGACTTTATTGCTTAATAATCACAGTTACAATACTTCCATTCAAAGAAACCGAATTGACGGAACTCCTTGATGGTCCAAATGAATTAAACCCCTAATGTGCCGAGGTAAACTATCAAAAGTATAAAAGAAAGTAAGTGTTTTGGAATCACATCCATAATTTGCAAGTGAGTCTGCAACCATATTCGTTTCCCTATAAATATGACAAATCGGTATATCATGAATTAGACTGAGAGCTTTACGGAAGACTCCATCCAGCGCCCAATTGGTGATGCTCTTCCTTGATATTGCTTGTTGTAATATTTGTGAATCGGTTTGTATCATTGTTACTTGTAATCCCAAATGAGTAGAAAATTGTAGTCCATGAAGCAAAGCTGTTACTTCGGCCATCACATTAGTTTCGTGTCCCCCTATGTGTGCGGAACAAGCAGCCAAAAATTCCCCTGAACTGAGGCGTAGAACACAGTCAATGGCTGCCTCACCTGGGTTCCCTCTTGCTACCCCATCAATACTCAAAATGACTAGATCATTGGACCAATCTTCCTGTTTCCATCGAACTGCTTTGCTTTTGTGTATACGAGAAACTCCCAATCGAACTCTACCTGAATGTTTGAGTGATTGAAGCTGTTGATCAAAAGCCAGAATGATTCGTTGTTTCGTGGTACGTCGGCCTTCAAAAACAAAAGAGCACCTAGCTTTCCAGAGTTGCCATAATACACAAGAAGATATAACAATCAGTGAGTTAGCCCTGCTACTAGTAGCCGACATCCACCAATTTAACAGAAAACTATGCGGCGTGGAATGACGATGTAGGAGGAATGAAAATTCAGCATCCGTGGCTGCATGCTTCCATAATGAGCTAGACAACGGGCAGTGTAGAAAGATGTGCAAAAATGTATCGCTGCCATTGGAACATGCACATCTTGTAACAGTATGGAATCCAAATTTCCAAAGAACTTCTTCCATTGGTAAAATCTTGTTGGGAAATTTCCACAAGAAGATTTTCAATTGAGTGGTAACTTACTGTCCCACAAAATTTTCCGAGACAATGTAGATACTTCTCCCCTTCGTTCGAGGATTACCACGGAAGCTAATGAAAAGTCCCCATTCGACTCCGGCTTCCATATCCAAGAATCAGTTCTATCATCCGCGTTAATGATTTCTTGGAGGACTGCACACGTGTTTTGGTGTTGGAAACATTCTCCTTAAAAAATTTCAAGTCATCAGCAACATCATTTGAATTAGTAGAAGCCATTTTTTCTCTTAGTCAAGCTAGAATGGAACTCAAACGAAGAAGTTCCAACAAATTTTCCTCCTTAACCCTCCAAAAAAGGTTCTATTTAATTGTGGACCATTCAGAATTTAGGACTAAAAGTTCCTGTAATTCATGAAAAATAATAATTATAAAACTCTTAGGATTGAGGCATGTACTATAACTTGAATAATGAAACTAAAAAATAGGTAGGGAAATTTAAAACACCAAAAACATTCGAGTCTCAATTTTGATGGATTTTTAGTAAGATTTATCAAAACAAATCGAGTTTTATGACGTTCATATCGGACCTATTATGCACCACATCGTCTAGCATCCAGTATACCGTAGAATTATAAATGGTTATACATAATTAGAATCATAATTTGAATGTGAACAAAAATTTAAAAAGGGGCTATTTGATGAATGGTGAAACAACATTGAATTCCTGAAAGCATAAATCATAATCATTGAGGAGAACTGTAAATGTTAAGAGGAAGAAAATAATTACCTTGTTCAAAAGGTTCACTTTTTGCTCTACTGAAAATCAAGCCTAGATAAAAAAAAACCAGAGTGCTTTATCATTTATATCTTTTTGGTTGGTTGGTTGTTGTTGGACCATGTGTCATTTGAAATTTTATAAAAGAATTCTACTTTCAATCTTATTTTTTATGGCAAGAATATTTCATCTGCATTGAAATCTAATGTAAAATTGTCCAACAGGATGACTCGTATTTGGTACAAGATGTATAAAGATGGTAAATAATTAGAGACTAGAAAAGAAATATTCCTCATTTAAAAACATGGTAAGAAAGTATCGGAGGCATGGTAGCCCAGTGGGTAACATCCACTGCTTGTGACCGAGAGGTCCAGGTTCGATACCTCCCTCACACAAGGGGAATGATTTAATTGTCCTTTCTTTGGGTTCCCATGTGTGAGGTCTTATACACCCCTCACGGGGCACCCGCTCAACGGGACTTCTACGACATCCGCTCAACGAGGTCATCTACTTCTCCCCTCTCGGGGTCTTCTACTTCTCCTCCTCTGGTGAGGTCTTATAATAATAATTGTAATAAAGTAGACCATACTTATAAATGGTCTAGTTTAAAAAAAAAAAACATGGTAAGAAAGTTCCATTTTCACCTAACGGCTACGTCTGTTCACCAAACACTGCAAATAAGTCAACTATTTGCGTCAGGTGTTTTTTGATTTTGTTTTTTGTTTGTCGTCTTGTTCAGGACAAAATTGTGTTCAATGCCCGTTATCAAGCGCAATATTCCAAAAACTAACTCTCTCTCTCTCTCTCTCTCTCTCCCTTTAATTTCAATTACATCTCGAAGTTTTCCAAAACAAAAAGACAAAAGCATAAAAGTTGTCCAAACTAAATTTTTATTTATTTCAAAAGGAAATAATTTATTAAAATCACAAATTAAAGAAAAAAGATAGCAATACAACTCTAATAGAATTTAAGTATTTTTAAATTAAATATTTCCTCACAGTTATTACATCATTGTTTATTAAACAATGCAGCAAGTACACAAATGAGTCACGAATCACGACAACTCCAAATTACATATATAAGAATTTTTTATCTGAATAATAGTGTTTATGGATAAATACCGCACATGGCAGTGTCTTTTGGGGAGGATGTGTTTTGGCAAAGACGGACATAATTCGTCCTTACTGAATCCGTCTTCATTTGACGTGAAAATATTTTGACACATCTGACGAAGACAGATTCATAGAATTCGTCCTTCGAGTCCTAATATACTCGTCAATTCAGCAGAATGCACCGCAAAAACAATAAATACACAGCCTCATGTTGCCGTCTTAAAGAAAACGGATTGAAATAATATGTTATCCTTCTTCTTTATTCCCAAATTTTAACACTCATTATTTATCTCCATCTCAAGTAATTTCTTAGTCTCCATCTCAAGTAGTCCATAATATTTTTTTTTTCTTTATTTCAAAAGGAAACAATTTCTTAAAATTACACAAAAGGAAAAAGATACCAACAGTAAGCTCAGAGCATTTAAGTTATTTTTAAATTATATAATATTTCCTCGCATTTATTACATTATTGTTTTTCAAACAATGCAACATAGCCATAAATGAGTCTAGACAACTCTAAATTACATGTTTAAGATTTTTTTTTTTATAAGAATAGTATTATTTATGGAGAAAGGTTCGTTCATGATATTGTCATTTTGGGGAGGGATTATTTTTACAATGACTGACAGAATCTGTGCTTACTGAAGAACGGATTCCGTGAATCCGTCTTCATTTGACGCGAAATTGTTTTGACACATAAGATGAACACGAATTCATGAAATTCGTTCTTCAAGTCTAAACACACATAACCTTCTCTCGTCGCCTCATCTCGGTTTCGCCGCTAGTCGTTGCCACCCGTAAAGAAGACGGATTGCAACGATACATCCCCATTCTTCCTTAATTCCCAAATTTTAGCATCCATTAATCTCAATTACTTTCTAATAAACAATTTACCTTTTCTAAAAATTCTGGAAAATCGGATTGTAGTAGAAACCAGTTTAAGTAGTACTTTGATACCAAGAATCTAGTACTTCAAAAGGGATTATGATGATTCCTTAGAAAGGCATACATCCTAAATGCAACTTGAAAAAAAATAAAACTTTACCATATTATCCCTGTCAATCTAATTTTCTGCATCCATGATGTTTCCAATATAGGTCTCTAAATAGAAAACAATTTCCTACTTTCCTAACTCGAAATTATAAATTTTTGTCCAAATGCACATTTATTATTGTACTGTAATATACAAAATTTTGCAAATTTAAAAAGAGTTTTTAAATCAAACCAAATGCAATTAACAGGCTCAATATGCAATCAAAAATATTTCTAAATGAAGAATCTCACAAAATTAGGAAATATAGTTGCAACTTCAAGAACAATTAAGAAATATAGTCGAAACAAATACTTGTAGTTGCATCTTTACTCGATGCTACATTCAAGAAGTGAACTTCCTAACTATGAGAATCTAAGTTTCAGTTGGAAAATAAAGCTTCACTTTCCCACAAAATGTACATCAAAACAAGAAATGTATTTTATCTAGTCTCGCTAGGTCCCTTCAGCTTCTAACTGCACATCAAGACATTCTTTTTCATTCCAAGGCGTGAATGATCCTTCTTGAGTAAGATTCTGAAGCAGTAGAGACCAAATTTCCATGTAAGAAAAACGTTGGAATAGAGAGAATATGAAAACAAGGTTAAAGCTAATACTCTTGAAGAAATGGTTTTGATTCCAAATTTATTAGTAAAAAGGAATCATTATTGATGTAGAATAACTTAGGGTAAAACAATTAGTCATAGAATTAGCAGATGAGAAAAAATAACCGGTTAAAATTTTTCTCCTTATCTTCATTAGGGGTATGAACCATTGTTCACTATTGTAAGTAAGACTTGAAATAATTAAAGGAAAAGAATACTTGCTGCCCAATAATTATTGTTTCACACCATTTACTAGTTGATTAGCGACGACAAAAAAAATCCAGGTCTAGATATCAAATTTATTGATCCTAATAAATATATCAGAAATTGAGAATCGTGGAAACAAGTATTATTAAGTGAAGAAAATGAAAATTTAATTAGAATATCACCTAAACCTAGAAATTCCACCATACTATGATTTTGAAACAAAGGCAAGAACTAAAAGAGTTACTCATAAAGAAACTCCTTCTAACACGGTGTGTTTGGTCAACTTTTTAAATTTCAAATTTTAGAAATATTTCAATATCTACACTCACAAAATTTCTGGTTAAATCTCGAATAAAATATGTTATTCAATGCAAGCGGAAGATGTTTTCTCCACGTATGATATTTTATCTTCCCCTTGGTGTAATCACAATTTAGCTAAAAAATAAGGTGAAATGAGAAAATTAGTTTATTCTTGTATAGTCTCCAAAACCTATAGGAAATAAAATAAATAAATAAGTTTATTCTTGTATAGTCTCCAAGAGTTTATTATATAGGGTGTGAGAGTTTGTTCCCAGAACTAACTCTCACGTCCTCAACTTCTCTCGGCAATGGGAGTCCTCACCTCCCACGTCCCTTAGACTCCTGCTGGTATTTGGAGTCTTTATCGGATAATAACTCCCACGTAATTCCAGCTATATGTAAAATACCGAAATTTCCCCTATCTCTAATTCGAATAATAAACACTTTATTATTTTCAGAAAGACAAATGTTAGATACAATGAACCTAGACACATTCTAGATTCATTGAATCTGGACATGAAGCTCGTTAGCTCGTCTATGCGTGTGACCCTGTAGGTTCAACTCACAATGGCAATGAAAACACACTTAGTAGTAGTATGTGTTCATAAATCACAAGCGGTCCCTAGCAGGACATTGTGACTACCTAAAGTGAATGAATATACAACGGAACCTAATATCAATCCACTATTTAATCCCTTTGTCTCGCGATATCCTAATTAAGCATAAGGCATGGTGGTCGTCACCCTTATTAAGCTTAATTATATTTATGCTCGATCTCCAGGTAGACTGTTTCGACAAATAGCATTTGATAACCACTTTATCAAATACATTTGAGCACGGTCATGCATTTAAACAGTCTTTCCCTATCGAGGGGCCCATGGATATCTCTCTCTAATAATAGAGAGGGACAAATTCCTTACAATGTCTCTCACATTCAAGCTATGATAGGACACTACATCCGATCATCGATCGTATTGATTACTCTATTACAAGTAACGTCCGATCGAGTCAAAACGTGGCTCCATTCATACTAGAATCAATGAAGACATAAGGTCTAAGGATTCTAAAATAGTATTGAGAGTAATACTTATGACTTAAGACCATGAAGTATTACTTCTCCGACGGATCACGTCCCAATACAATGTATCCCTATATATTGCATCTATGATGTGATTTGTATCCATTACACATGATCGAGAAAACAAGATCATCAATCAACAATCATACTAGTTTTATTTCATAGTAATTAAGCATTACATAAAACTAGGGACTTCTAGAATAGTAATTACATAAGCTAATGAGTTTTACTATCAAATCACACATTTGATAATCAAAAGCAAAATTAACTATTCAATTACATGCTCAAAAGATAATAAAACGCACAACATGTGCTAATGGTCCTAGGGCACTACTAACATTGATTTCATTCGTTGTGACAACATACTTTGGCTAACATATAGGAAAGAGTAATAAAGAAATGATCAATACGATAGATAGAATATGATTTGGAGGGTTAAGCCGTATAGGTAGTTGACTATGACCTAGTCGCTGCTTTAGTTGAGAGATGGCGACTTGAGACCCACACTTTTCAATTTTCTTGCGAAGACACGACCATCACCATGTAGGACGCTGGAGTCGTTGTTGACTGCCAATTGTAGGATAACCAATTAGTTTAGACGAGGTTGTGAATTACAACCTAGATACGCGGATGAGATAGTGAATATTTTTTGAGTTTTAGGCCTAGAGAGCGGTATTTAAAGGGAAATGTCCTTAATAAGAGCGAAATACTTTCACATATTATAAATAGACTGACCAATGATCTAGTGAGAAGAAATAATAGTCAAATAGGTCATCAACGTATTTTCTCTTAACTCCCCTTTCATCATTTTTAATAAAGTTTTTTTTTCGTCACGAATGTTTTTACGGGCATCCATTTTGGTCATTCCGTCCAAAAATTTGAAAAAAATCGTTAAAATTGATGACATGGCTACATATGTACATTTGCCTTTTGGGCCTTTAATCAATAAAATCCCACATCTTCATTAAAAAAAAACATGACATCACAGATCATAAATCATGCTATGAGCATCACATACTACTCATGCACTACAAATAGATAGTCATGTCAAACGATCAAATATAATATGAACAATAATCAAACAAATGGAAAACAATAGTTAAGCTAGATAGTCGCATTCTTCACATCTAAACGCTTACATAACCGAGTGCACAACAAACACCACGCATTGCCCATACGGTACACATGATCACAACATCGTTTAGGCACTCATAACATTTCTACACCTACGACATGACAATCCCACCACATGAGCTCAATCATCTAATCACTCCTAATCAGCAAGAACGGTAGTGGTCCTAGTTTTAAACAAAACTAGGACGGATCAGAACAACACGTGGGTTTGGTAGGACCCCGAACGACGGATCACAGAATTTAAGGATCCATCTATTACATTGTATAATCATCCCCCACCAGAGACTCCACAAAACCACTACCGTCCCAATATTTGCCTCATCATGTGAAGGCCCAGAACATAACATAACAGAAGATCTCTTGGGACCATAGAGTCAAAACATAATAGATATACAGGTATAGTCGAATGGATCATGCTAACTGGTTGTTCCTAGACAAGAGCTCAATAGGGGGCGATGACCCGGTCGACCATAACCAGATAGGACTGAAACGACGACGACCCAAATAATAACAACAATAAGGCAAGTACAGTAATGACCCCGGTGATCCACAATTCACAACGCAGATACATAATTCAGAATATATATCACAATTAGATAACAAGAATTGAATTTCAGATTATATATGCATATATAATTCAAACAGTTAAGGGCCGCAATTCAATAAACCAAATGATAAACACAAAACATTCAATTGATCGTAATTCCAACAATTTATGCAAATATTCATGCCCAATTACTTCTTAAACAATTCCATAACAGTACCCAACATAAACGATTTCAGATGGAAAATAATAGAGGGGTTGGATCATTACTCGTTACAAAGGCAAAAACAAGGGTAAACCCGAAATCTGCTCGGGCAAATTCACTTGCGGGGGCAATAACTTTCTGCTGCGATTCCCGATTTGTGTTTCGTCTGCATTCACTCGAAGGTCTTTTGATTAACTTTGATTTGATATGCTGTGGGATGAAAACTTACGCCGGTATCCCTCTCAATCGTCTTCTTAAAGTTCTAGGCAGAATGTTGAGTTCTAAAAATTTTCTTTGTTTTTCTTCTTGGCAGCTACTGTTGCTTTCTTTTCTTTTGTTTGTGCGCACGTCTCCCCACGCTCATCAATCCCGCGATTTGCTGTTTCCTTTTTTCTTTTTTATTCTATTTAATTCCCTAATTTTCTTAATCTCATGTTTGTTTCACTTTTTATTTAATTTTCCTAATGTAATTCCCTGCTCTCTCTTTTATTTATTGTAATCATGTTATAGTAATTTTCCTAATCCCAATAAAATTCCTAATTAATCCCAATTCCAATTCCACGTCTAATTAACTACTCCTTTAGGTGAATCACAATTAAGCCCCCCAACTACGATACGCGTGCAAAATGCCCCTCAACAAACGTACACAAATATAACATGCAACATGTTATAAAAATGAATGGACACGCAGATCACATAATCACACGAAATAAATTAGGCATATGCACTTAGTCATGCAAAAATAAATTACACGCCAAAAATCACGTAAGCAAAAGTCCCGGGTAAACTCTTTTTTTCTCGACTTATATCGATTGATTATTTGTTGTCGAGTCAATTTGATCCGACGATTAAGCCTTAAATTGAAATAGTAATTATATTTGTTTCTTAATAATAGCTATTTTCAAGGAGAAAATAAATATCTTTAACCTTTTAAATGAAAATCGAGTAGTTGAGAATTTTTTTTTTAAAATAATGTAGCTTCTATTGATTAATGATCGTAGCCAAAAAAAATTACATGTATGTAATTACAGTAGTTAAGATTTATCAAAACTATACGAGAACCATGCCCCCAATATGGAATCGATTCAAAAATCTTTCCACGTAGTCTGGTTTTAAGGGGAATTTTTTTGGATTTTATGGATGGATCCTAGACATGTAATTATTTGATTTTTAAGAGGACTATTGCAGGCTATGGAGACAGGGATGTTGGATTTTTTGTTGATTAACTATGAGAGTGTTTAAATGGATGTATGATTTCAATGTGTACGAAGAATCATCGGTTGGATCGGATTTGAAGGTCTCCCAATTCATCTTTTTAAAAAGGCAAAATTATTTTCGCTAGCCAAGGCAGTTGGAAATCCATTGACATTGGATGCTCCAACGGAGAATGTTTATCGTCCAAGTGTGGCAAAAGTTTGCGTGGAGGTGGATTTGTTGAGTGAATTGCCTAATCGGATTAGAATTACGCATGCAAAATCTAGAAAAGGATTCTAGCAACCAATAACATACGATGATTTGCCAGATTATTGTACGTGTTGTATGAAAATGGGCACGCACAGGGAAACTGCCAATCAGTAATTGGGGATCAAAGGGCAGGACAAAAGGTTGCGGAAAGGGGAAAAAAGAAAATTAATGAAAATCCGCCGCCTAAAGGGCCTGAGGGCACTAAGAAAACTGTGTTGGTTCCGCCAGGCCAGGTTTTTATAGAAATATGGAAGCCCACCGGCAAGACTTTGCCGGATGGTAGTGTTACGACAATTGTTACGGAAGTGCAAAGGGAAAGCTCGAAAACTATGGAGGAGACACAAGTCCTAGGGGTTACTCTGCCGGAGGTCCAAGAAATGATTACTGTGGTGGAGGATGAACCAATTCAGTCTTCTTTAGAGCGAGTGAAAAATATCAACAGCAAAGATGACATTGGTGTAGGGACTATGGGATATTCGCCAGTCTTAGAATCACGGAAAGTTGTCTCGGAAGGAAAGGGGGATCTTCCACAGGTATCCTGTGATTTGGAAATGAAATCTCTGCGGAATTTTGCATTGGAAAAGGTGGAGGCGGCGCAGGTCTGTGTTGATCAAGGGGTGATGGCCGAGCAAGCAGTCGGAACAGAGGCGGAAGTCCACAGGCGGCAGTTATGATCAATTGAGTGTCTGGGTCACAGAAGCGGGCTCTACTGGGGCTAAGCCGAGTTTGACAGTTGAACCAGCAGTAGGTGCTGAAACAGGGGAACCCGTGGCGTCTGATGCAGAGCAAATTTCAATAACCATCCCAATAAATTCCATTGATTTGGCCCTTCCAGTGGTCCCAAGGTAGCATGAGGTAACATATAATCGCCCTTCCATTGATGTGCCAATGCGGCGGTCTCCTCTTTGGCCCAAAAGGGCACATCTACTTCTCAATAGCTAGCTTGATTTGAGCTACTTATACCTTAACTAATTTTTGGAATATAAGGGGAATAGCGAATGATAGGACATTGTCTAGCATTCGTCTTGAAAATTTCACATGCTTTGGATTTTTTGGTACTGTTGGAGCCAATAATTGGTTTAGATGAATTGAAAATGTAAACATATAGGCTTGGTTTTTATTATTGTTATGGTAATTGTTTGAGCAAAATTTGGATTATGTGGAGTGGTGGTTTGAGGGTGGAGGTATTGGGGGATATGGAACAGGTGGTGCATGTTCGTGTTGATTCCTTTTCTGGTGTGCCTGTCTTTTGTTCTTTCATATTTGCAAAATGTTCTTATATTAAGAGTAGAGATTTATGGCAGGAACTGAGATTGTTTCAGGGGCATAATGGACACCAGGGATTTTAATGTGGTGATGAGATTGTCTGAGAGCATGGGGTCTATTCTCGCTATGCTTCCAATTAGTGAGTTTATGGAAACTGTTAATGACGGTGGTCTTTTGGAGGTACCAAGCTTGGGAAGTACATATACATGGTGTAGAGAGGGTAGCTCGGCCATTGCATAGGCGGTTGGATAGGATTTTAGTGAATACAGAGTGGAATACATTGTTTCAAGAAAAAAAAAAGGTGGAGCATTTATCACGAACAGTTTCATATCATTGTCCGTTGCTCCTAACCATTCGGCTAAATATTGAAATGAGGGGCTTGGTGTTTCTGTTCCAGCCTATGTGGGTCGAACATAATACTTTCATGAATGTGGTTAAACATAGTTGGGCGGAGGAAATAGAAAATTCAGGGATGTACAAGTTGCAAGGAAAGTTGAATGATTGAAGGTGGTAGAGGAAGATGAGATAACTTCAACAATGAGGAGAGATATCAACCAACTACAAAAGGGCATGGAAGATCAAGAGGAAAAGGACGTGGTCATTATTCAAATCCAAATGAAAGAAGGTATGGCAAGTCTAAAGTTGAATGTTACAGTTGTCATAAAATGGGTCATTATTCTTTTGAATGCAGAGATGTTAATAATGTTACATAGAAGGCCAATCTCGTTGAAGAAAAGAAAGAAGTTGAGGAATCAGCTTTACTTCTATCACTTGAAGAAAAAAAGATCATGGCCCAAATTCTGGTATCTAGAAAATGGTGAAAGTAATCACATGTGTGGAAACAAGGAGGCCTTTGTGGAGTTTGTTTATAAAGTGAAAGGCAATGTCTCTTTTGGATATTCTTCAGAGATTTCTATTGAAGGAAAATGTACGATTCTCATATCCTCTAAAGACAGGAGTCATAAGGTGATCAAAGATGTTTATCATGTGCCTAAATTGAAATGCAATATTTTGAGTTTAGACCAACTTCTTAAATATAATAATGAAATTCTCATGAAAAATAGAAGTGTTTGGCTTAGAGATCAAAATAATAGTTTGGTTGCTAATGCCTATGTCAAGAAATAGAATGTTTAAATTAAACATTTAGACAATTGAAGAAAAATGCTTGAAGGTAAATTCTCAAGACGAAGCATGGCAATGAACACGAGATTTGGCCGTTTGAACTTTAATTCTCTCAAGGCTATGGGAGAAAAGAAGATGGTGCTAGGATTTCCTGTAATCAATCATCCTAATCATCTTTGTGAGGCTTGTCTTCTAGGAACACATTCAAGAAGGAGTTTTCCAAAAGCTGCCATGTCAAGAGCAACTGAACCTCTCCAACTTGTTCATACTGATGTATGCGGACCGATGGATCCACCTTCAATTGGTAAGAATAAAAATTTTCCCTTTATTGATGACTTTACTCGAAAAATTTGGGTGTATTTTCTTTAACAAGAGTCATAAGCTTTTGTAGCTTTAAAAAGTGCCAAGGCACTTGCAGAAAAAGATAGTGGATATCAGATTAAAGCTCTGCGTTTTAATAGAGGAGGGGAATTCACCTTTATAGAATTTAATAATTTCTGCATTGCTAATGGGATTTGTCGTCCTCTAACGATTCCTAGATCTCCACAAAAAAATGGAGTGTGTGAACGCAAGAATCGAACTATTCTCAACATGGCGAGATGCATGCTAAAAGCCAAAAACATGCCTAAAGAATTTTGGCTGAAGCTGTTTCTTGTGCAATCTATTTATCCAACTGATCCCCAACAATAAATGTCAAAGACCAGGCTCCACAAGAAGCATGGCATGGGAGACAACCTAGTGTACATCATTTAAGGGTTTTTGGAAGCATTGCATATGCACATGTGCCTCAACAACAACACTCAAAGCTTGGTGATCGAAATGTTAAACATATATTTCTGGGTTATGATCCACATTCCAAAGGCTACAGATTGTATAACCCCATCAGTTGGAAAGTTGTGACAAGTCGTGATATTGAATTTGATGAAAATGCTACATGGAATTGGGGACTCCAGCGAAAAGAAATTATGATTTTTCCCCATATTTTGAAGAAGAAAATGAGTAGTCAATGATTTCGTTACAAAATGTTACACTACCTCTGTCGTCAATTTCATCTCCTATTTCTAAGAGGAATCAAGTGAAAGACCTAGAAGGATGTGAAGTTTAACTGATATTTATGCAACTACAATGAGGTTGCACTTGTTTTTTTTTTCTTTCAAAATAGCCAAGATTTTATTAATTGGAATTCCTGAGCTACAAAATCCGATCAGGGGATCCGTAAAGCGGGGTGTTCCTTTGCAGTCCAATCCCAGTAAACCCTTAGCCCCTAAAGGGAGTACATCAAAACTGTAATAATACAATGAATTTTGTGTATCACAACTAATGGTGGCTACAAATCAACTACCTTATTAGCCTCTCAATAAGTGTGATAGGGGACGCCCTAATGTGAGGGGGAAAAAATGATTGAAAACAATCATCAATCACCCAATTAGAGATCTTACGTTATGCTACAAAGATTCACAAGTATTTGAGAGTCCGTCTGCTCCAAGTCCACCTTCTTCCATATTGAATTAGTCAATCGAAGCCCATTGAGCAATGCATTAATCCCATCGAGCAGCGCCGTCTTTGCTCAAAATAATAGATTCTGATTTCCAATCATAATCCTTCCACGGAACAATGCGAACCCGACGAGTGTCTTTTTTTATGCCACTGGGAAGATTATCCTACGAGCTTCGTAACCATTGCTCGCTGCTTATCAAATTCCAAACAGAGCAGCCTCTTTGTCGTTCGTTTGCCATCAAAAAATAATTTACACCTTGATATCCAAGGTATCTAAACAACCATTGTCGAAAGAAGCAAGAGCTGTTGTGATTCCGCCCTTTTCCTATCATCCACCAGTTCGTCAACATTGTCGTTGGGGTAAGCCGCCCTTTTTCTGGGATCACACAATTCGCACGACCCGCAGCAAACTGCCATAAGTGTTTCGCCAACTGGCACTCCATGAAAACATGTGTCACCGAATCCGTGCCCTTACCACAAGAACATCTTGTAGCAAGGTTGAAACCATATATCCATAAAACATCTTCCATCAGGAGAAAACGATTAAGTAACTTCCAAAGAAAAATCGACCACTGAAGGGGCAATATCTTATCCCATATACTTTGCCGTGTATATAAGGTAACGGTACTGAAGGTATTCATGGGCAGAAACTCGTTATAAACACCCATGAGTCCTCCCCTGAAGGATCCGCTCATACCATAGGAATCAAAAAATACGACAAAGACTTACGTTTTTTCGGCTAAAGATTCTATCTTTCCGAATGTGTGTTGTTGCCACCAAAGATCCTTCCCTTGCGGAATTGCTCCCTACGGGTATCCACGCGACGAAACGAGCAGCGAGTGCTAGCTCTTCGAACGGATCATGCTAACTAGTTGTTCCTAGACAAGAGCTCAATAGGAGGCGACGATGTGAGATCCACATTTAAGCTTTTATAATAATAATAATAGTAGTTGAAAAAAATAAATAAAATAAATATATGAGGACTTGTATTGTAAATTTTAATAGTTGAGGGATAGAAATACTAAATACTACCATTTGGGTGAGTCATAATAACACTTGTTTAAAAAATTGGGGTGTTTTTGCTCCACCTCCTTCTTCCTACCCCTTCAACCCGTCATCTTCTCCAAAGAATTCATTTTTCTGTAACTCTTCTACCTTCTTTTTCTCTCTCGGATTCTTCTTCCCCTTCATTTTTTTTCCTCAATTCTTCAATCAATCTTATTCCAAAAATCAAATACTTCAATTTTACATAATCTTCAAAGTTCTAGAATTTAATTTCGGTAAGTAAGAGTTATTAATTTTCTTTGAGTTTTCAAATATTATTTGAAATTCATGTTTAAATTGTTGTTTTCTATTTGATTGGGTAAATTATATGGTTAAAGGAGTGAATGATGGTTAGGAAATTAAACTAAAATTGTGATGATGGCTTCTCTGTTTTCGGCCTTCTCTGTTTGGGTTTTTCTAGTCTGCTTCCAGGTTCTCTGCTTTGTGGAATGGATATTATAATTTTACTTTGCACTTTAAAAGGTTAACTCATAAAATGAATATATGACTACCAGTTTGTATACGAATTATACCTAAATTAGAAAATTACACTTTCTTTTATAAATAATTTATAATTGTGACTTGTAGTATTCTTCGGTCGACATCAAAGTAATTTTGTTGGTGGGTCTTATTCTGTGATCGGACCCGAACTGGAACATTCTGATAATTCTTAGGACCTTAGGAGATTTAAACCGTATAAGGTGAGTTCCTATTTTTCTTAAACTTTTTAAATTGGTATTTAGGAGCCTATGAGTCCAAATTTCTCTTAAACTGTTTGAATTGGAATTTAGGAACCTGTGAGTTCCAAATATATTTCTGTATTGAATTTAGAATTGCTTTCGTATAGCCATATACATACATTGATCATTCTTGCATGTTTTTATAAAGTTGCATACATTCTGTATAGGCCCAGGCCGGGTGTCGATTTAATATTGAAAATTATCATTACAAATAAAACCCCGAGCCGGCCAGATGTTACTAATGGAATTAACGGATATTGTTACTATTCTGAAACACTCTAAAACACACTATTCTTGTGGGTCCCAAGGCTGTGGATGTCTTACACCATTGTCGGGAAAGCAAGGGCTGACGACCTTTGGCGTATAGCTCTGCAGTACTGGGAGTCTTGAAATTGTATTGGAAATATGAACTTGTAGTATGAATTGCTTCTCACATGATCATTCCATTGACATGAATTTGCTTGGTAGTTCTCGGAGATCAATATAGGATCCGGACTGCTCTTTAATCTAAATGTTGTACCTCTTAGGTTCTGATTTTTTTTCTAGTTATGAAACACTAGTTTTAGAGAAAAATGAGTACTTGTTTTCTCTGTTTTCAGTTTCACTGCTGCTGCCTTTTTTTTGAGCATACCTCTCAAAGAAGAATAGTAATATGAAGACTTTCTTAAACTATAAGAATATGTTTCCATTTAGGAAAAACAAAATGGGCACTTACATTGCCTTTTACTTTGAGAAGCAATGTTAATCATGTTGTCTATTCTGTGAGAAAGTAATTGATCATGTTAACACCTTAAGATGGTATCATATGTTGAATTTTGTATGTCTATGGACTAGTTGGTTTGATTCACTAGATATATGAGCACCTAAGTAGGATTGCGATAGAATGATAGTCAAGTGCTTGACATGTTCGTTGGTCGACATCTAAGTAATTTTGTTTGGTACATCTTATTATGTGATAGGAGACGAACCGGAACATCCCGAGACTTCGTAAGGCGTTAAGAGTTTAAATCTTATAAGGTGAGTTCCTCTTTTCTTAAACCTTTATAAATTGGAATTTAGGAGCCTGTGCGTTCCAAATATATTTCTGTATTGAATTTAGAATTGCTTTTGTATAATCATATACAAACATTGATCATTCTTGCATGTTTTATAAAGCTGCATACATTCTGTATAGGCCAGGCCGGGTGTCGATTTAATACGAGAATTATCATTACAAACATAACACCCCGAGTCGGCCAGTTGTAACTAATGAATTAACGGATCTTATTGCTTCTCTGAAGCACGCATGATAATACTTTTCTTGTGGGCCCCAAGGCTGTAGATGTCTTGCGCCATGGTCGGGAAAGCAAGTGGTCGACTTTACTCGGCGTATAGCTCGCAGCTTCATAAGAGGTTGGCCAATTCCGGGTTAGGAGTTTTAACTCGGGATGGTCAGATCTAGGTGAATACAGGGCTAGTAGGTACCCTACCCTGTGATTTACCCGCATGATTTCTGGTGGATAAGGTAGAAAATCGCGCGCGTATCTGGTGTTCGGTTGGTATCTGGTTTTCTGGTATCTGGACTTCTTGATATCCGGTTTTCTTGTACTGGACTTCTTGACATCCGGTTCTCTCGTTAAATGAATTCATTCATTGTTATGTTGTATACATAATCGAAAACAAAACCGCATGATTTACAAAAGCTGCATGAGCATCTTTTTTATCTTAGAATTTTTTCATTAAATGTACACTGTTGCACACACACGAGAACTCACTAAGCATTAGCTTACACGCTTTCTTTCAAACCGCATCTCAAAATGCGGGTATGAAGTGCACTAGCGAGCGCCATTGAGATTGTTTTGTCAAACCCTGGAATGCACATTCCGATTACTAGTTCTAGATTAGCCGTTTATTTTGGATTAATGTAAATTCTTGTAAATTATGTATTTTGATAATTCCATCTGTATTGTATTAACTATTATCGTTAAACAGGGTATTAACTATGTTTTGAGGATGTATAGTTTGTAGATGTGAATATTCTGTTAATAAACGGTTAGTTTTCTTTTAAGCATCTTATACAGGAACGTTACTTCATGTTTACTGCCGAGAGGTAGGTAGATGCCCTATTCGTCCCCAGTTGTACCTAGGGGTGGAATTGGGGGCGTCACAGTTCTGCATTTCGATTCAAGAATCTTGTATCACCTACTCTATATCTATAAATGGAGTAGTATCTTTTTGCATCGTTCTGTTCTTGTATGAAGTGGATTTGTTTCCATCTACTTAGAGGTTATGGCTCTCAGTCCCCCCTCTATGTATCTTTTGCCAAATTGGCTTCATTCAATAAACGGGTAGGGGTCCACGCCAAACCCTCCCCAACAACAGGTGGATTTCTTAAAAACAATAAAAAAAAATAAATAAATAATAATTCAAACAATTAAGGGCATCAATTCAATAAACCAAACGATAAAGACAAAACATGCAATTGATCGTAATTCCAACAATTTATGCAAATATTCACGCACAATTACTTCTTAAACAATTTCATAACAGTACCCAACATAATTGAACGATTTCAGACTGAAAATAACAGAGGGGTTGGGTCCTTACTCGTTACGAAGGCAAAAACAAAGGTAAACCCGAAATCAACCTGGGTAGATTCACTCGCGGGGGCGTTAACTTTCTGCTGCGATTCCCGAATTGCGTTTTATCTGCGTGCACTCAACGGTCTTTTGATTATCTTCAATTTGATATGTTGTGGGTAAAAAACTTACGCCGGTAAACCCCTCTATCGTCTTCTCAAAGTTCTGTGCAGAATGTTGAGTTCTCAAAATTTTCTTTATTTTTCTTCTTGGCGGCTACTACTGCTTTCTTTTCTTTTGTTTTTGTTTGTGCCCACGTTTCCCAACGCTAACCAATCCCACGAATTTCTGTTTCCCTTTTTTTTTTTAATTCTATTTAATTCCCTTATTTTCTTAATCTCATGTTTGTTTCACTTTTCTTTTATTTCTTTTCCTAATGTAATTCCTTGCTCTCTCTATTTTTTTATTTATTTTAATAATGTTATAGTAACTTTCCTAATCCCAAAAAAATTCTTAATTAATTCAAATTCCAATTCCACGTCTAATTAACGACTCCTATAGGTGAATCACAATTAAGTCCTCCAACTATGATACGCGTGCAAAATGCACCTCAACAAACATACAGAAATATAACACGCAACATGTTATAAAAATAAATGGACACTTAGTCACATAATCACACGAAATAAATTAGGCATACACAATTAGTCATGCAAAAAATAATTACACGCCAAAAATCATGTAAGCAAAAGTCCCGAATAAACTTTTTTTCTCAGCTTATGTCGATTGATTATTTGTTGTCAGGTCAATTTGATCAGATGATTAACTTGAAATTGAAATGCTAATTATATTTGTTTCTTAATAATAGCTATTTTCAAGGAGAAAATAAATATCTTTAACCGTTTAATTGAAAATCAGTAGTTGAGATTTATCAATACTATACTAAAAAAAGCAACCTTCACCGCCGTGACCGATCCATTTTAACCCCTTGTTTCCAAATAAATTAAGAAGAATGGACATTAAAACAATGACAAAAAGAAAGAAATGTCTTATTTATTGATGAATGTTTAAAAGAAACAAGAGTAGCATGCGAAATTAATTCACACCAACAAACGAAACTACAGAAGATATAACAAATTGATGAGCAATAAATCGTCTGTGCACATTTTGAGTTGCACTATTTCTTTTAGATTATAGTTTTTAAATTAAAAAAATAACACATGTCAATTTTTTATTGATGAGATAGGGAACGAGACACATAATGAGGACAAACGATACTTGCCATTAATTTATATCTTCATACACTATTATAGTTGAGGAGTTCGAAGGTTGATAAATTGCATTAGAACATTCAACCCTCAAGTTTCAAGGAACATTGAATATTCAGGATCGTCTTTAGGTTTTTTCAACTGAGTTTTGGAGAGACTGACAAAAAATTTATGCCTTTCACCATATGCTTCATAGTCTAGAAATGTTATAGGCTCTGATAACCCAGTTTCTTCGTTGGCTTGAAGTACATAAGAAGTTCCATCATTCTTCAAATTACACGAAAACAATGTATAATCCGGATCATCACCGACGATAAATAGGAAATCGAGGTTAAGAATCTTGACAAATGGACATGTAATCATTTGTCATATATTCATCATAGCCATTTCTTGCATTTCCAATATATTCGTTTATCATCCGCGTTAATGATTTCTTGGAGGACTGCACACGTGTTTTGGTGTTGGAAACATTCTCCTTAAAAAATTTCAAGTCATCAACAACATCATTTGAATTAGTAGAAGCCATTTTTTCTCTTAGTCAAGCTTGAATGGAACTCAAAAGAAGAAGTTCCAGTAAATTTTCCTCCTTAACCCTCCAAAAAAGGTTCGATTTAATTGTGGACCATTCAGAATTTAGAACTAAAAGTTCCTGCACTTCATGAAAATAAAAATTATAAAACTCCTAGGATTGAGGCATGTACTATAACTTGAATAATGAAACTAAAAAATATGTAGGAAAATTTAAAACACCAAAAACAATCGAGTCTAAATTTTGATGGATTTTTAGTAAGATTTATCAAAACAAATCGAGGTTTTTGACATTCATATCGGACCTATTATGCACCACATCGTCTAGAATTCAGTATACCGTAGAAAATGGTTATACATACTTAGAATCATAATTTGAATGTGAACAAAAATTTAAAAAGGGGCTATTTGATGAATGGTGAAACAACATTGAATTCTTGAAACCATAAATCATAATCATTGAGGAGAACTGTAAATGTTAAGAGGAAGAAAATAATTACCTTGTTCAAAAGGTTCACTTTTTGCTCTGCAGAAAATGAAGCCTAGATAAACAACTAGAGTGCTTTATCATTTATATCTTTTTGGTTGGTTGGTTGTTGTTGGACCATGTGTCATTTGAAATTTCATAATAGAATTCTACTTTCAATCTTATTTTTTATGGCAAGAATATTTCATCTGCATTGAAATCTAATGTAAAATTGTCCAACGGGATGACTCGTATTTGGTACAAGATGTATAAAAATAGTAAATAATTAGAGGTTAGAAAAGAAATATTCCTCATTTAAAATCCGAATTGAATACACCACTTAACTCATTCAAGATTTGAACATGTCAAACAAATTGCTAAAAGGTGAAAATGGAACATTCCTGGGTCCCGTCCCAACCCTGGTTCCTCCTGCATGATATCAGAAGGGCCAAACCAACATTGGGACCTTCAATAAGTCAAAGAAAAAGACCTAACTCATGAAAGATCAATAACTGTGCAAGCTTAATGTCATTCTCGCACAACATTTCCGACTCAGAACCATAGCTGAGTTCAACATTTGTATTTGTAAATTTAACTCGATAATAAAAGTTTTATTTTTTAAAAATAAAAAATAAATAAATAGTTGCATACTGAAAGATCAAACCAATCATTCTACCAAACAAGAATTTTCGCCCTTTTGGCCATAATCTACTTGTTAAAAGTCCTCTAACTACATGAGCACAAAATACCTGCTCTAAAATCCAACAAAAGAAACATATGAAACAAACAAACAAGCAGAGCATAGTACATGCAATAATCCCAGTTTTGCATGCCAATTTTGAATTTTGTAGTATCGAATACCAAAATTAAACTAAATGTACAACATTGAAGGATTAATTCTCGGCCAAAAGAAGCGTTCAACAGTAAAAGAACCAGATGAAAGTAGATGGAAAACAAGGGGAAAGTCTGGCATGGGGCGGCCCTTGTGGGTACGGCCCCACACTCCTCTCACATAATTTGAGCATGCGACCCACCCTGCAGAGTAAGCTCCCGCAGCGCTTCATGCCTCACAGTGCATCCCATAAGCGACCGTCCCCATGCGAAATTTTTCCGAAAACAAGGTACTGCTGCAATAGTACAAAATTTACCAAACTGTCACAACTACTCAACATTCTAAATTGAAGTATCATTTCACCGACTGACCAAAATTTGAACCTAAGACAACTTTCTTAGTTTGTTTTGGGTTTAGGAGCCTTCTTCTTTGGTGCTTTCCTTCTCATGGAATTCTTCATTCCAATGAAAAAAAGTAGTGCCCCTAGTAAAGCCAAATTCTGGACCAAAATAAATAAAGAAATATGTAATAGTCAGTCCAGTGTACGCGCGTTGCTGCAAATGAATTGTTGATTTAAAAATTAAAACCCGTCAAACAACAAAATCGTGCATGACTAACATGGGTAAACTTGACAAACAATTGAGTGAATTCCTTCTTGTCGGCATCATAGTTGTAGAAGTCATACAAGATGGGGGAAGAAATTGCTTGATGCAAAAGCTGCATTCAGAAACAACGAAAGAACATTTGGAAAAGAATGTCTGGTAGACACTAATTCAAAAGCAATGGGTGTACATTTACACACCAGAAGATAAGCTCCTAAGGAGCCGCCCAAGACGAAGAGAAAACTTCCAAGACTTTTCACAACAATAGCACCCAAAATCAAATGCTTCATCTGTAAACATAAATTAGAGAAATCAGTGCGTGAAATCCACTACAACATATTGAATTATATGAGGCACCCCTTACTTCAACAGGGGGCAACTGAAATCCAGTTTGAGTTGCAACATGCTTTGAGAAAACATTGAACTTCGGCCTCAGGGACTTTGCTGCTGGCCCACCATCAACACCATATTCGCTGAACCTATAAGCAGTAAATACTAATTTAGAGAAGCGCGGGAAAACCCTTGATACAAATCTGAGGGGCGTGTGATCTTTCACTCCAAAAGGACAATCAAGCTAGAATATACAGACACAATTTCTAGCACAGAAGTAATAGAACAAAACTAAAATCTCTTTTAAAGCCTGCCACACAAGGCCACGTGATATTCAAAAATGAAAGCATAAAAGGATTATCTTTGCAGTTAAGAATAAAAGGATTAATCTACAAGTCAAATTTGAGGGAAATCATATGCGGGCTCTAGGCATGAATGGTGAGGAAACCATATATGAAGGGCGTATGAGGGGCGAAAGATGAAATCTTGAGCTTCATTTACATATTGTAAAAGGGCAAATTCTCCAAAACAGTGCACATAATTCTAATTCAAGAGCATGAAGCAAAGAATCTGAGCAAAATGGAAATTCATGCATGTAAATTACATTACAACAATAAGCAATTTAAGTATCGACGAATAAGGATCCAATGATGGTTATGCCAATTAGGTGACATGTATCTACTGTTTTGTGCAACCAACATATAGAAAATAAACGAGGAAACCCGTTACTCCTTACCATTAGTTTGGCAAAACTCGAATACCTATGGCATCCCAAAAAATAAAGGAAAAAAAAAACCCAAAGCAGCATTGAATTTTCTTCCATCTACTACATCCGTGTCCTACATATAGTATAGATCATTGCATCCAAACACAAAATTATGCCACTATTTTGAATACAGAGAAAAAGATTAAATAATTTGAATTGCTGCCCAACACTGTTCGGTTAAACTGAAATACTGAATCGAACCGAACTGAACAAAAACCAAATCGGTTCTGTTTATTCGGTTCAGTTTTGAGAAACTAAAAAATTTCAAGTCATCAGCAACATCATTTGAATTAGTAGAAGCCATTTTTTCTCTTAGTCAAGCTAGAATGGACCTCAAAAGAAGAAGTTTCAACAAATTTTCCTCCTTAACTCTCCAAAAAAAGTTCTATTTAAGTGTGGACCATTCAGAATTTAGAACTAAAAGTTCCTGCAATTCATGAAAAATAATAATTATAAAACTCGTAGGATTGAGGCATGTACTATAACTTGAATAATGAAACTAAAAAATAGGTAGGAAAATTTAAAACATAAAAAACAATCGAGTCTCAATTTTGATGGATTTTTAGTAAGATTTATCTAAACAAATCGAGTTTTATGACGTTCATATCGGACCTATTATGCACCACATCGTCCAAAGACTCAAGATACCGTAGAATTATAAATGGTTATACATAATTAGAATCATAATTTTAATGTGATAAAAAAATTTAAAAAGGGGGCTATTTGATGAATGGTGAAACAACATTGAATTCTTGAAACCATAAATCATAATCATTGAGGAGAACTGTAAATGTTAAGAGGAAGAAAATAATTACCTTGTTCAAAAGGTTCACTTTTTGCTCAGCTGAAAATGAAGCCTAGATAAAAAGCTAGAGTGCTTTATCATTTATATCTTTTTGGTTGGTTGGTTGTTGTTGGACCATGTGTCATTTGAAATTTCATAAAAGAATTCTACTTTCAATCTTATTTTTTATGGCAAGAATATTTCTTATGCATTGAAATCTAATGTAAAATTGTCCAACGGGATGACTCGTGTTTGGTACAAGATGTATAAAAATGGTAAATAATTAGAGCCTAGAAAAGAAATATTCCTCATTTAAAAACATGGTAAGAAAGTTCCATTTTCACCTAAAGGCTACGTCTGTTCACCAAACACTGCAAATAAGTCAACTATTTGCGTCAGGTGTTTTTTGATTTTTTTTTTGTTTGTCGTCTTGTTCAGGACAAAATTGTGTTCAATGCCCGTTATCAAGCGCAATATTCCAAAAACTAACTCTCTCTCTCTCTCACTCTTCCTTTATTTTCAATTACATCTCGAAGTTTTCCAAAACAAAAAGACAAAAACATAAAAGTTGTCCATACTAAATTTTTATTTATTTCAAAAGGAAATAATTTATTAAAATCACAAATTAAAGAAAAAGATAGCAATACAACTCTAATAGAATTTAAGTATTTTTAAATTAAATATTTCTTCACAGTTATTACATCATTGTTTTTTAAACAATGCAGCAAGTACATAAATGAGTCACGAATCACGACAACTCTAAATTACATATATAAGATTTTTTATCTGAATAATAGTGTTTATGGATAAATACCGCACATGGCAGTGTCTTTGTGACGCCCCGGCCCTCTCGGGCTGGGAATGCCGCGTGCCTCTCGGCACTGGGTTCTATCTTTTACATCCGCCAAGGCTCCAAACAAATATTCTATCTCCCAAATATATAATATATCCATATGATTACAATGAAATTCAATAAAATACACGACTAAAATACATTTATCCAGATTACTAATCCCAAGCTTCCGCTGCGCACTCTGATACCCAAATCATTGCACCACCTTCAGATACCTGTGGAGGGGAAAACATTTGAAAAACGTGAGCCGAAGCTCAGTGAGGGCCGTGCCAGTGGTGCGTATGTCTTTTAAAACCATTTTTCTTCCAAAGTACTTTATATTCATAAAATAGTTCGCACAATGAGAAAACCACATATATATTGATTATAATAAGGGGCCTGATTTTCTAAACAATTTTCCGGGACTGTCGAGGTGAAATTGACATAGGCATGACAATAAGAGCAGATCAAATTCATACGGGCCACCAAATACAGAAGTTCAAAGTTAGGACTCTAGAGGTGTCTCACACCCTCTGGTGTAGCACTTAGCTCCTTTCGATTAAATAATTGGGCCCGATATAATAAACTTATAGTCTTATCATACCATGTCAATATTCAGAAGACAAATATGTATCAAATTTATTCAAACTTCTCATTTCCAATGCAATAAGATAATATTTCAAAATAAAGCCCCAATTCAGAAAGATATTTCATGGTGACAAATAAATGAACATGTGCATGTCATGAGTGGATCCAGATCATGAGTGCAATGAATAAATGAATACACAATACTTATATATAATTTTTCAAAAGGGTTAGGACCACTCACCTTAATACTTTAGATCTTCTAGTAATATAAAGATGTTATCTGATTATTCCTCATCGATCCTTATTAAAGAATATAATTCACCTTGTGAAATGTGAGGATGTATAGTTTAGAAATGTGAAAGTTCTGTTTATAAACGGTTAGTCTTTTTCTTTTAAGCGTGTTATACAGGAACGTTACTTCATGTTTACTGCCGAGAGGTAGGTAGATGCCCTATTCGGCCCCAGTTGTACCTAGGGGTGGAATTGGGGGCGTCACAGTCTTTTGGGAGAGGATGTGTTTTGGCAAAGACGGACATAATTCGTCCTTACTGAATCCATCTTCATTTGACGTGAAAATATTTTGACACATCTGACGAAATAGATTCATAGAATTCGTCCTTCGAGTCCTAATATACTCCTCAATTCAGCAGAATGCACCGGAAAAACAATAAATACACAGCCTCATGTCGCCGTCTTAAAGAAAATGGATTGAAATAATATGTTATCCTTCTTTCTTTATTCCCAAATTTTAACATTCATTATTTATCTCCATCTCAAGTAGTCCATAGTATTTTTTTTTCTTTAATTCAAAAGGAAACAATTTGTTAAAATTACACATTAAAGGAAAAAGATACCAACAGTAAGCTCAGAGCATTTAAGTTATTTTTAAATTATATAATATTTCCATTTATTACATTATTGTTTTTCAAACAATGCAACATAGCCATAAATGAGTCTAGACAACTCTAAATTGCATGTGTAAGAAATTTTTTTTTTTATAAGAATAGTATTATTTATGAAGAAAGGTTCGTTCATGGTATTGTCATTTTGGGGAGGGATTGTTTTTTCAATGACTGACAGAATCTGTCCTTATTGAAGGACGGATTCCGTGAATCCGTCTTCATTTGACGTGAAATTGTTTTGACACATAAGATGAACACGAATTCATGAAATTCGTTCTTCAAGCCTAATATACTCCCCAATTCAGCAGAATGCACAATCGAAACAATAAACACACAGAACCTTCTCTCGTCGCCTCATCTCAGTTTCGCCGCTAGTCGTTACCACCCCTAAAGAAGACGGATTGCAACAATACGTCCCCATTCTTCCTTAATTCCCAAATTTTAGCATCCATTATTCTCCATCTCCATCTCAATTACTTTCTAATAAACAATTCACCTTTTCTAAAAATTGTGGAAAATCGGATTGAATTAGAAACCAGTTTAAGTAGTACTTTGATACCAAGAATCTAGTACTTCAAAAGGGATTATGATGATTCCTTAGAAAGGCATACATCCTAAATGCAACTTGAAAAAAAAAACACTTTACCATATTATCCCTTTGAATCTAATTTTCTGCATCCATGATGTTTCCAATATAGGTCTCTAAATAGAAAACAATTTCCTACTTTCCTAACTCGAAATTAGAAATTTTTGTCCAAATGCACATTTATTATTGTACTGTAATATACAAAATTTTGCAAATTGAAAAAGAATTTTTAAACCAAACCAAATGCAATTAACATGCTCAATATGCAATCAAAAATATTTCTAAATGAAGAATCTCACACAATTTGGAAATATAGTTGCAGCTTCAAGAACAATTAAGAAATATAGTCGAAACAAATACTTGTAGTTGCATCTTTACTCGATGCTACATTCAAGAAGTGAACTTCCTAACTATGAGAATCTAAGTTTTAGTTGGAAAATAAAGCTTCACTTTCCCACAAAATGTACATCAAAACAAGAAATGTATTTTATCTAGTCTCACTAGGTCCCTTCAGCTTCTAGCTGAACATCAAGACATTCTTTATCATTCCAAGGCGTCAATGATCCTTCTTGAGTAAGATTCTGAAGCAGAAGAGACCAAATTTCCATGTAAGAAAAACGTTGGAATAGAGAGAATATGAAAACAAGGTAGAAAGGTTAAAGATGATACTCTTGAAGAAATGGTTTTGATTCCAAATTTATTAGTAAAAAGGAATCATTATTGATGTAGAATAACTTAGGGTAAAACAATTAGTCATAGAATTAGCATATGAGAAAAAATAACCGGTTAAAATTTTTCTCCTTATCCTCATTAGAGGTATGAACCATTGTTCAGTATTGTAAGTAAGACTTGAAATAATTAAAGGAAAAGAATACTTGCAGCCCAATAATTTTTGTTTCACACCATTACTAGTTCATTAGCGACGACAAAAACCATGTCTAGATATCAAATTTATTGATCCTAATAAATATATCAGAAATTGAGAATAGTGGAAACAAATATTATTAAGTGAAGAAAATGAAAATTTAATTAGAATATCACCTAAACCTAGAAATTCCACCATACTATGATTTTGAAACAAAGGCAAGAACTAAAAGAGTTACTCATAAAGAAACTCCTTCTAACACGGTGTGTTTGGACAACTTTTTAAATTTTAAATCTTAGAATTATTTCAATATCTCCACTCACAAAATTTCTGGTCAAATCTCGAATAAAATATATTATTCAATGCAAGCGGAATATGTTTTCTCCACGTATGATATTTTATCTTCCCCTAGGTGTAATCACAATTTAGCTAAAAAATAAGGTGAAATGAGAAAATTAGTTTATTCTTGTATAGTCTCCAAAACCTATAGGAAATAAATTTCTATAGGTTATAGATGAATATTAATCACAACATATGTTTACCTCTAGCCAAAAGAAATAGCCACATAACAAATTGAACTGTTGAAGGTCATCATTGATTGCTGCTTGAATCTTTCTTTTAAGATCTGCAGAGGTTATTTCAAAAGTTAATATATGAGGAGAGCGAAAATTGGCTACATCTTAGTGAAATATAAACTTTAGAAAAAGTGAACATATAAGAAGGTATAAGAATCTTAACTTGGTAGTTCGAATATTGTAAATGAGTATATAAAAAGTAGACACTTAAAGAAGTGTCACTTGGGAACAAAAAACAGTTATAGATGAATATTAACAAATATATAGCCATTAACCAAACTGTCACAAGAACCAAAAGCAGCTAGGTTTAAGTATTCCTAGGGAAACAATATGAATTGGTTAGCATTATGGGAGCAAGAAACATATGTCTAATACCATTCGACATCTACTGATTCTATATGAATATACTTTATTTATTGTATTCTTGTGACTTAATCGTACCATGATATGGAAGAACGTATGGATTCGCAAAAGAGTATAGGTAAAAAGTATTTTAAATTATTTGTTAACAATTTTCATATTTTACTCTAGTCATTGTCAGTGTGGTGATCTATAAAGAATCCTAGTAGGTAATAGACAAAAAATAATCATATTACCGGAATGGTGATCAAGATATGATTTTCCCATTTTAGATGACGGAAAGAATTTCACCCCTCTTGAGCGCAAATGTATATGATTATTTTGAGCTTTCTTCTCAGTAATTTTCTTCATAAGTCTTTTGTGCTCTTCTTTGTTATATGGATTGCTCAGAATTCCTATAATCTGCACCCTAAAATTTGAACATCCATTTGTCCTTGGTTTGGGAATGCTGCTAGCAATCATACTTATCTCTTTTGGATCTGACTTAATAAATGTATAAAAATAAAGAAAATGAAATTACATAGGAAATAATTTCAACTAATGAAAATGAATGAAAGAAGAGAGAAATAGTAATGAATACTTTGCCAAAATAGTATACTCACAATTTAGTTTGTCATGAAAATGTCCATAATTTTTATTTCATTAATTTTAGTCAGATATCTTTTAACTTTAAGAAAAGTCTAGTCTCACCGCTTGCCCCACGACATATTCCCACTTAAACTTCTTTTTTATGCTCATGTGCATTTATTTTTAAAGTAAATTTGTCATATCGGATCATCTCGCGCCATATCATCTGGAGGAAAAATTTCCCGAGTCGGCATTCTAGCTTCGCCTGAGACTTTAAGCTAAATTTCGTGAGACAGACGGTGATAACTCTTTTTCTTTTTGTATACATAAAACGATATGTGACTACATTATACAAATAAAAGATACGGAGCAGTTTGAAGAAAACAAAAGTAGTTAGAAAAACATCTAAAATAAAATCAATCTAAGTGGAGCCTTACGCTCTCATTTGGTGGTTGGTCATGAATAGACCCTTTAGACTTTCCTTTCTTGGAACATGAAGCGTTATTTGGCTAGGAACTTTGAAGATTCATCTCTTCATACACTATTACAATTGAAGAGTTCGAAGGTTGATAAATTGCATTAGAACCTTCAACCCTCATGTTTTCAAGGAACATTGAATATTCTGGATTGTCTTTAGGTTTTTTCCACTGAGTTTTGGAAAGACTCACACAAATTTTATGCCTTTCACCATCTGCTTAGTAGTCCAGAAATGTTATAGGCTCTGATAACCCCGTTTCTTCGTTGGCCTGAAGTACAAAAGAAGATCCATCTTTCTTCAAATTACGCAAAAACAATGCATAATCTAGATCATCACCAGTATAAACAGGAAATTGAGGTTTAGAATCTTGACAAATGGACATGTAATCATTTGTCATATATTTATTATAGCCACTTCTTGCATTTTAATTAGGAGAAGACATTTTTTCGCATAGTCAAGCTAGAATGGAACTCAAAAGAAGAAGTTCCAACAAATTTTCCTCCTTAACCCTCAAAAAAATGTTCTATTTAAGTGTGGACCATTCAGAATTTAGAACAAAAATTTCCTGCAATTCATAAAAAATAATAATTATAAAACTCGTAGGATTGAGGGATATGCTATAACTTGAATAATGAAACTAAAAAATAAGTAGGAATTTAAAACACCAAAAACAATCGAGTCTCAATTTTGATGAATTTTTAGTAATATTTACAATAAAAAAAAATTGAGTTTTATGACGTTCATATCGGACCTATTATGCACCACGTCGTTGAGCATTCAGTATACAGCATAATTATAAATGGTTATCCGTAATTAGAACCATAATTTGAATCTGGAAAAAATTTAAAAAGGGGCTATTGGATGAATGGTAAAACAAAATTGAAATCCTGAAACCATAAATCATAATCGTTGAGGAGAACTACAAATGTTAAGAGGACAAAAAAAATTACCTTGTTCAAAAGGTTCACTTTTTGCTCTGCTGGAAATGAAGCCTAGATAAAAAAAACTAGAATGCTTTACCATTTCTATATTTTTGGTTGGTTGTTTTTGGACCATGTGTCATTTGAAATTTCATTAAAAAAATTATACTTTCAATCTTATTCTTTATGGCAAGAATAATTCATCTTCATTGAAATCTAATGTAAAATTGTCCAACGTGATGACTCATGTTTGGTACAAGATGTACAAAAATGGTAAATAATTAGAGCCTAGAAAAGAAATATTCCTCTTTTAAAAACATGGTAAAGTATCCAGCTCTTCCTAACGGTTACGTATGTTCACCAAACACTGCAAATAAGTCAACTATTTGCGTCAGGCATTTTTTCTTTTTCATTTTTGTTTCTCGTCTTATTCAGGACAAAATTGTGTTCAATGTCCGTTATCAAACGCAACATTCCAAAAATAACACTCTCTCTCTCTCTCTCTCTTCCTTTATTTTCTGTTACATCTCGAAGTTTTCAAAAACATAAAAGTGGTCAATGGTAACTTTTTATTTATTTCAAAAGGAAAGAATTTATTAAAATCAGAAATTAAAGAAAAAAGATAGAAACAGTAATTTCATATAATTTAATTATTTTTAAATAAAATATTTCCTCACAGTTATTACATCGTTGTTTTTTAAACAATGCGGCAAGTACATAAATGAGTCACGAATCACGACAACTCTAAGTTACATATATAAGAGTTTTTTATCTGAATAATATTGTTTATGGATAAATATCTGCACATGGCCATGTCTTTTAGGGGAATAAGTGGTTTGGCAAAGACGGACATAATCTGTCCTTACTGAAAGACGAATTCCGTGAATCCGTCTTCATTTGACGTGAAAATATTTTGACACATCTCGACTGACGTACGAATTCATAGAATTTTTTTATAAGAGTAGTATTATTTATGGAGAAAGGTTCGTTCATGGTAGTGTCATTTTGGGGAGGGATTGTTTTGACAATGACTGACAGAATCTGTCCTTACTAAAGGACGGATTCCGTGAATCCGTCTTCATCTGACATGAATTTTGTTTTTACACATAGGACGAAGATGAATTCATGAAATTCGTTCTTCAAGCCCTAATATACTCCCCGGCTCAAATAGAATACATAATAGAAACAACAAACACACAACCTTCTCTCATCGCCTCGTCTGGGCAAAAATCAAAACTCAAGCGTCTGCTGTAAATATGCAAATCATGTAATCCAAACATAGGTTCCAACAAAACTAACAGGTTCAAATTATTATCACGTTTCAACTGGCGAATGCTAGCTATAGTTCTATCATTCGCAATTCCTCGAACATTCAAACCTAACCATTGTTGCTCTATGCCTGTTCTGATATCATCCCCTGGAACCACTGTGACAGATTCCAACACTACCGTAGCCATGGAGGCCTCTACCATCTGGTCCCCAAAATCCTTTAAAGATTGCACCATTAAATCCCGAGGATGATTGGTGGAGGGATGGACTTTAACTTTGGAAGGCACAATCCGCGAATTGTTCACCGGCCAGTACCCCTCCACACTGATGTTGAAAACGGATTGAAATAATATGTTATCCTTCTTTCTTTATTCCCAAATTTTAACATTCATTATTTATCTCCATCTCAAGTAATTTTCTTAGTCTCCATCTCAAGTAGTCCGTAGCATTTTTTTTTTTCTTAATCTCAAAAGGAAACAATTTCTTAAAATCACACATTAAAGGAAAAAGATAACAACAGTAAGCTCAAAGAATTCAAGTTATTTTTAAATTATAAAATATTTCCTCGCATTTATTACATCATCGTTCTTTAAACAATGCAACATAACAGTAAATGAGTCGAGACAACTCTAAATTACATGTATAAGAGTTTTTTTATAAGAATAGTATTATTTATGGAGAAAGGTTCGTTCATGGTAGTGTCTTTTTGGGGAGGGATTGTTTTCACAATGACTGACAGAATATGTCCTTACTGAAGGACGGATTCCATGAATCCGTTTTCATCTGACGTGAATTTTGTTTTACACATAAGATGAAGACGAGTTCATGAAATTCGTTCTTCAAGCCCTAATATACTCCCCAATTCAGCAGAATGCATAATAGAAACAACAAACACACACAACCTTCTCTCGTCGCCTCGTCTCGGTTTCGCTGCTAGTCGTTGCCGCCCCTAAAGAAGACGGATTGCAACAATACGTCTTTATTCTTCCTTCATTCCCAAATTTTAACATCCATTAATCTCCATCTCCATCTCAAGTAATATCTTTAGTCTCCATCTCAATTTTTTTAATTCTTAATTTTGTAATTTTTTGTAATTATGTAATTTATGTTTATATTTTTTTTTTTTGCGCTTTTTTGTTACGTAATTTATGATTAGATGCAGAATGTGTATATGACACCTGCGTATGTCTATCCTTGACATCTAAACACGAATGTCTTATATCAACAATGTGATCATTGTTCCAACACTATATGGGACAATACAATTAAATTGAGACTTAATAACCCTCTTGATTGAAGGGATTCATGGGCGGAAACTCGTTCCAAACACCCATGGATCCTCCCCTGAAGGATCCGCTCATACAAAATAGATCGAAAAAACAGCAAGGAAAAACTCACTTTTGCGAATTCAAGAAGCTACTTCTTGAATGGAGGATGACGTTTCTTGGATCGGATGCTGCTACCGATTGATCTCCCTTTGCGGAAAGTCCCTCTACCGGTATCCACGCGACGAAACGGGCAGCGATTGCTAGCTCTTCGTTGTTTCTGATGTTCGGGAATTAGAGAGAAAAAGGGAGAGGCAGAAAACTGTTTTCTGGATACTCAAGTATTTCGGCTGAAAGCATTAGTTACCTAGGGTTTCGGCCAAGAGTTTATTATATAGGGTGTGAGAGTTTGTTCCCAGAACTAACTCTCACGTCCTCAACTTCTCTCGGCAATGGGAGTCCTCACCTCCCACGTCCCTTAGACTCCTGCTGGTATTTGGAGTCTTTATCGGATAATAACTCCCACGTAATTCCAGCTATATGTAAAATACCGAAATTTCCCCTATCTCTAATTCGAATAATAAACACTTTATTATTTTCAGAAAGACAAATGTTAGATACAATGAACCTAGACACATTCTAGATTCATTGAATCTGGACATGAAGCTCGTTAGCTCGTCTATGCGTGTGACCCTGTAGGTTCAACTCACAATGGCAATGAAAACACACTTAGTAGTAGTATGTGTTCATAAATCACAAGCGGTCCCTAGCAGGACATTGTGACTACCTAAAGTGAATGAATATACAACGGAACCTAATATCAATCCACTATTTAATCCCTTTGTCTCGCGATATCCTAATTAAGCATAAGGCATGGTGGTCATCACCCTTATTAAGCTTAATTATATTTATGCTCGATCTCCAGGTAGACTGTTTCGACAAATAGCATTTGATAACCACTTTATCAAATACATTTGAGCACGGTCATGCATTTAAACAGTCTTTCCCTATCGAGGGGCCCATGGATATCTCTCTCTAATAATAGAGAGGGACAAATTCCTTACAATGTCTCTCACATTCAAGCTATGATAGGACACTACATCCGATCATCAGTCGTATTGATTACTCTATTACAAGTAACGTCCGACTGAGTCAAAACGTGGCTCCATTCATACTAGAATCAATGAAGACATAAGGTCTAAGGATTCTAAAATAGTATTGAGAGTAATACTTATGACTTAAGACCATGAAGTATTACTTCTCTGACGGATCACGTCCAATACAATGTATCCCTATATATTGCATCTATGATGTGATTTGTATCCATTACACATGATCAGTAAAACAAGATCATCAATCAACAATCATACTAGTTTTATTTCATAGTAATTAAGCATTACATAAAACTAGGGACTTCTAGAATAGTAATTACATAAGCTAATGAGTTTTACTATCAAATCACACATTTGATAATCAAAAGCAAAATTAACTATTCAATTACATGCTCAAAAGATAATAAAACGCACAACATGTGCTAATGGTCCTAGGGCACTACTAACATTGATTTCATTCGTTGTGACAACATACTTTGGCTAACATATAGGAAAGAGTAATAAAGAAATGATCAATACGATAGATAGAATATGATTTGGAGGGTTAAGCCGTATAGGTAGTTGACTATGACCTAGTCGCTGCTTTAGTTGAGAGATGGCGACTTGAGACCCACACTTTTCAATTTTCTTGCGAAGACACGACCATCACCATGTAGGGGACGCTCGGAGTCGTTGTTGACTCGCCAATTGTAGGATAACCAATTAGTTTAGACGAGGTTGTGAATTACAACCTAGATACGCGGATGAGATAGTGAATATTTTTTTTGAGTTTTAGGCCTAGAGAGCGGTATTTAAAGGGAAATGTCCTTAATAAGAGCGAAATACTTTCACATATTATAAATAGACTGACCAATGATCTAGTGAGAAGAAATAATAGTCAAATAGGTCATCAACGTATTTTCTCTTAACTCCCCTTTCATCATTTTTAATAAAGTTTTTTTTTCGTCACGAATGTTTTTACGGGCATCCATTTTGGTCATTCCGTCCAAAAATTTGAAAAAAATCGTTAAAATTGATGACATGGCTACATATGTACATTTGCCTTTTGGGCCTTTAATCAATAAAATCCCACATCTTCATTAAAAAAAAAACATGACATCACAGATCATAAATCATGCTATGAGCATCACATACTACTCATGCACTACAAATAGATAGTCATGTCAAACGATCAAATATAATATGAACAATAATCAAACAAATGGAAAACAATAGTTAAGCTAGATAGTCGCATTCTTCACATCTAAACGCTTACATAACCGAGTGCACAACAAACACCACGCATTGCCCATACGGTACACATGATCACAACATCGTTTAGGCACTCATAACATTTCTACAGCTACGACATGACAATCCCACCACATGAGCTCAATCATCTAATCACTCCTAATCAGCAAGAAGCAGTAGTGGTCCTAGTTTTAAACAAAACTAGGGACGGATCGTAACAACACGTGGGTTTGGTAGGACCCCGAACGACGGATCACGGAAATTTAAGGATCCATCTATTACATTGTATAATCATCCCCCACCAGAGACTCCACAAAACCACTACCGTCCCAATATTTGCCTCATCATGTGAAGGCCCAGAACATAACATAACAGAAGATCTCTTGGGACCATAGAGTCAAAACATAATAGATATACAGGTATAGTCGAATGGATCCTGCTAACTGGTTGTTCCTAGACAAGAGCTCAATAGGGGGCGATGACCCGGTCGACCATAACCAGATAGGACTGAAACGACGACGACCCAAATAATAACAACAATAAGGCAAGTACAGTAATGACCCCGGTGATCCACAATTCACAACGCAGATACATAATTCAGAATATATATCACAATTAGATAACAAGAATTGAATTTCAGATTATATATGCATATATAATTCAAACAGTTAAGGGCCGCAATTCAATAAACCAAATGATAAACACAAAACATTCAATTGATCGTAATTCCAACAATTTATGCAAATATTCATGCCCAATTACTTCTTAAACAATTCCATAACAGTACCCAACATAAACGATTTCAGATGGAAAATAATAGAGGGGTTGGATCATTACTCGTTACAAAGGCAAAAACAAGGGTAAACCCGAAATCTGCTCGGGCAAATTCACTTGCGGGGGCAATAACTTTCTGCTGCGATTCCCGATTTGTGTTTCGTCTGCATTCACTCGAAGGTCTTTTGATTAACTTTGATTTGATATGCTGTGGGATGAAAACTTACGCCGGTATCCCTCTCAATCGTCTTCTTAAAGTTCTAGGCAGAATGTTGAGTTCTAAAAATTTTCTTTGTTTTTCTTCTTGGCAGCTACTGTTGCTTTCTTTTCTTTTGTTTGTGCGCACGTCTCCCCACGCTCATCAATCCCGCGATTTGCTGTTTCCTTTTTTCTTTTTTATTCTATTTAATTCCCTAATTTTCTTAATCTCATGTTTGTTTCACTTTTTATTTAATTTTCCTAATGTAATTCCCTGCTCTCTCTTTTATTTATTGTAATCATGTTATAGTAATTTTCCTAATCCCAATAAAATTCCTAATTAATCCCAATTCCAATTCCACGTCTAATTAACTACTCCTTTAGGTGAATCACAATTAAGCCCCCCAACTACGATACGCGTGCAAAATGCCCCTCAACAAACGTACACAAATATAACATGCAACATGTTATAAAAATGAATGGACACGCAGTCACATAATCACACGAAATAAATTAGGCATATGCACTTAGTCATGCAAAAATAAATTACACGCCAAAAATCACGTAAGCAAAAGTCCCGGGTAAACTCTTTTTTCTCAGCTTATATCGATTGATTATTTGTTGTCAGGTCAATTTGATCCGACGATTAAGCCTTAAATTGAAATAGTAATTATATTTGTTTCTTAATAATAGCTATTTTCAAGGAGAAAATAAATATCTTTAACCTTTTAAATGAAAATCAGTAGTTGAGAATTTTTTTTTTAAAATAATGTAGCTTCTATTGATTAATGATCGTAGCCAAAAAAAATTACATGTATGTAATTACAGTAGTTAAGATTTATCAAAACTATACGAGAACCATGCCCCCAATATGGAATCGATTCAAAAATCTTTCCACGTAGCTGGTTTTAAGGGAATTTTTTGGATTTTATGGATGGATCCTAGACATGTAATTATTTGATTTTTAAGAGGACTATTGCAGGCTATGGAGACAGGGATGTTGGATTTTTTGTTGATTAACTATGAGAGTGTTTAAATGGATGTATGATTTCAATGTGTATGAAGAATCATCGGTCGTCCCAGTTTGGATCGGATTTGAAGGTCTCCCATTTCATCTTTTTAAAAAGGCAAAATTATTTTCGCTAGCCAAGGCAGTTGGAAATCCATTGACATTGGATGCTCCAACGGAGAATGTTTATCGTCCATGTGTGGCAAAAGTTTGCGTGGAGGTGGATTTGTTGAGTGAATTGCCTAATCGGATTAGAATTACGCATGCAAAATCTAGAAAAGGATTCTAGCAACCAATAACATACGATGATTTGCCAGATTATTGTACGTGTTGTATGAAAATGGGCACGCACAGGGAAACTGCCAATCAGTAATTGGGGATCAAAGGGCAGGACAAAAGGTTGCGGAAAGGGGAAAAAAGAAAATTAATGAAAATCCGCCGCCTAAAGGGCCTGAGGGCACTAAGAAAACTGTGTTGGTTCCGCCAGGCCAGGTTTTTATAGAAATATGGAAGCCCACCGGCAAGACTTTGCCGGATGGTAGTGTTACGACAATTGTTACGGAAGTGCAAAGGGAAAGCTCGAAAACTATGGAGGAGACACAAGTCCTAGGGGTTACTCTGCCGGAGGTCCAAGAAATGATTACTGTGGTGGAGGATGAACCAATTCAGTCTTCTTTAGAGCGAGTGAAAAATATCAACAGCAAAGATGACATTGGTGTAGGGACTATGGGATATTCGCCAGTCTTAGAATCACGGAAAGTTGTCTCGGAAGGAAAGGGGGATCTTCCACAGGTATCCTGTGATTTGGAAATGAAATCTCTGCGGAATTTTGCATTGGAAAAGGTGGAGGCGGCGCAGGTCTGTGTTGATCAAGGGGTGATGGCCGAGCAAGCAGTCGGAACAGAGGCGGAAGTCCACGAAAGCGCGGTTATGATCAATTGAGTGTCCGGGTCACGTAAGCGGGCTCTACCGGGGCTAAGCCGAGTTTGATGATTGAACCAGCAGTAGGTGCTGAAACAGGGGAACCCGTGGCGTCTGATGCAGAGCAAATTTCAATAACCATCCCAATAAATTCCATTGATTTGGCCCTTCCAGTGGTCCCAAGGTAGCATGAGGTAACATATAATCGCCCTTCCATTGATGTGCCAATGCGGCGGTCTCCTCTTTGGCCCAAAAGGGCACATCTACTTCTCAATAGCTAGCTTGATTTGAGCTACTTATATCTTAACTAATTTTTGGAATATAAGGGGAATAGCGAATGATAGGACATTGTCTAGCATTCGTCTTGAAAATTTCACATGCTTTGGATTTTTTGGTACTGTTGGAGCCAATAATTGGTTTAGATGAATTGAAAATGTAAACATATAGGCTTGGTTTTTATTATTGTTATGGTAATTGTTTGAGCAAAATTTGGATTATGTGGAGTGGTGGTTTGAGGGTGGAGGTATTGGGGGATATGGAACAGGTGGTGCATGTTCGTGTTGATTCCTTTTCTGGTGTGCCTGTCTTTTGTTCTTTCATATTTGCAAAATGTTCTTATATTAAGAGTAGAGATTTATGGCAGGAACTGAGATTGTTTCAGGGGCATAATGGACACCAGGGATTTTAATGTGGTGATGAGATTGTCGGAGAGCATGGGGTCTATTCCTGCTATGCTTCCAATTAGTGAGTTTATGGAAACTGTTAATGACGGTGGTCTTTTGGAGGTACCAAGCTTGGGAAGTCCATATACATGGTGTAGAGAGGGTAGCTCGGCCATTGCATAGGCGGTTGGATAGGATTTTAGTGAATACAGAGTGGAATACATTGTTTCAAGAAAAAAAAAAGGTGGAGCATTTATCACGAACAGTTTCATATCATTGTCCGTTGCTCCTAACCATTCGGCTAAATATTGAAATGAGGGGCTTGGTGTTTCTGTTCCAGCCTATGTGGGTCGAACATAATACTTTCATGAATGTGGTTAAACATAGTTGGGCGGAGGAAATAGAAAATTCAGGGATGTACAAGTTGCAAGGAAAGTTGAATGATTGAAGGTGGTAGAGGAAGATGAGATAACTTCAACAATGAGGAGAGATATCAACCAACTACAAAAGGGCATGGAAGATCAAGAGGAAAAGGGACGTGGTCATTATTCAAATCCAAATGAAAGAAGGTATGGCAAGTCTAAAGTTGAATGTTACAGCTTGTCATAAAATGGGTCATTATTCTTTTGAATGCGAGAGATGTTAATAATGTTACATAGAAGGCCAATCTCGTTGAAGAAAAGAAAGAAGTTGAGGAATCAGCTTTACTTCTATCACTTGAAGAAAAAAAGATCATGGCCCAAATTCTGGTATCTAGAAAATGGTGAAAGTAATCACATGTGTGGAAACAAGGAGGCCTTTGTGGAGTTTGTTTATAAAGTGAAAGGCAATGTCTCTTTTGGATATTCTTCGGAGATTTCTATTGAAGGAAAATGTACGATTCTCATATCCTCTAAAGACAGGAGTCATAAGGTGATCAAAGATGTTTATCATGTGCCTAAATTGAAATGCAATATTTTGAGTTTAGACCAACTTCTTAAATATAATAATGAAATTCTCATGAAAAAATAGAAGTGTTTGGCTTAGAGATCAAAATAATAGTTTGGTTGCTAATGCCTATGTCAAGAAATAGAATGTTTAAATTAAACATTTAGACAATTGAAGAAAAAATGCTTGAAGGTAAATTCTCAAGACGAAGCATGGCAATGAACACGAGATTTGGCCGTTTGAACTTTAATTCTCTCAAGGCTATGGGAGAAAAGAAGATGGTGCTAGGATTTCCTGTAATCAATCATCCTAATCATCTTTGTGAGGCTTGTCTTCTAGGAACACATTCAAGAAGGAGTTTTCCAAAAGCTGCCATGTCAAGAGCAACTGAACCTCTCCAACTTGTTCATACTGATGTATGCGGACCGATGGATCCACCTTCAATTGGTAAGAATAAAAATTTTCCCTTTATTGATGACTTTACTCGAAAAATTTGGGTGTATTTTCTTTAACAAGAGTCATAAGCTTTTGTAGCTTTAAAAAGTGCCAAGGCACTTGCAGAAAAAGATAGTGGATATCAGATTAAAGCTCTGCGTTTTAATAGAGGAGGGGAATTCACCTTTATAGAATTTAATAATTTCTGCATTGCTAATGGGATTTGTCGTCCTCTAACGATTCCTAGATCTCCACAAAAAAATGGAGTGTGTGAACGCAAGAATCGAACTATTCTCAACATGGCGAGATGCATGCTAAAAGCCAAAAACATGCCTAAAGAATTTTGGGCTGAAGTCGCATTTCTTGTGCAATCTATTTATCCAACTGATCCCCAACAATAAATGTCAAAGACCAGGCTCCACAAGAAGCATGGCATGGGAGACAACCTAGTGTACATCATTTAAGGGTTTTTGGAAGCATTGCATATGCACATGTGCCTCAACAACAACACTCAAAGCTTGGCGATCGAAATGTTAAACATATATTTCTGGGTTATGATCCACATTCCAAAGGCTACAGATTGTATAACCCCATCAGTTGGAAAGTTGTGACAAGTCGTGATATTGAATTTGATGAAAATGCTACATGGAATTGGGGACTCCAAATAAAAAGAAATTATGATTTTTCCCCATATTTTGAAGAAGAAAATGAGTAGTCAATGATTTCGTTACAAAATGTTACACTACCTCTGTCGTCAATTTCATCTCCTATTTCTAAGAGGAATCAAGTGAAAGACCTAGAAGGATGTGAAGTTTAACTGATATTTATGCAACTACAATGAGGTTGCACTTGTTTTTTTTTTCTTTCAAAATAGCCAAGATTTTATTAATTGGAATTCCTGAGCTACAAAATCCGATCAGGGGATCCGTAAAGCGGGGTGTTCCTTTGCAGTCCAATCCCAGTAAACCCTTAGCCCCTAAAGGGAGTACATCAAAACTGTAATAATACAATGAATTTTGTGTATCACAACTAATGGTGGCTACAAATCAACTACCTTATTAGCCTCTCAATAAGTGTGATAGGGACGCCCAATGTGAGGGGAAAAAATGATTGAAAACAATCATCAATCACCCAATTAGAGATCTTACGTTGCGTTACAGCATTCACAAGTATTTGAGAGTCCGTCTGTTCCAAGTCCACCTTCTTCCATATTGAATTAGTCAATCGAAGCCCATTGAGCAATGCATTAATCCCATCGAGCAGTGCCGTCTTTGCTCAAAATAATAGATTCTGATTTCCAATCATAATCCTTCCACGGAACAATGCGAACCCGACGAGTGTCTTTTTTATGCCGCTGGAAGATTATCCTACGAGCTTCGGTAACCATTGCCTGCTGCTTATCAAATTCCAAACAGAGCAGCCTCTTTGTCGTTCGTTTGCCATCAAAAAATAATTTACACCTTGATATCCAAGGTATCTAAACAACCATTGTCGAAAGAAGCAAGAGCTGTTGTGATTCCGCCCTTTTCCTATCATCCACCAGTTCGTCAACATTGTCGTTGGGGTAAGCCGCCCTTTTTCTGGGATCACACAATTCGCACGACCCGCAGCAAACTGCCATAAGTGTTTCGCCAACTGGCACTCCATGAAAACATGTGTCACCGAATCCGTGCCCTTACCACAAGAACATCTTGTAGCAAGGTTGAAACCATATATCCATAAAACATCTTCCATCAGGAGAAAACGATTAAGTAACTTCCAAAGAAAAATCGACCACTGAAGGGGCAATATCTTATCCCATATACTTTGCCGTGTATATAAGGTAACGGTACTGAAGGTATTCATGGGCAGAAACTCGTTATAAACACCCATGAGTCCTCCCCTGAAGGATCCGCTCATACCATAGGAATCAAAAAATACGACAAAGACTTACGTTTTTTCGGCTAAAGATTCTATCTTTCCGAATGTGTGTTGTTGCCACCAAAGATCCTTCCCTTGCGGAATTGCTCCCTACGGGTATCCACGCGACGAAACGAGCAGCGAGTGCTAGCTCTTCGAACGGATCATGCTAACTAGTTGTTCCTAGACAAGAGCTCAATAGGAGGCGACGATGTGAGATCCACATTTAAGCTTTTATAATAATAATAATAGTAGTTGAAAAAAATAAATAAAATAAATATATGAGGACTTGTATTGTAAATTTTAATAGTTGAGGGATAGAAATACTAAATACTACCATTTGGGTGAGTCATAATAACACTTGTTTAAAAAATTGGGGTGTTTTTGCTCCACCTCCTTCTTCCTACCCCTTCAACCCGTCATCTTCTCCAAAGAATTCATTTTTCTGTAACTCTTCTACCTTCTTTTTCTCTCTCGGATTCTTCTTCCCCTTCATTTTTTTTCCTCAATTCTTCAATCAATCTTATTCCAAAAAATCAAATACTTCAATTTTACATAATCTTCAAAGTTCTAGAATTTAATTTCGGTAAGTAAGAGTTATTAATTTTCTTTGAGTTTTCAAATATTATTTGAAATTCATGTTTAAATTGTTGTTTTCTATTTGATTGGGTAAATTATATGGTTAAAGGAGTGAATGATGGTTAGGAAATTAAACTAAAATTGTGATGATGGCTTCTCTGCTTTTCGGCCTTCTCTGTTTGGGTTTTTTCTAGTCCCGCTTCGTGTTCTCTCGCTTTGTGGAATGGATATTATAATTTTACTTTGCACTTTAAAAGGTTAACTCATAAAATGAATATATGACTACCAGTTTGTATACGAATTATACCTAAATTAGAAAATTACACTTTCTTTTATAAATAATTTATAATTGTGACTTGTAGTATTCTTCGGTCGACATCAAAGTAATTTTGTTGGTGGGTCTTATTCTGTGATCGGACCCGAACTGGAACATTCTGATAATTCTTAGGACCTTAGGAGATTTAAACCGTATAAGGTGAGTTCCTATTTTTCTTAAACTTTTTAAATTGGTATTTAGGAGCCTGTGAGTCCAAATTTCTCTTAAACTGTTTGAATTGGAATTTAGGAACCTGTGAGTTCCAAATATATTTCTGTATTGAATTTAGAATTGCTTTCGTATAGCCATATACATACATTGATCATTCTTGCATGTTTTTATAAAGTTGCATACATTCTGTATAGGCCCAGGCCGGGTGTCGATTTAATATTGAAAATTATCATTACAAATAAAACCCCGAGCCGGCCAGATGTTACTAATGGAATTAACGGATATTGTTACTATTCTGAAACACTCTAAAACACACTATTCTTGTGGGTCCAAAGGCTGTGGATGTCTTACACCATTGTCGGGAAAGCAAGGGCTGACGACCTTTGGCGTATAGCTCTGCAGTACTAATTGAGGTTGGCCAATTCTGGGTTAGGAGGTTTAACTCGGGATGGTCAGATCTAGGTGAATACAGGTCTAGTAGGTACCCTACCCTGTGATTCACCCGCTGGATTTCTGGTGGATAAGGTAGCAAATCGCGCATATGTGGTGTTCGGTTGGTATCTGGTTTTCTTGTACCTGGCTTTCTTAACATCTGGTTTTCTATTAGCTTAATCAATTACTATTATTTCATATACATAAAAGAAAGAAAATACATGATTTACAAACATTGCATGAGCATTTTGTATGTTAGAGCTTTTACATTAAATATACACTATGGCACACACAGAGGAATTCACTAAGCATTAGCTTACACGTTTTCTTTCAAACTGCATCTTAAATGCAGGTATGGAGTGCACTAGAGAGCTCGAATGAAATTTGTTTTGTCGAACCTGGAGTACATGTTCTGATTCCTTGTGGTTCTAGATTTGCCATTTGTTTTGGATTAATGTAAATTATGTATTTTGGTAGTTCCTGTAAAACACAAGAGGGGGGGGTGAATTGGGTTTTAACTAATCTTGCTAGCTTTTTCGAATCTATTCAATGCAAGTGAGAGTTTAAGCAAGATGAACAAATCAAAAGCAAAACCCAATAACAAGACAAAGGATTTAGAGTGGTTCGATTCACTTAGAATCTACATCCACTACCTTGAGCCGCACCCAAGGATTTGCAACAACTTCACTAAGAAGATTTTACACTTGTGGCTAACTCACTAAGAGTTTTACAAACACAACCACAATACAAAGAAACTCACTAAGAGTTTTACCACACTAAGTAGGACTATTACAACAATTACCCTATCACTAAGAAAGGGAATTAAGATGAATAAAGAACAAGATAAATCACTCTTCTAAGTGAGAAAGATATACCTTTGAAGTACAAGAAGTTTAGCTCTTTAGAACATATGAAGCACACTCTTAGTATTGCTTTAGAAAGATTGCTCTTGAATGATTTAGATCATAGAAATGAAGAGCATTTTCTTTGAGAGTGTTTAGACTTGAAAAGAAATCAATGTAAATGTTATGTGCAAGTCTTTAAGTGATTCTCAGCTTTAGAGTATTTATACATTTCAAAATATGGCTGAAAAACGACTCTATAACGGTCAAAAAACGGCTAGAAATAGCAGAGTTCGGTTGACCGAAGTTCAACCTCGGAACCACTTTGATCAAACTCGGTCGACCGAAGTAGGCCATAGGTCGACCGACCTGTTTTGGCTCAACCCTCTGTCTAGCTTCGGTTGATCCGAGGCAAGCTCGGATGATCCGACTTCTGAGCTGATTTTTCACACGTTTTGAAATCTTTTGAAGTCTTTTGAAGTCTAAAAGGTTTTCCCAAAAGGTAACAAGTAAGAACACATGGAAAACCATTTTAAAGACTTATACTTTGTAAACAAAAGCTTTTTGGATAAGAACACATATTTGAAGCTTTTGCCTTTTGAAAACTTGTTTATGAAAACATGCAAGACTTGAGTGTAGAGCTTATGTTCATGAGAGCTTTGGTTAGAGCTTTATAAGATAACGACTAAAGACGACAAAGCTAAACTAACCAAACCTAAGTCTTCAATCTTCAATCTTGAAAGATAAGCCTTGAATATAACTTGAATCTTGATACCAATGGCTTGATTGAAGTACTTAGAGCTTCCATAAAGAGTTCCGATATTCTATCACAAAGATTAAGATCATTAGACACAACATTAAAAGTTTGTCCAATATCAAAAACTGAGTTTGTTCGCCCTTAGGGCTTACAATCTCCCCCTTTTTTATTATGACAAACTTTTATGTAATAAGATAGAATATGGACAAAATTAAGAACAAGGAAGCATGAGGAAGCATGGCAAAAAGATCTTAGAACAAATAAGAGCAAAGACTAGCGCTTTCAAGATAAAACTAATGAAGACTAAAGCACTAGCATGATAACTTCTTTTTGCCAAATGCATCTAGGGACTCTTAGAAGAGCCCTATTTCCCAACCAACCTCCTTTCCTCCTTCCTTTCATTAAATATGTTTTGAGACATAAGATATATAAAAAGCTCCCCCTCAAAACATGCCGGAAAGGATAAAAAACATGATTAATACACTAAGATTAATACACCATTTTAGCAAGATTAATACACTATTTTTCTCCCCCTTTGGCATAATCAAAAAGACTTCAATCTCCAAGATATAAGGGTGTACTTGCAAAAACATAATCAGTTCATAGCACAAGCAAAGTTAATATACCAATTTTCTGAAGAATGATCTTTTTGAATAAGCTTGGTTGATTTCAAAATACAAAGAGTCCATAATGACACATAAATATAAAGATGGTTATATATGGCTCAAAAAGAATATCAACCTAAGCTAAAAACAAAGAAGATAAGGAATATAACCTTTAAGAACAATGTCCCCGTTTATCAAACATACGATGTGAGCTATTTGAGATAAAACCAAGTATGATACCAATTGACCAATTGTAAAACATGATACCAATTGTAAATATAGCCAATTGTAAAACATGTTTGAAAATATAGCTAACAAAGTACTAGTGGAAGTGATACCATGAATTCATAAGATAAGCACAAGTATCACAACCAAAAGAAGTAGAGGAAGTGTAAGATAGCAATTGGAGTACATTCCTCTAAGAAGTTAATGGTTAGCTAAATGAGTGTAACAACTCTTAAAGTAATACTAACCAAAAACCATAATGAGATCACAAAGGATAAGAGAATGAAGAATATGATCTCAAAGTTATTAAGGGAGAGTATATGTGATACCAATTGAAGACAAAAACATTTATAACACATATAACTTCCAATATAACTTACACAAGTTGGCTATAAGAGTTAAAAGATGAAAAGCAAGCCAACAAGTGATGTGATGATGTAAAATATGAACAATTGAGCATACATCACATATCTTGAGGGAGGTGTGAGTTGAAAACATTTGAAAGACTCCCCCTTAGGTTGTGCCACTTCCAAACACTCAAATAGACACAACCCATGGCATAATCAATGCCAAAATCACAGTTTACATCCTAAGTCAAGCATCTAGACGATCAACCACATAAGATTAATGCTATAGACTCGAATATAAACACAACCCCTATATGCAATGAAGATCAAGTAAAAAACTGAGCATAGCATATACAAACTCCCCCAAAGCATAAGACACTAAATAAAATAGGGGAAGGGGTTTTAAAAGGAGATTTCACAAAGATCAAATCATTAAGCTCTCTAATAACATGCTCAAAAGAATAAAAAACATATGAAGAGCAAGCATGTTATAAAATCTCCAAGGTGCCCATTTCAAGAACAATTGAACATTATATGGAAAGTAAGATCAATATTTGTTCAAAGAAATGAAAGATATTGAGTTTAGTAATATCTCATTGAATTTGATGAATGCTTTTGCACTTTGAGTTCCTTCAATGAGTTCTTTGAGCTTCTCAATCTTCTTTGCATGACAAGTGTAGAGTCATCAATGATGGGTGACTATTCTTTTCTTGATGAACCCTCTACAATCTTGTAATCCTTAGCATTTGACTCTTTTCTTGGAGTCTTAGCTCACTTGTGCCATTCCTTGTAGTTCATATCTTCTTATTGAAGTTTAGAACTCTTTGTTACCTACAAGGAATTCTTGAGAACAAATTTGGTACCTTTTCAAAGGTCCTTCATGATTAGCTCAATATCTCAAATGACACATATATGCATAAGGATCATTGCAAATCAAAAATCAAAACATATCAACAAAGGCCGAAAGCAACTTTGTTTTGAAGTTGGAGATTGGGTTTGGTTACATCTTAGGAAAGATAGATTTCCAAAGGAAAGACAAAGTAAATTGCATCCAAGAGGAGATGGACCATTCCAAGTTATTTCAAAGATCAATGATAATGCATACAAAATAGATCTCAAAGGTAAGTATGGCGTTCATTCTACTTTTAACGTTTCTGACTTATCTCCTTTTGACTTTGATGTAGACTATGAAGCTTATCACGTAGATGATTCGGGGACGAATCATGCTTTTCAAGGGGGAGGGGATGATACGGGATTATACCAAGGGCAGCCCTACTCTAAAGATCCCTTAAAGAACCTTCAAGGACCAATTACAAGATCAAGGGCAAAGATGACAATGGACAAAGTATCATCATTGATCCGAAGTATCAAAACTAAAGAGGAAGCTAATCTTCACCTAGAGGAAGACATTCAATTCACCCTCTTAAGTTTTACAAGTGTTCAACACGGCCCAACCAAGCAAAGTGGCTAAAAGGGCATTTTAGTCTTTTTACATATTAAAGTCTATTTTAGCCTATTCTAGACTATTCTAGACTTTAACTATTTTTGGTATTGTTATTTAATATTCCAGCTATGTAAAAGCAAGAGATTGCTATAATAAAGGACATGTTGTCCATGTGTTAGTTAGTTAGTTAATAAAGAGTCCTAATGTATCGAAGGCATGGTAGCCCAGTGGGTAACATTCACTGCCTGTGACCGAGAGGTCCAGGTTCGATACCCACCTCACACAAGGGGAATGATTTAATTGTCATTTCTTTGGGTTCCCTTGTGTGGGTCTTATACTCCCCTCACGGGGCACCCGCTCAACGGGACTTCTACGACACCTGCTCAACGGGACATCTACTACTCCCCTCACGGGGCACCCGCTCAAAAACGGGTTCTACTACTCCCCACACGGGGCACCCGCTCAACGGGCTTCTACTACTCCTCCTCTAGTGAGGTTTTATAATATATAATTGTAATAAAACTGGACCATACTTATAAATGGTCTAGTTTAAAAAAATAAAAATAAAAAAGAGTCCTAATGCAACTAGGACTCTTCATAGATTTGGTAGTTAGAAGAGATTCTAGCCGCCACCTTATTGTTAGTTAGTTACTTGATAGCAAGTTGTTATTCAAGAGTCCTACTTCTTCAAGGACTCTTATTTGTTTTCAAGAGTCTTAATCCTTTAAGGACTCTTATTTCTTTTATTGGTTGTAACCGAAATCTCGACCTTACTTAAGGGAGATTTCGGCCATTGTAATACTTACGTTAGATATATTGATATTTTGGTAAGGTTATTCCTTAGCTTCTCGTGTATGAACTTCTAAGTAGAACTTCATTCATTTTTGAGTTACTGTATCAACAAGTTAGTTTCTCTTGTTGTGGTGTTTCAGCCTCCATTGTTAATTAACCTCCCTTAGTGTTGCGTTGATTAAATTCCCCTAGAAACTAGTTCGAGAATTGAAGAAAGATCGGGCTCAACTTAAGTCGAACCTTGTGGTTCTTCATCAGAAATCTTGTCACGATGTACAAATATATTGTCTTTTCTCATTTTACATAACAAAATTAATATTGTAAAAGTGAGTACAATATTTCAAGATGAATAAATATATTTTCTTTTGTCATTTTACAAAACAAAGTTAATGCTATATATAAAAGCAATTACATATTTCCAAGATGTGTACAAATATATTTTCTTTTCTCATTTTACGTAACAAAACAAAGTTAACACTATGAAAGTGATTACAAATGTTGGAGATAATAATTGCTATAAATAAATTACAAATGAAGAGTGGAGATAGAGAGATGTGAAGAATTTATCCTTGAATATTTTATTTTATTGTAAATAAGTTCTTGAATATTTTTACTTCTAAAGAGATCTTGATATTATATAATATAATTAAACTATATAGCATATATGCAGTTAAATTTACGATTTGAAATTTTTTTCAAACTGCACCAAACCATTTAAAAATTCAAATCGCGTAATTGGTGTGATTTGTTACCTGTTGAATTTTCTTGAAGACTCCTAGTAACAACTACTTGGAAGTCATCTCTTTGTAACTTATTTGAATCCAATTTAATTAAACTGGACCGTATAAATTTATTAAAAATATAAAAATCAGAGATTTACCGGAGTTGTTATGAGTGAAAAGAGTTTAATATATCTTTCAAAAATCTAACATTACAGCTTATACATTGAGAATGACAATTGGAAGCTCTTCCATTTACGAAAATTGCAATTATAAACTTCGATTAATCATGCCGACACATACCCCAATTGACCTAAAACAATCTATTTTGAATGACTAAAAGCTTAAGTGGAGAATGGTTAATTAAGGAAAAAGGGAAACTATGGTCCAATTATAGTTTTTAAGTTAGAATTATAAAATAAACCGAACACTAAACTACTGCATTTAGATTGGCTGGAGTTCAGAAAGGGTGTTTTGTTCTAAGAACACATTTTGTTTTTGTAATTGATATTAAAATGGTGTTTTGGAGTTTAGGAACTTCGAAAGTTGCACTATAAATTTCGAGTCCTATCGAACAAGGACTTGCAGAGCAAAATCCACTAGCAATAAAAGAAGAAAAATATTAGGCCTAGGAATAGAGAATTAATATCAAATAAAGGTTAATAAACGGGTGGGGGTCTCCCTGCCACTATACCATTTTGGTGGATTTATGAAAACCAATACAAAAAATTCAAATTAAGGTTTGACTGTTGGAATAATGATTTTTATTAATATCGGTATCCATAATTCTCTAATAAACAATTAGCGTTTTCTGAAAATTGTGGAAAACCGGATTGAACTAGAGACCAGTTTAAGTAGTACTTTCATACCAAGAATCTAGTACTTCCATAGAGATTATGATGATTCCTTAGAAAGACATACATCCTAAATGCAATTTGAAAAAAGCAACTTTACCAAATTATCCCTTTCAATCTAATTTTCTGCATTCATAATGTTTCGAATATAGCTCTCTAACTAGAAAACAATTTCCTACTTTCCAAACTCGAAATTAGTAATTTTTGTCCAAATACACATTTATTATTCAATTACAACACTCACAATCAAAGTGTGCAACTTGAATTACAACACTCACCATCAAAGTGTGCACTTCTCATTTACATTACAACACTCACAATCAAAGTGCACACTTTCAATTACAAAACTCACAATCAAAATGTGCATTTCCCATTTACATTACAACACTCACAATCAAAGTTTACACTTCTCATATACTGCTTGGTGTCATTTTTATTTCATTAATTTTAGTCAGATATCTTTTAAGTTTAACAAAAGTCTAGTCTCACCGCTTGCCCCATGACATATTCCCACTTAAAATCCTTTTTGCTGCTCATGTGCATTTATTTTTAAAGTAAATTTGTCATGTCGGGCCATCTCACTCCATATCATCTGGAGAAAAAATTGCCTGAGTCGGCAAATTTTCTCTTAAAAATAAAACCAAATTCCATGAGACAGACGGTGATAACTCTTTTTCTTTTTATATACATATGTGACTAAATTATACAAATAAAAGATATGGCGCAGTTTGTAGACAACAAAAGTAGTCAGAAAAACATCTAAAATAAAATAAATCTAAGTGGCTCCTTACACTCTAATTTGGTGGTTGGTCATGAATAGGTTGTTTAGACTTTCCTTTCTTGGAACGCGAAGCTTTGTTTGGCTGGGAACTTTGAAGATTCATATCTTCATACACTATTACAATTGAGGAGTTCTAAGGTTGACAAATTGCATTAGAACCTTCAACACTCATGTTTTCAAGGAACATTGAATATTCAGAACCGGCTTCATGTTTTTTCCACTAAGTTTTGGAAAGATACAAATTTTTCATGCCTTTCACCATCTGCTTTATAGTTGAGAAATGTTATAGGCTCTGATAATCCAGTTTGTTCGTTGGATTGAAGTACATAACACTACAAGAAAATAATGTAATAGGGACTGACAAATTTGTCGCTAATCATAGTTTCGCGATTGATTACCGAGCGAATATCGTGGTCGTGTATTTTTCGTTCCTAAGCCACTTAACAACTGACTACCGACAGAATACTTACAACACTCACAATCAAAGTGTGCACTTCTTATTTAAATTACAACACTCACAATCAAAGTGCACACATTGAATTGCAACACTCACAATCAAAGTGTGCACTTTGAAATACAACACTCACAATCAAAGTGTGCACTTCTCATTTACATTACAGCACTCACAATCAAAGTTTACACTTCTCATATACTCCTTGGTGTCATTTATATGTATATCCTTGGAAATGCATGAGTTGAAATCTGAAAATTCAAGAATCAAATTATTTTAATGGAACATGAAGCGTTATTTAGATGGGAACTTTGAAGATTCATATCTTCATAGACTATTACAGTTGAGGAGTTCGAAGGTTGATAAATTGCATTAGAACCTTCAACCCTCATGTTTTCAAGGAACATTGAATATTCAGGATCGTCTTTAGGTTTTTTCCACTGAGTTTTGGAAAGACTCACAAATTTTTAATACCTTTCACCATCTGCTTCATAGTCCATAAATGTTATGAGCTCTGATAACCCAGTTAGATAAGAAGATCCATCTTTCTTCAAATTACGCAAAAACAATGCATAATCTAGATCATCACCAACATAAACAGGAAATTGAGGTTAAGAGTCTTGACAAATGGACATGTAATCATTTTTCATATATTTATCATAGCCATTTCTTGCATTTCCAATATATTCGTTTATCATCCGCCTCAATGATTTCTTGGAGAACTGCACACGCGTTTTGGTGTTGGAAACGTACTCCTTAAAAAATTTCAAGTCATCAACAAAATCATTTGAATTAGTAGAAGCCATTTTTTCTCTTAGTCAAGCAAGAATGGAACTCAAAAGAAGAAGTTCCAACAAGTTTTCTTCCTTAACCCTCCAAAAAAGGTTCTATTCAAGTGTGGACCATTAAGAATTTAGAACTAAAAGTTCCTGCAATTCATAAAAAATAATAATTATAAAACTCGTAAGATTGAGGCATCTGCTATAACATGAATAATGAAACTAAAAAATAAGTAGGAAAAATTAAAACACCAAAAACAATCGAGTCTCAATTTTGATGGATTTTTAGTAAGATTTATCAAAAAAAATTGAGTTTTATGACGTTCATATCGGACCTATTATGCATCACATCGTCTAGCATTCAGTATACCGTAGAATTATAAAGGGGCTATTAAATGAATGGTGAAACAAAATTGAATTCATGAAACCATAAATCATAATAATTGAGGAGAACTGCAAATATTAAGAGGAAGAAAAAAATTACCTTGTTCATAAGGTTCACTTTTTGCTCTGCTGGAAATGAAGCCTAGATAAAAAACTAGAATGCTTTATATCTTTTTGGTTGGTTGTTGTTGGGCCATGTGTCATTTGAAATTTCATAAAGAAATTCTACTTTCAATCTTATTCTTTATGAAAAGAATAATTCATCTTCATTGAAATCTAATGTAAAATTGTCCAACGGGATGACTCATGTTTGGTACAAGATGTATAAAAATGGTAAATAATTAGAACATAGAATAGAAATCTTCCTCATTTAAAAACATGGTAAAGTATCCAGCTCTTCCTAATGAATATGTCTGTTCACCAAACACTGCAAATAAGTCAATCATTTGCGTCAGGCTTTTTTTTTGTTCTCTTTTTGTTTCTTGTCTTGTTCAAGACAAAATTGTGTTCAATGTTCGTTATCAAACGCAACATTCCAAAACTAACTCTCTCTCTCTTTCTTAATTTTCAGTTACATCTCGAAGTTTTTAAAAACATAAAAGTGGTCCATAGTAATTTTTTATTTATTTCAAATGGAAAGAATTTATTAATGTCACAAATTAAAGAAAAAATATAGCAACAGTAATCTCAAAGAATTTTAGTATTTTTAAAGTATATATTATTTCCTCACAGTTATTACATCGTTGTTTTTTAAACAATGCAGCAAGTACATAAATGAGTCAAGAATCACGACAACTCAAATTACATATATAAGAGTTTTTTATCTGAATAATATTGTTTATGAATAAATATCCGCACATGGCAGTGCCTTTTGGGGAAGGATGCGTTTTGGCAAAGACAGACATAATCCTCCTTATTGAAGTACGGATTCAGTGAATCCGTCTTCATTTGGCGTGAAAATAATTTAACACATCTGACGAAGACGGATTCATAGAATTCGTCCTCGAGTCCTAATATACTCCTCAATTCATTAGAATGCACCGCAAAAACATCTATGCAAGCGGATGATGTTTTTTCCACGTATGATATTTCATCTTCCCTTTGGGGTAATCACAGTTTAACTAAAAAAAAAACGTGAAATGAGAAAATTAGTTTATTCTGGTATAGTCTCAAAAACCTATAGAAGAGACTTAACATTTCTTTACCTCTAGCCAAAACAAATAGCCACGTAAATAATTGAACTGTTGAAGGTCATCATTAATTTCTTCTTGAATCTTTCTTTTAAGATCTGCAGAGGTTATTTCAAAAGTTAATATATAGGTAGATCGAAAATGGGCTACATCTTAGTGAAATATAAACTTTAGAAAAAGTGAGAGCCAACATATAATAAGGTATATGAATCTTAACCTAGTAGTTCAAATATTGTAAATGACTATATAAAAAGTAGACACTTAAAGATGTGTAACTTGGGGGAAAAAATAGTTATAGATGAATATTAACAAATATATAGCCATTAACCAAACTGCCACAAGAATCAAAAGCAGCTATGTTTAAGTATTCCTGGGGCAACAATATGAATTGGTTAGCATTATGGGAGCAAGATACATATGTGTAATACCATTCGACATCTACTTATTCTACATGAATATACTTTATTTGTTGAATTCTTAGGAACTTAGGGATTCTAATCGGACCATGATATGGAAGAACGTATGGATTCACAAAAGAGTATATTCAAAAAGTATTTCAAATGATTTATTAACAACTTTCATACTTTACTCTAGTCATTGTCAGTGTAGAAAATATGGTTAATTTAAAAATAATAGTGTGGTGATATATAAAGAATCCTAGTAGGTAATAGACAATAAATAATAATATTACCGGAATGGTTATCAAGATATGATTTTCCCATTATGCTTATTCTGAGCTTTCTTCTTAGTAATTTTCTTCATAAGTCTTTTATGCTCTTCTTTGTCATATGGCTTGCTCAGAATTCCCATAATCTGCACCCTAAAATTTGAACATCCATTTGTCCTTGGTTTGGGAATGCTGCTAACAATCATACTTATCTCTTTTGGATATGACTTAATAAATGAAAAAAAAGAAAAAAAAGGAAATTACATAGGAAATAATTTGAACTAATGAAAATGAATGAAAGAAGAGAGAAGTAGTAATGAATGGTTTGCCAAAATAGTATTCTCACAATTTAGTTTGTCATCAAAATGTCCATACTTTTAATTTCATTAATTTTAGTCAGATATCTTTTAAGTTTAACAAAAGTCTAGTCTCATCGCTTGCCCCACGGCATATTCCCACTTAAACTCCATTTTGCTGCTCATGTACAATTAGTTTTAAAGTAAATTTTTCATTTCGGGCCATCTCACTCCATATCATCTAGAGAAAAAATTGAGTCGGCAAATTTTCTCTTGAAAATAAAACCCATTCTAGCTTCGCCTGAGACTTTAAGCTAAATTCCGTGAGATAGACGGTGATAACTCTTTTCCTTTTTGTATACATAAAAAGACATGTGGCTAAATTATACAAATAAAATATATGGCGCAGTTTGGAGACAACAAAAGTAGTTAGAAAAAATCTAAAATAAAATCAATCTAAGTGGCGCCTTACGCTCTCATTTGGTGGTTAGTCATGAATAAGATGTTTACACTTTCCATTACTGGAACAAGAAGCGTTATTTGGCTGGGAACTTTGAAGATTCATATCTTCATACATTACAGTTAAGGAGTTCGAAGGTTGATAAATTGCATTAGAACCTTCAACCCTCATGTTTTCAAGGAACATTGAATATTCAGCATCGTCTTTAGGTTTTTTCCACTGAGTTTTGGAAAGACTTAAAAAAATTTCATGCCTTTCACCATCTGCTTCATAGTCCAGAAATGTTATAGGCTCTGACAACCTAGTTTCTTCGTTGGCTTGAAGTACATAAGAACATCCATATTTCTTCAAATTACGTAAAAACAACGCATAATTAGGATCATCACCAGCATAAACCGGAAATTGAGGTTGAGAATCTTAACAAATGGACATGTAATCATTTGTCATATATTTATCATAGCCATTTCTTGCATTTCCAATATATTCGTTTATTATCCGCCTCAATGATTTCTTGGAGAACTGCACACGCATTTTAGTGTTGGAAACATTCTCCTTAAAAACATTCAAGTCATCAGCAACATCATTTGAATTAGTAGAAGCCATTTTTACTCTTAGTCAAGCAAGAATGGAATACAAAAGAAGTTACAACAAATTTTCCTCTTTAACCCTCCAAAAAAGGTTCTATTCAAGTGTGGACCATTCAGAATTTAGAACTAAAAGTTCCTGTAATTCATAAAAATAATAATTATAAAAATCCTAGGATTGAGGAATCTGCTATAACTTGAATAATGAAACTGAAAAAGAAGTAGGAAAATTTGAGGTCTAAGGATTCTAAAATAGTATTGAGGAAGTAATACTTATGACTTAACGGTTGTAATATTTGAGGTCTAAGGAATCTGTTAACGGTTGTATGTTGTATTGGAAAGATGATGTTGAGAGTAGAGAATGCAAGTTTTGTGGCCATGCTAGATACATTAAGAAAAAGAAATAAAAAAAATACACGATTAAAAGAGATTGCTTGCAAAAAGATGTATTATTTTCCGATTACTCTAAGATTACAAAGATTGTATGCATCTGAAAAAACTGCAAGGCACATGACCTGACACTCAGACAGTGAGAGGGAAAAGGGAATAATGAATCACCCACGGGATGAAGAAGCTTGGCAACATTTTGACAGAACACACACCGATTTTGCAGCGGAACCTCGCAATGTAAGGCTTGGGTTATGCACAGATGGTTTTGCACCTTTCGGCATGTCAGGGAAGAACTATTCTTCTTGTCCAGTTCTTCTAACACCTTATAATCTCCCCCCTTGGATGTGTATGGAGAACAGTGTAATCTTCTTAACTATCATTGTACCTGGACCCCAAAATCCAAAACACAAGATCGATGTGTACTTGCAGACCTTTAATCAATGAATTGAATCAATCGTGAGTTGAAGGAGCGGAAACTTATGATATCTCAAAAAAACAAAATTTTAAATTGAGGGCTTCATTACTTTGGACAATTAGTGATTTCCCAGCATATGGATGTTGAGTGGATGGAGTACAACTGGCATTCACGCTTGTCCATATTGTATGGAGGAAACACAAGCGTTCCATTTGCAGTCTAGAGGGAAACAATCGTGGTTCGATTGCCACAGATGCTTCTTGTCACCCTGATCATCCTTTTTAGAAGAGATGCAAAGGGATCCCCGAAAGGGACCGGCGACAAGAGAGAGCGGGACTCGCCGACTCGCCTTAGTGGTCATGAAATGTTCCTTAGAGTTAGAGATTATCAAAAAATTACCGATACAGCTGAAGAGATCGGTAAAGAGCAAGGCAGGGGATGGGATCATAGTTGGGCTAAACGTAGTATATTTTGGGACTTACCTTATTGGCGGACACTTTTGATAAGACACAACATTGATGTCATGCATAATGAAAAAAACGTGTTTGATAATGTCTTTAACACCGTGATGGACGTGAAAGGTAAAACTAAAGACAATGTTAAAGCTAGAGCGGATGTTGAAAGGTATTGCAATCGTCCGAAATTGAATATTAAACACGATGGCCGAGGTAAAGCAACAAAACCGAAGGCATGTTTCACTCTTACCAAGCCTAAAAAAAAATGGTTTTGCAGTGGGTTAAAGAAATGGTTTCCCAGATGGATATGCATCGAATTTGGCGCGATGCGTTGATATGAAAGAGTTGAAAATGTCTGGAATGAAGAGTCACGATTCTCATGTATTCATGGAGAGACTTATCCCTATAGCACTTAGAGAAGTACTAACGGAAAATGTTTGGGGACCCTTGGCTGAACTTAGTCTGTTCTATAGAGATTTGTGTTCCCCAAAGTTGAGTGTGGCGCATATGCAAGAATTGGAGGACACTATCGCTATTTTATTATGCAAGTTAGAGAGAATATTTCCTCCGGGATTTTTTGATGTGATGGAACACTTGCCGATTCACCTTCCGTACGAAGCCAAGGTTGGTGGCCCGGTACAGTTTAGGTGGATGTACCCATTCGAAATGTAACAACCATTGTCTTAAGTTATCTCAACTTCATCTTTATTTTTCATGTACGTATTTACAATGTGATTAACTACATATGTTTTAATTAGATACCTGCACCATCTGAAAAAGAAGATAAAGAACAAGGCTAGAGTTGAGGGGTCAATTTGCAATGCATACTTGGTCGAAGAAGCTGCTACATTCTTTAGCTATTATTCGAACCCCACGTGAAAACGAGAGTTACAACCATTGGCCGAAATGATGGTGAAGACGAGATTAGCGGACCCGGATGTATTATCAATTTGCAACTTACCCGGGAAGATCATTTGGAAAAAAAAGAAAGGATTTTATTATCTGATAAAGATTATAAAACAGCCATGAATTATATCCTAATGAATTGTGAAGAGGTCGAACCATATCTTCAGTAAGTAAACTTATCTATTTGCTTCATTTTTGTTATATAATTAAAAGTGGCCAAATAATAATATTGTCATTTAATTTGTAACTCAGGAAATTTGTTAGTGAAGTACATGAACAAACCCCGTAGATAACGGAGGAAGAACTTCAAAGTCGGGTTTATAATGATTTTTCCAAATGGTTTGGAACTCATGTAAGTTGGTATTGGTATTTTGTAGAAATGTACATGTCTTAAGATGCATAATTAAAATAATTTACCTTTTATTGTTCTCAACAGATACATAGCCTTCAGGAAGATTCCGACATTTTGTTGAAAAATTTGTCTTGGGGCCCGTCAAGGAGAGTGATGTCATACACCGGTTACTTTGTTAACAGTTATAGATTTCACACCAAAGCCCACATCGATGTAAAAGGAACGACAAACAGCGGGGTATGGGTTAAAGGAGATTATTACGGTGAGTTGAAGCAAGTAATTGAGGTTGAACTTGCTGGACTACCTGACCAAAAAATTAATCTTTTCAAATGCGACTGGTTTGATTCTACTCCAAATCGAGGTTTAAGAGTGCATCCTCAATATAAACTTGTAGAAATCCATAGGAAAAGAACCTACCAGAGTTACGATCCATTTGTATTTGCTTCCCAATGTCAACAAGTCTACTACACACCTTATCCGGGTAGTAAGACAACATCTATGGCTGATTGGTTGGCTGTATGTCGTTCCAAACCACGTCTATTTGATGTTCCTGGTGTTCCGGTACCGTATCAGGACGAAGTATGCGAGGAGGAGACCAGTCGCATTGATCTAACAATCACTGAAGTTGGTCAACTTGCACACCGGTCAGGGGGAATTGAAGTTGTACTTGTGGCCGGTACGAGCCGTGGTTATGAAGATGATGACGATGACGATGATGAAATTATGTCGGGGGATGACAATTCTGAACAAGAGGATGAATTTATGACCGATGATGATTTAGAATGATTAAGATTTCTCGCTTCTTGGAATTCCACATATTGAAGGTGAGTAATATTTGTTGGCTTTTTTTTGTTACTTTATTACAATAAATTAATTGTCATATTGTATAACTTTTTAACATAATTCAAAGTAGAAATTTTATTGTCATAATAATTTGATTCTTAAATTTTGCAGATTGTAACTCATGCATTTTCAAGGATATGCATATGAATGACATCAAGGAGTTTATGAGAAATGCACACTTTGATTGTAAGTTTTGATAATTGAAATAAATTACTTTGAACGTGAGTGTTGTAATGTAATGTGCACACTTTGATTGTGAGTTTTGATAATTCAAAGTGTGCACTTTGAATGTGAGCTTTGTAATGTAATGTGTACACTTTGATTGTGAGTTGTAATGTAAGGTGCACACTATGATTGTGAGTGTTGTTATTCAAAGTGTGTACTTTGATTGTGAGTGTTGTAATAAGAACTTTGCACTTTGATTGTGAGTATTTAATGTAATGAGAATTGAGCATTTTGATTGTGAGTGTTTTTAGTAAGATATTTTGTTATTTAATGTTATTTTTGGGTTTATTGATTATTTTTGCTATTTGAGATCTTAATAAAACTATTTTTGATCTTATTTTTGCTATTTTGGTTATTGCTGCTGTATTTTGTAATAGGGATTTAATTTAATTCAATTTTAATTTTTTTAAATAACAACAATTTAGCGACGGCAAAAACCGTCGGTATTCGGTTGTTATATGTTCAAAGTCAAACGTCAACATTGTTGACCACGCAGTCGGTGTTCGATCGCTATATGGTGACCCGCTTTTCCGTTGCTAACTGTCCGTCAGTATTCCGTCGTTAGTTTGCGTCGGTATTCCGTCGTTCCAAGGTCAAGTCAAATGTCAACAATGTTGACTGTTCCGTCGGTATTCGGTCGTTACAAGGCAAAATCAAAAGTCAACCATGTATTCTTTTCCGTCGCTATTAGGTCGCTAAATTGTGACCCCACTGGCCGTTGCTAAATACGTAGTCGGTATTCGGTCGGAAAATATGTTAGCGACGAAAATTACACGACCACAAGATTCGGTCGGTAATCGGTCGCTAAACGTCAATTAGCGACGAAATAGCGACGGAACTGTCCGTCCCTGTTACACAGTTTTCTTGTAGTGATCACACCCAATGTGAAAGAGCTTGAGACATGGAAAGGAAGAATAAGTGCTTCATATTGTCAAACGACTGGATAATCAACACTTCAATTCTCGAGAACTCAATTTGCACTTCGTTGTGCCGGATCTCATTCACAGTGTTTAACTTACAAAGTTCCAAACTTTTCAAACCAGCAAATGATACCTGCAACAGGCATTAGGACTTTGAGACTTGGACTGTGTCGAAGTAAACCAAACGAGATCGGTATTTATACGCTATAAACTAAATGGACACCAAAAAATAGTCGTAGCATTTTTTTATTGATTCATAGATCATGGTTAGTCCACATTATGACCAACTCCTGAAGTCCAGCGCCCATTAGCACATCTCATCATATTGAATCCCAAATATAGGATATGTGTAGAATAGATACATCCCTAAGCATATGGATAACCCCTGCAATTCAAAGTAAGGATTTTTAGAGCATGTTAAAATGGTATACAACAATATCTAACAATCATCTGATACCATCATTTGTAGTAATGCACTAAGATATAAGCATGCAATTAAAAATGCTACTATAAAGAAGAGATTTAGAAACGCCTTTAATGTAAATTTGGTAGATCAGGTCTTCCTTTCAATCTAGAATTACAAAATCAAGCAAACACTTATTCTCCTTTTCCGTGGCTCAAGCTCTTTTACAGTGGGTGCGATGAAGAATTGGGTAAACTGGAGAATTCTAGGTTTCAATTTGGGGGAGAAAATTGATCTTTGTTTAAAAAATGGGGCTGGGTTAGCTGATTTGGGGTGAGGGAATTATTGGTTTCCAAAAATACCCTTCTAAGAGAGAGATGATGAGAGAAACGTTTCGCCATGTCATAAATTTTAACGATTTTTTCATTGTTTTGGACGGAATGACCAAAATTGCTGCCCGTAAAAACATTGGTGACCAAAAAAATTAAACTTTACTAAACATGATGAAAGTGGTTAAGCGCAAATACGTTGATGACCTATTTTGCTATTATTTCTTCTCACTAGCATCACTGGTCAACCTATGTATAATATGTGCATAGAGGGTTATGGAAATGTTCTTAATAAGAGTGAAATAGTACCTTCGAGTACATATCTTCTAGCACAGTCGTTCGCACTTGAGTATGTGTGATTTTTTATTAAAATGATTAATGTACACCAATATGTGTTATCTGTTTGGTTATGATGCTTAACAATCAAAATTCGGAACATGCTGAAAATATTTGACTGCTCTGGGCCGTTAGATAAAAAAAAATTAACGGTTCAAGATTTTTTAGCAAGGACGTCTATTGTTATTTTCAGACATCTATTACGTAAGACAAGTGTTATATGTATAAGGACATGTTCATCAGGATAAAACACTTGTTGCATCCTTACAGTATGTGTTCATAAGGAGAGAACACATGTTGCATGGATTTAACATATATTCAAAAGAATGCAACACCTGTCCAAAATGTATTGTATATGTCTTGGAGTTTAAGGCGTTCTGTAATGTAGTCGTGGCGATATTCTACCCTCAAAAGAAATAAAAATAAGGTGTCATAAAAAAATGTCTTATTTTATGTAAGAGAAAACAACCCAATTCGTCACCCAATTATTTTACTTTCACCTCAATAGTCGTAGTTTGTTTTTTTCGATTTGAAGAATTCCCCAAATATTTATGGGTAGCCTAAAGAATCCTTACCACCACTTTCGTAGCAGAATCTGATCAAATCAAGCACGTGTCGAGCACATGATCTTGATAGCTTGATGGATGAAAATGGGGGTGTTGTGTGGTGGTACCGGGCGGAGATGGGTGGGGGTGACACGTGACTTGGGAGAAAGAAAAAGGAGATGGGGATTGGGGAAAATTATAATGGGATTTAAAAAAAATATAAAAGTTTTTTTTAAATATTTAGGGCAATATAGTAATTACATTAAATTTTTATTTCCGCCACGAATTTGGTGACAAGTATTGTTCAGACTATTCGTAAATTGAGAAATCCCCTATATTTAGCACTAACCAATTTACCCAGCTAGCATAAATAGCAAAAAAAAAAAAATTATTAGACTATTTTTAGCATCAACTATTTATGGGCGAATATAAATGACCAATTAACGAATCCGACGAGTTTTCAGGCAAAAACTCACCACGTAGTATCGGCACAAAGGGTAAAAATGTCCAAATTTGGCCCACTCCAAACCCACATTAGTTATCCATCTTCTTCATCTCTATTCTCAGTTAAACCCAAGAATAAACCCAATTTAAATACATACCCATCTAAATTGATTTTTATTGTGAAGTTGGGTTGATTCTTGAGCTAGATGAAAACATAATTTCCGAAATGTTTTTGAGACCCAAATTGGTTAATATTTTCAAAATTGATGAGAGAAAAATAAAATGAATTTATATGGATTATTGGATGATATGCTAATTTTTTGTGAATTAACAATGGAAAAGAAGATGGTTGAAGAAGAAGAGGGTGAAGAAGATGGTATGTAATAGAAAATTGTTAGGGTGTATCGTGGACCGGACTCACCAAAATACGACACGTGTATTACGTGATTAGTTGAAAAAAAATTAGGGGGTTTGGTGTATAGTCCCACCTGTGGACCTGCTCCATTTTATCACGGCTATGTCTTCTTTGGACATTTTTCCCCCTATTGCTTGAAACACGTACCCGACACGTGATTTTTTTTGCCAAAATTTTAGCCTGATTCATTAATTGGTCATTTATAGTCGCGTGTAAATAGTTGTTGCTAAAAATAGTCTAATAAAAAGTTTTTGCTATTTATGCTAGTTGGGTAAATTGTTGGTGCTAAATATGGAGGATATCTCTTCGTAAATTATTGGACGATTTTTCCTTTTGGGTCCCTAAATTATTTGTGCTTAGCCACTTTTGTTCCTATTAGAAAACAAATACATTTTTTCATCCCTTATTAATTTACGAGCTGCCAAAATCATCCTTTTATTAAATCATTCTCTCTCCTCGAAGGGCTTAATTGGAAACTAAAATAAAAACCTTCCTTATAACTATTAATATATTTTTAAAGTGTTTTATTTTATTAGTATTTTAGAGATTATATTTCTAAATTACCTTCATTCACAAGTATAATTTTCTCTCATTTTATTATGGTGATGGAATTAATAAAGAGGTGTAATGAAAAAATCTATTATTTGCCTCTTTCTTAATTTAGGCAAAAAAGTCTAAAAGAGCTTTTATTACCTAAAAGAATTTATATTGTAAAACAGAGAGAGTATGAGATGGTTATAACTCAACTGTACAATCACTCTCACCTTTTTTCGACTGTTGAAGGTTTTCTTATGTTGCTGGAAAAAGACATTTCTAAAAATAAAATAGCATTATTACTTTTAACAGCATTAATAAAAGTAGTTCTAAAAAACATCTTCAGTATATCTGTTTTTTTAACTTAATTAAACTAAAATCAAAAGTTTGTGTTATCCAACAATCAACTAAATAAAATAGGAAAAAGATAGAAGGGGTCGTTGAACACGGGGAAAAAAATGGTTATCGGATAAAAAAATTGATGGTTCAAATTTTTTTGGTGCGAACATTTTTTGTTATTTTGTAAAAATTGTTGCGTAAAAACATTTGTTAAATGTCTTAGCACATGTGTCCATTAGGAGATACACATATAGCATAGGATGTAACACATGTTTAAAAATATGCAACACACGTAAAACAAATGTCAATATATACTTGTATTTTTTTGTTCTGCACTTGAGCAGCAGACAATAGAACGAGCTTTTACAAAATATTCTTATATTCCTCAACACAAAAACAACAAATAATAACTTATTAAGTCTTCAATAACTGGGTATATGCAAAGAGATATAAAACTGACATAACCTTTGACAACAAAATGCACAAAGCGTGTGCTCCCATATTTCTTAATAAAACACAATACCAATAGTTTTTACAAAACCAAAGCAACAACAACATTTACTTGTATTCTGTAGCATGAATGTTACAATCATTTCCTCTGTCACTCTTTTCAGTAGAAAACAAGGAAAGAAAAGGCTTCACCAGCACGACAACTAAGAACCCAGGACAATCATCCTTCAAATGGATGTATAATATTTGTTCAAATTCTAGCGCATCTTTTACACCATTTCACTAGAATTGTCAGTTTTACTAGGTTATGCGATCGATGTATAGAAGAAGGTTGTAATAACTACAAGAGTTACAGAAATAATTACAGACATTTATACCTTGGTATATCTAAATACACATAACGGTTGGATGCAAGTCTACCTGTCACACCCCATAAGTATCTCATTGGATAATGAAACACCAAAGCTCAAAACAGAGATTACTATTAGCCAATTTTTTATCATACCGACACATACACCAATTGACCTGAAACAAACTATTTCGAATTAGTAAAAGCTTAACTGGAGAATGGTTAATTAAGGAAAAAGGGAAACTACGGTCCAATTATAGGTTATAAGTAAGAATTATAAAATAAACCGAACACTAGACTACTGCATTTAGATTGGTTTTGATGTTTCGTTCTAAGAACACATTTTATTTTTACAATTGATATTAAAGGGTGTTTTGGAGTTCAGAAACATCGAAAGTTGCACTATAAATTCCGAGGCCTATCAAACAAGGACTTGATGTGCAAAATCTACTAGCATTAAAAAAAATATTAGGCCTAGGAATAGAGAATTAAAATCAAATTAAGGTTTGAGTGTTGGAATAATGATTTTTATTAATATCGGTATCCATATTTCTCTAATAAACAATTCACCTTTTCTGAAAATTGTAGAAAACCGGATTGAACTAGAAACCAGTTTAAGTAGTTCTTTGATACCACGAATCTAGTACTTCCAAAGGGCTTATGATGATTCCTTAGAAAGGCATACATCCTAAATGCAATTTTTTTTTAAAAAACACTTAACCATATTATCCCTTTCAATCTAATTTTCTACATCGATATTGTTTCCATTATAGCTCTCTAAATAGAAAAGAATTTCCTACTTTCCCAACTCGCAAGTAGGAATTTTTGCTCAAATACACATTTATTATTGTACTGTAATCTAAAAAAATTTGCAAACCGAAAAAGAGTTTTTAACCCAAACCAAATGCAATTAACATTCTCAAATGCAATAAAAAATATTTCTAAATGAAGAAGCTCACACAAATTAGAAATATAGTCGAAACTACAAGAACAATTAAGAAATATAGTCGAAACAAATACTTTTAGTTGCATCTTTACTAGTGCTACATTCAAGAAGTAAACTTCCAACCTATGAGAATCTGAGTTTCAGTTGGAAAAAAAAAAGCTTCACTTTCCCACAAAATGTATATCATAACGAGAAATGTATTTTATCTAGTTTCACTGGGTACCTTTAGCTTCTGGCAGCACATCAAGACATTCTTTATCATTCCAAGGCATGAATGATCCTTCTTGAGTAAGATTCTGAAAAGAAATCAATATTCCATGTAAGAAAAACGCCGGAATAGAGAGAATATGAAAAGAAAGTAGAAAGGTTTAAGCCGATACTCTTGAAGAAATGGTTTGGATTCCAAATTTATTAGTAAAAATTAATCATTATTGAAGTAGAATAACTTAGGGTAAAACAATTAGTCATAGAATTAGAAAATGAGACAAAGAAACTGTTAAAAAAATACTCCTTATCCTCATTAGGGTATGAACCATTGTTCACTATTGTAAGTAAGACATCAAATAGTTAAAGGAAAGGAATACTTGCATCCAAAGAATTATTGTTTCGCACCATTAATAATTCATTAGCAACGACGAAAAAAAATCAGGTCTAGATATGAAATTTATTGATCCTAATAAATATATCAGAAATTTAGAATCATGGAACCAGGTACTATTAAGTTTCTGAAGAAAATGAAAATTTAATTAGAATATCACCTAAACTAGAAATCCCACCATACTATGATTTGAAACAAAGGCAAGAACTAAAAGAGTTACTCGTAAACAAACCCCCTCTAACACGGTGCGTTTGAACAACATTTTAAATCTTAAATTTCAAAATTAGTTCAACATCTCTACTCACAAATAATTCAACTTTTGCAAAATTTGAGGTCAAATCTCAAATAAAATATGTTATCAATGCAAGCGGAAGATATTTTCTCCACGTATCATATTTTATCTTCCCCTAGGGGTAGTAAAAAATTAGCTAAAAAATAAGGTGAGATGAGAAAATTTGTTTATTCTGGTATAGTCTCCAAAACCTATAAACAAGACATAACATTTCTTTACCTCTAGCCAGAAGAAATAGCCACGTAACAAATTGAATTGTTGAAGGTCATCATTGATTGTTGCTTGAATCTTTCTTTCAAGATCTGTAGAGGTTATTTCAAAAGTTAAAGAAGCGTCACTTGGGAACAAAAAACAGTTATAGATGAATATTACCAAATATATAGCCATTAACCAAAATGTCACAAGAACGAAAAGCATCTCGGTTTAAGTATTCTTAGGACAACAATATGAATTGGTTAGCATTATAGGAGCAATATACATATGTGTAATACTATTCGACATCTACTGATTCTATATGAAGATACTTTATTTATTGTATTCTTGGCAACTTAGGGATTCTAATCGTACCATAATGTCGAAGAGCATATGGATTCACAAAAGAGTATAGGTAAAAAGTATTTCAAATGATTTATTAACAACTTTCATACTTTACTCTAGTCATCGTCAGTGTAGAAAATATGGCTGATTTAAAAATAATAGTGTGGTGATCTATAAAGAATCTTAGTAGGTAATAGACAATAAATAATCATATTACCGGAATGGTGATCAAGATATGATTTTCCCATTTTAGATGACGGAAAGAATTTCACCCCTACAGAGCGCAAATCTATATGCTTATTCTGAGCTTTCTTCTTAGTAATTTTCTTCATAAGTCATTTGTGCTCTTCTTTGTCATATGGCTTGCTCAGAATTCCCATAATCTGCACCCTAAAATTTGAACATCCATTTGTCCTCGGTTTGGTAGAAATCATACTTATCTCTTTTGGATCTGCCTTAATAAATGTAAAAAAAAAATAGAAGAAAATTACATAGGAAATAATTTCAACCAATGAAAATGAATGAAGAAGAGAGAAGTAGTAATGAATACTTTGCCAAAATAGTATTCTAACAATATAGTTTGTCATGAAAATTTCCATAATATTTATTTCAATAATTTTAGTCAGATATCTTTTAAGTTTAACAAAAGTCTAGTCTCACCGCTTGTCCCACGAAATATTCCCACTTAAAGTCCTTTTTACTGCTCATGTGCATTTATTTTTTAAATAAATTTGTCATGTCAGGCCATCTCCATATCATCTGGAGAAAAAATTGCCTGAGTCTACAAATTTTCTCTTGAAAATAAAACGCATTCCAGCTTCGCTCGAGACTTTAAGCCAAATTCTGTGACACAGATGGTGATAACTACTTTTCTTTTTGCATACATAAGAAGATATATCACTAAATTATACAAATAAAAGATATGGCACAGTTTGAAGACAACAAAAGTAGTTAAAAAAACATCTAAAATAAATTCAATCTAAGTGGCGCCTTACATTCTCTTTTGGTGGTTGGTCATGAATAAACTGTTTTGAATTTCCTTTCTTGGAACATGAAGCATTATTTGGCTGGGAATTTTGAAGATTCATATCTTAATACACTATTACAGTTGAGGAGTTCGAAGGTTGATAAATTGCATTAGAACCTTCAACCCTCATGTTTTCAAGGAACATTGAATATTCAGGATCGTCTTTAGGTTTTTTCCACTGAATTTTGGAAAGGCTAACAAAATTTTCATGTCTTTCACCATCTGCATCATAGTCCGGAAATGTTATAGGCTCTGATAACCCAGTTTCTTCGTTGGCTTGAAGTACATAAGAAGATCCATCTTTCTTCAAATTACGCAAAAACAATGCATAATCCGGATCATCACCAGCATAAATAGGAAATTGAGGCTGAGAATCTTGACAATGGGACATGTAATCATTTGTCATATATTTATCATAGCCATTTCTTGCATTTCCAATATATTCGTTTACCATCCACCTCGATGATTTGTTGGAAAACAGCACACGCGTTTTGGTGTTGAAAAAGTTCGCCTTAAACAATTTCAAGTCATCAGCAACATCATTTGAATTAGTAGAAGCCATTTTCCCCTTAATCAAGCTAGAATGGAACTCAAAAGAAGAAGTTCCAACAAATTTTCCACCTTAACCCTCCAAAAAAGGTTCTATTCAAGTGTGGACCATTCAGAATTTAGAACTAAAAGTTTCTGCAATTCATAAAAAATAATAATTATAAAGCTCATAGGATTGAGGCCACTTCTATAACTTGAATAATGAAACTAAAAAATATGTAGGAAAATTTAAAACACCAAAAACAATCGAGTCTCAATTTTGATGGATTTTTAGTAAGATTTATCAAAAAAATCTAGTTTTATGACGTTCATATCGGACCTTTTATGCACCACATCGTCTAGCATTCAGTATACCTTAGAATTAAAAATGGTTATAGGTAATTAGAATCATAATTTAAATCTGATAAATTTTTTTAAAAAAGGCTATTGGATGAATGGTGAAACAAAATTGAATTTCCTGAAACCATAAATCATAATCATTGAGGAGAACTGCAAATGTTAAAAGGAAGAAAAAAATTACCTTGTTCATAAGGTTCACTTTTTGCTCTGTTGGAAATGAAGCCTAGGTGAAAAAAACTAGAATGCTTTATAATTTATATCTTTATTGTGGGTTGTTGTTGAACCATGTGTTTTATGAAATTTCATCAAAAATTTCTACTTTCAATCTTATTCTTTATGGAAAGAATAATTCATCTTCATTGAAATCTAATGTAAATTTGCCCAACGGGATGACTCATGTTTGGTAGAAGATGTATAAAAATGGTAAATAATTAGAGCCTAGAAAAGAAATCTTCCTCATTTAAAAACATGGTAAAGTATCCATCTCTTCATAACGGTTACGACTGTTCACAAAACACTGCGAATAAATCAACTATTTGCGTTTTTTTTTGTTTCTTGTCTTGCTCAGGACAAAATTGTGTTCAATATCCGTTATCAAACGCAACTTTCCAAAAACTCTCTCTCTCTCTCTCTCTCTTTTTCTTCCTTTACATTCAGTTACATCTCAAAGTTTTCAAAAAACAAAAAGACAACCATAAAAATGGTCCATAGAAATTTTTTATTTATTTCAAAAGGAAAGAATTTGTTAAAATCATAAATTAAAGGAAAACGATAGCCACAGTAATCTCAAAGCATTAAGTATTTTTAAATTATATAATATTTCCTCATTGTACATGAATGATTCACAAATCACAACAACTCTAAATTACATATATTAGAGTTTTTTATTTAAATAATATTGTTTATGGATAAATATCCGCACATGGCAGTGTCTTTTGGGGGAGGAAGTTTTTTGGCAAAGACGGACATAATCCGTCCTTACTGAAGCACGGATTCCGTGAATCCGTCTTCATATGACGTGAAAATATTTTGACACATCTGACGAAGAAGGATTCATAGAATTCGTCCATTGAGTCCTAATGTACTCCCCAATTCAGCATAATGTACCGCAAAAACAACTAATACACGTCCTCATATCGCCGCTGTAAAGAAAACGGATTGAAATAATATGTCATCCTTCTTCCTTTATTCCCAAATTTTAACATTCATTATTTATCTCCATCTCAGGTAATTTTCTTAGTTCTCATGTAGTCAATCGTATTTTTTTCTTTATTTCAAAAGGAAAGAATTTCTTAAAATCACATATTAAAGGAAAAAGATACCAACAGTAAGCTCAGAGAATTTAAGTTATTTTTAAATTATATAATATTTCCTAACTTTTATTACATTATTTTTTTAAAGACGTAATTGAGTCACGACAACTCTAAATTACATGTATAAGAGTTGTTTATCAAGAATAGTGTTATTTATGGAGAAAGATTCGTTCATGGCAGTGTCATTTGGGGGAGGGACTGTTTTGACAATGAATAACAGAATATGTCTCATTGAAGGATGGATTTCGTCCGTCTTCATCTGACGTGAATTTGTTTTGACACATAAGATGAAGACGAATTCATAAAATTCGTCCTTGTAGCCCGAATATGCTCCCCAATTCAGCAGAACGCATAATAGAAACAACAAACACACACAACCTTCACTCGTCGACTCATATCGGTTTCGCCGCCAGTGGTTTACGCCCCCAAAGAAGACGGATTGCAACAATGCGTCCTCATTCTTCCTTAATTCCCAATTTTTAACATCCATTAATCTCCCTCTCCATATCAAGTAATTTCTTTAGCCTCTATCTCAATTTTTTATTTGATTATGTAATTTTTTAAATTCTTAATTTTGTAAATTTGTTTTTAATTATGTGTTTTATTTTTTATGCTTTTTGTGTTTTTTTTATTATTATGTAATTTATGATTAGATGGAGAATGTGTCTATGGCACTGCGTTTGTCTACCCTGGACATCTAAACACAAATGTCTTATATCGGCAACGTGATCATCATTCTAACACTATATGGGACGGTACAAATAAATTGAGACTTAATAACCATCTAGATTTCATTCGTTGTGACAACATGTTTTGGCTAACATATAGGAAAGAGTACTAAAGCAATGATCAATAGGATAGATAGATTATGATTTGGAGGGTTAAGCCGCATAGGTAGTTTAATATGACCTAGTCACTGCTTTAGTTGAGAGACGGTGACTTGAGACCCACACTTTTCAATTTCCTTGCGAAGAGACGATCATCACCATGTAGGACGTTGGAGTCATTTTTTGACTGCCAATAGAAGGACAGGCAATTACTTTAGACGAGATTGTGAATTACAACCCAGATAGAAAAACTCATCAAGTATTTGTCGTTTATCAAAACTACAAAAACTAACCCTTAGGGCTTACAATGGTCTAGGTCACATTGATCCGAACCCGGGTAGCTGAATATATGTTTTCACAAAACGGCAAAGCACACCCGGTGCAAAACGGCCAAGGCATGAACAATGTCCTTCTATGTTTTTTTACGCTTTACTGTATTGTTGTCTGATTCCAGCCATAAACAATGTCCTCCAGCATATTCTCCATCTCCTTCCTCTGGTCCTTTCCAGGACATCTCCAGAGCTTGAGCTTTATTCTTAGCAAGAAAAATAGCATTTAGGGAAACACGATCTTCCTCCCCGAGTCAACTATATTTCTGGTGTGCCTCCACAAAGTTAGTCTGAATCTTAGCCAGTTGGAGACTATAAGAGGCCACCTCGGAAACCCAGAGTTCCTTCTCCCTTCGCAACCCATCTACCTTCGATGTAAGATCCTGAACTTTTTCAGGAGGCTCTGACCGGATCAGAGTGGCATCATTAAAGGCGCGTTCCTCCTATAAAACAAAAGAGGAGAATTCCAACTCGGGGACAACATTGGCACGACCGATATAAACTAAGGAAAAGAGAGCATACCTCGCGAACTCTCTGAAGAACACTATAACTCAATAAATTGCGAGGAATCAAGCCATCACAGATACTTCAGCCCTCCTGGCCCTCAAAACAAATATTTTGGATATTCTCTTACCATTGGGGTACCCAAGCGCGACACTTGAGAAGCGCCTTGCTTTATCAAAGTACGGCGAGAAGAACCACTTGAGCGTTTCCGCTTCTTCTGTCCGAGTTGCTCAGTTTGGTGGCTACCCCAAAGTTTCGCCTCTTCATGCGCACCCCACCTCCTGGGTTTTAAAGATAAGATAAAGTAGCATCAGAAACAAACAAAAAAGTACACCTAACACATACATACTAAAGAGTAGATCATACATGCAACCTCTCAGAAATCGTCGGTAAGCTCAACTTTTCCACATTATTACTCTCAGAAATGGATGCTTCACGAATATGGAGCCCGGATACACGCTTTCCCCTAGTCTCTAGACTGGCAACATAGAATCAATAAGAGACGTCCCTGCAGAATACACGTTTTAGATACAGACTAAAGGTAGAGCGTAGCGGACAAAGATACAACTAACATGGAAAAAGGTAAGGAACTAACGTAGATTAGAGTAATTGAAAGACCGTCTATGCAAAAACACCCAGAAAGCAGGGTCCTACGACTATCTAATAAGCATATCAAAGGAATAGCACTTCAATGGGAGGATGTGGGATAACAATGGACAAATTCCACTCCCGAGTAAAACCCTCTAGGGTAGGGCGGAAAAAGAAGACGGATTATTTCAAACCCTTAAAAGAGAAAGGACCACTGGAAATTAACTTATTCTTCTCTTATGTCCCCTTGTGCTTAAGCACAAACAAACCTATGTCTTGCTTCACGCCCACGGGGGCATTAGTTTTCACTTTCACATATGGTGAAGGGCTACTTCACAAAAGCATGTAAATGTTTTTATATTGGTAGGTACTCCGAAGGTATGGCACAAAAGTATAAAGAAGGAAATTGATCTTGTCAAATTCGGACTCAATTGACTAAGATTTATGCTAAAGAAAGAACCTAATTTAAGAAAAAACTTGTGTGGGGGAATAGTCATCCCTCCCCGAAGTTGTTATACATAAACGGTACCACAGCCCGGCAGGGGTGCACATGCCTTTTGGTCTGGTTCAGGTAATATATACATGTACTGGTCCGGGATAGACATATCGTTCAACAATTTTTAGTTACATAAGAAGCAATGGGTGATGCTTGACATTATCCTAGAGGGGGGAAATTCTGAGGAATCCGAGCAGGATATTCTACTGGCGGTAAAGAACTGTCCTAGTGACCCATCCTATTTGTGTATATCCTAGCTACGTCACCAAGAAATCATAAGTAAAACCCTCTGAAGACAATAAAATGTCATCCCCATCCATTTCTACTGAAGGGACATAATGAGGTTTCTTACCTCAATGAATGAATTTTTTTGGTGTCATTACTTTAACGAAGTGAGAAACGCTTCACCGCCGAAAATGCTAAACAAAGGTTTAGATCGTGACTAAGCTTCGAAACCGAATGACTTAAGGAGTTGCGCCTTTATGTTTCTGAGGGGCTAGAGGGGATAATCACGAATCAGGAACTTAAAAATGAAACAAATAGGAAATAGGTGCTTCAATTACAACACTTCACCGTAGAAAAAGAACAAGAAAATAGAAAAAAGTAAAGATCGATTATTTGCAAGGTAAAGTCACTTACTTTTTAGGCTCACCTATTTATAAGGAAATGAAATTTATGTTCGACACGGCTATTTCATTGTATATGTGGATGTTATGTATTGGCAGAAGACGGACGATGCATCCTTAAGAAGTCACAACGGCACCCGTCCCACGAAGGAAACCTTCGAGTAACGGTTGATTAACAGATTTTCACGAGGATATAGATCAACTCTGGGAACCTTTATCGCTCCCTAACATATCTAGAAATAAGCCTGAACATTTACTCGGGCATTTTGTTATATATATTATATCCTCCGCATGTCCCAACCTGGACAAGTACATTGACATACTACACTTCTGAAGATCATAAACTTGGGAGACTCATTACCCGGTATTGTTATTCAACATGTTGATAAACTACTATAAAGTTCAACACCTCATGTGTCTGCATTTCCCTTAACCGTATCCGATTACAACACTTATCGTAAGTGCACTCCTAATAGGTAACTACTATGCTCATGTGATTTATTTACTATAAACAATAGGTATATGATTTCTTTCCTTCTATAATTTGAGCTCTCTTCTCTATGTCTCTTCCTCTCTAAAAATATAACTTTAGCATCAGGGAACATCCCCACCACCCTTTGACTGTTTATGTTTTACAGGTTGCTCTCTTTCTTGTGGAGACCCGTTTGTTTATCTAGAGGGCGCAGATCGGAGAATATGAATAGGTTTGTCTGGTATTCATAAGAAACCATTGCCAAGCAATAGCACTACAAGAAAATAGTTAAATAGCGTCCGCTTTTAGCGACCGAAATATTCGATCATAAATTTAACGACTGTGTAAAACACAAGAGGGGGGGTGAATTGGGTTTTAACTAATCTTGCTAACTTTTTCGAATCTTTGCAATGCTAGTATAAGTTTGAGCAAGTTGAATAAAAGCAATGCAAAAACCCAAAGAACAAGACAAAGGATTTAGAGTGGTTCGATTCACTTAGAATCTACATCCACTACCTTGAGCCGCACCCAAGGATTTCAACAACTTCACTAAGAATACTTTTTACAAATGTGGCTAACTCACTAAGAGTTTTACAACACAACCACAATACAAAAAGCTCACTAAGAGCTTGCCCACACAAAGTAGGACTTTTACAATTTGCCCACACAAAGTAGGACTTATCAAAGAATAACCCAATCACTAAGAAAGGGAATAAAGATGGGTAAGTAAACAAAGTTGTTCACTCTTCTAAGTGAAAGATGGATACCTTTGAAGTTCATCAATTTGAAGCTCTTTAGAACATATGAAGTCCACTCTTTGTCTTGCTTTTTGAAATACACCTTTGAGTGATTTAAATCATGGCAATGAAGTGTATTTTGCTTTGAAAGTCTTTTGGCTTGATGAGAGATCAATGAATATTTGATATACAAGCCTTTGTAAGTGTTAGAGTCATTCTAAAGCTTTGGAGTATATATACATTTCAAAATATGGCTGAAAAGCGACTCTTTAACGGTCAAATAACGGCTAGAAAACACAAAGTTCGGTTGACCGAACATAGACCTCGGATGACCGAAGAGCAACTTCGGATCAACCTCTCACAGGGTCGGTCGACCGACCTGCCCTTAAGGTCGACCGAACCAGCCTTTGGTCGACCGAGGCTCAGCATCAAAACTCTCTGTTTGTGCTCGGTTGATCCGAGGTAAACTCGGATGATCCGACCTCTGAGCTGATTTTTCACACGTTTTGAAATCTTTTGAAGTCTTTAGAAGTCTAAAATGTTTTCCTAAAAGGTAACAAGTAAGAACACTTGGAAAACCATTTTAAAGGACTTAGACTTAGAAAACAATGGCTTTGAAGATACGAACACATTTAAGAATCCTTTTGAAAACTAAGCCTTTTGAAAACGTGTTTATGATGCATGCAAGACTTGAGTGTAGAGCTTATGTTCATGAGAGCTTTGGTTAGAGCTTTATAAGATAACGACTAATGACGACAAAGCTAAACTAACCAAACCTAAGTCTTCAATCTTCAATCTTGATAGATGAGCCTTGAATAACTTTGAATCTTGATACCAATGGCTTGATTGAAGTACTTAGAGCTTCCATAAAGAGTTCTGATATTCTATCACAAAGATTAAGATCATTAGACACAACATTAAAAGTTTGTCCAATATCAAAAACTGAGTTTGTTCGCCCTTAGGGCTTACAGACTGAATAACGACCGTATAGACACCGAAAACATAACGGTCGTTATTCAGTCGCTATTGAGTCGGCCGTTTATGTCATGTTGAATAAATTGAATAGTCATCGTTTTGGTCATCCATGACGACTGAATATAACGACCGAATACCTACGGAATAGTTGACGACGAAATATAACCGACGGAATAACGATCGAAAACGTAACAAAACGACGTCGTTTCAGTGTTGGATTTCTTAAATTATATATATATATATATATATATATATATATATATATATATATATAAGCAAATAACGTCTGAAACCCTCGTCGCTACTCTCCTTCTCCTTTAGACGAACCCCGCGGCCACTCCACCATCACCTTCCTTCCCCCTCCACTCCCCATTTCAAATCTTCTGAAACCCACCAAATTTCTCTTTTCTCTCTTCTTCTTCTCCGTTCCTCTCTTATTCTCTTCTCCTTCTTTGTCCTTGCCACAACAACGTCGCCGCTGCCCTTAGTCTTCTTCGGCGACAAGGTAAGCATTTTTCCTTTTTATTTTCTGTTTTATTTATTTTTCTGTTTTGTATCTCTACTATTATTATTCTTATGATTTGTTTCCTTCTCAGATTTTCCCTGCTGCCACCACTGCTGGTCTGCCGCCGAGACGCAGTTGACCACCGCCGTTCAGTCACTGCTGACCACCACCGATCGAGGTAATCTCTTTTTCTTCTATTTACTTACTAATTTATTATTATTGTTATCCCACCATTCTACCATTCTTCCACCATGGAATTAAAAGCATTAACATGAATATAAAGAATGTAAGCAAAGATAGACCATCAACTATCAAGGTGGGTTGTTTTTACTGAAAATTCTAAAGTTGTAATCTTGTGATGAATTTGAATCCAAATCATTGGTGATTAGGGAAAAAAATTCAGTTAATCGTGTGTTTAACTCAAAGGGGATATAAAAATTGATTTTACTCTTCAAATTGGGAGTGTTTGAGTTTATGTTTAGTGTTATAGTTCTATTATTGATGCTTTATTTTGGCTGTCTTAATTTTTATATGAATTTTCTTAATGCTCTCTTTTCTGATGTTGTTTGTTAACTTAGAGTTACACAATTTATTTGTTGTCACAACCTAGCAAGTTTGAATAAGGCCTTATGCTTTGTGGTCTTTGGTGTTGACACTCTGTCTCTCTTCTTTGAACGTTTTATGGGTGCTTCATGCTAAAATACATATGGCTTTACTTCAGATTACATAGTTCATGAATTGCATTGATGTGTTGACTTATCCCTCTTCTAGAATTGTGGCTCTATGGAATTGTAAAAGATCAGTTTTCGTCGGAGAAAGAAGAGTTATTGCCTTGTATGCCATCTATGAGTTGTGCTTCTGTGATCTTTTTTTTCTCTCTCAATGCTTATATGGCCAATTTATGGTTAGGTGGGGGCTAAAAGGACAAAAGAATTGTTAATAATAATAAGAATTGTTATTTTATTTATTTTTGAATTTTTTTATGAAATTAATAATAGCTTGAATGTATAATTTTTTGTCTAAATGTTGCCATCCATTTGCTATTTCGCCTTTATCATAATATAATCCTCCAAAATGGTGGCTGCTGTTTGACCAACAATAAGGAAAATTATATAAAGCTTGTAATTTTCAATAAATTAAATGAGAGTGAAATAGCAAGTCGAGTAAAACGGTGTTTCGTTGAAATAAGAATCGTTAAAACTCAATTGTCCTTTATTACTACTTCTTAATCCTCTTAATCTATTTTTCAGTCACTCACCAGCATCTTCTGCGCCCTTACCTCCCAGCCAGGTCCATAAGCAGACTCGTTTTCTACTCCACCATCTGCCTCCAAGCGAGGTATGACACGTCCGTCACAATCAGATGAAGCACATGCATCTTGGGATGCGTATGTGCCAGTACCGGCGACTGAGTCTATGCCGGTAGCCAGATCAGCGACTCACCAGTCTACTGTCCCCAAGACGGCGATTGATACCAGTACTGGTGGAGTTGCGGCTACAGTAAATACTCGTACTCTCCTGCAACCTACCCTTGGCACGTAAGTAAATTTATTAATTATTTCCTTTAAGTTAATTATACTTCTTGTACTCATTATAGTAACTAATTAAAAAAATTCTTGGCTATTATAGATTTAGATTTGCATCCAACTGTTCTGCCACCATTACTTCAATATTTCAAGATCGTTTCAATGGGGCATACAACACCATAAAGAATGTTTCCCAGGAAGAAGAAAAATTGTGGTGGGAAGAGTTCACAGTAAGTAAATTAGCAAATAAGTTTTAATTTAGAAGTCTTCGAATTTAAGTATCTAACATTATTTCAAAATACAGAAAAGGTATTGCTGGGCTGCTGAGCATGAGGCGGGCGTCAAGTCAAGTTGGCGTATCTTTCTTACAAGGAGACTCAGAGACATTATGAGCGACGCAGGGAAAAAAAAAAAAAAGAGGCCCCCATGGGCTTATGAGACCGATTGGGCACGACTTGAAGATTACTGGCGGACTCTGGAATTTAAAGGCACGTCTTTACAGGCGTCAAAAAAAGAAGGGAGGGGTGGCAAAGGCCCGATGAAGCACACGGGCGGTTCGCTCAGCCACATTGAGCACCACATGAGACTGGTACTTAATTATATTATTTTACACATTCATATATGTTATTTGTTTTATGTGCGTATTTAAAAGTTTTAATGTTTTTTGTTAACAGGAAAAGGATGCCGGACATGCAGTCCCATTTTCGGCCACTTTAGATCATCTTCATCAACACCATATCGGCCCAAACAAAGGCAAATGGGTTGATGAAGATTCTAGAGAGTTGTCTGTAAGTATTTCATTACTTTTTTCCCTTTTTTGATATTAATTCTTTACTATGATAACCTGACATTTTATTTGATCGGAGGTATTCCATGCGGTTTATGATGTCGCCGCAGACCAAGCAACTCAAGCTGGCTAGCCTCCTCCTGTTTTGCCGACTCAGATTGAGCTTTCTGCTGGGGCTGCGACCGGGCTAAGAAAGGGACGTGTTCAAGGACTTGGTTCTTTAACTGATGTGGTAAAGACAATAAAGCGAGGTAGCCAGGCAATCTGACATTCATGTATGGAACAAATGCGGAACGAAATGGAAGCTAAATGGAAGAAAGAGATGGAAACTCAATTGGCCGAGCAAAAGATTGATGTTTGTTTCAACGGTTGTATGTTGTACTGGAAAGATGATGTTGAGAGTAGAGAATGCAAGTTTTGTGGCCATGTTAAGTACATTAAGAAAAAGAAATCAAAAAATACACGACATAAAGAGATTGCTTGCAAAAAGATGTATTATTTTCCAATTACTCCGAGATTACAAAGATTGTATGCATCTGAGAAAACCGCAAGACACATGACATGTCACTCAGATAGTGAGAGGGAAGAGGGAATAATGAATCACTCACTGGATGGAGAGCTTGGCAACATTTTGATAGAACACACACCGATTTTGCAGCGGAACCTCGGAATGTAAGGCTTGGGTTATGTACAAATGGTTTTGCACCTTTCGGCATGACAGGGAAGCAATATTCTTCTTGGTCAGTTCTTCTAACACCTTATAATCTCCCCCATTGGATGTGTATGAAGAACAATGTAATCTTCTTAACTATTATTGTACCTGCTCAAAATCCAAAACACAAGATTGATGTGTACTTGCAGCCTCTCATCGATGAATTGAATTAGCTATGGGGTGATGGTGCGGAAACTTATGACATATGCAAAAAGCAAAATTTTAAACTGAGGGCTTCATTACTTTGGACAATTAGTGATTTCCCAGCATATGGAATGTTGAGTGGATGGAGTACAGCTGGCATTCCCGCTTGTCCATGTTGTATGGAGGAAACACAAGCGTTCCATTTGCATGCTAGCGGGAAACAATCGTGGTTCGATTGCCACATATTCTTCTTGTCACCTAATCATTCTTTTAGAAGAGATGCAAAGGGATTCCGAAAGGACCGGCGACAAGAGAGAGCAGAGCCGCCATCTCTCCTGACTGGTGATGAAATATGGTTTAGAGTTAGAGAATCCAAAAATTACCGATACAGCTGAAGAGATTGGTAAAGAACAAGGCAGGGGTCACTATCACAGTTGGGCCAAACGTAGCATATTTTGGGACTTACCTTATTGGCGGACACTTCTGATAAGACACAACATTAATGTCATGCATAATGAAAAAAATGTGTTTGATAACGTCTTTAACACCGTGTTGGACGTAAAGGGTAAAACTAAGGACAATGTTAAGGCTAGAGCGAATGTTGAAAGGTATTGCAGTGGGCCGGAATTGAATATTAAACACGATGGCCGAGGTAAAGCAATGAAACTGAAGGCATGTTTCAATCTTACCAAGGCACAAAAAGAGATGGTTTTGCAGTGGGTTAAAGAATTAGGGCTCCCAGATGGATATACATCGAATTTGGCGCGATGCGTTGATATGAAAGAGTTGAAAATGTCTGGAATGAAGAGTCACGATTCTCATGTATTCATGGAGAGACTTATCCCTATAGCACTTAGAGAAGTACTACCAGCAAGTGTTTGGGGACCCTTGGCAGAACTTAGTCTTTTCTATAGAGATTTGTGTTCCCCAAAGTTGAGTGTGGCGCATATGCAAGAATTGGAGGACACTATTTTTATTTTATTGTGCAAGTTAGAGAGAGTATTTCCTCCGAGATTTTTTGATGTGACGGAACACTTGTCGGTTCACCTTCCGTACGAAGCCAAGGTTGGTGGTCGAGTACGGTTTAGGGGGATGTACCCTGTTCGAGAGGTAACAACCAATGTCTTTATGATCTTAACTTCATTTTTTATTTTTTCATGTACGTATTTACAATGTGATTAACTACTTATTCTTTAATTTGATACCTGCACCATCTAAAAAAAAGATAAAAAATAAGGCCAGAGTTGAGGGATCAATTTGCAATGCATACTTGGTCGAAGAAGCCGCTACATTCTTTCGCTATTATTTCGAACCCCACGTGAAAACGAAAGTTACAACCATTGGGCGAAATGATGGTGAAGACGAGACAAGTGGACCAGATGTATTATCAATTTGCAACTTATCGGGAAGATCATTTGGAAAAAAATAAAATATTTTATTATCGGATAAAGATTATATAACAGCCATGAATTATATCTTGATGAATTGTGAAGAGGTCGAACCATATCTTCAGTAAGTAAACTCATCTATTGCTTCATTTTTGTTATATAATTAAAAATAGCCAAATAATAATATTGTCATTTAATTTGTAACTCAGGAAATTTGTCAGTGAAGTACATGATGAAACTCCGTAGATGACGGAGGAAGATCTTCAAAGCTGGGTTTATAATGATTTTTCCAATCGGTTTAGAACTCATGTAAGTTGGTGTTGTGTAGAAATGAACTTGTCTTAAATATGCTTAAACTAATTTAACTTTTGTTGTTCTCTACAGATACATAGCCTTCCGGAACATTGTGTAAGGTTGTTGAAAAATCTGTCATGGGGCCCGTCAAGGAGATTGATGTCATACACCGGTTACTTTGTTAACGGTTATAGATTTCATACAAAAGCCCAAAACGATGGAAAAAGGAACGACAAACAGCGGGGTATGGGTTAAAAGAGATTATTACGGAGAGTTGAAGCAAGTCATTGATGTTGAACTTGCAGGAGTACCTGACCAAAAAATAATTCTTTTCAAATGCGACTGGTTTGAGGGTGCATCCTCAATATAAACTTTTAGAAATCCATAGGAAAAGAATGTATCAGGGTTACGATCCATTTGTATTTGCTTCCCAATCTCAACAAGTCTACTACACACCTTATACGGGTAGTAAGACAACATCTAGGGCTGATTGGTTGGTTGTTTGTCGTTCCAAACCACGTCTATTTGACGTTCCTGGTGTTCCGGTACCGTATCAGGAGGAAGTACGCGAGGAGGAGACCAATCGCATTGATCCAACTGTTACTGAAGTTGGTCCACTTGCACACCCATCAGGGGAAATTGAAGTTGTACTTGTGGCCGGTACGACCCGGGTTGATGAAGATGATGATGATGAAATTATGCCGGGTGATGATAATTCTTATGAAAATGATGAATTTATGTTGGAGAATGATTAATCTCTTTCTCGCTTCTTAGAAAATGTGAGTGTTGTAATGTAAATGAGAAGTGCACACTTTGATTGTGAGTGTTGTAATGTAATGAGATGTGCACACTTTGATAGTGAGTGTTGTAATGTAAATGATAAGTGTAAACTTGTGTTTTTTAGTAAGATAATTGGTTATGTAATGTTATTTTTGGGTTTATTGTTTTTCTTTAGTAAGATAATTGGTTATGTATGTTATTTTTGGGTTTATTGATTATTTTTGCTATTTGCGATCTTATTACTTATGTCTTCTGTTTCTGGTTTGATTTTTGTGCTGATGTTTTAATAGGGATTTAATTAAATTTCAAATATATTTTTTTAAAATTAAAAACAGTTTTGCGACGGAATATTCGGTATGTATGGCGTTGGTATATAGAGACCGAATATTCCGTCGGTATTAAGTCGGTATTCCGTCGGTATTAAGTCGGTATTCCGTTGGTATATAGAGACCGAATAATCGGTCGCTATATATTCCGTCAGTCTATCGCGCCCAACTTTACGGTCGCTATTTGTGTCGTCGGTATTTGGTCGCACATAATCAAAAGTCAAAGCCAAAAATGTTGACTATTAGGTCGGTATTTCGTGGGTTTATGGCGACCGCTTGTTCGGTCGCTAAATATACCGTCGGTATTCGGTCGTTAATAAGTCAAAAATCAAAGTAAAAAATGTTGACCATTAGGTAGGTATTCCGTCGGTCTATAGTGACCGAATAGTCGGTCGCTATATATAGGTCGGTATTTTGCTCAGCGACGAAAAATACACGACCACGTCATTCGGTCGGTAATCGGTCGCTAAATGGAGTTTAGCGACGAAAATGTCCGTCCCTGTTACACAGTTTTCTTGTAGTGTAGGGTGTTCAAGAAAAACCAAAATAAATCAATCCAAACCGAATTATACAACTGCAAACCGATTTTCTGGTTTGAACGGTGCATTGGACCGATTACGGTTTGGAATAAATTAAACTGAACTTTCGGTTTGGTTTAAAAAAATTATAATCCAACCTTAGCCAACCCAAACATATATCAATCTAAGTCAATACCCATCACATGGATAGAGTCTTCGATCCAGCGTCCTCCAGTCTTGTTACATAATTGCATGTGCATACCCAGCCTTCAAGATAAAGCAACAAAACTAATCTAATAAAGCAATTACAATTTTACAACATTGAAAGATGGTTTGCATACCATATTATAAAATTACAACCCAATAAATGTAAAACAAGAGGGGGTATAGTAGGTCATGCCATTCACCATGCTAAACCTCACATAAAACATAATAAAATCAAGTAAATAGTACAAATACAAGTCTTAGGGATGCCCCCGGAAGGGGTCCTAGGGGCAGCGACCCCTGGCGGCGGTCCCGGAAGGAAAATCTGATTTCTCCTCTTCTCATGGAATGAGTTTTCTGCCCCGATTTAAGCCTCAATCTCCTAACATATGTAATATAATTAACAAGTTATACAATATAATCCATATACATAAATAGTTTATGCGATATTAATCAGATTAACGATAGAAGCATACAATCGCAGTTTATGCATAATTAATCGAATTAATGACAGATCTATACGATAGTAGTTTATGCAATATTAATTGAATTTATAGAAGATCGAATCATGTAAATAAATATATTAATCAGGTCAACATTTATCACATATATATCAGAATCACATAAACAATTTTTTCTGTTTCACACATACACATACCAAATCGAGATTGATACGTGTTATGATGTGACTAACATTATTTAATTCGAATACTATGAACAAAGCTCTGATACCACTGAAGGGATTCATGGGAAGAAACTCGTTCTAAACACCCATGAATCCTCACCGGAAGGATCCACTCATACTATAGGAATCGAAAAACACACGAAAAAAACTTACGATTATTCGTTAATGGTTTCTGATTTCGGGTGTTGTCCTGCGACCACCAAAAGCTTTCCCTTGCGGAATTTCTCTCTTCCGATATCCACGCGACGAAAAGAGTAGAGAGTGCTAGCTCTTCATTTTTCTGAGTATTGGAAATCTAGAGAGAAGAGATGGCAGAAATCTTAATTTCAGTAATAGGTTTTGCGGCTCACCTCAAATCTTACTAGGGTTTCGGTCAGAGAGATTAAATAGGCGTGAGAGTTTCTTCTAAAAACCAACTCCCACAGAATTGCCAATATCTTATGGTAGTGGGAGTTTTTATCGCATAACTCCACGTAGCCCCAGCAAAAGCCAAATACCAAAAATGCTCATTCTTAATCTCTAATTCGAATAATAACAAGTTATTATTCTCAGAAAAACAAATGTCAGATACAATGACCCTAGACACATTCTAGATTCATTGAATTTGGACATAAAGCTCGTTAACTCATATATGCGTGTGACCTTGTATGTTCATGTCACAATGGCAATGAGGACATACTTAGTAGTAGTATGTGCTCATAAATCACAAGAGGTCCCTAGCAGGACATCGTGACTACCCAGAATGAATGAATGATCGGTGGAATCTCAACCACTATTTAATCCCTTTGTCTCGCGATATCCAAATTAAGTATAAGACATGGTAGTGGTCACCCTTATAAAGCTTAATTATATTTCTGTTTGATCTCCAGGTAGACTGTTCCAATAAATAGTATTTAATAACCACTTTATTAAATGCATTTGAGCACATCATGCATTTAAACTGTCCTCCCTATAGATGGGCCCACGAATATCTCTCTCAAATAAGAGAGGGACAAATCCCTTGCAATGCCTCTCACATTCAAGCCGTGATAGGATACTACATCCGATCATCAGTCATATTAATTATTCGATTAAAAGTAACTTTCGGCCGAGTCAAAAAGTAACTCCATTCATGCTGGAAACGATGAAGACATAAGATCTAAGGATCCCAAATGGTATTGGTGAAGTAATACTTATGAATAAAAGAACCATGAAGTATTACTTCTCTTTCTGATCACGTCTGATATAATATATCCCAATATATTGTATCTATGATATGATTTTATCCATTACACATGATCAGTAAAACTTGATCATCAATCAAACATCATACTAGTTTTATTTCATTGTATAGAACATTACATAAAACTAGGGACAATCATAATAGCAATTGTATAAGCTAATGAGTTTTACTATCAAATCACATATTTGATGTTCAAAAGCAAAATTAACTATTCAAAAAACATGCTCAAAATATGTAAAACGTACAACATATGCTAATGGTCTTAGGGCACTAATAACAAAATGTTAAGGCAACTTAGATGACTTGTGTTTTTTATTCAACACATAGGCACACAAGACTGTGAATATGATCAAGGAAAGTCTAGGTCAAGTGCCCTATATGCAAATCTTGTAATATCAAACATCATAAGGCATATGACCAAAGCCAAAGATATAAGCCAAGCAATATATAAGCCAATGAATCATGTGTTTGTTTTGCTACTCTTAATAAAATAAGTTTATGTAGACATGTAAGCAAGATATAGCAATTCATGAACTATAAAGTAAAGAGATAAGGGATAGAGAAAACTAACACAAAATTTATAGTGGTTCGCTCACAAAGATCTACATCCACTACCTTAGGACACACCTAAGGATTTTGACAACACCCACTAATGGATTTCCCTTCACAACAAATGTAGGGTGGGATCAACCTTTTACAATTTCCTCACAACGAGGACTTTTGCTTCACTAAGAAGACTCCCTCACAAAGAGGACCTTTGCTTCACTAAGCTGACAAAGAACCAATCTCACACATGTGATACCTTACAAAGAGGACACAAACACTCATAAAAAGTGAAACTCACAAAGAGTTTTTTCCTACCTCACTAAGAACTAGTTTCTCACAAATAGAAAAGGGAACTAGTCTCTTTCAAATGAGCCTTTACAATATAGCTCACTTACAAAAATCCTTCAATGGATTTGATATGCAAATTTAAGCTCTGATCACTTTTGAGAATAGAAGAGATATGATATGTTTTAGCTCAACTCAAAATGATGTATTTTTAAAAGAATGATTTGAAGATTAAAGCTCTGGAAATGTTTGATTGCGCAGGTTTATGAAGTGTATAGCATATGCCCTCTTATGGCTTAGTTAGTTATGAAAATTCAACATTAGAAGCTTTATATAGGGCCAAAATACACAAAACAATCGAGTCACAAGGGCCATAATTCTTCTTCAATTATTGTTTCTATTATTTTAGCCTTACACTATCAAAAATTGTGTCTATGCATCTTCAATTTGTACACTATTTAAAATGTTTCAATTATTTGCTGGAGACCAACGTAGAATGGGTTGTATGCACAAATTGTTTATAGTGTACGACTAATATAATATAATAGAAACAATAGTTTTAGAACAACATCCCAACCCGACGCCATTAACCGGTTAGGATAAAAAAAAATTGCTAATATCTCTTTTGTTTTGCGATTTCTAAGCTAATCATTTATTTTTCTTGTGGTTTTTTGGTTTACCGCTAATCATTTATTTTTCTTGTGGTTCTTTGGTTCACCGAAAACAATCGTAGAAAGGGTAACGAGGATGTTTGAAAACAACTAGTAGTTGTGGGTCTAAAATTATAGAAAATATAGTTTTGGTACAACGTTCATTAATAGATTTAGGACCAATTTTGTAAACTACTCATAAATTAAAAGTGCTATATTGGAGAGGGCATCAATTTGCATATCTTAAACACCAGGTTTTTATTTTATTTTTTCCAAACCATTTGATAAAGAAAATATCGAGTTGTTCTGATGTAAGGAAAATTCTTAGAAAAATCTGGTACACGATCCTACTTGTAAGCCGGATTCACCATAAACAGCCACCTTTCGCATTTCCAATATTTTCTACTACAGCTATCGGGAAATTTGTTTCTCCTTTATTCCTTCTTTAAAAAAAGAGAGACCAAAGTGAAGTTTACTAAATGGTTTAGTTTATCCGGTATTTTGGTTTATTTGTTCGGTTTTGAAAAGTCAAAAATAATTCGGTTTAGTATTCGAGTTTCAATTTTTTTAAAACCGAATTTTGAAATACCGAATAGACCAATTTATTTATTATGTATTAAAAAAATTGTATTATACTTAAAAGTATTATTAATAACATGTTGTGTAATCGCCTAGATGTCTCGTATGCTTTGAGTATAACGAGCAGATACAAGTCTACATACGATGAACGTCACTGGATAGCCGTCAACATCCTTAAGTACTTGGGACACGTTCTTAATCTATGGTGGGGAAGATGAGCTCATTGTAAGTGGTTATACTGATGCTAGATTCCAGACCGATAGGGACGACTTTAGATCGCAATCATGATATGTGTCTTGCCTAAAACTACAACCAAAGACGAGTATATAGCTGCATTAGATGCTGCTCAAGAGATTTGGATCCGAAAGTTCATTTGATGAACTTGGTGTGGTATACCTAGCAATTCGAATGCCGAATGCTATTGATCTCCATTGTGAATAGAGCCATTTATCAAAGGAACCATGGTCTCACCAAAAACTCCAAACATATACTGCAGCGGTATCACCTGATCCGTGAGATCGTTGATAGAGGAGATGTGAAGATTTGCAAGGTTCACACGGACGATAACATCGTCGACCCACTTATGAAGCCGTTGACACAGCACCAGCAAGATCGCCATACTTGTTGCATGGGTATTAGATACCAAGATAACTGGTCTTTTAGATAGTTCTTATGTACCGTATACACTAAAAGGCAAGGCTATTGTCTTTTGTGTAAGTGGGAGATTGTTGTATTTCTTTTTCATGTGATGAAATTTGAAGGCATGAATTCCATGATTATTGTTTTGAATACATCTGTGTTTTTTGTATTAAAACATTTAATAATGTCCTTAGATGGTTATGTAATCGTTACATTGAACATATAATCACGTCCTTGAGGCATGAATTGCTCTCTACTCTCTCTTAGCCGAAAATCATAGAAGCAAAAATCAGATTTTTTTTCTTCTTCATATTTACACACTCTCAAGAACAATCCAGAGAATAAAATTCGATTTCTTGTCTCTTTGATTCCGGTTTTCCTAAGTAACATAATACTTTGTGGATTTCGGGAAAAATTCTTTTCCACCTTCATAGTTCTTGGACTAGCATCTGAGACTTGGAGTAACAAGCTCAAAGGTTGGTGTGGGGATACCAATAGAAACAAGAGTCAGTTGGCTACTGTTGGTGAATTCAAGTAGCAAGAATTCGGGCATCGTCGATTAGATCGACATAAAGGTATAACTAAAAAACACAGGATTCTGGTTCTTTCTCGTGAGTAGATCCTCTAAATGAACGTAATCCCGCGCGTTTATTTCAGCTGCATTTTGGGGATTACGAATATTTCCTCACTTCCAACTACGCATAAGAATTAGTATCATTGTCAGAAAGGTACATAAAAAACCCAACAATAAAGTTGCTTATGCCAGTCCTGAAAATGCCCCCAATCGCGGATGGCCCAGGATTTCCCTCTAGCTGCTCCATCCACATTAAGAACAATATCCTCAGCCAGGTAGTCTAGCCTCCATTTGACACTTGCTGGCCGAGGGCTCAGGTGCCTCATAATAGCCTGCGGGTAATCAAGCAACAAAACCCCAGCTTTGACGAAAATAGGCTTAATATATTGATCAAAATATGCACTCATTGGGGCGAAGGATGGTCTTGCTCCATCATATATAAATCGATATATGGTTACCCAAAGTATCCATGAAACCGATCTTGACAAGATCACAAGCACTTTATGTTTAACATCCCTCCCTTTGAACATCAAAAAAGTGAGCATCTGATGAGATGAGTTGAAGTTATCAATGCTTAAGCGCAATCCAATGATATTAGAAGCATACAACCATAATTTTCTAGCCCATTCACATTGGTGGAAAACATGATCCAAATAATCCGGTTCTTTCAAACATGAGCAGCGATAGGCAAATTGAAATCTAAATTTGCAACTAAAATCATCAAAAGGCATAAACAAATTAAAAAAAAATCCACAAGAGCAGAGAGAGAGAGAGAGAGAGAGAGAGAGATAAATGCTAGAAGGATGGCCATGTAATACACCGAGTAAGCATCGACGAGGGCTAAGTTTGATGCAATTCCATGGCTTTCCTTAGAGTGCATTTCCCATCGGCTTCTGGCAACCAAACAAGCTTGTCTGGTCCACGGGCAGGGATTGAATTGGGTGCGGGTAAAGGAGTGCAATGCCAGGGAAGCAAAGGCATCAGCAGGCTTTTTTTTTTTCCATCCAAGATTAGTGCGATAGTCCCTTATCTTAGCAACTAGCAGTTCATCAGGCGCAATGTAGTTAGGCCAGCTCCTATAGATGCTTGGATGACATTGAATATTTTTGAAGTATAAAGATGAAGTACCATCCCGCACAAGCAACCCCATATTCTCCTCCATGGTATCCTTCACACTCACCATACTCTGCCAGACTGGCGATACCTGGTTACCAATCTCTACCTGCGAAATGTGAAGCAAATCCCTACCATACCAAGCCTCAAGAAAATCTCGCCAAAGGGATTGAGATGTCCGAAAGCGCCACTACAATTTGTAGGTGAAGGCCTTAGAGTAGTGCTAAAGAGTATACAACCCCAAACGGTTAGCTTCTTTACTAATGCACATACGGCTCCAAGCCATCCAATGGCGATGGTTCACACAATCTGAGTGACCCCAAAGAAACCGTGCCATATTTCTCTCTATCTTTTTGAGCACCATAAGGGTGGATTTCAAACGCCAAAATATGTAGAAATCCACCAAAATATGTAGCGTCATAGAGGAAAGAACATGACGGATAAGAATGAGGCGCCCAACCATGTTCAGAAGTTTATGTTGCCAAACATCAATACGCTTAGAGACATAATCAATCAAACTCTAATAGTAAACCACCTTAACAAGGCATGGATAAATTGGGCAACCTAAATAAACCATAGGGAAGAAGGCTTGCAACAAACCCGTAATCTCCGTCACCATATCCGCGTGAGCTTCAGTAGATTTGGAGGAAGTATAAAAGGAGCTCTTTTGAGCATTGATCTGCTTCCCCGAACATTGTTGATATGCCGCCAAGAAATCCATAAGTTAGTTGAGATTCGGCTTAGAGCCATTAAAAAATACAACAACATTGTCAACAATAGCTAAAAGCAAGATGCGCAAACAACCACGAGCCAAAGCAAAGAGAGATAAGAGACCTTGTTGCAAAGAATAATTCAGTCCCCGAGAGAGGAATTTGGCCGAGATGACAAACAACAAAGGTGAAAGGGGATCGACTTGCTTCACCCCCGAGTGGATTTAAAGTAGCCATAAGGCTTCCCATTGAGCAATACTGAGAACCAATTAGCCTGTAAAGCATTAGTAATCAAATGATTGAAGTGCAAATAAAATCACATCGCCCTAAGAATGCTTGTGAGATAGGAGTGTGATACCCAGTTGAAGGCCTTTATAATGTCAAACTTCAGAATAAGATTCCCATCATTCCCTTTTCTGTTGATATAGTCCACATGCTATTGTTGAAGCTGAGGAGAAACTACGGGCAGCTTAAGCTGATTTTGATATTGACGATAATTTGGAAGTCCGAAATAGGCTTCAATCGGCTAAGGAGAGGTATTCTTTCCTTTTGAAGAGTGAAACAATTTTTTGGCGGCACAAATCTCGGCTTAAACGTGTTAATGAGGGAGATGCCAACACAAAATACTTTCTTACATATTGCTCAAACCGCCATAAGAAAATGATGATTGCTCGAATTCAGGATACTCATGGAAATTGGCTCACAGACGAGGAACATATTGGTAAAGCCACAGCGGATATCTTTGAAGCGTTGTTCACGGAACAAGCAGCCCCGACACCGCTAGAGAAATTTCTCCACCTTTTCCATCCTCTATTGATTCAACTACTAATGTGGAACTAGACCAGCTGCTTAGCGTGGAAGAAGTCGGGATACGGTCTTTGCTTTGGGTAAGTGGGGCCTGATGGTTATAGTGGCGGATTCTTTAAATCTTGTTGGGATATTGTACAAAGTGATGTTATCTAGGCTGTGGGAGATTTTTGGGCGGGTATTTCTATTCCCAAATCTATGGCCAGTTCCGAATTGTTGCTTAGTCCATTCCTACAAAGGTCTCTTAAATCTCTTCAGACATAAGGATAACCATACCATTCCCCTCTATTGGTTCATCCCAGGAAGACTTTACCAAATCTTTAAAGCCCTTACCCGTAGCCCACATATTCTAATGCGAAAGGCGCTCCCCGACGATGCGCCGTTAAGTTGCAAAGTCAACAGCAGCGGGCTATGATCAGATTCAGTCTGTGAGAGATGTTCCACCCGTGTAGATTAAAATAAGTCATTCCAATCACTATTTACTAAAATCCAGTCCACCTTCATCAATAAAGGACACGAAGAGCTGCGACACCACGTAAAAGAACTACCCAAGAAAGGCACTTCCAACAAACAACAGTATGACATAGCTGCATTATCAGACATAGGAAGTAAGGCCGGAACTGATCCTGAACTCTCATCTAAAGTTGCAACAACATTGAAATCCCCACCAATGAGCCAAGGCCCCGTTCTCCGCTTAGGAAAATAAGTTAATTCACTCCATAGGTCCCTTCTCAAAATATAAGAGTATTTAGCATATATGATAGATCAAGATATAGCAGTACCTGTGACAGATTGATATTTAAATGAATAACCTGCTTCATACCCATAGTCAAATCCAAGCCGAGAGGTAGTAATAAACAAATCATCCAAAGTTAACATAGGCTCTAAAACCGCAATCAAAGACAATTTATGCTCTTGCTTAAAGTGTTTCAGACGTGCCAGAGACATAACGTTTCCAATTCCCTTTATGTTTCAAATCAACCAATTCATAAAAATTACACATGATAGAAGTATAATGAATAATCTGAATCATTCAGATAGATGCATTAGCAGCCTTACTAATCAGACGCTCTGACCGCAAAGTAATTGTGTTAGGTACCATCTCTACTAGCCCAGAGGACAATGGAGCCAAATGTATGGTAGTAGGGAAAACATCCATATCACTCGGATGTTCCAAAGGTGGTGGCGTATTCACGATTTCCATTCCCTTAAATTCGTTCGTAAAGGTTGCGAATGCCTCTCATTCCCTTTGCGCTTTAATCAATGTAAGCAGCGGCCCCATAACGTTATTCACCGACTTAATCTCATGAAAAAATAAAATAGGTGAGTTATTTCGTAAATTAATATGAAAGTCATCAATACTCACCTCCTTCTGAGGTCCGTCTAACAAATTTTCCAAATCAGCGTGCCCTTCATTATCACGTCCTCCCTTTTCCACTTCATGATCAGTTTGTGGTGCTTGAGCCTATGCCACTGGGCTCTGTTCTACATCAACCACGGGATCAACAACCAACAACCCAGCAGAAGCATTCTCACCCTAAGATTTTAGTTCCATTGGTTCCAACATAGAAGGTGTGCATGTGTTGATAGGAGGGGCTACACTCGGAATAATGACCAATTCATCAGTAGCCTTGATACCCCCAGTATCTGACCCCTCAACATTCCATTCGTCCTCTTCAATTTCTGGGATGGTCTCCAATATAGGCACCAAAGGATCCGTTTGTTCACCCACAGCAAAACCTGTCTGCCCTTCTGAGACAGCAGCAATCTGGCCTTCCTGTGTCACAATAGCAGCCTCTTCATGCGTGTCCTCTGACTCCACTACCAAAACAGTAGTCGCAATAGCCTGTCCTTGAGGCACTTTGTCCTTCACCAACAAGGAAACCGGATTTCTCAATTATGGGAGAGTATTCGAGGAACTAGTTTCACCTGCGCCTTTATTCGAACACTTGCAAGAAAATAGAGGGCTATGATTTTTTCACGGGTTTGACCTAGCAAACGGAGTCGGAATTGAGCGATTTTTAGAGCATTGGAAAGATAATTGAAAGAGCAACGCGTGAGCACAGACGGATTCGAAATCCTAGTTCCCTATAGGAATAAATTGCAATCTGAACTTTCGTTTTTTTTGCCTTTTGGGTGATTGTCGAGGGGTTATTGATCACAGGGCTGATGTCACATGCAACAGGGTTGACGTCAATACCAAGAAAACTGCTCCACCCGCTAAGAAAGGCAAGGAAGAGCCATATATTTTGAAGTCCGACAGGATCTTCGAAAACAAAAACAAATTGCTAGCGGAGAAAGGAAGAGAACATCGAGTCTCTGAGGAGGCTAGGGTAAAGAGCCCTGTTACGGTTGGGCCCTTGATTGTCATCAGGTCAGAAAATAACAATGCTGAAGTCGAGGCCACGTGGATCATGTAGAAGATTATGCAACCCATGTGGATAATGAAGAAGATTCTGCAATCCGCGAGGTGAAGCTGATTGGTGAGAGTCCAAATTTGACAAGGACTCAATCACGGGATTTGGAACAAGGAGAAATCCCATATGGGAAAGATTTGGATACAAATTTTTGAATCAAGAATGACTAGTGTCCTAGATGATTTTCGTGTCCTTTCTCGGATTAATGATGGATTTGAGTTGGGTACAAGGATGAAGAGTCAGGATGACCCCGAGATTAATCTTTCAACGATAGGATCAAAGGAGACTAAACGGGTGGCACAATCTGCGTCTCAGGTTGGTCTAAAATTGTTCTAAATGGTGGTGCAGTGGGAAGGCTGGTCGAAAATTACAGATTTTTTCAAAAAAGAAAAAAAAAGAAATAGGGGATTATCTAGAAAAAGAGAGCGCGGATCAGGCGGCTCGGGCGACATTGTTGAAGGAATCACAACCTATCCCCGTGACCAACATTGCAGTTTTATTAGGCCAACTCATTAGTCAACCTATAGCTACTATGGTCTCAAGAGTCAGACGGACAAAAAAGAAAATTTTCAATGATGACGATGTTCGAAAATATGCCCGAATTGCGCAAAAAAGGCCATTGGTCTTTTTGAAGAGTACATAAATTACTCCTATCTTATTTTGTTTCCTCTTGTTTTATGGATTTTTTAGTTCAGAATGTTAAAGGTATTAGGAATGAAAAATCAGTAGCTTGTGTTGAACATCTTAAACGGGAGTATCAATTGTCTTTTATTGTTCTACTAGTATACATGTTACATTCAACGGATTTGGTATTGACTGCTTCTCGAATTGGTTTTGATCATTTGTTTGGTAATTGTACTAGTAAAATATGGATTTTTTGGGATGGAACAGTTGATTTAGATGTTGTGGGGGGTCATGAGCAGGTGATTCATGTCAAAATTAATAACTTTTCGAGTACTTCTACTTTGGGTTCTTTTGTCTATGCTCGATGTCAATACACTTAGCGTAGGGAGTTGTGCCATGAGCTAATCAGTTTTACAGGTGGCCATGATGACCCTTGGTTAGTTGGTGGGGAGTTCAACATGGTGACAAACCCAGTCGAAAGTTTTGGCTCTATCCTGGCTGCCCTCTCTATGCTAGAATTTAATGAAGCAATTAATGATTGTGGGCGTTTAGATGCTGGTTTTATGGGCGGTCCCTTCACCTGGAGCAGGTGATCGAGTCCTCCATTATTGCGGCGTCTTGATCGGGTGTTAGTCAACACAAAATGGAATGAGTTATTTTCATCAACGACCGTGGATCACCTCCATCGGTCTATCCCGAATCATTGCCCTATAAAAGTCACCATTCGGCTTTCAGATTTAAAAATATGTGGATTAAGTATCACTCTTTTTTGGCATTGGTTGAAGCAAATTAGGAAACAAGGATCGAGGGTAACGGTATGGATGTTCTGATGGGCAAACTAAAGTGTTTGAAAACGGCTTTGCAACAATGGAATAGGGAGAATTTTGGTGATGTTCATAATGCACTCAAACCGAGGCTCATTATGATTCGGCATTCTCGGATGCCACTAAACAAGCTCTCCTTGCAGCACAAAACTCATACACTAGATCATTACTAATGGAAAGAGAAATTAAGATTCATATGGTTAAAAGAGGGTAATGAAAATTCTAAATATTTTCATGCAATATGTGCGAATAGAAGGAAACAGTTATACATCTCAATTATTCAAAGTGAATCGGGGGCTATCCTCATAGACCAGGATGATATAGGACGTGAGAGGGATGATTTTTTTCGCAGGCTATTTGCTGAGGAAGATAGCACGGAGGAAGATGAGGAGCTTATGGTTGTATACCCAAACATGTCACAATGGAAGATAACAGGATGTTTAGCCGGTTACCGGATATGGCGGAGGTTCGAAATGCGGTATTCTTTTTGGATAAAGACAGTGCTTCTGGGCTGGATGTCTTTTTTGGGGCATTCTTTCATGCTTGTTGGGCTATAGTGGGTCAAGATGTCTTGAATTCAGTCTTTGACTTCTGAGCAAGGCGAGTTCATTCATAGTTCTTATTCCGAAGCTACTAAATTCGTCTTCATTCAGTGATTTTCGGCCAATTTCTTTATGCACATTCGCCAACAAAATTATCTCTAAGGTATTGGCAAATTGGCTGTCCTCAATCTTGATGAAGTTGATTTCTATTAGCCCGTCAGGGTTTGTCAAGGGGAGGTTAATTTCTGATAACATCCTCCTTGCTCAAGAAATAGTTCAGCATTTGGACCGTCGTGTGAGGGGCGGGAACTTGATTGTTAAATTGGATATGATGAAGTCCTTCAATAGAGTTTCCTATGAGTATTTGAGTCGTGTGTTGAAGAAATTTGGTTCACCCCACATTTCCTTCACTTGGTATGTAATCTCTTGTTCTCTATTTTAATTAATGTATCACCCAACGGTTTCTTTAAAGTAGGTAAGGACCCGATATCCCCTATCATATTTATCATTACAGCTGAGGTCCTCTCCCGGGGCCTTGACAGACCTATATAAATGGGACAAATTCAGCCCTATGCTCTTTTTAAGCATACGATGCAGCTTTATCATCTGAGCTTTGCAGATGATATTATTGTATTTCTGAATGGAGGCAAACGGAATGTTGATAACTTTGTGGAGCTTCTAAGAAGGTATGAGGAGGTGTCGGGTCAACGTGTCAACGTGGGGAAATTGGCTTATTATGTATCATCAAAAACCGGCGACAGACAATCTCTGGTTACCTAATCAGCTACACGATTTGTTCAAGGCGAATTTCCGCTCAAGTATTTTGGCTGCCCTCTAGTGAAAAGGCCTGGCACGTGTCGAGCACTACTCGAATCTCGTTGAAAACATCTCGGGGCATTTAGAGGGATGGAAGACAAAGCTTCTTCATATGGCTGGCCGTCTTGTATTGATAAAACAAGTTATTTTCTCCATGAGTTTGCATATTTTATCAGTTTTTAACCCCCCAAAATTGTTTTGACAAACATAGGAAAGGATCTTCGCGGGATTCTTATGGGGCAGCAGCAAATACGAGGAGGAGGTATTGGATGTCCAATGGTCTTAGTTTTGTGGCTTTGGACCATCATAGAAGCGTATTTGCCATGAAATTATGGTGGTAATTTTGGACCACTGAGTCGCTTTGGGGAAGGTACATGAGGACACGTTATTTCCATGGTATAGACCACATTACTCTGGCGACGATATTTTCCAGCTGTACCCCTATTTGGAGACGGATGGTTAAGGTCAAACAAATAGCTGAGAGTCACATAAGCTTATTGATTCGAGATGGGAGATGCCCTTTCTTTTATGAATATTTCCTACACAAATCTTGTCTGGAAAAGTTGGTTTCTCTTGCACCTCAATCAATGACGAGATCTCGGATAAATATTTTTTTGGGAGTTTACTGATGGCATAAGGGGTGAAGAAACCCAAGAGGGGGGGTGAATTGGGTTTTAACTAAACTTGCTAACTTTTTCGAATCTAAGAAATGCTAGTAGAAGTTTATGCAAGATGAGCAAATGCAAAGCTAAACCCAATAACAAGACAAAGGATTTATAGTGGTTCGACTCACTCAGAATCTACATCCACTACCTTGAGCCGCACCCAAGGATTTTAAATAACTTCACTAAGAAGAATGCCCACACAAAGTAGGACTTTACACTAGTGGCTAACTCACAAAGAGTTTTACAACACAACCACTTCTTAAAAGCTCACTAAGAACTTGCCCACTCAAAGTAGGACTTTTACAATTGCCCACACTAAGTAGGACTTTACAACCCAACACCCAATCACTAAGAAAGGAATGCCCACACAAAGTAGGACTTACAATGATAACCCTATCACTAAGAAAGGGAAATAAGAAAGTTTAAGAACAAGGTTGTTCACTCTTCTAAGTGAAAGATATACCTTTGAAGCACAATCAATTTAGCTCTTGAACATATGAAGTTCACTCTTTGTCTTGCATTTGAAATAACACCTTTGAATGCTTTAGATCATGGCAATGAAGTGCATTTTCTTTGTTGGTGTTTTGGCTTGATGAGAAATCAATGAGAATATGTTTTGCAAGCCTTTAAAAGTGTTAGAGTCATTCTAAAGCTTTGGAGTATATATACATTTCAAAATTTCACTTTGAAAAACGACTCTGCAACGGTCATATAACGGCTAGAACTCGCAGAGTTCGGTTGACCCAAGTTTAATCTCGGATGACCGAAGCTAGGGTCGGTTGACCGAAGCACCAGGTCGGTCGACCAAACCACTACCTCGGTCGACCGAAGTCCCTCTTAGGTCGACCGAAGCCAATCACACAAACTCTCTGTAAATCCTTCGGTTGATCCGAGAAAATCTCGGTTGACCGACTTTTCAGAGTATGAGAGATTATGTTTAAACACTTGTTTTCAAGTCTAATGAAGTCTAAAAGGTTTTCCCAAAAGGTAACACATAAGAACACTTGGAAAACTTTTCTAAAAGACTTAACTATGAAATCAAAGGCTTTTTGTATAAGAACACATGTAAAGATCATTTCGAAACTTAAGCCTTTTGAAAACGTGTTTATGAAAACATGTATGCAAGACTAGAGTGTAGAGCTTATGTTCATAAGAGCTTTGGTTAGAGCTTTAATGATAAAGACCAATAAAGACAAAGCTAATCTAACCAACCTAAGTCTTCAATCTTCAATCTTGAAAGATAAGCCTTGAATAGTATGTCTTTGAATCTTGAACATGGCTTGATTGAAGTACTTAGAGCTTCCATATTGAGTTCCAATATTCTATCACATAGATGAAAACATTAGACACAAACATCAAGTGTTTGTCCATTATCAAAAACTGAGTTCGTTCGCCCTTAGGGCTTACAATCTCCACCTTTTTGATTATGACAAACTTTGATGCAATTAGATAGGATATGGACAATGTTAAGAACAAGGAAGCATGGCAAAAGGATATACGAACAAGTAAGAGTAAAGACTAATGCTTATAAGATAAACCAAGTAAACATGGAAGCTAAAAGCATTAGTAAGAAAACTCCTTTCGCCATATGCATTAGGGACTCTTTGTAGAGCCCTAATTCCCAACCAACCTCCTTGCCTCCTTCCTTCCATCATATAGCATTCTTGTGTGTAATATACATACCTTAGTTTACACAAGAAGCTAACTTACCATTTTCATCAATGTCGATGTGAGTGCTAAGGATCCTATTACAAAGAACATGCTCACACAAACATTAGAACTTACAATGGTTTGTTATCATCAAAACAACATAGAATATGCCCTTAGGGCTAACAATCTCCCCCTTTTTGATGATGACAAAACATTGTTGCAAATGGGAATAATATGCAAAATAAAGATACCAAATGTATGCATGAGATAAGGATATTAAGGATCCAAGCAAGTAGATGTTTTCTCAAAAAAAATCTACTCCCCCTATATTAAAGAATCCCTTATCTCTCCCATTTTGCAAGTTCTAAGCATTCTCCTTTTGTAAATTACTTCTCTTGGCACATTTGCAACAATAAAAACTCTCCCTCTTTTTGTCAAAATCAAAAAGGGATATCAGAGCGCCAATAAGAAAAGCATTTCAACGAAAAGTAAAGATTAATTTTGGAGAAGCTTGATGAAATTTAATAATCCTCCCCATATAAAGAAAAAACTTAAAAACCATGGAAAACAACTTGATGGTCTTGTAGATTAATAAAATAAGAACCAAAAGATCAATCCTAAAGACCAAAAATAATTATGAAGAAGGATTACTTATGAAAAAGCTTGGTTGATTTCTAAAAAACAAGGAGTCCATAATACCACATAAATCCAAAAGATGTTCATGTATGGCTCAAGAAGAATATCAACCTAAGCTAAAAACAAAGGAGATAAGGAATATAGCCTTAAGCACAATCTCCCCGTTTATCAAACATACGATGTTAGCTATTTGAGATAAAATCAAGTTTGATACCAATTGACCAATTGAAAAACATGATACCAAATGTAAATATAGCCAATTGTAAAACAAGTTTGAAAATATAGCTAACAAAGTACTAGTGGAAGTGATACCATGAATACATAAGAAAAGCACATGTATCACAACCAAAAGACGTAGAGGAAGTGTAAGATAACACTTTGAGAACATTCCTCTAACAAGTTAATGGTTAGCTAAATGAGTGTAACAACTCTTAAAGTAATACTAACCAAAAACTATAATGAGATCACAAGGATAAGAGAATGAAGAATATGATCTCAATGTTATTAAGGAAGAGTATATGTGATACCAATTGAAGACATAAACATCTATAACACATATAACTTCCAAAATAACTTACACAAGTTGGCTAAGAGATAAAAGATGAAAGGCAAGCCAACAAGTGATGTGATGGTGTAAAATAAGACAAATTGAGCATACACCACATATTATGAGGGAGGTATGAGTTGAAAACATTTGAAAAACTCCCTCTTAGGTTATGCCACTTCCAAACACACAAATAGGCACAACCTATGGCATAATCAATGCCACATCACAGTTTACATCCTAAGTCAAGCATCTAGATGATCAACCAAATAAGATTAATGCTATAGACTTGAATATAAACACAACCCCTATATGCAATGAAGATCAAGTAAAAACAGAGCATAGCATATACAAACTCCCCCAAAGCATAAGACACTAAATAATAGAGGGGAGGGGGTTGTTAAACGGAGATTTCATCACAAAGATCAATTCATTAAGCTCTCTAAAAACATGCTCAAAAACAATCAAAACATATGAAGAGCAAAACATGTTATAAAATCTCCAAGGTGCCCATTTCAAGAACAATTGAACATTATATGGAAAGTAAGATCAATAATTGTTCAATGAAATGAAAGAGATTGAGTTTAGTAATATCTCATTGAATTTGATGAATGCTTTTGCACTTTGAGTTCCTTCAATGAGTTCCTTGAGCTTCTCAATCTTCTTTGCATGACAAGTGTAGAGTCATCAATGATGGGTGACTTTTCTTTTCTTGATGAACCCTCTACAATCTTGTAATCCTTAGCATTTGACTCTTTTCTTGGAGTCTTAGCTCATTTGTGCCATTCCTTGTAGTTTATATCTTCTACTTGAAGTTTAGAACTCTTTGTTACCTACAAGGAATTCTTGAGAACTAATGTGGTACCTTTTCAAAGGTCCTTCATGATTAGCTCAATATCTCAAGTGACACATATATGCATAAGGATCATGCAAATCAAAAACCAAAACAACTAGATGGATTCTTAATTTGAATAATACATGACAAAACAAGAATCAATCAAGTTGCATATGCTACATCTCATAGAAACCTTAGCTAAAATCAACATGGACAATAAGGATCATGCTAAAGGCTATCTATATAAATATAAACTTCAAGAATGTGAGATGCAACATATATAAGAGCAAGCATGTATATATATCAAAAACACTTAAACACAAGAATTAAAGTGTTAAGAGAAGGTGATTTTGATACCTTTGCTTTCTTACCAAGTGATGAAGACATTGTCTTGACACTTTGACTCATGTCATCACTTGATGCTTTGCTCTTGTATTCAAGTAACTTGGTTCTCCAATTGATTAACTTTTGAACCTTGAGAATCCAAGTGTTAAGGAGTGCTTTTGAATTTCTTCCTTTGGCACATCTCCTTCAACTTCTCCCCAATGCCACTTTTCTTTGAATCAAGTCCATTGAAGCTTTGTGGCATCCATCTAATCTTATAAGAACCTATAGGATCAAGGGAGGAGTAGCTTTTGGTACCCACTTTTGTTTGGGTCCATGGGGGTTAGTTGAAATGAGCTTAACTCTCCAAATTGTTCTAACTCCCCTTTCTATCTTCTTCTTAACATGGCATCTATCACAAGTGTGACCATGTTTACCACAATATGTGCAATGAATATGTGGCTTAGAAGATTTGTGAGCATGCACAAGATTACTACTAGGCCTATGTGACATTCTAGCATTTACAACATGATTCTTAGGTTTAAGAGAAGAGCTAGAAATATCATCATGTTTAGCAAAATAACCAAGGCCATGTTTATCATGTGAAGCACTTTGCATGCCAAGAATTTGATCAAGATTTTTCTTACCCTTTGTAAATTTTTCAACAAGAAGGGTAAGATCTTTAACTTTGTTCTTCAATTGATCAAATTCAACAAGCTTGTTTTCTAAAGATGACAATTTATTACAAGCTTCTAAGTATTGTAATGAAGATGTATTGCAAGTAGTAATAAGATCATCATTTTCACATTTCAAGCAATTAACATCATCACACAACTTTTTATTATCAACAACCAACTTAGCTCTTTCATCAAGCAAAGATTCAATTTTAAGCTTCATCTATTTGTTTTGCTTTGCACATTTTTTCAATTGATCATACATATCAATTAAAAGCACATTGGGATCATCCTCCTCATCATCATAAGAATTTGAAGTAGAAGGAGAAGGATGTACCTCATTACCAAAAGCCATGAAGCATAAGTTGGCGTTTTCATCATCACCGTCATCACTTGAAGAGCTTAATCCTCCATGAGTATCATCAAGCTTTTTCCACATAGAGTGGGCGGATTTGCTTCCAAGGACACGGTTGTACTCCTCCGGACTTAAGGCACAACTAAGAATGTTCATAGCCTAAAAATTTCGAGTCATTTTCAAGGACTCGTCTTCATTGAGCTCATTGTCCTTCTTTGGAGTTTGAACACCCTCACTACTTTCATCGGTACATATGGACCTTCTTCAAATATATGCCATAACGAATAATCTATGGAGCATACATATATCTTGAATCGGTCTTTCCAATCTTCAAAAAGATTTTCATCAAGAAGTGGTGGTCTATCGATGGAAGTTCCCTCTTGGTATGCTAAAGCGGAATAATCGGCCATTAATCTTTTCTTCAAGCTATTAAGCTAGAGATGAAGACAAGGCTCTGATACCAATTGAAGAAACCCAAGAGGGGGGGTGAATTGGGTTTTAACTAAACTTGCTAACTTTTTCGAATCTAAGCAATGCTAGTAGAAGTTTATGCAAGATGAGCAAATACAAAGCTAAACCCAATAACAAGACAAAGGATTTATAGTGGTTCGACTCACTCAGAATCTACATCCACTACCTTGAGCCGCACCCAAGGATTTTAAATAACTTCACTAAGAAGAATGCCCACACAAAGTAGGACTTTACACTAGTGGCTAACTCACAAAGAGTTTTACAACACAACCACTTCTTAAAAGCTCACTAAGAACTTGCCCACTCAAAGTAGGACTTTTACAATTGCCCACACTAAGTAGGACTTTACAACCCAACACCCAATCACTAAGAAAGGAATGCCCACACAAAGTAGGACTTACAATGATAACCCTATCACTAAGAAAGGGAAATAAGAAAGTTTAAGAACAAGGTTGTTCACTCTTCTAAGTGAAAGATATACCTTTGAAGCACAATCAATTTAGCTCTTGAACATATGAAGTTCACTCTTTGTCTTGCATTTGAAATAACACCTTTGAATGCTTTAGATCATGGCAATGAAGTGCATTTTCTTTGTTGGTGTTTTGGCTTGATGAGAAATCAATGAGAATATGTTTTGCAAGCCTTTAAAAGTGTTAGAGTCATTCTAAAGCTTTGGAGTATATATACATTTCAAAATTTCGCTGAAAAACGACTCTGCAACGGTCATATAACGGCTAGAACTCGCAGAGTTCGGTTGACCGAAGTTTAATCTCGGATGACCGAAGCCAGGGTCGGTTGACCGAAGCACCAGGTCGGTCGACCAAACCACTACCTCGGTCGACCGAAGTCCCTCTTAGGTCGACCGAAGCCAATCACACAAACTCTCTGTAAATCCTTCGGTTGATCCGAGAAAATCTCGGTTGACCGACTTTTCAGAGTATGAGAGATTATGTTTAAACACTTGTTTTCAAGTCTAATGAAGTCTAAAAGGTTTTCCCAAAAGGTAACACATAAGAACACTTGGAAAACTTTTCTAAAAGACTTAACTATGAAATCAAAGGCTTTTTGTATAAGAACACATGTAAAGATCATTTCGAAACTTAAGCCTTTTGAAAACGTGTTTATGAAAACATGTATGCAAGACTAGAGTGTAGAGCTTATGTTCATAAGAGCTTTGGTTAGAGCTTTAATGATAAAGACCAATAAAGACAAAGCTAATCTAACCAACCTATGTCTTCAATCTTCAATCTTGAAAGATAAGCCTTGAATAGTATGTCTTTGAATCTTGAACATGGCTTGATTGAAGTACTTAGAGCTTCCATATTGAGTTCCAATATTCTATCACATAGATGAAAACATTAGACACAAACATCAAGTGTTTGTCCATTATCAAAAACTGAGTTCGTTCGCCCTTAGGGCTTACAATCTCCACCTTTTTGATTATGACAAACTTTGATGCAATTAGATAGGATATGGACAATGTAAAGAACAAGGAAGCATGGCAAAAGGATATACGAACAAGTAAGAGTAAAGACTAATGCTTATAAGATAAACCAAGTAAACATGGAAGCTAAAAGCATTAGTAAGAAAACTCCTTTCGCCATATGCATTAGGGACTCTTTGTAGAGCCCTAATTCCCAACCAACCTCCTTGCCTCCTTCCTTCCATCATATAGCATTCTTGTGTGTAATATACATACCTTAGTTTACACAAGAAGCTAACTTACCATTTTCATCAATGTCGATGTGAGTGCTAAGGATCCTATTACAAAGAACATGCTCACACAAACATTAGAACTTACAATGGTTTGTTATCATCAAAACAACATAGAATATGCCCTTAGGGCTAACAAGGGGGAGTTGCAAAAATGGTTGCCTGTAATTCAAGCATCTGTACAACCTACCAAATGTGGTAATAGGTAGGGTCCAATACGAATGGATTTGGAAATGGGAAGCAACTGGGCATTTCAAACTATCATCGGCAATTGAGGTATGTAAGGGCGGCTCGACTACATCACTCACCCGCACAATGATATGGACAAGGGAATTACCGCTCCAATTGAACATATTTCTGTGGTGGTTCTATAATCATTGTCTACCAATGGAGGACGTGTTATAGAAGTATTTGTTTCGACTATATTTCTTAATTGTTCCTGTAGTTTCGAATATATTTCTTAATTGTGTGAGCTTCTTTATTTAGCAATATTTTTTATTGCACGTTGAGCATGTTAATTGCATTTGGTTTGGTTTGCAAAATTTTGTAGATTACAGTACAATAATAAATGTGTATTTAGAAAAAAATTCCTAATTTCAAGTTGGAAAAGTGGGAAATTGTTTTCTATTTAGAGGGCTATAATGGAAACATTAGATTGAAAGGGATAATATGGTAAAGTTTTTTTTTAAATTGCATTTATGATGTATGTCTTTCTAAGGAATCATCATAATCCCTTTGGAAGTACTAGATTCGTGGTATGAAAGGGGGAAACAAACACAAACAAAACCCATCACAAAACATACATTAATTAAGCCAAAGATACAAATATCAGTAAGTAAATTATACAAACCTTGAACAAATAAATCAAAAAAGGGAACCAGTTTCGTGATCTCAAAAAAAAAAATTTAAGACCCACCACCAAACTTTTTAAATTTTTAACAAAATGATTTGATTCCAAAATAAAAAAGATTGATAAACATATGTTGACTTTCGGTACTGAATTCCATGCCTCTACATATTCTGGCAACTTGTAATGTAAAGTAGCTTGTGGCGATTTAGAAATCGTCATTCCTTATGGCGAGATTTCTTGCACTCAAAATATTGTGAGGGTATGGTCCATGCTAAACAGAGTACGATTGTCTTGGGATGCTCACTAGTTTGGCGCCGCATGATGGCGGTGAAGGAGGAGGTGGAAGCTCGTATTGGTATTTTGTTGAGAGGTGGGAATGAAAGCCTCCTTTATGATAATTTTACACTCCAAGGCTCTTTAGATTTGATGATCCATCAGCCGGATGAATTCTTATGCCGCGGAAAGGTGAGAGACTTTTGCTCAATTGTTGGATGGGACCGAGGGACTTTGCAACGCTATGTCCCCGACTCGGACCGAGAGCTGTTACCCGATGTACGTTTGGGGGAGCCATCCGAAAGTGATCGGCAAATCTGGATGGAGGATCTCCATGTCCATTTCACTTTGGCCTCGACAATGGCCATGTTGAGAAACTCGAGAGTGGTTCAATACTCGCAGGAATATATTTGGAACAAGGTACTTCCTTTATCTACATCTTTGTTTATGTTGAAATTGCTTAATAAATTCTTAGCATTGGATGAAGATTGAAGGAGGTATGGCATTCCCCTGGCTTCTCTGTGTGTTTGTCTGGGTGGTATGGAAACTTATGATCATGTGTTCATCCAGTGCCCAGTAGCTAGATTAGTTTGGCAAGAGGCGGCGGTGTGTGTAGGATTGGAAGTGGCTTAACGGCAAATCGATAGCTTAAGGTAGATGCTCTCTATTTTGGGGTATGCTTGACCTTCAGCTAATCGCCAGGTAATTCTACAAATGGCATGTTCTGCTTGTTGGATTTTATGGAAATCTAGATGTCGGTTTGTTTATGAAGCGAAAGCTACTTCTCAATCTAGTATTTTAACCAAATATAAAAATAGTATAAAAAATATTCTCTCTTAAAAATTAGGAGATCCTAAAATTTATCACCGCCTTTAAGACTGCGTCTGGCCCCTGCTGCCATGCCTACACCTTGGAAAGAGAAAAGTTTTGCTGAACTTCTCTCTAGACCTCCTACCGACTTGATCAATTTGTCGATCACTCCGTTAGAGGATAGAATGTTACCATAAAAAACATAAAGGCGATATATAGTTACTTCTTTCGAAAATAATTATCTGTCAATATTTCAGATAAGATAAGTTATTTTTTGTGTATCTATTCAAGCATTTGACCCCATTAATCTGATTACGATTTTAATGGCATTTGGCCTATCCAGCAGGAATTCCCGAGTATTTGCAGGACTAATCCAGTTGCGAACCTAATGCCACATTGGCCCATCGGAATTTCTGTAAATTTGCGACATATTGTCTTTTTTATGCAATAGGCAAGATTCGAAATTTCAATCTTTGGTGAGATGCCTCAAATTTTACCACTTGGGTAATGCCTCATTGGCACAGATAAGATAAAAGAGGTTAAAATATAAAAAACAAATTGGGGCGTATTATAACGACACCCTTATTTTCCTTTTTTGACACTCCCTTGATGATCTTTTTCCCCTACCTAGCCTTTCTCTCTCTAAAAAGAACGTTTTAAAGATTTGTATCCATGTGCAACGAAAATACACCCTCATACGTAGCTGATATTGATTTTGAGTTATTTTTCATGCATTAAATCGTCATTATTTTTGTTTTTATAATTTTTCCCCCAAAAGAACATGAAAACGTCTGAAAATGCAAGGGGAGGGTTGGGCCGCATCCTTCGGGCTCGCGGGGGTAGGTGAGGCTGTGGGAGGGGGTTGTATTGGCTGGGCTCGCTGGTTGAGGGTCGGCCGTGTCTCCTGGATCCATGGGTGTAAGGGGGCCACGGGTAGTTCATTAGCAGGGTTGGGGAAGGGCAGGGACAAAGCCAGGAATTTGGCTTTGGGGGCGAAACTGCAACAGTATGTCGAACTACCTATAAAGACGACAAAAAAAAAATTTGGGGGGCAAAACTGATAAAATACATATAAAATTTACTATACCTAGTAGTGTTTTTAAAATCTCGGTGGGATGACTGCCCCGCCCCTGTCTTTGTCTTTGGGGAAAAGGGCAGCGACTGAGGCTAGCTATTGGATCATTTCTAGGCCGTTTTATGTTGTTTTTTAAAATTAATGTAAGTGATATTCTTTAGTCATGTGAAAAAAATACAACTTTTTTCTAGTACATGTATTTATTTGATTAAATGGAATATGTTTTTGTAAGTGACGAGCCTGACATTGACCTGGAGGAATTTTCCCACATGAGGATGATTGGTCTGATACTGGGGTTAATTTTAGCAAGGTTTTGAAACTCGAACCGGACATCGACCTGGAAAAGTAACTGGGTTACGGGTCACTGGTGGAGCCGGTGGGCGGACCGTCATCGACCCGTTAATTGACCCGGTGCTGTCATAAATATTATAAATAAATAAATAATGTATAATTATTTATTTAAAATGAAATAAATGTGAAATTTTTCGACTAATATGGATTGCACAAATTCAAAGCTTAAAACACCAGCTAAATATAAACTCGAAAATTAACAAAAATGCTACGTAAATTAAGTCACAACTCATAGGTCCTTGTACTAAAACTCTAAATAACTAATAAAGTCTCCAAACAAGATTAAATAATAAACATAAAGCATAGGCAATCCAACAAGACAATAACAATCTCAACCATTTTTTTCTTTTTATTTAAAAAAATTACAACATATTAGAACCAGTCGGTTCTACTAAACTCGTTCCGGTTTTTGGGTTAGACGGTCCGACCTCCGGGTTTTACCGAGTTGAACAAAATAAGCAAGTTTTTTATCCCTACTGGTTTTGGGGGCCAAACCGGGCAACAAAGTATGCGGTCGGTTGTCCAACCGGCCCTACCCGAGTTTCGAAACCTTGATTTATAGTAACCAAGGTGATGAATCTTGTTTTAATGATAACAAATCATTGATAGTTCTAATGTTTGTGTTAGCATGTTCTTAATGATATGATCCTTAACACTCATACCAATATTGATGAAAATGGTAAATTAGCTCCTCTTGTACACCAAAGGTATCATCATACACACAAGGAAACTACACTTTGCAAGACTCCATAGCACAAGTATGAAGTCAACCCACATGCCATGGAAGTACTTGCAAAAGCATGAAGAAGGAAGATAAACATGTCATGAGCTACTCAATCCAACAAGAGTAGAATCAAGTGGTATGCTCCTTGACAAGAAGAAGTGTGAAGTCCAATACACTACAACTCAAATTGATATAGGACTTCAACACTCCTAGAACATGTTGATCAAAGCCTTCAAAGTCCAAGCTCCAAGAAGAATCAACTTGATGACTTGAAGATCTTAGGAAGATTAGTTTATACTTAATATGTATATTCTTGTGACTAATCTTTCCTTGAGAATACTAGGATAAAGGATGTTTAAAGCTCAACTATTAATGTTTTCGAAACCATGTGTTTTACACGGTTCAATTCTTTGAAAAGGTTTTTGAAAACTTTGTTAATAGTTGGTCAATGCTGCTCTTTAAAATTTGTTTTATATCTTTACAAAACACTTAGGCATGTGCTTGAGAACATTAGGAACTTGACTAAGTGGAAAAGCCACTTTGGGACTGCATTCCGGTCGACTTAGGCTTAGCCTCGGAAGACCAGAATAGTATTTTCCCTTAGGGCAAAGTGATCAATCTTGTTTTGATGATAAAAAACCATTGATAGTTCTAATGTTTGTGTGAGCATGTTCTTAATGATAGTATCCTTAACACTCACACCAACATTGATGAAAATGGTAAGTTAGCTTCTTGTGTGCATCAAAGGTATCATCATACACACAAGGAATCTACACTTTACAAGACTCCATAGAAGAAGCATGAAGTCAAATCACATTCTATGGAAGTACTTGCAAAGTCATTAAAAAGGAAGATCAACATGTCAAAAGCTACTCAATCCAACAAGAGTAGAATCAAGTGGTAGACTCCTTGACAAGAAGAAGTGTAAAGTCCAATACACTACAACTCAATATTACTATAAGACTTCAACACTCCAAGAAGATGTTGATCAAAGGCTTCAAAGTCCAAGCTCCAAGAAGAATAAACTTGAAGATCTTAGGAAGATTAGTCTATGTTTAATAGGTATATTATTGTGATGAATCTTTGCTTGAGAATACTAGGATATATAAAAAGTTTAAAAACTCAACTATGCATGTTTTCAAAACCTAATGTTTTACATTGTTCAATTCTTTTGAGATATGGTAAATGGACGTTAAGACTGTGTTTCTTAATGGAAACCTTCTCTAGGATGTGTATATGATACATCCTGAGGGTTTTGTTGATCCATCAAATCCTAGCAAAGTGTGTAAGCTTCAAAGGTCCATTTATGGATTGAAGCAAGCATTTCGAAGCTGGAATCGCTTTGATGAAGCAATTAAAGAATTTGGTTTCATCAAAAACGAAGACGAGCCTTGTGTTTATAAGAAAGTGACTAATAATGCAGTAGTGTTCCTTGTGCTTTATGTGGTTGACATCTTACTGATTGGAAATGGCATTCCCACATTACAAAGCATAAAAGCTTGGTTAGGGAAGTGTTTTTCCATGAAAGACTTAGGAGAGGCTACATACATTTTGTGTATAAGAATCTATAGAGATAGATCCAAAAAAATGATGGCCTAAGCCAGAGTGGATACATTGACAAGTACTGAAACGGTTCAGTTTGCAAGATTCCAAAAGGGGATTCTTGCCCATGTCACATGGCATTAAACTCAGCAAAACTCAAGGACCTTCCATAAAGGAAGACCAACAGCGCATGAGTAAGATCCCATATGCTTCAGCCATTAGGTCTATTATGTATGCCATGATATGCACTCCCTCGGATGTCTCATTCGCGTTAAGTATGACTAGCAGATATCAATTTGACACTGGAGAGTCACATTGGACTGTAGTCAAGAGCATTCTTAAGTGCTTGAGAAGGACTAAAGACATGTTCTTAGTTTACGGAGGTCATGAAAGAAGTCTGGTTGTAAATGGTTACACAGACGCAAGCTTTTAGACCGAAGTAGATGACTTTAGATCGTAATCTGGTTTTGTGTTTTGTTTGAATGAAGGTGCTGTGAGCTAGAAGAGCTCAAAGCAAGAAACTGTGGACGACTCTACGACAAAAGTTGAGTATCCGGCTGCCTATGAAGCAGCTAAAGAAGCTGTTTGAATAAGGAAATTTGTTGATGGATTAGGTGTCATCCCTAGCATTGTGAACCCAATGGACCTTTATTGTGATAGTACTGGAGCCATTTCACAAGCTAAGGAACCTAGATCTCACCAACGATCCAAACACATTCTCAGGCAATTCCATCTGTTTAGAGAGATCATTTGTTAGTAGTGCCCTAGGACCATTAGCATATGTTGTACGTTTTATATCTTTTTGAGCATTTCATCTGAATAGTTAATTTTGCTTATGAACATCAAATGCGTGATTGATAGTAAAACTCATTTGCTTATGCAATTACTATTCTAGTTGTCTCTAGTTTTATGTAATCTACTTTACAATGAAATAAAACTAGTATGATGTTTGATTGATGATCATGTTTTACTAATCATGTGTAATGAGTACAAATCATATCATAGATGCAATGTATTGAGATATATTGTATCGGACGTGATCCGTTAGAGAAGTAATACTTCTTGGTCCTCAGTCATAAGTATTACTTCCTCAATACTATTTTAGAATCATTAGACCTTATATCTCCATTGATTCTAGCATGAATGGAGCCACGTTTTGACTCAGTCGTACGTTGCTTTTAATCGAGTAATAAATACGACTGATGATCGGATGTAGTGTCCTATCATGGCTTGAATGTGAGAGGCATTATAAGGAATTTGTCCCTCTCTTATCAGAGAGAGATATCCACGGGCCCCTCGATAGGGAAAGACTGTCTAAATGCATGGTCGTGCTCAAACGTATTTGATAAAGTGGTTATCAGATACTATTTGTTGGAACAGTCTACCTGGAGATCGAGCATAAATACAATTAAGCTTTATAAGGGTGACGAGCACCATGCCTTATGCTTAATTAGGATATCGTGAGACTAAGGGATTAAATAGTGGATTGATATTAGGTTCCACCGTAAATTCATTCACTTTGGGTAGTCACAATGTCCTGCTAGGGACCTCTTGCGATTTATGAACACACACTTCTACTAAGTGTGTTTTCATTGCCATTGTGAAATGAACCTACAGGGTCACACACATAGACGAGCTAACGAGCTTCATGTCTGGTTTCAATGAATCTAGAATGTGTCTAGGTTCATTGTATCTGACATTTATTCTTCTGAAAATAATAAAGCGTTATTATTCGAATTAGAGATTAAGGAGGGCATTTTAGGTATTTGGTTCGTGCTGGGATTACGTGGGAGTTATTATCCGTTAAAGACTCACACTACCAGCAGAAGTCTAGGGGATGTAGGAGTTAAAGACTCCCACTGCTGGGATAGTTGGTAGGGACGTGGGAGTTGTTTTTTAAACAACCTCTCACACCCTATAAAAACCTCTCTTGGCCGAAACCCTAGGGTCAACTTTTTCCAGCCACGAAATACCAAATACTCTGAAATAGTGATTTCAGTTTTCTGCCTCCTTTTCTCTCTTAATTCTAAAACTCAGAAGGACAAAGAGCTAGGACTCGCTGCCCGTTTCGTCGCGTGGATACCGGTAGGGAGTAATTCCGCAAAGGAGGGCTCAATGTGGTTGCTGCTGAGAGCCGAAAGATACAACCTTTAAGCCGAAAAACGTAAGTCCTTTTCCCGGTTTTTCGATTCGTTTACGTATGAGCGGATCCTTCAGGGGAGGACTCATGGGTGTTTGGAACGAGTGTCCGCCCATGAATCCCTTCATCATTGACATATGAGACGTTAAAATTTTCAAAGTTCATACAGACGACAACATCGAAGATCCATTTGCCAAGCCACTCCTACAACCTAAACATGAGAGTCATACTAGGTTAATGGGATTGAGGATCATGTATGATTGGACCTAGGGCAAGTGGGAGATTCTTAGTATTGCCTTATGACCATTAGCATATGTTGTACGTTTTATATATATTTTTTGAGTATGGCATGTGAATAGTTAATTTTGATTTTGAACATCAAATGTGTGATTTGATAGTAAAACTCATTAGCTTATGCAATTATTATTCTGATTGTCCCTACTTTTATGTAATGTTCTTTACAATGAAATAAAACTATTATGATGTTTGATTGATGATTATGTTTTACTGATCATGTGTAATGAATACAAATCATATCATAGATACAATATATTGGGATACATTGTATCGGGCGTGATCCGTTAGAGAAGTACTACTTCATGGTTCTTTAGTCATAAGTATTACTTCCTCAATACTACTTTGGAATCCTTAGACCTTATGTCTCCATCGTTTCCAGCATGAATGGAGCTACGTTTTGACTCAGTTGGACGTTACTTTTAATCGAGTAATTAAAACGACTGATGATCGGATGTAATATCCTATCATAGCTTGAATGTGAGAGGCATTGTAAGGGATTTGTCCCTCTCTTATTAGAGAGCGATATCCATGGGCCCCTCGATAGGGAAGACCGTTTAAATGCATGGCCGTGCTCAAATGTATTTAATAAAGTGGTTATTAAATGCTATTTGATTGGAACAGTCAACTTGGAGATCGAGCATAAATACAATTAGGCTTTATAAGGGTGACAACTACCATGCCTTATGCTTAATTTGGATATTGCGAGACAAAGGAATTTGGCTGACGGAGGAGGCAAACATTAGTGTTGAGGCTCATCGTTTTTACTCTGACTTGTACTCGGTCGAGGAACCTGTAGAGCTGGTTGGTAATTTATTGGATGTTATTCCTCATCTGGTGTACGACTCGGCAAACCGAAAACTTTCGGTTCTTCCTTCTCTCTTGGAAGTTCGTGTTGCGATATTTTCTTTAGAAAAACGTAGTGCTGCTGCTCCAGATAGGTTTTCAGGTGTTTTTTTAGGATTGTTGGGAGATAGTTGGGACTGATGTTCTACAGGAAGTTTGTGATTTTTGGTATGGTTTGCTATGCCTAAAGCGATGGCGCGTACATTGATTGTTCTTCTTCCAAAATCACATAGTCCAACTCACCTTACCGGGATCAGACCGATATCTCTTTGCAATTTCGCTAATAATGTGGTCACAAAGGTAATAGCTACCCGTCTTGGTAGTTTTTTTCCGTCACTTATATCATTAAATCAGACATGTTTTATCCAAGGTAGATCTATTTCAGATATTGTGTTGTTGGCTATAGAATTGGTACATTCTATTAATCACAAGGTTCGGCGCGGGAACTTGGTCATCAATCTTGATATGATGAAAGCTTTTGACTGAGTATCTCATTCTTTTCTTATTCAGGTGTTGCAGCGTTTTGGCTTTGGTTCGCATTTTGTGCATTTAATCAGTAATATTTTAAGCTCTAATTGGTTTTCTGTGATGGTAAATGGTGTATCTTAAGGTTATAGACATGCTAGTCGCAGAGTTAAGCAAGGGGATCCCCTTTCCCATCTTCTCTTTATTCTTGCTGCTGAAGTGTTTTCTCGGGGTCTTAATGATTTAACACTGTCTGGTACGCTTTCACCTTATTATGTTTCTAACCAGCCAGTTTTTATTTCACATCTTGCTTTCGCAGAAGATATTATTATATTCACTAATGGCCAAAGGAGGTATCTGAAAATTTTCATTGAGTTTCTTAGGTGTTACGAAAAGATTTTTGGGCAACAAGTTAATGTTGGGAAGTGCTCTTATTATACATCTACCAAGATTGCTGATGGACAGCGTGGTATGATCCAAAATGTGACGCGTTTTGTTGAGGATGATTTTCCAATGACTTACCTTGGTTGCCCAATTTTTTCGGGAAGGTCCAAGGTGCGTTATTTTGATAGTTTGCTTGAAAAAGTGGCGGCTCGAGTGGAAGGATGGCAGCGGAAGTTGTTAAGTATGGGTATCCGCATTGTATTAGTTCAATGGGTGCTTAATTCAATGCCACTCCACATTCATGCTACTTGTAATGTGCCAAAACTGATCTTGACAAAGCTAGAGAGTATGCTCTCTCGGTTCGTTTGGGGCCAAACGGATGGGAAGGAGCGAAGGCATTGGATGTCTTGAAGTAAGATGTCAAGGGCGGTGGAATGTAATGGTGTGTGTCATTCTTTAATACATTTTTATGAGGCTTTTTCTTGGAAGACGTGGTGGAATTTCCAAAATTGTGACTCTTTATGGGCAACGTTTTTAAAGGCTAGATATAGCGTGGGGCTGCAACATGTGAAGCAGGGGACAATGGTTTTGGGATATTTACCTACATGGCGCCGAATGCTCTAGTTTAAGCAGTAGGTGGAGAAGCACATTGGTATTCTTTTGCATAATGGCGAATCCATTTTTTATTATGAGAATTTCACACTACAGGGATCTCTTGATACCATAATTTCAACCTTTTTCGATCGGCTTGGGGATGCAAAAATTTGTAATTTTTGTGATGAACATGGTTGGGATCGGCGGGCTCTGATTGGACGTGTGCCGGCTTTCTTTATGGACTTGTTACCGGAGGTATGTTTGTCTGAAGAACCTGATAAACTAATTTGGATGTATGATACTCGAGGTAGTTTCTCCCTTGCGTCAGCCATGGACATATTGCTAGGCTCTGCTGTTACGTTATTCTCGAGGAATTGCATTTGGCATAAGGTTCTGCCTCTATCTCTCTCGTTGTTTATGTGGAAATTGCTTAACAGTTATCTTGCTTTGGATGAAGATAGGATGCGATCTCGGGTGTCTATGGCTTCTCGCTACACTTTCTTTAAAGATATTGAGACTTATGATCATGTTTTTCTGTAATGTATACTTACAAGAATAGTTTGGCAAGAGGCGGCGGTCTGTGTTGGTTTGGTCCTACCGGCTACGTCAGTTGATTGTATTCAAGGAATTCTTTCTCTATGGTGGTAATCCTTGCTCAGTTTAGCGATTACACAACAACTTTGATGAGAGCAAGGGGAATTCGGTTCGATACAGCTCACACTTTTGTACCTCGACGTACTCTGGTTGTCCGTTGGGGGTATGATCTTGACAATACCGACATGGTGCTTAACATTGACGGTGCATGAAAAGGAAAGCCAGGGCCAGCGGGTATAGGTGTGGTTTTTCGGCGGAACTCTGGCGAATTCATCACGGCATTCCCTATGTATATTGGTGATCATTGTACTCGTATGTTGACGTAATTGCAGGCGTTGATTGAAGGATTGAATATGGCTTCCAGCCGCAGAATCTCCAATTTTTTTGGTTCAATCTGATTCGCAAGTCCTAGTATAGGCGGTAGCTTTAGGTATGATTTCTTCTTGGTCTTTAGATACTGCTTTTCGTAGAGCCATTTCTCTTCTTGGTAATTGCAGGAAGGTTCACATATTTTGGGAGGTAAATTCGGTTGCAGACGCATTAGCGAATCTTCAGTTGTTTTCTCAGATATTAATTTATTACCTTCTGAAATTCGTGGTCGTATCAAGCTGGATCAGTGCAGGACACCCTATTTGCGCGTTAGATAGGCTTGCCATTGCATCTTATATTTTTATTGGCTCTGCATTTCGATTCAAGAATCTTGTATCACCTACTCTATATCTATAAATGGAGTAGTATCTTTTTGCATTGTTTTGTTCTTGTATGAAGTGGATTTGTTTCCATCTACTTAGAGGTTTTGGCTCTCAGTCCCCCCTCTATGTATCTTTTGCCAATTTGGCTTCATTCAATAAACGGGTAGGGGTCCACGCCAAACCCTCCACAACAACAGGTGGGTTTCTTAAAAACAATAAAAATAAAAAATAAAAAAATAATTCAAACAATTAAGGGCATCAATTCAATAAACCAAACGATAAAGACAAAACATGCAATTGATCGTAATTCCAACAATTTATGCAAATATTCACGCACAAAAATTTCTTAAACAATTTCATAACAGTACCCAACATAATTATACGATTTCAGACTGATCGAAGGCATGGTAGCGCAGTGGGTAACATCCACTGCCTGTGACCGAGAGGTCCAGGTTCGATACCTCCCTCACACAAGGGGATTGATTTAATTGTCATTTCTTTGGGTTCCCTTGTGTGAGGTCTTATACACCCCGCACGGGGCCCTCGCTCAACGGGACTTCTACGACACCCGCTCAACGAGACTTCTACTACTCCTCACGGGGCACCCGCTCAACGGGACTTCTACGACACCCGCTCAACGGGACATCTACTTCTCCCCTCTCGGGGGCTTCTACTACTCCTCCTCTGGTGAGGTCTTATAATAATATAATTGTAATAAACTGGACCATACTTATAAATGGTCTAGTTTTTTTTTTAAAATAAAAAAATTAAAAAATTAAACGATTTCAGACTGAAAATAACAGAGGGGTTGGGTCCTTACTCGTTACGAAGGCAAAAACAACCCGAAATCAACCTGGGCAGATTCACTCGCGGGAGCGTCAACTTTCTGCTGCGATTCCCGAATTGCGTTCCATCTGCGCGCACTCAACGGTCTTTTGATTATCTTCGATTTGATATGTTGTGGGTAAAAAACTTACGCCGGTAAGCCCCTCAATCGTCTTCTCAAAGTTCTGTGCAAAATGTTGAGTTGTCAAAATTTTCTTTATTTTTCTTCTTGGCGGCTACTACTGCTTTCTTTTCTTTTGTTTTTGTTTGTGCACACGTTTCCCAACGCTAACCAATCCCACGATTTTCTGTTCCCCTTTTTCTTTTTTATTCTATTTAATTCCCTTATTTTCTTAATCTCATGTTTGTTTCACTTTTCTTTTTAATTTTCTTTTATTTCTTTTCCTAATGTAATTCCTTGCTCCCTCTATTTTTTTTTTATTTTAATAATGTTATAGTAACTTTCCTAATCCCATTAAAATTCCTAATTAATTCAAATTCCAATTCCACGTCTAATTAACGACTCCTCTAGGTGAATCACAATTAAGTCCTCCAACTATGATACACGTGCAAAATGCACCTCACCAAACGTACAGAAATATAACACGCAACATGTTATAAAAATAAATGGACAGTTATTCACATAATCACACGAAATACATTAGGCATACACACTTAGTCATGCAAAAAATAATTACACGCCAAAAATCATGTAAGCAAAAGTCCCGAATAAACTTTTTTTTCTCAGCTTATGTCGATTGATTATTTGTTGTCAGGTCAATTTGATCAGATGATTAAGCTTGAAATTGAAATGGTAATTATATTTGTTTCTTAATAATAGCTATTTTCAAAGGGAAAATAAATATCTTTAACCGTTTAATTGAAAATCAGTAGTTGAGATTTATCAACACTATACTTAAAAAAGCAACCTTCGCCACCGTGACCGATCCATTTTAACCCCTTGTTTCCAAATAAATTATGAAGAATGGTCATTAAAACAATGACAAAATGAAAGAAATGTCTTATTTATTGATGAATGTTTAAAAGTAACAAGAGTAGCATGCAAAATTAATTCACACCAACAAAAGAAACTACAGAAGAAATAACATATTGATGAGCAATAAATCGTCTGTGCACATTTTGAGTTGCACTATTTCTTTTAAATTATAGTTTTTAAATTAAAAAAATAACACATGTCAATTTTTTATTGATGAGATAGTTTACGAGACACATAATGAAGACAAACGATACTTGCCATTAATTCATATCTTCATACACTATTATAGTTGAGGAGTTCGAAGGTTGATAAATTGCATTAGAACATTCAACCCTCATGTTTTCAAGGAACATTGAATATTCAGGATCGTCTTTAGGTTTTTTTCAACTGATTTTGGAGAGACTGACAAAAGTTTTATGCATTTCACCATATGGTTCATAGTCTAGAAATGTTATAGGCTCTGATAACCCAGTTTCTTCGTTGGCTTGAAGTACATAAGAAGATCCATCATTCTTCAAATTACGCAAAAACAATGTATAATCTGGATCATCACCAGCATAAACAGGAAATCGAGGTTAAGAATCTTGACAAATGGACATGTAATCATTTGTCATATATTCATCATAGCCATTTCTTGCATGTCCAATATATTCGTTTATCATCCGCGTTAATGATTTCTTAGAGGACTGCACACGTGTTTTGGTGTTGGAAACATTCTCCTTAAAAAATTTCAAGTCATCAGCAACATCATTTGAATTAGTATAAGCCATTTTTTCTCTTAGTCAAGCTAGAATGGAACTCAAAAGAAGAAGTTCCAACAAATTTTCCTCCTTAACCCTCCAAAAAAGGTTCTATTTAAGTGTGGACCATTCAAAATTTAGAACAAAAAGTTCCTGCAAATTCATGAAAAATAATAATTATAAAACTCTTAGGATTGAGGCATGTACTATAACTTGAATAATGAAACTAAAAAATAGGTAGGAAAATTTAAAGCACCAAAAACAATCGAGTCTCAATTTTGATGGATTTTTAGTAAGATTTATCAAAACAAATCGAGTTTTATGACTTTCATATCGGACCTATTATGCACCACATCGTCTAGTATTCAGTATACCGTAGAATTATAAATTGTTATACATAATTAGAATCATAATTTAAATGTGAACAAAAATTTAAAAAGGGGCTATTTGATGAATGGTGAAACAACATTGAATTCCTGAAACCATAAATCATAATCTTTGAGGAGAACTGTAAATGTTAAGAGGAAGAAAATAATTACCTTGTTCAAAAGGTTCACTTTTTTGCTTTGCTGAAAATGAAGCCTAGATAAAAAACTAGAGTACTTTATCATTTATATCTTTTTGGTTGGTTGGTTGTTGTTGGAGCATGTGTCATTTGAAATTTCATAAAAGAATTCTACTTTCAATCTTATTTTTTATGGCAAGAATATTTCATCTGCATTGAAATCTAATGTAAAATTGTCCAACGGGATGACTCGTGTTTGGTACAAGATGTATAAAAATGGTAAATAATTAGAGCTTAGAAAAGAAATATCCCTCATTGAAAATCCCAATTGAATACACCACTTAACTCATTCAAATTTTGAACATGTCAAACAAATTGCTAAAAGGTGAAAATGGAACTTTCTTGGGTCCCGTCCCAACCCTGGTTCCTCCTGCATGATATCAGAAGGGTCAAACCAACATTGGGACCTTCAATAAGTCAAAGAAAAAGACCTAACTCATGAAAGATCAATAATTGTGCAAGCTTAATGCCATTCTCGCACAACATTTCCGACTCAGAACCATAGCTGAGTTCAACATTTGTATTTGTAAATTTAACTTGATAATAAAATTTTTATTTTATAAAAATAAAAAATAAATAAATAGTTGCATTCTGAAAGATCAAACCAATCATTCTACCAAACAAGAATTTTCGCCCTTTTGGCCATAATCTACTTGTTAAAAGTCCTCTAACTACATGAGCACAAAATACCTGCTCTAAAATCCAACAAAAGAAACATATGAAACAAACAAACAAGCAGAGCATAGTACATGCAATAATCCCAATTTTTCATGCCAATTTTGAATTTTGTAGTATCGAATACTAAAATTAAACTAAACGTACAACATTGAAGGATTAATTCTCGGCCAAAAGAAGCGTTCAACAGTAAAAGAACCAGATGAAAGTAGATGGAAAACAAGGGGAAAGTCTGGCATGGGGCGGCCCTTGTGGGTACTGCCCCACACTCCTCTCACATAATTTGAGACAGGACCCACCTGCAGGGTAAGTTCCGCAGGCCTTTATGTCTGACAGGTACCCATAAGGACCGTCCCATAGGAAACTTTTCCGAAAACAAGGTACTGCTGCAATAGTACAAAATTTACCAAACTGTCACAACTACTCAACATTCTAAATTGAAGTATCATTTCTCCGACTGACCAAAATTTGAACCTAAGACAACTTTCTTAGTTTGTTTTGGGTTTAGGAGCCTTCTTCTTTGGTGCTCTCCTTTGCATGGAATTCTTCATTCCAATGAAAAAAAGTAGTGCCCCTAGTAAAGCCAAATTCTGGACCAAAAGAAATATAGAAATATGTAATAGTCAGTCCAGTATACGCGCCTTGCTGCAAATGAATTGTTGATTTAAAAATCAAAACCCGTCAAACAACAAAATCGTGCATGACTAACCTGGGTAAACTTGACAAACAATTGAGTGAATTCCTTCTTGTCGGCATCATAGTTGTAGAAGTCATACAAGATGGGGGAAGAAATTGCTTGATGCAAAAGCTGCATTCAGAAACAACGAAAGAACATTTGGTAAAGAATGTCTGGTAGACACTAATTTATTTTTTATTTTTTATTTTTTAAAAAACTAGACCATTTATAAGTATGGTCTAGTTTATTACAATTATTTATTATTAGACCTCTCCAGAGGAGGAGTAGTAGAAGCCCGGCTGAGCGGGTGCCCCGTGAGGGGAGTAGTAGTAGAAGTCCCGTTGAGCGGGTGTCGTAGAAGAGCCCGTTGAGCGGGTGCCCTGTGAGGGGAGTAGTAGAAGTCCCGTTGAGCGGGTGTCGTAGAAGTCCAGGTGTTGAGCGGGTGTCGTATAAGCCCGTTGAGCGGAGTGCCCTCAAGAGGGAGTATAAGATCCACATGAGGGCTCGAAAGAAATGACAATTAAATCATTCCTCGTGTGAGATATAGGGATTGAAGCTTGGGACCTAAGCCCCAAGTGTGATGGCCTTATCCACTTGGCCATCCAATCCTTATGTCTGGTAGACACTAATTCAAAAGCAATGGGTGTACATTTACACACCAGAAGATAAGCTCCTAAGGAGCCGCCCAAGACGAAGAGAAAACTTCCAAGACTTTTCACAACAATAGCACCCAAAATCAAATGCTTCATCTGTAATCATAAATTAGAGAAATCAGTGCGTGAAAACATTGAACTTCGGCCTCAGGGACTTTGCTGCTGGCCCACCATCAACACCAAATTCTCTGAACCTATAAGCAGTAAATACTAATTTAGAGAAGCGCGGAAAACCCTTGATACAAATCTGAGGGACGTGTGATCTTTCACTCCAAAATATACAATCAAGCTAAAATATATAGACACAATTTCTAGCACAGAAGTAATAGAACAAAACTAAAAGGATATTCAAAAATGAAAGCATAAAAGGATTATCTTTGCAGTTAAGAATAAAAGGATTAATCTACAAGTCAAATTTGAGGGAAATCATATGCGAGCTCTAGGCATGAATGGTGAGGAAACCATATATGAAGGGCGAAAGACGAAATCTTGAGCTGCATTTACATATTGTAAAAGGGCAAATTCTCCAAAACAGTGCACATAATTCTAATTCTAGAGCATGAAGCAAAGAATCTGAGCAACATAGAAATTCATGCATGTAAATTACATTACAACAATAAGCAATTTAAGTATCGACGAATAAGGATCCAATGATGGTATGCCAATTAGGTGACATGTATCTACTGTTTTGTGCAACCAACATATAGAAAATAAACGAGGAAACCCGTCACTCCTTACCATTAGTTTGGCAAAACTCGAATACATATGGCATCCCAAAAAATAAAGAAAAAAAAAACCCAAAGCAGCATTGAATTTTCTTCCATCTACTACATCTGTGTCCTACATATAATATAGATCATTGCATCCAAACACAAAATTATGCCACTAATTTGAATACAGAGAAAAAGATTAAATAATTTGAATTGCTGCCCCAAAACTGTTCGGTTAAACTGAAATACTGAATCGAACCGAACTGAACAAAAACCAAATCGGTTATGTTTATTCTATATTTCAGTTTATTCGGTTCAGTTTTGAGAGACTAAAAAATTTCAAGTCATCAGCAACATCATTTAAATTAGTAGAAGCCATTTTTTCTCTTAGTCAAGCTAGAATGGAACTCAAAAGAAGAAGCTCCAACAAATTTTCCTCCTTAACCCTCCAAAAAAGGCTCTATTTAAGTGTGGACCATTCAGAATTTAGAGCTAAAAGTTCCTGCAATTCATGAAAAATAATAATTATAAAACTCTTAGGATTGAGGCATGTACTATAACTTGAATAATGAAACTAAAAAATAGGTAGGAAAATTTAAAACACCAAAAACAATCGGACCTATTATGCACCACATCGTCTAGCATTCAGTATACCGTAGAATTATAAATGGTTATACATAATTTGAATCATAATTTGAATGTGAAAAAAAAATTAAAAAGGGGCTATTTGATCAATGGTGAAACAACATTGAATTCCTAAAACCATAAATCATAATCATTGAGGAGAACTGTAAATGTTAAGAGGAAGAAAATAATTACCTTGTTCAAAAGGTTCACTTTTTTGCTCTGCTGAAAATGAAGCCTAGATAAAAAACTAGAGTGCTTTATCATTTATATCTTTTTGGTTGGTTGTTGTTGTTGGACCATGTGTCATTTGAAATTTTATAAAAGAATTCTACTTTCAATCTTATTTTTTATGGCAACAATATTTCATCTGCATTGAAATCTAATGTAAAATTGTCCAACGGGATGACTCGTGTTTGGTACAAGATGTATAAAAATGGTAAATAATTAGAGCCTAGAAAAGAAATATTCCTCATTTAAAAACATGGTAATAAAGTTCCATTTTCACCTAACGGCTACGTCTGTTCACCAAACACTGCAAATAAGTCAACTATCAAGCGCAATATTCCAAAAATTAACTCTCTCTCTCTCTCTTCCTTTATTTTCAATTACATCTCGAAGTTTTCCAATACAAAAAGACAAAAATATAAAAGTTGTTCAAACTAATTTTTTATTTATTTCAAAAGGAAATAATTTATTAAAATCACAAATTAAAGAAAAAAGATAGCAATACAACTCTAATAGAATTTAAGTATTTTTAAATTAAATATTTCCTCACAGTTATTACATCATTGTTTTTTAAACAATGCAGCAAGTACATAAATGAGTCACGAATCACGACAACTCTAAATTACATATATAAGAGTTTTTTATCTGAATAATAGTGTTTATGGATAAATACCGCACATGGCAGTGTCTTTTGGGGGAGGATGTGTTTTGGCAAAGACGGACATAATTCGTCCTTACTAATCCATCTTCATTTGACGTGAAAATATTTTGACACATCTGACGAAGACATAATCATAGAATTCGTCCTTCGAGTCCTAATATACTCCTCAATTCAGCAGAATGCACCGCAAAAACAATAAATACATAGCTTCATGTCGCCGTCTTAAAGAAAACGGATTGAAATAATATGTTATCCTTCTTCTTTATTCCCAAATTTTAACATTCATTATTTATTTCCATCTCAAGCAATTTCTTAGTCTCCATCTCAAGTAGTGCATAATATTTTTTTTCTTTATTTCAAAAGGAATCAATTTCTTAAAATTACACATTAAAGGAAAAAGATATCAACAGTAAGCTCAGAGCATTTAAGTTATTTTTAAATTATATAATATTTCCTCGCATTTATTATATCATTGTTTTTCAAACAATGCAACATAGCCATAAATGCGTCTAGACAACTCTAAATTACATGTGTAAGAATTTTTTTTTTATAAGAATAGTATTATTTATGGAGAAAGGTTCGTTCATGGTATTGTCATTTTGGGGAGGGATTGTTTTTACAATGACTGACAAAATCTGTCTTTACTGAAGGACGGATTCCGTGAATCCGTCTTCATTTGACGCGAAATTGTTTTGACACATAAGATGAACACGAATTCATGAAATTCGTTCTTCAAGCCAAATATGCTCCCCAATTCAGCAGAATGCACAATAGAAACAATAAACACACAGAACCTTCTCTCGTCGCCTCATCTCGGTTTCGCCGCTAGTCGTTGCCACCCCTAAAGAAGACGGATTGCAACAATGCGTCCCCATTCTTCCTTAATTCCCAAATTTTAGCATCCATTAATCTCAATTACTTTCTAATAAACAATTTACCTTTTCTAAAAATTGTGAAAAATCGGATTGAACTAGAAACCAGTTTAAGTAGTACTTTGATACCAAGAATCTAGTACTTCAAAAGGGATTATGATGAATCCTTAGAAAGGCATACATCCTAAATGCAACTTGAAATAAAAAAAAAAAAAACTTTACCATATTATCCCTTTCAATCTAGTTTTCTGCATCCATGATGTTTCCAATATAGGTCTCTAAATAGAAAACAATTTCCTACTTTCCTAACTCGAAATTAGAAATTTTTGTCCAAGTGCACATTTATTATTGTACTGTAATATACAAAATTTTGCAAATTGAAAAAGAGTTTTTAAACCAAACCAAATGCAATTAACAGGCTCAATATGCAATCAAAAATATTTCTAAATGAAGAATCTCACAAAATTAGGAAATATAGTTGCAACTTCAAGAACAATTAAGAAATATAGTCGAAACAAATACTTGTAGTTGCATCTTTACTCGATGCTACATTCAAGAAGTGAACTTCCTAACTATGAGAATCTAAGTTTCAGTTGGAAAATAAAGCTTCACTTTCCTACAAAATGTACATCAAAACAAAAAATGTATTTATCTAGTCTCGCTAGGTCCCTTCAGCTTCTAGCTGCACATCAAGACATTCTTTATCATTCCAAGGCGTGAATGATCCTTCTTGGGTAAGATTCTGAAGTAGTAGAGACCAAATTTCCATGTAAGAAAAACGTTGGAATAGAGAGAATATGAAAACAAGGTTAAAGCTGATACTCTTGAAGAAATGGTTTTGATTCCAAATTTATTAGTAAAAAGGAATCATTATTGATGTAGAATAACTTATGGTAAAACAGTTAGTCATAGAATTAGCAGATGAGAAAAAATAACCGGTTAAAATTTTTCTCCTTATCCTCATTAGGGGTATGAACCATTGTTCACTATTGTAAGTAAGACTTGAAATAAATAAAGGAAAAGAATACTTGCAGCCCAATAATTATTGTTTCACACCATTACTAGTTCATTAGCGACGACAAAAAAAATCCAGGTCTAGATATCAAATTTATTGATCCTAATAAATATATCAGAAATTGAGAATCGTGGAAACAAGTATTATTAAGTGAAGAAAATGAAAATTTAATTTGAATATTACCTAAACCTAGAAATTCCACAATACTATGATTTTGAAACAAAGGCAAGAACTAAAAGAGTTACTCATAAAGAAACTCCTTCTAACACAGTGTGTTTGGACAACTTTTTAAATTTTAAATTTTAGAATTATTTCAATATCTCCACTCACAAAATTTCTGGTCAAATCTCGAATAAAATATGTTATTCAATGCAAGCGGAAGATATTTTCTCCACATATGATATTTTATCTTCCCCTAGGTGTAATCACAATTTAGCTAAAAAATAAGGTGAAATGAGAAAATTAGTTTATTCTTGTATAGTCTCCAAAACCTATAGGAAATAAATTTCTATAGGTTATAGATGAATATTAACCACAACATATCTTTACCTCTAGCCAAAAGAAATAGCCACGTAACAAATTGAACTGTTGAAGGTCATCATTGATTGCTACTTGAATCTTTCTTTTAAGATCTGCAGAGGTTATTTCAAAGGTTAATATATGAGGAGAGCGAAAATGGGCTACATCTTAGTGAAATATAACCTTTAGAAAAAGTGGAGCCAACATATAAGAAGGTATAAGAATCTTAACTTGGTAGTTCGAATATTGTAAATGAGTATATAAAAAGTAGACACTTAAAGAAGTGTCACTTGGGAACAAAAAACAGTTATAGATGAATATTAATAAAAATATAGAGCCATTAACCAAACTGTCACAAGAACCAAAAGCAGCTAGGTTTAAGTATTCCTAGGGCAACAATATGAATTGGTTAGCATTATGGGAGCAAGAAACATATGTCTAATACCATTCGACATCTACTGATTCTATATGAATATACTTTATTTATTGTATTCTTGTGACTTAGGGATTCTAATCGTACCATGATATGGAAGAACGTATGGATTCGCAAAAGAGTATAGGTAAAAAGTATTTTAAATTATTTGTTAACAACTTTCATATTTTACTCTAGTCATTGTCAGTGTGGTGATCTATAAAAAATCCTAGTAGGTAATAGACAAAAAATAATCATATTACCGGAATGGTGATCAAGATATGATTTTCCCATTTTAGATGACGGAAAGAATTTCACCCCTTTTGAGCGCAAATCTATATGATTATTTTGAGCTTTCTTCTCAGTAATTTTCTTCATAAGTCTTTTGTGCTCTTCTTTGTTATATGGATTGCTCAGAATTCCCATAATCTGCACCCTAAAATTTGAACATCCATTTGTCCTTGGTTTGGGAATGCTGCTAGTAATCATACTTATCTCTTTTGGATCTGACTTAATAAATGTATAAAAAGAAAGAAAATGAAATTACAGAGGAAATAATTTCAACTAATCAAAATGAATGAAAGAGGAGAGAAATAGTAATGAATACTTTGCCAAAATAGTATACTCACAATTTAGTTTGTCATGAAAATATCCATAATTTTTATTTCATTAATTTTAGTCAGATATCTTTTAACTTTAAGAAAAATCTAGTCTCACCACTTGCCCCACGACATATTCCCACTTAAACTCATTTTTTATGCTCATGTGCATTTATTTTTAAAGTAAATTTGTCATGTCGGGCCATCTCGCGCCATATCATCTGGAGAAAAAATTTCCCGAGTCGGCATTCTAGCTTCGCCCGAGACTTTAAGCTAAATTTCGTGAGACAGACGGTGATAACTCTTTTTCTTTTTGTATACATAAAACGATATGTGACTGACTACATTATACAAATAAAAGATACGGAGCAGTTTGAAGACAACAAAAGTAGTTAGAAAAACATCTAAAATAAAATCAATCTAAGTGGAGCCTTACGCTCTCATTTGGTGGTTGGTCATGAATAGACCGTTTAGAATTTCCTTTCTTGGAACATAAAGTGTTATTTGGCTGGGAACTTTGAAGATTCATATCTTAATACACTATTACAATTGAAGAGTTCGAAGGTTGATAAATTGCATTTGAACCTTCAACCCTCATGTTTTCAAGGAACATTGAATATTCCGGATCGTCTTTAGGTTTTTTCCACTGAGTTTTGGAAAGACTCACACAAATTTTATGCCTTTCACCATCTGCTTCATAGTCCAGAAATGTTATAGGCTCTGACAACCCCGTTTCTTCGTTGGCCTGAAGTACAAAAGAAGATCCATCTTTCTTCAAATTACGCAAAAACAATGCATAATCTTGATCATCACCAGTATAAACAGGAAATTGAGGTTGAGAATCTTGACAAATGGACATGTAATCATTTGTCAAATATTTATTATAGCAATTTCTTGCATTTGAATTAGTAGAAGTCATTTTTTCGCATAGTCAAGCTAGAATGGAACTCAAAAGAAGAAGTTCCAACAAATTTTCCTCCTTAACCCTCAAAAAAATGTTCTATTTAAGTGTGGACCATTCAGAATTTAGGACAAAAATTTCCTGCAATTCATAAAAAATAATAATTATAAAACTCGTAGGATTGAGGGATTTGCTATAACTTGAATAATGAAACTAAAAAATAAGTAGGAATTTAAAACACCAAAACAATCGAGTCTCAATTTTGATGGATTTTTAGTATGATTTATATAAAAAAAAATTGAGTTTTATGACGTTCATATCAGACCTATTATGCACCACATCGTTCAACATTCAGTATACAGTAGAATTATAAATGGTTATCCGTAATTAGAACCATAATTTGAATCTGAAAAAAATTTAAAAAGGGGCTATTAGATGAATGGTAAAACAAAATAGAAATCCTGAAACCATAAATCATAATCGTTGAGGAGAACTACAAATGTTAAGAGGACGAAAAAAATTACCTTGTTCAAAAGGTTCACTTTTTGCTTTGCTGGAAATGAAGCCTAGATAAAAAAAACTAGAATGCTTTACCATTTATATATTTTTTGTTGGTTGTTTTTGGACCATGTGTCATTTGAAATTTCATTAAAAAAATTCTACTTTCAATCTTATTCTTTATGGCAAGAATAATTCATCTTCACTGAAATCTAATGTAAAATTGTCCAACGTGATGACTCATGTTTGGTACAAGATGTACAAAAATGGTAAATAATTACAGCCTAGAAAAGAAATATTCCTCTTTTAAAAAGATGGTAATGTATCCAGCTTTCCTAACGGTTACGTCTGTTCACCAAACACTGCAAATAAGTCAACTATTTGCGTCAGACATTTTTTCTTTTTCTTTTTTGTTTCTCGTCTTGTTCAGGACAAAATTGTGTTCAATGTCCGTTATCAAACGCAACATTCCAAAAATAACACTCTCTCTCTCTTCCTTTATTTTCTGTTACATCTCGAAGTTTTCAAAAACATAAAAGTGGTCCATAGTAACTTTTTATTTATTTCAAAAGGAAAGAATTTATTAAAATCAGAAATTAAAGAAAACAGATAGAAACAGTAATCTCATAGCATTTAATTATTTTTAAATTAAATATTTCCTCACAGTTATTACATCGTTGTTTTTTAAACAATGCGGCAAGTACATAAATGAGTCACGAATCACGACAACTCTAAGCTACATATACAAGAGTTTTTTATCTGAATAATATTGTTTATCGATAAATATCTGCACATGGCCATGTCTTTTAGGGGAATAAGTGGTTTGGCAAAGACGGACATAATCTGTCCTTACTGAAAAACGAATTCCGTGAATCCGTCTTCATTTGACGTGAAAATATTTTGACACATCTGACGAAGACGAATTCATAGAATTTTTTATAAGAGTAGTATTATTTATGGAGAAAGGTTTGTTCATGGTAGTGTCATTTTGGGGAGGGATTGTTTTGACAATGACTGACAGAATCTGTCCTTACTAAAGGACGGATTCCGTGAATCCGTCTTCATCTGACATGAATTTTTTTTTACACATAGGACGAAGATGCAGTCATGAAATTCGTTCTTCAAGCCTTAATATACTCCCCAGTTCAGCAGAATACATAATAGAAACAACAAACACACAACCTTCTCTCATCGCCTCGTCTCGGCAAAAATCAAAACTCAAGCGTCTGCAGTAAATATGCAAATCATCTAATCCAAACATAGGTTCCAACAAAACTAACAGGTTCAAATTATTATCACGTTTCAACTGGTGAATGCTAGCTATAGTTCTATCATTCGCAATTCCTCGAACATTCCAAACTAACCAATTCATATTTAAACCAATAAAACATGCAGTAGAAGTAACCAAAAAAGGTTATTGAGTAAGGGAGCATTGCCCCCTTTTGGGCTAACCTTGGTGACCGCCTGGGAGCTTGTGGCACTGTTTGTGGCTATGTAACTTCTGTTGGTGGAGGAAGTCCGGGAAAATTCAAAACCATGGAACTAATTGGTTGTCCTGAGACCTCTAACGCATTGTCCCCTGTTTTGGCTTTCTCTGTGACTGGAATGCAGGGCGGCCCATATGGCTGTGTACCCGAGTCAGTCAATACAGGTGGGTCAGTCGTTTCAACCGGGTCCTGCTGACCCGGTTGCTCTATACCTGTTCTGATATCATCCCCTGGAACCACTGTGACAGATTCCGACACTACCGTAGCCATGGCGGCCACTACCATCTGGTCCGCAAAATCCTTTAAAGATTGCACCATTAAATCCCGATCTGATTGGTGGAGGGATGGAATTTAACTTTGGAAGGCACAATCCGCGAATTGTTCACCGGCGAGTAACCCTCCACACTGATGTTGAAAACGGATTGAAATAATATGTTATCCTTCTTTCTTTATTCCCAAATTTTAACATTCATTATTTATCTCCATCTCAAGTAATTTTCTTAGTCTCCATCTCAAGTAGTCCGTAGTATTTTTTTTTCTTTATCTCAAAAGGAAACAATTTCTTAAAATCACACATTAAAGGAAAAAGATAAGAACAGTAAGCTCAAAGAATTTAATTATTTTTAAATTATAAAATATTTCATCGCATTTATTACATAATTGTTCTTTAAATAATGCAACATAGCAGTAAATGAGTCGAGACAACTCAAAATTACATATATAAGAGTTTTTTTTTTTTTATAAGAATAGTATTATTTATGGAGAAAGGTTCGTTCATGGTAGTGTCTTTTTGGGGAGGGATTGTTTTGACAATGACTGACAGAATATGTCCTTACTGAAGGACGGATTCCGTGAATCCGTCTTCATCTGACGTGAATTTTGTTTTACACATAAGATGAAGACGAATTCATGAAATTCGTTCTTCAAGCCCTAATATACTCCCCAATTCAGTAGAATGCATAATAAAAACAACAAACACACACAACCTTCTCTCGTCGCCTCGTCTCGGTTTTGCTGCTAGTCGTTGCCGCCCCTAAAGAAGACGGATTGCAACAATACATCTTTATTCTTCCTTCATTCCCAAATTTTAACATCCATTAATCTCCATCTCCATCTCAAGTAATATCTTTAGTCTCCATCTCAATTTTTTTAATTCTTAATTTTGTAATTTTTTTTAATTATGTAATTTATGTTTATATTTTTTTTGCGTTTTTTTATTATGTAATTTATGATTAGATGGAGAATGTGTATATGACACCTGCGTATGTCTATCCTTGACATCTAAACACGGATGTCTTATATCAACAATGTGATCATTGTTCCAACACTATATGGGACAAAACAATTAAATTGAGACTTAATAACCCTCTTGATTTCATTCGTTGTGACAACATACTTTGGCTAACATATAGGAAAGAGTAATAAAGAAATGATCAATACGATAGATCACAGAATTTAAGGATCCATCTTTTACATTGTATAATCATCCCCCACCAGAGACTCCACAAAACCACTACCGTCCCAATGTTTGCCTCATCATGTGAAGGCCCAGAACATAACAGAACAGAAGATCTCTTGGGACCATAGAGTTAGAACATAATAGATATACAGGTATAATCGAATGGATCCTGCTAACTAGTTGTTCCTAGACAAGAGCTCAATAGGGGGCGATGACCCGGTCGACCATAACCAGATAGGACTGAAACAACGACGACCCAAATAATAACAACAATAAGGCAAGTACAGTAATGACCCCCGGTGATCCACAATTCACAACGCATATACACAATTAGATAACAAGAATTGATATTCAGATTATATATGCATATATAATTCAAACAGTTAATGGCCGCAATTCAATAAACCAAACGATAAACACAAAACATTCAATTGATCGTAATTCCAACAATTTATGCAAATATTCATGCCCAATTACTTCTTAAACAATTCCATAACAGTGCTCAACATAAACGATTTCAGACGGAAAATAATAGAGGGGTTGGATCATTACTCGTTACAAAGGAAAAAACAAGGGTAAACCCGTAATCTGCTTGGGTAGATTCACTTGCGGGGGCGATAACTTTCTGCTGCGATTCCCGATTTGTGTTCCGTCTGCACTCACTCGAAGGTCTTTTGATTAACTTTGATTTGATATGCTGTGGGATGAAAACTTACGCCGGTATCCCCCTCAATCGTCTTCTCAAAGTTCTAGGCAGAATGTTGAGTTCTCAAAAATTTCTTTGTTTTTCTTCTTGGCAGCTACTGTTGCTTTCTTTTCTTTTGTTTTTGTTTGTGCGCACGTCTCCCCACGCTCATCAATCCCATGATTTTCTGTTTCCTTTTTTCTTTTTTATTCTATTTAATTCCCTAATTTTCTTAATCTCACGTTTGTTTCACTTTTTTATTTAATTTTCTTTTATTTATTTTCCTAATGTAATTCCCTGCTCTCTCTTTTATTTATTGTAATCATGTTATAGTAATTTTCCCAATCCCAATAAAATTCCTAATTAATCCCAATTCCAATTCCACGTCTAATTAACTACTCCTTTAGGTGAATCACATTTAAGTCCCCCAACTACGATACGCGTGCAAAATGCCCCTCAACAAACGTACACAAATATAACATGCAACAAGTTATAAAAATAAATGGACATGTAGTCACATAAGCATACGAAATAAATTAGGCATATGCACTTAGTTATGCAAAAATAAATTACACGCCAAAAATCACGTAAGCAAAAGTCCCGGGTAAACTCTTTTTTCTCGGCTTACATCGATTGATTATTTGTTGTCATGTCAATTTGATCTGACGATTAAGCCTTAAATTGAAATAGTAATTATATTTGTTTCTTAATAATAGCTATTTTCAAGGAGAAAATAAATATCTTTAACCGTTTAAATGAAAATCAGTAGTTGAGAATTTTTTTTAAAATAATATAGCTTCTATTGATTAATGAACGTAGCCAAAAAAATTACATGTATGTAATTACAGTAGTTAAGATTTATCAAAACTATACGAGAACCATGCCCCCAATATGGAATCGATTCAAAAATCTTTCCACATAGCTGGTTTTAAGGGAATTTTTTGGATCTGATGGATGGATCCAGACATGTAATTATTTGATTTTTAAGAGGACTATTGCAGGCTATGGAGACAGGGATGTTGAATTTTTTGTGGATTAACTATGAGAGTGTTTAAATGGATGTATGATTTCAATGTGTATGAAGAATCATCGGTCGTCCCAGTTTGGATCGGATTTGAAGGTCTCCCAATTCATCTTTTAAATAAGGCAAAATTATTTTCGCTAGCCAAGGCAGTTGGAAATCCATTGACATTGGATGCTCCAACGGAGAATGTTTCTCGTCCAAGTGTGGCAAAAGTTTGCATGGAGGTGGATTTGTTGAGTGAATTTCCTAATCGGGTTAGAATTACGCATGCAAAATCTGGAAAAGGATTCTAGCAACCAATAACATACGATGATTTGCCAGATTATTGTACGTGTTGTATGAAAATGGGCACGCACAGGGAAACTACCAATCAGTAATTGGGGATCAAAGGGAAAGACAAAAGGTTGCGGAAAGGGGAAAAAAGGAAATTAATGAAAATCCGCCGCCTAAAGGGCCTGAGGGCACTAAGAAAACTGTGGTGGTTCTGCCAGGCCAGGTTGTTACAGAAATATGGAAGCCCACCGGCAAGACTTTGCCGGATGGTGGTGTTACGACAATTGTTACGGAAGTGCAAAGGGAAAGCTCGAAAACTATGGAGGAGACACAAGTCCTAGGGGTTACTCTGCCGGAGGTCCAAGAAATGATTACTGTGGTGGAGGATGAACCAATTGAGTCTTCTTTAGAGCGAGTGAAAAATATCAATAGCAAAGATGACATTGATGTAGGGACTATGGGATATTCGCCAGTCTTAGAATCACGGAAAGTTGTTTCGGAAGGAAAGGGGGATCTACCACAGGTATCCTGTGATTTGGAAACGGAATCTCTGCGGAATTTTGCATTGGAAATGGTAGAGGCGGCGCAGGTCTGTGTTGATCAGGATGTGGTGGCCGAGCAAGCAGTCGGAACAAAGGCGGAAGTCCACAGGCGGCAGTTCTGATCAATTGAGTGTCTGGGTCACAGAAGCGGGCTCTGCTGGGGCTAAGCCGAGTTTGACAGTTGAACCGGCAGTAGGTACTGAAACAGGGGAACCCGTGGCGTCAGATGCAGAGCAAATTTCAATAAGCATCCCAATAAATTCTATTGATTTGGCCCTTCCAGTGGTCCCAAGGTAGCATGAGGTAACATATAATCGCCCTTCCATTGATGTGCCAATGCGGCGGTCTCCTCATTTGGCCCAAAAGGGTAAATCTACTTCTCAATAGCTAGCTTTATTTGAGCTACTTACATCTTAACTAATTTATGGAATATAAGGGGAATAGCGAATGATAGGACATTGTCTAGCATTCGTCTTGAAAATATCACATGCTTTGGATTTTCTGGTACTGTTGGAGCTAATAATTGGTTTAGATGAATTGAAAATGTAAACATATAGGCATGGTTTTGATTATTGTTTTGGTAATTGTTTGAGCAAAATTTGGATTATGTGGAGTGGTGGTTTGAGGGTGGAGGTATTGGGGGATATGGAACCGGGGGTGCATGTTCGTGTTGATTCCTTTTCTGGTGTGCCTGTCTTTTGTTCTTTCATATATGCAAAATGTTCTTATATTAAGAGTAGAGATTTATGGCAGGAACTGAGATTGTTTCAGGGGCATAATGGACACCAGGGATTTTAATGTGGTGATGAGATTGTCGGAGAGCATGGGGTCTATTCCTGCTATGCTTCCAAATAGTGAGTTTATGGAAACTGTTAATGACGTTGGTCTTTAGGAGGTACCAAGCTTGGGAAGTCCATATACATGGTGTAGAGGGGGGAGCTCGGTCATTGCATAGGCGGTGGATAGGATTTTAGTGAAAACAGAGTGGAATACAGTGTTTCAAGAAAAAAAAGGTGGAGCATTTATCACGAACAGTTTCAGATCATTGTCCGTTGCTCCTAACCATTCGGCTAAATATTGAAAGGAGGGGCTTGGCGTTTCTGTTCCAGGCTATGTGGGTCGAACATAATACTTTCATGAATGTGGTTAAACATAGTTGGGCGGAGGAAATAGAAAATTCAGGGATGTACAAGTTGCAAGGAAAGTTGAACGATTGAAGGTGGTAGAGGAAGATGAGATAACTTCAACAATGAGGAGAGATATCAACCAACTACAAAAGGGCATGGAAGATCAAGAGGAAAAGGACGTGGTCATTATTCAAATCCAAATGAAAGAAGGTATGACAAGTCTAAAGTTGAATGTTACAGATGTCATAAAATGGGTCATTATTCTTTTGAATGCAGGGATGTTAATAATGTTACATAGAAGGCCAATCTCGCTGAAGAAAAGAAAGAAGTTGAGGAATCAGGTTTACTTCTATCACTTGAAGAAAAAAAGATCATGGCCCAAATTCTGGTATCTAGAAAATGGTGAAAGTAATCACATGTGTGGAAACAAGGAGGCCTTAGAGATCAAAAAAATATTTTGGTTGCTAATGCCTATGTCAAGAAATAGAATGTTTTAATTAAACATTTAGACAATTGAATAAAAATGCTTGAAGGTAAATTCTCAAGACGAAGCATGGCAATGGAACATGAGATTTGGCCGTTTGAACTTTAATTCTCTCAAGGCTATGGGAGAAAAGAAGATGGTGCTAGGATTTCATGTAATCAATCATCCTAATCATCTTTGTGAGGCTTGTCTTCTAGGAACACATTCAAGAAGGAGTTTTCCAAAAGCTGCCATGTCAAGAGCAACTGAACCTCTCCAACTTGTTCATACTGATGTATGCGGACCGATGGATCCACCTTCAATTGGTAAGAATAAATATTTTTTTCTCTTTATTGATGACTTTACTCGAAAAATTTGGGTGTATTTTCTTTAACAAGAGTCATAAGCTTTTGTAGCTTTAAAAAATGCCAAGGCACTTGCAGAAAAAGATAGTGGATATCAGATTAAAGCTCTGCGTTTTAATAGAGGATGGGAATTCACCTTTACAGAATTTAATAATTTCTGCATTGCTAATGGGATTCGTCGTCCTCTAACGATTCCTAGATCTCCTCAAAAAAATGGAGTGTGTGAATGCAAGAATCGAACTATTCTCAACATGGCGAGATGCACGCTAAAAGCCAAAAACATGCCTAAAGAATTTTGGTTGAAGCTGTTTCTTGTGCAATCTATTTATCCAACCGATCCCCAACAATAAATGTCAAAGACCAGGCTCCACAAGAAGCATGGCATGGGAGACAACCTAGTGTACATCATTTAAGAGTTTTTGGAAGCATTGCATATGCACATGTGCCTCAACAACAACACTCAAAGCTTGGCGATCGAAATGTTAAACATATATTTCTGGGTTATGATCCACATTCCAAAGGCTACAGATTGTATAACCCCATCAGTTGGAAAGTTGTGACAAGTCGTGATATTGAATTTGATGAAAATGCTACATGGAATTGGAGGACTCCAGCGAAAAGAAATTATGATTTTTCCCCATATTTTGAAGAAGAAAATGAGTAGTCAATGATTTCGTTACAAAATGTTACACCACCTCTGTCGTCAATTTCATCTCCTATTTCTAAGAGGAATCAAGTGAAAGACCTAGAAGGATGTGAAGTTTAACTGATATTTATGCAATTACAATGAGGTTGCACTTGTTTATTTTTTTCTTTCAAAATAGCCAAGATTTTATTAATTGGAATTCCTGAGCTACAAAATCCGATCAGGGGATCCGCAAATCGGGGTGTTCCTTTTCGGTCCAATCCAAGTAAACCCTTAGCCCCTAAAGGGAGTACATCAAAAGTGTAATAATACAATGAATTTTGTGTATCACAACTAATGTTGGCTACAAATCAACTACCTTATTAGCCTCTCAATAAGTGTGATGGGGACGCCCAATGTGAGGGGAAAAAATGCTTGAAAACAATCATCAATCACCAAATTAGAGATCTTACGTTGCGTTACAGCATTCATAAGTATTTGAGAGTCCGTCAGTTCCAAGTCCACCTTCTTCCGTATTGAATTAGTCAATTGAGCCCATTGAGCAATGCATTAATCCCATCGAGCAGCGCTGTCTTTGCTCAAAATAATAGATTCTGATTTCCAATCATAATCCTTCCACCGAACAATGCGAACCCGGTGAGTGTCCTTTTTTATGCCGCTGGAAGATTATCTTGCGAGCTTCGGTAACCATTGCCTGATGGTTATCAAATTCCAAACAGAGCATCCTCTTTGTCGTTCGTTTGCCATCAAAAAATAATTTACACCTTGATATCCAAGGTATCCAAACAACCATTGTCGAAAGAAGCAAGAGCTGTTGTGATTCCGCCCTTTTCCTATCATCCACCAGTTCATCAACATTGTCGTTGGGGTAAGCCGCCCTTTTCTGGGATTACACAATTCACACGACCCGCAACAAACTGCCATAAGTGTTTCGCCAACTGGCACTCCAAGAAAACATGTGTCACCGAATCCGTACCCTTACCACAAGAACATCTTGTAGCAAGGTTGAAACCATATATCCATAAAACATCTTCCATCGGGAGAAAACGATTAAGTAACTTCCAAAGAAAAATCGACCACTGAAGGGGCAATATCTTATCCCATGTACTTTGCTGTGTATATAAGGTAACGGTACTGAAGGGATTCATGGGCAGAAACTCGTTATAAACACCCATGAGTCCTCCCCTGAAGGATCCGCTCATACCATAAGAATCGAAAAATACGACAAAGACTTACGTTTTTTTCGGCTAAAGATTCTGTCTTTCCGAATGTGTGCTGCTGCCACCAAAGAGCCTTCCCTTGCAAAATTACTCCCTACGGGTATCCATGCGACGAAACGAGCAGCGAGTGCTAGCTTTTCGAACGGATCCAGCTAACTAGTTGTTCCTAGACAAGAGCTCAATAGGAGGCGACGACTCGGTCGACCATAACCAGATAGGACTGAAACGACGACGACCCAAATAATAACAACTATAAGGCAAGTACAGTAATGACCCTACGATCCACAATTCAAACGCAGATATACAATTCAGAATATATATCACAATTAGATAACAACAATTGAAATTCGGATTATATATGCAAATATAATTAAAACAATTAAGGGTAGAAATTCAATAAACCAAACAATAAACATAAAACATGCAATTGATCGTAATTCCAACAATTTATGCAAATATTCATGCCCAATTACTTCTTAACCAATTCCATAACAGTACCCAACATAATTAAACGATTTCAGAAGGAAAATAACTGAGGGGTTGGGTCCTTACTCGTTACGTAGGAAAAAACAAGGGTAAACCCGAAATCAGCTCGGGCAGATTCACTCGCGGGGGCGATAACTTTCTGTTGCGATTCTCAAATTGTGTTCTGTCTGCGCTCACTCGAATGTCTTTTGATATGTTGTGGGTCGAAAAAGTATTCCGGTAGCCACTTAATCGTCTTCTGAAAGTTCTGGGCAGAAGGTTGAGTTCTCAAAATTTCTTTCCTTTCTTTCTTGGCGGCTACTGCTTCTTTCTTTTCTTTTTCTTTTTGTTTGTGCGCACGTTTCCCCACGCTCACCAATCCCACGATTTTATTTTTTTCCTTTTTCTTTTTTATTCTGTTCAATTCCCTTACTTTCTTAATCTCACGTTTCTTTCACTTTTCTTTTTAATTTAATTTAATTTTATTTCATTTCCTAATGTAATACCTTGCTCTCTCTTTTCTTTATTTTAATTATGTTATAGTAACTTTCCTAATTCCAATAAAATTCTAAATTTATTCCAATTTCAATTCCACGTCTAATTAACTACTCCTTTAGGCGAGGGGTGTTCATTAATCGGTTTTAATCGAAAACCGCACCACACCGAATTTAAGTTTGGTGTACGGTGCGGTGTTTGGTCAATTATGGTGCGGTTAAACACGGTTTTAGTTACCGCAAATTATTTTTCGGTGAGGTCGCGGTTTAGAAAATTTTAAGTTATATCGCACCGCAAATCGCATTATGTATATACCTATCTAAATTTTTATTTTTTATTTTAAAAAATTGAATATTCACATAATTTGTTTTACCAAATTTAATTTAATTACAATTAATATATTAATATTAGTTAGTTGTTTTATTAGATTTAAATTAGGGTTAGGATCTGATTCTCTTATTCTCACACCTCATAATAGTCACAACTCAGAAGTCTCAACGGCACTCTCTGGTTCCATTGAAAAAGGTTATTTTTTTTAACTTTTTTTGTGTCTGATTTCATTGAATTGAGTTATATATTTTTAAGTTTAGTTTTTTAATTTCGTATGATTGACTATGCCTATGTCGATGTTGTCTTTGTTTTGACATATTCTTCTACTAAATTCAAGTTTGATGGTGCATAAGATTATCAGTGAGAATTTCGTAACTAGTTGATGTCAATTCGCACACTGTGGTATTAAAAACGATAATTGCATGACAATTGCAGTGAGTAGAACTTTTCATTTATTTGTTTAGAACTTTCAAAGAAAACATATGTATTTTGCTAACGTTTTCAATTTAGACATATTTATTTATTTGAATTCGCATTAAAACTATGGGATCTTGTTACATGGTTAATCTCTTAAAAATATTATGTTGGAGCTCGTGAGTCATAATATATTTAAATAATTGTATAATTTTTTTAGATCGATTTTCACCGCACCTAATTTCACCAAACCAAAATAATTATGGCTTGGTGAAATTCGATTTGGAAGTCAAAATGGTGCGGTATGGTTTTAGAAAATATATTAAAAAACCGTATAAAACCGCAATAATAAATCGGTTTTCACCAAACCGCACCAATGAACACCCGTAGGTGAATCACAATTAAGTCCCCCAACTATGATACGCATACAAAATTTCCCTCAAGAAATGTACACAAATATAACACAGAACATGTTATAAAAATAAATGGACACGTAGTCACATAATCACACTAACTAAATTAGGCATACGCACTTAGTCATGCAAAACATAATTGCACGCTAAAAATCACGTAAGCAAAAGTCCCAGGTAAACTCTTTTTTCTCTGCTTATGTCGATTGATTATTTGTTGTCAGGTCATTTTGATCCGACGATTAAGCTTGAAAATGAAATAGTAATTATATTTGTTTCTTATTTCTTACCATATAAATCAGAACTTATAGTTGCAATAAGAAAGCCAGCATAATCCTCTTTGGTAAGAAATGTATCATCAGTTACTCGATGAAGCGAGGTTACTCCTTTACTACCTCTAACCATAGGCAAGTATTTGTTCTTTGATACCATTAGTTCTGGAAGTTTCGTGATTCCGGTTGCAACTGCAAACCAAAGGGCATTATTTCCCAACATTTTGTGATTCTTGCTGTTATTGACCCTGGATGCTGCCCTATAAATTCTTTTGCCTTTTCCCAGTCACCCTTTAGTGCAGCTTTGTATAAGGGCACATGGAAGGTCCGATTGGTGGCTGATTTAGAACCTGCAACATAAAAAATAAAAATTTAAAAAATTACAATATAAATCATTTCCTAACCATTTTTATCTGAAAATTTTCTAGAAGCAAACACACACTAACATGTAAAGCATATATGTTACCAACTACTTATATTATGAATATTATAAAATATAGGGAGTAGAAAATTTGCTACAAATTTAAAAATAGATCATATCTTCCCTGCAAGAAATCTCTCTAATTGAATAAGGTTCTATTTTGAAAACATTTATACTTTTTTTTTATTATTATTTAAGGAAAGCCATCGATTGTAGTGGGGGTTTGGCATGGACCCTACCAGTTTTTTAATAAGACCAAATTAGGCGAATAAAAGTACATAGAGGGAGACTAGTGCCAAAAGAGTAGGTGAAAATAAATCCACTGCATACACGAAAAACAATGCAGAAACTGATCCATTTATATATATGAATCAGGTTGTACAAAAGATTCCTAACTGAAAAAATTTATACTTCTCCAAAACTCAACTCAGGACTACACATCTTATTAACAACAAACTTGTATCATCACATAAACGGTTTAGGATCTACAGTCTTATTCTCTGTCACATGCTTCACTTGAATCACAAATAATTGTCAAGCCACTTTCCCATAGTTTCCACATTTTTTTCTTAAGATTCTATACTTTAAAATTAATACACAATAACAATAATAAAATTTAAACTATTAAAGTTCTAATAATTTAGTGTATGGACGTGGATGAATATGAGACATAACTAATGCACAAAGTCACTAATCCTAGACACCACTAAAACATATGGATTGGCAACTGACGTAACATTTGACAATGAATGCACAAAGTGGATTCTCATAGAATTCACTGAAACAGTAATCCCATATACCGTCAAGTATGTTACGGTATACTTTAAATGTAATAATTAAAAAAAATCAATCCAGGTAGAACCTAAATTAAGAAATAAGATTGTTTAACAATAAACTGAAATGAGCCATATGATTCAATTCTTCTTCTATTACAGAAGCTCCCGAATACGGATCAGATTGGATTGAAAGTGTTATTTCCCATTCCAACTTTCTCAATCCCTCCATTGAAGCTGAATCTGCAGCAGTATAATCTTCTTCTTCGTTTTTCTTTTTTTTTTTTGAGTTTAGCTAAGAGTTGTTGTTGTATTGATATGGCTAGGAAAGTGAAGGAAGACAAATATATAGTGCAAGTGAAGTCCACAAGTCAACTCAGATACTGCATTGAAATTTCTTATTTGTTAATTATATGTGTTTAGAATATTTCAATATTTGGGTACGATTGGATTGAGTTTATTCTGAGATTCATGGTTTTAATTTCAGACTAGCCTCAAATTCAAATTAAATTCTTCATTACTTAGTGTCTGATATTTCATTCCATATAGAGTTTGTGTTTCAATTTGAGTTTCAAACATTAAGCGGATCTATTCCAAATATACTACTACCTCCATTCCTAAATACAAGATTTTCATTACATGTTTGAAAATTAAGAAAGGAGAAATTAAGATGTATTGTAATCAAAATATCAATATTACTCTTTTAAATAGAATTAGTGGTATACATGTCATATTTAACAAAGTAATATTGGTATTTTAATTATAAAAAACATCTAAAAATTTGCTTCATTAATTTTCGCAACATGTAATGAAGGTCTTATATGTATGAATGGATGGAGTATTTGTTTTATTCGTTACATGACACCTTTTTCTCTTTATAATATTACATTTTCTTTAAATCTATTAACGAATTTAAAAAGAAATAATATGTTTTAACTTTATATAATGGAAAAGAGAATATGACAGAAAATCCGTACTGATTTCCATACAAGGAAAATGGAAGAAATAGGTGGGACTTACCATTTGTGAAAAGCAGACTTGGGAACTAATTTTTTTTTTCTAAGTAGGAAATGGGATCATTGTTTCCTAGAAATTGTGCATATTATGTAACGCGGAAGGGTACTTTGGCCATCCAACATTTCCACGTATTGTACAAAAAAAAACAATTCCCTACCCGTTTACTCTCATGAAAAACAAGATGGCGGTGTACCTTTCTCTCCCTCTCTCCCTCTCCTCTTTTGTTTTTAGGAATAGCTTCCGGGGTACCAACTCTTCCTTTACTTTCAGTTACATCTTGAAGTTTTCAAAAAACATAAAAGTGGTCCGTAGTTATTTTTTATTTATTTCAAAAGGAAAGAATTTATTAAAATCTTAAAGTAATGAATAGCTTCCGGGGTACCAACTAGGGTGTTTTCGGGGATATTTGGTGCGTTTTTACCAAAATAAACTGTACTTGTTTGAGAAAATTTAAAATCGTATCATAAAATTTCAAACTACACTTTTTAATATTATGCGATTTTGCAAATTATGTTGAGATTTTTTTTATTTTGCGAGCATATTTAGAATTCATATTACTTAAACAATCCTAATTTTTTCTTGATGTGCCTTTTGGGGGTTAGAGTTAGATCCAAATCTATTTTTTTGAATGCCCAGTCCTAGATGTGAAATTGGCATATTGAAAATCCTATAATGACTAATTTATAAGTATATTTGAAATTTATATATTAGTATCTAGATTTTTTTCCAAAAGAAATAATAGGCAATATAAGAACTAATATATTTTGCAAGATCAACAAATCAATAAGCTATCACATGAAATTACGACTAAAAACTCCACCACATAGAGATAGTATATAAAGTTTTGTTATAAGTGGATCGTTAGAAATCTTGTCACGATGTACAAATATATTGTCTTTTCTCATTTTACATAACAAAATTAATATTGTAAAAGTGAGTACAATATTTCAAGATGTATAAATATATTTTCTTTTGTCATTTTACAAAACAAAGTTAATGCTATATATAAAAGCAATTACATATTTCCAAGATGTGTACAAATATATTTTCTTTTCTCATTTTACATAACAAAAAAAAGTTAATACTATGAAAGTGATTACAAATGTTGGAGATAATAATTGCTATAAATAAATTACAAATGAAGAGTGGAGATAGAGAGATGTGAAGAATTTATCCTTGAATATTTTATTTTATTGTAAATAAGTTCTTGAATATTTTTACTTCTAAAGAGATCTTGATATTATATAATATAATTAAACTATGTAGCATATATGCAGTTAATTTTACGATTTGAATTTTTTTTCAAACTGCACCAAAGCATTTAAAAATTCAAATCGCGTAATTGGTGTGATTTGTTACCTGTTGAATTTTCTTGAAGACTCCTAGTAACAACTACTTGGAAGTCATCTCGTTGTAACTTATTTGAATCCAATTTAATTAAATTGGACCGTATAAATTTATTAAAAATATAAAAATCTGAGATTAACCGGAGTTGTTATGAGTGAAAAGAGTTTAATATATCTTTCAAAAATCTAACATTACAGCTTATACATTGAGAATGACAATTGGAAGCTCTTCCATTTACGAAAATTGCAATTATAAACTTCGATTAATCATGCCGACACATACCCCAATTGACCTAAAACAATCTATTTTGAATGACTAAAAGCTTAAGTGGAGAATGGTTAATTAAGGAAAAAGGGAAACTATGGTCCAATTATAGATTTTAAGTAAGAATTATAAAATAAACCGAACACTAAACTACTGCATTTAGATTGGTTGGAGTTCAGAAAGGGTGTTTTGTTCTAAGAACACATTTTGTTTTTGTAATTGATATTAAAATGGTGTTTTGGAGTTCAGGAACTTCGAAAGTTGCACTATAAATTTCGAGGCCTATCAAACAAGGACTTGCTGAGAAAATCCACTAAATTATAAAACCAAATTCTATGAGACAGACGGTGATAACTCTTTTTCTTTTTATATACATATGTGACTAAATTATACAAATAAAAGATGTGGCGCAGTTTGAAGACAACAAAAGTAGTCTGAAAAACATCTAAAATAAAATCAATCTAAGTGGCTCCTTACACTCTAATTTGGTGGTTGGTCATGAATAGGTTGTTTAGACTTTCCTTTCTTGGAACGCGAAGCTTTATTTGGTGGGAACTTTGAAGATTCATATCTTCATACACTATTACAGTCGAGGAGTTCTAAGGTTGACAAATTGCATTAGAACCTTCAACACTCATGTTTTCAAGGAACATTGAATATTCAGAACCAGCTTCATGTTTTTTCCACTGAGTTTTGGAAAGATTCAAATTTTTCATGCCTTTCACCATCTGCTTTATAGTTAAGAAATGTTATAGGCTTTGATAATCCAGTTTCTTCGTTGGATTGAAGTACATAACACTACAAGAAAATAATGTAATAGGGACTGACAAATCCATCGCTAATCATAGTTTCGCGATTGATTACCGAGCGAATATCGTGGTCGCGTATTTTTCGTTCCTAAGCCACTTAACAACTGACTACCGACAGAATACTTACAACACTCACAATCAAAGTGTGCACTTTTTATTTAAATTACAACACTCACAATCAAAGTGCACACATTGAATTGCAACACTCACAATCAAAGTGTGCACTTTGAATTACAACACTCACAATCAAAGTGTGCACTTCTCATTTACATTACAACACTCACAATCAAAGTTTACACTTCTCATATACTCCTGGGTGTCATTTATATGTATATCCTTGGAAATGCAAGAGTTAAAATCTGAAAATTCAAGAATCAAATTATTTTAATGGAACATGAAGTGTTATTTGGATGGGAACTTTGAAGATTCATATCTTCATAAACTATTACAGTTGAGGAGTTCGAAGGTTGATAAATTGCATTCGAAACTTCAACCCTCATGTTTTCAAGGAACATTGAATATTCAGGATCGTCTTTAGGTTTTTTCCACTGAGTTTTGGTAAGACTTGCAAATTTTTAATGCCTTTCACCATCTGCTTCATAGTCCATAAATGTTATGAGCTCTGATAACCAAGTTACATAAGAAGATCCATCTTTCTTCAAATTACGCAAAAACAATGCATAATCTAGATCATCACCAGCATAAACAGGAAATTGAGGTTGAGAATCTTGACCAATGGACATGTAATCATTGTTCATATATTTATCATAGCCATTTCTTGCATTTCCAAAATATTCGTTTATCATCCGCCTCAATGATTTCTTGGAGAACTGCACACGCGTTTTGGTGTTGGAAATGTACTCCTTAAAAAATTTCAAGTCATCAACAATATCCTTTCAATTAGTAGAAGCCATTTTTTTCTCTTAGTCAAGCAAGAATGGAACTCAAAAGAAGAAGTTCCAACAAGTTTGCCTCCTTAACCCTCCAAAAAAGGTTCTATTCAAGTGTGGACCATTAAGAATTTAGAACTAAAAGTTCCTGCAATTCATAAAAAATAATAATTATAAAACTCATAGGATTGAGGCATCTGCTATAACATGAATAATGAAACTAAAAACTAAGTAGGAAAAATTAAAACACCAAAAACAACCGAGTCTCAATTTTGATGGATTTTTAGTAAGATTTATCAAAAAACAAATTGAGTTTTATGACGTTCATATCGGACCTATTATGCATCACATCGTCTAGCATTCAGTATACCGTAGAATTATAAAGGGGCTATTAAATGAATGGTGAAACAAAATTGAATTCATGAAACCAGAAATCATAATAATTGAGGAGAACTGCAAATGTTAAGAGGAAGAAAAAAATTACCTTGTTCATAAGGTTCACTTTTTGCTCTGCTGGAAATGAAGCCTAGATAAAAAACTAGAATGCTTTATATCATTTATATCTTTTTGGTTGGTTGTTGTTGGGCCATGTGTCATTTGAAATTTCATAAAGAAATTCTACTTTCAATCTTATTCTTTATGAAAAGAATAATTCATCTTCATTGAAATCAAATGTAAAATTGTCCAACGGGATGACTCATGTTTGGTACAAGATGTATAAAAATGGTAAACAATTAGAACATAGAAAAGAAATCTTCCTCATTTAAAAACATGGTAAAGTATCCAGCTCTTCCTAACGATTACGTCTGTTCACCAAACACTGCAAATAAGTCAACCATTTGCGTCAGGCTTTTTTATTTATTTATTTTTTCTTGTCTTGTTCAGGACAAAATTGTGTTCAATGTTCGTTATCAAACGCAACATTCCAAAAACTAACTCTCTCTCTCTCTTCCTTTATTTCAGTTACATCTCGAAGTTTTTAAAAACATAAAAGTGGTCCATAGTAATTTTTTATTTATTTCAAATGGAAAGAATTTATTAATGTCATAAATTAAAGAATAAATATAGCAACAGTAATCTCAAAGAATTTTAGTATTTTTAAATTATATATTATTTCCTCACAGTTATTACATCTTTGTTTTTTAAACAATGCAGCAAGTACATAAATGAGTCACGAATCACGACAACTCTAAATTACATATATAAGAGTTTTTTATCTGAATAATATTGTTTATGGATAAATATCCGCACATGGCAGTGCCTTTTGGGGAAGGATGTGTTTTGGCAAAGACAGACACAATCCGTCCTTATTGAAGTACGGATTCCGTGAATCCGTCTTCATTTGGCGTGAAAATAATTTGACACATCTGACGAAGATGGATTCATAGAATTCGTCCTCGAGTCCTAATATACTCCTCAATTCATTAGAATGCACCGCAAAAACAACAAATACAAAGCCTTACGCCGCCGCCACAAAGAAAACGGATTGAAATAATACGGCATCCTTCTTTCTTTATTCCCAAACGTTAACATTCATTATTTATCTCCATCTCAAGAAATTTTCTTAGTCTCTATCTCAAGTAGTCCATAGTATTTTTTTTATTTATTTCAAAAGGAAAGAATTTCTTTAAATCACATATTAAAGGAAAAATATACCAACAGTAAGCTCAGTTCATTCAAGTTATTTTTAAATTACATAATATTTCATTGCATTTATTACATCATTGTTTTTTAAACAATGCAACATAGACGAAATGAGACGAGACAACTCTAAATTACATGTATAAGATTCTTTTTCTATAAGAATAGTATTATTTATGGAGAAAGGTACGTTAATGGTAGCGTCATTTTGGGATTCTATATGAATATACCATTCGACATCTACTTATTCTATATGAATATACTTTATTTGTTGAATTCTTAGGAACTTAGGGATTCTAATCGGACCATGAAATGGAAGAACGTATGGATTCACAAAAGAGTTAATGCAAAAAGTATTTCAAATGATTTATTAACAACTTTCATACTTTACTCTAGTCATTGTCAGTGTAGAAAATATGGTTAATTTAAAAATAATAGTGTGGTGATATATAAAGAATCCTAGTAGGTAATAGACAATAAATAATAATATTACCGGAATGGTTATCAAGATATGATTTTCCCATTATGCTTATTCTGAGCTTTCTTCTCAGTAATTTTCTTCATAAGTCTTTTATGCTCTTCTTTGTCATATGGCTTGCTCAGAATTCCCATAATCTGCACCTTAAAATTTGAACATCCATTTGTCCTTGGTTTGGGAATGCTGCTAACAATCATACTTATCTCTTTTGGATATGACTTAATAAATGTAAAAAAAGAAAAGAAAGGAAATTACATAGGAAATAATTTGAACTAATGAAAATGAATGAAAGAAGAGAGAAGTAGTAATGAATACTTTGCCAAAATAGTATTCTCACATTTTAGTTTGTCATCAAAATGTCCATACTTTTAATTTCATTAATTTTAGTCAGATATCTTTTAAGTTTAACAAAAGTCTAGTCTCATCGCTTGCCCCACTGCATATTCCCACTTAAACTCCATTTTGCTGCTCATGTACAGTTAGTTTTAAAGTAAAATTTTCATTTCGGGCCATCTCACTCCATATCATCTGGAGAAAAAATTGATTGAGTCGGCAAATTTTCTCTTGAAAATAAAACCCATTCTAGCTTCGCCTGAGACTTTAAGCTAAATTCCGTGAGATAGACGGTGATAACTCTTTTCCTTTTTGTATACATAAAAAGACATGTGACTAAATTATACAAGTAAAATATATGGTGCAGTTTGGAGACAACAAAAGTAGTTAGAAAAAATCTAAAATAAAATCAATCTAAGGGGCGCCTTACGCTCTCATTTGGTGGTTGGTCATGAATAAGATGTTTACACTTTCCATTACTGGAACAAGAAACGTTATTTGGCTGGGAACTTTGAAGATTCATATCTTCATACACTATTACAGTTAAGGAGTTCGAAGGTTGATGAATTGCATTAGAACCTTCAACCCTCATGTTTTCAAGGAACATTGAATATTCAGTATCGTCTTTAGGTTTTTTCCACTGAGTTTTGGAAAGACTCACAAAATTTTCATGCCTTTCACCATCTGCTTCATAGTCCAGAAATGTTATAGGCTCTGACAACCCAGTTTCTTCGTTGGTTTGAAGTGCATAAGAAAATCCATCTTTCTTAAAATTACGTAAAAACAACGCATAATTAGGATCATCACCAGCATAAACAGGAAATTGAGGTTGAGAATCTTGACAAATGGATGTATTCATTTGTCATATATTTATCATAACCATTTCTTTTATTTCCAATATATTCGTTTATTATCCGCCTCAATGATTTCTTGGAGAACTGCACACGCATTTTAGTGTTGGAAACATTCTCTTTAAAAACATTCAAGTCAACAGCAACATCATTTGAATTAGTAGAAGCCATTTTTACTCTTAGTCAAGCTAAAATGGAATACAAAAGAAGTTACAACAAATTTTCCTCTTTAACCCTCCAAAAAATGTTCTATTCAAGTGTCGACCATTCAGAACTTAGAACTAAAAGTTCCTGCAATTCATAAAAATAATAATTATAAAAATCCTAGGATTGAGGAACTATAACTTGAATACTGAAACTAAAAAAGAAGTAGGAAAATTTAAAACACCAAAAACAATCGAGTTTCAATTTTGATGGATTTTTAGTAAGATTTATCAAAACAAATCAAGTTTTATGACGTTCATATCGGACCTATTATGCACCACATCATACAGATAAGTAGCAGAAAAGATGCAGCCTTAAGCATTTGTATTATGCTTAAGGGTGAAACACAAGAAAATATGCAAGTATGCAAAGCAAGGAGATCCAACTCCGACCATTTATAACATGGTCTAGCCGAAAGAGAGACAAGAAATATATGGGGGGACCATAAAAGCTCAAGCACATGCAAATCTAAAGAGAACGAGTATATGGAGTTCCAATTTTGTCAAGATGGATTAAACCCCTCACCTCGGAGGGTAGCAAAGCCACATCGGTGAAGGAATGACTACCTCAGTTGGAACAAGCAAAGTTTGCCAAAGCATCTGCAACAGAGTTTAGCTCTCAGTAAATATGAGTTATCTGATGACCTCCAAGAGCTTTCAAAACCCGGCGAAAAGAAAAATCAAGTTTCCAAGAAGAGATATAACCTTTCTTGAATGCCATGACCAGGACTGAGTGTTAGCCCTAAGGGCGATCAAACTCGGTTTTTGATAATGGACAAACACTTGATGTTTGTGTCTAATGTTTATATCTTTGTGATAGAATATCGGAACATAGATTGGAAGCTCTAAGTACTTCAATCAAGCCATGATCAAGATTCAAAGTCGTATTATTCAAGGCTCATCTTTCAAGATTGAAGATTGAAGACTTAGGTTTGGTTAGATTAGCTTTGTCTCTATAAGTCTTTATCTTATATAGCTCTAACCAAAGCTCTTATGAACATAAGCTCTACACTCAAGTCTTGCATTCACACAAACACGTTTTCAAAAGGCTTAAGTTTCAAAATGATCTTTACATGTGTTCTTATCCAAAAAGCCTTTGATTTCATAGATAAGTCTTTTAGAAAAGGGGGTGAATTGGGTTTTAACAAAACTTGCTAACTTTTTCGAATCTTAGCAATGCTAGTAGAAGTTTATGCAAGATGAGCAAATGCAAAGCTAAACCCAATAACAAGACAAAGGATTTATAGTGGTTCGACTCACTCAGAATCTACATCCACTACCTTGAGCCGCACCCAAGGATTTTAAACAACTTCACTAAGAAGAATGTTTACAAATGTGGCTAACTCACTAAGAGTTTTACAACACAACCACAACTTAAAAGCTCACTAAGAACTTGCCCAAACAAAGTAGGACTTTTACAATTGCCCACACTAAGTAGGACTTATACAACCCAACACCCAATCACTAAGAAAGGAATGCCCACACAAAGTAGGACTTACAATGATAACCCTATCACTAAGAAAGGGAAATAAGAAAGTTTAAGAACAAGGTTGTTCACTCTTATAAGTGAAAGATATACCTTTGAAGCACAATCAATTTAGCTCTTGAACATATGAAGTTCACTCTTTGTCTTGCATTTGAAATAACACCTTTGAATGCTTTAGATCATGGCAATGAAGTGCATTTTCTTTGTTGGTGTTTTGGCTTGATGAGAAATCAATGAGAATATGTTTTGCAAGCCTTGGAATGTTTCTCTAGTTTTGGAGTATTTATACATTTCAAATTTGGCTGAAAATCGAGTCTCCAACGGTCAAAAAACGGCTAGTAGAAACAGAGTTCGGTGGACCGAAACAGATCTCGGATGACCGAACTTGAGAAACTCGGTTGACCGACCACAAACTCGGTCGACCGAACCATAATCTCGGTCGACAGACCCAAGCTTAGGTCGACCGAACTTTAACAGAACAACTCTCAGTAAATCCTTCGGTTGATCCGAGAAAATCTCGGTTGACCGACTTTTCAGAGTATGAGAGATGATGTTTTGACCTTTGTTTTGAAATCTCTTGAAGTCTAAAAAGGTTTTCCTAAAAGGTAACAAGTAAGAACACTTGGAAAACTTTTCTAAAAGACTTATCTATGAAATCAAAGGCTTTTTAGATAAGAACACATGTAAAGATCATTTTGAAACTTAAGCCTTTTGAAAACGTGTTTGTGTGAATGCAAGACTTGAGTGTAGAGCTTATGTTCATAAGAGCTTTGGTTAGAGCTATATAAGATAAAGACTTATAGAGACAAAGCTAATCTAACCAAACCTAAGTCTTCAATCTTCAATCTTGAAAGATGAGCCTTGAATAATACGACTTTGAATCTTGATCATGACTTGATTGAAGTACTTAGAGCTTCCAATCTATGTTCCGATATTCTATCACAAAGATATAAACATTAGACACAAACATCAAGTGTTTGTCCATTATCAAAAACCGAGTTTGATCGCCCTTAGGGCTAACAATCTCCCCCTTTTTGATTATGTCAAACTTTGATGTAATTAGATAGGATATGGACAATATTAAGAACAAGGAAGCATGAAGAAGCATGGCAAAAAGATCTTATAACAAATAAGAGCAAAGACTAGTGCTTTCAAGATAAAACTAATGAAGATTAAAGCACTAGCATGATAAACTTCTTTTTGCCAAATGCATCTAGGGACTCTTAGAAGAGCCCTATTTCCCAACCATCCTCCTTGCCTCCTTCCTTCCATAAAATAGCTTTCTTGTGTGTAATATACATACCTTCGTTTACACAAGAAGCTAACTTACCATTTTCATCAATGTCGATGTGAGTGCTAAGGATCCTATTACAAAGAACATGCTCACACAAACATTAGAACTTACAATGGTTTGTTATCATCAAAACAACATAGAATATGCCCTTAGGGCTAACAATCTCCCCCTTTTTGATGATGACAAAACATTGATGCAAATGGGAATAATATGCAAAATAAAGATACCAAATGTATGCATGAGATAAGGATATTAAGGATCCAAGCAAGTAGATGTTTTCTCAAAAAAAATCTACTCCCCCTATATTAAAGAATCCCTTATCTCTCCCATTTTGCAAGTTCTAAGCATTCTCCTTTTGTAAATTACTTCTCTTGGCACATTTGCAACAATAAAAACTCTCCCTCTTTTTGTCAAAATCAAAAAGGGATATCAGAGCGCCAATAAGAAAAGCATTTCAACGAAAAGTAAAGATTAATTTTTGGAGAAGCTTGATGAAATATAATAATCCTCCCCATATAAAGACAAACTAAAAAACCATGAAAACAACTTGATGGTCTTGTAGATTGATAAAATAAGAACCAAAAGATCAAACCTAAAGACCAAACATAATTATGAAGAAGGATTACTTATGAATAAGCTTGGTTGATTTCTAAAAAACAAGGAGTCCATAATAACACATAAATCCAAAAGATGGTCATGTATGGCTCAAAAAGAATATCAACCTAAGCTAAAAACAAAGGAGATAGGGAATAAAACCTTTAAGCACAATCTCCCCGTTTATCAAACATACGATGTTAGCTATTTGAGATAAAACCAAGTATGATACAAATTGACCAATTGTAAAACATGATACCAATTGTAAATAAAGCCAATTGTAAAACACGTTTGAAAATATAGCTAACAAAGTACTAGTGGAAGTGATACCATGAATACATAAGAAAAGCACATGTATCACAACCAAAAGACGTAGAGGAAGTGTAAGATAACACTTTGAGAACATTCCTCTAACAAGTTAATGGTTAGCTAAATGAGTGTAACAACTCTTAAAGAATACTAACCAAAAACCATAATGAGATCACAAAGGATAAGAGAATATTATACCAATTGTAAAAAAAATGATCTCATAGTTATTAAGGGAGAGTATATGTGATACCAATTGAAGACATAAACATATATAACACATATAACTTCCAAAATAACTTACACAAGTTGGCTAAGAGTTAAAAGATGAAAAGCAAGCCAACAAGTGATGTGATGATGTAAAATAAGACAATTTAGCATACATCACATATTTTGAGTTTACATCCTAAGTCAAGCATCTAGACGATCAACCACATAAGATTAATGCTATAGACTTGAATATAAACACACCAACACCCCTATATGCAATAAAGATCAAGTAAAAACAAAGCATATACAAACTCCCCCAAAGCATAAGACATTTAATAAAAGAGGGGAGGGGGTTGTTAATAACATGCAAAAAAAATAATCACAACAAATTAAGAACAAGCATGTTATAAAAGGAAAAAGATTGAGTTTAGCAATATCTCATTGAATTTGATGAATGCTTTTTGCACTTTGAGTTCCTTCAATGAGTTCCTTGAGCTTCTCAATCTTCTTTGCATAACAAGTGTAGAGTCATCAATGATAGGTGACTTTTCTTTTGATGAACCCTCTACAATCTTGTGATCCTTGGCACTCGACTCTTTTCTTGGAGTCTTAGTTCACTTGTGCCATTCCTTGTAGTTCATATCTTCTTCTTGAAGCTTAGAACTCTTTGTTACCTACAAGGAATTCTTGAGAACTAATGTGGTACCTTTTCAAAGGTCCTTCATGATTAGCTCAATATCTCAAGTGACACATATATGCATAAGGATCATGCAAATCAAAAACCAAAACAACTAGATGGATTCTTAATTTGAATAATACATGACAAAACAAGAATCAATCAAGTTGCATATGCTACATCTCATAGAAACCTTAGCTAAAATCAACATAGACTATAAGGATCATGCTAAAGGCTATCTATATAAATATAAACTTCAAGAATGTGAGATGCAACATATATAAGAGCAAGCATGTATATATATCAAAAACACTTAAACACAAGAATTAAAGTGTTAAGAGAAGGTGATTTTGATACCTTTGCTTTCTTACCAAGTGATGAAGACATTGTCTTGACACTTTGACTCATGTCATCACTTGATGCTTTGCTCTTGTATTCAAGTAACTTGGTTCTCCAATTGATTAACTTTTGAACCTTGAGAATCCAAGTGTTAAGGAGTGCTTTTGAATTTCTTCCTTTGGCACATCTCCTTTAACTTCTCCCCAATGCCACTTTTCTTTGAATCAAGTCCATTGAAGCTTTGTGGCATCCATCTAACTTATAAGAACCTATAAGATCAAGGGAGGAGTAGCTTTTGGTACCCACTTTTGTTTGGGTCCATTGGGGTTAGTTAAAGTAAGCTTAACTCTCCAAACCGTTTTAACTCCCCTTTCAATCTTCTTCTTAACATGGCATCTATCACAAGTGTGACCATGTTTTCCACAATATGTGCAATGAATATGTGGCTTAGAAGATTTGTGAGCATGCACAAGATTACTACTAGGCCTATGTGACATTCTAGCATTTACAACATGATTCTTAGGTTTAAGAGAAGAGCTAGAAATATCATCATGTTTAGCAATATAACCAAGGCCATGTTTATCATGTGAAGCACTTTGCATGCCAAGAATTTGATCAAGATTTTTCTTACCCTTTGTAAAGTTTACAACAAGAAGGGTAAGATCTTTAACTTTGTTCTTCAATTGATCAAATTCAACAAGCTTGTTTTCTAAAGATGACAATTTATTACAAGCTTCTAAGTATTGTAATGAAGATGTATTGCAAGTAGTAATAAGATCATCATTTTCACATTTCAAGCAATTAACATCATCACACAACTTTTTATTATCAACAACCAACTTAGCTCTTTCATCAAGGAAAGATTCAATTTTAAGCTTCATCTCTTTGTTTTGCTTTGCACATTTTTTCAATTGATCATACATATCAATTAAAAGCACATTGGGATCATCCTCCTCATCATCATAAGAATTTGAAGTAGAAGGAGAAGGATGTACCTCATTACCAAAAGCCATGAAGCATAAGTTGGCGTTGTCATCATCACCGTCATCACTTGAAGAGCTTAATCCTCCATGAGTATCATCAAGCTTTTTCCACATAGAGTGGGCGGATTTGCTTCCAAGGACACGGTTGTACTCCTCCGGACTTAAGGCACAACTAAGAATGTTCATAGCCTTAAAATTTCGAGTCATTTTCATGGACTCGTCTTCATTGAGCTCATTGTCCTTCTTCAAATATATGGACCTTCTTCAAATATATGCCATAACGAATAATCTATGGAGCATACATATATCTTGAATCGGTCTTTCCAATCTTCAAAAAGATTTTCATCAAGAAGTGGTGGTCTATCGATGGAAGTTCCCTCTTGGTATGCTAAAGCGGAATAATCGGCCATTAATCTTTTCTTCAAGCTATTAAGCTAGAGATGAAGACAAGGCTCTGATACCAATTGTAGAAACCCAAGAGGGGGGTGAATTGGGTTTTAACACTGAGGAATCCGTCTGAACCTGTAACTGATTAAAACCACATTCATGTGCCATAAACAGACCATGTAACAATGCCTCAAGCTCCGCTTCAACACTAGTTCGAAACTCACTAATTTAACTAGAAAATGCAGTAATAAAATCGCCATTAGGATGCCATAAGATACCACCAAAACCCGAGATCCCCGAATTACCCTTAGATGCTCCATCAATGTCCAAAATCGCATCCACGACTACATTAACCATCCTGCATCTCAGCACCATTGTTGTCCGCGGATTGATTTGCCTTTGAATCGGCAAAATATTATTTGCCTTCATCAGTAACCCGGTGTAATCCCTGAATTGTGCCAAAATACTTGTTGGAGAGGAAGTTTTTGCCTCATTTGCAAAACGACATCGTGTCTTCCAGAGCAGCCAGCATGCAGAACAAGCCATTAAAATAATTAATTGAGAATCACCTGTCGGACCAGCAAACCACCATAGGGAAAGTAATTCACGCATAAAGCTAATTTGCCGAGTATCCATAACTAAGCCTACCAGAACAACTGCTTCTTGCCAAACACTTCTTGCTAACGAACACCGAACAAAAATATGATCATACGTCTTCGTTGCCCGCAGACAACCACAACGAGAGACCAAAGGAACCCCAAACGCATAGGATCATCATCAAGAGAAAAAAATGATTAAGTAATTTCTACATAAAAAGAGAAAGGGATAAGGGGAGTACCTTATGCCAAATACATTTCCGCGAAAGTTGAGCCACCCGACTCCAGTAAGCAAGATATAGCGGAGGCAAGAGTGAAATTACCATGAGGATTCTCCATCCAAACAAGCCTATCATTACCCCGGGCGAGGTCCAAGAGAACCTCTGGGAGCCTAGCCATAGTTGCCAGAGGCACATTGAGGCGAAGAACCTCACGGTTCCAGCTACCATCGTAACAAAAATTCGTAACTTTTGCACGGCTAGTGAAAGCATTCGGCTGTACAATCCAATTATCCATTGCACCAGTTAATGCAAAATTTTCATATAAAAAGCTAGCCTCGCCATCCCGCAAGAGACAAGTCATTTGAATCTCCACTGAATCCTTGACTTGCATTATCCGCCTCCAACTCGGAGAACAACCCGCAGCCGCCACACACAACTTGACATGAAGCACACTCCCACAATACTTAGAACGGAGGAAATCAGACCATAAAGAACAGCCATGACGAAATCGCTACCATAGTTTCCAAGAAAAAGCATCATAAAACGTTAATAAAGAAATAACCCCAACACCATTGCATTCCACCGTTCTAGACATTCTTTTCCAAGACATCCAATGCTTATGTTCAACACCATCAGTCTGACCCCAAACAAACCGGGAGAACATGCGCTCCAAAGTTAACAGGACAAAACGTGAAACATTACAAGATGCCAAAATATGTATAGGAATGGAGTTAAGGAAAGAACGTACCAAAACAAGTCGTCCTCCCATACTTAGTATTTTCCGCTGCCACCCCTCAATACGGGCCCCAATAGCATCGATCATAGGCTGAAAATATTGAACCTTCGATCGCCCGGGGAAATCGGGCACCCAAGATACTTCATAGTAAAGTCTCCTTCAACAAATCCCGTTGGAGATTGTTTCATATCTTAGGTAGCATTAGTCATTCTACTCGGAGTATAGAAAGAACATTTCCTAATATTGATTCGCTGTCCCGAACCGTCCTCGTAAAGTGGCAAGAAGGCCATCAAAGCGATAATATTTCTCTTCTGGCCATTCGCAAAAATAACAATATCATCAGTAAAGGCAAGATGTGAAATAATTAAAGATTGTTGAGGGACACGATATGGCAGAAGGATACCGACAGAGGTTAAATTATTCAGCCCCCTAGAAAAGCATTCCGCCGCCAGAACAAACAAAATAGGGGAAAGAGGGTCGCCTTGTTTCACCCCTCTCTTCGTATTACAATACCCAAAAGAAGCACCATTAATCATCACCGAAAACCAATTAGACCTTAAGAAATTTTGAACTAGATTGACATAATGACTACCAAAGTCAAAGCATCTCAATAACTGAAGAAGGAATTTATGAGAAACTCTGTCAAAAGCCTTTTGCATATCGATGATTAATAGAATGCACCATTTCCATAGACAACAAAATATTATCAGAAATAGTCTGCCCCTTAATAAAACCAGACTGATTAGAACAAATAAGAGAGGGAAAAAGAGAACCAAGGCGAGAAGCCATAACTTTGGTAATTACCTTATTCGCAAAATTGCAAAGAGAGATAGGCCGAAATTCCCCAAAGTGATTAGTAACCGCCAATAAAATATCCTTTTTTAACAATATCCCAACAGTCTTGGAAAAAGCCACTTGGATAACCATCCGGGCCCGATGCACTATTATGATCCAGAGAGAAGACAGCCGCATGAACATCCTGTAATGCAGGTAAAACTGATAATGCACGGTTCGAGAAGGAATCGACCAAGCAAACGATATGACCAAGTACAACATCCAACACACTCGTGGTAAAAAGGGCCGCAAAATGTCTCTCGGCTTCCCTGCCAATTTCCCTTTCATCCGTAAACCACTGTCCATTTTCTGCTTAAATTCTCGAGATACACATACATCTTCTCTTATTCTTACATAGATAATGAAAATAAGTGGTGTTAGCATCACCCTCTTGCAACCATTTAACTCTAGACTTCTGTCGCCAAAACGATTCTTTTGCGCCCAAATAAAATTGATAGTTCTCTTTCTCCTCATTCCACTTATTCAGCAACACATCATTGGGACAGAGATCATAAGCTGCTTCGGCTGCCAGTACCTTAGCTTCGGCCTCTCAGAGTATGGTGGGTATATAACCAAACTTATCCTTCTTCCATAAACAAAAAACACCCTTCAGTCGTTTTAATTTAACGGTCAGAACCATCATGCTAATGCCATCGACTTGCCCCCCCCCCCCCCTCCCCAACTAGAAGAAGTAGTCCTCTCTCGGCTGAGCTTGATATACAAAGGACAATGATCAGACACCGATCGATGAATGGTCAAGAGTGGTATGGGCGAAAATATCATTCCAATGTTCATTGATCACGACTCTGTCCAATCTGCGAAGTAACTGTGGTGGTGAACTTCTACACCACGTATAAGGGTTGCCAATAAACGGATTATCTTGCAAATTACAATCCCCCGAAGCGTCAACAAATTCAAACATAGGTAGAGAAGCAGGAATGGAACCCCAAACTCTCTGAAACACTTTTAACTACATTAAAATCCCCACCTACTAACCAAGGGACATCATGAAAAGAGTTAAATGTACGTAACTCATTCCATAATTCCCTTCGTTGGGTGTAGGCGCATTTGGCATAAACAAATGAGCAATACAATGGGTTACCATCATAATTATTCACCAAAACAGTCAATAGCTGTTCAGTATTTCCCACCACCGTAATATCAAGAATACCAATCCAAAAAAGCCAAATTTGACCTAAAACATTACAAAAGCCATCATCAAAACCCAACCGGAGAATATAAAGAAGCAACTCATATATCCCCATCATAGGTTCCAAAACAGCAAATAAAGCAATGCGATTATCATTCTGTAATTGACGAACTCTAGCTTTCGACTCAGCATTTCCAATACGCCAAATGTTCCAAACAATAATATTTATAGCATTCATTAAAAAAAAATATATTGAAAGAAAATAGAAGGAACCATTACTGGATTTTACCTATGGATTTATCCATTAACCGAGATGACTTTCTCGAGGCTTCTCCATGTTAATTCCGGCCTCGTCCCCGAGCAGGTCTCTCACTTGGTTCAATAGGTAAACTGATGGAAATACTTCCAGACAAAGGGGTAGTAGCATCCAAAACATCCACCGATGAAATAGAATGATCATCCATTGATCCGGGTAGAGCTAAACAACAGTCAGCCACCACATCAGACGGATGCTCAAGCTCATTCGGGGTACTCCGAAGCTTCATCATCTGTTTCAGTTCCCACTTCCACTTCAGGTATCCGATCAGGGTCCAATTCCGCAGAATCTGGTCCCCGGGCGTCCCACATGACCATCCAGAGAATGCAAAAAACTCCCGAAACAGTATCGGGGTTAGAATCCGAAACAGGGAAAATTTTCGCAGCTACACTGCCCAAAACAGGGGATGTTGCAGGTAATCTGTCCAAAATAGTGGATTGAGCTACAACCAGTTTGTCCGAAGCAGGGGTCACCACCCCTGTATGAAAATTTTGACCACCCGAGTCTGCTACTACCTCAGGTTGGACCGGCTCAATCATCCGGGACAGGAGAACAACTGTAAAAGAGCGGAGCTCATCCAGAGCCGCCGCGTGTGATCCGTAATTCACAGAAATCCCACCGGCCGAATGATAAAGTCGTGGAATATGAGTTGGGAATTTCATCACACCCCACCCGTATATCATCAAAGCCCTTGGAGATCAACACACTAGGAGAATCAAGAATTGATAGTGGGTTACCATAAATTGGGGTTGTTGGTAATGAGTCAGGAATAAGAGATGCAGACAACTCTGAAATCAGGGCTACCGGTGACGAGTCAGGAATAAGTGATGCAGACAACTCCAAATTGACGGGTGCCAACGAGTTTTCTGGGATAGAATCAACATCAATCAATGCAGGGTCAACGAAAACTGCAATTGGAATAAGGACCGGTGCTGGAGGCAACTGCACCGCCCCAACTTCCTTTCGAAGAGCGGCAAGTGCAGTTCCAGACGGACCCGGATCACTTTTTTTACCAACCCTGACCCACAGATTCGGAACAGCGGTTACAGGCTGTTCGGGAATTAATATTTTTTTTCCTTTGTTGAGCACCACCGCGGGTCGGGTGGCTTAGCAACAACCGGTTTAGGAGGAACCGATTTGGGTGGAATGATCGATGAAGTCGGTTTACCACATTTAGATATTGGATGCCCAATTCGATTACAACCCAAACAATACATTGGCAAATCATCATAAACAACAGATTGCCAAAAGCCTTTTCCTGTTTTAGCATTAGGTACCCGAATACGATTCGGCAATTCCGATAAAAGATCAACTTCATTACAAACCTTGGCAATACTCGGCGGTGGGAGCGTCGAGAGCAAGAGGCTTCCCCACCGTTGTGGCAAGAAAGAAAATCATGGATTTGTTGTACAAATGGATGGGTAATCCCTCAAAGCCAATCCAAATGGGAACTATGGAGGATTCAACATTAACATCGAAATCATATGTCCACTTGAATACCCTCATAGTGAGGCCAATGAAAAAAAGTATCAAAACATGATGAGGGTCAATCCGACCAATCCAAAAATTCCCCTTAAATACTACTTTATGAAAAGACTTTCGTAAAGAATCCAAAGCCGGTGCATATTTCTGGAATTTGCCAACAAGAGCAAATCTCCAAGGGAGAATTAAAATAGCATGAGCCTCCGCCGGGATGACGAGCTTTGGTTCTCCTTTGAAAACCTCTAATTGAGTAATTGGCAAATTGATTGCCATAGTATGGGAGGCCGACAGCAATTCCGCAAAACTTTTTTGTTTCCACAGTGAAGAAACTGGGACGGGACCCAAGGCAGCATGCTGGCCTTCAGCCATGGAAGCCGCAGGAAGATGAAGAGAAGGGCAAAGAAATCCGAAAAATTAGGAGGAAAAAAATGCAGTTTCGGCTCGCCTTTTTGCATATTCATTGAGAATGACTGTTGGAAGCTCTTCCATTTACGAAAAGTACAATTATAAACTTCGATTAATCATACCGACACACACACAAATTGAGCTTAAACAAAATATTTCGAATGAATAAAAGCTTAACTGGAGAATGGTTAATTAAGGACAAAGGAAAACTACGGTCCAATTATAGGTTTTAAGAAAGAATTATATAATAAACCGAACACTAGACTACTGCATTTTGATAGGTTTTGATGTTTCGTTCTAAGAACACATTTTGATTTTTCAATTGATACTAAAAGGTGTTTTGGAGTTCAGAAACTTCAAAAGTTGCACTATAAATTTCGAGGCCTATCAAACAAGGACTTGATGAGCAAAATCCATTACCAATAAAAAAAAAATGTTAGGCCTAGGAATAGAGAATTAAAATCAAATAAAGGTTAATAAACAGGTAGGGGTCTCCCCGTCCCTATACCATTTTGGTGGTTTTATGAAAAACAATATTTTTTTTATTAAATTAAGGTTTGACAGTTGGAATAATGATTTTTATTAATATTGGTATCCATATTTCTATAATAAACAATTCACGTTTTATGAAAATTGTGGAAAACCGGATTAAACTAGAAACCTGTTTAAGTAGTACTTTTATACCACGAATCTAGTACTTCCAAATGGATTATGATGATTCCTTAGAAAGGCATACATCCAAAATGCAATTTAAAAAAAAAAATTTGCCATATTATCCCTTTCAATTTAATTTTCTGTATCAATAATGTTTCCAATATAGCTGTCTAAATAGAAAACAATTTCCCACTTTCCCAACTCGAAATTAGGAATTTTTGTCCAAATACACATGTATTATTGTACTGTAATCTACAAACAAAATTCACAACGAAAAAGAGTTTTAAACCAAACCAAATGCAATTAACATGCTCAACATGCAATAAAAAATATTGCTAAATAAAGAATCTCACACAATAAAAAAATATAGTCGAAACTACAAGAACAATTAAGAAATATAGTCGAAACAAATACTTGTAGTTGCATCTTTACTCGATGCTACATTCAAGAAGTAAACTTCCAAACTATGAGAATCTGAGTTTCAGTTGGAAAATAAAGCTTCACTTCCCCACAAAATTTATATCATAAGGAGAAGAGTATTTTATCTAGTCTAACTGGGTCCCTTCAGAATCTGGCTGCACATCAAGACATTCTTTATCATTCCAAGGCGTGAATGATCCTTCTTGAGTAAGATTCTGGAGTAGTAGAGACCAAATTTCCGTGTAAGAAAAACATTGGAATAGAGAGAATATGAAAACAAAGTAGAAAGGTTAAAGCCGATACTCTTGAAGAAATGGTTTTGAATCCAAATTTAGTAGTAAAAAATAATCATTATCGAAGTAGAATAACTTAGGGTAAAACAATTAGTCATAGAATTAGCAGTTGAGAATAAGAACCGGTTAAAAAAATACTCCTTATCCTCATTAGGGGTATGAACCATCGTTCACTATTGTAAGTAAGACCTGAAATAGTTAAAGGAAAGGGATACTTGCAGGCCAAGAATTACTGTTTCACACCATTACTAGTTCATTAGCAACGACGAAGTAAACCAGGTCTAGATATCATATTTATTGATCCTAATAAATATATCAGAAATTGAGTATCATGGAAACAAGTACTATAAATTTCTGAAGAAAATGAAAATTTAATTAGAATATCACCAAAACCTAGAAATCCCACCATACTATGATTTTGAAACAATGGCAAGAACTAAAAGAGTTACTCGTAAACAAACCCCTTCGAACACGGTGCGTTTGAACAACATTTTAAATCTTAAATTTCAAAATTAGATCAATATCCCTATTCACAAATAATTCAACTTTTGCAAAATTTGAGCTCAAATCTTAAATAAAATATGTTATCAATGCAAGCGGAAGATTTTTTCTCCACGTATCATATTTTATCTTCCCCTAGGGGTAATCACAATTTAGCTAAAAACTAAAGTGAAAGGAGAAAATTAGTTTATTCGGGTATAGTGTCCAAAACCTATAAACAAGACATAACATTTTTTTACCTCTAGCCAAAAGAAATAGCCACGTAACAAATTGAACTGTTGAAGGTCGTCATTGATGGCTGCTTGAATCTTTCTTTTAAGATCTGCAAAGATTATTTCAAAAGTAAATATATAGGGAGATCGAAAATTGGCTACATCTTAGTGAAATATAAACTTTTGAAAAAGTGAGAGCCAACATATAAGAAGGTATATGAATCTTAACTTGGTAGTTCGAATATTGTAAATGACTATAGAAGAAAGTAAACAATTAAACTAGTGCCACTTGGGGGGAAAAATCATTTATCGATGAATATTACCAAATATATAGCCATTAGCCATTCTGTCACAAGAACCAAAAGCATCTAGGTTTAAGTATTCCTAGGGGAACAATATGTATTTGTTAGCAATATGGGAGCAAGACACATATGGGTAATACCATTCGACATCTACTGATTCTATATGAATATACTTCATTTATTAACAATAATATGGAAGAACGTATCGATTCACCAAAGAGTATAGGTAAAAAGTATTTCAAATGATTTATTAACAACTTTCATGCTTTACTTTAGTCATTGTCAGTGTAGAATATATGGCTAATTTTAAAATAATAGTGTGGTGATCTATAAAGAATCTTATAGTAGGTAATAGACAATAAATAATCATATTACCAGAATGGTGGTCAAGATATGATTTTCCCATTTTAGATGACGGAAAGAATTTCACCCCTCCAGACCGCAAATCTATATGCTTATCCTGAGCTTTCTTCTCAGTAATTTTCTTCATAAGTCTTTTGTGCTCTTCTTTGTCATATGGCTTGCTCAGAATTCCCATAATCTGCACCCTGAAATTTGAACATCCATTTGTCCTTGGTTTGGGAATGCGGCTAGCAATCATACTTATCTCTTTTAGATCTGACTTAATAAATGTAATTTAAGGAAATTACATAGGAAATAATTTCAACCAATGAAAATGAATGAAGAAGAGAGAAGCAGTAATGAATACTTTTCCAAAATAGTATTCTAACAATTTAGTTTGTCATGAAAATGTCCATAAGTTTTATTTAAATAATTTTAGTTAGATATCTTTTAAGTTTAAGAAAAGTCTAGTCTCACCGCTTGTCCCACGACATATTCCCACTTAAACTCTTGTTTGTTGCTCATGGGCATTTTTTTTAAAGTAAATTTGTCATGTCAGTCCATCTCACACCATATCATCTGGAGAAAAAATAGCCTAAGTCGACAAATTTTCTCTTGAAAATAAAGCGCATTCCAACTTTGCCTGAGACTTTAAGCCAAATTTTGTGAGATAGACGGTGATAACACTTTATCTTTTTGTATACATAATAAGATATGTGACTAAATTATACAAATAAAATAAATGGTACATATTGAAGAAAACAAAAGTAGTTAGAAAAACATCTAAAATAAAATCAATCTATGAGGCGCCTTACAGTCTCATTTGGTGGTTGGTCATGAATAGGCTGTTTTGACTTTCCTTTCTTGGAACATGAAGCATTATTTGGCTGGGAACTTTGAAGATTCATATCTTCATACACTATTACAGTTGAGGAGTTCAAAGGTTGATAAATTGCCTTAGAACCTTCAACCCTCATGTTTTCAAGGAACATTGAATATTCAGGATCGTCTTTAGGTTTTTTCCACTGAGTTTTGGAAAGGCTCACAAAATTTTCCTGCCTTTCACCATCTGCTTCATAGTTCGGAAATGTTATAGGCTCTGATAACCCAGTTTCTTCATTGGCTTGAAGTAAATAAGAATATCCATCTTTCTTCAAATTACGCAAAAACAATGCGAAATCTGGATCATCACCAACATAAACAGGAAATTGAGGTTGAGAATCTTGACAAATGGACATGTAATCATTTTTCATATATTTATTATAGCCATTTCTTGCATTTCCATTATATTCGTTTATCATCAACCTCAATGATTTCTCGAAAAACTGCACATGCTTTTTGGTGTTGGAAAAGTTCTCCTTAAAATACTTCAAGTCATCAGCAACATCATTAGAATTAGTAGAAGCCATTTTTCCCTTAATCAAACTAGAATGGAACTCAAATGAAGAAGTTCCAACAAATTTTCCTCCTTAACCCTAAAAAAAAGGTTCTATTCAAGTGTGGACCATTCAGAATTTAGAACTCAAAGTTCCTGCAATTCATGAAAAATAATTATTATAAAACTCGTAGGATTGAGGCATTTGCTATAACTTGAATAATGAAACTAAGAAATAAGTAAGAAAATTTAAAACACCAAAACAATCAAGCCTCAATTTTGATGGATTTGTAGTAATATTTAGCAAAAAATCGAGTTTTATGACGTTCATATCGGACCTATTATTCCCCACATCGTCTAGCATTCAGTATACCTTAGAATTATAAATGGTTATACGTAATTAGAACCATAATTTGAATATGAACAAAAATTTAAAAAGGGGCTATTGGATGAATGGTGAAACAAAATTGAATTCCGGAAATCATCAATAATAATCATCGAGGAGTACTGCAAATGTTAAGAGGAAGAAACAAAATGCCTTGTTCATACGGTTCACTTTTTGCTCTGCTGGAAATGAAGTCTAGAAAAAAAACTAGAATGTTTTATCATATATATCTTTTTGGTTGGTTGTTGTTGGACCATGTGTCGTTTGAAACTTCATAAAAAATTTGGTAGAAGATGTATGAAAATGGTAATATATAGAGTCTGGAAAATAAATCTTCCTCATTTAAAAACATGGTAAAGTATCCAGCTTTTCCTAACTGTTACGTTTGTTCAACAAACACTGAAAATAAGTCAACTATTTGCGTCAAATATATATATTTTTTTTGTTTCTCGTCTTGTTCAGGACAAAATTGTGATCAATGTCCGTTATCAAACGCAACATTCCAAAAACTAACTCTCTCTCTCTCTCTCTCTCTCTCTCTCTCTCTCTCTCTCTCTCTCTTCATTTACTTTCAGTTACATCTCGGACTTTTCAAAAACAAAATGACAAAAACATAAAAGTGGTCCATAATATTTTTTTTGTTTATTTCAAAAGGAAAGAATTTATTAAAATCATAAATTCAAGGAAAAAGACAGCAACAGTAATCTCAAAGCATTTAAGTATTTTTAAATTATATAATATTTCCGCACAGTTATTACATCGTTGTTTTTTAAACAATGCAACAAGTACATAAAGGAGTCATGAATCACGACAACTCTAAATTACATATATAAGAGCTTTTTATCAGAATAAATATCCGCACATGGCAGTGTCTTTTGGGGGAGGAAGTTTTTTGGCAAAGACAAACATAATCCGTCCTTACTGAATCACGGATTTCGTCTTCATTTGACGTGAAAATATTTTGACACATCTGACGATGACGGATTCATAGAATTCGTCCTTTGATTGTTAATATACCCCCCAATTCCGTATAATGTACCGCAAAAACAACAAATACACAACCTCATGTGCCGCCGCAAAGAAAATGGATTGAAATAATATGTCATCCTTCTTCCTTTATTCCCAAATTTTAACATTCATTATTTATATCCATCTCAAGTAATTTTCTTAGTCTCCATCTCTCCATAATATTTTTTTTTCTTTATTTCAAAAGGAAAGAATTTCTTAAAATCACATATTAAAGGAAAAAGATACCATTAGTAAGCTCAGAGCATTTAAGTTATTTTTAAATTATATAATATTTCCTCGCATTTATACATTATTGTTTTTTAAACAATACAATATAGACGTAAATGAGTCACAGCAACTCTAAATTACATGTACAAGAGTTGTTTATCATAATAGTATTATTTATGAAGAAAGATTCGTTCATGGAAGTGTCATTTGGGGGAGGGATTGTTTTGACAATGACTGGCAAAATATGTCCTTACTGAAGGACGGGTTCTGTGAATCCGTCTTCATCTAACGTGAATTTTTTTTTGACACATAAGATGAAGACGATAATGAAATTCGTCCTCCAAGCCCTAATATACTTCCCAATTCTGCAGAACGCACAATAGAAACAACAAACGCACACAACCTTCGCTCGTCGCCTCATCTCGATTTCGCCTCTAAAGAAGACGGTTAGCAACAATAAGTCCTCATTCTTCCTTCTTTTCCAATTTTTAACATCAATTAATCTCCATCACTCAAGTAATTTCTTTAGTCTCCATCTCATTTTTTTATTTGATTATGTAATTTTTTTTTAATTCTCAATTTTGTAAATTTGTTTTTAATTATGTATTTTATGTTTTTATTTATGTTTTTTGTTTTATGTATTTTTAATTATGTAATTTATGACTAGATGGAGAATGTATCTGTCTATCCTAGACATCTAAACACGAATGTCTTAAATAAAAAATGTGATCATCGTTCCAAGAAAAAAGCCGTGATATGATCAGCTTTTATCAAATATAAATTTTGAGGCCTATCAAACAAGGACTTGATGAGCAAATTCCACTAGCAATAAAAAAAAACTATTAGGCCTGGGAATAGAGAATTAAAATCAAATTAAGGTTTGAGTGTTGGAATAATGATTTTTATTGTATCCATATTTCTCTAATAAACAATTCAATTTTTCTGAAAATTGTGGAAAACCGGATTGAACTAGAAACCAGTTTAAGTAGTACTTTGATAACACGAATCTAGTACTTCCAAAGGGATTATGATGATTCCTTAGAAAGGCATACATTCTAAATGCAATTAAAAAAAACTTTACCTCATTATTCATTTCAATCTAATGTTCTGCATCCATAATGTTTCCAATATAGATCTCTAAATAGAAAACAATTTCCTACTTTCCCAACTCAAAATTAGGAAGTTTTGTCCAAATACACATTTATTGTTGTACTATAATCTACAAAATTTTGCAAACCGAAAATGGTTTTTTAAACCAAACCATATGCAATTAACATGCAATCAAAAATATTGCTAAATAAAGAAGCTCGTACAAATAATAAATATAGTCGAAACTACAAGAACAATTAAGAAATATAGTCGAAACAAATACTTGTAGTTGCATCTTTACTAGATTCTACATAAAAGAAGTAAACTTCCAAACTATGAACATATGAGTTTCAGTTGGAAAATAAAGCTTCACTTTCCCCCAAAATTTATATCATAGCGAGAAATGTATTTTATCCAGTCTCACTAAGTCCCTTCAGCTTCTGGTTGCGCATCAAGACATTCTTTATCATTCCAAGACATGAATGATCCTTCTTGAGTAAGATTCTGAAGCAGTAGAGACCAAATTTCCATGTAAGAAAAACGTCAGAATAGAGAGAATATGAAACCAAAGTAGAAAGGTTAAAGACGACACCCTTGAAGAAATGGTTTTGATTCAAAATGTATTAGTATAAAAGAATCTTTTTTGAAGTAGAATAACTTAGGGTAAAACAATTAGTCATAGAATTAGCAGTTGAGAAAAAGAACCGGTTAAAAAAATACTCCTTATCCTCATTAGGGGTATCAACCATCGTTCACTATTGCAAGTAAGACTTGAAATAGTTAAAGGAAAGGGATACTTGCAGTCCGAGAATTATTGTTTCGCACAATTACTAGTTCATTAGAAACGACGAAAAAAACCAGGTCTAGATATCATATTTATTGATCCTAATAAATATATCATAAATTGAGAATCATGGAAACAAGTACTATTAAGTTTCTGAAGAAAATGAAAATTTAATTAGAATATCACCTAAACCTTCAAATCACACCATACTAATTCGAAACAAAGGAAAGAACTAAAAGAGTTACTCGTAAACAAACCCCTTCTAACACGGTGCGTTTGAACAACATTTTAAATCTTAAATTTCAAAATTAGTTCAACATATATACTAACAAATAATTGAACTTTTGCAAAATTTGAGGTCGAATCTTAAATAAAATATGTTATCCATGCAAGCGGAAGATGTTTTCACCACGTATCATATTTTATCTTCTCCTATGGGTAATCACAATTTAGCTAAAAAATAAGGTGAAATGAGAGAATTAGTTTATTCTTGTATAGTCTTCAAAACCTATAAACAAGACATAACATTTCTTTACCTCTAGCCAAAAGAAATAGCCACGTAACAAATTCAATGTACTCCCCAATTCCGTATAATGTACCGCAAAAACAACAAATACAAAACCTCATGTCGCCGCCGCAAAGAAAATGGATTGAAATAATATGTCGTTCTTCTTCCTTTATTCCCAAATTTTAGCATTCATTATTTATCTCAATCTCAAGTAATTTTCTTAGTCTCAATCTCTCCATAATATTTTTTTTCTTTATTTCAAAAGGAAAGAAATTCTTAAAATCACATATTAAAGGAAAAAGACACCATTAGTAAGCTCAGAGCATTTAAGTTATTTTTAAATTATATAATATTTCCTCGCATTTATACATTATTGTTTTTTAAACAATACAATATAGACGTAAATGAGTCACGGCAACTCTAAATTACATGTACAAGAGTTGTTTATCATAATAGTATTATTTATGAAGAAAGATTCGTTCATGGAAGTGTCATTTGGGGGAGGGATTGTTTTGAGAATGACTGGCAAAATATGTCCTTACTGAAGGACGGGTTCTATGAATCCGTCTTCATCTAGCGTGAATTTTTTTTGACACATAAGATGAAGACAATAATGAATTCCGTCCTCCAAGCCCTAATTTACTTCCCAATTCTGCAGAACGCACAATAGAAACAACAAACGCACACAACCTTCGCTCGTCGCCTCATCTCGATTTCGCCTCTAAAGAAGACGGTTAGCAACAATAAGTCCTCATTCTTCCTTCTTTTCCAATTTTTAACATCAATTAATCTCCATCACTCAAGTAATTTCTTTAGTCTCCATCTCATTTTTTTATTTTATTATGTAATTTTTTTTTAATTCTGAATTTTGTAAATTTTTTTTTAATTATGTATTTTATGTTTTTATTTATGTTTTTTGTTTTATGTATTTTTTAATTATGTAATTTATTATTAGATGGAGAATGTGTCTGTCTTATATAAAAAATGTGATCATCGTTCCAAGAAAAAAGCCGTGATATGATCAGCTTTTATATTTATAGTATGACACAATCTATCAGATGACTATTGGATTTAACTTACACTTTTTCTAACATATGTTAAAAATTAAAAAATGTTATATTGGTGTAATATGCACACACATGGTGGGCACGATTAGTTTGTAATTACCTTTTCTTTGTCGTGCATAAGAACACGATTCAATAAATCTAGTGTGAAACATAAATAGAAAAAAATATACACACATCCACATACACATGAGCATCTAATTGAATTATTTTTTATAGAAAAAATGGAAAAATAACATAAAAATTCAAACATTCATCACTATAAAATCCATGGCTGAGGTAAGCAAATTTCATAATTTAAAAATTAAAATTATCCAAAAATAATAAAAAATAATTCCCAAATTTCACAGTTTAAAAATCAAACCTAAGTAAATCCATGTTCTCAAATTGAAATTAAAAAACTTAAATCATTCATTCTTTAAATCTTTCATCATATATCATGCATACTAACATTAATTTTTCTAAAAAAAAAGAAGAGATTTAATTCATTACCTCAAATCAATAATCATGCTTCCTAGACACAGAAAACTTCCTAGTGCCAGTCTCCAAAATTTGCCTCCTCCTCGCCTGTAGTAATGTTTAACATTTGTATAATGGTTAACACTTTAGCCTCACATAAATATCCACGAAGAAACATTTGTATAATATTCATGAAAAACAAAAACAACATAACAAAACTTTGTACAACAAAAAAATAGTTTAAAATGTTGAGATTTATTTTTATCATGATATGGAATATGTTTTTAGTAGTTGGATCAGTTTCTTTTGTTCTAATGTCTGAAAAGGACTAACTATCTTAAACTTGGGGTTTGTTTGGGCTTATTGTCGTTTCCAAAATTTCTGTTTAAAAAACGAAAAGAATTTTGATAAAATACTTTTGAAGAAGGTTAAAAAATACATTTTCTATTTATTATTAAAAAAAAAAAAAAGTTAATAATGGTCATCTGAAACACATAAAAGATGCGAATTTGGTTAAATATGTGCACTATTTTTAATTTTAGAGACCAAACTACGAAACTCTCTTTAACTTATTTTCACTTAATCATAATAAACTCTATTAAAAGAATGAAAAAGAAGAAATTTTAGTTCAAAAAATAAAAAATAAAAAATAAAAGATATCCTGATCAGTAGTGGAGTCAGAAATCAAACACTAATGCCGAACTAAAATTCAATTACTCGGACTTCATCATAAATAATAATATTTTTTATCAAGAAAATTTTTATACTTCTATTAAAATTATATTTCTAATTAATGATTTTAATTTAATATTTTCAGAAGTTTTGACAGAGAATGTGGAATCTTAGCATCTCCGACATTTTCACCAATCGATAATAAGAAAATGAATATTTTGTTAATAGAATGAATTCAATTTTTCCTGAAAGCTTTTTTTTTTTTTTTTTTTACAATTATTTATTGGACTTCACCAGAGGAGGTCGACCTCACTAGAGGAGGAGTAGTAGAAGCCCGACTGAGCGGGTGCCCCATGAGGGGGAGTATAAGACCCACACAAGGGAATCCAAAGAAATGACAATTAAATCATTCCCCTTGTGTGAAGTGGGTATCGAACCCACAACCTAAAGGTTGTGGGCAGGCCCTTGCCCCACTGGGCTAAGGAACCTTAGATATTTTCCTGAAAGCTTATTTTACAATACGTACTTAAAAATAATCTTAACTTTCTCAACTAATAGGGGTGTATTCAATCCGGATTTTAAAAGATTATGATTGATTTTCAAAAGTCTGTGGATTATGCTGACTGCGTAGATTGTTTTAACTCTTTGCGGACTCTACACATATTCTATCAGATTCTATTAGATTGATTTATCATGATTTCTTTTCATTTATAAATTCCATAGAATATTCGAATAACAACCAAAAATAAAGAAAAGACTGATTGGGTGGTGTATTATACAAATCCAGCGGTGTTGAATTTCCAAAGTTAACATGTTTTTATCAATCTTTTTCATTTTGGAATCAAATCATTTTGATAAAAATTTAAAAAGTTTGGTGGTGAGTCTTTGATTTTTTTTGGAGATCACGAAACTGCTGCCCTTTTTGACTTATTTGTTCAAGGTTTGTATAATTTACATACTCATATTTTTTTCTTTGACTTAATTAAGGTATGTTTTGTTTTGAATTGATTTTCTCTTTGATTTTCTCTTTCAGGGAAATGAAATCAATGTTTGGAAAATAGAAATTTGTGGTTAGATAGAAAATAAATTGTTTGCTTTCTTTAATTTATGTTTGAAGATGACCAAGAAGACTATTAATTGGATATTATGACAATATATTATTTTGGAGAAATCAACATTTCGTATTGAGTTTTCTAACGATGTGAAAAATTTCCTCATATTTATTTTGAGTTTGGACATTTTTATAATTTTCTTTTAATTTTAAAGAAATCGGATTACTAAAAGAATTGTAATCTCAGATAAAATTATTCAAGACATTAAATCTTTATGAAGCATTCTGCACTTCCCCTCGAGAAAATCCCTGATCCATAAGTCGAATGGATCATATCAGCTACAAGAGGAAATTGAGAAAATGCAAACAAGGTTGTGGGAATAATAATCCAACCGCGATTATGTCCAAGAACAAGTGCATCGATTAGAAGAGTACAAGTGCATCAGATATCGTAAATATTATGAATGATTTGGTTCCCACGAATATTGACGTTCCTTTGTTGTTGTTGTTGACTCTTGGAACTGTGAAAATTGCAGCTAACATTACTGCTGTAATAAGTGTAATATTATGAAGTGTCTTTCATCCATCTTTCTCCGGCTTTGTGTTCTTGTGAGAAAAATAATTTGTGTTCTTGTGAGAATAACATTCTAGGCGTTTGCCCATCTGGATCCCTCATTTCTTTGTATAGAGGTTGTACATTTTTTTCAACCTCATGTTCGAAGGAAAATTCTGTTATGGACCGATCTATGTCCCTGGTACATAATTTTTATCCTTTATAATTGCTCCTTAAAGATATATAATTGAGCTCTCTATTCCCTGTGATGACACAGTTAATAGTCGATCACACAGTCTAGTAGACAAGTTTAATGACGGAACTATGAAAATTAAAACTAAACTAAATAAGCATGAGAAAGAAAAAGTAGTTTCTAAATGTAAAGCAATTACATTGAACCATAGCAGTTCTCGCTGCATTTGTAGGGCAGCTCCGGGAAAAATGTTTAGTCTATTTGAAGGAGCTAGTTTTGCTACTAAGTGCAAAATGTTATTGTTCTTTGTGCTTTTATAAGATGTGATAAAATCTTTAAGAGCTCCAATTTGGTAAATTCATTTGAAAATCTTTTATTGCCTATGAATTACTACGATATGGAAAAAGTTGTGACTTTGATCATCAACTTTTTTTATTTATTTATTTATTTTTTAAACTAGGCCATTTATAAGTATGGTCCAGTTTTTATTACAATTATTTATTATAAGACCTCACCAGAGGAGGAGTAGTAGAAGCCCGTTGAGCAAGTGCCCCGTGTGGGGAGTAGTAGAAACCCGTTGAGCGGGTGCCCCGTGAGGGGAGTAGTAGAAGTCCCGTTGAGCGGGTGTGGTAGAAGTCCCGTTGAGCGGGTGATGTCACGGGTCGCACGAATATAGCATCTCTCAGCGACCGTGACGATGCTCGGAACACCATGTCATCGCATGAAGTTACCATGTGGCGCACGACGTCGGCTAGCCTCGGTGGGCCCCAACGGCGTGCACGTCGCATGGCAGCCATGCCCCGTCCAGCAGCGTGTCCAGCTGTCCAGGCCAGCCGCCCATGCAGCAGCGCCCAGGCAGCCGCCCATGCAGCAGCCGCCCAGGCCAGCCGCGCATGCAGCAGCACCTAGGCCAGCCGCACATGTCCCCTCGTCCAGGCCAGCCGCGCAGGCAGCAGCGCCCAGGCCAGCCGCGCCCCTGCAGCATCGCCCAGGCCAGCCGCGCCCATGCAGCAGCGCCCATGTCCCTTGCCCATGCCAGCACCATGCCAGCCGCCCAGCCGAGACACTGTAGCTGCGCCCCAGCCAGCCGCCCAGTGTGCAGCAGAATGCTGCGGCAGTGCCCCTCAGATCAACAACTTGGCACGTGCCGTTTTGCATCCAAATGAAATCCGAATGGGCCCAAATTTTGCAGGTCATCCTTATATGACATTTAGAAGAGAATGAACGAAGTAGATTGTAATTAGCACATGTGTAGCATAGGTAACTTGTTTTCCCACCTCCTCGGCAAAAAGTGCTACACTCCTGTCACTAGGGAAAATGTTTATTTAGCACCTATAGGGGGGAACAAAAATCTACACACAAGCAAGCAAGCAAGCAAGCAAGCAAACAAGCAATTGTAAAACGACTCCTCCCCCTCGTCGTATTGTACATTCAAACTCTGTAAATTTGTATTCAATGCAATGAAGTGATTTTAGTGAAATTTGTCCCGTGCCATTTATTTTGTGTTTATATACGATTTTGCCATTGTGAAGCGTTTGTCCCTTTTCGATTATTTCGAAGGCCGGGAGTGACTTGGGGCTAGGAACCAAGGTCACTCGGCATCACGGTGCGTCTAAGAACCTCAAGAGACGACCCGTGACACTTGGTATCAGAGCAAGGTTGCTAGAACTCGGGACTAAGAAAAGCGATGGCTACGAAAACGAGAGGCGTGTTGGCTACGGATGATGCTACCAAGGCCAGACTGGATGCTCTGGAGGCCATGGTAAGCAAAGTGCATACCTTCTGCTGTGGTGAGAGCGAGGAGGATGCCGAATCCATGAAGAGGAAGACGACTCTTATGGAAAACGATATCGGTGTGCAAAGTGGGGAACTAGAGGAAATGGGTAACGCTACAAGAGAGTTATTCCATGTTACCCAAGCACACGATGCTAAGTTGGTAAGCAACGAGGTAGCGACCGAGGAGATGCGCTCATCGTTGACCAACAACACCAAAGCAGTGACTGATCTGCAGGCTGCTTTGGAAGAGGTGAAGGCAGAGCTAAGGGACGCTTTCCTTAGCCATTGGCCGAGCTACTGGAGAACGGAATGCTCAACAAGTCGCTCCTAATCATGCACCGAAACTAAAGGTGAGAGAACCTAAGGCATTCAAAGGAGCAAGGGATGCTCAAGAAGTAGATAATTTCTTCTTCGACATCACGCAATACTTCAAGACGGTAGGTATCACCGAGGAGAGCATGAAGGTGGATACGGCTGCTACGTACTTGGAGGACGATGCGAAATTATGGTGGAGAGTCCAATCGTCCGAGATGGAAGCCGGGCGGGTAACCATAAACACTTGGGAACTAATGAAAGAAGCTCTGAAGAAGCAGTTCTTTCCCCAGAACGTGGTCTATGAAGCTAGACAAAAGCTTAGAGAACTCAAGCGAGTGGGACTATTCGAGAATACGTCAAGTGCTTCTCGGCATGATTACTCCAGATTACTGACATGTCCGAGGCGGACAAGCTCTTTGTTTTCATGGAAGGTCTTAAGCCGTGGGCTAGGAACGAGCTCACTCGCCAGCATGTACATAACCCGGCCGATGCTATAACTATTGAGTGAGGGTCTAGTGGACTTTCAACAGGGGAGGTGAGGAAGGACAAGGAGAAGGTGACTTCCTTCCCGGCCAAGACGGAAACTACAAGCCTTTCGAGCGTAACTTCACAAGAAGTGGAGGAGATAGACCTCTCCCTCTTTCATGGGAACAAATCGAGGAGATGGCCCGCAAAGGAATTTCACACCGAGACCATTTCGTCGGGTCATGTTACAATCTGCTCGTGGCCTCACCCATTGAGAAGTTGTCCAACATACAAGGGTGGACCTCCGCAGCGAATAGTTTTCAACGGGGACCGGATACACCCCAAATGCAACGTGAGGAAGCATATCATGAAGAAGGGGTGTCACTGGAGCATTAGCTAATATGCGAACGGCCCAAGACGATCATGAAGCTTTAGGCACTCGATCTATAAGCGATCCAGGACTGACGTACGTGGATGTACACATCAACGGGATACCTATTCGTGCTATGGTGGATTCCGGTGCTACTCACAACTACATTGACATCTCGGAAGTGGAGAGATTGGGTCTAACTTTAGAAGAAAGTAACCGAATGGTGAAGGCCATAAACTCACCGCCTCAAACGGTTGCTGGAGTGGCAAAGGCAGTGAAGATAAGTGTGGGTCCTTTTGAGGGGAGCACTGACCTCACCGCGGCCCAGATGGATGACTTCAAACTCATATTGGGTCTCCAATTTATGAGGGAGAATAAGACGCAAGTGCTCCCCTATGCTGATTCGATTATTGTTGACGGGAATGTTGTGCCCGTTATTGTTGGGAAATCGCCCACCCCTAAGCCGTCTCGCATTCCAACCGGGGAAGGGCCTTAAGAAGGGTGAGCCAACTTTCCTTGCTCACCTAAATTGGGAAGAGGTGGAGGAGAAGTCGGGATCTATACCACCGGTGGTGAAGCGGTTGTTACACAAGTATGAAGATGTCATGCCGTAAGAACTCCCTCGAAATCGCCGCCAAAGAGAGACATCGATCATGAAATTGAGTCAGCTCCCCGTGCACGAAACCTCCCGCTCGGGCTCCTTATCGTATGTCTCAACCCGAACTTGCGGAACTTCAAAACAACTAACGGAAATGCTGGAGGCCGGTATCATCGTCCCTGCAAGGTCTCCTTATGGTGCCCCAGTAATATTCCAAAAGAAACCCGATGGTTCTCTTCGCATGTGCGTGGACTATCGGGCACTCAACAAGATCACGATCAAGAACAAGTATCCTATACCTCTGCCGGCTGATTGCTTTGATCAACTGAGTCGAGCGAAGTATTACTCCAAAATTGATCTTCGTTCGGGCTACTGGCAAGTACGCGTGAAGGAGGGAGACGAAATGAAGACCACTTGTGTGACGAGATACGGGCATTTGAATTTCTTGTAATGCCCTTTGGCCTAACCAATGCTCCTGCAACTTTTTGCACCTTGATGAATCAAGTTTTGAGAGACTTTTTGGACCAGTTTGTGGTCGTATACTTGGACGACATTGTTATCTATAGCAACAGCTTGGAGGAGCATGTAGCACACCTGGAGATGGTGCTCGCTCGCCTCAGAGGAAACCAGTTGTATGCTAAGTTGTCCAAGTGCTCTTTTGCCCAACAGAGAATTGCATTCCTTGGTCACATCATTGAACCAGGATGCATTCGTATGGATGAGAAGAAGATATCGGCAATTGAGGAGTGGCAGCTCTCAAGAATCTGCACGAATTGAGATCATTCCTCGGGTCGCCAACTACTATCGGCGATTTGTGAAGGACTATTCCAAGATAGCCTTACACTTGACCGAGCTTCTCAAGAAGAAGATGGAGTGGAATTGGGACTCGAAATGTCAAATGGCCTTTGAGAACCTGAAGAGACAAATGTCCACTGACCCGGTGCTAGGCCTACCAGACATGACTAAGCCATTTGAGGTGCATACTGATGCTTCAGACTTTGCCCTCGGAGGGGTGCTTATACAAGAAGGCCACCCGGTAGATTTTGAGAGTAGGAAGCTGAGCGAAGCAGAAAGAAAGTACACGGCACACGAGAAATAGCTCCTTGCTGTAGTCCACTGTTTGCGGGTATGGAGACATTACCTATTGGGAGCTGCTTTCCTTGTGAAGACGGACAACACTGCTGTGAGCCACTTCATGACTCAGCCGCGAATAATAGGACGACAAGCCCGTTGGCAAGAACTTCTAGCGGAATTCGACTTCACGCTAGAATACAGAACGGGTGCAACAAATGTGGTCGCTGATGCTCTAAGCCGAAGGGGTGAACTAGCTCCATCCAGTCAACTCTCAGCTTTGGCTAGTAGCGAATTCTCCATGGGCATAAAAGATGCGATACGTGGATTTTTGCCAAATGACCCCAACGGACAACAACTTATGTCGATGGTAAGAGAAGGAAAGACTCGAAGATTTTGGGTCGATGATGGACTTTTGATAACACGGGGCCATCGTCTCTATGTTCCGAAAGGTGGACACTTGAGAAAAAAAATTATTGAGGAATGCCATAGTACACTGTGGGCTGGACACCAAGGAGAAGACCGCATGATGGCCTTGGTGGAAAGGGCATACTATTGGCCCCAAATGCGGGATGAGATTTCAGATTTTTTGAAGACTTGCTATACTTGTCAGAAGGACAAGGTAGATCGACAGAAGAAAGGAGGACTGGTTGAACCTCTGTCCGTGCCAGAAAAACCTTGGGAAAGTGTATCCCTAGACTTCATTACAGGGTTGCCGAAGATAGAAGACCATGCTACAATTTTGGTGGTGATTGATCGTTTCTCTAAGTATGCCACATTCATTCCGGCACCCAAATATGTGACTCGTCGAAGAGATCGCTAAACTGTTCTTCCAAAATGTGGTGAAGTTTTGGGGAGTGCCCCGAGAGATAATCAGTGATCGGGATGGAAGATTTACGGGGAAATTTTGGACCGAACTCTTTCGGCGGCTTGGTACTAAATTGTGCATGAGTTCTCGCATTCCATCCCCGAGTCGATGGGCAAACAGAGAGATATAATGGAATGCTAGAAGAATACTTGCGTGCACTTCGTGTGGATGAACCAAAGGAATTGGGTTGAACTTTTGGATGTGGCGCAACTTTGCTTCAATTCGCGTAAGAGTTCTCGCTACTAACAAAAGCCCCTTTGAGATTGTAACTGGTCAACAACCTTTACTACCTCATACTGCAGACACGCTGATCGGAATCAAGTCCTCGCAGGGCGCAGGACTTCTCCGGAGAATGGAAGAAGAATGTAGAACTTACGAAGATGTGCCTTGAAAGGACGGCGAAGCGGATGAAAAAGTATACCGATCAAAAGCGGCGATTTGTGGAGTTTTAGGTCGGAGATCAAGTAATGGTAAAAAGGCATCTGAAAAGAGAGCCTCAACAAAATAAAGGGTTGGATACGAGACTGATGCCCAAATACATTGGACCCGTACTTATATTGAAAAGGATTGGGGGAGTTGCTTACAAAGTGGAACTTCGCCAGACATGAAGATCCACCCAGTCTTTCATGTAAGTCTTTTGAAACCATATCATGAGAATCTACAAGAACAGGTTGACACGACCCTACGGTATCCGCCCTCCTCAACAACATTGAGCAAGAAAGTAGCCAAAGCTCTGACGACCCGTAATTTCGGATATCAATTTAAAGGTTAGTATTATATTAATTTTTTACTTGATAGGGTTAAAAATGTATTTTAGATTAATTAGCAAGGGTAAAATAGCCCAAACAATAAAGTGGTAATTTTTATTAAAAGCTAAGGGCATAATAGTAATTGACAAAAATTGAGAAATAAAAGAAAAATGAAAAATATTGATGATTATCTTGTACTTGCGCACCAAGAAAGAAAAAATATTAGCTTTAATAGTCCCTGAATTATTTACATAAAAAGTCCTTACAAATACAAGAAATTACAAGAAAGGTCCCTAATTACTACTATAAATAGAAGGCCTTTGGCCTCCATTTCATTTGCGCCTTTCCTTAAAGGGAAATTCTCCCTCAAAACTCTCTCTACTCTCCCGGTCCAAATAATAAACTTCTGGAATCTCTGGCGGTGAATTTGGCTGCGATAGACAGGTATTTTTATTTATGTTGTCATAATCCTGCAATAATAAAGTTAAGTTAATCGGGGTCATGAAAGAATTGGATTATATTCTCTGAGACTGTCCACCATCCCGTGACCCACCCCACTGGTGGAGACCTTATTCTAATCGGACGTTTGTCTAGTTAAGACGGGTGAACCAGAAGAATATAAATCTAAATTCTTAATTGATCCTAGACTAGAAAAGAGAAACATATATTTTGCATTATATTAAAAATTAAATAGACATTAAGCAAATAGAAATATCCAGTTCTAATATTGGAAAGCGAACAAGAGCATTTCGATATTAGAACTTGGAACCAATTATTATTATTAACATACTATCCTTGATATTTTATCATAGCATTTTCATAAGTTTATATTTTAATTTGAAATTAGGAAGAAGTAATGTATTTTAATTACTTGGATTTCTTTCAAAGAAATTGGGGCAAATCAGTAGATTATCTTTTCTACCATATGTGTTATTGAGTTGTTATGTTAAAGATGCTTGATTTTAAAAGCTAAAAGTAATTCTTCCAAGAAAAAATTTGGCGTAAAAATAGAAAACAAATGGATTATAAGCATGTTCACGTGAAAAATACCAACAACAACAAAAAAAAACACATCGAGAAATAACCGTAGTAATAAATCTCGGACTACAAACTGAATATTAATAATATCAGTAGTAGTAGCAAAAATCATTATAAAATAAGAAAAAAGGAAAGTAAAAAAGCTTATCGTGAGCTGAACCTGGGTCGGAAAACGTACCTCGACGGAGAGAGCACCGGCGGCAAAGCAGATCGGCGAATCCGAGAACAATAGGAAAAATATATATATAGAATTTTAATAAAAATAATAATGGTAAGCATAATAATTATAACAGTAATTTAGGAGTTAAATTAAAAAGGAAAAGGAAAAGGAAAACAGAGAAATATATATACCTTCACGGAGCACAGCTGGGAGAGTTAGCGGCAAGTAGGCGGAGCAGCGTGAGCCGGCAGCAGGCGATGGAGAGGGAAGGTGAGCTTCCCTGTGAAGAAGAAGAAAAAAAAGAAAAAGAAAATAAAATTTAGGGATTTAGGGTAATAAGAATTGGAGGAAGAATTAAAATAGAGGAAGAAGAGAAAAAGAATAAGGGAGAAGAAGAAGAATGATGAAGAAAGAAAGAGAGGAACAAAGAAGAAAGGAGATGAGGAAAGGAAAAGAGATGAACTGGGATCTGGGGCTGAAGTCGATGAAGGAGGAGGAGGGGGATAATCTGGTGTGGTAGGTTATTTTGAAAAAGGAAGTTTAGGAAATATCTAGTAAGGACATGAAAGGAGAATAAAAATTAGCACATAAGTCCTACAAATCCTAAATGGTCTATTTTATGTTTTTAATATTTAAATTGGACCAAGAATAAAAAGGAAACATTTCTGAAAGTTATTAGAATAAAATATATCTGAAATGACTTATATTCGGAGTCCGAAGTATTTTATAGAAATTACATTTTAGTCCTTATAGTTTTATATTTCACTTCTAAGGCCCGTTTAAACTTATGAACTATATCTGGAAGATTTATAAGACTAATAATAGCATATATGATATAATTATGTCTTCAAAAACGTAGAAATGTCGTAGGATAAATATTTATAGTTTAGTCCCTGAACTTTAGAAATTTACCAAAAAGACCCCAGAAGCCTAGAAACTTAGTTTAGACATATATGTCTTTAATTTAATAAGTAATTCCTAAAGAATTGGTATTTGCAAAAATAGGTACAAATCTTGAAGAAGGTACGAACGATAAGAGGCTAAGGTGAGTTCCCTCCCAAAACCGGAGAACTTGTTTATAAATGTGTTTTATGAAAATTGTTTTATAAATGAAAGTTGAAATATTTTTGAAAGGAATTCTGAAAAAGTATTTCTGAAAAGTATTTATTGGAAAGTATTTTTTTAAAAAAAGTATTTCTTGGAAAATATTTCTGAAAAGTATTTCTGGAAAATATCTGAACGACAACTCTGAAATTCTGAAGAGGGCGCTTACACTGCACAAATATGGTAGCCCCTCGTCCGACCATTGGGGGTCTGCACTGGTATGAGGCTAGTCACCCGTATAAGGGCATCTCGCACCTTTGGTTTTGGACACTCTGTTTGTCTCTTGGGATCCCAAGGCCTGTGTGGGAATTGTTAGGGACAGGGAAAGCAACGGGCTGACTGTATTCCCTACGTGCACCACATATGGTTCTTAATTCTGACGACTAACATGTCTCCGGGGTTAGGAGGTTTAACTCAGGAGCTGTTGGTATTTCTGACGCCAAGCCGCGGTACCCCGGCTATGGCTTTATAATTCTGACAAGGGGATGCGGTAGATAAATCGTATATACGTCTGGTGTGAGGCTGGTATTGACTAAAGAGTTATTGACTTGGCCGGTCATGCACTCTTTCATTCCTGAATCTGATACCCGGAATGGTATTTTTATTCCGGTGGATATTTCTGAAATTGAAAAGAAAGAGCATTCCAGTTAAAGGAAATGTTTTTCTAAAACTAAGTGATTTCTAAACTGTTTTGAAAGAAGATAAAGAGAATGTTTTCTGAAATAAATTGATTTTGGAATTATTTTGGAAAATGAAAAGTATTTCTAAATAAAGAAAGTTTCTCCGTGTCTTCAAAATAAAAATGTTTGCGAAATAAAATGAGTTTCAAAATCACTATCACACACTTCACTGGGGACTCACTGGGCTATTTATAGCTCACCCTTTCTCTGTTTTCTGTTTTAGTTCTTGCAGGATTGAAGGGATAGAACAAGAACATTCTGAGGTGTAGAGTTGGACCAAGACAAAGAATTTAGTCAACGCTAGACATAAACCCATATTAGAAGATTTTGGTATCAGAGTGCGCAGCGAAAGCTTGGGATTAGAAATCTGGACATTGAGATTCAGTCAAAGACCGAAGTCAACTTAGAAGCCATAGAATAGTTTAGAAAAATTTTATCCACGTGTAATTTATATTGTAAAAGATAGAACCCAGTGCCGAGAGGCACGCGGCGTACCCGACCCGAGAGGAACGAGGCGTCACAGAAGCAATCCTTGATGCTCGGACAACCAGGAGGGGTAAGAGGCAGTATATGGAATTCTTGGTGCATTGGCAAGGTCGGGGCACAGAAGAAGACACTTGGGAAAGAGAATATGATATGAGAGCATTTAAACCGCTGATAGAGGACTACAAGGCAGTTACGGCGACGAGGGCGTCGCCAAATCAAGTGGAGGAGGATGTCACGAGTCGCACGAATATAGCATCTCTCAGCGACCGTGACGATGCTCGGAACACCATGTCATCGCATGAAGTTACCATGTGGCGCACGACGTCGGCTAGCCTCGGTGGGCCCCAACGGCGTGCACGTCGTATGGCAGCCATGCCCCGTCCAGCAGCGTGTCCAGCTGTCCAGGCAGCCGCCCATGCAGCAGCGCCCATGCAGCAGCGCCCAGGCCAGCCGCACATGCCCCCTCGCCCAGGCAGCAGCGCCCAGGCCAGCCGCGCCCCTGCAGCATCGCCCAGGCCAGCCGCGCCCATGCAGCAGCGCCCATGTCCCTCGCCCATGCCAGCACCATGCCAGCCGCCCAGTGTGCAGCATAATGCTACGGCAGTGCCCTTCAGATCAACAACTTGGCACGTGTCGTTTTGCATCCAAATGAAGTCCGAATGGGCCCAAATTTTGCAGGTCATCCTTATATGACATTTAGAAGAGAATGCATGAAGTAGATTGTAATTAGCACATGTGTAGCATAGGTAACTTGTTTTCCCACCTCCTCGGAAAAAAGTGCTACACTCCTGTCATTAGGGCAAATGTTTATTTAGCACCTATAGGGGGAACAAAAATCTACACACAAGCAAGCAAACAAGCAATTGTAAAACGACTCCTCCCCCTCGTCGTATTGTACATTCAAACTCTGTAAATTTGTATTCAATGCAATGAAGTGATTTTAGTGAAATTTGTCCCGTGCCATTTATTTTGTGTTTATTTACGATTTTGCCATTGTGAAGCGTTTGTCCCTTTTCGATTATTTCGAAGGCCGGGAGTGACTTGGGGCTAGGAACCAAGGTCACTTGGCATCACGGTGCGTCTAAGAACCTCAAGAGACGACCCGTGACAGTGCCCCGTGAGGGGAGTATAAGACCCACACAAGGGAACCCAAAGAAATGACAATTAAATCATTCCCCTTGTGTGAGGTGGGTATCGAACCTGGACCTATCGGTCACAGGCAGCGGATGTTACCCACTGGGGTACCATGCCTTCGATTGATCATCAACTTTCCAAATAAGATCAGGATATGACTGTAATAGTTCTACTATGTATTCAAAGTTTCCATATTCTGCAGCAACAGAACTTGTCTGAGACGGACTTCTAATTGCATCATTTTCTTCTCAGCTACTTCTTGAAATCCTGAAGTTACATAAAAAATGCTTTCGGATTAGATAATGAGCATCTGATAATTTCAGAACATTTTTTGTTAAGATCTTTACAGATTCTCTGTGAATCGAATAATTTGTTTACCTATTGGCATAGAAATGTTACAAGTGTGGCCTGGCTTGTAACACAAATGCACTTTGACCCCTTCAGACGCATTATTCACATCGTATTACTAAATCATGATTCGGCCAAGCTAAGTTGCTAACTAGTTTTCTGAATAATTATATCGTATTAGCCAATGATGTTATTCTTGTGAAAGAAAAATTGAACGATTGCATTTGCCCAAGAGTAAGAATCTGCGGGTGAATGCAACAGTAACATCTCAGATTAATCTCGCAGATGATAGGGATACGAGGTGCTTTAAGCCAAAAAATAAAAAAAAAATAAAAAACTTACAAGGATAAATGCATCTTTGACACATCTTTTGGTTCCATTAACTTGATCAATTCTTCAACAAACTCAACATGTTGTTCCCTTGATGCAATATGAAGAACCTTTTCCCAACCTTTTGTGATTCTTGCTATTATTGACTGCCCTATAAATTCTTTTGCCTTTTCCCAGTTACCCTTTAGTGCAGCTTTGTATAAGGGCACATAGAAGGTCAGATTGGTGGCTGATTTAGGACCTACTACACAAACAAAAATAAATTTACAATATAAATCATTCCCTAACAATTTTTATCTGAAATTTTACTAGAAGCAAACACAAACTAACATGAAAGAATATATGTTACCAACTACTCATATTATAAATATTATAAAATAAAGGGGTAGCAAATTTGTATCCTCGCATATATTTTCCCGGCAAGAAATCTCTCTATTTGAATAAGTTTCTATTTTGAAAAAAAATCTACTTCTTCAAAACTCAACTCAGGATTGCACATCTTATTACAACTAACTTGTATCCTCACATAAACGGTTTAGGATCTACTATCTTATTCTCTGTCACGTGCTTCACATGAATAACAAATAATTGTCTCGGCTAGCACTTTCCCATAGTTTCCACTTTTTTTTATTAAGATTCTATACTTTAAAATTAATACACAATAATAATGATAACATTTAAACCATTAAATCCCCAATAATTTGGAGTATGGAGGTGGATGAATATGAGACATACTTAACATTAATTTGACAATAAATGCACAAAGTCACTAATCTCATAACACCACTGAAACATATGGATTGGCGACTGACGTAACATGTGACAATGAATGCACAAAGTAGATTCTCACAGAATATCACTAAAACAGTAGTCGCATATACCGTCAAGTTTGTTACAGTATACTTTAAAATTAATAATTAAAAAAGAATCAATCGAGGTAGAACCTAAATTAAGAAGTATGATTGTTTAACTATTAACTGAAATGTGGTACTCACAATTGTCCAACAAGGGCGCAATGGGTATTAGTATATGTAAGCATGTCAATTTGACTCAAGAACCCAGATCCAGATCAAGATTAATAAGATTCAAATTGGGTCTAGATAGACTTTTCTATGCTCATATTTAGATTGTGTCTGGATTCATACGGGTAGTATCCAAGACAAGTAGGAGACCCAAGAGTTGTGAGTCTAAATTATAATTGTATAGAACCAAGAGACCCAAGGACCCAAAGACCCAATTAAGAAATTATAATTGGTAATAGTATGTGGGTATTAGTATATAGGCAAAAACATTAGGACTATCTTCAATATCGTTATTATTATTCATCACATTAGATTGATCATTTCTATTACAAGAAATTTGAACTGAAACAACTTGATGAGGAATGCAATTTCTTGCTGCTGTCATATGATTCAATTCTTCTTCTATTACAGAAGCTCCCGAATACGGATCAGAATGCCTCTCTGGAAAGCATGATTGGATTGAAAATGTTTATTTTCCCATTCCAACTTTCTAAATCCCTCCATTGAAGCTGAATCTGCAGCAGTATAATCTTGTTCATTTTTTTTTTGACTTTAGCTAAGACTTTGTTGTATGTATATGGCTAGGAAAGTGAAGTCCACAAGTCAACTCAGGCATTGCATTACAATTTCTTGTTTGTAGTTTGGATTTGTTTAGAATATTTCAATCTTTGGGTACGATTGGATTGAGTTTAGTCTGAGATTCATGGTTTTAATTTCATACTAGCCTCAAGTTAAAATCAAAATTTTCATTACTTAGTGTCTGATATTTCATTCCACAGAGAGTTTGTGTTTCAGTATGGGTTTCAAACATAAAGCGGATCCAATCCAAATATACTACTATATCCATTCCTAAATAAAAGATTTTCATTACATGTTTGAAAATTAAGAAAGGAAAAATGAAGATGTTTTTGTAATTAAAATATCAATATTACTCTCGTAAATAGAATTAGTGGTATACAAGTCGTATTTAAGAAAGTGATATTGGTAATTTAATTATAAAAACATCTTAAATTTTTCTTCATTAATTTTCGCAACATGTAATAAAGGTCTTATATGTATGAATCGAGGGAGTATTTGTTTTATTCGTTATATGACACATACATGATTTCTTCTTAGTTAATAGTCTATTGAGATCCATTGTCCATGTCGAATAATCTCTCTTGTACTCACATAATTCTTTGCGTATTTGATCCGTCGTTGTTGATTTCGTGACACGTTTTAGATAAGGAGTCATTGTTGGGTGTGGTTTCAAGAAATTTTCTATCTTGTTTATATAGTATTTTCTTTCACCATCATACATTAAATATTTTTAGTAAAAATACAATGAATAATACTTAATTATTAAGGAGCAATGAACATTATTTATTACTTTTCATTAATATTATGTACAATGATATGTAATTCAATTAATATGATACATGAATTTTTTTAAGATACAATGCTTTTTTATGCAATCAAAATTTAACTTCAATAAATTACAAAACTCTCTTTAAATTAACAAATATTAATTTATCAATTAATTAATATCTCTATAAAATAATAAAATATCATGGTCCCAACAATATTAATTTATAGAGGTTTTACTGTATTTGGTGTGTTTTCACCAAAATTTTAAACTGCACCAGTTTGAGAAAATTTGAAATCGTGTCAAACCAATTAAAATTTCAAACTGCACTTTTTAATTTTATGTGATTTTTCAATTTATGTTGAGATTTTTACATTTGCGAGCATATTTAGAATTCATATTACTTGGAATTTTCTCGATGTGACTTTTGAGGGCTAGAGTTAGATCTTAATCTATTTTTTTGAATGCCCAGTCCTAGATGTGAAATTGGAATATTGAAACTCCTATAATGACTAATTTATAATTATATTTGAAATTTATATATTAGTATCTTGATTTTTTCCCCAAAAGAAATAATAGGCAATACAAGAACTAATATATTTTGCAAGATCAACAAATCAATAAGCTATCACATTAAATTACTACTATGAACTCCACCACAGAGAGATAGTATATAGAGTTTTATCATAAGTGGATTGTTAGAAATCTTGTCACGGTGTACACATATATTGTCTTTTCTAATTTTACATATCAAAATTAATATTGTACAAGCGAGTGCAATATTTCAAAATGTACAAATATATTGGTTTTTGTCATTTTACAAAACAAAGTTAGTGCTATATATAAAAGCAATTACATATTTCCAAGATGTGTAAAAATATATTGTCTTTTCTCATTTTACATAAAAAACCAAAGTTAAAACAATGAAAGTGGTTGAAATGTGGGAGATAATAATTGCTATATATAAATTATAAATGAAGAGTGGAGATAGAGAGATGTGAAGAATTTTTCCTTAAATATTTTATTTTATTGTAAATAAGTTCTTGAATATTTTTACATCTAAAGGGATCTTTATTAATAAAATATAATTAAACTATAGAGCATATATGCAGTTAAATTTACAATTTGAAAATTTTCAAACTGCACCAAACCAATTAAAACTTCAAATCGTGTAATTAGTGTGATTTGTTACCTGTTGAATTTTCTTGAAGACTCCTACTAACAACTACTTGGAAGTCATCTCTTATTTGTTAAAATTGATATTTTAAGGTGGCCATATATGCAAAGGTCCATACTTTCATACTTTCGACAATTGCATTCAACGTGTGGTAAATAGTTAATTTTTGGGTCTTTATAACTTATTTGAACCCGATTTAATTAAATTTGACCATATAAATTTATTAAAAATATAAAAATTTGAGATTAACCGGAGTTGTTGTGAGTGAAAAGAGTTTAGTATATCTTTGAAAAAATATCACGTTACAGTTTATACATTGAGAATGACTGTTGGAAGCTCTTCCATTTACGAAAAGTGCATTTATAAACTTCAATTAATCATACCGACACATACACCAATTGACCTGAAACAAACTATTTCGAATGACTAAAAGCTTAACAGGAGACTAGTTAATTAAGGAAAAAGGGAAAGTACGGTCCAATTATAGGTTTTAAGCAAGAATAATAAAATAAACCGAACACTAGACTACTGCATTTAGATTGGTTTTGATATTTCCTTCTAAGAACACATTTTGTTTTTGCAATTGATATTAAAGGGTGTTTTGGAGTTCAGAAACTTCGAAAGTTGCACTATAAATTTTGAGGCCTATCAAACAAGGACTTGATGAGCAAAATCCACTAGCAATAGAAAAACTATTAGGCCTGGGAATAGAGAATTAAAATCAAATTAAGGTTTGAGTGTTGGAATAATGATTTTTATTGTATCCATATTTCTCTAATAAACAATTCAATTTTTCTGAAAAATTGTGGAAAACTGGATTGAACTAGAAACCAGTTTAAGTAGTAATTTGATAACACGAATCTAGGACTTCCAAAGGGATTATGATGATTCCTTAGAAAGGCATACATTCTAAATGCAATTTAAAAAAAAAAAAAAACTTTACCATATTATTCATTTCAATCTAATGTTCTGCATCCATAATGTTTCCAATATAACTCTCTAAATAGAAAACAATTTTCTACTTTCCCAACTCAAAATTAGGAAGTTTTGTCCAAATACACATTTATTGTTGTGTACTATAATCTACAAAATTTTGCAAACCGAAAAAGAGTTTTTAAACCAAACCAAATGCAATTAACATGTTCAACTTGCAGTAAACAATATTGCTAAATAAAGAAGCTCACACAATTAATAAATATAGTCGAAACTACAAGAACAATTAAGAAATATAGTCGAAACAAATACTTGCAGTTGCATCTTTACTAGATTCTACATAAAAGAAGTAAACTACCAAACTATGAAAATATGAGTTTCAGTTGGAAAATAAAGCTTCACTTTCCCACAAAATTTATATCATAGCGAGAAATGTATTTTATCCAGTCTCACTAGGTCCCTTCAGCTTCTGGTTGCGCATCAAGACATTCTTTATCATTCCAAGGCATGAATGATCCTTCTTGAGAAAGATTCTGAAGCAGTAGAGACCAAATTTCCATGTAAGAAAAACGTCAGAATAGAGAGAATATAAAAACAAAGTAGAAAGGTTAAAGCCGATACCCTTGAAGAAATGGTTTCGATTCAAAATGTATTAGTATAAAAGAATCTTTCTTGAAGTAGAATAACTTAGGGTAAAACAATTAGTCATAGAATTAGCAGTTGAGAAAAAGAACCGGTTAAAAAATACTCCTTATCCTCATTAGGGGTATCAACCATTGTTCACTATTGTAAGCAAGACTTGAAATAGTTAAAGGAAAGTGATACTTGCAGCCTAAGAATTATTGTTTCGCACCATTACTAGTTCATTAGCATCGACGAAAAACACCAGGTCTAGATATCATATTTATTGATCCTAATAAATATATCATAAATTGAGAATCATGGAAACAAGTACTATTAAGTTTCTGAAGAAAATTAAAATTTAATTAGAATATCACCTAAACCTAGAAATCACACCATACTAATTTGAAACAAAGGAAAGAACTAAAAGAGTTACTCGTAAACAAACCCCTTCTAACACGGTGCGTTTTAACAACATTTTAAATCTTAAATTTCAAAATTAGTTCAACATATATACTAACAAATAATTGAACTTTTGCAAAATTTGAGGTCGAATCTTAAATAAAATATGTTATCCATGCAAGCGGAAGATGTTTTCACCACGTATTATATTTTATCTTCTCCTATGGGTAATCACAATTTAGCTAAAAAATAAGGTGAAATGAGAGAATTAGTTTATTCTTGTATAGTTTTCAAAACCTATAAACAAGACATAACATTTCTTTACCTCTAGCCAAAAGAAATAGCCACGTAACAAATTGAACTATTGAAGGTCATCATTGATTGCTGCTTCAATCTTTCTTTTAAGATCTGTAGAGGTTATTTCAACAGTTAATATATAGGGAAATTGAAAATTGGCTACATCTTAATGAAATATAAACTTTATAAAAAGTGAGAGCCAACATATAAGAAGGTATATGAATCTTAACTTGGCAGTTCGAATATTGTAAATTACTATATAAGAAAGTAGACAATTAAAGAAGTGTCACTTGCGAACAAAAAACAGTTATAGATGAATATTATCAAATATATAACCATTTACCAAACTATCACAAGAACCAAAAGCAGCTAGGTTTAAGTATTCCTAGGGGAACAATATGAATTGGTTAGCATTATGGGAGCAAGATACACATGTGTAATACCATTCGACATATACTGATTCTACATGAATATATTTTATTTATTGTATTCTTGGGAAGTTAGGGATTCTAATCGTACAATAATATGGAAGAACGTATGGATTTAGAAAAGAGTATAGGTAAAAACTATTTCAAATGATTTATTAACAACTTTCATACTTTACTCTAGTCATTGTTAGTGTAGAAAATATGGCTAATTTAAAAATAATAGTGTGGTGATCTATAAGGAATCTTAGAAGGTAATAGATAATAAAAAATTATATTACCGGAATGGTGATCAAGATATGATTTTCCCATTTTAGATGACCGATAGAATTTCACCCCTCCAAAGCGCAAATCTATATGCTTATTCCGAGCTTTCTTCACAGTAATTTTATTCATAAGTCTTTTGTGTTCTTCTTTGTCATATGGCTTGCTCAGAATCCCCATAATCTGCACCCTAAATTTTGAACATCCATTTGTCCTTGGTTTGGGAATGTTGCTAGCAATCATACTTATCTCTTTTGAATCTGACTTAATAAATGTAAAAAAAAAAAAAAGGAAATTACATAGGAAATAATTTCAACCAATGAAAATGAATGAAGAAGAGAGAAGTAGTAATGAATACTTTGCCAAAATAGTATACTAACAATTTAGTTTGCCATGAAAATTTCCATATTTTTTTTTCAATAATTTTAGTCAGATATCTTTTAAGTTTAACAAAAGTCTAGTCTCACCGCTTGTCCCACGACATATTCCCACTTAAAGTCCTTTTTACTGCTCATGTGCATTTATTTTTTAAGTAAATTTCTCATGTCGAGCCATCTCACTCCATATCATCTGGAGAAAAAATTGCCTGAGTCGACAATTTTTCTCTTGAAAATAAAACGCATTCCAGCTTCGCCTGAGACTTTAAGCCAAATTCCGTGAGATAGACGGTGATAACTCTTTTTCTTTTTGTATACATAAGAAGATATGTCACTAAATTATACAAATAAAATATATGGCACAGTTTGAAAACAACAAAAGTAGTTAGAAAAACATCTAAAATAAAATCAATCTAAGTGGCGCCTTACACTCTCATTTGGTGGTTGGTCATGAATAGGCTGTTTTGACTTTCCTTTCTTGGAACATGAAGCATTATTTGGCTGGGAACTTTGAAGATTCATATCTTCATACACTATTACAGTTGTGGAGTTTGAAGGTTGATAAATTGCATTAGAACCTTCAACCATCATGTTTTCAAGGAACATTGAATATTCAGGATCGTCTTTAGGTTTTTTCCACTAAGTTTTGGAAAGTATCACAAAATTTTCATGCCTTTCACCATCTGCTTCATATTCCGTAAATGTTATAGGCTCTGGTAACCCAGTTTCTTCGTTGGCTTGAAGTACATAAGAAGATCCATCTTTCTTCAAATTACAAAAAAACAATGCATAATCTGGATCATCACCAGCATAAACAGGAAATTGAGGTTGAGAATCTTGACAATGGGACATTTTTTATTTTTTTTTTAATAAATCCACCAATGTGGTGGGCCGATCCCCCTTTTATTAATAAAAGCCGAAGCAAAGATACATAGAGGCGGGCGTAATACCAAAACCTCTAAGTAGGTGGAAACAGATCCACTCCATACAAAAAGAGACAATGCAAAACTAAACCATTTATCACATGATTTAGGTGTTACAGTCATTCCTATATTAAATTATGTAATTGAAACTACAATAGCAAAAAAGCTTAGTGAAGTACATAGGGAGTACCACACCTATCAAGTTCCAATAAACCGCGAATGGGCAAAGGCAGTAATGTAAAGTGCTGTAAAGTTTGAGAGATTCGTGTACTACAAGCCAAAGTTGCCAATGCATCAGCCACCGAATTCACTTCTCTATAAACATGTTCAATCTTGCAAGTTCCCCAAATATGCAAAATTTCACGAAATAAACAATCCAAAGTCCAATGAGTGATCGTACCTTAAGTCAGGGCCTTGGCCAGTACCAAAGAGTCCGTTTGAATGGATACATCCAAGATGCCGAGGCTGTGCACTAAAGTCAAACCTTCGCTTAAAGCTTTCATTTCAGCAAATAGACTTGTGCAAGTATCACCCAGAAAATCATAAAAAGAAGCAACAAAAAGACCCTCACGGCAACGAATGATGCCCCCAATGCCGGATGGTCCTGGATTACCTTTCGAAGCGCCATCAATGTTCAAAACGTATTTCTCCGTCCCAGTAATACCCCATTTGACAATCAAGGTTCTTCGCGGAGCAAATACTGGTTGAGAGGGCGCTAAGACGATGCCGCAAGCACTCAGCAAAAGATGGACTTGATCCCGAAAGTGAGCCAAAATACCCGCTTGGGAGATATTCTTGGCGTAAAAAACAAACCTGCAGCGAGCCTTCCAAAGAACCCAACATGCCAAGCAAGCCAAAAGAATAAGAGTTTTGGAATTACCCGAGGTTCCAGAGTACCACCAAAACACCAATAGGTTGACTTGGCAATGGGACATGTAATCATATGTCATATATTTATCATAGCCATTTCTTTCATTTCCAATATATTCGTTTATCATCCGCCTCAATGATTTCTTGGAAAACTGCACACACGTTATGGTGTTGGAAAAGTTCTCCTTAAACAATTTCAAGTCATCAGCAACATCATTTGAATTAGTAGAAGGCATTTTCCCCTTAATCAAGCTAGAATGGAACTCAAAAGAAGAAGTTCCAACAAATTTTCCTCATTAACCCTCCAAAAAAGGTTCTATTCAAGTGTGGACCATTCAGAATTTAGAACTAAAAGTTCCTGCAATTCATAAAAAATAATAATTATAAAACTCATAGGATTGAGGCCTTTACTATAACTTGAATAATGAAACTAAAAAATAAGTAGGAAAAATTAAAACACCAAAAACAATTGAGTCTCAATTTTGTTGGATTTTTAGTAAGATTTATAAAAAAAAAAATCGAGTTTTATGACGTTCATGTCGGACCTATTATGCACCACACTGTCTAACATTCATTATACCTTAGAATTATAAATGGTTATAGGTAATTCGAACCATAATTTAAATCTGAACAAAAGTTTAAAAAGGGCCTATTGGATGAATGGTGAAACAAAATTGAATTCCTGAAACCATAAATCATAATCATTGAGGAGAACTGCAAATGTTAAGAGGAAGAAAAAAAATTACCTTGTTCATAAGGTTCACTTTTTGCTCTGCTGGAAAATGAAGCTTAGAAAAAAGACTAGAATGCTTTATTATATATGGTTGGTTGTGTCATTTGAAATTTCATCAAAAATTTCTACTTTCAATCTTATTATATATGGCAAGAATAATTCATATTCATTGAAACATGTGTAAAATTGTCCAACGGGATGACTCGTGATTGGTAGAAGATGTATGAAAATGGTAAATAATTAGAGCCTAGAAAAGAAATCTTCCACATTTAAAAACATGGTAAAGTGTCCATCTCTTCCTAACGGTTACGTATGTTCACTAATAACATTGTTTATGGATAAACATCCGCACATGCCAGTGTCTTTTAGGGGAGGAAGTTTTTTGGCAAAGACGGACATAATCTGTCCTTACTGAAGCACGGATTCCGTGAATCCATCTTCATTTGGCGTGAAAATATTTTGACACATCCAACGAAGAAGGATTCATAGAATTCGTCCTTTGAGTCCTAATATACTCCCAATTTAGCATAATGTACTGCAAAAACAACGAATACACAGCCTCATGTCGCCACCGCAGATTGAAATAATATGTCATCCTTCATCCTTTATTCCAAAAATATAACATTCATTATTTATCTTCATCTCAAGTAGTCCATGGTATTTTTTTTCTCTATTTCAAAAAGAAAGAATTTCTTAAAATCACAAATTAAAGGAAAAAGATACCAGCAGTGAGCTCGGAGAATTTAAGTTATTTTTAAATTATATAATATTTCCTCGCATTTATTACATCATTTTTTTTTAAACAATGCAATATATACGTAAATGAGTAACGACAACTCTAAATTACACGTATAAGAGTTGTTTATCATAATAGTATTATTTATGGAGAAAGATTCGTTCATAGCATTGTCATTTGGGAGAAGGATTGTTTTGACAATGAATGACAGAATATGTCTTATTCTTTTTCTTACGTGAATTTTTTTTGACACATAAGATGAAGACGAATTCATGAAATTCGTCCTTCAAGCCCTAATATACTCCCCAATTCAGAAGAACGCACAATAGAAACAACAAACACACACAACCTTTTCACGTCGACTCATCTAGGTTTCGCTTCGTTGCCGCCCCGAAAGAAGACGGATTTCTACAATACGTCCTCATTCTTCCTTCATTCCCAATTTTTAACATCCATTAATCTCCATCTCCATTTCAAGTAATTTCTTTAGTCTCCATCTCAATTTTTTATTTGATTCTGTAATTGTTATAATTCTTAATTTTATAAATTTGTTTTTAATTATGTATTTTATGTTTTAATTATGTTTTATGTGTTTTTTTATTATGTAATTTATGATTAGATGGAGAATGTGTCTATGGCACCTGCGTTTGTCTATCCTGGACATCTAAACACGAATGTCTTATATCAACAATGTGATCATCGTTCTAACACTTTATGGGACGGTACAAATAAATTGATACTTAATAACCCTCTAGATTTCATTCGTTGTGAAAATATGTTTTGGCTAACATATATGAAAGAGTAATAAAGCAATGATCAATACGATAGATAGAATATGATTTGGAGAGTTAATCCGCATAGGTAGTTTACTATGACCTACTCACTTCTTTAGTTGAAAGATGGTGACTTGAGAACCACACTTTTCAATTTCCTTGCGGAGAGACGATCGTCACCATGTAGGACGCTGGAGTCATTCTTTGACTGCTAATAGAAGGACAAACAATTACTTTAGACGAGATTGAGAATTACAACCCAGATAGAGAAACTCATCAGTTGTTCGTCGTTTATCAAAATAAAAAACTAGCCATTAGTGCTTACAACAGTTTGGGTCACACTGATCTGAACCCGGGCAACGGAATATATGTTTTCACAAAAAGGCAAAGCACACCCGGTGCAAAACGGCCAAGGCCAGTCGGAGCCTGACCTTCTATGTTTTTTTACGCTTTACCGCATAGTTGCTTGATTCCAGCCATGAACAATGTCCTCCAGCATATTCAAGAAGAGACGTCCCTGCATAATACAGACTAAAGGTAGAGCGCAGCGGAGAAAGATACAACTAACATGGAAAAAGGTCAGGAACTAACGTATATTAGAGCAATTGAAAGACCGTCTATGAAAAAACTCACAGAAAGCAGGGTCCCAAGACTCTCTAATACGCATATCAAAGGAATAGCGCTTCAAGATATCCAACTCGAGTGTTTCTACATTTGACTCAATGGGAGGATTGGGGATAACAATGGACAAATTCCACTCCCGAGTAAAACCTTCTTGGGCAAGGCTGAAAAAGAAGAAGGATTATTTCAAACCCTTAAAAGTGGAAGGACCACTTGAAATTAACTCTTTCTTCTCTCACGTCCCCTTAAACTTACGCACAAACCAGCCTATGTCTTGCTTCACGCCCACGGGCCATTAGTTTTCACTTTCACCACGGGGATACTTCACAAAAGCATGTAAATGTTTTTATATTGGTAGGTACCCCGAAGATATGGCACAAAAGTATAAAGCAGGAAATTGATCTTGTCAAATTCGGACTCAATTGACTAAGATTTATGCTAAAGAAAGAACCTAATTTAAGAAACAGCTTGTGTGGGGGAAGAGCCATCTCTCCCCGAAGTTGTTCTACATAAACGGTACCACAGCCCAGCGGGGGTGCACATGCCTTGTGGCCTGGTTCAGGTAATATATACATGTACTGGTCCGGGATAGACATATCGTTCCACAATTTTTAGTTACATGAGAAGCAATGGTTGATGCTTGACATTCCCCTAGAGGGCGGAAATTCTGAGGAGTCCGAGCAGGATGTTCTACGGGGCGGTAAAGAACTATCCTAGTGACCCATCCTATTTGGGTATATCCTAGCTACGTCACCAAGAAATCATAAGTAAAACCCTATGAAGACAATAAAATGTCATCCCCATCTATTTCTACTGAAGGGACATGATGAGGTTGCTTACCTCGAAGAATGAATTTTTTTGGTGTCATTACTTTAACGAAGTGACTAAGCTTCCCTGAAACAGAGGTTTAGATCGTGACTAAGCTTCGAAACCGAATGACTTAAGGAGTTGTGCCTTTATGTTTATGAGGGGCTAGAGGGGATAATCACGAATCAGGAACTTAAAAAGAAATAAATCGGAAATAGCACCCAAAATTACACACTTCGCCGCAGAAAAAGAACAAGAAAATATAAAAAAGTAAAGACTGATTATTTGCAAGGTAAAGTCACTTACTGTTTAGGCTCATCTATTTATACGAAAATGAAAATTATGTTCGACACGGATATTTCATTGTACATGTGGACATTATGTATTGGCGGAAGACGAACGATGTGTCCTTAAGAAGTTACAACGACACCCGTCCCACGAAGGAATACTTCGAGTAACGGTTGATTAACAAATCTTCGCGGGGATATAGATCAACTCTGGGAACCTTTATCGCTCCCGAACTTTTCTGGAAATAAGCCTGAACATTTACTTGGGCATTTTGTTATTATATTATATCCTCCGCATGTCCTAACCTGGACAAGCACGTTGACATACTACACTTCTGAAGATCATAAACTTGGGAGACTCATTACCCGATGTTGTTTTTCAACAAGTTGAGAAAGTATTATTCATGTTGACCTAAGGTTTAACGTCTGCTGGATTCTTGATATCGTGCATTCATTGTTAAAATCGAGTTTTATGACTCTCATATCGGACCTATTATGCACCACATCGTCTAGCATTTATTATACCTTAGAATTATAAATGGTTATACGTAATTAGAACCATAATTTGAATCTGAAATTTTTTTTTTTAAATGGGCTATTGGATGAATGGTGAAACAAAATTGAATTCCTGAAAGAATAAATAATAATCATTGAGGAGAACTGCAAATGTTAAGAAGAAGAAAAAAATTACCTTGTTCATAAGCTTCACTTTTTGCTCTGCTGGAAATGAAGCCTAGAAAAAAATAACTAGAATGCTTTATCATATATATATATATATATATATATATATATATATATATATATATATATATATATGGTTTGTTGGACCATGTGTCATTTTAAACTTTATAAAAAATTTGGCAGAAGATGTATGAAAATGTTAAATAATTAGAGACTAGAAAAGAAATCTTCCTCATTTAAAAACATGTTAAAGTATCCAACTCTTCCTAACTGTTACATCTGTTCACCAAACACTGCAAATAAGTCAACTATCTGCGTCAACTTTTTTTTTTTTTGTTTCTCGTCTTGTTCAGGACAAAAATTGCGTTCAATGTTCGTTATCAAACATAACATTCCAAAAACCAACACACTTTCTCTCTCTTCCTTTACTTTCAGTTACATCTCGAAGTTTTAAAAAACAAAAAGATTAAAACAAAAACGTGGTCCATAGTAATTTTTTATTTATTTCAAAGGGAAAGAATTTATTAAAATCATATATTAAAGAAAAAAGGTAGCAACAATAATCTCAAAGCATTTAAGTATTTTTAAATTTTATAATATTTCCTCATAGTTATTACATCGTTGTTTTTTAAACAATGCAAAACAAGTACATAAATGAGGCACGAATCACGACAACTCTAAATTACATATAAGAGTTTTTTATCTGAATAATATTGTTTATAGATAAATATACGCATATGGCAGTGTCTTTTGGGGGAGGAAGTTTTTGGCAAAGACAAACATAATTCATCCTTACTGAAGCACGGATTCCGTGAATCCGTCTTCATTTGACGTGAAAATATTTTGACACATCTGACGAAGAAGGATTCATAGAATTCGTCCTTTGAGTCTTAATATACTCCCCAATTCAGCATAATATACCGCAAAAAAAAAAAAAAAAACAAATACACAACCTCATGTCGCCGCCGCAAAGAAAACGGATTGAAATAATATGTCATCCCTCTTTTTTTATTCCAAAATTTTAACATTCATTATTTATCTCCATCTCCAGTAGTTTTCTTAGTCTCCATCTCAAGTAGTCCATAGTAATTATTTTTTTTTAAAATTTCAAACGGAAAGAATTTCTTAAAATCACATGTTAAAGGAAAAAGATACCAACAGTAAGCTCAGAGCATTTAAGTTATTTTAAATTATATAATATTTTCTCGCATTTATTACATCATTGTTTTTTTGAAAAATGCAATATAGACGTAAATGAGTCACGACAACTTTAAATTACGTGTATGAGTTGTTTATCATAATAGTATTATTTATGGAGAAAGATTCGTTAATGGCAGTGTCATTTGGGGGAGGGATTGTTTTGACAATGATTGACAGAATAAGTCCTTACTGAAGGACAGGTTCCGTGAATCCATCTTCATCTGACGTGATTTTTTTTTACTATAAGATTAAGAAGAATTCATGAAATTCGTCCTTCAAGCCCTAATATACTCCCCAATTTAGTAGAGCGCACAATAGAAACAACAAACACACACAACCTTCTCTCATCGCCTCATTTCGTTTTCACCACAAGTCGTTACCGCCCCTAAAGAAGACAGATTGCAACAATACGTCCTCATTCTTCCTTCAATCCCAATTTTTAACATCCATTAATCTTCATCTCCATCTCAAGTAATTCCTTTAGTCTCCATCGCATTTTTTTATTTGATTATGTAATTTTTTTTAATTCTTAATTTTGTAAATTTGTTTTAATTATGTATTTTATGTTTTAATTTTTGTTTTATGTATTTTTAATTATGTATTTATGATTAGATGGGTTCTCCTTGATACTGATCCAAAGGCATGATAGGGAGAGAGGCGCTAGCAGTTACGAGCTGAGCAAGCAATTCCGCAAAACTTTTGTTCTTCCAGGGGGTGGCTACCGCGGCGGAAACCAAGGCGGCTGACTGGCCGGCGGCCATGAGGATGCCGCAGCGTTAAGAAGTTGTGATGTATAAGTAGTCTCTATTCTAGAGAGAAAAAGGGACAATATTCTCATTTGAATGTAAAATGTTCTTACATTCTAGTTATCTGTACTAGAACTAACTTTTTTTTTAATAAAAGCCACCAGTTGTGGTGGGGCGGACCCCCATTTATTAATTCAGTCGAAAGGCAAAAAATACAAGGAGGGGGACGTAATACCAAAACCTCCAACTAGGTGGTGGAAACATATCCACTCCATACACAAAAGCAAGCAATAAAATGCAAACTTGATCATTTATAAGTATGACCAAGGATGATACATTGAAGACTATGCTAGATGCACCTTTGTCTAATGCAAACTAAAGGCTATTTAAACCGTTCACAAGGAGTACCACACTTATCAAGCTCTAACATACCTCTAATAGGCAAAGGTAGCAAAAGAGACTGTTGAAAAAGCTGAGAGGACTGTGTACTGCATGCCAAATTCGCGAAAGCATTTGTCACTGAGTTTACCTCTGGAAAGACATGTTCAATCCTGTGATTTCCTAAAAGATACAAAATTCGACGGAACAAGCAATCCAAAGGCCAATTAGAAATCATACCTTTAGACACCGCCTTGACCATTACTGAAGAATATGTCTGAATTGAGAAGCTCAAAATGCCAAGTCTATTTGTTAACTTCAATCCTTCCCGCAAAGCCTCCATTTCCGCACACATACTTGTCCGAGAATCACCAATGAAGACCGAGAAGGCAGCCACAAAGTTACCATCCCTGCAACGAAAGATACCACCTATACCGGATGGTCCCGGATTCTCTTTCGACGCACCATCAATGTTCAATATGTAATTCTCATGCCCAGCACCACTCTATTTGACTACCAAAGTTCGTCGCGGAATAAATGAAGCCCTATATGAATCAAAAACTAGGCCACGAGCACGCATAAAAAGTTGGGTTTGATCAACAAATTGAGCCAATATACCAGTTTGGGAAACGATTTTAGTCTAAAAAACAAATCGGCATGGAGCCTTCCAAATAACCCAACACGTAGTACATGCCAACAGAATAAGAGTTTGTGTATTACCTGAAGACCCCGAATATCACCAAAAATCCAGAAGATCCGCGAGCCTTAAAAAACGTTGACTATCCCACGCAAACCAACGAGAACCGCAGCCTCCTTCCAAACACACCGAGCCAATGAGCATTGGACAAACAAGTGATCATAATCCTCTGAACTGCCGCGACAAACACACCATGAAGCAATGGATGTGCCATACTTCTTGGAATCCTCATCTAGAGCTAGGAATATGTTTAACAATTTCCACATAAAAAGGGAGACACACAAAGGCAATACCTTATTCCAAATGCATGTGACTCGAACTAACTTAAAAATGTGACACTTGTGACTTTTTGCTTACGTGTTGCATGACTTGTAGTTATTTTTTCATGACTAATTGCTATGACATGAATTTATTATTGTATGATTATGTAGTTGGATGTCTATTTAATTGTTATATCCAATACCATTTTGTCTCCCATCATCTTCATATCCCTTTGGGCAGGAGCACTTATAGCTTCCTCTCAGATTTATGCACGTTCCACCACTACCACAATCATTTCAGCTTCTACATTCATCAATATCTGAGAATAAAAGTTGAAGCAAATTGAGATATTGAAATATGACAAAGTAATATGAAAAATTGCAACTTACGATTTTGGAACAAATATATTTTTTTAGGTTTTTCTGAAACATGCAAGTCTCAAAGAAAGAAGAATGAGATGGATTTCTTCCAAGTTAATTTTATAAATATGAATATGAGGGTCATTTTATTCACAAAAAGTAGAGAGGGGAATGAACTAGGTTTTACTTATAGTGCGAATATCACCACTCATTATTTATTACTTGAAAATTATTTGTTTTTTAAGACATGTATCTTCGTCACATATTTTAAAAAGTGCACGAATAAACTAACATGAAATCATATATGTCACCAACTACTTATACTATGAATATTATAAAATAGAGGGAGTAGCAAATATGCTGCAAATAAAAAAATAGATTATATTTTCTCTGCAAGAAATCTCTCTACTTGTATAAGTTTCTATTTTGAAAAAAATTCTACTTCTCCAAAACTCAACTCAGGACTGCACATCTTATTAACAACTAACTAGTATCCTCACATAAATGGTTTAGGTTCTACTGTCTTATTCTTTGTCACGTTCTTCACTTGAATTTCAAATAATTGCCTCAGCTCACTTTCCCATAGTTTCCACTTTTTTTCTTAAGATTCTATACTTTAAAATTAATACACAATAACAATAATAACATTTAAACCATTAAATCTCCAATAATTGGGAGTATGTACGTGGATGAATATGAGACATACCTAACATTTGACAATAAATGCACAAAGTTGATTAATACATAATACCACTGAAACAGTAGTCGCATATACCGTCAAGTATGTTACGGTATACTTTAAAATTAAGAATTAAAAAAAAATTATCAATCCAGGTAGAACCTAAATTAAGAAATAACAATAAACTGAAATGAGATACTCACAATTGTCCAACAAGGGCGTAATGCGTATTAGTATATGTAGGCCAATCAATTGGACTCAACAGACAGATCCAGATCCAGATTCATAAGATTCAATTTGGGTCTAGATAGACCTTTTTTTTTTTTTTTTTTTAATATTTGCAAGATTTTATTTAGAAAAAGGCCTTAAGCCATAAAAAGTACATCAGGCATATCAGTCCATTTCTTGAATTGATCAAGAAGGGTTACAAGTAGAAAAGCTATTTAATCTTGCGAAATGAAGGCATCCCAGATTGATCAAGTTTGCATAGTCCCCTTATCCGCAGCGGTAGCAAGACTAAGGCCCTTTAAAAGGCTTATATCTAGTCGTCATGTGATGCTCTATAAGCGTCTTCTTAGCATTTTTCTTACTTTTTCGCGAGCGGACAGGAATAAAATCATCTTCATCGACTAGATCTTCAGGATATTCCGAAAAGTCGTCGCTCAAAGCGTTCGGAACAAACTTATTGGTGGTGGGTACCTTTGGACTTGAGAGTGATGTGATCTCAGCCGCATCCTTCGTTGGCTCTACCTCTAGGAGGTCTTCATTAAACATATCGTAGAATGATAAGTCAATTTCTAAGGCCGCCACCTCTTTGAGCGCAGTAATTTTAGCATCATCTGCTTGTTCCTTAGCCCGTGTGGCGATTTCAAATTCATCCATGTCTATATGAAACCTTGCGAACTCGTTCAAAGCCATACACTTGCTCAAATCATATATAGTATCAGAAGGGAGGCTTATATCATCCTTACTTGACCTAAAGTTCATCAAACTCCTATCCGGTATGCGAGACGGTCCAACAGAGATATCATCCATAATTCGCAATGTTGATGAGGCGTCCGAGACATCTAATACCTCCACCAGACGTTCCGTCTCTAGAGTAATAGGTGCATCATTAGAGGAAAGAGTCGGAGACTTAAGTGCGAAAATGTGAGCATTAATGATTAACTCGACCCGATGACGATCGACTGAGGAGTTTGGCGTACTAATGATGGAGCTCGTGGCGTTGAAAGGACTACTAATTATCTTAGAAACACCCGGCAAAGCATCCTTAGTATTTGTAACCATTGACGGCACTTCTTGTACAAGTGCAGGAAGGAAATGAGGTGCATCGGCATTAAGAATCTTTGCAGCAGACCCAAAAACAACCTGTAAATCCTGAGTCAAAATCACGGGAAGAGCCGGTGAAGCCGCAGACGCTGGAGCTGATTGAACCACTATCGGCAAACTCTTTGTTGTCCCTTCAATCGATGATTTAACAGCGAGCTCCGGGACCATATGGATTGAAGCTTCCCCAGCCAGTGCCACCGGGGCTGGTGCCGGGGCGGATCGTGAAGTACCTGGGTCGGTGGACAAGCCAGCGAGTGGGACCCAAACAAATTTAGGTTGAAAGTCAACCGTAAGACCAGAAGCAATAACCTTTCTCTGCGCTGGTTGTGGGAAACCTGGCTTAGGCGCCGCCTTCTCCCTCACAGCTGGCTTGTTCCCAAGAATCACCCCTGATTTCAGCACTTTATGAGTCAGCTCCAAATTACTAACGGGATGTTTACCTATGTCGTTTCGAGGGAGCTTCTCCAACACTGTATTATGCAATTGCACATTCTTCAATTGCACCAGAAGGGGGTTTAAAAGTTTTAGTTGGTGGTTTCTCCAAGACTGAATTATTCAAATGCAAATTCTTCAATTGCACCTTAGTGGATTTATCAAATATTGGTCCATTCGCATTCTTAAATGCATAACAATTACTCATATCATGGCCAATGAGTTGGCAATGGGTGCAATAAAGAGGAAGGTCCTCGTAAGAGATAGGTTGCCAAAATCCCTTACCGGATCGGGTATGTGTGATTCTCACATATGATTGCAATGGCTTCAAGAGGTCGATTTCCACACATACTCGAGCAACACTAGGACGCGTTAGCTTTGCGGTGGGCTCATCCAAGGCCAATGGCTGCCCCACAACGCTTGCTAATGCAAAAAGTTTGGATTTATGGAAGAGGTGGATAGGTAGTCCCTCAAATCCAATCCACGTTGGCACGATTGATGGCTCTTCTTGAAGATTGAAGTCGTCAGTCCACTTGAATACCCTCATACGTAAACCACAAAAGTTGCATACACCATGAAGCCATAACCTACAAAAATCCTCCTCTAAATCGAAACGTATAAGGACATGGCGTGCATCAAGCCATCCAATCCAAAATCCTCCTTTGAATCCCATATAATGGAAGGCTCGGCGTAGGGATTCCATTGGCGGTCCATGTTTCGCAAATTTTCCCACTAGGGCATAGCGCCATGGTGCTTCGAGAACACATAATTCATCATCACCGATCTCTAACTGGGCTGCCCCTTAAAAATAGTTAAAGGCTTGATGGGCAGAGTGGCTGCGACTGTTGGAGTCGCCATGGACAGGAGGTCTGCAAAGGACTTCTTAGGCCACTCAATCGGCCCTTTGCTAGCCGGAGCTGGATGGCCGGCGTTCAGCCTGACCGGAGCCGTCGGAGAGGCGTCCATCAAAGGCAGGAGATCAAGAAAAGATTGAGTTAGACTCAGATTCTATTTGAGGCATTTCGTCTAACAGGTTAAGGGCGATATCTGAAGAAGAGAATTTTTGGGCTTTTAGCTTTGCCCTGCCTTCCAAGCAAGATTAAACCCAAAAGAGAAGAAAGATAACTGCTAGCAACCCAACAAAAGAAAGAAAAGCAAAGCAGCTACATAACCAGCTTTCTTGTCCAAGGCAACACGCTTCTGCAGACTGTTTTTCTAGATAGACCTGGATAGACCTTTTTATGCTCATATTTAGATTGGGTCTGGACTCATATGGGTAAGATCCAAGACAAGTATGGGACCCAAGAGTTGTGAGTCTAAATTATAATTGTATAGACCCAAAGACTCAAGGACCCAAAGACCCAATTAAGAAATTATAGTTGGTAATAGTATGTGGGTATTAGTATATGGGCAGCAGCATTAGGACTATCTTCAATATCGTTATTCTGATTCATCACATTAGATTGATCATTTCTATTACAAGAAATTTGAACTGAAACAACTTGATGAGGAATGCAATTTCTTGCTGCTGTCATATGAATGCAATTTACCTCTTCGGAGAGCCCCCGTGGCGAGGGGAATTTAGTCACTGCTATCGGCGGTGGACACCCTCGGTCTAACTAAAAAAAAAAGCAGACATGGGAACTATTTTTTTCCTAAGTAGGAAATGGGATCATTGTTTCCCAGAAATTGTGCATATTATGTAAACATGGAAAGGCTTTTTGGCCATCCAACATTTCTACGTACAAAAAAAGAATCAATTTCCTACTCATTTACTCTCATGAAAGTCAAGATGGCAGTGTACATTTCTCTCTCTCTCTCTCTCTCTCTCTCTCTCTCTCTATGAAATAGCTTCCGGGGTACCAATAGGCTATTGACATCCATTGAGTGCATGTCGAAGGATCTCTCTTGTACTCACATAATTCTTTGCATATTTGATCCGTCATTGTTGATTTTGTGACACTTTTTAGATGAGGAGCCATTGTTGGGTGTGGTTTCAAGAAAATTTCTATCTTGTTTATATAGTATTTTCTATCACCATCATACATTGAATGTTTTTAGTAAAAATAAAATGAATAATACTTAATTATTAAGAAACAATAAACATTATTTATTAGTTTTCATTAATATTATGTACAATGATATGTAATACAATTAATATGATAAATGAATTTTTCTAAGATACAATGCTTTTTTCATGTAATCAAAATTTAACTTCAATAAATTACAAAAATCTCTTTAAATTAGTAAATATCATGGTCCCAACAATATTAATTTATAGAGGTTTTACTGTATTTGGTGTGTTTTACCAAAATTTTAAACTGCACTAGTTTGAGAAAATTTGAAATCGTGTCAAACCAATAAAAATTTAAAACAGCTCTTGTTAATTTTATGTGATTTTGGAATTTATGTTGATATTTTAACATTTGTGAGCATATTTAGAATTCATATTACTTGGACAATCCTTCAACCCACCAGCCGAAGAAGAGAGGCCGTCCCAAGGGTTCCAACAAGGCCAAAGCTGACATCGAAAGAGAACCTGCTGCTTCCGCCGCCTCCGCCGGAACTCCTAGAATGAAAGCCTCTGAAAAGCGAAATGTTCCGGTCGACGAGAAGTACACCCAGTGGAAGACGCTCGTTCCCGTTCTCTATGATTGGTTCGCTAATCATAACCTCGTTTGGCCCTCTCTCTCTTGCCGGTGGGGCCCAGTTCTTGAGCAAGGAACTTATAAGAATCGGCAACGACTTTACCTTTCTGAGCAAACGGATCATACAGTGCCAAACACTTTGATTATAGCAAATTGCGATGTTGTCAAGCCCCGAGTTGCAGCAGAAAACCATATAGCAAACTTCAATCAAGAAGCAAGGTCGCCGTTCGTTAAGAAGTACAAAACTATTATACATCCTGGAGAGGTAAACCGAATCAGGGAACTCCCTCAGAATAAAAACATTGTTGCCACACACACCGATTGCCCTGAAGTTCTTATCTGGGATATTGAATCCCAACCCAATCGTCATGCTGTCCTTGGAGCCGCTGATTCACGGCCTGATCTAATATTGGTTGGACACAAGGAAAATGCTGAATTTGCTCTAGCAATGTGCCCAACTGAGCCGTTCGTGCTGTCTGGAGGAAAGGACAAGTCTGTCGTCCTCTGGAGTATTAATGATCACATATCTGCATCGGCCACAGATGCCTCGAAGTCCACGGGATCTTCTTCAATTGTAAAACCTGCTGATAATTCCTCTGTTGGACCTCGCGGTATCTTTGAAGGTCATGAAGATACTGTTGAAGATGTGCAGTTTTGTCCTTCAAGTGCACAGGAATTCTGTAGTGTTGGAGACGATTCCTGTCTGATCCTATGGGATGCACGTGTTGGCTTCAGTCCAATTCTCAAGGTTCAAAAGGCTCATGATGCTGATCTTCATTGTGTTGATTGGAATCCTCATGATCAAAACCTGATTCTCACAGGGTCTGCTGATCATTCCGTTCGTATGTTTGATCGCCGAAGATTAACACCTGATGGAATTGAGTCACTTGTGCATAAATTTGAAGGTCACACTGAAGCTGTTTTGTGTGTTCAGTGGTCTCCTGACAAGGCCTCTGTCTTTGGAAGCTCTGCAGAGGATAGGTTGTTGAACATTTGGGATTATGAGAAGGTAGGTAAAAAGATGGAAGGTGGTACTAGATCTCCAAGTGGCGCACCCGGGTTATTTTTCCAGCACGCTGGACACAGGGATAAAGTTGTCGACTTCCACTGGAATGCCTCTGATCCTTGGACAGTTGTTAGCGTTTCTGATGATGGTGAGAGCACTGGTGGTGGGGGCACATTACAGATATGGCGCATGACTGACTTACTATACAGGCCTGAGGAGGAGGTCTTAGCTGAGCTCCAACATTTCAAAGACCATGTAATCGAATGCACTTCAAAGGCTTGAGAGGATTGGTAGTTTTACAAGTGCCGAAAATCATTGTCCTATGTGGTTGTAGCCTTATTGGTTTACCTGCTATTTGTTTTAGTGATTGCTAGAAGACCTAGGAATGGAGTAAATAGCGTGTTCATGTAGCATAATGGAGGATGGGATTTGACTTGGTTTTAAGATGCTATGGTATGAGTACTTTGTATTCGTAGTTGATTTAGATGGGACCTTTTGTGAAAAATATTACTTGGACAATCCTCATATTTTCTTGATGTTCCTTTTGAAGGTTAGAGTTAGATCCAAATCTATTTTTTTATGCCCAGTCCTATACGTGAAATTGGCATATTGAAAATCCTATAATGACTAATTTATAAGTATATTTGAAATCCTATACTTTCTAGATTTTTTCCAAAAGAAATAATAGGCAATAGAAGAACTAATATATTTTGCAAGATCAACAAATCAATAAGCTACCACATTAAATTACGACTATGAACTCCACCACATAGACAGTATATAGAATTTTATTATAAGTGGATCGTTAGAAATCTTGTCACGATATACACATATATTGTCTTTTCTCATTTTACATAACATAATTAATATTTTAAAAGCGAGTACAATATTTCAAGATGTACAAATATATTGTTTTTTGTCATTTTACAAAACAAAGTTAATGCTATACATAAAAGAAATTACATACTTCCTAGATGTGTACAAATTTATTGTCTGTTTTCATTTTACATAACAAAACAAAGTTAATACAATGAAAGCGATTACAAATGTTGGAGATAATAATATCTATAAATAAATTACAAATGAAGAGTGGAGATAGAGATATGTGAAGAATTTATCCTTAAATATTTTATTTTATTGTAAACAAGTTCTTGAATATTTTTACTTCTAAAGAGATCTTTATATTATACAATATAGTTAAACTATATAGCATATATGTAGTTAAATTTACGATTTGAAAATTTTTCAAACTGCACCAAACCAATTAAAACTTCAAATCGCATAATTAGTGTGATTTGTTACCTATTGAATTTTCTTGAAGACTCCTACTAACAACTACTTGGAAGTCATCTCGTATTTGTTAAAATTGATATTTTAAGGTGGCCATACTTTAAAATTGATAAATGCAAAGGTCCATACTTTCATATATTCGACAATTGCATTCAACGTGTGGTAAATAGTTAATTGTTTTGTCTTTGTAACGTATTTGAACCCGATTTAATTAAATTGGACCATATAATTTTTTTTTAAAAAAACAAATTGAGATTAACCGGACTTGTTATGATTGAAAAGAGTTTAGTATATCTTTGAAAAATCTCACGTTACAGCATATTCATTGAGAATTTTTTTATAAAAAAAAAAATCACCAGCGTGGTGGGCCGGACCCCCGTTTATTAATAAAGACAAACCGGCAAAATATGGAGAGAGGGGGACGTAAGCCAAAACCTCTCAAGAGATGGAAAAACCACCTCATACAGATAAGTAGCAGAAAAGATGTAGCCTTAAGCATTTGTATTATGCTTAAGGGAGAAACAAAAGAAAATATGCAAGTATGCAAAGCAAGGAGATCCAACTCCGACCATTTATAACATGGTCTAGCCAAAAGAGAGACAAGAAATATATGGGGGGACCATAAAAGCTCAAGCACATGCAAATCTAAAGAGAACGTGTATATGGAGTTCCAATTTTGTCAAGATGGATTAAACCCCTCACCTCGGAGGCTAGCAAAGCCACATCGGTGAAGAAATGCCTACCTCAGTTGGAACAAGCAAAGTTTGCCAAAGCATCCGCAACAGAGTTTAGCTCTCAGTAAATATGAGTTATCTGATGACCTCCAAGAGCTTTCAAAACCCGGCGAAAAGAAAAATCAAGTTTCCAAGAAGAGATAGAACCTTTCTTGAATTCCATGACCCGGACTGAGGAATCCGTCAGAACCTGTAACTGATTAAAACCACATTCATGTGCCATAACCAGACCATGTAACAATGCCTCAAGCTCCGCATCAACACTAGTTCGAAACTCGCTAATTTACCTAGAAAATGCACTAATAAAATCGCCATTAGGATGCCGTAAGATACCACCAAAACCCGAGATCCCCTGATTACCCTTAGATGCTCCATCAATGTCCAAAATCGTATCCACGACTACATTAACCATCCTCCATCTTAGCACCATTGTTGTCCGAGGATTGATTTGCCTTTGATTCGGCAAAATATTCTTTGCCTTCATCAGTAACCCGGTGTAATCCCTGAATTGTGCAAAAATACTTGTTGGAGAGGAAGTTTTTGCCTCATTTACAAAACGAGATTGTGTCTTCCACAGCAGCCAGCATGCAGAACAAGCCATTAAAATAATTAATTGAGAATCACCTGTCGGACCAGCAAACCACCATAGGGAAAGTAATTCACGCATAGAGGTAATTCGCCGAGTATCCATAACTAAGCCTACCCGAACAACTGCTTCTTGCCAAACACTTCTTGCTAACGAACACCGAACAAAAATATGATCATACGTCTCCGTTGCCAGCAGACAACCACAACGAGAGACCAAAGGAACCCCGAAACGCATACGATCATCATCAAGAGCAAAAAATGATTAAGTAATTTCCACATAAAAAGAGAAAGGGATAAGGGGAGTACCTTATGCCAAATACATTTCCGCGAAAGTTGAGCCACCCGACTCCAGTAAGCAAGATATAGAGGAGGAAAGAGTGAAATTACCATGAGGATTCTCCATCCAAACAAGCCTATCATTTCCCCGAGCGAGGTCCAAGAGAACCTCTGGGAGCCTAGCCAAAGTCGGCAGAGGCACATTAAGGCACATTAAGGGGAGTACCTTATGCCAAATACATTTCCGCGAAAGTTGAGCCACCCGACTCCAGTAAGCAAGATATAGAGGAGGAAAGAGTGAAATTACCATGAGGATTCTCCATCCAAACAAGCCTATCATTTCCCCGAGCGAGGTCCAAGAGAACCTCTGGGAGCCTAGCCAAAGTCGGCAGAGGCACATTAAGGCGAAGAACCTCACGGTTCCAGCTACCATCGTGACAAAAATTCGTAACTTTTGCACGGCTAGTGAAAGCATTCGGCTGTACAATCCAATTATCCATTGCACCAGTTAATGCAAAATTTTCATATAAAAAGCTAGCCTCGCCATCCCGCAAGAGACAAGTCATTCGAACCTCCACCGAATCCTGGACTTGCATCATCCGCCTCCAACTCTGAGAACAACCCGCAGCCGCCACACACAACTTGACATGAAGCACACTCCCACAATACTTAGAACGGAGGAAATCAGACCATAAAGAACAGCCATGACGAAATCGCTACCATAGTTTCCAAGAAAAAGCATCATAAAACGTTATTAAAGAAATAACCCCAACACCATTGCATTCCACCGCTCTAGACATTCTTTTCCAAGACATCCAATGCTTCTGTTCAACACCGTCAGTCTGACCCCAAACAAATCGGGAGAACATGCGCTCCAAAGTTAACAGGACAAAACGCGAAACATTACAAGATGCTAGAATATGTATAGGAATGGAGTTAAGGAAAGAACGTACCAAAACAAGTCGTCCTCCCATACTTAGTAAATTCCGCTGCCACCCCTCAATACGGGCCCCAATAGCATCAATCATAGGCTGAAAATATTGAACGTTCTATCGCCCGGGGAAATCGGGCACCCAAGATACTTCATAGGAAAGTCTCCTTCAACAAATCCCGTTAGAGATTGTTTCATATCTTAGGTAGAATTAGTCATTCTACTCAGAGTATAGAAAGCGCATTTCCGGGCATTGATTCGTTGTCCCGAACCGTCCTCGTAAAGTGGCAAGAAGACCATCAAAGCGATAATATTTCTCTTCTGGCCATTCACAAAAATAACAATATCATCAGCAAAGACAAGATGTGAAATAATTAAAGATTGTTGAGGGACACGATATGACAGAAGGATACCGACAGAGGTTAAATTATTCAGCCCCCTGGAAAGAGGGTCGCCTTGTTTCACCCCTCTCTTCGCATTACAATACCCAAAAGAAGCACCATTAATCATCACTGAAACCCAATTAGACCTTAAGAACTTTTGAACAAGATTGACATAATGACTACCAAAGTCGAAGCATCTCAATATCTGAAGAAGGAATTTATGAGAAACTCTGTCAAAAGCCTTTTGCATATCGATGATTAATAGAATGCACCATTTCCATAGACAACAAAATATTATCAGAAATAGACCGCCCCTTAATAAAACCAGACTGATTAGAATAAATAAGAGAGGGAAAAAGAGAACCAAGGCGAGAAGCCATAACTTTGGTAATTACCTTATTCGCAAAATTGCAAAGAGAGATAGGCCGAAATTCGCCAAAGTGAGATGGATTATGGACTTTCGGCAAAAGAACCACCGTAGTACTAGCGATGGCTTTCGGAAGTGGAATACCGGACCAAAAATTAGTAACCGCCAATAAAATATCCTTTTTAAAAATATCCCAACAGTCTTGGAAAAAGCCACCTGAATAACCATCCGGGCCCGATGCACTATTATGATCCAGAGAGAAGACAGCCCCATGAACCTCCTGTAATGTAGGTAAAACTGATAATGCACGGTTCGAGAAGGAATCGACCAAGCAAAGGATATGACCAAGTACAACATCCAACACACTCGTGGAAAAAAGGGCCGCAAAATGTCTCTCGGCTTCCCTGCCAATTTCCCTTTCATCCGTCAACCACTGTCCATTTTCTGCTTAAATTCTCGAGATACACATACATCTTCTCTTATTCTTACATAGAGAATGAAAATAAGTGGTGTTAGCATCACCCTCTTGCAACCATTTAACTCTAGACTTCTGTCGCCAAAACGATTCTTTTGCGCCCAAATAAAATTGATAGTTCTCTTTCTCCTCATTCCACTGATTCAGCAACACATCATTGGGACAGAGATCATAAGCTGCTTCGGCTGCTAGTACCTTAGCTTCGGCCTCTTTGAGTTTGGTGGGTATATAACAAAACTTATCCTTCTTCCATAAACAAAAAACACCCTTCAGTCGTTTTAATTTAACGGTCAGAACCATCATGCTAATGCCATCGACTTGCCCCCCCCCCCCCCCCATCCCCAACTAGAGGCTACCAAATCTTGGAAAGTAGAGTGGCGGGACCACATGTTTTGATACCGGAATGGCACAGAAGAAGTAGTCCTCTCTCGGCTGAGCTTGATATACAAAGGACAATGATCAGACACCGATCGATGAAAATGGTCAAGAGTGGTATGGGCGAAAAAATCATTCCAATGTTCATTGATCACGACTCTGTCCAATCTGCGAAGTAACTGTGGTGGTGAATTTCTACACCACGTATAAGGGTTGCCAATAAACGGATTATCTTGCAAATTACAATCCCCCGAAGCGTCAACAAATTCAGACATAGGTAGAGAAGCAGGAATGGAACCCCAAACTCTCTGAAACACTTTTAACTACATTAAAATCCCCACCTACCAACCAAGGGACATCATGAGAAGAGTTAAATGTACGTAACTCATTCCATAATTCCCTTCGCTGGGTGTAGGCGCATTTGGCATAAACAAATGAGCAATACAATGGGTTACCAGCATAATTATTCACCAAAACAGTCAATAGCTGTTCAGTATTTCCCACCATCCTAATATCAAGAATACCAGTCCAAAAAAGCCAACTTTTACCTAAAACATTACAAAAGCCATCATCAAAACCCAACCGGAGAATATAAAAAGGCAACTCATCTATCCCCAGCACAGGTTCCAAAACAGCAAATAAAGCAATGCGATTATCATTCTGTAATTGACGAGCTCTAGCTTTCGACTCAGCATTTCCAATACGCCAAATGTTCCAAACAATAATATTTATAGCATTCATTAAAAAAAAATATTGAAAGAAAATAGAAGGAACCATTGCTGGATGACTTTCTCGAGGCTTCTCCATGTTAATTCCGGCCTCGTCCCCGAGCAGGTCTCTCACTTGGTTCAATAGGTAAAATGATGGAAATACTTCCAGACAAAGGGGTAGTAGCATCCAAAACATCCACCGATGAAATAGAATGATCATCCATTGATCCGGGTAGAGCTAAACAACAGTCAGCCACCACATCAGACGGATGCTCAAGCTCATTCGGGTACTCCAGAGCTTTATCATCTGTTTCAGTTCCCACTTCCACTTCAGGTATCCGATCAGGGTCCAATTCCGCAGAATCTGGTCCCCGGGCGTGCCACCGACCATCCAGAGACTGCAAAAAACTCCCGAAACAGTATCGGGGGCAGAATCCGGAACAGGGAAAATTTCCGCTGCTGCACTGCCCAAAACAGGGGATGCTGTAGGTAATCTGTCCAAAATAGTTGATTGAGCTACAGGTAGTTTGTCCGAAGCAGGGGTCACCACCCCTGTATGAAAATTTTGACCACCCGAGTCTGCTACTACCTGCGGTTGGACCGGCTCAATCATCCGGGACGGGAGAACAACTGTAAAAGTGCGGAGCTCATCCAGAGCCACCGCGTGTGATCCGTAATTCACAGAAATCCCACCGGCCGAATGATAAAGTCGTGGAATATGAGTTGGGAATTTCATCACACCCCACCCGTATATCATCAAAGCCCTTGGAGACCAACACACTAGGAGAATCAAGAATTGATAGTGGCTTACCAGAAATTGGGGTTGTTGGTGATGAGTTAGGAATAAGAGATGCAGACAACTCTGAAATCAGGGCTAACGCTGACGAGTCAGGAATAAGAGATGCAGACAACTCCAAATTGACGGGTGCCAACGGGTTTTCTGGGATAGAATCAACATCAATCAATGCAGGGTCAACGGAAACTGCACTTGGAATAAGGACCGGTGCTGGAGGCAACTGCACCGCACCAACTTCCTTTCCAAGAGCGGCAAGTGCAGTTCCAGACGGACCCGGATCACTTTTTTTTACTAACCCTGACCCACAGATTCGGAACAGCGGTTACAGGCTGTTCGGGAATTAATATATTTTTTTTCTTTGTTGAGCACCACCGCGGGTAGAGGTTTCTCGGGTGGCTTAGCAACAATTGGTTTGGGAGGAGACGATTTGGGTGGAATGATCGATGAAGTCGGTTTACCACATTTAGATATTGGATGCCCAATTCGATTACAACCCAAACAATACATTGGCAAATCATTATAAACAACAGATTGCCAAAATCCTTTTCCTGTTTTAGCATTAGTTACCCGAATACGATTCGGCAATTCCGATAAAAGATCAACTTCGTTACAAACCTTGGAAATACTCGGCGGTGGGAGCGTCGAGAGCAAGAGGCTGCCCCACCGTTGTGGCAAGAGAGAAAATCATGGATTTGTTGTACAAATGGATGGGTAATCCCTCAAAGCCAATCCAAATGGGAACTATGGAGGATTCAACATTAATATCGAAATCATATGTCCACTTGAATACCCTCATAGTGAGGCCAATGAAATTCTAAATACCTTGCCGCCATAGGCGGCAATAATCCTCTTCAAGATAAAAATGTATGAAAACATGACGAGGGTCAATCCGACCAATCCAAAAATTCCCCTTAAATACTACTTTATGAAAAGACTTTCGTAAAGAATCCAAAGCCGGTGCATATTTCTGGAATTTACCAACAAGAGCAAATCTCCAAGGGAGAATTAAAATAGCATGAGCCTCCGCTGGGATGACGAGCTTTGGTTCTCCTTTGAAAACCTCTAATTGAGTAATTGGCAAATTGATTGCCATAGTGTGGGAGGCCGACAGCAATTCCGCAAAACTTTTTTGTTTCCACGGTGAAGAAACTGGGGCGGGACCCAAGGCGGCCTGCTGGCCTTCAGCCATGGAAGCCGCAGGAAGACGAAGAGAAGGGCAAAAAGAAATCCAAAAAATTAGGAGGAAAAAATGCAGTTTCGGCTCGCCTTCTTGCATATTCATTGAGAATGACTGTTGGAAGCTCTTCCATTTACGAAAAGTGCAATTATAAACTTCGATTAATCATACCGACACACACACAAATTGACCTGAAACAAACTATTTCGAATGAATAAAAGCTTAACTGGAGAATGGTTAATTAAGGACAAAGGGAAACTACGGTCCAATTATAGGTTTTAAGAAAGAATTATATAATAAACCGAACACTAGACTACTGCATTTTGATAGGTTTTGATGTTTCGTTCTAAGAAGACATTTTGATTTTTCAATTGATACTAAAGGGTGTTTTGGAGTTCAGAAACTTCGAAAGTTGCACTATAAATTTCGAGGCCTATCAAACAAGGACTTGATGAGCAAAATCCATTACCAATAAAAAAAATATTAGGCCTAGGAATAGAGAATTAAAATCAAATAAAGGTTAATAAAGGTTAATAAACGGGTAGGGGTCTCCCCGTCCCTATACCATTTTGGTGGTTTTATGAAAAACAATAATTTTTTTATTAAATTAAGGTTTGACAGTTGGAATAATGATTTTTATTAATATTGGTATCCATATTTTTATAATAAACAATTCACGTTTTCTGAAAATTGTGGAAAATCGGATTAAACTAGAAACCAGTTTAAGTAGTACTTTTATACCACGAATCTAGTACTTCCAAAGGGATTATGATGATTCCTTAGAAAGGCATACATCCAAAATGCAATTTAAAAAAAAAAAAAAAACTTTGCCATATTATCCCTTTCAATCTAATTTTCTGCATCAACAATGTTTCCAATATAGCTCTCTAAATAGAAAATAATTTCCCACTTTCCCAACTCGAAATTAGGAATTTTTGTCCAAATACACATGTATTATTGTACTGTAATCTACAAAAAAAATTCACAACGAAAAAGAGTTTTAAACCAAACCAAATGCAATTAACATGCTCAACATGCAATAAAAAATATTGCTAAATAAAGAATCTCACACAATAAAAAAATATAGTCGAAACTACAAGAACAATTAAGAAATATAGTCGAAACAAATACTTGTAGTTGCATCTTTACTAGATGCTACATTCAAGAAGTAAACTTCCAAACTATGAGAATCTGAGTTTCAGTTGGAAAATAAAGCTTCACTTTCCCACAAAATTTAAATCATAAGAAGAAATGTATTTTATCTAGTCTAACTGGGTCCCTTCAGCATCTGGCTGCACATCAAGACATTCTTTATCATTCCAAGGCGTGAATGATCCTTCTTGAGTATGATTCTGGAGCAGTAGAGACCAAATTTTCGTGTAAGAAAAACATTGGAATAGAGAGAATATGAAAACAAAGTAGAAAGGTTAAAGCCGATACTCTTGAAGAAATGGTTTTGAATCCAAATTTAGTAGTAAAAAATAATCATTATCGAAGTAGAATAACTTAGGGTAAAACAATTAGTCATAGAATTAGCAGTTGAGAATAAGAACCGGTCAAAAAATACTTCTTATCCTCATTAGGGGTATGAACCATCGTTCACTATTGTAAGTAAGACCTGAAATAGTTAAAGGAAAGGGATACTTGCAGCCCAAGAATTATTGTTTCACACCATTACTAGTTCATTAGCAACGACGAAGAAAACCAGGTCGAGATTTATTGATCCTAATAAATGTATCAGAAATTGAGTATCATGGAAACAAGTACTATAAATTTCCGAAGAAAATGAAAATTTAATTAGAATATCACCAAAACCTAGAAATCCCACCATACTATGATTTTGAAACAATGTCAAAAACTAAAAGAGTTACTCGTAAACAAACCCCTTCTAACACGGTGCGTTTGAACAACATTTTAAATCTTAAATTTCAAAATTAGTTCAACATCCGTATTCACAAATAATTCAACTTTTGCAAAATTTGAGGTCAAATCTCAAATAAAATATGTTATCAATGCAAGCGGAAGATTTTTTCTCCACGTATCATATTTTATCTTCCCCTAGGGGTAATCACAATTTAGCTAAAAACTAAAGTGAAATGAGAAAATTAGTTTATTCGGGTATAGTGTCCAAAACCTATAAACAAGACATAACATTTTTTTACCTCTAGCCAAAAGAAATAGCCACGTAACAAATTGAATTGTTGAAGGTTGTCATTGATGGCTGCTTGAATCTTTCTTTTAAGATCTGCAAAGATTATTTCAAAAGTAAATATATAGGGAGATCGAAAATTGGCTACATCTTAGTGAAATATAAACTTTAGAAAAAGTGAGAGCCAACATATAAGAAGGTATATGAATCTTAACTTGGTAGTTCGAATATTATAAATGACTATAAAAGAAAGTAGACAATTAAAGTAGTGCCACTTGGGGGGAAAAATCAGTTATCGATGAATATTACCAAATATATAGCCATTAGCCATTCTGTCACAAGAACCAAAAGCATCTAGGTTTAAGTATTCCTAGGGGAACAATATGTATTTGTTAGCAATATGGGAGCAAGACACATATGGGTAATACCATTCGACATCTACTGATTCTATATGAATATACTTCATTTATTAACAATAATATGGAAGAACGTATCGATTCACCAAAGAGTATAGGTAAAAAGTATTTCAAATGATTTATTAACAACTTTCATACTTTACTTTAGTCATTGTCAGTGTAGAAAATATGGCTAATTTTAAAATAACAGTGTGGTGATCTATAAAGAATCTTAGTAGGTAATAGACAATAAATAATCATATTACCAGAATGGTGGTCAACATATGATTTTCCCATTTTAGATGACGGAAAGAATTTCACCCCTCCCGACCGCAAATCTATATGCTTATTCTGAGCTTTCTTCTCAGTAATTTTCTTCATAAGTCTTTTGTGCTCTTCTTTGTCATATGGCTTGCTCAGAATTCCCATAATCTGCACCCTAAAATTTGAAAATCCATTTGTCCTTGGTTTGGGAATGCGGCTAGCAATCATACTTATCTCTTTTAGATCTGACTTAATAAATGTAAAAAAAAAATAAAAAATAGGAAATTACATAGGAAATAATTTCAACCAATGAAAATGAATGAAGAAGAGAAGTAGTAATGAATACTTTTCCAAAATAGTATTCTAACAATTTAGTTTGTCATGAAAATGTCCATTAGTTTTATTTAAATAATTTTAGTTAGATATCTTTTAAGTTTAAGAAAAGTCTAGTCTCACCGCTTGTCCCACGACATATTCCCACTTAAACTCTTGTTTGTTGGTCATGGACATTTTTTTTAAAGTAAATTTGTCATGTCAGTCCATCTCACACCATATCATCTGGAGAAAAAATAGCCCAAGTCGACAAATTTTCTCTTGAAAATAAAGCGCATTCCAACTTTGCCTGAGACTTTAAGCCAAATTTTGTGAGACAGACGGTGATAACACTTTTTCTTTTTGTATACATAATAAGATATGTGACTAAATTATACAAATAAAATAAATGGCACATATTGAAGAAAACAAAAGTAGTTAGAAAAACATCTAAAATAAAATCAATCTATGAGGCGCCTTACAGTCTCATTTGGTGGTTAGCCATGAATAGAGTCAGTTTTGACTTTCCTTTCTTGGAACATGAAGCATTATTTGGCTGGGAACTTTGAAGATTCATATCTTCATACACTATTACAGTTGAGGAGTTCAAAGGTTGATAAATTGCATTACAACCTTCAACCCTCATGTTTTCAAGGGACATTGAATATTCACGATCGTCTTTAGGTTTTTTCCACTGAGTTTTGGAAAGGCTCACAAAATATTCACGAACGATGTCGGTTTTCGGATTTATAAATTTTTACTAAATCCGTCGCTATTCGGTCGCTATTAAGCTAAGGGGCGACCGAATAGCGACGGAATTTGCGAAGGCCGCCGCTATCATTTTCCCGGATTCCGATTTTTTATAAAATAGCGGGGTTTTTAAGGATATATAGAAACATTTTGCCTATGTTAGTTAATATTAGGTAAAATGTTTCTATATATCCTTAAAAACCCCGCTATTTTACAAAAAAACGGAATCCGGGAGAATAATAGCGACCGAATATGCTATGTCGGTCGCCCTACCCTAACCCTAACCCTAATTCCGTCGCTATTCGGTCGCTATTATTAAATGCCTAAACGACGTCTTTTTGCCATTTCGCGGGCTCATTTATTTGAAAACTGGACAAGTGTTTAAGCATGCTAATTGGCGACCGAATAGCGACCGAATTGGCAAATTCCATCGCTATTATTAAATGCCTAAACGACATCGTTTGCTTTTTCGCGGGCTCATTTATTTGAAAAATTGGACAAGTGTTAAGCATGCTAAGTGGAGACCGAATAGCGACGGAATTGGCAAATCCCGTCGCTATTATTAAATGCCTAAACGACATCGTTTGCTTTTTCGCGGGCTCATTTATTTAAAAAATTGGACAAGTGTTAAGCATGCTAAGTGGCGACGGAATTGGAAAATTCCGTCGCTATTATTAAATGCCTAAACGACATCGTTTGCTATTTCGCGGGCTAATTTATTTGAAAAATTGGACAAGTGTTAAGCATGCTAAGTGGCGACCGAATAGCGACCGAATTTGCCAATTCCGTCGCTATTATTAAATGCCTAAACGACATCGTTTGCTTTTTCGCGGGCTCATTTATTTGAAAAATTGGACAAGTGTTAAGCATGCTAAGTGGCGACCGAATAGCGACCGAATTTGCCAATTCCGTCGCTATTATTAAATGTCTAAACGACGTCGTTTTGTGCGTTTTATTTCTATAAATATATCTAAGGCAGGAAGCCTCTCCCTCATTCTTCATTCTGCCCAGCCGCAACCTCCACCTTCACCACCACCTCTTTCAGCGATTTCCCCCCAAATCCCATCCCTCCTTCCAGTGCCACCACCTCCGGCACCTCCAAGACATCGTCACCACCTCCGGCACCTCCAAGGCATCGCCACCACTTCTGATTTCAGTTGGGTTTTTTAGGGTTTAGGTGAGAATCTTGCATTTTCTTGCTTTTTTTCTTAACAATTGGAATAAATACATCTATTTTGAGAAGATTAAAACAAAAATGGAGGGGAGGTAGTACTGATTTCAGCTTGGATTTTAATATATGGGTTTTCTATAATGTCTTGCAATTTTTTTTGCCAATTCTTATAATTTCTTGCAATTTTTTTGCCAATTGTCATAATTTTCTTTGTTTTTCAAATGTAGTTTTTTAACATCCAATGTAGTTTTCTTGGTGTATTATTGGTTTTCTTGGTGTATTATTGAAATGTATGCTAATTGTATAATATGTGAGTTTTGATAATTCAAAGTGTGTGAGTGTTGATTGTGAGTTTTGATAATTCAAAGTGTGTGAGTGTTGAAATGTAATGAGAAGTGCACACTTTGATTGTGAGTGTTGTATTGTAAATGAGAAGTGTAAACTTGTGTTTTTTTGGGTTTATTGATTATTTTTTGCTATTTGGGATTTTATTAATACATGTTTCGGTTTGTATTTCTGTGCGTATTGCTGTTTTTTATAATAGGGATTTAATTTAATTTCAAATTTAATTTTTAAAATAAAAAACAATTTAGCGACGGAATAGCGACCGAATATTCGGTCGCTAAATTTCCCGTCGGTATTCGGTCGTTAACCAATCAAAAGTCAACAATATTGACCATTCGGTCGCTATTCCGTCGGTAAATAGAGACCGATTATTCGGTCGCTAGACTTTCCGTCGGTATTCGGTCGTTATATAGTCAAAGTCAAAAGTCAACAATGTTGACCATTCGGTCGGTATTCGGTCGTTATTTACCGACCGATTATTCGGTCGCTAGAATTTCCGTCGGTATTCAGTCGTTAACCAGTCAAAGTCAAAAGTCAACAATGATGACGATTCGGTAGGTATTCGGTCGGTAAATAGCGACCGAATATTCGGTCGCTATATATTCCGTCGGTATTCGGTCGGTAATTTGCTTAGAGACGAAAAATACACGACCACGTCATTCGGTCGCTAAACTGAGTTTAGCGACCGATTACCGACGAAAACGGCCGTCACTGTTTCCCTGTTTTCTTGTAGTGCATATAGATGTTGATGAACAAAAAACCCAAAATAAAAACTCCTCCTTGGCTGATGGGGCCATTGAAGAAGAATTTGTAGATAAATTTGAGAACGAAAAAGCAGTACCCATATCAAAAAAATTAAAATTTTCTTTTTTAATTCTAAAAATCTCTAATCTTTTTGTTGATTGAAATTTGCACAAGAGATTTTGTTGGTGTATATATATGATAAATAAGAAGTAGAGAGAGAAAAGAAAAGAAATTGAAGAAATGGGATGTGGTGGGTTTCTTGGAGAGAGCAGTGACGACCGATGGACGTTGGCAACCATAGAGAAAAGGAGGAGAAAAGAGATGAAATTAAATGTGTAGTAAAATACTCAAATTGCCCTTGATTAATTAAACTTCAATTCAAATCTAAAAGTTAACCTAATGTTGATTGACACTGAATGAACGGAACGACCTAAATCAAAAACCGCAAATAGAATGAAGACTCTGATTCCAAGAATAAATGATTAGCAAAATTACCAATTACAATATGTTGCGGGACTAAATGACCATTCACACTTTTGAGAAATGTTTGTTTGAGTGGTGATTTTTTAGTTTTTTGTTAGCTTATTCCCATTAATAGAGAATTGTTTACTCGATTTATAAGTGAAATTATATTTATGCAATTATTTTATGTTTCAATTTTTTTTATTTGAAACAAATTTGAAATTTCTACTTTATAACTATAATAACATCTGAAATTTTAATAATTCTAATTTTTTTTAATATTTCTTCCTATTTTATTGATTTGCAAAATACTTATTATCCGGTTATATAAAGTGTCACCGATGATCCGATTATATAGAGTGTTACCGATTATCCATTGTGACATTCTCTGTGACCTTACTAGCTATAATCATGTTCAAATTTAGAATTTATCGATTTATTATAGTAAAATCAACATTTTAAAAGTGACAACTGATATGTTATTTTGGCCTAAAAGTTTCTTCTGATTAGGATTAAGGAGGGAAGTCTTTAACATTTCCTCATCTCACAAAATCAGTTTTATATATGTTAATTTAATTAGACCTTATAATCTTTGTTAGTTTATTTTTTTTTTGGGGAGGGGGGGATGCTGAATAAGGATTTCTTTTGTTGATTTCTTATAAAAATAAAAAAATGTGAGAAAATAAACAAACCAGCCGTTGGAATAGTTCATGAGGAGCTGAATGAAGATAACTATGAGGACTGGAAATCCTGCTTGAAAAACTATTTGGTTGGTCATGGCCTTTGGGGAGTTGTTTCAGGGAAGGATAAACAGCCAAGTAGAGATAAGAAACAAGAATATGAGGAATGGAAGAAGATGAACGCATTGGCTTTACACGCCATTCAGCTTTCCTGTGGAGCAAGCACTTATTCTAAGTTCAAAGAAGCTCACATGTCTGCAGCTTTTGCTTGGAAACATTTGGCTGAAAAAATAAAACGCCCTTCCAAACTTCAATAATTTGATCATGATGAAGATCATAATAACCATACGGTTGAAGATCATAATGGTAAATCTAACTCAAAGGTTCATAATTGTTTGATTTACTTCTTGCCCATCACCTGTTTGATAAAATGAAACAAATGGTACTTAGAGCACTTACAATACAGCCTCCTACACATATATTGCTACTTGTTTTTTTTGCTCAAGAGGTCCTGCCCGGCTCCTACCTGTGGTGGGAACAAGGAACTTCCAATGAAACTCAAATGAATTGATGTATGACACTGATACTATTGAAAATAGCTGCATTACTTGAAATGGATTTTACATTTCAGGAAGAACAGAACATTTGGATTACGAGGCCTTGTATGAAGCAATTGAAAAGGACCATTTGTCTATTGTAAAGAATGTTCTTGACCATGATTCAAATGCTGTAAGGGCAAGAGTTTCATCACACAAAGATACGGCTCTTCACATTGCTATTCTATTTGGACATATGAGGATTGCGCATTAGTTGGTGAGCAGGATGACACCGGAAGACTTGGAACTAGTTAATGAATATGGTGCTACGCCACTGTCATTAGCTGCCATTAGTGGTGTAACATCTTTGGCAAAGGCAATGGTGGAAAAGAATCATGAGCTAGTTAAAAAGTCTAATGATCATGATGATGGCCACCTTCCTGTTATCGTGGCTGCGTTATATGACCAGAAAAGTATGGTTCGTTATCTATACCGGGTGACACCGAAGGAAGATCTACGTCCAGAAAGGGGAGAGAATGGTGCCATGTTGCTGAATTGTCTGATTACAGCTGAAATTTATGGCACGTCATAACACTAATCTGTCTAATATTCTTTTGCATTTTATATGATTGATTCTAATTCCTGCTTTATGACTAACAGATATTGCTTCATTGCTATTGAAACGATATCCAAAACTCGGTGTAACAGCAGATCATAGTGGAAACTACCCTCTCCGGATACTGGCTCATAAGCCATCTGCATTTCCCAGTGGAACAAAACTTGTATTTTGGAAACACTGGATCTATTCATGTGAGTATATTCGAACGAACTAATTTATTTTTTAAATGACATGCTCTGTTCAACAAACCCAAGATGTGTAGGAAAATGTGCTATGATACTTTTGAAATATTATACCTTCCCTCTCCCCAAAACACATACAAAAAGCTACTATTGTATATGTTGAAAAAACATGACGTGGAAGTTCCTTGTAAAAAAAATATATATATTTTTCATTGCCAAGGTGTTGTGGTACATTCGCCTTGGGGAAGTCAAAAATTTTCTGATGAAGAAGAAACCATGGGAAATCAAAGCTTAAGCACTACCGACGACCACATTATTGATATCCACGACTCAAGTGATGAAGAGATACCTGGAAAAAAACATGGAGGCCAATTGATTGCAAAAAATGGTATGCCAGTTATGTTTTTCCTTATCCTATGTCCATCTGTGTTTGTGTATTAAGCATTACCTTTTCAGTCCACTATATATGCGGGGAAGAAGCTTTTGCTAAATTCATAGTATTAAAAAGATAAAAACTTCCCATCCTTTTACAAGAATGAGTATTTTGTCATAGTATATACTATTCCAAGAAATATTGTAGACAGAAATTCATTGACAAGAATACCTGCAAACAACATGGTGGATCCCGGGTTTTTTTATAAATATGTAAATTCTTTTAGACTGACATAAGTAGTAAGCACATGAATGAAGAAACAGATTGGAGAAAAAGAGAAGAGTAAAAAGTAACTATGACTAGATCTGCTCAATCCCCTTTTCCGTGTTCAGTTGTGAAAGGATAATATCATCAACTTCTGTTATTCACAAGCTCTTCGACGTTGAGTAAATGTAAGGACAATTTTGTTGCCGATATGCACATAATAAATCAGTACAAGCTACAATCTTTTCCAGTATAAATCTCACTTGTATGTGATGGGATTCATGGGCAGAAACTCGTTCTAAACACCCATGAGTCCTCCCCTGAAGAATCCGCTCATACAAAACGAATCGAAAACTACCAAGAAAAACTTACGTTTCTTGGTTCAAGAATCTGATTCTTGAATGGAAAAGTTCTGTCTTTGGCTCTCGGCAGCAATCACCTTGAGTCCTCCCTTGCGGAATTACTCCCTACCTGTATCCACGCGACGAAACGATCAACGAGTGCTAGCTCTTCTGATTTTTCTGAGTTTCGAGAATATAAAGAGAAAGGGAGGCAGAGAACAAGAAATTTGATTTCTTGGTATTTCGGTATTTTGTGCGGCTCAATCATTAATCTCAAGGTTTCGGCCAAGAGAAGTTTATATAGGGTGTGAGAGTTTGTTCAAAAAACAACTCCCACGTCCTATCCACTTCTTCTGGCAGTGGGAGTCTTAAACTCCCACGTCCCCTAGACTTCTGCTGGCAATGGGAGTCTTTATCGGATAACAACTCCCACCTAATCCCAGCTATACCGAAAATGCCCCCTTATCTCTAATTCGAATAATAATGTCTTATTATCCTCAGAAAAATAAATGTCCTATACAATGAACCTAGACACATTCTAGATCCATTGAATCTGGACATGAAGCTCGTTAGCTCGTCTATGCGTGTGACCCTGTAGGTTCATATCACAATGGCAATGAAAACACACTTAGTAGTAGTGTGTGTTCATAAATCACAAGCGGTCTCTAGCAGGACATTATGACTACCCAAAGTGAATGAATTTACGGTGGAACCTAATATCAATCCACTATTTAATCCTTTGTCTCGCGATATCCTAATTAAGCATAAGTCATGGTAGTCGTCACCCTTATAAGGCTTAATTATATTTATGCTCGATCTCCAGGTAGACTGTTCCATCAAACAATATTTAATAACCACTTTATTGAATACGTTTGAGCACGGCCATGCATTTAAACAGTCTTTCCCTATCGAGGGGCCCATGGATATCTCTCTCTAATAAGAGAGGGACAAATTCCTTACAATGTCTCTCACATTCAAGCCATGATAGGTCACTACGTCCGATTATCAGTCGTATTGATTACTCGAGTAAAAACAACGTACGACTGAGTCAAAACGTGGCTCCATTAATGCTAGAATCAATAGAGACATAAGGTCTAAGAATTCTAAAATAGTATTGAGGAAGTAATACTTATGACTAAGGAACATGAAGTATTACTTCTCTAACGGATCACGTCCGATACGATATATCTCAATATATTGCATCTATGATATGATTTGTACTCATTACACATAATTAGTAAAACATAATCATCAATCAAACATCATACTAGTTTTATTTCATTGTAAAGTAGATTACATAAAACTAGGACAACTAGAATAGTAATTACATAAGCAAATGAGTTTTACTATCAAATCACGCATTTGATGTTCATAAGCAAAATTAACTATTCAGATGAAATGCTCAAAAAGATATAAAACGTACAACATATGCTAATGGTCCTAGGGCACTACTAACAGTATGACATTCAATTACTTACAAATTTTCATGACTTAGTATATATTATCTAATATGTACTTTGATTTTGCAGCAAGAGGGCTTTTGCATGATTTGGGTTGGAGAATTTTAAGATTCTACGATATGTGTTTTTCAAAACTTGTATCCAGGATACTTTTCATTAGTCTTTAATGGTTTTCTGATTATGTCAGTCCCGGATGTCAAGCATATACATGACAGAAAGTTGGTTAATGATGAAACTATCAAACTCCTACGTTGTATTTTCAAAGAATTAGGGAAGTTGAGTCAGTCACAGCTTCAAAAGATGGATATTGACAAAATCTTGTATTATGCTATCAAGCACGGAATTATCGAGTTTGTTGAGGAAATACTCATATATAATCCTGAATTTATATGGAGAAAAGATAATAAGGGAAGGACAATCTTTGCACAAGCAATTTTACTTCGCCAAGAGAAGATTTACAGCCTTATCTATAAGTTGGGAACACAAAAGAGCATAATGGCCCGTCGCCATGACATATTTGGGAACAATTTCTTACATTTAGCAGCAAAATTATCACATCCTACACAGCTTGAACGTGCCTCGGGAGCAGCTCTACAAATGCAGAGGGAACTTCAATGGTTTAAGGTTGTTGTTTCTTTCTAGTTATAATTCTTAGCTATAGTGATAAAATTCCACACTCAAACATGCATGTTGTTTAACATTTTCAATCATAAATGTTGTTCTAGGAAGTAGAAAGTATCGTCCAACCAAAGTTGAAGGACGACTTGAATGACAACAATAAAACACCTGAGAAGTTATTCTCTGATGAGCATGAGAGGCTTCACAAGGAGGGAGAAAGATGGATGAAGAATACTGCCGGATCAAGTATGATTGTGGGGACTCTCATTGCTGCAGTAATGTTTACAACAGCTTTCACAGTACCAGGCGGTAATAATGACAAAACTGGGATTCCTATTATGCTAAAAACACAACCAAGAGCATTTTGGATATTTGTGGTTTCGAAAGCAATGTCACTGTTCACTTCTTCAACATCGGTTCTCATGTTCTTAGGAATTCTTACTGCACGTTATGCAGAAGAAGATTTTCTCAACTCCTTGCCTACAAAACTAATATTTGGCCTTGCTTGCTTGTTTTTAATCCATAGTCACCATGATGGCATCTTTCGGCACCTCTTTGTACCTTATTCTAAACCAAAAATTAGCTTGGGTTGCCTATCCGCTCATTATCTTTTCCAGCGTTCCAGTAGCCCTTTTTACATTGTTACAATTTCCACTTGTGATTGAGAGTCTCATTTGCACTTATGGCTCTGGCATCTTTGATAAACCTAAAAGAAGCTTTTTTGGTGGTTTTGATGAGTTATCCGACAAGCGTACCTGTCTATTCTGCTGCCATCAGTGTATGGTATTTGAGCTTTTAGTCACTTTGAACTCTTAGTTTGTGCTAATGCTGTTTTTTCTAGTACTTTACAATGCTTCCAGTTTGTGCATGTATTGTTGGATATTTGAATCTTCATTTGGTCCTCAACTTCATTTGTTACTCAACAAGTTGTATCGCGAGTTCCATTCTCTCCCTGTTGTCATAATTTTGTATGTTTTGATTGAATTTTATATTTTAAAATCTATAGCTAACCTTGACTCTAACATAAGTATGATTGTCAATGAACTCTGTTAAATTACATGCTTGCAATTGAGTTTTAGGTTTTTTTTTAGGCGACAATTGAGGTTTAGGCTAAGTCTTCTATTTAGCGAAAAAAAAAGTTTAGGCTAATACTATAGCAAATTACTGTTTTAGTACCAACTGACAGAATATTTCCTTTAACCTTGAATTTGTTTTACCATTTGATATGGATACTTATACATTGTTAGAAATTACTCCCAACCTAAATTTCATGCATTCTTGCTGTTAACACCTAAAACTCGGTATTATAGAGCAACTCGATTATCTTTTTGAGAAAAGAATAGCATGTACTTCTAAACATTGCGCAAGTAACCTCCTTCTGAACCAAAGAAATCATAAATGTGCAAACTCAAATGAGAAAAAGATTTAATCTTTTTCATGAATATCAGTTATGAGTTTTGGTTATTGTTTGAAGAATCAGGAAATAGCTTGCCCGTTTGGATGACAGGCAATATTGGTTTATTTTGGATATCTTCCTTGCTAGTTTGTGTCACACCCCGTAACCCGGGTGATGACATGGAAGTGTCTCATCCGCCAATGAGACGCCAAAGCCCACAAACAAAGTTACTAGAAGTGAATGCATCACTATTTAATAATCCAAGAGGGGTCCAAAAGTATTACAACGAAAATGAAAGTACTGAAATATTAATAAGTTCTAACATAACAAAGGATATAAAATAAAACAAAGTGTTCCACTACATGTTTGACTATTACATAAGTTGATTATAAATATCACTCTTCATAATTCCCCTCCCAAGTTTCATCCTCATAATATTACTTAGCACCATTATCACCTGCAAGATAAGAAAAAAATAAAGGATTGCGCAGCGAAGCTTAGTAAGGATCAAACGACTCCTGAGATGAAGCATAAGATAAGACACAAAAGTTGTAAACTGTTTCCCAAAACCCCATCGAAAGTACACCTGGCACAATACAGACCTCCAACCATAGAATGACACTCTCATAACACAACCCATCTCACAATGGCACTTCGGTCGACATTGACTAGGGGTCCGGTCGACCGAAGGTCATCCGAGATCAGGAGAAAAACTTTGTCCCAAAAAATCCGGAAGACCAAAGGTTGAGCTCGGTCGACCGCAGCAACTCCGATCGATGGAATATCTATCTCGGTCGAATGGAATCCACTGCTTGTCGTCGCAATCAGTCCCACTAGTTTTCCCGGATGATGGATTGAAGGCCCGGTCGACCACACCGGTTGTCCGAGATTCAGTCAGGACAAAAAATAGTGTAATGCGTTTCTATACTTTCCCAATCCCAGCCCCAAAAATACTGATTTTTTACTCTAGCCATATACTCCCTCCGTCCCAAATTATCTGTCCACTTTGTATTTTGCATGGGGATTAAGGTTTCATCAAATTCTAGAGTGAAATATGATAAAATGTCAAACATAACCTTATTTAATGTTACTCCCAATTTAATTCACCTCATTTTCTCTCTTTATTTCTCTCTCTCCAATATTTAATGTAAAGGGTAGGATTGGAAAAATCATCATTAATGAACCCTTTAATTAGAAAGTGGACAAATAATTTGGGACACACTAAAAAGGAAATGTGGACAGATAATTTGGGACGGAGGGAGTAACAAGTAAGACCAAAACAATAACAAGTAATATAAACAACAACAAATAAGTTAATAGCCATCATCTTCACATCACAACACTTGTACTTCGAATGTGCTACATGCGCCATGTTCCACTCATATGCCACATTGGAAATACACGTAGTTAGATATTAAAAAGATGGCTATTTCTATGACATGCACCACATACTTCCCATAATTCAAGCTCAATCATTTAGTCACAATTCTACGACAACAACTGTAACGACTATAACAGTCGGTCAACTCGAATATCCAAGAAGTACAACACATGGGTTCAGTATGACCCCTTGAACGAACGGGTCCAAAATTTTAAGGATCCATCCTACATTGTATCATCTTCCATCACCATGGACTCCACAAAATCGTTACAGTCTCAATGATTGCCACATCGAGTGAAGTGTGATACTCGGAACTTTTTGCTTACGTGTTGGCTTTCCATGTAAGTAATTTTGTATGATGTACTTGTAATTACATGTTTAATATTTTTTACGTTAATTTTATTAGCGTATAAGGGGTGTATTTGACGTTTCGTAAGTTGGGGAACTTGGGTGTGGATGTGAAAAAGTTTAGAGATTCTTTTGTTAGGGAGTTGACAGGTTATTAAAGGGGGTTATTTCTGGAAAAATAAGGAGAAGAGTTACAAAAGAAGAGAGAAAAGAAGAAATTGTTGAGAAAACAACATAGAGTGATGTGAGGAGTTTACATAATTGAAGTAGTAATCAGAGTCTGATCAATCCCTGTAACGACCCTAATTTTCGACCTCTTTTAATTGAAGCCTTATAGAGTCACTAGTCTGAATTATCTTTGATAATTTATCTTTGCAATATCCTAATTAATCTTTTAAAATTATATATAAGTATTGTGTATTCATTTATTCATTGCACTCATGATCTGGATCCACTCATGTCATGCACTGATTACATTTATTTGTCATCATGAAATATCTTTCTGAATAGGGGCATTTTTGTAATATTATGTTATTGCATTGGAAATGATAAATTTGACTGAATCTTATATGGATTTGTCTTCTGAATATTGACATGGTATGATAAAACGATAAGTCTATTGCATCGGGCCCAATTATTTGATCTGAAGGAGCTAAGTGCTACACCAGAGGGTGTGAGCCACCTCTAGAGTCCTGATTCTGAACATCTGTATTTGGGGGCCTGTATGAATTTGATCTGCTATTATTATCATGCCTATGTCAATTCCACCTCGACAGTCCCGGAAAATGTGTTTAGAAAATCAGGCCCCTTATTATAATCAATATATATATGTGGTTTTCTCATTGTGCGAACTATCTTATGAAAATAAAGTACTTTGGAAGGAAAATGGTTTTAAAAGACATACGCACCACTGGCACGGCCCTCACTGAGCTTCGGCTCACGTTTTCCAAATGTTTTCCCCTCCACAGGTATCTGAAGGTGGTGCGACATTGTGGTATCAGAGTGCGCAGCGAAAGCTTTGGATTAGCAATCTGTATTTACGGATATTAGTCTTGTATTTTATCGAATTTTAATGTAACCTTGTGGATATATTATATTTTTGGGTAATAGAATGTTTGTTTAGAGCCTTGGCGTTTGTAAAAGATAGAACCCAGTGCCGAGAGGCACGCAACTTTCCCAGCCCGAGAGGGCCGGGTTGTCACAATCCCATTCTTGTTTCTAAAGTTAAAGGACTTGTAGGACTACAATCTAGACGGTGGAGATAGGATTTCATTGGTTCGTTTTAGAGTAATCATCCTTAGAACTTCATTCAAAAATTCTGGAAATTCTGGGCTGTTCTACATGTGCAGTAAGTTTGAATCTCTTTGCAATCATAGTAAACCTTCTTTGATCATCCCCAAATTTGAACCATAGTTAGAGGACTTCTTAAAATAGATTCTTACCAAAGAGCTTTAGGTATAAATCGTAATTGAAGTAACAAACGACCTCCTATTAGAGTAATTCTTGTTGCATTTCGAAGATAACTGATAAAACTACGTGTGAGAAGCAACAGGGATTGATTTCAAGTTCCCAGCGAACGGATTTTCGTATTTGAAGTTACTGTTTGTCGCAGAAATTCTGGTTTGTGTATTGCTTGGTTGATTCCAAGTAAGACTCTTCACCCTTTTATTTTCAGTCCTAAAACTCATGAAATGTATACTTTATACTCTTGGAATTGTGTATTGAAATTATTTTAAACTCATGATTTCCTGCATAGGATGAAACGTTGAATTTCCATATGTGTGTATCCGATTATGAACTTGATTGTGCATGATAAACTGTCATCATTGTTCTTGATCATTCGAGTCTACTTGTACTGCTTTTGGGGTCTTAAATTCTATGTGTTCTATAGAGTCTTCACTAGTTGTGCTCTTGTTTAGGAATGACCTCATTACAAGATTCTTTCGAATGTGCATGATTGAGTGTTTTGTAGTTCAACCAGGGAGTTCTCGACTTGAGTGTTGGTGAGTGCCCGTTCCTAACCGGGGGAGATGTTAGGGACTACAACGGTCTTTGTGCATTCCGCTGGGAGTGTTGGTGAGTGCCCGTTCCTTAAAGTGTGAGCCATTCGTTCAGGGAGAAACTGAACCCGTGTTTGCATTGAAAGCTTTCCCTTCTAAGCTTAAAACTTGGGGACTGTTGTAGTAATATATTTAGAGTTTTGAATAGACAATTGGGCTCTTATTTTTGAATGTTGTGTCATAGCATGAGTCGTATTCGAAGGATCCAATGTTGTGTATGTTTGTATATTGAGATAGGTGAAAACATAGAGCTTGTGTCACATTTTCGATGTGCACATGTTGGATTTAACGAGTACGGTTTATATCTTACTTGCTTATATATTTTTCATTGTCATTTATATGTTAATATGCATCAAAACTTGTCAGAAATACACTTTTCCTTCACAAAATTGCACTAAAAAATGGGCTGACTGAACTTCACCCGGTCGACCGGAGCTTCAACTAGTCATTCGACCAAACTACTGGGAGCAGACGGACGATGGGATAGTCTGAGTAGGTCGATCGGGTTAGTGAACCCCTCAGCCGAAGGTCAAGTCGGTCGACCGGTTGGTGGTGGGAGAGCTTAGGTCGACCGGAGTAGTGGTATTTTGGCTACTATGTTTTTTTGTTGTCAGGGTACCTTCTAGTTTTTTTCTAAAGCTTTTTTGGTGAGGTTTTAGTGTATAAATGTGTTTAGTGAAGGGACCTAAACTTGCATGGTTTTCACACTTGATTTGGGAATTGGGAAAAGTGTTTTGTGTCTCATCCCAAGGGTGTTGATGCTTACTGGGCTTTATAGCTAATGTCTTTACTTTTCTTTCTTGCAGATGATGACATACCTGATGATGCTTCTTATGTGGAACTCTGGGATGGGAGGACTACGAGTGATTCATAATGTAACTTGTGTTAGAATATTTCCCTTTAGATACTTGAACTGGTTATGTAATAAACTTAGTACAACACCTAGTTATGTATAAATCTGATAATTCATGTAGTTAATAATGCTTCCGCTAATAATAGTATACCGGACTCTACTATTCTGTTTTGGTTATGTGCTTCATTGGCATATGAGGCGTTGCCGGGTTATCATCCGGTTTCGGGGTGTGACATGAATGCCCAAGAATTTCCTTACACAGTCACATGAACTCCCGGGTTCAATCACCTACACAATATATTCGAATGAATCATGCCATATCGCAGTTTCTAGAAAAGAGCTCAAATGGGGGCGACGACTTGGTCAACCAAAACCAAATAGACACGACCACGAAAACTGAACAATCAGGCAATAACCAAAGACGCCAATTACAATATAAATCCAGCAATTAAGACAAGAAAATAAGGGCAGCAACAAAACCTCCATTCCGGAATCAAACTCACAAACACAACAAACATGACGATCAACCACACAATATGCAAATACAACCAATACTTCATCCATTTTAGGCATTAAATAATGCATAAACAATCCACACTCATATACAATGTTTAAAGTACTGATTTCATGAGTTTTATAACTTAAAACATAGAGGTGTAAGACCCTTACTTGTTACTATAGCAAATTACACAAAAATAATGAAGAAATTCGAAATCCATAAAACCAGCTCCGTTCCCGGTGCTATAATGTCTCGCTCCGAACTCTGAATCGCAATTCGTCCGCGCTTACACGTAGGTATTTCGAATACCTTCGAAATGCACTAAAAATCACTCTAAAATGACTTCGTTTGCCTCTTCAATTGCCCTCTCAAAGTTCGGCCAAATTTTGCTCTCTTCTCTCCTTTTTTTTCCTTTCTTTTTTCCCTCTTTTTTTTGGGTAACTTCCTTTACCCATTATTTCCCTGCAATTAACTCCCCCAATCGTATTTCAAACTATTGCACAAAAGGTCCTCACACTTCACAAGTATTTCACTCATGTCCTCCCACTCACACACACATCAAATGTAACAAATAATACAACATAGCACACATCATATAATGATACGCAAAATCTATACTAGCAAGTATACTAGGTCGATGTTGTAGTAGTCAAGGTCGATCCCACAGAAAATAATGATTAATTAATTCCTATGTAAATAATTCTACAATGATCAAAAGAAATTAAAATAAATCTGACGGTTGATGATGATTAAATTAAACTAAATTAATTAACTAACATAAACAAATAACTTAAACAAAAGTTTGATAAGAGAAAGATCTAAGGCACATGAATTCACTAAATTAACCAATATATTATCCTTACGAGATGTTATTCTAGAGTGAATTTCATTAATCGATCGATTTCCAATTATATCTAATAACCTCTTTCAAGGTTTATCAAACCTATTCTCATGAATAAACCAACTATATGTCTATGTTGATTTTAACCCACAAAAACGCCTTAAACATATGAAATCATAAAGATCGCACAAACCATACAAGTATATGTCTATCTTGCATGCAATTTATGTTCAGATTATTTAACCTAATTAACAAGGTCAGCTGTCGCAAATCTTCCAAGTTAATGTAAAGACAATTTGAGTGGTAGCTAATCACACAAAAGCATTAAGAATAATAATAAGAAATTAATTCCACAACACTCATCGAATAACAAAATCACAAGAATAATATATAAAATTAATCTAGCTACATCATGGCCTTAGAATAAATGTTTAGCTCATACTAGAGAAAAATTCAATAACAAATCAAAACCTAGAATAATCTAATAATGACTGAATTCCTTCTCCTAAGACTAGTAAATAGTATTTATAGCAATACAAACCTACTAGCTTAAGGTAACTGACATAAATCAAAACTCTCCAACCTCTTTTAAAGTAGTTGACATAAAATACAACTCTTCAAGATTTTTTAAAGTAGTTGAAGTACACCAGAACTCTTCTAGTCCGTAAAGATCATATCTTCAATTCCAGCAGCTTTTTCCTATTCTGCAAGTCGGTTCACTTTTATCCTTCAAAAGACTATTTTGCCCCTACAAATGCAAACACAAATAAGTGAGGATTATACCATTCTAAGCTCAAAACTCGATATGTAAATACTTTTTGAAGCTCAAAATTACTATTAAAGTAGAAGAAAATAAAGATAAATTTACGAGTTATCATATAACATAGAACATAACATATAATTCATGTAATAACAATAATAAACATACAATCATGCAAAAATAATTTAAAGCATGCAAATCACATAGGGAAAAAGTCTCGGGTATCACATACTTCCCCCCTTACAAAAGTTTCGTCCTCGAAACTTGCACTTTCTACAACATAGATATAAACCCCTTACTAGATGTGGTGATTCTATAGGCATTCACAAAACAAGTATGACACTATATGCAACTTACCAAGTACAATGAACATATACACCACCTAATCACATAAATGTACCTGTCGGTTTACCAGTGTAATTTCTCGCCCTTAGCTGAGGAAGATCAAAGGCCCGAGCATTAGGCTTAGCCCCGGTGCTTCCAACCTTTGGCGGTGACCCTAATATCTGTCCCCGTGACTTGGAGTGGAGCTGTATACTAGCTGACCCGATGCCCCATCTTACCACATATGAAGAATGCCTAGATACCCATCTACATTACCCAGAATGACTCCTTCCACATCTTAAACATTCCACCAAAGCCTGAACAGTGCTTGGTGCCCCTGTGGGTCCCCCACCTCTGACCGAGTTAGAACCCGTCCATACTCCCAGTCCAAAGGCGTTGGTTGGTCCCGAGGTGGGAGCAAACCTCTTTTGAGTAGTCATAAGAGTGGTAGCGTTAGGGGTAGAACTATGTCCCTAGTGACATAGTCGAAAATGACCTCTTTCTCTAAGAATCAGTATTTCTGAATTCTTCCTCAACATCAAGACTTCTTTGTTACGCGTCCATGTAAGTAGTATGACGATACCCTGAAAGACTTCCTCTAATGCGGGGCAACAATCCCCTCATAAACCTTTGTGTTCTAATCTCACCATCATGAATGATAGCGGAGGTGTCACACTCCGTAACTAGAAGGTGACTTGGCAATGCCTCATCTACCAATGAGACAAAGAACCCTTAACATTATATAATCTTCCAAACCATAACTTAACAGAATCAGCTTAAACTTTAACTTTATTAAAAGGTCATCAATACTTCAAGAAATTACAAACTTATTATATTGTACTATTTGTCAAATAATTTATAGAAGATTCAATATGTATTACATAACTTTAATTCATTAACTATTCGTCTTACACCCCATCCCATGCCTCGTCATCAACACCCTTATCATACTCATTTGCAAAACATGAAAAGATAATGGGGTAAGACACACTAACTTAGTAAGAACCGATCGCCCATGGGATCTGTTTCCCAAAACATTTGAAAATACATCTTGACTTGTCTTAACCTGAAATCATGAAAACCTTTGTAAAATACATGAAAACATAACATGAAACTTTAGAGCTTGCATAGCTTGTACATGAAATAACTTGAAAGGAGTACAAACAAAGTAAAAAGAATTCGGACGATGGAGACATGTGCCAATCGACTGATAGGGTCATCCGAGGTCAGGACAGAAACATTTACAAAAAGTTTGGTAGACCTACATGACAGAGCCGGTCGACCGCTTGAGTCCAGTAAAGGGATATCATGCACGATCGACTATTTTCCTTCTTTTCCTTATTTGAAATAGCCACAGTAGTTTGATCGAATGAGTGATACTGTGATCCGGTCGACCGATCCGGCCGGTTGAGATCCAGTGAGGACATTTTCAATGCAAAATTTGTGAAGAAAAAGTCATTTTCTGCAAATTCTGAAATCTCAACCCAAAACAATATTTTTAGACACTTTATAACACTTAGAAACAATACCAAATCATACACATAACATGTCATTAAAATACTTAACCAAATCAATCACATACATATCAGAAATCCTACTCCGAATACTTAACATAACTTGACATACTCGTAGCCTTCCAATACATATAAACTTGACATGATTAGTACCAAAATGACATGCAACAAGTAATTATACATCCGAGCTCAATTTTCAAACAATAACACTATCCAACTGTTAACAGCCCCAAACTTTAATGTCGTTTAGGAAGGCCCTTATACTTGTAACTTGTATCGTATCATATCGTAATTGGTAAGGCTCATAATTACTATTTAAGGATATATTACTGTCATTATCTACCCTCGTTGACTGAATGACACTGTTAACAGCCCTAACTTTGAAACCTGCAAGGGACCAGGTATCATGAGGGGACAAAAAGTGCTCTCGGGCACTTATCATAAATTCGGACTATATCCTGGTTCAGGGTCATCATTTAGACAAGAGCTTTAGATTGAGAATATGCATATGATGACTCTCGTGTAATGCATCCAGTAATTCATCAACAACATATGAAAGAATAAACAAGTATAACCATGCAACAATGCAAACATAACTTGGTTCTTCATCAAGATTTTTATGCAATAAAACATGGGAAAACTTCATACATTTCATAACTTGTTAAAAGACCAGTTCATGCATTTTAGGACTGAAAAATAAGGACGAAGGGTTCTTACCTTGAACACTTAATCGGAAAATCAAAGGGAGATTAGAAAAGCAGAATTCTCTAGTTTGTAATTGCAACTTCCAAAAACAATAACTCTAGATGGAACAATTGCGACTTAATCTCTACCGCTCAGAATGTACTTCTATCTATCTTCTAACTTTAGGAATTTTATGATCTATTCTCATTACACTGATTTTAGTTGAACTGCCATAACCTTCTACTCCGATGATGATATCTCGTAATCCAAAACTTAGAATGAGAATTCCTTCGGTCAGAATCTATTTTAGGGAGTCTAGTATCTATGGTTCAAATATAGGAGTAATCCGAGATGATTTACTATGTCTGCCAAAGTATTATTACTTGTTGTCCAATTTTTCAAGCACTCTTTTTTCTCTCTTTTTCTTTCATACTCTTTTCTTTCCTTCTCTATCATTTTCCTCTATTTATAGGCTATCAAAAATCCATAATTCTGTGAAGTTACATCCTTAAAATGTCCAACCAATCCTAAATATTTAGCTCCCTTAGAATTATCCCTAAAGGCACCCCTTCATATTTACTAACCTCCCTCCAAATTCAACTAACTAACTAACATAGAATTCCTTTTATGCTAAACAATCACCCCTTCATATTTAATTAGTCCAAGACGACATAGAAACCCTAAACAATTATTTACAATATATATATATATATATATATATATATATATATATATATATAACACATAAAAATCAATTAGTCACATAACATTTATATATAAGCATGCAAATTTCTAAGGTCAAAAGGTCTTGGGTATCGCATCCTCCCCCCTTATGATAGTTTCGTCCCTGAAACTTACTTACCTTTCTCTTGGAATAGGTGGGGGTATTTTTTTTGTTGCTTCTTCTTCATACTCCCATATAGATTCTATTTCCTTGTGATGCGACCATTCTACCTTTACATAAGGTATTGTTCTTGTTCTCAACACTCGTTTCTTCCTATCCACAATTTTTACCGGTATCTCTTGGTATGATAAATCCTCTTGAAGTTCGAAAAGTTCTGCCTCTAAAATATGACTTGGGTCGGGTACATATTTCCTTAGTTGTGATACATGGAAGACATTGTGAAGTCTTGACAATGTTGGCGGTAATGCTAGACGGTAAGCTAACTCGTCCACTCTTTCCAATATCTCGTATGGACGTACAGACCTTGGACTCAGTTGACCACTTTTCCCAAATCTCAAGACACCCTTTTCTGCAAAAGTCTTAAGTATGCTTTGTCTCCAACTTGAAGTTCGAAGGGTCTTCTTTTACTATCCGCCCAGCTTTTCTAACGATCTTGAGCAGCCTTTATTATTTCCCGAATGAGTGGTACCTTTTCCATGGTCACTTGAATAAGTTCCGCCCTGTTACCAACTTCCCCTCAATGTCATCCCAGTATACCAATGATCTACATCGTCTTCCATAGAGTGCTTCATATGGTTCCATTCCGATACTTGCTTGGTGACTATTGTTGTAGGCAAACTCCACCAAAATTAAATGTTCTATCCAATTGCCTTTGAAGTCTAAAACACATTCCCTAAACATATCTTCCAATGTTTGAATAGTCCTCTCTGATTGTCCATCTGTTTGTGAGTGATAGGCGGTGCTAAGGGACAACTCTGGTTCCTATGGCTTCATTGAAACTTCTCCAAAAGCGAGACAAGAATTTTGGATCCCTATATAAGACTATACTTACCGGTACACCATGTAGTCTAACAACCTCATTCATATACATATGAACTAACACATCCATTGGTGCAGTAATCTTCATAGGTAGGAAATGTGCTGACTTCGTCAATATGTCCATAATCACCCATATTGTGTCTTTTCCCGTCTTGTCTCTTGGTAACCCAACCACGAAATTCATTGTAATATTCTCCCATTTCCATACCGAAATTTCCAAAGGTTTCAACAAGCCAACAGGTCTTTAATGTTCTTCTTTAACTTGTTGACAAATCAAACATCTAGCCACATATTACGCAATTTCTCTCTTCATACATTTCCACAAGAAATTTCCTTTCAAATCTTTGTACATTTTCGAAGCTCCTGGGTGTATTGACAATCTTGAATTGTGTGGCCCTAGTAAAATTTCTGTTTTCAGCCCCACATCCTTTGGTACACATATTCTACCCCAAAATCGTAAACTGCCATCTTCGTGCACTTGCAAATATGTTTCTTCACCCGCTTGTGCTGTCACCCATTCCTTTACCAATTCAGAATCTGTTGCTTGAGCTTCTTTTATTCGAACAAGTAAAGTTGGATGAGCTACTAAGACTGCTAGGACATTGTTGGTATCCTTGACAATCTCAGTATCCATCTTTTCAATTTCAAAGATGAGCTCTTCTTGTTCAGTCATCATGGCTGCCATCTTTCCTGTTGTCTTTCTGCTCAACGCATTTGCTACCCTATTAGTGTTACCTGGATGGTAGCTAATTGTCAACTCATTGTCTTTTAACAACTCTAACCATCTTTGTTGCCTCATGTTAAGCTCATTTTTTAGTGAACAAGTATTTTAGACTTTGATGATCCATAAATACCTCACAAGGCTCACCATAAAGATAGTGCCTCCAAATCTTCAAAGCAAAGACCACAGCTGCCAACTTAAGGTCATGTGTAGGATAATTCTTCTCATATGGCTTCAACTGTCTTGAAGCATAGGCGATTACCTTCCCTTTCTGCATGAGTACACATCTCAAACCGACACCTGAAGCATCGCTGTATATAGTGAACCCCCCTCCCCCCCGGTTTCTTTTAGTAATGCTAAGATAGGAGCAGTAATTAAATTCTCCTTCAACTTCATGAAACTCTCTTCACATTCTGGACTCCAATCAAACTTCACTTGTTTTTGTGTTAATCGAGTTAAAGGCGAGGCAACCCTTGAAAAATATTCCACAAACTTCTGATAATATCCCGCTAGCCCTTGGAAACTTCGTATTTAAGCCACTGTTGTGGTTCGTGGCCAATCTACTATAGCTTCTATCTTAGATGGATCAACCGACACACCTTCAGTTGACACTACATGTCCCAAGAATGATACACTCTTTAACCAGAATTCACACTTGCTGAATTTTGCGTAATGTTTCTCTTTTCTCAGAATTCCCAAACCTGCCTTCAAGTGTTCTTCATGAGTTTTTCTAGATGGTGAGTATATGAGAATGTCATCAATGAACAGTAGTACAAACTTCTATAAACAATCATTGAAACTTGATTCATCATATCCATGAATGTCGTTGGTGCATTGGTCATACCAAATGGCATCACAAGGAATTCGTAATGTCCATATCTTGTTAAGAAATCACTCTTCGGTATGTCTTCTGGCTTGATCCTCAATTGATGATCCCCAGATCTTAAATCAATCTTGGAAAATACCTTGGCACACTTCAGTTGATCAAATAAGTCATCTGACGGGGGCAAAAGATATATTCTCTTGATGGTTATCTTGTTCAACTCTCGATAATATATGCACATCCTCATGCTTCCATCATTCTTCTTCACAAATAACAGTGGTGCTCCCCATGGTGATACAGTAGGCCGGTTGAACTTCTTGTCTAACAATTCTTGCAACTAAGTCTTCAATTCCATAAGTTATGCTGGAGCCATTCGGTACGGGATTTTGGAAATAGGTTTTGCACCGGGATTGTAAGAGTATTTCAAAATCGATCTCTCGAGCAGGTGGTATGCCCGGTAAATCTTCCGGAAACACATCTTGGAAATCTTTCACTACCGGTACATCTTCAATCTGAATCTTCTTTTGTCAAAGTATACACCAAATAAGCTTCACAACCCTTCCTTAAACATTTATGTGCCTTTATTTCTTATATGATAGGTATCTTCCGTTCTTTCTACCTTTCCGACCCCTGAAATTCAATCACTTCCTTCCCATCTGCCACTGTATTCTTCTTTCCTTACAATCCATTAAAGCATGATGTCTTGATAACCAATCCATACCCAGAATAACATCGAAGTCTACCATGTTCAGTTTTATCAAATCCACTTCCTTTACCCCTGAGTAAATCTCTACTCGACACCCTTTATGCAACAAGTTCGATTCCAATACTTTCCCATTAGGTATGCTAACTCTATATTTATTAGAAGGACGAATGCGGGTAGTCCTAAGGGTCTTAGTAAAACTACGAGAAACAAAGGAATGTGTATCACCATAGTCAAACAATAGATAAGCAGGCACCGAGTTTATCAGAAGAGTACCTGTTACTACACCTGAGGCTTCCCTTGCCTCTTGTTGAGTGAGAGCGAATACCCTTTCATTGGACTTCTGCCTTGAATCCCCAACCTTTGGTGTAGCAGTATTCTGAACATTACCCCAAGACCATTCGGGACAGTGAATGATTTGATGCCCTGTGTTCCCACATTAAAACAAGTTCTGGTACCCCATCTACATACACATGGGTGCCTCTTTCACTGATCTTGGATAATGGATGTGGCGTACTTTTCAAATGCATTAAACTTCCCCACATACTCAGCCACAGCCATACCTTCCGTTTGCTTGAGCTCTAGAAACTGGTTCTGCTTCTCCATGCGATAAGTATCTGAAAAATATTGATACAAGAAGGCTGCTTTGAATTCCGCCCAAGTGGTAGGTCGTGTCTGTTAGTAGTGCCCTAGGACCATTAGCATATGTTGTACGTTTTATATCTTTTTGAGCATTTCATATGAATAGTTAATTTTGCTTATGAACATCAAATGCGTGATTTGATATTAAAACTCATTTGCTTATGTAATTACTAATCTAGTTGTCCCTAGTTTTATGTAATCTATTTTACAATGAAATAAAACTAGTATGATGTTTGATTGATGATTACGTTTTACTAATCGTGTGTAATGAATACAAATCACATCATAGATGCAATATATAGGGATACATAGTATTGGACGTGATCCGTTAGAGAAGTAATACTTCATGGTCCTTAGTCATAAGTATTACTTCCTCAATACTATTTTAGAATCCTTAGAGCTTATGTCTCCATTGATTCTAGCATGAATGGAGCCACGTTTGGACTCAGTTGTACATTACTTTTAATCGAGTAATCAATACGAATGATGATCGGATGTAGTGTCCTATCATGGCTTGAATGTGAGAGGTATTGTAAGGAATTTGTCCCTCTCTTAATAGAGAGAGATATCCATGGGACCCTCGATAGGGAAAGACTGTCTAAATGCATGGCCGTGCTCAAATGTATTTGATAAAGTGGTTATCGGATACTATTTGTTGGAACAGTCTACCTAGAGACCGAGCATAAATATAATTAAGCTTAATAAGGGTGACGACTACCATGCCTTATGCTTAATTAGGATATCGCGAGACAAAGGAATTAAATAGTGGATTGATATTAGGTTCCGTTGTATATTCATTCACTTTGGGTAGTCACAATGTCCTGCTAGGGACCGCTTGTGATTTATGAACTCACACTACTACTAAGTGTGTTTTCATTGCCATTGTGATATGAACCTACAGGGTCACACGCATAGACGAGCTAACGAGCTTCATGTCCAGATTCAATGAATCTAGAATGTGTCTAGGTTCATTGTATCTGACATTCACTTTTCTGAGAATAATAAAGTGTTATTATTCGAATTAGAGATAAGGGGCATTTTCGGTATAGCTGGGATTACGTGGGAGTTATAATAAAGGGTTTCTTGCTGTTTTTCGATTTGTTTTTTATGAGCGGTTCCTTCAGGGGAGGACTCATGGGTATTTGGAACGAGTTTCCGCCCATGAATCCCTTCAGTGGTATCAGAGCCTTGCTCATACGATTCGAATTCGATATTGTTAATCACACCATAACACTATCAATTCCGATTTGGTATGTGTATGTGTGAAAACATAAAAGATTGCATCTTTTGTTGAATATATGTGATATAGGCATAAACTGTTTTCGGTTTATCATGTTTATACGGTTTTATGAGCTGCTGTTGTATAAATTGTTTTCGGTTTCATGATTCTGCATGAACTGCCTTAGCATGATTCGGTTTGAAATTTAATTCGATTAATTTGCATAAACTGTGAATCTGTAATTAATTAGATTAATTCGGTAATATGCATAAACTGTTTATGATTATGAATCTGTTTATGAATCTGATTATATGCGTAAAATGTTTATGATTATGAATTTGTTTTTGAATTTGATTATATGCATAAACTGTTTATGAATCGGTTATCAATTTGGTTAATTCGATTAACCAATGCATAATCCGATTATGTAAGTGTCTGCGTCGCCCCGATTCGTCGTTCCCCTGAATTAAGACTTTGTGTATGTACTCGTTGTTGATATTCATTGTGCTTAATTTGATTTTAGCATGGTGAATAGCATGGCCTACTATACCCCTTGTTTTCCATATTTTGGTTGTAATTTTATAATACGGCCTGCGAGCTATTTTCAATGTTGTAAAATTGTAATCGCTTTCTTAGATTAGCTTTACTGCTTTACATTGAAGGCTGGGTATGCCCATGCAACTATGTAACAAGGCTGGTGGATGCTGGATCGAAGACTTTGTCCATGAGATGGATACGGACTTAGATTGACCCTTGGCTCCCACAAGGCTCGTGGGAGTCATCATAGGATTAGGCCATGCTATCTCACGTTTTATTATTATGCTTTATATACTGCATGACATGCTTGTATGAATGTATTACGCGTTTTACTGTCTTATTCAAACCGAACGTTTTAACTAAGTCTTAAAATGCCTACCATACTCTAAGCACTCATTGAGTTTGGATCATCATTTTGTCTGCTTGCCAAAGCAACAGACAAGTGGTTATCTAAGCAAAGAGAGATGTGAAAATAGTGATTTCCATAAGCTTAAACATGGTTCAACTTAGCTAGGCCATCAAAATAGTTTTGGGCCTAGGGCATAAAAATGGGAAAAAGCCGGGACATATGGATGTCATTCCCATTAGATGATTTTACTTTAATTATGGGTGTTAAGACAAAGCTTTCCTATAACTATTGTAAAATGTTTTTCCCCACTATTATCAAGTGTTGAAATTGTGGAAAATGTTTTTGCTCAAAACTAATAACTTTGCAAATAATTTAATGTAGATAATGGCAACCAATACATCACACAATTCATTGCGATCTGTCCTTGAGAAGGAAAAACTAAGCGGGACCAATTTCCTTGATTGGGCCCGCAACTTAAGGATTGTCCTTAAGCAGGAAAGAAAGCTGTACGTTCTTGATACGGACATTCCTGAACAGCCTACAAACAACGCCCCTAGAGCTGAAAGAGATGATTGGAAGAAGCATTTCGATGACTCTAACGATGTGACTTGCCTCATGTTAGTCACTATGAGCACTGACCTTCAAAAACAGTTTGAAGCTCATCATGAAAGATTCCTCACTACTAAGGCGTTGAATAGTTGCAAAATGGCCCTTGGCACCTCTGTAAGTGCATATGTTCTAAAGATGATGGGCTATTTTGACCAACTTGAAAAACTTGGGGCTCCCGTAAGTCATGACATGGCCACAGATATGATCTTGGGCTCACTCCCACCGGAGTATGACCAATTCATTATGAACTTCAAAATGCATGCCATGGAGAAGACCATACATGAAATACATGGGATGCTCAAGCAGGCTGAACTGAACATTAAGAAGACCCCTGAAGTCTTAATGGTTCAAAAAGGGAATTTCAAGAAAAAAGGAAAGGGAAAGCCCATGGCCAAGAGAGGCAAAGGCAAAGGCAATGACAAGCCCAAGCCCCAGCCCAAAGCCAAGGCACCAAAAGAGGGAGTTTGCTTCCATTGGAATGAACCAGGTCTTTGGAAACGGAACTGCAAGCTCTATTTGGAAGAGAAGAAAAAGGGAAAGGCTAGTTTGACTGTCTCTCCAAGTATTTATGTTATTGAAATTAACATGTCTGCTCCTACTTCGTGGGTATTAGATACCGGTTGTGGATCTCACATTTGTGCAAATGTGCAGGGGTTCAAAAGGAGTAGATCACTGGCAAAAGGAGAAGTGGACCTGAGAGTAGCGAACGGAACAAGAGTTGTTGCTGTAGCTACCGGGACATTTAATTTAGTTTTGCCAAGTGGCCTTATTATAGAACTGAATAATTGTCTTTATGTTCCAACTTTGAGTAGGAATATTATTTCAGTTTCTTGTTTGGATATTGATGGTTTTGAAATTAATATTATGAATAAAATTTGCACCGTTCATAAAGATCGTATCTTCTATGGATATGCCTCTTTGATGAATGGGCTTTATGTTCTTAACCTCGATGATTCCATTAAAAGTCCCATCTATAACATTAATAACAAGAGGTTTAAATCAAATGACTTAAACCGGACCTACTTTTGGCACTGTCGTTTGGGCCACATAAATGAGAAACGCATATCAAAGCTCCATTCAGATGGAATTTTGACATCATTTGACTTAGAGTCTTATGAGACTTGTGATTCATGCTTGTTAGGCAAAATGACTAAAGCTCCCTTTACTGGACAAAGTGAGAGAGCTTCCGATTTATTGGGCCTCATACATACAGATGTTTGTGGACCAATAAACACTAGTGCTAGAGGAGAGTTTCAGTACTTCATCACATTCACAGAAGATTTCAGTAGATATGGCTACGTCTATCTAATGAAACATAAATCATAATCTTTTGGAAGATTCAAAGAATTTCAAAATGAAGTACAAAATCAACTTGGTAAAAGTATTAAGATACTTCGATCAGATCGAGGTGACGAATACCTTAACCAAGAGTTTGACTGAACATCTTAGTAGTTGTGGAATTGTTTCACAATTAACTCCTCCGCACACCACAATGGAATGGCGTGTCGGAACGGAGGAATCGCACCTTATTAGAAATGGTTCGATCTATGATGAGTCAAACAAGTCTTCCAATTTCCTTTTGGGGCTACGCCCTAGAAACTGCTGCATTTATATTAAATAGAGTTCCTTCTAAAGTGGTTCAGAAAACTCCATATGAGATATGGACTGGGAAACGACCTAGTTTGTCATTTCTCAAAATTTGGGGATGCGAGGCGTACGTAAAAGCGCTTGTTATCCGATAAACTCGCCCCTAAATCTGACAAGTGTTTGTTTGTGGGATATCCTAAAGAAACTAAAGGATATTACTTCTATCTTCCATTAGAGAACAAAGTGTTTGTTGCTCGTAATGGTTTATTCCTTGAAAGGAAATTTATTTCCAAAGAGGATAGTGGGAGTAAGATCTATCTTCAGAAAATTCAAGATCCCCAAACAACATCTGAACCAACTTTGGAAGTTCAAGCAAGCTCACGTGCTGATCATCGAGCTTCAATCTTTGACACAAGGCCCAAGAAGGTCGAGTCGGGTACATCAACGACTCGAGAGATATGGATTTCGTGGGATCGATGATCATCAGAGTTGAACCGATTGATCAAGATGAACCCTCTACCTACAAAGAGGTAATTCGTAGTTCTGAGTCACATAAGTGGCTAGAGGCTATGAAGTCTGAGATGCAATTCATGTACGACAACCAAGTATGGACTTTGGTTGACCCACCCGAAGGGTGCAAGGTCATTGATAACAAATGGTGTTACAAAAAGAAGACCGACATGGATGGTAATGTACACACTTTTAAATCTCGACTAGTAGTTAAAGGTTATAGACAAGTTCATGGTATTGACTATGACGAAACCTTTTCCCCTGTCGTGATGATAAAGTCAATTAGGATTTTACTTGCCATAGCCGCATATTATGACTATGAGATATGGCAAATGGATGTCAAGACTGCATTTCTTAATGAAAACCTTCTCGAGGATGTGTATATGACACAACCTGAGGGGTTTGTTGATCCAACAAATCCTAGCAAAGTGTGTAAGCTTCAAAGGTCCATTTATGGATTGAAGCAAGCATCTCGAAGCTGGAATCGTCGTTTTGATGAATGTATTAAAGAATTCGGTTTCATCAAAAACGAAGACGTGCCTTGTGTTTATAAGAAAGTAACTAATAATGCAGTAGTGTTCCTTGTGCTTTATGTGGATGACATCTTACTGATTGGAAATGACATCCCCACATTACAAAGTGTAAAAGCTTGGTTGGGGAAGTGTTTTTCCATGAAAGACTTAGGCGAGGCCACATACATTTTGGGTATAAGAATCTATTGAGATAGATCTAACAAAATGATTGGCCTGAGCCATAGTGGATACATTGACAAGGTACTGAAATGGTTCAGTTTGCAAGACTCCAAAAAGGGATTCTTGCCCATGTCACATGGCATTAAATTCAGCAGAACTCAAGGACCTTCCACAAGGGAGGACCAAGAACGCATGAGTAAGATCCCATATGCCTCAGCCATTGGGTCTATTATGTACGCCATGATATGCACTCGCCCAGATGTCTCATTTGCTTTAAGTATGACTAGCAGATATCAATCTGACCCTGGAGAGTCACATTGGACTGCAGTCAAGAGCATTCTTAAGTACTTGAGAAGGACTAAAGATATGTTCTTAGTTTACGGAGGTCAGGAAGGAAGTCTGGTTGTAAATGGTTACACAGACGCAAGCTTCCAGACCGACGTAGATGATTATAGATCGCAATCTGGTTTTGTGTTTTGTTTGAATGGAGGTGCTATGAGCTGGAAGAGCTTAAAGCAAGAAACCGTGGCCGACTCTACAATAGAAGCTGAGTATCTAGCTGCCTCCGAAGCAGCTAAAGAAGCTGTTTGGATCAGGAAGTTTGTTGATGAACTAGGTGTCGTCCTAGCATTGTGAACCCAGTGGACCTCTATTGTGATAGTACTGGTGCCATTTCACAAGCTAAGAAACCTAGATCTCACCAACGATCCAAACACATTCTCAGGCGTTTCCATCTGATTAGAGAGATCATCGAAAGAGGAGACATTAGTATTTGTAAAGTTCATAGAGACGACAACATTGCAGATCCATTAACCAAGCCACTCCCACAGCCTAAACATGAGAGTCATACTAGGTCAATGGGATTGAGGATCATGTATGATTGGAACTAGGGCAAGTGGGAGATTGTTAGTAGTGCCCTAGGACCATTAGCATATGTTGTACGTTTTATATCTTTTTGAGCATTTCATATGAATAGTTAATTTTTCTTATGAACATCAAATGCGTGATTTGATAGTAAAACTCATTTGCTTATGTAATTGCTATTCTAGTTGTCCCTAGTTTTATGTAATCTATTTTACAATGAAATAAAACTAGTATGATGTTGGATTGATGATTACGTTTTACTAATCATGTGTAATGAATACAAATCACATCATAGATGCAATATATAGGGATACATTGTATTGGACGTGATCCGTTAGAGAAGTATTACTTCATGGTCCTTAGTCATAAGTATTACTTCCTCAATACTATTTTAGAATCCTTAGAGCTTATGTCTCCATTGATTCTAGCATGAATGGAGCCACGTTTTGACTCAGTCGTACGTTACTTTTAATTGAGTAATCAATACGACTGATGATCGGATGTAGTGTCCTATCATGGCTTGAATGTGAGAGGCATTGTAAGGAGTTTGTCCCTCTCTTATTAGAGAGAGATATCCATGGGCCCCTCGATAGGGAAAGACTGTCTAAATGCATGGCCGTGCTCAAATATATTTGATAAAGTGGTTATCGGATACTATTTGTTGGAACAGTCTACCTAGAGATCGAGCATAAATATAATTAAGCTTAATAAGGGTGACGACTACCATGCCTTATGCTTAATTAGGATATCGTGAGACAAAGGAATTAAATAGTGGATTGATATTAGGTTCCGTTGTATATTCATTCACTTTGGGTAGTCACAATGTCCTGCTAGGGACCGCTTGTGATTTATGAACTCACACTACTACTAAGTGTGTTTTCATTGCCATTGTGATATGAACCTACAGGGTCACACGCATAGACGAGCTAACGGCTTCATGTCCAGATTCAATGAATCTGAAATGTGTCTAGGTTCATTGTATCTGACATTCACTTTTCTGAGAATAATAAAGTGTTATTATTCGAATTAGAGATAAGGGGCATTTTCGGTATAGCTAGGATTTAGTGGGAGTTATTATTCGATAAAGACTCCCACTACCAGCAGAAGTCTAGAGGACGTGGGAGTTGAGGACTCCCATTGCCGAGAGAAGTTGAGGACGTGAGAGTTAGTTCTGGGAACAAACTCTCACACCCTATATAATGATCTCTTGGCCGAAACTCTAGAGGACTAATGCTTTTCAGCCGAAATACCTTGATATCCAGAAAACAGTTTTCTCCCTCTCATTTTTCTCTCTAATTCTCGAATCTCAGAAAAACAAAGAGCTAGCAATCGCTGTCCGTTTCGTCGCAAGGATACCGGTAGAGGTACTTTCCGCAAATGGAGATCAATCGGTGGCAACATCCGATCCAAGAAACAGCTTCTTCCATTCAAGAATCCGATTCTTGAACCCAAAACGTAAGTTTTTCTTGTTGTTTTTCGATTTGTTTTGTATGAGCGGATCCTTTAGGGGAGGACTCGCGGATCCGGTTCTGCTTCTCCATGCGATAGGTATCTAAAAAATATTGATACAAGAAGGCTGTTTTGAATTCCGCCCAAGTGGTAGGTCGTGTCTCCCTTGTTGATAGATTGACGGCTCAAACTTGATATCGGGATGTTGAGATCAATACTGTCTTGGTGATCCATCTTATAGAACAACAATAGATAAGCACAAAGTTCATGTAGCATGTATGTTAGCACATAAAACAAGACATATAAAGCATTAAGTAAACACTTAATTCCTATTACAGTTTCTACCCAAACACATCTTACGTTATCTAAGGAATCCATCGTATATTCATTCCATACTTAACTTTCTAACTTAAAGATTTAAGCATGTTGACTCTGATAACACTTATGTCACACCCCGTAACCAGAAGGTGACTTGGCTACGCCTCATCTACCATTGAGACAAAGAACCATTAACAATATATAATATTCCAAAGAATAACTTAACAGAATCGTCTTAAACATTAACTTTATTAAAAGGTCATCAATACTTCAAGAAATTACAAACTTATTATATTGTACTCTTTGTCGAATAACTTATAAAAGATTCAATACTTATTACATAACTTTCATTCATTAACTATTCGTCTTGCACCCCATCACATGTCTCATCATCAACATCCTCATCATACTCATCTAAAACATGAAAAGATAATGGGGTAAGCCACACTAGCTTAGTGAGAACCGATCACCCCTGGGATGAAGGACCAAAGAGACTTCAACACCTTCCTTGTTTCCCAAAACATTTGAAAATACATCTTGACTTTTCTTAACCTGAAACATCTTGAAAACCTTTGTAAAATACTTGGAAACATAACATGAAACTTCAGAGCTTGCATAGCTTGTACATGACATAACTTGAAAGGAGTATAAACAAAGTAAAAAGACTTCGGACAATGGAGACATGTGCCGATCGACCGGCAGTATCATCCGAGATTAGGACAGAAACATTTACAAAAAGTTTGGTAGACCTATTTGACAGAGCCGGTCAATCGCTTGAGTCCGATCGAGGGGATATCAGGCACGGACGACCATTTTCCCTCTTTTTCTCATGCGAAATAACCCCAGTATTTTGATCGGGCAAGTGATACTGTGATCCGAGCGTCCGAGATCCAATGAGGACATTTTCAAGGCAAAATTTGTGAAGAAAAAGTCATTTTCTGCACATTCTGAAATCCCAACCCAAAACACTGTTTTTAGACTCTTTATAACACTTAGAAACAATACCAAATCATACACTTAACATGTCATAAAAATACTTAACCAAATTGATCACATACATGTCAAAAATCGTACTCCGAGTACTTAACATAACTTGACCTACTCTCGTAGCCTTCCAATACATATAAACTTGACATGATTAATACCAAAATGACATGCAACAAGTAATTCTACAACCGAGCTCAATTATCAATCAATAACACTATCCAATTATACTTGTAACTTGTATCATATCATATCGTAACTGGTAAGGCTCATAATTTCTATTTACGGATATATTCCTATCATTATCCATCCTCGTGGACTGAATGACACTATTAACATCCCTAACTTTTAAACCTGCAAGGGACCAGGTATCATGAGGGGACAAAAAGCGCTCCCGGGCAAATAACATAAATTCAAAATATATCCTAGTCTAGGGTCATCATTTAGACAAGAGCTCTAGATTGAGAATATACATATGTTGACTCTCATGTAATGCATCCAACAATTCATCTACAACATACGCAAGAATAAACAAGTATAAGCATGCAACGATGCAAACATAACTCGGTTCTTCATCGAGATTTTTATGCAACAAAACATGGGAAAACTTCATACATTTCATAACTTGTTAAAAGACCATATCAATACTCCAGAATTCTGAGAAGTTATATCCTTAAAATGTCCAACCAATCCTAAATATTCAGTCCCCTTAGAATTATCGCTATAGGCACCCTTCATATTTACTAACCTCCCTCCAAATTCAACTAACTAACTAATATAGAATTCCTTTTATGCACTTAGGTCCTCTAATTAGTCCAAGATGACACAAAGAACCCTAAACAATTATGTACAATCAATCTATATATATATATATATATATATATATATATATATATATATATATATATATATATATATATATAGTAAGCTATTTTTTACTTTATGTATCTATTATTTTACTCCCATCTCACTTAAATTAGTTTTACTCCATCCACATCTCACACAGTAGGAGTAATTATTATATAAATATAATTTTAAAACCTAAAAAGACTCCATCTTCCTCAACTCCTCTCACGTCTCTCTTCTCTCTTCATCCTCTCAGATTGGTCGTGATAGCTACTTCGTCGGCTTCGCAGTGCTCATGCCAATCTTCGGTTATCAGTTATTGTTTTCGTTTATCTCTCTTTATTTTAAATGAATCATTGTATTTTGTTTCCTTAACTTAAAATTTTGATTCTTTTTTTCTTCGGTTAGATAAAAATTTCTACATCACCGTCATGGTTTTGTTCCTTGGGTGATCAGTTCACTCATCCAAGGGTGAGAATTATGTTTTTAGGTAAATTTTTTTATTTAATTACGATGGGGCAATTATGGGGGCTTCCGGTGGCAATATGACAATTAAGTTTGTCGGTATGTTTTTTTTTTTTTTTTTTTTTTTTTTTTTGGAAGTGATTAGAGTATAATTATAAGGGTCACATCCAATTGAAATCTTAATTTCAACTCCAAACATTTAATACTTACATATCTTCTCGAAATTAATATAATGATGATGATTATGTTTTATAGGTTATTATTTTGTTCCTTGGGCAATCAGTTCACTCATCCAAGGATGATAATTATGTTTTGCAGGTTATTATTTTGTTTAATTTTTCTACACCACCATATTTTTTAGTTGTTTAATTTTTTCTGCCTTTTCTTGCACATAGAAGTGTATTCATCATTTTTCTCGACATCCTAATGAATAGTTTTTATGTTCAGGGATTGACACAATTCATATGGCTAATCAAATAGTTCATTTCATTCAGGTTGGTTTATCTATGTTTATTTTATTCTTTTAGTTGTTTCATTGGTACGTTTTTATCTCGCTGAGATTTTTATTTGTAGTTGGTTAATTGCACTGTTTTCTATCGTACTACATTTTCCCGTGCTAATGACTGTCAAGAAGTCACATCCAGGCCATCTCTTATATCTGTCAATCAAACTGGTTTCATAAAAGGGAGAGCTATTTCAGACAATGTATTACTTGCGATGGAATTAGTTCACTCTATTAATAAAAAGGCAAGAGGCGGGAATTTAATCATCAAGTTGGATATGATGAAAGCATTTGACAGGGTTTCTCACTATTTCCTCCTTCAAGTTTTACAGCGCTTTGGTTTTGGGTCACATTTTCTTCACCTCATCAACAACATATTGAGCTCAAATTGGTTTTCGGTGTTGGTTAATGGGGTTGCGTATGGCTACAGTCATGCAAAGCGAGGGATTAAGCAAGGGGATCCTTTATCTCCGCTCCTTTTCATCCTTGCGGCTGAAGGACTCTCCAGAGGCTTGAATGCTCTGACCAATTCGGGTAAAATCAATCCTTATCATGTTCCTAAACAACCATTTATTGTTTCTCACCTGGCTTTTGCAGATGATATCATCATTTTTACTAATGGTCAACGCAACAACATAAAAGTTCTTATGGAATTTTCTGAAAAATATGCTAAGGCTTCTGGACAACGCATTAATTTTGGGAAGAGTTCATATTATGCTTCTTCAAAAATTAATGACAGACAAAGTTCGGTGATACAAGATGTAACCGGTTTTGTGGAGGCTGAATTTCCTATGACTTACCTCGGATGTCCTCTTTTCCCCGGACGATCCAAGGTTCGTTATTTTGATGCTTTGGTTGATAAAATAGCCGCTAGATTGGAGTGATGGCAGCGGAATTTATTAAGCATGGGAAGTAGACTTCTGTTGGATCGCTCGGTTTTGAATTCTATGACTCTTCACATACTTGCTACATGTAATATACCAGCGTTGGTTTTATCTAAGTTGGAGCGTATGTTTTCTAGATTTGTTTGGGGTCAAACGGATGGGAAAGAGCGTAAACACTGGATGTCATGGAAGAATATGTCTCAGAGTGTGGAGTCTAATGGTGTAGGTACTTATTCCCTAAATCAATTTTATTTGGCGCTTTCTTGGAAATTGTGGTGGAATTTCCGCACTGTCTCATCCTTGTGGGCGGATTATTTAAAGAATCGTTATTGTAGTAATCTGTGTCATGTGAAACAAGGAGAAGTGATGTTGGGCTGCTCCCCTACATGGCGTAGACTGGTTTCGGTTAAAGAGGAGGTGGAGAATCATATTGGTTTATTGTTGCGTAATGGTGCATCAAGTTTTTATTATGAAAATTTTATACTTCATGGATCATTAGACACGGCTGGGGCACCTTTAAATATCCAGATTGGGACTGCCAAAATATGTGACTTTGTTGATGATAACGGATGGAAGAGGCGTGCAATTTGGGATCTTGTTCCGGCAAACTTTACTACTTCCTTACCGGATGTTTGTTTGTCTGCGGATGCTGATAAATTCATTTGGATGGCTGATTCTCGGGGAGTTTTTTCCCTGGCTTCAGTTATACCTTTTCTCCGCGGTTCCGTTGCAACCCAATTCTCCCGGACATGCATTTGGCATACGGTACTACCTCTGTCTATCTCTTTGTTTATGTGGAAACTCATGAATGAATTCCTAGCTTTGGATGAGGATAGAATACGTTTTGGAGTTTCTTTGGCCTCTCGCTGCTCTTGTTCTCATGGTCTCGAGTCCTATGACCATATTTTTGTTCTATGTACCCTTGCCCGAGTGGTTTGGCGGTAAGTTGCGGGTTCAGTTGGCTTGCCTATGTCTTCTATGAATGTTGCAGGTATTAGTCAGTTTTTGTCAGTTTGGTGGTATGCTCCCAATTTTTGCTCCCGTCTAGTTATTCTTATCCTAGTTTGTTCAGCTTGTTGGATTTTATGGAAGGCTAGGTGTCGTTTTGTTTTTGAAGCAAATACCACTTCCCAGTCTAGTATACTTGCACAGTACAGGGACTATACATCCACATTATTAAAAGCCCGGGGCCTAAGTATTTCTACACCAGTTTTCATTCCACGGAAGATTACAGTAGTTAAATGGGGAGGAGCTTCGGATTATGTTGGAATAGTGCTTAATATTGATGGTGCCTCGAAAGGCAATCCGGGTCCTGCTGGCATTGGTGGAGTTTTCCGTTATCATACGGGGGCATTTATCTCGGCAATTTCTTTATTTTTGGGGGATTCACACACTAGCATGGAGGCGGAATTACAAGCCTTATTGGCGGGTCTCCGACAGGAATTACAAGCATGGAGGCGGAATTATAAGCCAAACTATAATGCAAAGCAGTAAATTACAAGAAGATCCTAGGAACTAGAATCTCTAATCTAGGCTAAACATATATAAGGCGTATGAGTCTGATCAAGATGAATAAGACAGGAGATCTCCAAGGGTAATGAGTGTAAATCCGTAAAAACAGTCGATTGGCAGTAGTTGTGGCAAGATTTGCCAAAGCATCCGCAACAGTATTAACCTCTCGAAAGACATGTGTAATCCTGCAATGCCCAAGTAGGGAAGCAGCTCTACGAAAAATAGTATCCAAAGACCAAGAAGAGATCATACCTGAAGCTATCGCTTGGACCAAAACCTGAGAATCTGATTGGATAAAAAAATCAGAAAAGCCGCGATCATAAATGTTCAAGGTTGCATTTACAATTTGCGAACTTATGTGTAATTAATTTTATTTTTCCGATTACGCTATTAATAAAATGGGGGACCGCCCCACCACGCTGGTGGCTTTCTTTAAAAAGTCACATTCGGGTTTTTTCATGGTAATAACTTTTGTTGACTGTTATTAAGACATGATTTACTTTTTTAAGAGAAGTAATGTGAGATCGAGAAACACCTTTAATTTGCAGTTTCCCTTTAAAAAGAGGGTAAATACTGATCAACAAGTTCTTTTGTAAACTTTTTTTTTACTGCTCAATTTTAACAACCTTTGGGTTCTTTCTTGGTGATCTTGACAGGAATTGAAGTATTAATGAATTCTTCTTTTCACGTATTTAGAGTAAGTAAATCCTAGAAAAACCAATGGAGCTCTTGCTGGAAACTATAAGATGAATAAAGAAGTTGAGGTGATGATCACCCTGAAGGCACATTGCCTCAACAATTGAGGCAGGAAAAAAGGTAGCTTGCATACTTTTATTGTAGTATTTCATGAACTTATCTCTATTATCTTAAATACTTCTATCTGCTTCTTGGTGGAAAATTTTGAGATAGGAATGGAGACCAGATTCTTGATGTGATTTCCCATGATTTCATTTAATTTGTATTTACCTATTGGTGAAATTTGGCACTTAAATTTTTCAACAAACATAAAAACTGACAATTTTTCCCTTTAATCTTTTTTGAATTTTTTGCTGCCCAAAATATATGAGAGTAGCAAATTTTGCTAATGTTTATATTTTTTGTACTTTTTATCCAACTGTAGTTCATTATATTGGTTTAGTGTTCTCGAATTAATTCTTTAGAATACTATAAACTTTTGGTAGTACTTAGTTAAAATTACCAGGTCTTAACACTTTTAATTGATGTGCTGTTGCACGGCCCCTTCTTCATCAAGCGAATTTTCGAAAACCTATTATCTAATTGCAATTGTTGTTAGTATTACTTTTTAGTAATGTATAAATTAATTGACCTTAAATATCCACCTGACCTTGAATTACAATTCAAAATCAATGTAATATTGTTGCAAGATATGTTCAATTAAGCAAGGCTTTGAATATCGCTTTATTTTCCCCCTATTCTTTTCTTTGTTGCCTGGAGCATGTTGGAATCTCCCATGGAAGAAAATGTTACCGAATCAAAGCACATATTCAGATTATAATTTGAAAGAAGTTGTGCACAGACTTTTAAAGCTTCAGATGAAGTAGTATGTAATAGGTTATGAACATGTTTTAGTTAGTAGTTAGTTCTCTGATTGAAAATTTTAAGTTGTGTTTCATGTATTTTGTATCTTTAACTTTGTTCAAAAAAAGGTATTCAAGTTTATGTCTCAAGAGGGCTTCTGTTTTCATGAGAAACTAATTTGATAGAGGCAAAAAGAAGTGGAAAATGAAGGTGTATACTAAGAGGCAATGTACTTAGTATATGAGGATACATTATTGTGGTATTTTCATGGTTTATCTTTGTTTCTCCTTTAAGTTTTTTATATCAATTGCTTGATCATATCCTCTGCTAAGATTATAGGAAAGTTTTTGAAGTATTCGGAGAGCACAAAAGTGTACACATGCATGACAAAGTGAGTAGATTTTCTTTAATGGTTAAACTTCTTCATTTAGCTACTTTTCCGTTATTCATTTTTATTACATAAATTCTTGAAATTATCTAAAAGTCTACTCTTGCAGGTGGTTATTAATGGAGATGTTCTTTTAGAGGTTATCTAGCTACCCGCCAAACATTTTGAGTTGTTTTAGTTGTTATCCACGTTTAATTTTTCTTTTTCAGGTTCTTGAAGGGGGAAAAGACAAGACAAGAGCGATGAAAGTGATGAAGCCTTCAAAGAGCTTGCTAGATTCTTTGAAAAGTCTACTTTAAATCAATTTGACAAAAGAAATTTGAAATGAGGCTTCATAAGTAGTATTATCCAGGTACATTTTCTCAAGAAGATTGCCAAACTATTGTGTTTATAAATTGTATGTAGAGTTTTCTCAAGATACATGGGTATGTTGGTCATGTGCTTCTTGATGTTAGTAGTCTTTTGCTTTGTGTCAATGTTTGTGTTCTTATCTCTGAATACCTTTGATTGTCAAATGTGTACTTATGTTGCATATTTCCTAAATGACAAAATGAAAATATTCTATCATTTCATTACAAGATATTTGTTGTTAGGAAATGATAAAAAAAATCTGATTCCCGTGCTAGGACAAAAGCACTTAAACCTATTTTTCTTGAAAACAGGCTGCTCGGCTTTCAGCTTTTATGGAAACATTGGAAGCCGGTTAGATCTAGTCAAGGTGAGGTGATTGTAAAAAAAGATTGATATATGAGTTTGATATAATTTCCATATTGTGTGTCTGTTCTTTAAAGCCTTTTATATGATCTTCTATTTTATCTTGATTCTTTGAGCTTCGGTCTCCTTTTTCTTATTTTCTTTATATGATTCTTGATCTGATTCTAAATTGTAATAAGTTATCTTGCAACATCTTGAAATTCAAAATCGCTCTAACTTGAAAAATTTGATTGGACATTGTGATAAAGGTGAACTTAGAAGAGTTGTCTATGATCTCAATCCAAGCGACATATTTCATATTTTGATGGTTAAAATTAATGCATGGTACTCAGACTCTTATCTTCAGTTTATCGATTGATAGAGTTAAAATTGTATAAGAGTATTTTGGTTATCCTACCGAAGTTACTTAAGGTCCAGGTGCTCCAATGTTGAATTGATTCATGAATTTTTGGTTGATGCAAATTAATATTTTTCTTTTAACATCTAGACTTGAGTCCTTTGTTAATGTGTTAGGGGTCGTTTTAACAATGGCGATGATGAAAGCTCTTTTACGTAGAAAATTTGGGGATCCAAGTTGTGTAGAGGTAGAAGTAAAGAGGTCGTTTTTGTCTGATAATCTACAAATGAAAGTCAAATAAGAGTTACAAATAATAACTTATTTTATTTGAACAAGTGAACTGGAATCTTTAGAGGGATTGAAGTTGTGGGAGACCTGAGACTGAACACATTTATCTTAAACATTGTTTACATTTCTACTTTAGTTTTTTGTTTACTTGACATTGACTATCATACTAATAATCCTATGGCAACTTGACATGATCAAAGCGTTATCTTATCGCAGATAAAGAAGAGTGCAATGTTGCAGATAAAGAAGAGTGCAATGTTGGTGGCCGGTGGGTAGCTAATTTATGAACTTGGAGATCCTTTTGTGCTATGGCAACAAACAAGGAATTTGATAATCGTGATGAACAAGGAGATGGAAATTAAGGATGGTAGAAGATAACTCCAAGAAGAAGCAGAAAGACACCACTTGCAGGATGCAATTATAATTTGATAACTACTTACTATGAGCATCATTAACAATCATTTTCTTTCTTCCGGTAAGATTCTCTTCTTTTTTTTGTTTAATAAAAAAAATAAAATATGCATTAGTGTATCTTTTAAGTATATGGATCACCTGTAACATTTAATGCATTACTCCTATAACATTCTCAATTGTAACAATTTTAATACTTAAGGTTTATTGCTTAAGAGTATATGGATTGTTTTTTATATAATCTATTGTCACAAAAAATGTTATAAGAAGTGTTAGAAATGATCGAATCACCTTTTAAGGATAGTTGTTTTTCATGCTATTAAAAAAAATATCATATACATTTACAGATTCTCTTTTATTGTAATACTTCTCTTTCTAGCACATAAAGTATTTGTTCACGGGTTTTTATTCTAGTATATATATATATATATATATATATTACAGAAACTCTTTTTACTTTTTGTATCTATATTATGCCACGTGTCATTTTCTAGGATTTTATATTTTTTAAATTAGTTATAAAACTTTTGATTGGTGCAAAAAAGCCGAACTATTTAATTTAATTTGCAAGAGGCAGGATTCGATCCCTCGGACACGCGAGTTGAATACTAGACCACATTGCTAGCTACTCTAACAAGTATTTGACAACTATTTTCTTTAATTCTTTTAATGGAATGCTAATTTAAGTAAACTTTTTCACGATCTCTAACAAATCTAAACAAATAGTATTTTTTGTATAATATAATAATCTACATTAATTATAGTATGTTCTTTAATTTTAAAATTTTAAACTCATCACATTCTTCTATATCTTACGTGTAATTTCCATGAATTTTGATTCAATTAATTATTTTATAAAATTTTGATTGGTTAGTTAAATCCTACTTATATTTATATTACAGAGCATGTTTTTCATTTTCAACCAATCACAACCCTTTACAATCCTACGTGTAATTTTATGAAATTGTTTGGTTTTTAATTAGTTCAAAAAACATGATTGGTTAAGATGATTTTTATTTATTAATTTAATGATATAGCTTGATATCTTTGACTTATTCAAATGAAATAGTTAATTTTAATAATTTTAATTGTTTAATATTTTTCCTATTCAATTTTATTTTTTTCTCTTTTCAATACAATTTAAGATCCCACATCGGAAGTTTATGAAATTTGATAACATTATAAAAAAATGTGTTGAGAATGGTTTTTTATTGAATAAATTGATTGAGTTGGTTTTTAGTCCATTAAATTGAGTGACAAATGCAATTTTTTCATTCAAATAGTTAAAAAAAATTTAAAAATAAAAAACAGTTTAACGAATCATTTAGTTTATAAATTAACCCGCAGGTCAACCTGCTTACTAATCTTTTTCATTAAAATAGTATAAACTTTTAAAAAATAAGTTTTTTATCCAGCTATTAGTTTTAGAGTATCATTAACTAAGTTGGAACTTCCCAATGAATTTGTGAGGCAGACTTTATTAGCTTTTCAAATTGTTCAATTAAACAATCTATATCTACTTATATTTATATTTCAGAGCCTGATTTTCATTTTCAACCAATCACAACTCTTTACAATCCCAAGTGTAATTTTATGGAATTGTTTGATTTTTGATTATTTCAAAAAACATGATTGGTTGAGATTATTTTTATTTATTAATTTAATGATATAGCTTGATATCTTTGACTTATTCAAATGAAATAGTTAATTTTAATATTTTTAATAGTTTTTTATTTTTCCTATTCAATTTTATTCTTTTTTCACTTTTCAATACAATTCAAGATCCCACTTCGGAAGTTTATGAAGTTTTTGAAATTTGACAACATTATAAATAAATGGGTTGAGAATGGTTTTTTATTGAATAAATTGATTGAGTTGGTTTTTAGTCCATTAAATTGAGTGACAAATCCAATTTTCTTTTCAATTTTTTCATTCAAATAGTTAAAGTTTATTTTAAAAAAAAAAAAAATAGTTTAACGAATCATTTAGTTTATAAATTAACCCGCAGGTCAACCTACTCACAAATCTTTTTCATTTAATGAATAAACTTTTAAAAAATAATTTTTTTTATCCCGCCATTAGTTTTTAGAGTATCATTAACTAAGTTGGAATTTTCTCAATGAATTTGAGAGGTAGACTTTATTAGCCTTTCAGATTGTTCAATTAAACAATCTATCTATATTTATATTACAGAGTCTGTTATTAGTTTCAACTAATCGCAACCACATACAATCCAACATGTAATTTTATGAAATTGTTTAGTTTTTAATTAGTTCAAAAAACACGATTGGTTGAGATGATTTTTATTTACTAAATTTAATGATATAGCTTCATATCTTTGAATTATTCAAATGAAATAGTTAATTTTAATTTTTTTTCCTGTTAAATTTGATTCTTTTTTCTCTTTTCAATACAATTCAAGATCCCACATCGGAAATTTATGAAGTTTTTGAATTTTGACAACAATATTAATAAGTGGGTTGAGAATGATTTTTTATTGAATAAATTGATTGAGTTGGGTTTTAATCCCTTAAATTGTGACAAATCCAATTTTCTTTTCAATTTTTTCATTCAAATAGTTAAAGTTTTTTTTTTTTTTAAAAAAATTAGTTTAATAAATCATTTAGTTTATTAATTAACCCGCAGGTCAACCTGCCCACTAATCTTTTTCATTAAAATATTATAAAACTTTTTTAAAAAAAAAATTATCCGGCATTAGTTTTTAGAGTATGATTAACTAAGTTGGATTTTCCAATGAATTTGAGAGGCAGACTTTATTAACTTTTCATATTATTCAATTAAATAATTTATCTATAGTTATATTACAGAGATTGTTTTTCATTTTCAATCAATCACAACCCTTTACAATCCTACATGTAATTTTATGGAATTGTTTGGTTTTTAATTAGTTCAAAAAACATGATTGGTTGAGATGATTTTTATTTATTAATTTAATGATATAGCTTGATATCTTTGACTTATTCAAATGAAATAGTTAATTTTAATAATTTTAGTTGTTTAATATTTTTCCTATTCAATTTTATCTTTTTCTCTTTTCAATACAATTTAAGATCCCACATCGGAAGTTTATGAAATTTGACAACATTATAAAAAAATGTGTTGAGAATGGTTTTTTATTGAATAAATTGATTGAGTTGGTTTTTAGTCCATTAAATTGAGTGACAAATACAATTTTTTCATTCAAATAGTTAAAAAAAAAATAGTTTAACGAATCATTTAGTATATAAATTAACCCGCAGGTCAACCTGCTCACTAATCTTTTTCATTAAAATAGTATAAACTTTTAAAAAATAAATTTTTTATCCAGCTATTAGTTTTAGAGTATCATTAACTAAGTTGGAACTTCCCAATGAATTTGAGAGGCAGACTTTATTAGCTTTCAAATTGTTCAATTAAACAATCTATATCTACTTATATTTATATTTCAGAGCTTGATTTTCATTTTCAACCAATCACAACTCTTTACAATCCTAAGTGTAATTTTATGGAATTGTTTGATTTTTGATTAGTTCAAAAACATGATTGGTTGAGATTATTTTTTATTCATTAATTTAATGATATAACACGATATCTTTGACTTATTCAAATGAAATAGTTAATTTTAGTAATTTTTAATAATTTTTTATTTTCCCTATTCAATTATATTATTTTTTCTCTTTTCATACAATTCAAGATCCCACATCGGAAGTTTATGAAGTTTTTAAAATTTGACAACATTATAAATAAATGGGTTGAGAATGATTTTTTTTATTGAATGAATTGATTGAGTTAGTTTTTAGTCAATTAAATTGAGTGGCAAATCCAATTTTCTTTTCAATTTTTCGTTTAAATAGTTAAAGTTTTTTAAAGAAAATTAGTTCAACGAATCATTTAGTTTAATAATTAACTAGCAGGTCAACCTGTTCACTAATCGTTTTCATTAAAAGAGTAAAAAAAAATTTAATTTTTAATTTTTTTTTATCTAGCCTTTAGTTTTTAGAGTATCATTAACTAAGTTGGAATTTTCCCAATGAATTCGAGAGGCAAACTTTATTAGTTTTTCAGATGGTTCAATTAACAATCTATCTATATTTATATTATAGAGTCTGTTTCCAGTTTAAACCAATCACAACGCTTTACAATCCTATGTGTAATTTTATGGAATTGTTTGGATTTTAATTAGTTTAAAAAACATGATCGGTTGATATTTTGCATATAAATACAAAATTCTTATATTGTTTCTTTTTTCTATATAGGTATGCTGAAAAATAAACAACAATATCCGTGTAGAATGTCATTTTTCACTTTTATGCTATTTAATATTTTTTTAAACAATTAATTTTGTTTCATTGCATAGCACGGGTGATTAGGCTAGTGTATATATATATAACACATATAAAAATCAATTAGTCACATAACATTTGAATATAAGTATGCAAATTGCTAAGGTCAAAAGGTCTTGGGTAACACAGGAGGCGTACTTCCCAAGGCGGTTAAACTTACTAACATACTCTAAAACTGACATCCCCTCTTTCTACCTCAAGTCAAAGAACTGGTTCTGACATGCGAACTTGAATATACTGATCTAAAAACGCCTTCTTGAACCTATCCCAAGTAATATGCCCCCTTGAGCATAGACAGGGCCCACACCCTTCCACCATTCCGATGCCTCATAAGTTAAGAAGGGGCGACCACATCGTTCTTGATATTCTCAGGTACCCACATAATATGGAATTTTTTTTTAAATTCCCTCCAACCATGTCTACGATCTGGCCCTATACTCCCGTCAAACGAAACCATCGACATCATCTTCATCCCTTCACAGAACATACCCGGGTAAACCTCAGCCATTTGAACCCTCAGAGCCCCAACAATTTACTCTGTTGATGTTGCTGAGTTTAGAACATTTGGGCTAACATGATCAATGCAGTTGCTATATAAGGAGTTGCCCCTGCATTAACAAGTGGGGGTGGTGGAGGTATATTGTATGGTGGTGGTGTAGGTGCATTATATGGTTGTGGTACAGGTGGGTTGTATAGTGGTGGTATTACAAACTCAGCCTCAACATACATCAGTTTTGTGTTGGTGGCAGTACATCAACCGATGGTAAAGGTGCCACATTCTCAACCTCATATCTGGCTTCATTTCCCTTAGTCGGTGCCCATGGAGGAAACGCATCCCGACGTGGTTGCTGACTTGACGACCCCACATACTGTCTATGGGCTCCCCTCAGACCTCGGCGTATCAATGCAACAATTGGCGTACTAGAGTCCATGCTCTCAATGTTGTCCCCTTCTTGACGGTCCATCTTAAGTGAGGTAACAGTTCATATATATATATATATATATATATATATATATATATATATATATATGAAGCGAAAAGATAAGCAACTAATTCACATAGCCATTTAAGATAACATAATGTAGCATAAAGAGTAGACATGACATAACACATGAACAAAATATGGCAGAACATATTATATAAGTAACATAACACCTCATATGAACAATATAACATAACATGTTAGCAAGTACATGCAAAGGGTAAGTAAACACTTATGTCCTATTCCAGGCTCTACCCTTCTCACATCTCGCATTACATTTCATGTTTTCCTAAATTCATTCCAAGTGTAAGCCCTATTGTTCGACTTGCTCTGATACCATTTATGTCACACCCCGTAACTCGGGTGATGAAATGACAGTGTCTCATCAGTCAATGAGACACCAAAGCCCAAAAATAGAGTTACTAAAAGAGAATGAATCACTATATAATAATCCAAAAGAGGTCCAAAAGTATTACAACGGGAATGAAAGTACTGAAATAGAAATAAGTTCTAACTTAACAACAGAAATAAAACTAAGTGTTCCACTACATGTTCGACTATTACATAAGTTGATTGTGAATATCACTCTTCATAGTTCCCCTTCCAAGTATCATCCTTATAATATGGTTCAACACCATCATCACTTGCAAGTTAAGAAAAAATAGAGGATTGAGCAGTGAAGCTCAATAAGGATCAAACGATAGTTGGCACAAAAGATTTACCCATTTCCCAAAACCCCTTTGAAAGTATAGTTGGCACAATATAGAACCCAAACCATAGCACGACATTCTCTGAACATTGTATAGAATCTACATCAAACTAACTTGAAGTATATACGAGACAAAACACAACACATCTAGTAATGGCACTTCAGTCGACCTATACTAGGGGTCCGGTCGACAGAAGGTCATCTAAGATCAAGACAGAAACTTTGTCCAAAAAGTCCGAAAGACGGAAGGCTAAGCTCGTCGTCTGCAATCAGTCCCAGTAGTTTTCTCGGAAGATGGACTAAAGGTCCGGTCGCCCGAGTTTCATTCAGGACAAAAAAATAGTGTAAATTAACAAAGGAAATGTGCGTTTCAGCACTTTCCCAATCCCAGCCCCAAAAATACTGATTTTTTACAAAAACCATATAACAAGTAAGACCAAAAAAATAACAAGTAATATAAACAACAACAAATATGCTAATAGCCATCCTTTTCATACCACAACACTTATACTTATGAATGTGTTACAAGCACCATGTTCCACTCACATGCCATAAAGAAAATACACATAGTTAGACATTACGAAGATGGCTATTGCTATAACATGCACGCACACACTTCCCACAATTTGAGCTCAATCATCTAGCCACGTCTCTACGACAATAATTGTAATGGCCCTAACGGTCGGTCAAGTTAGGATACACCAAGAAGTACAACACATGGGTCCAAAAGTTTAATGATGCATCCAACATTGTATCATCATCCATCACCATGACTCCAGAAAACCGTTACAGTCCCAATGATAACCACATTCAGTGAAGGCCCAAGAATTTCCTTACACAATCAAATGAACTCTCGGGTTCAATCACATACACAATATATTTGAATGAATCCTGCCATATCGCAGTTTCTAGACAAGAACTCAACAATCAGGAAATAAACAACAACGCCAATTACAAATATAAATCCAGCAATTACGACAAGAGAAAATAAGGGCAGCAACCAAACTTCCATTCACGAATCAAACTCACAAACAAAACAGACACGACGATCAACCACATAATATGCAAATACAACTAATACTTCATCCATTTTATGCATTAAATCATGTATAAACAGTTCATACTCATACCCAATGTTTAAAGTACTTATTTCATGAGATTTATAACTGAAAACACAAAGGTGTAAGATCCTTACCTGTTACTATATCAAATTACACAAAAATAATGAAGAAAATCCAAATCCAGCCCCGTTCCCGGTGCTATAACTTCTCGCTCCGAACTCCAAATTGCAATCCATGTGCACTCACGCGTAGGTATTTCGAATACCTTCGAAACGCACTAAAAAACACTCTAAGAGGACTTCATTTGCCTCTTTAATTGCCCTCTAAAAATCGAAGGCATGGTAGCCCAGTGGGTAACATCCACTGCCTGTGACCGAGAGGTCCAGGTTCGATACCCACTTCACACAAGGGGAATGATTTAATTGTCATTTCTTTGGGTTCCCTTGTGTGGGTCTTATACTCCCCTCACGGGGCACCTGCTCAACGGGACTTCTACGACACCCGCTCAACGGGACATCTACTACTCCCCTCACGGGGCACCCGCTCAACGGGACATCTACTTCTCCCCTCACGGGGACTTCTACTACTCCTCCTCTGGTGAGGTCTTATAATATAATAATTGTAATAAACTGGACCATACTTATAAATGGTCTAGTTTCTTTATAAAAAAAAAAATAAAAAATTACCCTCTAAAAATTCTTCCCAAATTTTTAACTCCCCTAATTAGATTTCAAACTATTGCACAAAAGGTTCTCACACTTCCCAAGTATTTCGTTAATGTCCTCCCATTTACCACACATCAAATGTAACGAATAATACAACATATATCACACATCATATAACAATGCACATAGCATATAATTAGTTTAATAACAATAATAAGAATATAATCATGCAAAAAAAAAATTTAAAGCATGCAAATCAAGTAGGCAAAATGTCCTGGGCATCACAGTTTTTTATTAGTATAGGTCTTCTTCTTTTTTTTCTTTCGTGAAGGGATACATACTACATGTCATATTTGGAGCACATTGATAACACTCTCTGCAATGCAATACAAGTGACAGTCTTGTGATCGAATATTTGACTCGTAGTTAAAAAAATCTAGGGATCAAACTCTGGAACTTCTTTATGAAATATTGAATCTTAAACAAAAACAAGAAAAGTGCAAAAGTATTTTATTGATTGAATTTGAAGTAGATTATAATCTTTGTAGGACCTTCAATTTGTTCTGAAAATCCTTCGATTATTCTCTTCGGGAAAACATAGATTTGCGAAATTTGATGAACACTGGATTGCAAGTCTTCGGGATTTTTTTACCCGTCAATTCGCGAGGGCTTTGTAGCTTGATCACAGATCGAACGAACTTTGATAGCGAACACTTGATCGCCGAGACTTCGAAACTTCTTGTATCTTTCAGATGATGACCACGAAGAACGCTTTGAAGAACGACTTGAATTTAAAGAAGACCGTTGTTGAAGATCTTCGAATTTGAAGAAGCCAATTGACCATTTGAAGAGCTCTGGTTCTTGAGAGTTTTGAAACCTTCAATTGACATATGGTTTGTTATATGCCTTGAGGGAAGACCTATATATAGACGGAGATGGACCATTAGATTGTTTGTTGTATCGGGTTGATCTAATCTTTGTTAAGGACAACACGATAAATATAATCCATTATTTAATCAACTTTATTTAATTCAAATTTGGGCTTGAGATATTTCCACTCAACTTTTAATCCACTATATTTGATAAGCGGATTTGAACCTTATGTAAATGAACTTTTCATGTAGTCCAATTTCAACGGTCTAATTATGTTTCTTCTAATTCATTAAATTTAAATAACCAACACTAATATTTTTGAATTAGTCTTAATCAAACAAAATATATTTATCTATAAAAGCCCCATTTCAAGACTCAGATTGAATGTTGATAAAAAAAAACTTGAAGATAAAACTTGAATTATTTTTTCATGTTGGTTTGAAAATTTAATTGTGGAACAACTGCGGAATCTCCCATTTTTATTTGAGAGTCCATTGCAAATCTTGAAAGCCTGCGTTGGTCAAAATAATTATTTGACTTGTGAAATAAGGAATAGTAAAATCTTTGTAGGTTTTAAACCACTGTTTCAAGTAATTTTCTTTTTCAAATAAACGTCAACTTTGGATATAACCCAATTTTAGTTGAATTCCTATGCGTATGCCACCGCCTTTGATCTGTTATATAAAGACGGAACCCTTTAGCTTTTTTCTTCACAAATATCACTAGAGTTTGATGGCTATTCTCAACCTCAAATCTTGATTACTGTAGTTTGGTGGCAGCAAGTCTCTTGACCTATTTTCATTTAATTAATTATAGTGTATATTGGTCTAAACAGCTCTACATATTAAAAGACTTGGGCCAAAAGTATGAACATTCGATAGTCTCGGCCTAGCACGTATGATGATGTGTTCTTAACTAGGAGTGTTTAAGTCTTGATAGCTAGTGTGAAAAAGCACTACAAGAAAACAGAAAAATAGCTACAGACAGATTGATCGCTAATCGGTCGCTAAACTGAAAATAACAATCGTTTAGCCACCGAATCGTTTGGTCAGATAATTTTTGTCGCTAAGTTAGATAGCGACCGTCAACAGTTGACTTTGACTGTAGCAGTCTGCAACTGATTAACAATCGTATTGGTCGCTAAATAGAAACCATTCCGCGACTGTTTAGTTAGAAACGGAATGTCGGTCAATAAACAAAGACCATTTAGCTAGCGTCTTTAGTTGACTTTGACCTCAGTTTAGCGACTGATTAACAACTGTCTTTTTATCGACGGTCAGTTCGGCCGCTAGATATACACCGATAAGCAACCATTTTTTTAGTCGCTACCTAAAGACAGATTTGGAACCTCTTTTATTACTTGTTTTTATTATTATTCAGTCGCTAATTTAATTTTTTTAAGTAAAAAAATAACGTAAATTTTAGTAGCCCCTTTCCACAAAAAAAAAAAAATTATTGGAACAAAAAACTGCCAATACACATCAATCAAACCAAAATACATTGTACAAACAATAACACTCTACCACAACTAAAACTTAAAATATCAAAGTTATTATCCTTGATTGTCTAGTATAATAATACTAAGCATATGCAACACTTAGTAGCTAGTCATATGGAAATTCAAATCATATCTCCAAAACAAAAGTCTATGAATTACATAGAAAGACTTAATAGTTTTTCACATGCAAATCCGTATCATGTATCCAAAACAAAAGCATAGTACAAATTATATCGAAAGACTTGAAGCATCAAATAACAAACATTAAAGACTTGTGCAACTTGTTAGATCCAAACCTTATCTTTATAATCATCACCTGCCAAAAACACATTAATATTATAATTTTGAAAAAAATATTGCTAGCTACCGAATATAATTTAAATAGCAGTCGCATTCAAGTATTATATCATTTAAAATAAAACATTTTACTGCAGTTAATCCGGAACCATTTGACTTGGCCAAATATAAACTAAGAATTCCCCATTCTCTCAGAAAGGTAATGCATTTAAAATGTCCACAATAAATTTAACAATTTTAAACATGATATATTGGCTTTCTACAACATTATTAGGAAGGGATGTTCCATCAACATTTCATGTAGCTTAAAAGATTCTATAACAGAAATTGGGTCAAGAATAAAAAAATAAAACAATCTTTAGATCTAAAAAAACATTTCAAACTTCCTCCACCGGACCACTATCTCTGAGTGAGTAGAAAACTTGTAACACTACGCAAATTTAAAACCAATAACAAAAAACTAGTTGCCTGAGTGAAACCTTATATTTCCCAACTTTAAATCTCCATTAGACACATAAACATTGATCAAATCAAACTGAGATTAAATTGATGAATCTCAAGATTTCAAACCTATAACTTTGAGGCCAAATAAACAGACTTCCTGTTCTGAAGAATCTCTTGTTGGAAACGAATATTACGCTGCAAAAAAGAGTAAAAATGTCAACAATTAAAGAAATTATTACAAGTTAGAAGAATCATGGTGTCTGAAGTTGCTTATCACCTCCACGAATTTCAACTTAAAATCTAGGCTTGCAAATCTCTGAGTTAATTCAAATCCGTCCCTGAGATATTCCCAAATCTGAGCATATTTGGCATCCTTCCATGCAATATCAGATCTGAAAAAGTAAACATCACAAGCCATAGACAACCAATGGTGTTTAAGCAGTGACGGAGCCATATCAGATCTAGGGACAGTGGGATCACTTGTCCAGAAAGGGAGACAAAAAATATTTTTTTATAGAAAATTGGACGTTTATGAAAATTTTGGAGGGAGGCGACATCCATAGTTTCGGAGGGAGAACGCCCCTGTGATATTTGTTAGTAGTGCCCTAAGATCATTAGCATATGTTGTACGTTTTATATCTTTTTGAGTATGTCTTTGAATAGTTAATTTTGTTTTTGAACATTAAATGTGTGATTTGATAGTAAAACTCATTAGCTTATACAATTTCTATTCTAACTGTCCATAGTTTTATGTAATGTTCTTTACAATGAAATAAAACTAGTATGATGTATGATTGATGATTATATTTACTCATCATGTGTAATGGATACAAATCATATCATGGATGCAATATATTGGGATACATTATATCGGACGTGATCCGTTAGAGAAGTAATACTTCATGGTTCTTTAGTCATGCGTATTACTTCCACAATACTATTTTGAATACTTAGACCTTATGTCTCCATTGTTTCCAGCATGAATGGAGCTACGTTTTGACTCAGTCGGACGTTACTTTTAATCGAGTAATCAATACGACTGATGATCGGATGTAGTAGCCTATCATGGCTTGAATGTGAGAGGCATTGTAAGGAATTTGTCCCTGTCTTATTAGAGAGAGATATCCATGGGCCCTTCGATAGGGAAGACTGTTTAAATGCATTGTCGTACTCAAATGTATTAATAAAATGGTTATTAAATATTGTTTGTTGGAACAGTCTACCTGGAGATCGAGCATATATACAATTAAGCTATATAAGGGTGACAACTGCCATGCCTTATTCTTAATTTGGATATCGCAAGACAAAGGGACTAAATAGTTTATTGATATTAGGTTCAACCACATATTCATTCACTATGGGGTAGTCACAATGTCCTGCTAGGGACCGCTTGTGATTTATGAACACATACTACTACTAAGCATTTTCATTGCCATTGTGATATGAACCTACAGAGTCACACGCATAGACGAGTGAACAAGCTTTATGTCCAGATTCAATGAATCTAGAATGTGTCTAGGTTCATTGTATCTGGCATTTATTTCTCTGAGAATAATAAAATGTTATTATTCGAATTAGAGATTAATGAGGGGCATTTTTGGTATTTGGTTAAAGCTGGAATTACGTGGGAGTTATTATGCGATAAAGACTCCCACTACCAACAGAGGTGTATGGGGCGTGGGAGTTAAAGACTCCTACAACCGGAAGAGGTTGAGGATGTGGGAGTTGGTTTTGGGAAGAAACTTTCACACCCTATATAATCCTCTCTTGGCCGAAACCCTAGTTCTGGTTTGCTTGAGCCGCAATAAACAAAGTACCTGAAATCATATTTCAATATTTTCTGCCTCATTTTCTCTCTAGATTCCGAAACTTAAAAAAACGAAAAGCTAGCACTCGCTGCTCGTTTCGTCGCTTGGATACCGGTAGGGAGTAATTCCGCAAGGGAGGACTTTGGTGGTTGCAGCTAAGCACCCGGAAAAATAGAATCTTTAACCGAAAACGTAAGTCCTTTTCGGGGGAGGATTCATGGGTGTTTAGAACGAGTTTCTGCCCATAAATCCCTTCAGCCCAAACGACAATGCCAAAAGCAGGTTTGGTTTAAGTCATTTGATTTATACCTCTTTGTATTAATGTTATAGATGGGCCTTTTAATCGATTCATCGAGGTTAATAATATAAAGCTCATTCATCAAATAGGCATCTCCATAGAAGATAGCATCTTTAAGAAGGGTACAAATTTTATTCTTAATATTTATTTCAAAACCATCAATATCCAAACAAGAAACTGAAATAATATTCCTATTCAAACTTGGAACATGAAGACAATTATTCAGTTCAATAATAAGGCCACTTGGTAAAACAAAATTAAATGTCCATTTAGCTACAATAACAACTCTTGCTCCATTCGCTACTCTCAGGTCCACTTCTCCTTTTGCCAGTGATCTCTGGACATTTTCACAAATGTGAGATCCACAATCGGTATCTAATAACCATGAAGTAGGAGCAGACATGTTAATTTCAATAACATAAATACCTGGAGAGACAGTCAAGTTAGTAATGCCCTAGGACCATAAGCATATGTTGTACGTTTTATAACTTTTTGAGCATGTCATTTGAATAGTTAATTTTGCTTTTGAACATCAAATGCGTGATTTGATAGTAAGACTCATTAGCTTATGCAATTGTTATTCTAATTGTCCCTAGTTTTGTGTAATGTTTTTAACAATGAAATAAAACTAGTATGATGTGTAATGAATACAAATAATATCATGGATGCAAAATATTGGGATATATTATATCGGACGTGATCCGTTAGAGAAGTAATACTTCATGGTCTTTTAGTCATAAGTATTATTTCCTCAATACTGTTTTAGAATCCTTAGACCTTATGTCCATTAATTCCAGCATGAATAGAGCCACATTTTGACTCAGTCAGCCGTTACTTTTAATCGAGTAATCAATACGACTGATGATCATGGCTTGAATGTGAGAGGCATTGTAAGGGATTTGCCCCTCTTTATTATTAGAGAGAGATATCCATGGGCCCCTCGATTGGAAAGACAGTTTAAATGCATGACCGTGCTCAAATGTAGTTAATAAAGTGGTTATTAAATACTATTGGTTGGAACAGTCTTCTTGGAGATCGAGCATAAATACAATTAAGCTATATAAGGGTGACAACTACCATGCCTTATGTTTAATTTGGATATAGTGAGACAAAAGGATTAGAAAGTGGATTGATATTAGGTTCCATCATACATTCATTCACTCTGGGTAGTCACAATGTCTTGCTAGGGACTGCTTTTGATTTATGAACTCATACTACTAGGTGTGTTTTCATTGCCATTGTGATATGAACATACAGGGTCACACGCATGGACGAGTTAACGAGCTTCATATCCAGATTCAAAGAATCTAGAATGAGTCTGTCAATGATTTTCTGAGAATAATAAAATTTTATTATTCGAATTAGAGATTAAGGAGGGGCATTTTCGGCATTTGGTTATAGCTGGGATTACGGTGGAGTTATTATGCGATAAAGACTCCCACTACCAGCAGAGGTTTATGGGACGTGGGAGTTGGTTTTGGGAACAAACTCTCACACACTATATAAACCTCTTTTGGCCAAAACCCTGCGTTACACTTTCTTGAGCCGCAAAACTAAAATCCCGAAAATCAGATTTTCTGCCTCCTTTTCTCTCTAGATTCCAAAACTCAGAAAAAATGAAGAGTTAGCACTCACTGCTCGTTTCGTCGCGTAGATACTGGTAGAGAGTAATTCCGCAAGGGAGGACTTTGGTGGTTGCAGCTAAGCGCCCAAAAAAATAGAATCTTTAACCGAAAATGTAAGTCCTTTTCGTATATTTTCGATTCCTATGGTATGAGCGGATCCTTCAGGGGAGGATTCATGGGTGTTTAGAACGAGTTTCTGCCTATGAAACCCTTCAGTGGTATCATAGCCTTGCTCATACTATTCGAATTCGATATTGTTAATCACATCATAACACGTATCAATTTCGATTTGGTATGCATATGTGTGAAACAAAAGAAAAAAATGTTTATGTGATTTTGATATGCATAAACTGTTGTAGTATTCTGTTAATTCGATTATACTGCATAAACCGTTTATGTTATCGTATAAACATGTTATGCGATTGAGGGTTCAAATCGGGGCAGAAAACTCGTTTGATGAGTAGAGGAAGAATCAGATTTTTCTACCCGGGGCATTGCCCCCGGACCCCGCCGACTGCTCTGCGTAGTGGCATCGCCTAAGACTTTGTATCTGTACTCGTTACTAAATTTCATTATGCCTTATTTGAGTTTTTGCATGGTGAATATCATGGCCTACTATACCCCTCTTGCTTTACATTTATTGGGCTGTAATTTTATAATACGACCTGGAGTCGTTTTTCAATGTTGTAAAATTGTAATTACTTTCTTAGATTAGTTTTATCATTATATCTTGAAGGCTGGTATGCCCATGAATTTATGTAACAAGACTGGAGGACGATAGATTGAAAACACTATCCATGAGATGGATATTGACTTAGATTGACCCTTGACTCCCACAAGGCTCGTGGGAGTCATAATAGGATTAGGTCATGCTATCTCACGTTTACTTTTATGTTTTATATATTGCATGAGATGCTTATTGTAAAACACAAGAGGGGGGGGGGGTGAATTTGGTTTTAACTAATCTTGGCAACTTTTTCGATTCTTTGCAAAGCTATTTTAAGTTTGAGCAAGAAGAATAAAAGCAATGCAAAACCCAATCACAAGACAAAGGATTTAGAGTGGTTCGATTCACTTAGAATCTACATCCACTACCTTGAGCCGCACCCAAGGATTTCAAACAACTTCACTAAGAAGAATGTTTACAAATGTGGCTAACTCACTAAGAGTTTTACAACACAGCCACACAATGAAAAACTCACTAAGAGCTTGCCCACACAAAGTAGGACTTTACAAATTGCCCACACAAAGTAGGACTTTTACAAGAATTACCCAATCACTTAGAAAGGGAATTGAATGTTTAAAGAACAAGATAAATCACTCTTATAAGTGAGAATGTATACCTTTGAAGCACAAACAATTATAGCTCTTTGAACATATGAAAGTCCACTCTTTGTCTTGCTTTTTGAAAGAACACCTTTGAATGATTTTAGATCATGGAGATCAAGTGTTTTTGCTTTGAAGGTGTTTAGACTTGATAAGAAATCAATGTCAACTGTATTTCCAAGTCATGGAATGTTTCTCTAGCTTTGGAGTATAAATACATTTCAAATTTGGCTGAAAATCGAGTCTCCAACGGTCAAATAACGGCTAGTAAAAACAGAGTTCGGTTGACCGAAATTGGAAGTTCGGATCCACTATAACAAGGTCGGTCGACCGAACCCCTTCATGGTCGACCGAAGTGAACTTTTCCAAGTCTCAGTTTCTCGACGGTTGAACCGAACTTGAGCTCGGTTGACCGAACTTCCAAAGTGATTTTTCACACGTTTTGAAATCTTTTGAAGTCTTTTAAAGTCTAAAAAGGTTTTCCTAAAAGGTAACAAGTAAGAACACTTGGAAAACTTTTCTAAAAGACTTATCTATGAAATCAAAGGCTTTTTGGATAAGAACACATGTAAAGATCATTTTGAAACTTAAGCCTTTTGAAAACGTGTTTATGAAAACATGCAAGACTAGAGTGTAGAGCTTATGTTCATAAGAGCTTTGGTTAGAGCTTTAAAGATAATGACTTATAATGACAAAACTAATCTAACCAAACCTAAGTCTTCAATCTTCAATCTTGAAAGATGAGCCTTGAATAATACGACTTTGAATCTTGATCATGGCTTGATTGAAGTACTTAGAGCTTCCAATATTAGTTCCGATATTCTATCACAAAGATATAAACATTAGACACAACATCAAGTGTTTGTCCATTATCAAAAACCGAGTTCGATCGCCCTTAGGGCTAACAATCTTCCCCTTTTTGATTATGTCAAACTTTGATGTAATTAGATAGGATATGGACAATTTTAAGTAAAAGGAAGCATGGCAGAAGAATATAAGAACAATTAAGTGTAAAGCTAAGTGCTTATAAGATAAACCAAGATAGAACGAGAAACATAAGCACTAGCATGTTAAGTTCTTATGCCATATACATTAGGGACTCTTTGAAGAGCCCTATTTCCCAACCAACCTCCTTGCCTCCTTCCTTCCATATAATAGCATTCTTGTGTGTAATATACATACCTTAGTTTACACAAGAAACTAACTTACCATTTTCATCAATGTCGATGTGAGTGCTAAGGATCCTATTACACAGAAAATGCTCACACAAACATTAGAACTATCAATGGTTTGTTATCATCAAAACAACATAGAATATTTTGCCCTTCGGGCTAACAATCTCCCCCTTTTTGATGATGACAAAACATTGATGCAAATGGGAATAATATGTAAAAATAAGAAACCAAATGTATGCATGAGATAAGGATATTAAGGATCCAGACAAGTAGATGTTTTCTCAAAAAAAAAAAAATTCTACTCCCCCTATATTAAAGAATCCCTTATCTCTCCCATTTTGCAAGTTCTAAGCTTTCTCCTTTTGTAAATAACTTCTCTTGGCACATTTGCAACACTAAAAACTCTCCCTCTTTTTGTCAAAATCAAAAAGGGATATCAGAGCGCCAATAAGAAAAGTATTTAAACGAAAAGTAAAGATTCATTTTGGAGAAGCTTGATGAAATTTAATAATCCTCCCCATATAAAGAAAAACTTAAAAACCAAGGAGACAACTTGATGGTCTTGTAGATTGATAAAATAAGAACCAAAAGATCAATCCTAAAGACCAAAAATAATTATGAAGAAGGATTACTTATGGATAAGCTTGGTTGATTTCTAAATAACAAGGAGTCCATAATAACACATAAATCCAAAAGATGGTCATGTATGGCTCAAAAAGAATATCAACCTAAGCTAAAAACAAAGGAGATAGGGAATAAACCTTAAAGAACAATCTCCCCGTTTATCAAACATACGATGTTAGCTATTTGAGATAAAACCAAGTTTGATACAAATTGACCAATTGTAAATATAGCCAATTGTAAAGCACGTTTGAAAATATAGCTAACAAAGTACAAGTGGAAGTGATACCATGAATACATAAGATAAGCAAATGTATCACCACCAAAAGAAGTAGAGGAAGTGTAAGATAGCACTTGGAGTACATTCCTCTAACAAGTTAATGGTTAGCTAAATGAGTGTAGCAACTCTTAAAGCGATACTAACCAAAAACTATAATGAGATCGCACTGGATAAGAAAATGAAGAATATGATCTCAAAGTTATTGAGATAGAGTATATGTGATACCAATTGAAGACAAAAACATTTATAACACATATAACTTCCAAAATAACTTACACAAGTTGGCTATAAGAGTTAAAAGATGAAAAGCAAGCTAACAAGTGATGTGATGATGTAAAATAAGAACAATTGAGCATACATCACATATTATGAGGGAGGTATGAGTTGAAAACAATTGAAAAACTCCCTCTTAGGTTATGCCACTTCCAAACATACAAAGAGACACAACCCATGGCATAATCAATGCCACATCACAGTTTACATCCTAAGTCAAGCATCTAGACGATCAACCACATAAGATAAATGCTAAAGACTAGAATATAAACACAACCCCTATATGCAATGAAGATCAAGTAAAAACATAGCAAAGCATATAACAAACTCCCCCAAAGCATAAAACACTACATAAAAGAGGGGAGGGGGTTGTAGCTCATAAGGAACAAAAGCATAAAGAATGATCACCAACAAGGGATGAGTTAAGCTTTTGTCTCAATGCTCCTTGAGCTTGGACTTCTTACCATTTTGGTGTGATCTTTTTCATGATCATCACTATCATTTGAAGTTCATTGAGAGGTTGACATGTGATTGCTCCATTTTCTTTGTTGTTCATCCTTGATTGATGAGATGAGAGCAATCTCCTCTTCTTTTCATGACAATTGTAGAGTCATCATTGATGGGTGACTTTTCTTTGAAGAACTCTCTACAATCTTGTGATCCTTGGCACTTGACTCTTTTCTTGGAGTCCTAGCTCACTTGTGCCATTCCTTGTAGTTCATATTTTCATCTTGAAGGTTAGAACTCTTTGTTACCTACAAGGAAATCTTGAGAACTAATGTGGTACCTTTTCAAAGGTCTTTTATGGTTAGCTCAATATCTCAAGTGACACATATATGCATAAGGATCATGCAAATCAAAAACCAAAACAACTAGATGGATTCTTAAAAGAATATGATAAGACAAAACAAGAATTAATCAAGTTGCATATGCTACATCTCATAGATACCTTAGCTAAATAGACATGGACAATAAAGAACATGCTAAAGGTTATCTATATAAAATAAACTTCAAGAATGTGAGATGCAACATGTATAAGAGCAAGCATGTATATATATCAAAAACACTTAAACACATTAAGTGTAAAGAGAAGGTGATTTTGATACCTTTGCCTTCTTACCAAGTGATGAAGATATTAGCTTGACAATTTTGGCTCTTGTCATCACTTGATGCTTTTCTCTTTGTATCTAACCAACTTGGTTCTCAATTGATTAACATTTTGAGCTTAGAGAATCCAAGTGTTAAGGAGTGCTTTTGAATTTCTTCCTTTGGCACATCTCCTTTAACTTCTCCCCAATGCCACTTTTCTTTGAATCAAGTCCATTGAAGCTTTATGGCATCCATCTAACTTATAAGAACCTATAAGATCAAGGGAGGAGTAGCTTTTGGTACCCACTTTTGTTTGGGTCCATTGGGGTTAGTTAACGTACACTTAACTCTCCAAACCGTTTTTACCCCTTTTTCAATCTTCTTCTTAACATGGCATCTATCACAAGAGTGACCATGTTTTCCACAATATGTGCAATGAATATGTGGCTTAGAAGATTTGTGAGCATGCACAAGATAACTATTTGGCCTATGTGACATTCTAACATTTACAACATGAATCTTAGGTTTAAGAGAAGAGCTAGCAATATCAACATGTTTAGCAATATAACCAAGGCCATGTTTATCATGTGAAGCACATTGCATGCCAAGAATTTGATCAAGATTATTCTTACCCTTATTAAAGTTATCAACAAGAAGGGTAAGATCATTAACTTTGTTTTTCAAATGATCAAACTCAACAAGCTTGTTTTCTAAAGAAGACAATTTATCACAAGCTTCTATGTATTGTAATGAAGATGAATTGCAAGTAGTAATAGGATCATCATTTTCACATTTCAAGCAATTAACATCATCACACAACTTCTTATTGTCAACAACCAACTTAGCATTTTCAACAAGCAAAGATTCAATTTTAAGCTTCATATCTTTGTTTTGCTTGGCACATTTTCTCAATTGATCATACATATCAATTAAAAGCTCATTTGGATCATCCTCAACATTATCATCATCATCACAAGAATATGAAATTGAGGGAGAAGAATGTACCTCATTACCAATTGCCATGAAGCATAAGTTGGCGGATTCATCATCACCGTCATCACTTGGAAGAGCTTAATCCTTCATGAGTATCTTCAAGCGCTTTTCCACATAGAGTGGGGCGGATTTGCTTCCAAGGATACGGTTGTACTCCTCCGGACTTAAGGCACAACTAAGGATGTTCATTGCCTTGTAATTTTGAGTCATCTTCTTGGACTCAAGCTCATTTAACTCCTTGTCCGGTTTTGGTACATGAACACCATTCACCATCTTTGTAGGCACATATGGACCATCTTCAAATATATGCCATAAAGAATAATCTATGGAGCATACATATATCTTGAATCGGTCTTTCCAATCATCAAAATGATTTTCATCAAGAAGTGGTGGTCTATCAATGGAAGTCCCCTCTTGGTATGCTAAAGCGGAATAATCGGCCATTAATCTTTTCTTCAAGCTATTAAGCTAAAGATGAAGACGAGGCTCTGATACCAATTGTAAAACACAAGAGGGGGGTGAATTGGGTTTTAACTAATCTTGGCAACTTTTTCGATTCTTTGCAAAGCTATTGTAAGTTTGAGCAAGAAGAATAAAAGCAATGCAAAACCCAATCAACAAGACAAAGGATTTAGAGTGGTTCGATTCACTTAGAATCTACATCCACTACCTTGAGCCGCACCCAAGGATTTCAAACAACTTCACTAAGAAGAATGTTTACAAATGTGGCTAACTCACTAAGAGTTTTACAACACAGCCACACAATGAAAAACTCACTAAGAGCTTGCCCACACAAAGTAGGACTTTACAAATTGCCCACACAAAGTAGGACTTTTACAAGAATTACCCAATCACTTAGAAAGGGAATTGAATGTTTAAAGAACAAGATAAATCACTCTTATAAGTGAGAATGTATACCTTTGAAGCACAAACAATTATAGCTCTTTGAACATATGAAAGTCCACTCTTTGTCTTGCTTTTTGAAAGAACACCTTTGAATGATTTTAGATCATGGAGATCAAGTGTTTTTGCTTTGAAGGTGTTTAGACTTGATAAGAAATCAATGTCAAATGTATTTCCAAGTCATGGAATGTTTCTCTAGCTTTGGAGTATAAATACATTTCAAATTTGGCTGAAAATCGAGTCTCCAACGGTCAAATAACGGCTAGTAAAAACAGAGTTCGGTTGACCGAAATTGGAAGTTCGGATCCACTATAACAAGGTCGGTCGACCGAACCCCTTCATGGTCGACCGAAGTGAACTTTTCCAAGTCTCAGTTTCTCGACGGTTGAACCGAACTTGAGCTCGGTTGACCGAACTTCCAAAGTGATTTTTCACACGTTTTGAAATCTTTTGAAGTCTTTTAAAGTCTAAAAAAGGTTTTCCTAAAAGGTAACAAGTAAGAACACTTGGAAAACTTTTCTAAAAGACTTATCTATGAAATCAAAGGCTTTTTGGATAAGAACACATGTAAAGATCATTTTGAAACTTAAGCCTTTTGAAAACGTGTTTATGAAAACATGCAAGACTAGAGTGTAGAGCTTATGTTCATAAGAGCTTTGGTTAGAGCTTTAAAGATAATGACTTATAATGACAAAACTAATCTAACCAAACCTAAGTCTTCAATCTTCAATCTTGAAAGATGAGCCTTGAATAATACGACTTTGAATCTTGATCATGGCTTGATTGAAGTACTTAGAGCTTCCAATGTTAGTTCCGATATTCTATCACAAAGATATAAACATTAGACACAACATCAAGTGTTTGTCCATTATCAAAAACCGAGTTCGATCGCCCTTAGGGCTAACAATCTCCCCCTTTTTGATTATGTCAAACTTTGATGTAATTAGATAGGATATGGACAATTTTAAGTAAAAGGAAGCATGGCAGAAGAATATAAGAACAATTAAGTGTAAAGCTAAGTGCTTATAAGATAAACCAAGATAGAACGAGAAACATAAGCACTAGCATGTTAAGTTCTTATGCCATATACATTAGGGACTCTTTGAAGAGCCCTATTTCCCAACCAACCTCCTTGCCTCCTTCCTTCCATATAATAGCATTCTTGTGTGTAATATACATACCTTAGTTTACACAAGAAGCTAACTTACCATTTTCATCAATGTCGATGTGAGTGCTAAGGATCCTATTACACAGAACATGCTCACACAAACATTAGAACTATCAATGGTTTGTTATCATCAAAACAACATAGAATATTTTGCCCTTCGGGCTAACACTTATATTCTTGTCTTATGGGTTTAACAATTTATTCAAACTAAATAGTTTTAATTAAGTCTTAAAAATGCCTACCATACCTACCATATCCTAAGCACTTCTTAAGCTTGGACCATCATTTTGTCTGCTTGCCAAAGCAACATATAAGTGGTTATCTAAGCACAAGGAGATGGGAAAATAGTGATTTCCATAAGCATATGTTGGTTCGACTTAACTAGGCTATCAAAATAGTTTTGAGACTAGGGCATAACATGGGAAATAGCCGGGACATATAGATGTCATTCCCATGAGTTGATTTTACTTTAATTATGGGTGATAAGCCAAAGCTTACTTATAACTATAGTAAAATAGTTTTCTCCACTATTTATCAAGTGTTGAAATTGTGGGATGTTTTTGCTCAAAAACTAATTAATGACTTTTGCAAATAATTTTAATGTAGATAATGACAACCAATACTTCACACAATTCATTGTGATCCGTTCTTGAAATAGAAAAATTGAGTGGGACCAATTTCCTGATTGGGCACGCAACTTAAGGATTGTCCTTAAGCAGGAAAAAAAGCTATACGTTCTTGATATGGATATTCCTGAACAGCTTGCAAACAACACCCCTAGAGCTGAGAAAGATGCTTGGAAGAAGCATTGTTATGACTCTAACGATGTGACTTGTCTCGTGTTAGTCACAATGAGCACCGACCTTCAAAAATAGTTTGAAGGGGTTGAGGCTTTCCAGATGATGGGCCAGCTCAAGGAAATGTTCCAAGAGCAAACCCGTCAAGAAAGATTCCTCACCACTAAGGCATTGAATAGTTACAAGATGGCCCCTGGCACCTCTGTAAGTGCACATGTTCTTAAGATGAATGGCTATCTTGACCAACTCAAGAAACTTGGGGCTCCCGTAGGTCATGACATGGCCACAGATATGATCTTGGGCTGACTCCCACCGGAGTATGACCAATTTGTGATGAACTTCAACATGCATGCCGTGGAGAAGTCCATACATGAGATACACAGGATGCTCAAGCAGGTTGAACTTAACATTAAGAAGACCCCTGAAGTCTTAATGGTTCAAAAAGGGAATTTCAAGAAAAAAGGAAAGGGAAAGCCTATGGCCAAGAAGGGCAAAGGAAATAACAAGCCCAAGCCCAAGCCCAAGGCACCAAATGAAGGGGTTTGCTTCCATTACAATGAACCAGGTCATTGGAAAAGGAACTGCAAGCTCTACTTGGAGGAGAAGAAAAAGGGGAAAGCCAGTTTGACTGTCTCTCCAGGTATTTATGTTATTGAAAATAACATGTTTGCTCCTACTTCATGGGTATTAGAAACCGTTTTTTTGTTTTTTTGTTTTTTTGATGTTGAAACACGGGTACATATAAAATCAAAGAATCCGCAGTTGCGGTATCCCTTGCCAGTCTAAACGAAGTAACCCCCTAACATTGTGAGGCAAAGTTGCAAAAGAATCAAAGAATAAAGACTTGTGAGAGTCGCAGCCAAGATTTGCAAGAGAGTCAGCAACCATATTTCCTTCGCGGTATATATGAACCATCAGAATATCCGATAGTAATTGCAAAGCTTGACGAAAGACTCCATCCAAAGTCCAACATGAAATGTGGCCTTTGTGAACTGCCCTCTCGAGAACTTGAGAATCTGTCTGAATCAGAGATATCTGTATTCCCAACCTAGCAGCTGACCGTAGACCATGGAGTAATGCATTTGTCTCCGCCACCATATTTGTCACACACTCCCCAATATAATGAGCTCCAGCTGCCATAAAGATTCTCGTGCCTTTCCGGAGTATCCAACCGAGGGCAGCCACTCCCGGATTCCTTCTCGAGGCTCCTGAAAGGATTCATGGGCGGAAACTCATTCCAAACACCCATGAGTCCTCCCCTGAAGGATCCGCTCATACAAAACGAATTGAAAAAGCAGTTAAAAACTTACGTTTCTTGGATTCAAGAAGCTACTTCTTGAATGGAGGAAGGCGTTTCTTGGATGCTAATCTGCCACCAACGGAATTCCCTTTGCGGAATGTCCCTCTATCGGTATCCACGCGACGAAACGGGCAGCGATTGCTAGCTCTTCGTTTTTCTGGGTTTCGGGAAATAGAGATAAAAGGGAGAGGCAGAAAACTATTTTCTGGATACTAAGGTATTTCGGCTGAAAAGCATTAGTCCCCTAGGGTTTCGGCCAAGAGTTTATTATATAGGGTGTGAGAGTTTGTTCCCAGAACTAACACTCACGTCCTCAACTTCTCTCAGCAGTGGGAGTCTGAACTCCCACGTCCTATCAACCTCTTTTGGCAATGGGAGTCTATAACTCCCACGTGCACTAGACTTCTGCTGGTAGTGGGAGTCTTTATCGAATAATAACTCCCACGTAATTCCAGCTATACCGAAAATGCCCTTTATCTCAAATTCGAATAATAACAATTTATTATTCTCAGAAAAAGTGAATGTCAGATACAATGAACCTAGACACATTCTAGATTCATTGAATCTGGACATGAAGCTCGTTAGCTTGTCTATGCGTGTGACCCTGTAGGTTCATATCACAATGGCAATGAAAACACACTTAGTAGTAGTGTGAGTTCATAAATCACAAGCGGTCCCTAGCAGGACATTGTGACTACCCAAAGTGAATGAATATACAACGGAACCTAATATCAATCTACTATTTAATCCCTTTGTCTCGCGATATCCTAATTAAGCATAAGGCATGGTGGTCGTCACCCTTATTAAGCTTAATTGTATTTATGCTCGATCTCCAGGTAGATTGTTTCGACAAATAGCATTTGATAACCACTTTATCAAATGCATTTGAGCACGGCCATGCATTTAAACAGTCTTTCCCTATCGAGGGGCCCATGGATATCTCTCTCTAATAATAGAGAGGGACAAATTCCCTGCAATGTCTCTCACATTCAAGCTATGATAGGACACTACATCCGATCATCATTCGTATTGATTACTCTGTTACAAGTAACGTCCGACTGAGTCAAAACGTGGCTCCATTCATACTAGAATCAATGAAGACATAAGGTCTAAGGATTCTAAAATAGTATTGAGGAAGTAATACTTATGACTAAAGACCATGAAGTATTACTTCTCTGACGGATCACGTCCAATACAATGTTTCCCTATATATTGCATCTATGATGTGATTTGTATCCATTACACATGATCAGTAAAACAAGATCGTCAATCAACAATCATACTAGTTTTATTTCATAATAATTAAGCATTACATAAAACTAGGGACTTCTAGAATAGTAATTACATAAGCTAATGAGTTTTACTATCAAATCACACATTTGATAATCAAAAGCAAAATTAACTATTCAGTTACATGCTCAAAAGATAATAAAACGCACAACATGTGCTAATGGTCTTAGGACACTTCTAACAGCTCCATCAATATTCATTATGACCATGTCCTTGGACCAAGTGTCCATCTTCCATCTGATAAACCGAATTTTCTGTGGCCTCACAGTCCGGGTATTAGATACCGGTTGTGGATCTCACATTTGTGCAAATGTGCAGGGGTTCAAAAGGAGTATATCACTGGCAAAAGGAGAAGTGGACCTGAGAGTAGCGAATGGAGCAAGAGTTGTTGTTGTAGCTACAGGGACATTTAATTTAGTTTTGCCAAGTGCCCTTATTATTGAACTGAATAATTGCCTTTATGTTCCAACTTTGAGTAGGAATATTATTTTAGTTTCTTGTTTGGATATTGAAGGTTTTGAAATAAATATTTTGAATAAAATTTGCACCCTTCATAAATATCGTATCTTCTATGGAGATGCCTCTTTGATGAATGGGCTTTATATTCTTAACCTCGATGAATCCAATAAAAAGCCCATCTATAACATTAATACAAAGAGGTTTAAATCAAATGACTTAAACCAAACATACTTTTGGCATTGTCGTTTGGGCCACATCAATGAGAAACGCATATCAAAACTCCGTCAAGATGAAATTTTGACATCATTTGACTTAGAGTCTTATTAGACATGTGACTCTTGCTTGTTAGGCAAAATGACTAAAGCTCCCTTTACTGGACAAAATGAGAGAGCTTCTGATTTGTTGGGCCTCATACATACAGATGTATATGGAGCAATAAACACAAGTGCTAGAGGAGGGTTTCAGTACTTCATCACATTCACAGATGATTTCAGTAGATATGGCTACGTCTATCTAATGAAACATAAATCAGAATCTTTTGGAAGATTCAAAGAATTCCAAAATGAAGTACAAAATCAACTTGGTAAAACTATTAAGATACTTCGATCAGATCGAGGTGGTGAATACCTTAACCAAGAGTTTGACGAACATCTTAGAGGTTGTGGAATTGTTTCACAATTAACTCCTCATGGCATACCACAATGGAATGGTGTGTCAGAACGGAGGAATCGCACTTTACTAGATATGGTCTGATCTATGATGAGTCAAACCAGTCTTCCAATTTCCTTTTGGGGCTACGCCCTAGAAACTGTTGCATTCATATTGAATAGAGTTCCTTTTAAAGCGGTCCAGAAAACTCCATATGAGATATGGAATGGGAAACGACCTAGTTTGTCATTTCTCAAAATTTTGGGATGCGAGACGTATGTAAAACGATTGTTATCTGATAAATTCGCCCCTAAATCCGACAAGTGTTTGTTTGTGTGATATCCTAAAGAAACTAAAGGATATTACTTATATCTTCCATCAGAGAACAAAGTGTTTGTTGCTCATAATGGTTTATTCCTTGAAAGGGAATTTATTTCCAAAAAGGATAGTGGGAGTAAGATCCATCTTGAGGAAATTCAAGATCCCCAAACAACATCTGAACCAGCTTTGTAACTTCAAGCAAGCTCACGTGTTGATACTGAGCTTCAATCTTTGACACAAGGCCTAAGGAGGTCAAGTCGGGTACATCAACAACCTGAGAGATATGGATTTCTCATGACTGATGATCATCACATTGAACTGACTGATCAAGATGAACCCACTACCTACAAAGAGGCAATTCGTAGTTCTGAGTCAGATAAGTGGCTAGAAGCTATGAAGTCTGAGATGTAATCCATGTATGATAACCAAGTCTGGACTTTGGTTGACCCACCCGAAGGGTGTAAGGTCATTGATAACAAATGGTGTTTCAAAAAGAAAACCGACATGGATGGTAATGTACACACTTTTAAATCTCGACTAGTAGCTAAGGATTATAGACAAATTAATGGTATTGACTATGATGAAACCTTTTCTCTTGTCGTTATGATTAAGTCTATCAGGATTTTACTTGCCACAGCCGTATATTATGACTATGAGATATGGCAAATGGACGTTAAGACTGCTTTTCTTAATGGAAACCTTCTCGAGGATGTGTATTTGATACAACCTGAGGGGTTTGTTGATCCATCTAATCCTGGAAAAGTGTGTAAGCTTCAAAGGTCCATTTATGGATTGAAGCGAGCAACTCGAAGCTGGAATCGTCGCTTTGATGAAGCAATTAAAGAATTTGGTTTCATAAAAAACGAAGACGAGCCTTGTGTTTATAAGAAAGTAACTAATAATACAATAGTGTTCCTTGTGCTTTATGTAGATGACATCTTACTGATTGGAAATGACATCCCCACATTACAAAGCGTAAAAGCTTGGTTGGGGAAGTGCTTTTCCATGAAAGACTTAGGCGAGGCTACATACATTTTGGGTATAAGAATCTATGGAGATAGATCTAATAAAATGATTGGCCTAAGCCAGAATGGATACATTGACAAGGTATTGAAACGGTTCAGTCTGCAAGATTCCAAAAAGGGATTCTTGCCCATGTCACATGGTATTAAACTCAGCAGAACTCAAGGACCTTCCACAAAGGAAGACCAAGAGCGCATGAGTAAGATCTCATATTCTTCAGGCATTGGGTCTATTATGTATGCCATGATATGCACTCGCCCGGATATCTCATTCGCGTTAAGTATGACTAGAAGATATCAATCTGACCCTGGAGAGTCAGATTTGACTGCAGTCAAGAGCATTCTTAAGTACTTGAGAAGGACTAAAGATATGTTCTTGGTTTACGAAGGTCAGGAAGAAAGTCTGGTTGTAAATGGTTACACAGACGCAAGCTTCCAAACCGACGTAGATGAGTTTAGATCGCAATCTGGTTTTGTGTTTTGTTTGAATGGAGGTGTTGTTAGATGGAAGACCTCAAACCAAGAAACCGTGGCCGACTTTACAAAAGAAGCTGTTTGGATCAGGAAATTTGTTGATGGATTAGGTGTCGTCCCTAGCATTGTGAACCTAGTGGACCTTTATTGTGATAGTACTGGTGCCATCTCACAAGCTAACGAACCTAGATCTCACCAACGATCCAAACACATTCTCAGATGTTTCCATCTGATTAAAGAGATCATTGACAGATGAGACGTTAGAATTTGTAAAGTTCATACAGACGACAACATTGCATATCCATTGACCAAGCCACTCCTGCAACCTAAACATGAGAGTCATACTAGGTCAATGGGATTGAGGATCATGTATGATTGGACCTAGGGAAAATGGGAGATTATTAGTAGTGCCCTAGGACCATAAGCATATGTTGTACGTTTTATAACTTTTTGAGCATGTCATTTAAATAGTTAATTTTACTTTTGAACAACAAATGCGTGATTTGATAGTAAGACTCATTAGCTTATGCAATTACTATTCTAATTGTCCCTAGTTTAATGTAATGTTCTTTACAATGAAATAAAACTAGTATGATGTTTGATTGATGATTATGTTTTACTAATCCTGTGTAATGCATACAAATCATATCATAGATGCAAAATATTGGGATATATTATATCGGACGTGATCCGTTAGAGAAGTAATGATTTATGGTCTTTTAGATATAAGTATTATTTCCTCAATACTATTTTAGAATCCTTAGACCTTAAGACTTCATTGATTCCAGCATGAATGAGCCACATTTTGACTCAGTCGGACATTACTTCTAATCGTGTAATCAGTACGGCAGATGATCGGATGTAGTATCCTATCGTGGCTTGAATGTGAGAGGCATTGTAAAGGATTTGCCCATCTTTATTATTCGAGAGAGTTATCCATGGGCCCCTCGATAGGGAAAGACTGTTTAAATGCATGGTCGTGGAGATCGAGCATAAAGTGGTTATTAAATACTATTTGTTGCAACAGTCTACCTGGAGATCGAGAATTAATACAATTAAGCTATATAAGGGTGACAACTACCATGCCTTATGCTTAATTTGGATATCGCGAGACAAAGGGATTAGATATTAGATTGATATTAGGTTCCATCATACATTCATTCACTCTGAGTAGTCACAATGTCCTGTTAGTGATCGCTTATGATTTATGAACTCATACTACTACTATGTGTGGTTTCATTGCCATTGTGATATGAACCTACAGGGTCACACGCATAGACGAGTTAACGAGCTTCTTGTCCAGATTCAATGAATCTAAAATGTGTCTAGGTTAATTGTATCTGATATTGATTTCCTGAGAATAATAAAACGTTATTATTCGAATTAGAGATTAAGGAGGGGCATCTTCAGAATTTGGTTATAGCTGGAATTACGTGGGAGTTATTATGCAATAAAGACTCCATTACCAGCAGAGGTTTATGGGACGTGTGAGTTAAAGACTCCCACAGCCGGAAGAGGTTGAGGACGTGGGAGTTGGTTCTGGGAACAAACTCTCACACCCTATATAAACCTCTTTTGGCCACCTTCTTGAGCCACAAAACTAAAATCCCGAAAATCAGATTTTCTGCCTCCTTTTCTCTCTAGATTCCAAAACTCAAAAAAACGAAGAGCTAGCACACGCTGCTCGTTTCGTCGCGTGGATACCGGTAGGGTGTAATTCTGCAAGGGAAGACTTTGGTGGTTACAGCTAAGCGCCCGAAAAAACAAAATCTTTAACCGAAAACCCAAGTCCTTTTCGTATATTTTCGATTCCTATTGTATGAGCGGATCCTTCAGGGGAGGATTCATGGGTGTTTAGAACGAGTTTCTGCCCATGAATCCCTTCAAGTCAAACTGGCTTTCTCCTTTTTCTTCTCTTCCAAGTAGACCTGGTTCATTGCAATGGAAGCAAACCCCTTCATTTGGTGCCTTGGCCTTGAGTTTGGCCGTGGGCTTGTTATTGCCTCTGCTTTTCTTGGCCATGGGCTTTCCCTTTCCTTTGTTCTTCTTGAAATTCCCATTTTGAACCATTAAGACTTCGTGGGTCTTCTTAATGTTCAGTTCATCCTGCTTGAACATCCCGTGTATCTCATGTATGGACTTCTCCATGGTATGCATGTTGAAGTTAATCACAAATTGGTCTTACCCTGTTGGGAGTGAGCCTAAGATCATATTTGTGGCCATGTCTTGACCTACGGGAGCCCCAAGTTTCTCAAGTTGGTTAAGATAGCCCTTTATCTTAAGAACATGTGCACTCACAAAGGTGTCAGGGGCCATTTTGCAACTGTTCAACTCCTTAGTGGTGAGGAACCTTTCTTGACGGGCTTGCTCTTGGAACATTTCCTTGAGCTGGCCCATCATCTGGAAAGCCTAACCTCTTCAAACTATTTTTGAAGCTCAGAGCTCATTGTGGCTAACATGAGACAAGCCACATCATTAGAATCGTCACAATGCTTCTTCCAAGCATCTTTCTTAGCTCTAGGTGAATTGTTTGTAGGCTGTTTTGGAATATCAGTGTCGAGAACGTATAACTTTCTTTCCTCATTAAGTACAATCCTTAAGTTGCAGGCCCAATCAAGGATATTGGACCCACTCAGTTTAGTTCTTGAGCAAAAAACTTTCCACAATTTCAACACTGGATAAATAGTGGAGAATACCATTTTACGATAGTTATAAGTAAGCTTTGGCTTATCACCCATAATTAAAGTAAAATCAACCCATGGGAATGACATCTACATGTCTCGGCTGTTTCCCATGTTATGCCCTTGGCTTAAAACTATTTTGATAGCCTAGTTAAGTCGAACCATTCTAAGCTTATGAAAATCACTATTTTCCCATCTCCTTTTGCTTAGATAACCACTTATCTGTTGCTTTGGCAAGCAGACAAAATGATGATCCAAGCTCAAGGAGTGCTTAGGATATGGTAGGCATTTTAAGACTTAATTAAAACGATTCAGTTTGAATAAGTTGTTAAGGCCCCATAAGACAAGAATATAAGCATTACATGCAAGATATAAAACATAAATGTAAACGTGATATATCATGGCCTAATGATGATTCCCACGAGCCTTGTGGAAGCCAAGGGTCAATCTAAGTCAATACCCATCTCATGGATAGTGTCTTCGATCCAACCTCCTCCAGTCTTGTTACACAAATGCATGGGCAAACTCAGCCTTCAATGTAAAGCAATAAAACTAATCTATGTAAACAATAACAATTTTACAACATTGAAAAATGGCTCACGGGTCATATTATAAAATTACAACCCAATAAATGTAAAGCAAGGGGGGTATATTAGGCCAAGCTATTCACCATGCTAAAACTCACATAAAGCGTAATGATATCAATTAACGAGTACAAATAAAAAGTCTTAGGGCTGCTCCCCGGACGAGGTCCTAGAGGCAGCGCCTTCGGTGGGGTGCGCGGAGCAGGCCCCAAGGAAGAAAAATCCGATTCTCCCTCTGCTCATCGAATGATTTTTCTGCCCCGATGTAACCCTCAATCGCCTAACATATATATGATTGAATAAATAGGTTTATACGATTTAATTCATACACATAAACAGTTTATGCAGTAGTTAATCAGATTAACAACAGGAAGCATACAATCACATTTTATGCGTAATTAATGATATTAATCAGATCTACGATAAGAGCTTATGCGTAATTAACCGAATTAATTATAGATCGAATTACAGAAACATATTAATTATAGATAAACCGATTACAAATTAACTTGATTAATCGATATCAGTTTCATAATTAACCAGTTTTCCTAAATAATCTATACTTTGTGGATTCCGAGAAAAATGTTTTCAATCTTCGTAGTTTTTAGACTAGCATCTGAAACACAGAGTAACAAGTTCAAGGTTGGTGTTTGGATACCAGTAGAGACATGAGTCAGAAGGCTGCTGTTGGTGATTCCTAGTAGCAGGATCCGGACTGAAGGGATTCATGGGCAGAAACTCGTTCTAAACGCCCATGAATCCTCCTCTGAAGGATCTACTCAAACCATAGGAATCGAAAAATAGGCGAATATTACTTACGATTTTTCGGTTAAAGGTTATGATTTCGGATGTGTGCTGTTGCCACCAATAGCCTTCCCTTGCGAAATTTCTCTCTACCTGTATCCACGCGACGAAACGATCAGCGAGTTCTAGCTCTTTTTTTTTTAGTTTCAGGAATCTAGAGAGAATAGAAGGGTAGAAATCTTATTTCGGAAATTGAGGTTTTTGCAGCCAGAATCATAACCTAGTGTTTTAGCCAAAAGAGATTATATAGGCGTGAGAGTTTGTTTCGAAAACCAACTCCCACGTCTTATCAACCTCTCCTGGTAATGGGAGTTTTTAACGCACAATAACTCCCAAGTAATCCAAGGTTATTAGTGAGCTGCGCAAGCACTGGTTCCGTCAAATTATAGTTGGAATATTCTTTTTTGCTCCTAAAATTTCGGAGCCTACTATCACGCTTTTTCCAATTCTGTGCGGCTGCCATGGCTGCCGGCGGCTACAGCTACCGCCCCTGCGCCTACTCCATGGAAGGAAAAAAGCTTTGCAGAATTATTGTTGGGTCCTCCGACTGCTTCGATTAATCTTCTAATTACACAATTGGAGGTATTCAAGGGTGAACCACACCTCATTATCCCGACGGATGAAATTGGTGTATTGATACATCCATGGCTCTTTGCTTTGGTGGGTAAGTTCCACAACTATGCCCCACATCTTGAATCATTACGGAAATCTTTTCATAAGATTGGATTTAACGGTAATATCTGGATTGGGAGGATGGATACATGTCACGTATTGATTCGTTTCGACCTTGAAGAAGATTATTGCCGCCTATGGCGGCAAGGATTATGGAATTTCTTTGGAATTACAATGCGGGTTTTCAAATGGACTTATGATTTTAATGTCAATGAAGAACCATCCATTGTTCCTATTTGGATTGGATTCGAAGGGTTACCGGTTCATTTGTACAACAAATCCAAAATTTTCTCTCTTGCAAGGGCGGTCGGGCAGCCACTCGCCTTAGACGCCCCTACCGCTGCCTCTACACGACCGGGAATTGCCAAGGTTTGTGTGGAGGTCGATTTATTATCTCCTTTGCCTAAGAGAATTCGAATTACCCACGCTCACACCGGTAAGGGCTTTTAGCAACCGATTATTTATGATAATTTGCCAGAATATTGTTTGGGATGTATGAGAATTGGGCACAATAGTCAATTTTGCAAGAAATCTAATCAGTCGGAATCTGTTAAACCGATACCGGTTACGGTGATGCCTTTGAATAAGGGTAAACAGCCACAAAGGCAAGAGCCTATCAAGATATTGAAATCGGGTATTATAGTAACTTCCAACAACCAGTGGATTAAGGTTGGACGGAGACAAGCACCGGGTCCGTCCGGAAACAAGGCAGTTGCTGCGGTGCCCAATCTGGCTCGGCAGCTTACTGTTGCTGCGGCACTCCCGACTCTGATTGATTTGGAGAACACTGTAGGAACAGTGGATTCTGATTTACCGACTGCTGCAATAGAACAGCCGACAGAACAATTACAAGAACAGGGGACGGAAACAGGGGTCATGGCTGGAGCAGAGGCTGTGGCTGCGGCTGTGGCGGACCAGCCACAACCAGTGTTAGTTACCTCAGTTATTGATGATGTTGTTTTGAGTCCTCGGGGGGTTGATGACATCACAGTTGGTTGCGACAAATTCCCTTTACATTACTCTCGGCTAGCCAATTCTGCTGGGGGCCCTCGCCCCTCGGCCAGGCCACGACTTGAGATTCTAGCGGATTTAAGAGCCTTTGCCAAGGCTTTGCCGACATATCAGGCTACATACCTTTCAACTGATCATATAGCCTCGGAAACGATTGATTTGGAGGTTTTGCCGCCTATTATTATCCCGGAACAGGGATTATCATCGTCGGCTGTTGTGGAGGTTATGGGACACTCGAGCTGTGATAGTCTCGAGTATAGAAGACCCGAATCAGATACCTGAAGCTGAAGTGGGAACTGAAACGGAAGACGAAGCCCGGAGTACCCGGATGAGTCTGAATGATTACCTGGCGTCGAAGAGGGTGAACGTTCGACTCTACCCGGATCAATGGATGACAATGTGGTTTCGGACCGCGAAAAGACAACAGGTATCCTCCCCCATCTATCGGTGAACATTCCGGTTACAAAGAAAAAGAAAGAAAAACCACCGAATACTCTCCCATTGAGGCGATCCCCGCGTTTTACGGGTATGTCTGCTTAATTTTACTCATACTTATCTCTCCCTCGTTTTTTTAATGAATTACATCATATGGAATATAAGGGGAATCGCTAATGAGAGTACTATCTCTAATATCCGTCAGTTTAAACGTGAGCATCATTTACATTTTATTGTGTTGTTGGAGCTAATGGTTGAATTATCTGAATTGTCCATGTATACTCGTCGGTTGGGTTTCGACTCAAGTTACGGAAATTGCTCTAGTAAAATTTGGGTTTTGTGGGATGATTTGGTAAACATGGTGATAATACGTGACTTAGAACAAGTTATTCACTACCAGGTGAACTTTTTTTCTGCCTCCCCGGTTTATTGTTCGTTTATTTATGCTAAATGTTAATATGTTCAACGTAGAGATTTATGGAATGAGCTTCGGCTATTTCATTCACAGCATGATCATCCTTGGTCAGTCGGTGGTGATTTTAATGTTGTTTTGCGTATTAGTGAAAGTCAAGGGTCTGTCCCGGCTTTACTTCATATAACTGAATTTAGGGAAGCGATAGAAGACTGTGGGTTATTGGAAATTGCTGTTTCGGGTAGTCCTTATACTTGGTGAAGGGGAGGGACCCGTCCTTTACTCCGTAAATTGGATCGTTGTTTAGTCTCAGATACATGGAATGCTACTTTTCAATCCACCTCGGGGACCCATCTGCCCCGTACAATTTCTGATCATTGTGCACTTCTCATGAATGTCTGTTTAACCACTGATAGAGGCAGCTCTGCTTTCCGGTTCCAGGATATGTGGGTAAGACATACTACTTTTATGGATGCTGTTCGGAATTCATGGTCTGCTGATATACCTGGTTCAGGTTGGGTGATTTTGCAAACAAAGTTGAAACGTCTGAAACAGGTTTTGAGTACGTGGAATAAATATATCTTTGGAAATATCCATACCGCAGTGAAAGCATCCGAATTGGAGATAATTCGGCAGGAGGAACTACATGATCTAGGGCCAACACCTCAACTGAATGTCAATTTAAATGAGGCGAGATCGAAGCATGCCCGCAATCTAGAATTGGAGGAAATATATTGGAGGCAAAAATCTCTGCAAAAATGGTTAAAAGATGGGGATGCTAACACTCGTTATTTTCATTCTTTTTGCAGAAACAAACAACGACGGCTCATGATTAACAAAATTACATCTCCGGATGGCACTACACACACTAGTCCTTCGGGTATTGGTATGGCAGCCGCGGAGTACTATGCATCTCTTTTTGCTTTTGATACAGGCCCACAACTGGATAATCAATTACTCAATTTGATACTACGGATGATAACCGATGCGGATAATGGTGGTTTGGATTTTTTGCCGAGTGGATTGGAAGTCAATGAGGCAGTATTTAATTTGAGTCCAACTAGTGCAGCTGGCCCGGATGGCTACACAGGCAGATTTTTTCAGAGTTGTTGGGACATCGTTGCTGCAGATGTGATTCAGGCAGTACACGATTTTTGGGCAGGTTTACCTTTACCAAGATCTGTGTCGAGCTCTTTCCTTGTTCTCATTCCGAAGACTGACAATCCTGCACATTTTGGTGAGTTTCGCCCCATTTTCTAGCAAGATCATTTCAAAGGTTGTTTCTAATCGTTTATCTAAATTCCTTGATACAATGTTGAGCGGTAACCAATCCGGGTTTATCAAGGGGCGGGTTATCTCGGACAATGTCCTTTTAGCTATGGAATTGACAAACTCTTTGAATAAAAAGGTCCGAGGTGGGAACATGATTATTAAACTGGATATGATGAAAGCTTTTGATAGACTCTCTCATGCATTTATTCTGGCAGTGCTCAAACAATTTGGTTTCACTCCTCATTTTCTTCACCTGATTCGTACTTTATTGAATAATAACTGGTTTTCGACTCTTATTAATGGCATACCGTATGGTTATTTCCGCTCGGGTAGAGGGGTAAAGCAAGGTGACCCATTGTCTCCTATGCTTTTTATAATCGCGGCTGATGTTTTTTCTAGGGGTTTGGACAGACTGATCAGCTCAGGTAGTATTGGACGGTATGGAGTTCCTCGCTCATCTACTTTGATTTCTCATTTATCATATGCTGATGATGTGGTTATTTTCTTGAATGGGGCTAAACGGGGACTTCAAGCCTTGATCAATTTTCTCAGACAATATGAACACAGCTCGGGCCAGCGTATTAATGACGGCAAATGCTCTTTCTATGTGTCTGAAAGAACACAGCCTAGACAGTTGGAAATGATAGTCAGGGTCACTGGATTTGCCCGCGGGATTTTCCCTATGATATATCTTGGCTGCCCGGTTTTCCCAGGTAGGAAGAAGGTGGTTTTCTATTCCTCTGTTACTGTTAAAAAAAATTCCCGGCTTGCGGGGTGGTAAAAGAAGTTTCTTGGGTTGGGTGGCCGACTCATATTGATTCAGTATGTTTTGCTATCCATGCCCATGCATATTCTTGCGGTTTCGTGCCCACCGAAACAGGTTTTGGATGATATGGAGAGGATTTTTGCTAATTTCTTATGGGGGAAAACAGAATTTGGAGACAGACGTCATTGGATGTCTTGGAAGCGGATATGTAGACATACATCACAAAATGGTTTGGGGATCCATACTCTCTCGAATTATCAAACTGCTTGCTCATATAAACTTTGGTGGTGTTTCAGGACTACAGACTCCTTGTGGCGGAATTTTATGTTTGATAAATACTGTAGAACAGCCACACATCCTACTCTTGTGCTTCCGCAAACAATGGACTCGCCAGTTTGGAGGCGAATGCTTAGTGTACGGGATTTCACGGAGGCCAATATGCGATTGCTTATTTGAGATGGAAGTTCTTTTTTCTGGTATGATGACTTTACTTTTCAGGGCCGGTTACATGCTCTGTCTGCGGCTGATGAAGACAGTTCTCGGATTCGTGATCATTTGGACGCTTGATGGATGGCGGTTTTCAGCTCGTCGTTATCTACCGTTACGTCTTATACAGACCCTTCCCTGTATCTATCTATCCCAAGGTCCGGACATTCATGTTTGGGGGCTAGAATCAACTGGGAATTTCACGATTACATCGGTTTTGCATTCTCTCCAGCCCAGTGGCATTTCACAATTCTCGCGGTCACAGGTATGGAATTCTCTCTTGCCTTTAGCACAAAAAATATTTCTTTGGCGCTTGCTCAATGGTTTTCTGGCATTGGATGAGGTACGGAGGTGTTGGGGGGTTTCTCTTGCTTCTCGTTGTCATTGTGGTCATGGGGAAGATTCTTTTTCACATGTTTTTTCCGATTGTGTAATTCCTCGGAGATTATGGATGCATGCTTGTGCTTTGGTCGGCATTAACTGGAATGATATCAGATCTGACTCCTATCTCTCTCTTTTGAAACTACTATGGTGGAAAGGAAAAGATAAGTGGAGGTATATAAATTGCATTATTTTTGCAAGTGTCTGTTGGGTATTATGGCGTAATCGGTGTCGGTTTGTTTTTGAGGGCAAACTGTCTGGGTATCGAACGTTATTACATGAACTTGCCTCTCATTATACCCCTATTTTGAAAAATGCGGACCTGCTACAGGATTTCATGGGGCCGTCGGTTTCTGGCTTTTGGGGCCAACCGAAACTTCAACTAATCACTTGGCAGGGTTTTTCGAACCCGGTTATTTTAAATACAGACGGTGCTTCCAGGGATAATCCAGGGGATATCGCAGTGCGGGTGGTATTTTACGAACCTCTACGGGCAATTTTCTAGGTGCTTTCTCTACATATCTTGGTACTTATTTTACCAATTCGGTGGCTGAACTGGAAGCAATGGTGATAGGCTTAAGGTACGCTAATTCTTTGGGCTATAATCATATATGTATTCAATCTGACTCCAAATTTTTATGTGATTCCTTTCGTGTGGGCCGAGTTTCTTCCTGGAGATTAGATGCTCTATTCCAAAATTTAATACGGATTGCTGGTTCTTCTACTGTTCATCATATTTTTCGAGAGGCGAACAAGGTTGTTGATAGCCTAGCCAATGAGGCTTGTGATACTCGACGTACGGTAATATTTTCTCGATTTGGCATGCTACCACTTCTCATCCGCGGACTGTGTAAGTTAGATCAAGAAGGAGTCCCTTACCTCTGTAAAATCAAAAAGTAAAGATCTTACTTTCTTTTACTGCATTCATAATAGCCTATATTTTATTGTATCATACTTTATCATATTTATAAATGATAAAGTCTGCATTTTCTTGCTAGTCTTATGTACGGAATGGATTTGTTTCCATCATTACTTAGGAGGTGTTGGTATTACGTCCCCCTCCTTTGTTTTCTTTTTTCCTTTCGGCTGATCTGTCCGCCCCACCACATCTGGTGGCTTTCTTAAAATAAAAAAAATAAAAAAAAAAACTCCCAAGTAATCCCAGTTAAAACCAAATACCGAAAATCCCTCATTAATCTCTAATTCGAATAATAACATTTTTTTATTTTCAGAAAAATAAATGTCAGTTACAATGAATCTCGTTAACTCGTCTATTTGTGTGACCCTGTAGGTTCATATCACAATGGCAATGAAAACACACTTAGTAGTAGTATGTGTTCATAAATCACAAGCGGTCCCTAGCAGGACATTGTGACTACCCATACTGAATGAATGTACGGTGGAACTTAATATTAATCCACTATTTAATCCCTTTGTCTCGCGATATCCAAATTAAGCATAAGACATGGTAGTTGTCACCCTTATAAAGCTTAATTATATTTATGCTTGATCTCCAAGTAGACTGTTCCAACAAATAGTATTTAATAACCACTTTATTAAATACATTTGAGCACAGCCATGCATTTAAACAGCCTTCCCTATCGAGTGTCCCATGGATATCTCTCTCTAATAAGAGAGGGACAAATCTCTTACAATGCCTCTTACATTCAAGACATGATAGGATACTACATCTGATCATCAGTCGTATTAATTACTCGATTAAAAGTAACGGCCAACTAAGTCAAAATGTAGCTCCATTCATGCTGGAAACGATGAAGACATAAGGTCTAAGGATTCCAAATAGTATTGAGGAAGTAATACTTATGACTAAAGAACCATGAAGTATTACTTCTCTAACAGATCACGCCCGATACAATATATCCCAATATATTGCATCTATGAAATGATTTGTATCCATTACATATGATTAGTAAAACATAATCATCAATCAAACATTATACTAGTTTTATTTCGTTGTAAAAAATATTACATAAAACTAGGGACAATCAGAATAGTAATTGTATAAGCTAATGAGTTTTACTATCAAATCACATATTTGATGTTCAAAAGCAAAATTAACTATTCAAATGACAATCCTCAAAAATATATAAAACTTATGACATATGCTAATTGTCCTAGGGCACTACTAACACGGGCAACGTCGATTAGATCGACATAAAGGTATAAATGCCTAACATAGGGTTTTGGTTCTTTCTCGTGAGTAGATCCTCTAAAGGAACATAATCCTGCACTTTTATTTCCGCTGAATTTTGGGGATTACGAATTTTCCCTTCAAATTCTTGCTTAGTTCAGTGAATAATAGAATATTCTAGTACATCATACTGTACACTCTCAACTCATTTGCCACTAGATCGTAAATCTAGCTATTGAGATAATGTAATTAAGTAGAACCCAAGATTTTAGCCAACATATATCACAATTATCCTTCGCACCTCACCCGGATAGACATGTGCACTTTGCTTTGGCAAAACTCACACATTTGTCGATCTAGGCCTTGACGAGGGAGACCAATCATGGAAGGCATCAACTTAATATTTAAAATTGAGGGATTTTATGTATATATGATCTCACCAAACTAAGTATAACAATTTATACACATATTTCAACATGCATCACATACGTCATATACATAAAATAAAGGTGAAATAGTAATAGGCCATCCTATGCGGCATCTTCCAAGGCAATGGAAATATCCTATATATGTCAATCTGAGGTGAAGAAAATTAAATAAACGCATTGATCTTCCTCGTGATTGCCTCAATTATGCTCTGTCTTCTATATTATTTATATACTATAATTACATCAATATAAAAGAATCCTCGAGTTACATATGAAGAGAATATTACAAACAGAATATATAAGGAAGGCACGACACACATGTCGTATTTTTCATAAATGAAATCACTAGGTAATACGACTATTACTGCGCACCATACTCACATAACATGACAATCATACTATAAACATAAAAAATCAAGAAAAATATCAATCCAACATCTCCGCGAACGAACCAGTTGTCCGGGGAATCGTCCACACATTCGTCCGCAGAGATCTTAGGGCTTTATGCCTTCTCGCCAACGAATATCGTCCGCGGGTTCGTCCGCAGACATGCTGAGAGCATTGCAATCCTGCGAATGATGCGTTTGGATGATAATTCGAACGACGTTTCGTCTTAAGACTGGTTTAACACTTAAACATCATCATTAACATGATGTTATACATATCAAAAGAAGTCATATAACATGCATACATACGTCTAAAAGATACAATATCAAAAGTAAATGTATATCACGTAGAAACCGATTGGGATCTCGTGATTGGCTCTGAAACCACTGTAAGAAAGAATTCGGATCCCCAACAAAATGACAACAGAATAAAATAGGATACGTTTCTTACCAGGATCATCACGAGTAAGAACCAACACGTTTTGTTAGGATTCGTACCTTTAAAATTGTAAAATCATAAACGCTTTCTGAGACATAATTTGTCTGAATCACAAGACTCGAATGGTATCAACTATTGCATCTACGGTATCCACACGACCTACTGGAATAAAGCGTTTTTGCCTCCGGTGCTGGCCAGAAAAATGATGAACAAGAACTTGAAGACAAGCTTCTAAGAGTTCTTTTGACTAGGAAAATGGAAGGACAAAGGGAGAAAAGTGTAGATAGAAGAATATGGATTTTTCTTCATATGTTAGAATGAAACATCAAATGTTATTACATTGAAGATAAATGGGGCTTGTTGTTTATTATGGAATTCACCTCCATAACTAAACTACCTAACTTCCTCTCCCTAACTCCCTTATCTGGTTCTTCCAAAATTCAGTTAAAAAGACCGGTTGAATTGATTTGTTCAACCAATTCAATATTGGTCGACCCAATTCAATTGGAGTACCAATATCAAATGCTAACTCCAAGAAGGTACATCCAATGTTGTGGAAGCTAAAAAGAAATAAATTAGAGAATTTCAATGTCGTACCACATTAGCAGTTGCTTGGCAGATGCGGCACACCACACACGCTGCAAGACATTGTAATGCTTCTAAGTTCTACTGGCGTCGAGCACTGTTGTTGCCACTCCAAGACATTTCTTAATTATTATTTTTAATTCCAATGGTAAGATCTGCTCAACTTCTTCCATTTTTTTTTTATTTTTATAAATATACACGTGTCTCATTCTCATTTCGCAATGTTTTGGATTCAAGACTTCTCAAAATTAAGTTGTACATTTTTTTATAATTATTTTGATTTAATGTAAAGTTTTTTAAGAATTGTTGCGCCACTTATATTTATTTATGGGTTAATCTCATTTTAGTACTCTAAAGTTTAAGGGTCTTGACAATTGAGGGACCGAACTTCTTCACGATAAATTGGATAGAAAACAGTATAATTGGGGATGGAAAACACACGGAAAAGGGCAAAAGAGTCTTTTTAATAATTTCTTTGAAAACATAAATTCATTAGTATCTTTAATTATCTTGTTCCCTTTTCTCTCCCTGCCCATTTCCCTTCTTCTCTATGTCACTTTCTCCATCTTTTGTCACTTTAATCCTCCCACTATAAAATCACATATATTCATTCAAAGGAAAATTGGCTCCACAGGTCCAAAAACTATTTCGAATTGGTGATTATTTCCCAAAATCTATTCTATTACAAAACACGGTATCAAAACAATTTATGTTTGGTTGTATAGGTCCTTCCGTCCAAAATTCCATCAGTCAACTGTTAATTTGAAATTTGAACATGGTCAACCCTAAAACTATGAAGGGCATTTTTGGGATTTTACACATTAAATTAAACCCCTCCCCTAACCCGACCCACTATTCCCCTCCCCCTAACCCGACCCCCATCCGCTCCCCCGACCCTTCCAGTCTCCCCTCCGCCGCACCTTCACAGCACCACCACCACCTACATCCGCAAAACCCATGACCACTTTCCCATCCCCTCCCTCACCTTCACAGCACCACCACCACCACCTTCATCCACAAAAGCCGCAACCACCTTCATCCCCCTCCCCCATCAAAACTAATATAGCAGCCACCGACCCTTCCCCTCCCCTCTCCCTCCCCCTCACCTTCACCGCACCACCACCACCACCTTCATCCCCCTCCCCCATCAAAACTTTCCGTCCACTATAATATTTCGGCATCATTAATTTGTCGGTCACCGCCTCCACCATCACACCAATACCATATTTTTCCACAAATTTATCCAATGTTACCATAAATCTTTTGCATTTCAACTAAATCCCACCAATTCCAATTCACTAATTATACAAAAAAAAAAAAAAAAAATTAAGAATTCCAGTACAGAAATTAAAGTTTTGCCACTGGTGTTGTTTCAAGCTTTGGGTGGAAGAAGATGAAGTTTGGTAGTGGTGGGTCACCGAAGATAATACAGAATTTGGAGGGGGTTATAATTGAATTTGGAGGTTTCAATTCAAGAAATATTTTTTATGAATTCTCTAATTTCATGAGTGGTATTGAATTCTTCCACAAGGGGATTTTGGTATAAAATTTATGGGTAATTGAGTTTCTTAAAAGGTTTTCACCACTAAAGCCTTGTTTTCCCAATGGTGGTGGTGGTTGTCACCACTAACTGTGAAGGTGGGGGAGAGGGAGAGAGGGCGATGAAGGTGGTTACGGGTTTTGCGGATGAGGTGGTGCTATGAAGGTGAGGGGAAGGACAGGGGGAAAAGGGTGGTCGGGTTAGGGGAGGGGTTTAATTTAATGTGTAAAATCCCAAAAATACCCCTGATGGTTTTAGGGGTTGACTGATGGAATTTTGGACGGAATGACCTATGCCACCAAACATAAATTGTTTTGATATTGTGTTTTGTAAAAAAAATAGTTTTTGGACAATAATCACCAATTTGAAATAGTTTTTGGACCCGTGGAGCCAATTTGCCTTCATTCAAAAGATGGGTAGAGAGCACTTGGAAAGTTTGAAGTTTGAAATCCAAAAATATGGCTTACTGTAAGTATTTCAATATGGTGGAAAACAAATTTTTTTTTCTTTTTCAAAGAGTCTTTGAATTTCTTGGCTTATGAAAAGAAGTCTTTGAATTTCTTGCTTTTAAAATTGAAATCCTTCTCTTGCCCCCATTATAGAAGATTATTTGATTTCCTTCTATTTTCTGCCATGAACTGAGTAGCACAACAACAATGCATTACTCAAATTATGGTACATAACAGAATTGGGACCACAGGATAGTTCAGAGACACAGCTGGAAAGGTGAACTGAGTAGGAGGGCCAAGATTAAAGCTAGTAAGTAAATGGCTAGGATTACATGGATATAATTGAAGGGATTCATGGGCGGAAACTCGTTCCAAACACCCATGGATCCTCCCCTGAAGGATCCGCTCATATGAAACAATTCGAAAAACAGAAATAAAGAACTTACTTTCTTGGATTCAAGAAGCTACTTCTTGAATAGAGGATGACGTTTCTTGGATTCTTTGCTGCCACCAACGGAATTCCCTTTGCGGAATGTCCCTCTACCGGTATCCACGCGACGAAACGGGCAGCGATTGCTAGCTCTTCGTCTTTCTGAGTTTCGGAATTATGAGAGAAAAGGGAGACCAAAAACTGAAATCAGATTTCAGAGAGTTGATGATTTTCGGCTGGAAAATTCATAGGCTAGGGTTTCGACCAAGAGATCATTATATAAGGTATGAGAGTTTGTTCCCACAACTAACTCTCACATCCTCAACTCCTCTCGGCGGTGGGAGTCCTCAACTCCCACGTCCACTAGACTTTCATTTGGTAGTGGGAGTCCTTATCGGATAATAACTCTCACGTAATCCCACTTTATAGGTAAAATACCGAAATTGCCCTCTATCACTAATTCGAATAATAAACACTTTATTATTTTCGGAAAAATGAATGTCGGATACAATGAACCTAGACACATTCTAGATTCATTGAATGCGGACATGAAAGCTCGTTAGCTCGTCTATGCGTGTGACCTCGTAGGTTCATCTCACAATGGCAATGAAAACACACTTAGTAGTAGTGTGAGTTCATAAATCACAAGCGGTCCCTAGCGGGGACATTGTGACTACCCAAAGTGAATGAATATACAACGGAACCTAATATCAATCCACTATTTAATCCCTTTGTCTCGCGATATCCTAATTAAGCATAAGGCATGGTGGTCGTCACCCTTATTAGGCTTAATTGTATTTATGCTCGATCTCCAAGTAGACTGTTTCGACAAATAGCATTTGATAACCAATTTATCAAATACATTTGAGCACGTCCATGCATTTAAACAGTCTTTCCCTATCGAGGGGCCCATGGATATCTCTTTCTAATAATAGAGAGGGACAAATTCCTTGCAATGTCTCTCACATTCAAGCTATGATAGGACACTACATCCGATCATCAGTCGTATTCATTACTCTGTTAGAAGTAACGTCCGACTGAGTCAAAACGTGGCTCCATTCATACTAGAATCAATGAAGACATAAGGTCTAAGGATTCTAAAATAGTATTGAGGAAGTAATACTTATGACTTAAGACCATGAAGTATTACTTCTCTGACGGATCACGTCCAATACAATGTATCCCTATATATTGCATCTATGATGTGATTTGTATCCATTACACATGATCAGTAAAACAAGATCATCAATCAACAATCATACTAGTTTTATTTCATAGTAATTAAGCATTACATAAAACTAGGGACTTCTAGAATAGTAATTACATAAGCTAATGAGTTTTACTATCAAATCACACATTTGATAATCAAAAGCAAAATTAACTATTCAATTACATGCTCAAAAGATAATAAAACGCACAACATGTGCTAATGGTCCTAGGGCACTACTAACAATAATAGTATAAATAGGTGCTTAGTTGTTTAGAATATTCATTCAGCAAAATTACGTCTAACAGTATTGTTAGGCTGTAAAGTCTTATCTCTTCTTTCTCTTGAGTTTAATACAACTGATTAAACTTTCTCTCTTCTCAATCCTTTTTCTGTTTTTTAATTTTTCATTTCCGTTTCTGTTCAAGTGCAAGTGTTTGAGGTGGCCATATGTTATATGAAGGGAGAGGTTTTTTATGGGGAAATAGCTATATCAAAGAACATGAGGCAGGGTACTAGGACCATTTTGTCAGATCTATGTATCAAAGGTTTGATACCTCTAGTTCTACAGGGATAGTTCAAGAGTTCTCTAAGCTTAAACAGGGTGGGAGTCGGGTAAGCTACATGAAGAAGTTTGCGGTACTTAAAGCCGCATTTGTGAGTGTTGGAAATGTAGCCACCAACTCATATTATGTAGACCTGTTTCTGAGTGGGCTAAAAGAAGAGATTAGAAGTATGGTGATAATGCCCAAGCCTTCATATGTGGAAGAAGCATTTATCCTACCCATAGGTTAAGAATCCCATATAAACTCTTTGAGCAAGATCTACACCAAACGTACTTCTAAACTGCCTACATCTACTTACCCATATCCATAGCAAAGCACCAACCACCCTATCAGTTATTAGAAAAATCCTCAAACCAGCACAAATACCTCTCCTAAAGCACCATTTACCTCAAGAGAACCAATAAAGTTTAAAAGGATAAGTGACACTCAGATACAAAAGAGGAGAGAATTAGGAATGTGCTTTATATATGGTAATAAATACTCAATCAACCACAAATGTGCTATGAGTTAGGTTAATATGCTGGTTATGCAGTCTGAACCTCCTGAGATTGAGGATGAACCAGATTTAACACCACTGAAATCAGAATAAGTGGAATATGGTTGGGAATTAGAGGAAGAAGTGGTTGAAGTAGTTCATGTTTCTATGAATGTTGAGGGGGGAATGTCTAGGGGTAGCATTTTTAAGGCTCAAAGATACATTAAGAAGCAACATGTGGTCATACTGATAGACCTAGGGAGCACTCATAATTTCATAGACCCTTCATCAATTAAGGAAGTATGCATGACCTGTGAAGACTCTAAACCTCTCAAAGTTATCCTAGCTACTGGTGAGAGTAGGTGGAATCAATCCATGTGCAAAGGGGTATCCTGGAGGGTGGGAAACATGCATTTTAAACATGACCTGTATGTGTTGAAACTAGGAGAGTAACATAATTCTAGGAGGGGATTGGTTGGAACATCATAGCCCCATTCTGTTAGATTATGAACAAAAGAAGTTTTCCTTTATGTATAATGGGGAACCTGCCAAGTTAAGAAATGATCAAGAGAGTATAGAATTGAAGTCTATAACAGCCTAAGCCATACCTAAATGCTTTAAGGGTTGCTTTGAAGTGGGGTAACAGGGGATGTTGTCCAGGAGGAAGGGGTTAATTACCTGAAGAATCTGTAATGTCCTGAAGGAGTTTTCCAAGGTTTTTGATACACCTAGAGGACTACCTCCCAGTAGAGGTCATGAGAATGAGATAAAGCTTATTGAGGGGGCCAAACCTGTTAAATTGAGATCCTATAGATTGCCTCATTGTTAGAAAGAAGAAATATAAACACAAATGACTGAAATTCTTAAGGAAGGCATAATACAGCCAAGTGTCAGTCCATTTTCTTCACTTATAATTCTAGTAAAAAAAAAAGGATAGAACATGGAGGTTTGTGTTGACTTTAGGCAATTAAATTCCTTAACTGTCAAAGATAAATTTCCCATACCCATGGTTGATGACTTACTAGATGAAATACATGCGGACAAATACTTCTCTAAATTAGGCTAACGGTATGGCTATTTTCAAATTAGGATGAGGGAACAAGTCATCCCTAAAACTGCATTCAATACTTATTTTGGTCATTATGAGTTTAAAGTGATGCCTTTTGGCCTAACTAATGCCCCAGAAACCTTTCAAGCACTAATGAATAAAGTGTTTGGGCCTTATTTAAGAAATTTTGTATTAGTTTTCTTTGATGATATCCTAGTTTATAGCACTTCTTTGGAGGAACATGTGAAGCATTTAAGGATTGTTTTGTCACTACTGGATGAACATAAGCTGTTTTGTAAATTGAGCAAGTGTAATTTTGCTCAAAGTGAAGTAGAATACCTAGGACACCTAGTTTTAGGGCAGAACCAAGAAAGATTGATGATATGTTGAATTGGCCTACCCCAAGTAATATTAAACAACTAAGGGGATTCTTAGGTTTAACTAGGTACTATAGGAGGTTCATTAGCGGGTAAGGGGTCCTAAGTAAACCTCTTACGAGTTTATTGAAGGAGAATGGGTTTAAATGAGGAAATGAAGCTGATATTTTCTTTAAAAAATTAAAAGACGTCATGTGCACACTAACACCATTAGATGAAGTGTTCATCAAAACACACAGTTCACTCTAATTCTCTCCTACATCTTTACAAGCCGAAATCATGAGAGAAAATTCTCTGAAATTTTGCTCTCTAGAATACACTTTCAAGAACACAAAAAGAGAAAGAAAAACTGTTTTTACTGTCTCAAAATTTCGGGTTTTAAATTTATATATCAACAAAGCTCTCGAAGATCGTCTTCAACGTTCGTACCTCTCGTGACTAGCATCATCGGATCAACGAACAAATTCAAAGTTGATCCTATGGATACCAGTAAAGAAGGAAGTCCGAAGGCTGCCGTTGGTTATTGAACGTAGCAGAATTCGGGCAATTTCGATCAGATCGAAAAGGTATAATTCCTATCACAAGATACTGTTACTTTCTCGTGAGTAGATCCTCTAAAGGAACGAAATTCCAGTTTACTTTCCATTGCTTTCTTTTGGGAATTCAAAAAAATTCCTTTCATTTTTCAAAATATAATTTTCAAAAACCCTAAAGAAAAACAATTATATTTCAAGAGAAAACAATTCCCATATTTCTTCCCCTATTTTCTTTTTCGTTGGTAGCCCTCCATTAGAATTAAATTCCTTAGTTGGTTAGCACATTTATTGCTTTCAAGATTAAGTACCTTACAACACGTTTAATACGTTGAAATTGAATGAAATTGAATCCATTTCCAAGCAGGAATGGCTTTCTAACTGAAATGAGTTCGAAATCCTCTTTCCATTCCATTGTTTAGAAGGCAGAGTTGGATTAGAATACTGATTCATTTTATTTGCTTGGTAAAACTATATGTTTATGTCAAAATTGAATGGGTGAAACACAATATAACATAAATGTCCTTATAGCATATACTAACGATAAAGTCTAATTAAATATACCTTACAAATTATTACTTGAATATCATTGAGATTATCTCTCTCTCTCTCTCTCTCTCACACACACACACACACACACACACACATATATATATATATATATATATATATATATATATATATATATATATATATTAATTTTGAAACATAATTTTTTATCGAAATGTCAACGATCGGAAAAAATAACTTTAGTTTTGAATTTAAAAAATAGATTAAAAATTACTACTATAAAAATAAATATTTGTAAAATTATCATTTATGAAATTTTATAAAGAGAAATAGAATATTTATAATTAAGTATGGATACGTTGCTATGTAAAATGAACATAATAATAAATTATGGGTATAATTATCAGTTACAATTTATTTATAAATTCGGCTTCTCCTGGAAAAGATATTCCATATATATGTTTTGATGTGGAATAGACTTTCCCACTTTTTCTTGAAATCGTCATTTTCGTGGAATAGCTTTTTCAATTTAAATTTGTCAAACCAAATACTGGAATTGAAAGAGAAACTGGAATCATTATTTCATTCAATTCCAACGTACCAAACGTGATGTTAGTGTAAAAAGCATTCTTATCCGGCTCAATGAAATATGATCTCTCTTTCATTATTTCTAAAACAATTCGAATACTTCCGTTATTTCTCGGAAATTACTGAATAACTGCAAGGTGTCCGAGAACCCACATTTTGTGTTCCTTTCGACCTATTGCATATTTGTTTTCTACTTTTTGCTACAAAGAAGGTGGAACGTCCCTGCATGTTCACACCTATAATTTTCTGATTCACCCCGTAGGGTTTATTCATTTTAATTTATATTATATGAATAAAAAATATTTATAATTAAAGTATCAGAAGATCCAAGTCATGTATCATATAATCTACTTTTTATTGTATAATCCCGAGAATTGTTTCATAGACAATGATAACTTTAGTAAATAATCTTTAAAAATTGTAACAGTCCAACCATTTTGAGAAAAAAAATAAAAGAGCTAAACCATATGTTTTTTACTTCTTTTGTACAAGAGCAACTTTATACGGCCTTATTGGTACCATACGCCTGTGATTAACTTATAGTAGGAGCAATTCCGAAAATGACGTTCATGCGTTCGGGCAAATTAAAAAATTAGAACACAAAGTACCCCGTCTCCTCCCGAGATTTTTAAAAATCCTACTGGATATAGTAAATTTTATATGTAGTTCATAATATTTGATCAAATTCGCCCTAACATTTTTTTGATGCTTTTATATGTTGTTCGGCATAATATTACAGTTTTTTGTCCCCAACTTAAAAGTCCTGACTTCGTCCCTGATTGAAGGTGATGCAATTTGCATCAAGTAAAGAGGCTACATCAAAGCCAGTGCATATATTCCCAGCCTCAACAGGCAAAACAATCAATAAAAGCAAAAGCATCTTTAGGGAAAATAATATAAGAAAAAGTGAAACAGAAAAACAGGTGAAGCTCTTTCTCAATTGTCAAAATATGCTAAATTTCTCAAGGACATCCTTTCTAAGAAGAAGAGGCTCGAGGACATTTCTACCGTCACATTAAATGAAGCATGCTCCGCCATCCTCCAAAACAAGGAGAAGCTACCTCAAAAGTTAAAGGACCCGGGAAGTTTTACTATCCCTTGTAATATTGGTAGTCTTTTCATTGGACATGCTTTAGACGACTTAGGAACTAGCATTAACTTTTTTTTATTTTTTTTTAGATAAACCGTGGACTTTATTGAGATTCAATCACAGATACAGGTTAACGATCAAAGGATTCTTACAGTCGGAATCCCTTGACTGTCCAAAAACAATAATCCCTGCGTGTGCAAGGGTAAGGAAATAAAAGCATGATAATAAACAACAGTTTTTGATGCACATCCTAAATTAGCTAAAGAGTCTGCTACCATATTGGCCTCCCTGAATATGTGAACAATGTCAATACCCTTTGGTAGGCGTGCTGCCAACTGGAAATTGCAATCAAGCATCCAATTTGAAATATGTCCTCGGGATATTGCACCATGAATGACTTGCGAATCTGTCTGAATCAGTGTTACTATCTTTCCCCTTTCCTTTGCCATGTTTAAACCATAGAATAAAGCCATAAGCTCTGCTTTTGTGTTCGTGACATTATCTCCAAGATAGGCCGAGCAAGCACCAATAAAATCACCTTTTCCAGACCTCAAAACACAGACAACTCCGGCTTCACCGGGATTACCTTTTGCTGCTCCATCGATGGATAGAATAACAATATCCTGAGTCCACCCGGGATCCCTCCACGGACTGGCTTTACCCGATGTATATTTGACGAACCATTCCCAATTTTCCATTGCCCAACTTCCTGGTGCATTACCATTTGTTGATCAAAGGCCAATATAATTCTCTGCTTTGTAGTTCGGCGACTTTCAAAGAAGAATGTACAACGTGATTTCCATAATTTCCATAAAACAATAGAAGATGTTACCATGAGTTGTTTGGCCAGCTGACCCGAACCCATTACCCACCAAGAGAACAGCATGTCGTGAGGGGTAGCTGCCCGGGGGAGTTGGAGTCCGATCGACCTTGAAGCATGAGTCTATAGATGCCGAGCTAATGGACATTCCAAAAAGATATGAAGAAAAGAATCCTCCCCTGTTGAGCATGAACAACGTGATGCCTGTTGATAACCAAATTTCCTGAGTACCTCTTCCATTGGAAGGAAGAAATTAATGAATTTCCACAAAAAAAACAATCAAATGTAGGGGCAATTTGCTAGTCCAGAGTAGACGCCGAGTCAAAGATGTTACCCCACTTGGGCGAAATACTCTAATAGACGAGGCTAGAGTAAATGTCTATTGGAGGTCGGTGAAGGGATTCATGGGCGGAAACTCGTTCCAAACATCCATGAGTCCTCCCCTGAAGGATCCGCTCATACGTAAACGAATCGAAAATAGCGAAAATTACTTACGTTTTCGGCTTAAAGGTTGTATCTTTCGGATGAGTGCTGCTGCCACCAAAAACCTTCCCTTGCGGAATCGCTTTCTACCGGTATCCACGCGACGAAACGAGCAGCGATTGCTAGCTCTTCATTTTTGAGTTTTGGGAATATAGAAAGAAGAGAAGGGCAGAAATCCAGAAATCTGATTTCGGGAATGGAATTGGTTTATTGCGGCTCAAGTGAATTAACCCTAGGGTTTCGGCCAAAAGAGGTTTATATAGGTTGTGAGAGTTCGTTTCAAGAACAACTCCCACGTCCTATCCACCTCTTTTGACAGTGGGAGTCTTCAACTCCCACGTCCCCTAGACTTCTACTGGTAGTGGGAGTCTTTATCGGATAATAACTCCCACGTAATTCCAGTTAAAACCAAATACCAAAATTACCCCTCATTCTCTCTAATTCGAAATAATAACAACTTTATTAATCTCAGAAAATAAATGCCAGATACAATGAACCTAGACACATTCTAGATTCATTGAATCTGGACATGAAGCTCGTTAGCTCGTCTATGCGTGTGACCCTGTAGGTTCATATCACAATGGCAATGAAAACACACTTAGTAGTAGTATGTGTTCATAAATCACAAGCGGTCCCCAGCATGACATTGTGACTACCCAAAGTGAATGAATTTACGGTGGAACCTAATATCAATCCACTATTTAATCCCTTTGTCTCGCGATATCCTAATTAAGCATAAGGCATAGTAGTCGTCACCCTTATTAAGTTTAATTATATTTATGCCCGATCTCTAGGTAAACTGTTCCAACAAATAGTATCTGATAACCACTTTATCAAATACATTTGAGCACGGCCATGCATTTAGACAGTCTTTCCCTATCGAGGGGCCCATGGATATCTCTCTCTAATAATAGAGAGGGACAAATTCCGTACAATGCCTCTCACATTCAAGCCATGATAGGACGCTACATCCGATCATCAGTCGTATTGATTACTCAATTAAAATCAACGTACGACTGAGTTAAAACGTGGATCCATTCATGCTAGAATCAATGGAGACATAAGGTCTAAGGATTCTAAAATAGTATTGAGGAAGTAATACTTATGACTAAGGACCATGAAGTATTACTTCTCTAACGGATCACGTCCGATACGATATATCTCAATACATTGCATCTATGATATGATTTGTACTCATTACACATGATTAGTAAAACGTAATCATCAATCAAATATCATACTAGTTTTATTTCATTGTAAAATAGATTACATAAAACTAGGGACAACTAGAATAGTAATTACATAAGAAAATGAGTTTTACTATCAAATCATGCGTTTGATGTTCATAAGCAAAATTAACTACTCAGATGAAATGCTCAAAAAGATATAAAACGTACAACATATGTTAATGGTCCTAGGGCACTACTAACAATCTCCCACTTACCTAGGTCCAATCATACATGATCCTCAATCCCATTGACCTAGTATGACTCTCATATTTAGGTTGTGGGAGTGGCTTGGTCAATGGATCTGCAATGTTGTCGTCTGTATGAACTTTGCAAATACTAACGTCTCCTCTGTCGATGATCTCTTTAATCAGATGGAAATGCCTGAGAATGTGTTTGGATCATTGGTGAGATCTAGGTTCCTTAGCTTGTGAAATGGCACCACTACCATCACAATAGGGGTCCACTAGGTTCACAATGCTAGGGACGACACCTTAGTCATCAACAAACTTCCTGATCCAAACAGCTTCTTTAGCTGCTACAGAGGCAGCTAGATACTCAGCTTCTGTTGTAGAGTCGGCCACGGTTTCTTGCTTTGAGCTGTTCTAGCTCACAACACCTCCATTCAAACAAAACACAAAACCAAATTGCGATCTATAATCATCTACGTCTGTCTGGAAGCTTGCGTCTGTGTAACCATTTACAACCAGACTTCCTTCCTGACCTCCGTAAACTAAGAACAAATCTTTAGTCCTTCTCAAGTACTTAAGAATGCTCTTGACTGCAGTCCAATGTGACTCTCCAGGGTCAGATTGATATCTGCTAGTCATACTTAAAGCAAATGAGAAATCCGGGCGAGTGCATATCATGGCGTACATAATAGACCCAATGACTGAAGCATATGAGATCTTACTCATGCGCTCTTGGTCCTCCTTTGTGTAAGGTCCTTGAGTTTTGCTGAGTTTAACGCCATGTGACATGGGCAAGAATCCCTTTTTGGAGTCTTGCAAACTGAACCGTTTCAGTACCTTGTCAATGTATCCACTCTGGCTTAAGCCAATCATTTTGTTAGATCTATCTCTATAGATTCTTATACCCAAAATGTATGTAGCCTCGCCTAAGTCTTTCATGGAAAAGGACTTCCCCAACCAAGCTTTTATGCTTTGTAATGTGGGGATGTCATTTCCAATCAGTAAGATGTCATCCACATAAAGCACAAGGAACACTACTGCATTATCAGTTACTTTCTTATAAACACAAGGCTCGTCTTCATTTTTGATGAAACCGAATTCTTTAATACGTTCATCAAAGCGACGATTCCAGCTTCGAGATGCTTGCTTCAATCCATAAATGGACCTTTGAAGCTTACACACTTTGCTAGGATTTGTTGGATCAACAAACCCCTCAGGTTGTGTCATATACACATCCTCGAGAAGGTTTCCATTAAGAAACGCAGTCTTAACATCCATTTGCCATATCTCATAGTCATAATATGCAGCTATGGCAAGTAAAATCCTAATAGACTGTTAGTAGTGCCCTAGGACCATTAGCATATGTTGTACGTTTTATCTTTTTTGAGCATTTCATATGAATAGTTAATTTTGCATATGAACATCAATTGCGTGATTTGATAGTAAAACTCATTTGCTTATGTAATTACTATTCTAGTTGTCCCTAGTTTTATTTAATATATTTTTCAATGAAATAAAACTAGCATGATGTTTGATTGATGATTATGTTTTACTAATCATGTGTAATGAGTACAAATCATATCATAGATGCAATGTATTAAGATATATCGTATCGGACGTGATCCGTTAGAGAAGTAATACTTCATGGTCCTTAGTCATAAGTATTACTTCCTCAATACTATTTTAGAATCCTTAGACCTTATGTCTCCATTGATTCTAGCATGAATGGAGCCACGTTTTAACTCAGTCGTACGTTGCTTTTAATCGAGTAATCAATACGACTGATGATCGGATATAGTGTCCTATCATGGCTTGAATATGAGAGGCATTGTAAGGAATTTGTCCCTCTCCTATTAGAGAGAAATATCCATGGGCCCCTCGATAGGGAAAGACTGTTTAAATGAATGGCCGTGCTCAAATGTATTTAATAAAGTGGTTATTAAATATTATTTGTTAGAACAGTCTACCTAGAGATCGAGCATAAATACAATTAAGCTTAATAAGGGTGACGACTACCATGCCTTATGCTTAATTAGGATATCGCGAGACAAAGGGATAAAATAGTGGATTGATATTAGGTTCCACCGTAAATTCATTCACTTTGGGTAGTCACAATGTCCTGCTAGGGACCGCTTGTGATTTATGAACACATACTATTACTAAGTGTGTTTTCATTGCCATTGTGAGATGAACCTATAGGGTCACACGCATAGACGAGCTAACGAGCTTCATGTCCAGATTCAATGAATCTAGAATGTGTCTAGGTTCATTGTATCTGACATTTATTTTTCTGGGAATAATAAAGCGTTATTATTCGAATTAGAGATAAGGCACATTTTCGGTATTTGGTTAATAGCTGGGATTACGTGGGAGTTATTGTCCGATAAAGACTCCCACTACCAGTAGAAGTCTAGGGGACGTGGGAGTTAAAGACTCCCACTGCCGAGAGAAGTTGAGGATGTGAGAGTTGGTTATGAGAACAAACTCTCATACCCTATATAATGATCTCCTGGCCGAAACCCTAGCTAATTAAGTTTTTCAGCCGAAAACCAAAAACCCACAAGAAATCAGATTTCTTGTCCTGCCTCCCTTTCCCCTTAATTCCCGAAACTCAGAAAGAATCAGAGCTAGCACTCGCTGCCCGTTTCGCCGCGTGGATACCGGTAGGGAGTAATTCCGCAAAGGGAATTCCGTTGGTGGCAGCAAAGCATCCAAGAAACAGGATCTTCCCTTCAAGAATCGGATTCTTGAGCCAAACATTGTAAGTCCTTTTCTCGGTTTTTCGATTCGTTTACGTATGAGCAGATCCTTCAGGGGAGGACTCATGGATGTTTGGAACGAGTTTCCGCACATGAATCCCTTCAGCTGTTAGAGGAATAACCGGGTCTAAAACAAGTTATGCATCGGAAATAAAATGACCCGCCTCTAATAGGATCTTTCACGAGTAAGAACCTTAGACTACGGGATAGCATTATACCTTTCGAAGTGCAAAATAAGTCTGAAACAGTTTCAGTTGTAGGTTTGTTGTCACGAACGGAACGCCACCAACGCAGGCTCCGCCTCTCCCAATATCCACTCGATCTTCCAGGGATGGTCCTCTACCGCTTGGTGCTAGCCAATGCCTCGTAGAAGTCTGGAAGACACTCTTCAAGATGGAGTAAATATATATGGAGGATATAGGACCTTTCAAAGAACAAGAAACAGTTTTCATACTTCTTTTCTATTTGCCAAAGCTAGAAAACAAGTATATAGAAAAGCTGTCTTTTCTTTCTATTCAAGCTCTCTTGAATGCTCTCTCTTTTTCTCTCTTCTCTTACCTTTCAAGAGCTGGAGAATAATGACTTAGAATACTAAGAAAAATCAGCATTTTTCTTAGTCATTCAAGGGAGAGTAGGGAGAGAGAAAGGGGGAAGTGGGAGATCATGGAGGAAACCACTCCTCCACATTCTCCACTACTTCAACCTCCTTCTAAGAGATAAAAGCTAAAAATATATCCAATTTTCCAGCCATAACGTCGGTCCAAATGGGTTGGTCGGCCCAACCCGATTAAGGGCCCAAACTAATCCCAGCCCGGCCCAATCGAATTGCCGCACCTTGGATTAAATGTACTCCAACAAGCCCAATCTAGTTGATCTATGAGTGCGACCCAGGAGGTATCTATGATTTTGGTCGTGACATCATATGTCACAGGTAATGAGAGGTATCTAGCAACGCATCATTACCCCCAATTCATAAATATCTGGTGACTATCATAATCACACCATTTGACATTTGTATTTAAATCCTTTTGTCCTTGATATCTAGATTGAACACAAGTCATGGAAAAAGTCACACTTGTATTGTCGAATCTTTTAGTTTCTTGTTCGCGAGTAGACTAATCAAATGACATCAATATCATATACTGATTCATTTGTTCATGGCCATGAATTAGCCAATCTCCATCAAAGGGGCCCAAGATATCGCTCCTGCTATATAGGAGGGACAAATCCTTTCTGCATCCCATTCATCCTGAACAAGATTCGTGATATACCCAATAAATGTCTTTATTGCTCACCCTGTTACGGATAGCGTTTAACATTATCAAAGCATAACACTAGCCATGCAAGAACTCTTGTGAGACCTCAAGTCGAAGGATCTCATATACAACCCAGTCAAAAATTGAGAAACACCGTTGACTATTATATAACAACCCATGGTGTGTTTCTCATGTCGGGTCTGTCCAGTATAATGATTCTCTAATCATATATACCCATGTGACGATCTGATATCTTATCAATCACTGCACATACTAGTCTTACGCATTATTATTGTCCTCGAAGATTCCATAATAATGTTCGACTAGGGACGTTTCAGAATCATAACAATTATGAATACTATTCTAAGGACATATTATTTCATTATGTTTTTAAGAACGCAGAAACATATTGAAATAATACTGGAATTTATGCCTTTTTATTCATCAAAATGAAAATTACATAAATACGATACAATAATCTCCCACTTGCACTAAAGACCCAAAATCATCTACTGATTGGTCTTTAAGGGCATACTAATGACTGTCTCTAAAGAAAAGATCAGCCCTCCAGATATCGGATACCCATGGAGCTAGTGTGACGATCATGCTGCTGCTGCGACAGTGGCTTCGTCAGTGGATCGGCGACATTGTCTGCCGAATCTACTCTACATATATGCACATCACCTCTTTCTATAATCTCGCGGATTAGGTGAAAACGCCGTAGTATATGTTTGGACCTATGGGGAGATCTGGGTTCCCTAGATTGTGAAATAGCCTTATTGTTGTCACAATAGAGGTCGATCGGGTTCGCAATACTAGGAACCACATCGAGGTCGGAAATAAATTTCCTGATCCAAACTGCCTCCTTAGCTGCTTCACAAGCTGCTATGTACTCGGCCTCTGTCGTAGAATCTGCGATGGTCGATTGCTTTGAACTGCGCCAGCTCACAGCACCTCCATTCAAGTTAAACACATATCCCGATTGCGATCGGAAATCATCTCTATCGGTTTGGAAACTAGCATCGGTGTAACCACTTACAACGAGCTCATCCGCCCCTCCATAAATCAAGAATGTATCCTTAGTCCTTCGTAAGTACTTGAGGATATTCTTGACTGAGATCCAGTGACGTTCACCGTAATTAGACTGGTATCTGCTCGTAAGGCTTAAGGCAAACGAGACATCTGGGCGAGTACATAACATGGCGTACATGATGGATCCTATGGCAGAAGCATAAGGGATCTCTTTCATGCGTTCTAATTCGGCAGGCATTTTAGAACACTGTTTGTTCGACAGAACAGTACCATGTGCCATAGGACAAAGGCCCTTCTTAGACTCTTGCATGCTAAACCGCTTTAGCACATTGTCTATATATGTACTCTGACTTAGGCCAATGAGTCTCCTGGATCTATCTCTATAGATCTTGACTCCCAGAATATAGCTGGCATCGCCTAAGTCTTTCATAGAGAAACACGTACTCAACCAAGCCTTGACAGACTTTAAGGTTGGTATGTCGTTTCCAATGAGTAGTATGTCATCTACATACAAAACCAGGAATACGATTGAGCTCCCACTAACCTTCTTGTAAACACAAGGCTCATCCTCATTTCTAATGAAGCCAAACTCACGGACGGCATCATTAAAACGGATGTTCCAGCTTCGAGAAGCCTGCTTGAGTCCATAAATGGATCTCTGAAGCTTACATACTTTTCCAGCATTCTCTGGAGTGACAAAACCTTCAGGCTGTGTCATATACACATCCTCTTCAAGTTTTCCATTAAGGAAAGCGGTTTTGACATCCATTTGCCAGATTTCATAGTCATAGTAAGCTGCAATAGCAAGCAAAATCCGAATGGACTTGAACATAACTACAGGGGAAAAGGTCTCGTCATAGTCAATACCATGAACTTGTTTGAAACCTTTCGCGACCAGTCGCCCCTTGTACGTTTGTACATTCCCTTCCATGTCGGTTTTAATCTTAAAAACCCATTTGCACCCTATGGGAGTTACCCCTTCAGGTGGATCAACCAAGATCTAGACTTGGTTTGTGTACATGGAGTCCATTTCAGATCTCATGGCCTCAAGTCATTTCTCAGAATCTGGGCTATTAATTGCCTGTTTGTAGGTTGAAGGTTCATCGTGATCCACAAACATAACATCACCATGTTCTGTTATGAAAAAACCAAATTTTTCCGGAGGTGGACGACGAACTCTACCAGACCTACGCAATTCTTGTGTTTCTTGAACTGGTGCTGGATGCACAACTGTTTGTGGCACCTGCTGCACAACAAATTGTGGAGTCTTTTCAATTTCCATCTTATCATTAGTGCTAGTTTGAGAGTTTGGAACTTCAGTAAGTTCTACGCTACTCCCACTTGTGTTTCTAGAAACAAATTCTTTTTCTAGAAAGACTCCCGTGCGAGCAACAAACACTTTGTTTTCGTTAGGGATATAAAAAGTAGTATCATTTAGTTTCCTTAGGATAACCTACAAATATGCACTTTTCAGATTTTGGAGCCAGCTTATCGGAAGTCGAGCGTTTTACAAAAGCTTCACGGTCCCCAAATCTTGAGGAAAGACAAAGTCGGGACGCTTCCCACGTCCCATAACTCGTATGGCGTCTTTGCTACTCGATTTAGATGGAGCGCGGTTAAGTGTTAAAGCTGCTTTGTCTCTAGTGCGTGTCCCCAAAAAGAATTGGGCGAGGCTCGTGTGACTCATCATAGAATGAACCATATCTAATAAGGTTACGTTCCTCCTTTCGAGATACACCATTCCATTGTGGAGTAGGCTGGAGGAGAAAGTTGTGAAACGATTCCACAATCCTTTAGATAGTCACATAATTCTTGACTCAAGTATTCTCCTCCTCGATCAGATCGAAGAACCTTAATACTCTTGCCAAGTTGGTTTTCTACTTCTAGTTTAAACTCTTTAAACTAAGCCAATGCTTCGTGTAAGCCCTAAGGGCGAACAAACTCAGTTTTTGATATTGGACAAACTTTTAATGTTGTGTCTAATGATCTTAATCTTTGTGATAGAATATCGGAACTCATTATGGAAGCTCTAAGTACTTCAATCAAGCCATTGGTATCAAGATTCAAAGTTATATTCAAGGCTTATCTTTCAAGATTGAAGATTGAAGACTTAGGTTTGGTTAGTTTAGCTTTGTCGTCATTAGTCGTTATCTTATAAGCTCTAACCAAAGCTCTCATGAACATAAGCTCTACACTCAAGTCTTGCATGTTTTCTTAAACAAGTTTTCAATAGGCAAAAGCTTCAAATATGTGTTCTTATCCAAAAAGCTTTTGTTTACAAAGTATAAGTCTTTAAAATGGTTTTCTAAATGTTCTTAGATGTTACCTTTTGGGAAAACCTTTTAGACTTCAAAAGATTTCAATACAAGGGTCAAAATAACATCTCTCAATGCTCAGAAGGTCGGATCAACCGAAGCAAGACAGAGAGATTGGAATTGGAGCTTCGGTCGACCTAAGGAAGGGGTCGGTCAACCGAACCTAGTGTTGGTCATCCGAGCTTCAGAGTTCGGTCAACCGAACTCTGCGGGAACTAGCCGTTATTTGACCGTTAAAGAGTCGTTTTTCAGCCATATTTTGAAATGTATATATACTCCAAAGCTTTAGAATGACTCCAACACTTACATAGGCTTGCAAAACATATTCTCATTGATTTCTCATCAAGTCTAAACACCTTCAAAGAAAAATGCACTTCATTGCCATGATCTAAATCATTCAAAGGTGATTTTCAAAAGCAAGACAAAGAGTGTGCTTCATATGTTCTAAGAGCTGAAATTGTTTGTGCTTCAAAGGTATATCTTTCACTTAGAAGAGTGAACAACCTTGTTCTTTAACATTCTTAATTCCCTTTCTAAGTGATTGGGTTATTGTTGTAAAGTCCTACTTTGTGTGGGCAAATTGTAAAAGTCCTACTTAGTGTGGGCAAGCTCTTTGTGAGTTTTTAGTTGTGGTTGTGTTGTAAAACTCTTAGTGAGTTAGCCACAAGTGTAAACATTCTTCTTAGTGAAGTTGTTTAAAATCCTTGGGTGTGGCTCAAGGTAGTGGATGTAGATTCTGAGTGAGTCGAACCACTATAAATCCTTTGTCTTGTTATTGGGTTTTGATTTGCTCTTAATCATCTTGCTCAAACTTACACTTGCATTGAAAAGCTTAGAAAAAGTTTACAAGATTAGTTAAAACCCAATTCACCCCCCCCCCCCCTCTGGTGTTTTACACTTCGGATTTGTGTTTCATCACGAACACATATCCATACCTACTGAAGTCATCAGTAAAGGTAATGAAGTAGAGGTAACCACCCCTTGCATGTATATTAAAAGGGCCACATACATCACTATGTATTAGTCCTAATAAAGCATCGGCTCTCTCACCTAGCTTAGTGAAAGGTGATGCGTCATCTTACCCAACAAACAAGATTTGCATCGATCATAAGACATGAAGTCAAATGATTCCAACAACCCATCTTTATGGAGCTTGGATATGCGGTCTTCGTTTATGTGGCCTAAGCGACAATGCCAGAGGTATGTCGGATTAGAATAATTAGTCTTAATCATTTTTGTATTTATATTTAAAATTGGCATATCAAGGTCTAAAATATATAGACCATTAATCAAAGAGGCGCTTGCATAAAAAAATATTATCCAAAACTAACGATAATTGTTGGTTTTTGATTGAAATCTCAAAACCTTTCTTGTCCAAACAAGAAACTGAAATAATATTCTTAGTTAAACTTGGTACATAGAAACAGTTTTCTAAACCCAAAACAAGCCCTGAAGGCAAAGTAAAAGTACAAGTCCCTATAGCTAGGGCTGCAACACGTGCTCCGTTGCCAACTCGTAGTTCCACTTCACCCTTTGCCAACTCTCTACTCCTTTGCAGTCCCTGCACATTAGTACAAATGTGAGAACCACATCCGGTATCAAGTACCCAAGAAGTAGTTGTATTTAAATTGATATCAATCATATTAATATCAACAACATAAATACCTGAGCCCGAAGCAACATTTGCTTTCTCCTTTTTCCGCCCTTTTTCCTGCAACATAGCTTTTGCAGTTCCTTTTCCAGTGACCCTTTTCACCACAGTGATGACAGATAGAGTCCTTGGCTACACCACCCTTAGATTTCAGTGCATTTTTGAAAGTGGTTTGCTTGCCCTTGGGCTTATCTTTCGGTTTGCCTTTGGATTTCACAAAACCTTTGCCTTTGCCCTTTTGCACCATCAGTATGGTGTTGGGCTTGGACTTGCCTATTTCCTTCTCGGCAGTCCTCAGCATGTTCAACAACTCAGGCAATGGCTTGTCAATTTCATTCATGTGATAATTCAGAATGAACTGACTGAATGACTAAGGCAACGATTGCAAGATCAAATCAGTCGACAGCTCTTGTCCCAAAGGAAATCTCATTTTTTCAAGGTTCTGAACATAACCTATCATCTTAAGAACGTGAGTTCCTACTGCATTCCTTCAGACATTTTGCATTGAAAAAAGAGATTTTGATACGTCGAATCTCTCCCGGGCGTGCTTGTCCCCGATATAGTTGCTTCAGTGAGCCAAACGATCTCATAAGCCCCCATGTCCTCATGTTACTTCTGAAGCTCAGAGTTCATGGTCACAAGCATGAGGCTAGACACATCTAAAGCATCACTACAATGCTTCTGATAAGTACTTCTTTCAGCGGCCGTAGCGCGAGCCTCTGGTGTATCAGGAATAGGCTGTTCTAGAACATACAACTTTCTTTCATTCTTGAGAACGATTCTCAAGTTCCTGAATCAGTCGAGGAAGTTAACTCCCTCTAATTTGTCCTTCTCAAGGACATAACGCAGTGATAGTGTTTGGTTTGAATTTGCCATTTTTCTACAACAAAATACATATGCAAAGTAAGTACCGATAAAAATCATTATTAGGTCTTTTATTTTTTTTAATGATTTCTCCCACTATTTTCTTCGAGTGAATAACCCTCATTATCAACTCGTAAAGTTCGTTAACTTTCTAGCGGGCCAAGATCCATATTTCACCTCGTTACGAGTCGGCTTTGGTCGATCGCCCAAAACTTAGTTATTTAGGTAGGCAACGTTTGCCAATTACATCAAATTATGTAATTCTTGGTTAGTTGAGTGAATAACATTTATTCAAGCGTATCAATATACACTTTTCTCAACTCTTTTGCCTCTAGATCCTCAATCCATTTATTGAGATAATCCAGTTAACTAGGACCCTAAGTTTTTGCCGGCGGATATCACAAATTATCCTTCGCGCCTCACCTTGATAGACACGTATGCACAACTTTGGCATGTCCCATACGAATGTCGATCTAGGCCTTGACGAGGGCAAAACTTAGGAAGGCACTAATTAATATTTAATTCAGGGGTTTTGTTTTTAACAATCTCACCAGAAAAGCATAAAATAAAACAGTTTATGCTTATATACATATGCATCCAATACATAAAAGTAAAAATGCAATAGTAATCGCCATATCCTATTCGGTTTTTCCAAGCCAATGGAAAAACTGTGAAGTCAATCTAAGGGTGTGAAAAGAAAACATTCTATTTTACACCGTCTTGACCTTCAGGTGGTTGTCTCCAAATCATCATCACAGCTGTACCTTCTCCTAATCTAGAATTACATAATTCTAAGGAAACCTCGAGTTACATTCGAGGGGATTTGATGAGAAGAGAATTACAACTTTTGATAAAAAGAGATAGGCACGATTCGCAGATCGTATTTATAAAATAAACCAACAGGGTAAAGGCGATTACTATGCATCATGCTCAACTAACATAACAATTTATGAAAAATGAGCAACCAGCAAAATGAACATTTCATATTCTGTTTTAGATTCGGTGGACTGAGTAACTCGATCACTGAACCCGACCTATCTCCCAATCGTCCGAACAGAGATACTGAGAGTACTCGGTTGACCAAAACAGACATTGCGGTCGACCGAAGATCTCGACTCTCATACATACAAAATGATGCAAAAACATGTCATACATGATATACAACATTTCTAGCAATCCTAAGGCATGCAAAATATAGATTCATAATCCATATTAAAATACTATAGCACATTAAGTCTATAGGGTACTCGTGAGTGGCTCTGATACCACTGTTAGAGGAATAACCGGGTCTAAAACAAGTTATGGAGCGGAAATAAAACGACCCGCCTCTAATAGGATCTTTCACGAGTAAGAACCTTAGACTACGGGATAGCATTATACCTTTCGAAGTGTAGAATAAGTCTGAAACGGTTTCAGTTGTAGGTTTGTTGTCACGAACGGAACGCCACCAACGCAGGCTCCGACTCTCCCAATATCCACTCGATCTTCCGGGGATGGTCCTCTACCGCTTGGTGCTAGCCAACGCCTCGTAGAAGTCTTGAAGACACTCTTCAAGATGGAGTATATATATATATATGGTGGATATAGGACCTTTCGAAGAACAAGAAACAGTTTTCTTACTTCTTTTCTATTAGCCAAAGCTAGAAAACTAGTATATAAAAAAGCTGTCTTTTCTTTCTATTCAAGCTCTCTTGAATGCTTTCTCTTTTTCTCTCTTCTCTTACCTATCAAAAGCTGGAGAATAATGACTTAGAATACTAAGAAAAATCAGCATTTTTCTTAGTCATTCAAGGGAGAGTGGGGAGAGAGAAAGGGGGATCATGGAGGAAACCACTCCTCCACATTCTCCACCACTTCAACCTCCTTCTAAGAGATAAGAGCTGAAAATATATCCAATTTTCCAGCCATAAGGTCGGTCCAAATGGGTTGGTAGGCCCAATCCGATTAAGGGCCCAATCCAATCCCGACCCGGCCCGGCCCAATCGAATTGCCGCACCATAGATTAAATGTACTCCAACAAAGGATAGGAGAAAAGGTTTCGTCGTAGTCAATACCATGAACTTGTCTATAACCTTTAACTACTAGTCGAGATTTAAAAGTGTGTACATCACCATCCATGTCGGTTTTCTTTTTGAAACACCACTTGTTATCAATGACCTTACACCCTTCGGGTGGGTCAACCAAAGTCCACACTTGGTTATCGTACATGGATTGCATCTCAGACTTCATAGCTTCTAGCCACTTATCTGACTCAGAACTACGAAATGCCTCTTTGTAGGTAGTGGGTTCATCTTGATCAATCAGTTCGACTCGATGATCATCGATCACAGAAATCCATATCTCTCAGTCGTTGATGTACTCGACTCGACCTCCTCGGGGCCCTTGTGTCAAAGATTGAAGCTCGATGATCGCGACGTGAGCTTGCTTGAACTTCCAAAGTTGGTTCGGGATGTTGTTTGGGGATCTTGAATTTCCTCAAGATGGATCTTACTCCCACTATCCTCTTTGGAAATAAATTCCCTTTCAAGGAATAAACCATTACGAGCAACAAACACTTTGTTCTCTCGATGGAAGATAGAAGTAATATCATTTAGTTTCTTTAGGATATCCCGCAAAACAAACACTTGTCGATTTAGGGCGAGTTTATCGGATAACAAGCGTTTTACATACGCCTCGCATCCTCAAATTTTGAGAAATGACAAACTAGGTCGCTTTCCCGATCCCACATCTCATATGGAGTTTTTCGAACCGCTTTGAAGGAACTCTATTTAATATAAACGCATCGGTTTCTAAAGGCGTAGCCCCAAAAGGAAATTGGAAGACTTGTTTTACTCATCATAGATCGAACCATATCTAATAAGGTGCGATTCCTCCGTTCGACACGCCATTCCATTGTGGTGTGCCAGGAGGAGTTAATTGCGAAACAATTCCACAACCCCTAAGATGTTCATCAAACTCTTGGTTAAGGTATTCGCCACCTCAATCTGATCGAAGTATCTTAATACTTTTACCAAGTTGATTTTGTACTTCATTTTGAATTTCTTTGAATCTTCCAAAAGATTTTGATTTATGTTTCATTAATAGACGTAGCCATATCTACTGAAATCATCTGTGAATGTGATGAAGTACTGAAACCCTCCTCTAGCACTAGTGTTTATTGGTCCACAAACATCTGTATTTATGAGGCCCAACAAATCAGAAGTTCTCTCACTTTGTCCAGTAAAGGGAGCTTTAGTCATTTTGCTTAACAAGCAAGAATCACAAGTTTCATAAGACTCTAAGTCAAATGATGTCAAAATTCCATCTGTATGGAGCTTTGGTATGAGTTTCTCATTTATGTAGCCCAAACGACAGTGCCAAAAGTAGGTATGGTTTAAGTCATTTGATTTAAACCTCTTAGTATTAATGTTATAGATGGGCCTTTTAATGGAATCATCGAGGTTAAGAAAATAAAGCCCATTCATCAAAGAGGCATCTCCATAAAAGATACGATCCTTATGAATGTAGCAAATTTTATTCATAATATTTAATTCAAAACCTTCAATATCCAAAACAAGAAACTGAAATAATATTCCTACTCAAAGTTGGAACATAAAGACAATTATTCAGTTCTATAATAAGGCCACTTGGCAAAACAAAATTAAATGTCCCGGTAGCTACAGTAACAACTCTTGCTCCGTTCGCTACTCTCAGGTCCACTTCTCCTTTTGCCAGTGATCTACTCCTTTTGAACCCCTGCACATTTACACAAATGTGAGATCCACAACCGATATCCAATACCCACGAAGTAGGAGCAGACATGTTAATTTCAAAAACATAAATACCTGGAGAGACAGTCAAATTGGCTTTTCCTTTTTTCTTCTCTTCCAAATAGAGCTTGCAGTTCCATTTCCAATGACCTGGTTCATTGCAATGGCATCAAACTCCTTCCTTTGGTGCGTTGTCTTTGGGCTTGGGCTTGGGCTTGGGGTTGTCATTGCCTTTGCCGTTGCCTCTCTTGGCCATGGGCTTTCCCTTTCCTTTATTCTTGAAATTCCCTTTTTGAACCATTAAGACTTTAGGGGTCTTCTTAATGTTCAGTTCAGCCTGCTTGAGCATCCCGTGTATTTCTTGTACGGTCTTCTCCATGGCATGCATGTTGAAGTTCATAACAAATTGGTCATACTCCGGTGGGAGTGAGCCCAAGATCATATATGTGACCATGTCATGACCTACGGGAGCCCCGAGTTTCTTAAGTTGGTCAAAATAGCCCTTCATCTTAAGAACATGTGCACTTACAAAGGTGCCAGGGGCCATTTTGCAACTATTTAACGCCTTAGTTGTCAGGAATCTTCATGACGAGCTTGATCTTGGAACATTTCCTTGAGCTGGCCCGTCATCTGGAAAGCCTCAACTCCTTCAAACTGTTTTTGAAGGTCAGTGCTCATTGTGACTAACATGAGACAACTCACATCCTTAGAGTCATCAAAATGCTTCTTCCACGCATCTCTTTCAGCTCTAGGTTCGTTATTTACAGGCTGTTCAGGAATGTTCGTATCAAGAACGTATAGCTTTCTTTTCCTGCTTAAGGACAATCCTTAAGTTGCGGGCCCAATCAAGGAAATTGGTCCCGCTTAGTTTTTCCTTCTCAAGGACGGATCGCAATGAATAGAGTGATGTATTGGTTGACATTATCTACATTAAATTATTTGCAAAGTTATTAGTTTTTGAGCAAAAACATTTTCCACAATTTCAACACTTGATAAATAGTGGGAAAAACATTTTACAATAGTTATAGGAAAGCATTGGCTTAGCACCCATAATTAAAGTAAAATCATCTAACGGAAATGACATCTATATGTCCCGGCTATTTCCCATTTTATGCCCTAGGCCCAAAACTATTTTGATGGCCAAGCTAAGTTGAACCATGTCTATGAAGGGATTTATGGGCGGAAACTCTCGTTCCAAACACCCATGAGTCCTCCCTTGAAGGATCCGCTCATACGTAAACGAATCGAAAAACCGAGAAAAGGACTTACAATTTTTGGCTCAAGAATCCGATTCTTGAATGGAAGGTCCTGTTTCTTGGATGCTTTGCTGCCACCAACGGAATTCCCTTTGCGGAATTAATCCCGACCGGTATCCACGCGACGAAACGGGTAGCGAGTGCTAGCTCTGATTCTTTCTAAGTTTCGGGAATTAGGGAGAAAGGGAGGCAGAACAAGAAATCGGATTTCCTGTGGGTTTTTGGTATTCAGCTGAAAAACTTGATTAGCTAGGGTTTCGGTCAGGAGATCATTATATAGGGTATGAGAGTTAGTTCTCATAACCAACTCTCACATCCTCAACTTCTCTCAGCAGTGGGAGTCTTTAACTCCCACGTCCCTTAGACTTCTACTGGTAGTGGGAGTCTTTATCGGATAATAACTCCCACGTAATCCCAGCTATTAACCAAATACCAAAAATGCCCCTTATCTCTAATTCGAATAATAACGCTTTATTATTCTCAGAAAAATAAATGTCAGATACAAAGAACTTAGATACATTTTAGATTCATTGAATCTGGAAATGAAGCTCGTTAGCTCGTCTATGCGTGTGACCCTGTAGGTTCATCTCACAATGGCAACGAAAACACATTTAGTAGTAGTATGTGCTCATAAATCACAAGCGGTCCCTAGCAGGACATTGTGACTACCCAAAGTGAATGAATTTACGGTGGAACCTAATATCAATCCACTATTTTATCCCTTTGTCTTGCGATATCCTAATTAAGCATAAGGCATGGTAGTCGTCACCTTTATTAAGCTTATTTGTATTTATGCTCGATCTCTAGGTAGACTGTTCTAACAAATAATATTTAATAACTATTTTATTAAATACATTTGAGCACGGCCACACATTTAAACAGTCTTTCCCTATCGAGGGGCCCACGGATATCTCTCTCTAATAGGAGAGGGACAAATTCCTTACAATGCCTCTCATATTCAAGCCATGATAGGGCACTACATCCGATCATCAGTCGTATTGATTACTCGATTAAAAGCAATTTATGACTGAGTCAAAACGTGGCTCCATTCATGCTAGAATCAATGGAGACATATGGTCTAAGGATTCTAAAATAGTATTGAGGAAGTAATACTTATGACTAGGACCATGAAGTATTACTTCTCTAACGGATCACGTCCCGATACGATATATCTTAATATATTGCATCTATGATATGATTTGTACTCATTACACAAGATTAGTAAAACATAATCATCAATCAAACATCATACTAGTTTTATTTAATTGAAAAATAGATTACATAAAACTAGGGACAACTAGAATAGTAATTACATAAGCAAATGAGTTTTACTATCAAATCACACATTTGATGTTCATAAGCAAAATTAACTATTCATATGAAATGCTCAAAAAAGATAAAACGTACAACATATGCTAATGGTCCTAGGGCACTACTAACAATCTCCCACTTGCCCTAGGTCCAATCATACTGTTAGTAGTGCCCTAGGACCATTAGCACATGTTGTGCGTTTTATTATCTTTTGAGCATGTAATTGAATAGTTAATTACGCTTTTGATTATCAAATGTGTGATTTGATAGTAAAACTCATTAGCTTATGTAATTACTATTCTAGAAGTCCCTAGTTTTATGTAATGCTTATTTACTATGAAATAAAACTAGTATGATTGTTGATTGATGATCTTGTTTTACTGATCATGTGTAATGGATACAAATCACATCATAGATGCAATATATAGGGATACATTGTATCGACGTGATCCGCTTTGAGAAGTAATACTTCATGGTCTTAAGTCATAAGTATTACTCGTCAATACTATTTTAGAATCCTTAGACCTTATGTCTTCATTGATTCTAGTATGAATGGAGCCACGCTTTTGACTCGATCGGGACGTTACTTGTAACGAGTAATCAATACGATCGATGATCGGATGTAGTGTCCTATCATAGCTTGAATGTGAGAGACATTGTAAGGAATTTGTCCCTCTCTATTATTAGAGAGAGATATCCATGGGCCCCTCGATAGGGAAAGACTGTTTAAATGCATGGCCCGATGCTCAAATGTATTTGATAAAGTTGTTATCAAATGCTATTTGTCGAAACAATCTACCCGAGATCGAGCATAAATACAATTAAGCTTAATAAGGGTGACGACCACCACGCCTTTATGCTTAATTAGGATATCGCGAGACAAAGGGATTAAATAGTGGATTGATATTAGGTTCCGTTGTATATTCATTCACTTTGGGTAGTCACAATGTCCCTCGCTAGGGGACCGCTAGTGATTTATGGACTCACACTACTACTAAGTGTGGTTTCATTGCCATTGTGAGATGAACCTACGTGGTCACACGCATAGACGAGCTAACGAGCTTTATGTCAGATTCAATGAATCTAGAATGTGTCTAGGTTCATTGTATCCCGACATTTGTCTTTCTCGGAAATAATAAAGTGTTTATTATTCGAATTAGAGATAGGGGCAATTTCGGTATTTTACCTATAGCTGGGATTACGTGGGAGTTATTACTCCGATAAGGACTCCCACTACCAGTAGAAGTCTAGGGACGTGGGAGTTGAGGACTCCCATTGCCGAGAGGAGTTGAGGGACGTGAGAGTTAGTTCCGGGAACAAACTCTCACACCCTATATAATAAACTCTTGGCCGAAACCCTAGAATCCAATGCTTTCAGCCGAAATACCCAAGAAGCCGAAATAGTTTCTGCCTCTCCCTTTTCTCTCTAATTCCCGAAACCCAGAAAAACGAAGAGCTAGCAATCACTGCTTGTTTCGTCGCGTGGATACCGGTAGAGGGAAATTCCGCAAAGGGAATTCCGTTGGTGAAAAGAAAGCTTCCAAGAATCGTCATCCTCCATTCAAGAAGTAGTTTCTTGAATCCGAAAAATTGTAAGTTTTTACCGCTGTTTTTCGATTCGTTTTGTATGAGCGGATCCTTCAGGGGAGGATCCATGGGTGTTTGGAACGAGTTTCCGCCAATGAATCCCTTCACATACATGATCCTCAATCCCATTGACCTAGTATGATTCTCATGTTTAGGCTTTGGGAGTGGCTTGGTCAATGGATCCGCAATGTTGTCGTCTGTATGAACTTTGCAAATACTATAGTCTCCTCTGTCGATGATCTCTTTAATCAGATGGAAACGCCTGAGATTGTGTTTGGATCTTTGGTGAGATCTAGGTTCCTTAGCTTGTGAAATGGCACCAATACTATCACAATAGAGGTCCACTGGGTTCACAATGCTAGGGACGACACCTAATTCATCAAAAAACTTCCTGATCCAAACAGCTTCTTTAGCTGCTTCATAGGCAGACTAGATACTCGACTCACATTGTAGAGTCGGCCACAGCTTTCTTGCTTTGAGCTTTTCCAGCTCACAAAGCACCTCCATTCAAACAAAACACAAAACCCAGATTGGGATCTATAATCATCTACGCCTGCATCCGAAGCTTGCTGCTGTGTAACCATTTACAACCCGGACTTCCTTCCCGACCTCCGTAAACTAAGAACATATCTTTAGTCCTTCTTAAGTACTTAAGAATTCTCTTGACTCGCAGATCCAATGTGACTCTCCAGGGTCAGATTGATATCTGCTAGTCATACTTAAAGCAAATGAGACATCTGGGCGAGTGCATATCATGGCGTACATAATAGACCCAATGGCTGAAGCATATGGGATCTTACTCATGTGCTCTTGGTCCTCCCTTGTGGAAGGTCCTTGAGTTCTGCTGAGTTTAATGCCATGTGACATGGGTAAGAATCCCTTTTTGGAGTCTTGCAAACTGAACCGTTTCATTACCTTGTCAATGTATCCACTTTGGCTCAGGCCAATCATTTTGTTAGATCTATCTCTATAGATTCTTATACCCAAAATGTATGTTGCCTCGCCTAAGTCTTTCATGGAAAAGCATTTCCCCAACCAAGCTTTTACGCTTTGTAATGTGGGGATGTCATTTCCAATCAGTAAGATGTCATCCACATAAAGCACAAGGAACACTACTGCATTATTAGTGACTTTCTTATAAACACAAGGCTCGTCTTCATTTTTGATGAAACCGAATTCTTTAATACGTTCATCAAAGCGATGATTCCAGCTTTGAGATGCTTGCTTCAATCCATAAATGGACCTTTGAAGCTTACACACTTTGCTAGGATTTGTTGGACCAGCAAACCCCTCAGGTTGTGTCATATACACATCCTCGAGAAGGTTTCCATTAAGAAACGCAGTCTTAACATCCATTTGCCATATCTCATAGTCATAATATGCGGCTATGGCAAGTAAAATCCTAATTGACTTTATCATAACGACAGGAGAAAAGGTTTCGTTATAGTCAATACCATGAACTTGTCTATAACCTTTAACTACTAGTCGAGATTTAAAAGTGTGTACATTACCATCCATGTCAGTTTTCTTTTTGAAACACCATTTGTTATCAATGACCTTACACCCCCTTCGGGTGGGTCAACCAAAGTCCACACTTGGTTATCGTACATGGATTGCATCTCAAACTTCATAGCTTCTAGCCATTTATTTGACTCAGAACTACGAATTGCCTCTTTGTAGGTAGCGGGTTCATCTTGATCAATCAGTTCAACCTGATGATCATCAGTCACGAGAAATTCATATCTTTCAGGCTGTTGATGTACCCGACTCAACCTCCTAGGGCCTTGTGTCAAAGATTGAAGCTCAGTATCAGCACGTGAGCTTGCTTGAACTTCCAAAGTTGGTTCAGATGTTGTTTGGGGATCTTGAATTTCCTCAAGATGGATCTTACTCCCACTATCCTTTTTGGAAATAAATTCCCTTTCAAGGAATAAACCATTACGAGCAACAAACACTTTGTTCTCTGATGGAAGATAGAAGTAATATCCTTTAGTTTCTTTAGGATATCCCACAAACAAACACTTGTTAGATTTAGGGGCGAGTTTATCAGATAACAAGCGTTTTACATACGCCTCGCATTCCAAATTTTGAGAAATGACAGACTAGGTCGTTTCCCAGTCCACATCTCATATGGAGTTTTCTGAACCGCTTTAGAAGGAACTCTATTCAATATAAATGCAGCAGTTTCTAGGGCGTAGCCCCAAAAGGAAATTGGAAGACTTGTTTTACTCATCATAGATCGAACCATATCTAATAAGGTGCGATTCCTCCGTTCTGACACGCCATTCCATTGTGGTGTGCCAGGAGGAGTTAATTGTGAAACAATTCCACAACCATCGAGGTTAAGAACATAAAGCCCATTCATCTAAGAGGCATCTCCATAAAAGATACGATCTTTATGAATGGTGCAAATTTTATTCATAATATTTAATTCAAAACCTTCAATATCCAAACAAGAAATTGAAATAATATTCCTACTCAAAGTTAGAACATAAAGACAATTATTCAGTTCTATAATAAGGCCACTTGGAAAAACTAAATTAAATGTCCCGTTAGCTACATCAACAACTCTTGCTCCGTTCGCTACTTTGAGGTCCACTTCTCCTTTTGCCAGTGATCTACTCCTTTTGAACCCCTGCACATTTGCACAAATGTGAGATCTACAACCGGTGTCTAATACCCACGAAGTAGGAGCAGACATGTTAATTTCAATAACATAAATACCTGGAGAGACAGTCAAACTGGCCTTTCCCTTTTTCTTCTCTTCCAAATAGAGCTTGCAGTTCCATTTCCAATGACCTGGTTCATTGTAATGGAAGCAAACTCCCTCCTTTGGTGCCTTACCTTTGGGCTGGGGCTTGGGCTTGTCATTGCCTTTGCCGTTGCCTCTCTTGGCCATGGGCTTTCCCTTTCCTTTCTTCTTGAAATTTCCTTTTTTGAACCATTAAGACTTCAGGGGTCTTCTTAATGTTCAGTTCAGCCTGCTTGAGCATCCCGTGTATTTCATGTATGGTCTTCTCCATGGCATGCCTGTTGAAGTTCATAATAAATTGGTCATACTCTGGTGGGAGTGAGCCCAAGATCATATCTGTGGCCATGTCATGACCTACGGGAGCCCCAAGTTTCTCAAGTTGGTCAAAATAGCCCTTCATCTTAAAACATATGCACTTACAGAGGTGTCAGGGGCCATTTTGCAACTATTTAACACCTTAGTTGTGAGGAATCTTTCATGACGAGCTTGCTCTTGGAACATTTCCTTGAGCTGGCCCATCATCTGGAAAGCCTCAACTCCTTCAAACTGTTTTTTGAAGGTCAGTGCTCATTGTGACTAACATGAGACAAGTCACATCGTTAGAGTCATCGAAATGCTTCTTCCAAGTATCTCTTTCAACTCTAGGGGTGTTATTTGTAGGTTGTTCAGGAATGTCCGTATCAAGAATGTACAGCTTTCTTTCCTGCTTAAGGACAATCCTTAAGTTGCGGGCCCAATCAAGGAAATTGGTCCCGCTTAGTTTTTCCTTCTCAAGGACAGATCGCAATGAATTGTGTGAAGTGTTGGTTGCCATTATCTACATTAAATTATTTGCAAAGTTATTAGTTTTGAGCAAAAACATTTTCCACAATTTCAACGCTTGATAATAGTGGGAAATTTTTTTTTTTGACAATAGTTATAGGAAAGCTTTGGCTTAACACCCACAATTAAAGTAAAATCATCTAATGGGAATGACATCTGTATGTCCCGGTTTTTTCTCATTTTATGCCCTAGGCCCAAAACTATTTTGATGGCCTAGCTAAGTTGAACCATATTTAAGCTTATGGAAATCACTATTTTCCCATCTCTCTTTGCTTAGATAACCACTTGTTTGTTGCTTTGGCAAGCAGACAAAATGATGATCCAAGCTCAATGAGTGCTTAGAGTATGGTAGGCATTTTAAGACTCAGTTAAAACGTTCTGTTTGAATAAGACAGTAAAACGCGTAGTACAATTATACAAGCATCTCATGCAATATATAAAGCATAAAAAATTAAACGTGAGATAGCATGGCCTAATCCTATGATGACTCCCACGAGCCTTGTGGGAGCCAAGGGTCAATCTAAGTCCATATCCATCTCATGGATAAAGTCTTCGATCCAGCGTCCTCCAATCTTGTTACATGATTATATGGGCATACCCAACCTTCAATGTAAAGCAGTAAAAATAATCTAAGAAAGCGATTACAATTTTAAAACATTGAAAACAGCTCGCAGGCCGTATTATAAAATTACAACAAAAATATGTAGAACAAGGGGTATAGTAGGCCATGCTAAAATCACATAAAGCACAATGAAATTAACAACGAGTACATACACAAAGTCTTAATTCAGCGGAACGACGAATCTGCGCGACGCAGACGGCGTTCTCGCTAACCGGTTAGCGGGCGGGGGGTCAAGGGGGCAGCGCCCCTGGAAGAAAAATCTTATTCTACATCAGCTCATCGAATGAGTTTTTCTGTCCCGATTTACCCCTCAATTGCCTTACTTACATAATCAAATTATGCATTGATTAATCAAATTAACGGCAGGAGACATACAACCAGTTTATGCGTAATAACTGAATTAATCAAATTAATTATTGAATCAAAGAAACAGTTTATGCAGAATAATCGTATTAATTACACATTAGCAGTTCATGCATTAATCAGATTAACATAAACAGTTTATTCAGAATAATCGGATTAATAACATCAGTTCATGCAATATAATCGAATTAAAACAGTTTATGCATATCAGGATATACAGAAACATGTAAACAGATTAACCGAAATCATTTTATGCGAATATCATAAACATACGATAGGCAGTCAAAGAAACAATCTTTTCTGTTTTTCACAAATACACACACCAAATCGAAATTGATATATGTTAAGATGTGATTAACAATATCGAATTCGAATCGTATGAGCAAGGCTCTGATACCACTGAAGGGATTCATGGGCGGAAACACGTTCCAAACACCCATGAGTCCTCCCCTGAAGGATCCGCTCATACGTAAACGAATCGAAAAATCAAGAAAAGGACCTACAATTTTTGGCTCAAGAATCCGATTCTTGAATGGAAGGTCCTGTTTCTTGGATGCTTTGCTGCCACCAACGGAATTCCCTTTGCGGAATTACTCCCTACCGGTATCCACGCGACGAAACGGGCAGCGAGTGCTAGGTCTGATTCTTTATGAGTTTCGGGAATTAGGGAGAAAGGGAGGCAGAACAAGAAATCTGATTTCTTGTGGGTTTTTGGTATTCGGCTGAAAAACTTGATTAGCTAGGGTTTCGGCCAGGAGATCATTATATAGGGTATGAGAGTTTGTTCTCATAACCAACTCTCACATCCTCAACTTCTCTCGACAGTGGGAGTCTTTAACTCCCACGTCCCCTAGACTTCTACTGGTAGTGGGAGTCTTTATCGAATAATAACTCCCACGTAATCCCAGCTATTAACCAAATACTAAAAATGCCCCTTATCTCTAATTCGAATAATAACGCTTTATTATTCACAGAAAAATAAATGTCAGATACAATGAACCTAAACACATTCTAGATTATTGAATCTGGACATGAAGCTCGTTAGCTCGTCTATGCGTGTGACCCTGTAGTTTATATCACAATGGCAATGAAAACACACTTAGTACTAGTATGTGTTCATAAATCACAAGCGGTCCCTAGCAGGACATTGTGACTACCCAAAGTGAATGAATTTACGGTGGAACCTAATATCAATCCACTATTTTATCCCTTTGTCTCGCGATATCCTAATTAAGCATAAGGCATGGTAGTCGTCACCTTTATTAAGCTTAATTGTATTTATGCTCGATCTCTAGGTAGACTGTTCTAACAAATAATATTTAATAACTACTTTATTAAATACATTTGAGCACGACCATGCATTTAAACAGTCTTTCTCTATCGAGGGGCCCATGGATATCTCTCTCTAATAGGAGAGGGACAAATTCCTTACAATTCCTCTCATATTCAAGCCATGATAGGGCACTACATCCGATCATCAGTCGTATTGATTACTCGATTAAAAGCAACGTACGACTGAGTCAAAACGTGGCTCCATTCATGCTAGAATCAATGGAGACATATGGTCTAAGGATTCTAAAATAGTATTGAGGAAGTAATACTTATGACTAAGGACCATGAAGTATTACTTCTCTAACGGATCACGTCCGGTACGATATATCTTAATACATTGCATCTATGATATGATTTGTACTCATTACACATGATTAGTAAAACATAATCATCAATCAAACATCATACTAGTTTTATTTCATTGAAAAATAGATTACATAAAACTAGGGACAACTAGAATAGTAATTACATAAGCAAATGAGTTTTACTATCAAATCACGCATTTGATGTTCATAAGCAAAATTAACTATTCATATGAAATGCTCAAAAAAGATAAAACGTACAACATATGCTCATGGTCCTAGGGCACTACTAACAGTCTAAGCTTATGGAAATCACTATTTTCCCATCTCTTTTTTCTTAGATAAGCACTTGTCTGTTGCTTTGCCAAGCAAACATAATGATGATCCAAGCTCATGGAGTGCTTAGGATATGGTAGGTATTTTAAGACTTAGTTAAAACGTTCTGTTTGAATAAGACTGTAAAACGTGTAATACAATTATACAAGCATCTCATGCAATATATAACGCATAAAAAAAATTAAACGTGAGATAGCATGGCCTAATTCTATGATGACTCCCACGAGCCTTTGTGGGAGCCAATGGTCAATCTAAGTCAGTATCCATCTCATGGATAAAGTCTTCGATCCAACAGCCTCCAGCCTTGTTACATAGTTGCATGGGAATACCCAGCCTTCAATGTAAAGCAATAAAGCTAAACTAAGAAAGCGATTACAATTTTACAACATTGAAAAACAGCTCGCAGGCCGTATTATAAAATTACAACAAAAATATGTAAAACAAAGGGTATAGTAGGTCATGCTAAAATCACATAAAGCACAATGAAATTAACAACGAGTACATATATTAAGTCTTAAGTCAGCGAAACGACGAATCTGCGCAACGGATTATGCATTGGTTAATCAAATTAACGGCAGGAATCATAACCGAATTAATCGAATTAAACATAAACAATTTATGTGGTATAATCAGATTATTGACAGATGGTTAATCAGTTCATGCAATATTAATCAAATTAAAATATACATAACAGTTTATGCATATCAGAATGTACAGAAACTTATATAACATGATTAACCGAAAATCAGGTTATGCATATATCACATATATTGAACAAAAGATACAATCTTTTCTGTTTTTCACACATACACATACCAAATCGAAATTGATAGTGTTATGATGTGATTAACAATACGAATTCGAATCGTATGAGCAAGGCTCTGATACCACTGAAGGGATTCATGGGTGGAAATTCATTCGAAAATAGCGAAAATTACTTACGTTTTCGGCTTAAAGGTTGTATCTTTCGGATGAGTGCTGCTGCCACCAAAAGCCTTCCCTTGCGGAATCGCTTTCTACCGGTATCCACGCGACAAAACGAGTAGCGATTGCTTTCTCTTTGTTTCTGAGTTTTGGGAATATAGGAAGAAGAGAAGGGCAGAAATCCAGAAATCTGATTTCGGGAATGGAATTGGTTTATTGCGGCTCAAGTGAATTAACCCTAGGGTTTCGGCCAAAAGAAGTTTATATAGGTTGTGAGAGTTCGTTTCAAGAACAACTCCCACGTCCTATCCACCTCTTTTTACAGTGGGAGTCTTCAACTCCCACGTCCCTAGACTTCTACTGGTAGTGGGAATCTTTATCCGATAATAACTCCCACGTAATCCCAGTTAAAACCAAATACCAAAATTACCCCTCACTCTCTCTAATTCGAAATAATAACAACTTTATTATTCTCAGAAAATAAATGCCAGATACAATGAACCTAGACACATTGTAGATTCAATGAATCGGGACATGAAGCTCGTTAGCTCGTCTATGCGTGTGACCCTGTAGTTTCATATCACAATGGAAATGAAAACACACTTAGTAGTAGTATGTGTTCATAAATCACAAGCGGTTCCTAGCAGGACATTGTGACTACCCAAAGTGAATGAATTTACTGTGGAACCTAATATCAATCCACTATTTAATCCCTTTGTCTCGCGATATCCTAATTAAGCATAAGGCATGGTAGTCACCCTTATTAAGCTTAATTATATTTATGCTGGATGTCTAGGTAGACTGTTCCAACAAATAGTATCTGATAACCACTTTATCAAATACATTTGAGCACGGCCATGCATTTAGACAGTCTTTCCCTATCGAGGGGCCCATGGATATCTCTCTCTAATAATAGAGAGGAACAAATTCCTTACAATGCCACTCACATTCAAGCCATGATAGGACGCTACATCCGATCATCAGTCGTATTGATTACTCAATTAAAAGCAACGTACACTAGAATCAATGCAGACATAAGGTCTAAGGATTCTAAAATAGTATTGAGGAAGTAATACTTATGACTAAGGACCATGAAGTATTATTTCTCTAACGGATCACGTCCGATACGATATATCTCAATACATTGCATCTATGATATGATTTGTACTCATTACACATGATTAGTAAAACGTAATCATCAATCAAATATCATACTAGTTTTATTTCATTGTAAAATAGATTACATAAAACTAAGGACAACTAGAATAGTAATTACATAAGAAAATGAGTTTTACCATCAAATCACGCATTTGATGTTCATAAGCAAAATTAATTATTCAGATGAAATGCTCAAAAGGATATAAAACGTACAACATATGCTAATGGTCCTGGGGCACTACTAACAGTCGGCTTCCTTATCTACTCATCCAGATCAGAACCAAGAACAATGGTAAAAAGAGAGCTAATAACCCCATCTGATAACCAATCTAACTTTGCACGTATCCAACCATGATCATTCAAACATTCTTGGATTTGCTGTCCTCGAAGTGCCGGTGGAATGTTAGGCAACAGTTGTGAAGGCCAATTTTCATGAATAAAATCTTCATACCTAATTAAGCTCTGGCCATTCCTAATGAGTAAGCCCATGTTTATCTCAGTAAGTTGTTTAACCCCAAGCATTCTTCGCCAATTAGCCGAGATGCTCGGTTTTACCTCAGCTAACGAAACATGAATCAAACCATGACAGTAACAACTTCGCATATATTTCGCCCAAAAAGAATCAATGTCTGGAATCTCCACCACAATTTCATTGCAAATGCCTTTTCATAGTCTTCCAAAGAAATTAATCCGAGCCCATTGGATAAAGGATCGCGACAGACTCTTCCCCAAGCCATCCAATGCCTCATTTTCTCCCCGTTAGCGACTCCCCATAGGAATCTTGCAAATAAACGTTCAATGCGAGATTTGACTGTACGTGGCGGGTTAGAGACTGCCAATAAATGCAACGTCATTGAGCTAAGGACAAGCTTGATCAAGATCAGCCTTCCAGCCATGTACAAAAACCTGGTCTGCCACACTTGTATGCGAGATGAAATAATCTCCATAATCTGCGAATAGTGTTCCGTCTTTGCTCGACCCTTCACCAATGGACAACCACGATATTTTATTGGAAAGCCTCCCTAAATAAAGTTCGTTGCAGCTTGTATTACCTGTGACTGCCGGTCATTAGTTTTAGAAGAAACATAGAACGCGGATTTGCTCAAATTTACCCTTTCGTCGGATACTTGTTCGTAACGTCTCAAAAAATCCACAAAATGATCTGTAAAACACAAGAGGGGGGGGGTGAATTGGGTTTTAACTAATCTTGGCAACTTTTTCGATTCTTTGCAATACTATTGTAAGTTTGAACAAGATGAATAATAGCAATGCAAAACCCAATCAACAAGACAAAGGATTTAGAGTGGTTCGATTCACTTAGAATCTACATCCACTACCTTGAGCCGCACCCAAGGATTTCAAACAACTTCACTAAGAAGAATGTTTACAAATGTGGCTAACTCACTAAGAGTTTTACAACACAACCACACTACAAAGAAACTCACTAAGAGCTTGCCCACACAAAGTAGGACTTTTACAATTGCCCACACTAAGTAGGACTTATCAAATAACCCTATCACTAAGAAAGGGAATGAGATAGGTTAAGTACAAAGCTTGATCACTCTTAGAAGTGAGAATGTATACCTTTGAAGCACAAACAATTTAGCTCTTGAACATATGAAGTCCACTCTTTGTCTTGCTTTTGGAAGAATACTCTTGAATGCTTTAGATCATAAGGATGAAGAGTATTTTTCTTTGAAAGTGTTTTGGCTTGATGAGAGATCAATGAATATTTGATATGCAAGCCTTAGAATGATTCTCTAGCTTTGGAGTATTTATATATTTCAAATATGGCTGAAAAACGACTCTCCAACGGTCAAAAAAACGGCTAGAAAATCGCAGAGTTCGGTTGACCGAAGTTCAACCTCGGATGACCGAAGGCAACTTCGGATCCACCCTCAGCAAGGTCGGTCGACCGACCTCCCTTGTGGTCGACCGAAGCTCTGTTTTGTTCCTCTCAGTATCTGCTCGGTTGATCCGAGCTTGGGCTCGGTTGACCGAACTTCCAAAGTGATTTTTCACACGTTTTGAAATCTTTTGAAGTCTTTTAAAGTCTAAAAAGGTTTTCCTAAAAGGTAACAAGTAAGAACACTTGGAAAACTTTTCTAAAAGACTTATCTATGAAATCAAAAGCTTTTTGGATAAGAACACATGTAAAGATCATTTTGAAACTTAAGCCTTTTGAAAACGTGTTTATGAAAACATGCAAGACTAGAGTGTAGAGCTTATGTTCATGAGAGCAATGGTTAGAGCTTATAAGATAATGACTTATAACGACAAAGCTAATCTAACCAAACCTAAGTCTTCAATCTTCAATCTTCAATCTTGAAAGATAAGCCTTGAATAATACGACTTTGAATCTTGATCATGGCTTGATTGAAGTACTTAGAGCTTCCATAATGAGTTCCGATATTCTATCACAAAGATATAAACATTAGACACAACATCAAGTGTTTGTCCATTATCAAAAACAGAGTTTGATCGCCCTTAGGGCTAACAATCTCCCCCTTTTTGATTATGACAAACTTTGATGTAATTAGATAGGATATGGACAATTTAAGTACAAGGAATCATGGCAGAAGAATATAAGAACAATTAAGTGTAAAGCTAAGTGCTTATAAGATAAACCAAGATAGAACGAGAAACATAAGCACTAGCATGTTAAGTTCTTATGCCATATACATTAGGGACTCTTTGAAGAGCCCTATTTCCCAACCAACCTCCTTGCCTCCTTCCTTCCATAAAATAGCTTTCTTGTGTGTAATATACATACCTTCGGTTTACACAAGAAGCTAACTTACCATTTTCATCAATGTCGATGTGAGTGCTAAGGATCCTATTACAAAGAACATGCTCACACAAACATTAGAACTATCAATGGTTTGTTGTCATCAAAACAACATAGGATATTTTGCCCTTCGGGCTAACAATCTCCCCCTTTTTGATGATGACAAAACATTGATGCAAATGGGAATAATATGCAAAAATAAGATACCAAATGTATGCATGAGATAAGGATATTAAGGATCCAGACAAGTAGAAGTTTTCTCAAAACAATTCTACTCCCCCTATATTAAAGAATCCCTTATCTCTCCCATTTTGCAAGTTCTAAGCTTTCTCCTTTTGTAAATAACTTCTCTTGGCACATTTGCAACACTAAAAACTCTCCCTCTTTTTGTCAAAATCAAAAAGGGATATCAGAGCGCCAATAAGAAAAGCATTTTAATGAAAAGTAAAGATTAATTTTGGAGAAGCTTGATGAAATTTAATAATCCTCCCCATATGAAGACAAACTTAAAAACCAAGGAAACAACTTGATGGTCTTGTAGATTGATAAAATAAGAACCAAAAGATCAATCCTAAAGACCAAAAATAATTATGAAGAAGGATTACTTATTAATAAGCTTGGTTGATTTCTAAAACAAACAAGGAGTCCATAATGACACATAAATCCAAAAGATGGTCATATATGGCTCAAAAAGAATGTCAACCTAAGCTAAAAACAAAGGAGATAGGGTATAAACCTTAAAGAACAATCTCCCCGTTTATCAAACATACGATGTTAGCTATTTGAGATAAAACCAAGTTTGATACCAATTGACCAATTGTAAAACAAGATACCAATGGTAAATATAGCCAATTGTAAAACACGTTTGAAAATATAGCTAACAAAGTACAAGTGGAAGTGATACCATGAATACATAAGATAAGCACATGTATCACAACCAAAAGAAGTAGAGGAAGTGTAGGATAACACTTGGAGTACATTCCTCTAACAAGTTAATGGTTAGCTAAATGAGTGTAGCAACTCTTAAAGTGATACTAACCAAAAACTATAATGAGATCACAATGGATAAGAAAACAAAGAATATGATCTCAAAGTTATTGAGGTAGAGTATATGTGATACCAATTGAAAACAAAAACATTTATAACACATATAACTTCCAAAATAACTTACACAAGTTGGCTATAAGAGTTAAAAGAAGAAAAGCAAGCCAACAAGTGATGTGATGATGTAAAATAAGAACAATTGAGCATACATCACATATAGAGTTTACATCCTAAGTCAAGCATCTAGACGATCAACCACATAAGATTAATGCTATAGACATGAATATAAACACAAACCCCTATATGCAATAAAGATCAAGTGAAAACAAAACATAGCATATACAAACTCCCCCAAAGCATAAAACACTACATAATAGAGGGGAGGGGGATGTAAAAGGAGATTTCATCACAAAGATCAAATCATTAAGCTCACTAATAACATGCTCACAAGAATCAAAAACATATGAAGAGCAAGCATGTTATAAAATCTCCAAGGTGCCCATTTCAAGAACAATTGAACATTATATGGAAGGTAAGATCAAAAATTGTTCAAGGAAATGAAAGAGATTGAGTTTAGAAATATCTCATTGAGTTTGATGAATGCTTTTGCACTTTGAGTTCCTTCAATGAGTTCTTTGAGCTTCTCAATCTTCTTAGCATGACAAGTGTAGAGTCATCAATGATGGGTGACTTTTCTTTTCTTGATGAATCCTCTACAATCTTGTAATCCTTAGCATTTGACTCTTTTCTTGGAGTCTTATATAGCTCACTTGTGCCATTCCTTGTAGTTCATATCTTCTTCTTGAAGTTTAGAAATCTTTGTTACCTACAAGGAATTCTTGAGAACTAATGTGGTACCTTTTCAAGGGTCCTTCATGATTAGCTCAATATCTCAAGTGACACAAATATGCATAAGGATCATGCAAATCAAAAACCAAAAACAACTAGATGGATTCTTAAATGAAAATGACATGATAAAACAAGAATCAATCAAGTTGCATATACTACATCTCATAGATACCTTAGCTAAATAGACATGGACAATAAAGAACATGCTAAAGGTTATCTATATAAATATAAACTTCAAGAATGTGAGATGCAACATATATAAGAGCAAGCATATATAAAAATATATATATCAAAAACACTTAAACACATTAATTAAAGTGTTAAGAGAAGGTGATTTTGATACCTTTGCTTTCTTACCAAGTGATGAAGACATTGTATTGACACTTTGGCTCTTGTCATCACTTGATGCTTTGCTCTTTGTATCTAAGCTACTTGGTTCTCCAATTGATGAACTTTTGAGCTTTGAGAATCCAAGTGTTAAGGAGTGCTTTTGAATTTCTTCTTTTGGCACATCTCCTTTAACTTCTCCCCAATGCCACTTCTCTTCGAATCAAGTCCATTGAAGCTTTGTGGAATCCATCTAACTTATAAGAACCTATAAGATCAAGGGAGGAGTAGCTTTTGGTACCCACTTTTGTTTGGGTCCATGGCGGTTAGTTGAAATGAGCTTAACTCTCCAAATTGTTCTAACTCCCCTTTCTATCTTCTTCTTAACATGGCATCTAGCATTAGTATGACCATGTTTACCACAATATGTGCAACAAATGTGTGGCTTAGAAGAATTGTGAACATGCTCATGATATCTAATTTGCCTATGTGAGGTACTAGCATGCTCAATGTGATTCTTAGGCAACTTAGAAGAGCTAGCATGATCAATGTGATTAGCATTATAACCAAGACCATGTTTATCATGTGAAGCACGTTGCAAACCAAGAATATGATCAAGATTTTTCTTACCCTTAGTAAAATTTTCAACAAGAAGGGTAAGATCTTTAACTTTGTTCTCCAAAAGATCAAATTCAACAAGTTTGAGTTCAAGAGATGTCAATTGATCATATGCTTCTAGATACTTTAATGAGGAAGAGTTGCAAGTAGCAATAAGTTTTTCATTTTCGATTTTCATGCAATCAACCTCATCACAAAGCTTTTTGTTATCAACAAGCAAAGATTCAATTTTAAGCTTCATAGCTTTGTTTTGCTTTGCACAATTTTTCAATTGATCATACATGTCAATTAAAAGCTCATTAGGATCATCCTCATCATCATCATCATTATCATTATAAGAATTTGAAATAGATGGAGAGAGATGTACCTCATTATCAAATGCCATAAGACATGTGTGATCATTTTCTTCTTGATCATCATCACTTTCTTCTTCATCCCAATGGCTTAACAAGCACTTTGCATTTTTGAGATTGAAGAACAAGTTCTCTCCTTCTTCATTATTGATGATGGACTCAAGATTACTACCCTCTGTAGAACAATTTTTCTTTATCTTCATTCAGGCCCGGCTCCAAGGGTGTCCAAGGTGACATCCGGAACCGGGCCTCACATTTACAGGGGCCCCAAATTTTTAAAAAAAATTCTTAATTTGTATATAATTATTAGTTAAAAAAATTGAAGATTTTGATGTTTTATAATTTGTTGCTCAAAATCTTTTTTACCATACACCAGTGCTGGTTAATAGGGGATGCGAGCTGAGCGACCACAGAGGGCCCCCAAAAATCCGGGGCCCCAATATTTTTTTCGGCACAGGGCCTCAGATATGTTTGAGACGGGCCTGTCTTCATTTCAAAGGCTAGTAGTGAGCCAAGGAGTTCCTCCGTTGAATAGATCTTTAAATTCTTGGACTCTTCAATGGCAAGGGCTTTATTTTCCCAACTTTTAGGAAGAGAATTGAGAATCTTCCTATTCATTTCACCCATGGTGTACTCCTTGCCATAAGACTTCAAGCCATTTATCACATTTGTGAATCTTGTGCTCATCTCATTTATTGACTCATTTGGCTTCATGGAGAAGAGCTCATATTCTCTAATAAGCAAATTTAATCTTGACTCCTTGATTTGATTTGTGCCTTCATGAGTAACCTCAAGCATTCTCCACATTGAGTGTGCGGATTTTCTTCCAAGCACACGGTTGTACTCATCTTGACTTAAGGCACAACTAAGGATGTTCAATGCCTTGTAATTTTGAGTCATCTTCTTGGACTCAAGCTCATTTAACTCCTTGTCCGGCTTTGGCACTTGAACACCATCCACCATCTTCATAGGCACATATGGACCAACTTCAAATATATGCCATAAAGAATAATCTATTGAGCACACATATATCTTGAATCGTTCCTTCCAAGCCTCATAATTATTTCCATAAAAAAATGGTGGCCTAATGGTGGAAGACCCCTCTAGATACGCCAATGCGGAATTACCGGCCATAAATCTTTTCTCCAAGTGGTTAGACTAAAGATGAAGACTAGGCTCTGATACCAATTGTAAAACACAAGAGGGGGGGTGAATTGCGTTTTAACTAATCTTGGCAACTTTTTCGATTCTTTGCAATACTATTGTAAGTTTGAACAAGATGAATAATAGCAATGCAAAACCCAATCAACAAGACAAAGGATTTAGAGTGGTTCGATTCACTTAGAATCTACATCCACTACCTTGAGCCGCACCCAAGGATTTCAAACAACTTCACTAAGAAGAATGTTTACAAATGTGGCTAACTCACTAAGAGTTTTACAACACAACCACACTACAAAGAAACTCACTAAGAGCTTGCCCACACAAAGTAGGACTTTTACAATTGCCCACACTAAGTAGGACTTATCAAATAACCCTATCACTAAGAAAGGGAATGAGATAGGTTAAGTACAAAGCTTGATCACTCTTAGAAGTGAGAATGTATACCTTTGAAGCACAAACAATTTAGCTCTTGAACATATGAAGTCCACTCTTTGTCTTGCTTTTGGAAGAATACTCTTGAATGCTTTAGATCATAAGGATGAAGAGTATTTTGCTTTGAAAGTGTTTTGGCTTGATGAGAGATCAATGAATATTTGATATGCAAGCCTTAGAATGATTCTCTAGCTTTGGAGTATTTATATATTTCAAATATGGCTGAAAAACGACTTTCCAACGGTCAAAAAACGGCTAGAAAATCGCAGAGTTCGGTTGACCGAAGTTCAACCTCGGATGACCGAAGGCAACTTCGGATCCACCCTCAGCAAGGTCGGTCGACTGACCTCCCTTGTGGTCGACCGAAGCTCTGTTTTGTTCCTCTCAGTATCTGCTCGGTTGACCAAACTTCCAAAGTGATTTTTCACACGTTTTGAAATCTTTTGAAGTCTTTTAAAGTCTAAAAAGGTTTTCCTAAAAGGTAACAAGTAAGAACACTTGGAAAACTTTTCTAAAAGACTTATCTATGAAATCAAAAGCTTTTTGGATAAGAACACATGTAAAGATCATTTTGAAACTTAAGCCTTTTGAAAACGTGTTTATGAAAACATGCAAGACTAGAGTGTAGAGCTTATGTTCATGAGAGCAATGGTTAGAGCTTATAAGATAATGACTTATAACGACAAAGCTAATCTAACCAAACCTAAGTCTTCAATCTTCAATCTTCAATCTTGAAAGATAAGCCTTGAATAATACGACTTTGAATCTTGATCATGGCTTGATTGAAGTACTTAGAGCTTCCATAATGAGTTCCGATATTCTATCACAAAGATATAAACATTAGACACAACATCAAGTGTTTGTCCATTATCAAAAACAGAGTTTGATCGCCCTTAGGGCTAACATGATCCATATTACGTTTTGCCCCATTTATAAAAACTATCATATCATCAGCGAAGCTTAAGTGAGATACCAGCATGGCATGTTTAGGCAGTATATATGGAAGAAGCTGCCCAGATTGGATGGCTCGGTCAAAGCCCCTTGAGAATACCTCCGCAGCGATAATAAACAGAAGCGGAGACAATAGGTCACCTTGCTTAACCCCTTTTCCCGCTTTAAAGAACCCATATGGAGATACATAAACCAACACTGAAAACCAATTCGCCGATAGTAAATTTCGGATTAAATGTTGAATATGTTTTGAGAAACCAAAATGCTTCAAGACCTCAATCACGAAGTCATGGGATACACGATCAAAGGCCTTCATCATGTCTAGTTTCACAATTAAATTACCACCTCGGACTTTTCGATCAAGATGACAAACTAATTCTTGCGGCAATAAAATATTATCAGAAATTAGACGACCTTTGACAAAGCAAGATTGATTAGGGGAGATCAAATTCGGCAAAAGTAAAACAAAGCGTGAAGCAAGTACCTTGGAAATAATTTTTCTTGCGAATGTACATAATGATATGGGACAAAATTCACCAAAATTTGCGGGTTGTGATGTTTTGGGCAGCAATACTATAAAGGAGCTCGCCATCGATCTAGGTTATGGAACACCGGCCCAAAAATCTCGTACCGAAGCAAGGACATCCATTCCCACGATCGACCAACAGGTCTGAAAGAATGCCCCAGAAAAACCATCCAGGCCTGACGAGCTATTTTTATCCAATGAGAACACTGCTTGTTTCACCTCTTCCATTTTCGGCATAGTACTAAGGCTGATATTATCCTCATCAGAAATGAGACGTGGAATACAAGATAGAAGGTCAATATCTTGCACCATGTTGCCCTCGGCAGCAAATAAATTCTCAAAGAAATTAGCCCCTTCTTTGCCGATTGCTTCCGGATCCGAGAGAGTCAATCCGGAGCTATCCATAATTGATGCAATATGCATTCTCCGCCGTTTGTTTGTGCAAAGTGCATGGAAATATTTTGTATTAGCGTTCCCCTCCTTCAACCACCGGATCCGGGACTTTTGTTGCCAATACATTTTCTCACTCAAAAGGGTATTTGTATAATGCGATCTAGCCCGTAAGAGACACTCCTTAGCAGAGTCCGTTGGATTAACATCAAAATCCCTCTCGACAACCTGGACTGCCGCATCTGCCTTCTTAAGCTCATCAAATATATCTCCAAAAACATCTCTATTCCATAAGTGCAAAACCTACTTCAAAGCCTTCAATTTCCACATCAGCTTTTCCATACCATTCCTCTCCACATGTCACCGCCAACCATCCGCTACTACTCCCAAAAAAGTTGGGTGTTTTATCCACATATTTTGGAAACGAAAAGACGATCCCCTTTTATTCAAAGTCAATTTAGCAGTAATCTTGAGCGGGCAATGATCAGATGTTGTTCGGTGAAGATGGTCTACACTTGTTAAGGCAAACAACGTGTTCCATTTAGTATTGAGTAATAAGGGGTCCAAACGCCGAACATGGGCTGAGCAGCACCTCGGTTCCATGTGAAAGGGGATCCGTTATAACCTGCATCAATCAATCCACAATCCTGTATTGCCGCATTAAACTCTAACATAGGAAGAGCTGCTGGAATAGAGCCAAAACTTTCAAACACATTGGATACCACATTGAAGTCGCCCCCAACAAACCAAGGATCATCATGCAATTCAGCAAAATGAATTAACTCCTTCCATAGTAGTCGACGATGCGTGTATTGACAACGTGCATAAACAAAAGAGCCACTTACTATGTTTCCCACAAATCTGCGGAATTGCGTGTGCACCACCTGTTCATGATCTTTTACTATAGACAAATCCATTAAGGCGTCCCAAAAAATCCAAATTTTACTTGTGCAATTCCCAAAGAAATTATTAAAACCAAGTCGAGCAGCCGTGACAGACAATTCAGACAATTGTAACATAGGCTCCAGCAGAACAATTAAAGTCAGCCTATAAAGACACATAGGTGACTTAACCCGAGCTACCGAGTCATTATTACCAATTCCCCTAACATTCCATATCATCTAATCCATAAAACAAGTTGATAAAAATAAAGGCGGAGTAATTAACTTACTCGTTAAAGGGACCTATGGCCCTTTTGTGCAATCTGGACAGATTTGCTGATATCACCATCATAGATCACTTTCTTTCGAGTCCTTGTCTTGGTCACCGGCTCTACCTGCTCGGGAAACCCCGAATCAATTGCTATGCTCAAAATGGGAACATCACCTTTTAACCTTGCTGCCCGAGCAGCTTGCTCAGCCCGTGCCCGTGCCAGACGTGATCCCAACCTAGGGGAAAAGTGCGCGAAATCCTTCCAACCATCACGGTCAACCACTTTCATGTTGGGGCCCACCTTGGTTGCCGACTTGGCCCCCTGGTCTGCCTCCCTTGGACCAGTGGTGGACATAAAGAACTGAGAATCATCCTGTCCTTTACGCATTACCGGTTCAATCACAACCACATCACGAACCCGGTCCATCTCAAAGTCGTCCCGGGTTTGCAACCCGCTTTCCTCAGCAGACGAGAAACCCTCACCCCGAATTTTCCCCTCCTCCTCCGGAATTAAAGGAGTAATGGTAGTCTTCAAGAGTTCTACCGACCGCGCCTTCTCAACCTCTACACGCGGCGGAGGATCTGTATCGATATTGATAGGGTTTGCATGGTTAGGGTTTCCTTTCTACGACAATCCCCTATTTTCTTTTTCCGGCGTCTTTTTCCTCCCTACTACCCGACCCGATTTCAGGGTCCAGACAGACATTGCCGGTGTCTGTTTTTCCATGGGAGCCAGATTACGGAGAATGACGTTAGCCCTCTGATCCTCTCGTCCTCGGCAATCTGATGTCCGATGCCCAATTTTAAAACAACCAGAACAATAATTTGGCAAATCCTCATAATCAATGTTTTGCCAAAAGCCTTTGCCGGACCTCTCATGTCCAATCCATATCCGTTTGCAAATTAGTTTGACCAAATCAATCTCCACACATACTCTAGCCACACTAGGGCGCGTAACGTTGGTCGTCGGCTCATCAAGGACCAACGGGACACCAGCGGCCTTCGCGATTGAAAACAAATAGCTTCTATTAAATAGGTGAATCAGCAGCCCTTCCAGACGAATCCATACCGGTACGATGAATGATTCCACCGCCGGATCAAAGTCATAAGTGCATTTAAACACACGCAATCTCGAACCATTGAATGTCCAAACCCCCTTACGCCAAAACCTGCAATAGTCTTCCTCAATCTCAAATCTGATGATCACATGACGTGAATCCAACCATCCAATCCAATAGCCTCCTTTAAATTGAAGTTTTTGAAAACCACGCCTCAGCATCTCCAATAGAGGGCCACGACGCGAAAATTTACCTACTAATGCCAGTTTCCATGGCTTCTCTAAAGACGCCAAGTCGGCTTCATCAACGTAAATTGCCGGTTCTCCCTTGAAGTAGGAGAGGTCCTTGACCGGCACAGTTTTTTTTTGGGATTGTTGGTGCGGATAGAAGATCCTCAAAAGATTTTTTAGGCCAGACACCACCCGTGAGGAGCGGTGCTGGCACAGGAGCAGCCATGAAGGTGGCGGCGCAACTATAGAGTCTTACTGGTCATCAACTTAGGCGAGAGAGTTTTTTCCTGTTTATATAAAGTGTTAAGTCAGCTAGCATTAACTTGATGCCATACAAAATATTCAAGAAGCTAGACCTTGGTGAACCTAAGACTACTAGGATGAGTATACAACTTGCGGATAGATCTATCAAGTACCCTAGAGGGATTATTGAAGATGTTTTGGTAAAGGTTGAAAATTTTATTTTTTCGGTGGATTTTGGTATACTTGACATAGATGAGGATATGCATGTTCCTTTGATCTTGGGTCGTCATTTTCTTGCTACCGCTAAGGCACTAATAGATATTCATGAAGGAAAATTGATCCTTAGGGTAGATAATGAAGAGGTAGTTCTCAAGATTCCGGAGTCTTTGAAGCATTCTCTTGATCATAATGATTCTTGCTTTATGATTGATGTGGTGGATGATTTGGTGGCTAACTATGGGAATGAAATGTACATTGATGACCCTTTGGAGATAACCTTGATTCAAGGTGAAGAAGCAAAGGAGGGTAGTCATCAATTCAAGAAGTGTTGGCACATTTGGAAGTACTCGAGTCAATTCCTTTGAAGACAAAAATTGAGAAGATGAATGTTGAGAAGTTGACAAAGATAAATACATCTCTTGAGGAACCCCCTACTTTGGAACTTAAGATTCTACCGGAGAACTTAGAGTATGCCTTCCTAGAGGAAAACTCTAAGCTTTCGGTCGTTATTGCAAGTGATTTGAATGAGGACCAAAAGGAGGAGCTTATAACAATGTTGAAGAGGCATAAGAGAGCTATGGCATGGAAAATTACCGACATAAAGGGAATTAGCCCTTCTTTTTGCACTCATAAAATCCTTTTGGAAGAAGATTACAAGCCGGTGGTACAACCTCAAAGGAGGTTAAATCCAAACATGAAAGAAGTGGTGAAGGCCGAAGTCATCAAGCTTCATGATGCGGGAATCATTTATCCCATCTCGGATAACATATGGGTGAGTCCGGTTCAAGTAGTACTCAAGAAAGGTGGAATGACTGTGGTAGCTAATGAGAAGAATGAGCTCATCCTAACAAGGACCGTCACCGGTTGGAAGGTGTGCAATGACTATAGGAAGCTCAATGATGCTACATGGAAGGATCACTTTCCACTCCCATTCATTGATCAAATGTTGGAGCGCCTCGCCAGTCACATGTATTATTGCTTCCTAGATGGCTTCTCCGGATACTTTCAAATTCCAATAACACCCAAGGACCAAGAAAAGACAACTTTCACTTGCCCATTCGGTACATTTGCTTACCGTCGCATGCCATTTGGCCTTTGTAATGGCCCCGGTACTTTTCAACGTTGCATGCTTGCTATATTTGAGGGGTTGGTGGGGGAAATCATGGAAGTTTTTATGGATGATTTTTCCGTTTTTGGTGATTCATTTGATATTTGCTTGAAAAACTTAGAAAAAGTTTTACAAAGATGTGAGGAAACTAACTTAATGCTTAATTGGGAAAAATGTCATTTCATGGTTCAAGAGGGAATTGTGCTTGGTCATCTAATATCAAGTAGAGGTCTAGAAGATAGGGCAAAAATTGAAACCATTGAAAAATTGCCACCTCCCACATCGGTAAAAGCAATTAGGAGTTTTCTAGGTCATGCATGCTTTTATAGAAGATTCATTAAAGATTTCTCAAAGATTTCTAAACCTCTTACTACTTTGTTGGAAAAGGACACAACTTTTGTGTTTGATGATGAATGCTTGAATGCTTTGAATATCTTGAAGGCTAAACTTGTGAATTCTCCCATTTTGGTTGCTCCCAATTGGTCCCTACCCTTTGAACTAATGTGTGATGCTAGTGATTTTGCAGTAGGGGCAGTTCTTGGGCAAAGAATTGGTTAGCACTTTCAACCGATATACTATGCAAGCAAAACCTTGACCGATGCTCAAAGAAACTACACTACTACCGAGAAGGAGTTGCTTGCCATAGTATTTGCGTTTGAAAAATTTCGATCTTATTTGATTATGTCCAAGTTTGTGGTCTACACCGACCATTTGGCGCTCAAGTTTCTTTTGAGCAAGCAAGAGGAGAAACCAAGACTAATTCGATGGGTATTACTTTTACAAGAATTCGACCTCGAAATTCGCGACAAGAAAGGAGCGGAGAACCTTGCCGCCGACCATCTTTTTCTCCTTGAGAATCCTTTCTTGGAGAAATTAAATGAGGAAGAGATCAATGACACTTGTCCGGTGGAGAAATTGCTCATGGCAATAAGTAAACTTACCAATGAACCATGGTTTGCCGATTTTGCGAATTATTTTGTGAGTGGGGAAATTCCTAGTTGCTTGAGTTCACAACAAAGGAAGAATTCATCTCGGAGCTTAAATATTACTTTTGGGATGATCCATATCTTTTCCGCATTTGCACCGACCCAGTGATTAGGAGGTGTGTTGATGACTTGGAGTTTGAGTCCATTTTTAAGCATTGTCAAGAAGGACCGGCCGGAGGACACTATCAAGCCAATGGGACGGCAAGAAAGGTATTAGAGTCGGTCTTTTATTGGCCGACCTTATTTAAAGACGCCCAAAGGTATGTGGAGAATTGTGATAAATGCCAAAGATCCGGTAATATCTCTAAACGCCATGAAATGCCTCTTTCTACTTTTCAAGTATGTGAGATATTTGATGTTTGGGGAATTGACTTTATGGGACCCTTTCCTACCTCATTCGGCCATAAGTATAACTTGGTAGCGGTGGATTATGTCTCTAGGTGGGTAGAAACACAAGCTTTGGCTACCAATGATGCTAGGGTGGTTGTGAAATTCTTGAAAAAATTGTTTTCCCATTTTGGCATCCCTAGGGCAATTATTAGTGATAGGGGAACCCATTTTTGTAACCATCAACCTGAAAAAGGCTTAAAAGACTAGGTGTTACTCATAAGATGGCGACCCCTTACCATCCTCAAACTAGTGGCCAAGTCGAAGTGGTAAATAGAGAGTTGAAAAGAATTTTGGAGAAGACAGTGGAGACCTCTAGGAAGGATTGGAGTGCAAAGTTAGATGATGCTCTATGGGCCTATAGGACGGCTTACAAGACCCCCATTGGTTTTACACCGTATAGATTGGTTTATGGGAAGTCTTGTCATTTGCCGGTACAAGTAGAGCATAAGGCTTTTTGGGCATTAAAGCTTGTTAACTTTGATCTTGAACTTGTAGGCCAAAAGAGGATGCTTCAAATAAATGAGCTTGACGAATGGAGACTTCAAGCTTATGAGAATTCTAAGCTTTACAAGGAAAAGGTCAAGAAGTGGCATGATAAGCACATCATACAAAATCGGGACTTCAAAGAAGGTGACCAAGTGCTTTTATACTGTAAAACACAAGGGGGGGGGGTGAATTGGGTTTTTAAACAATCTTGTAAACTTTTCCAAATCTAAGCAAGGCTAGTGTAAGTTTGAGCAAGATGAACAAAAGCAAAACGAAAGCCAATCACAAGACAAAGGATTTATAGTGGTTTAAGAGAAAGGTTGTTCACTCTTCTAAGTGAAAGATAAATACCTTTGAAGTACAATAATAATCAGCTCTTAGAACATAAGATGCACACTCTTTGTCCTGCTTTAGAAAAATCACTTTTGAATGATTTAGATCATAGAGATGAAGAGCATTTACTTTGAAAGTGTTAAAGACTTGATAAGAATTCAATGTATATTTGATGTGCAAGCCTTGGAGTCATTCTCCAGCTTCAGAGCTTATATACTTTTCAAAATATGCTGAAAAAATGACTCTGCAACGGTCATATAACGGCTAGTAACAGTGGAGTTCGGTTGACCGAACTTTGACCTCGAATGATCCGAGCATAGCTTCGGATGAGCCTAAGAAGGCCTCGGTCGACCGAGATCAGCTAGATCCCAAAAGCTTCAACTCTCTGTATTGGTTCGGTCGATCCGAGGAAATCTCGGATGATCCGACTTTTCTGAGCACGAGAGATGTTGATTTTTTACTAGTTTTGAAATCTTTTGAAGTCTAAAAGGTTTTCCCAAAAGGTAACAAGTAAGAACATTTGGAAAACCATTTTAAAGAACTTAGACTTTGAAATCAAAGGCTTTTGAAATAAGAACATATAAAGATCATTTTGAAACTTAGCCTTTTGAAAACGTGTTTATGATGCATGCAAGACTAGAGTGTTGTACGCTTAAGTTCATTAAGAGCATTGGTTAGAGCTTATAAGACAAAGACTTATAAAGACAAAGCTATCCTAACCAAACCTAAGTCTTCAATCTTCAATCTCGACGAGATGTGCCTTTAAGTATAACTTTGAATTGATCATGGCTTGATTGAAGTACTTAGAGCTTCCATTATGACTTCCGATATTCTATCACAAAGATTGAGAGCATTAGACACAACATCAAATGTTTGTCCATTATCAAAAACTGAGTTTGTTCGCTCTTAGGGATTACAATCTCCCCCTTTTTGATTATGACAAACTTTGATGTAATAAGATAGAATATGGACAACATTAAGAACAAGGAAGCATGGCAAAAAGACAAAGATCAACTAAGAACAAATACTAGTGCTTTAGAAGATAAAACCCGGGAGACAAAAGTACTAGCATGATAACTTCTTTTTGCCATAGCATCTATGGACTCTTAGAAGAGCCCTATTTCCCAACCAACCTCCTTTCCTCCTTCCTTCCATATAAATTTTTTTGAGAGTTAAGATATATAATAAGCTCCCCCTCAAAACATGCCAGGAAAAGATTTTTATAAAGATAAAAATAAGTTAAGAAAACTCCCTTATGGTTCAGCAGTTTACAGAAGCCAAACAAAATTTCAATCTTGAAACTGCAAGGAGTTCGGATGATCCGAGCTTTTGGTCAAAGAGCTTCGGTCGACCGAGCTCTGCCAAAAATCCTGCAGCACTTTGTTGCAACTGAGCTGTCCTGAAAGTTTTACTTTCTCATACAAACAACAGTAAGTTATAAACACATTAATCAGAAAGATAAGCAATGATAGCATAATGATAAGCAAGGATAAAAGATAACCACTATTTTTCTCCCCCTTTGGCATAATCAAAAAGAATTCAAAACAACATAAAAGTTCCAAAAATAAATAGAAAGTTTCAAGTCTCAAATTTGATCATCTTCATTTGAACTTGACAGGCTTAACTCCTTGGCTAACTTCTTCTGCATGGTGGACACCTTTTGCACATTTTCTTTGATACAACTCATCTCCTCCGCTATTGCCTCAATTTTTCTTGCCATCTTCTTCATTAATGTAAACATCTTATTTATCCGTGTTACTTTTTGAGGCGGACTCTTGGTAGTTTCTTGTGTTGGAGAATCAGGTTCTTCTTCTTGATCATTTTCAGATGAGGCTTTTTCGCTTGAGCTTATTGAATTACGTTCTTGGAAATCTTCTTGCTCATCACTTATAGGATCACTTTTCGGCTTTGAAGGTGCTACACCCCTTTTCTTTTCAATCTTAAGAATAGTTTTAAGCATGTAAGGTGACACCTTTCTAGCAAGTATAGCAGCTCCCAGCTCATCATCTGTGGTATTTCGAATGAATTTCCATTGATTGTCTATGTAGATGAACTTCATTCGATGGAAACATGCCTCATCAATTTTGACAAACTTCTTCTTCAACGGATTATTCAAATAAAGACCAAATCGTTTGAAGAGCCTTGTAAGAATGTTTCCATATGAAATGTAATTCCTTGAACTTTTGATATTCGCCATAAAGTGTTGAAGAGCAAGGTGTGCGAAATTCAAAGCTTTCCTTTCCAAAAGATGTTGCATAATAACCATTTGAAGGAAAGTAATAGATGACTTGTGCCCTTTAACCGGGGTCACAATGTTGGATACGAAGAAGTGTAAGATACGGCCAAACTCATCCAACTTGTCAATCTCTCTTTCCTTAGAATCGGAGAAACTGCCTATAATTCCAAATTGAGATTTAAAATGTTTTATGTCAAGAAGACCGATCTCATCTGAATTCATTGTATTCTTATAAAATCTCTTGGCATGATCCACATATTCGATTCCTATGGCCTCACAAAACATCTTTTCAGTGAATGCAAATTCCAATTTTCCAACACAAGATCTATATATAATCTCATCCTCATCACCCTCATCCTTCCTCAAATTAGCACCGAATTCATAAACAATGGAGGGATAAATAGATTCATCAACATCAAAAAGATTAACCCACCCATATCATCAAATAGACCCATGACTTCATCTAGCCCTTTACCTTGAGCAAACATAATATCATCTCTAAAGTATGTTGTCATGAAACCTCTATTTGATTTTTTAAGCTTGTCAAACAATTGCTTAGAAACGGTATTGTAAAACGGAGTTGTTACCTTTTTCGTTGAAAAATTTGAAGATCCTTTTACCTCAAAGTCTGAAGGTGGAGATACCCTTGATGGTGAAGAAGAGTAGTCATCCTTCGAATGGCTAGAATCGGTATCCACAATTTTCTTACCCTTTCCCACAATATTTTGAGCCACGGACTTGACCTTTCCTTTCTTCAATGGAGTTTGTGAGGGTTCTTTGAAGGAAATCCCTTTTTCAAGGGGTCGTTTGGGTTGATTCCTAGGGGGATTTTTGCGAGGAGGCGAGTTTTGCGAGGAGGCGAGTCATTATCATCATTGCCTCTTTTGCTTGGGTATTTTGTCCTCACCATGTGAAAAGAGAAGGTGTGAAGTTCGGATTAGGTATAGTTTTGAAAGAGTGAAGCTTAGGTAATTCGAGGTAAGATAATTTAGATGAATTCCACTCAAATTGAAGATTAAAAAAGAGATTGAATGATGAAATATAAGATCAATTTGGCTTGGGTTGGGAGAAATTGGTCTTGAGAGATGAAGAATTTGAGAGAAAATCGTTTTAATGTGTGGGTATAAAATGAAAAGACATACGGTTCTTTCATATATAAGCTGTAACCCGAACACTTCGGTCGACCGTTCCCAGAGAAGGTCGTCCGAGGGTTGATCCGAACCAATCCAGTAGCTCTTCGGTTGAGGGTCCGGTTGACCATCCAATCTTGCGGTCGACCGAAATTTCACTGTATACTCTGTTTCTTCCTGCACACTTAACACACACATCAGTCCTGGAGTTTTTTGATTCCGAGGCAACGCCTGAGATATTCAAATCTTTCGGTGCCAAGTGGCTTTGTGAAAATATCTGCAAGTTGTTCATCCGTGCTTATGAAATTTATGCAAACATCACCTTTAGCAACAAGCACTTTTTCATGAGAAGAGCTAACAAAAATAGAGCAAGCCTTTTTGCCAAACATAGCATCAAAACCATTATCACAAAGTTGGCTAATACTAAGCAAATTATATTTGAGGCTATCAACAAGAAGAACATGCTTAACAAAAGTTGATGAACCTTTACCAACATTTCCAATGCCAAGGATTCTACCCTTCTTTTTGTCCCCAAATGTGACATATCCTTCATAGATAGGTTCCACGTCTTTGACTAATGAGGCATCTCCGGTTATGTGACAAAATCATACACATTGAGACATCATAGCGCCGGAGCATCCCTTTAACTTACAAGAACCTATAAGAGCAAAGGAAGAGTAACTTTTGGTACCCACTTTTGTTTGGGTCCATGAGGGTTAGTTAAAATACGCTTGATTCTCCAAACCGTTTTTACTCCTTTTTCAATCTTTCTCTTCACATAGCATCTAGCACTAGTGTGACCAAATTTTCCACAATATGTGCAACAAGTAGATGGCTTAGAGAATTTGTGAATATGCTCATGATATCTATTTTACTTATGTGAGGTACTAGCATGCACAAAGTGTTTTCTAGGTACCTTAGAAGAGCTAGCAATATCAAAGTGATTTGAATGTATATAGCCTAATCCATGTTTAACATTTGAAGCACGTTGCATACAAAGAATTTGATCAAGATCTTTTGTTCCTTTGGTGAACTTATCAATAAGTGAGGTGAGATCAACAACTTTGGTTTTTGAACTATCAAACTCAACAAGTTTGCATTCAAGAGAAGACAATTTATCATATGCTTCTTGATATTTCAATGATGATGTTTTGCAAGTAGTCATAAGCTTTTCATTTTCGGTTTTCAAGCAATCAACATCATCACACAACTTTTTAATTTCATCAACCAACTTAGTTCTTTCTTCAAGCAAAGATTCAATTTTAAGCTTCATATCTTTGTTTTGCTTTGCACATTTTTTCAATTGATCATACATATCACATAAAAGCTCATTAGGATCATCCACATCATCATCATAAGAATTTGAAGTGGAGGGAGAAAGATGTACCTCATTACCAAATGCCATAAGACACATGCGGTCTTTTTCTTCTTGATCATCATCACTTCCTTCTTCATCCCAAAGGCTTAACATACACTTTGAGTTTTTGAGATTAAAGAACAATTTCTCTTCCTCTTCATGATTATTGATGAAATCATGATCAATACCCTTTTTAGGAACATTTTTCCTTTTCTTCATCTCGAAGGTAAGTAGAGAGCCAATAAGTTCCTCCGTTGAATATGTCTTTAAGTCCTTGGCTTCTTCAATGGCAAGAGATTTTGTTTCCCAACTTTTAGGAAGAGAATTGAGAATCTTCCTATTCATCTCACCCATAGTGTAATCTTTACCATAGGACTTCAAGCCATTTATCACATTGGTGAATCTAGTATTCATCGCATTGATTGATTCATTTGGCTTCATGGAGAATAACTCATATTTTCTAACTAGCGAGTTCAACCTTGACTCCTTGACTTGATTTGTGCCTTCATGAGTAACTTCAAGTTTTTTCCACATAGTGTGGGCGGATTTGCTTCCACGGACACGGTTGTATTCATTGGATCCAAGGCACAACTAAGAATGTTCATTGCCTTATAATTTCGAGTCATTTTCTTGGACTCAACTTCATTTAGCTCATGGTCCGACTTTGGAATTTGAACACCATCCACCACTTTCATAGGTACATATGGACCTTCTTCAAATATATGCCATAAAGAATAATCTATGGAGCACACATATATCTTGAATCAGTTTTTCCAAGCATTGTAGTTGTTTCCATCAAAGAGTGGTGGTCTATTGGTGAAAGACCCCTCTAAGAAAGCTAAGGCGGAATTTCCGGCCATAATCTTTACTTCAAACGATTAAGCTAAAGATGAAGACGAGGCTCTGATACCAATTGTAAAACACAAGAGGAGGGGGAGGGGGGGGGGGTGAATTGGGGTTTTAAACAATCTTGTAAACATTTCCAAATCTAAGCAAGGCTAGTGTAAGTTTGAGCAAGATGAACAAAAGCAAAACGAAAGCCAATCACAAGACAAAGGATTTATAGTGGTTCGATTCACTTAGAATCTACATCCACTACCTTGAGCCGCACCCAAGGATTTTCAACAACTTCACTAAGAAGGATATTACACTTGTGGATAACTCACTAAGAGTTTTACAAGACAACCACAATACACCAACTCAATAATAGAGCTTGCCCACACTAAGTAGGGCTTTCAATACAACAATAACCCTGTCACTAAGAAAGGGAATGAGATGGTTTAATAGAAAGGTTGCTCACTCTTCTAAGTGAAAGATAAATACCTTTGAAGTACAATAATAATCAGCTCTTAGAACATAAGATGCACACTCTTTGTCTTGCTTTAGAAAAATCACTTTTGAATGATTTAGATCATAGAGATGAAGAGCATTTACTTTGAAAGTGTTTAAGACTTGATAAGAATTCAATGTATATTTGATGTGCAAGCCTTGGAGTCATTCTCCAGCTTTAGAGCTTATATACTTTTCCAAAAATATGCTGAAAAAACGACTCTGCAACGGTCATATAACGGCTAGTAACAGTGGAGTTCGGTTGACCGAACTTGGACCTCGGATGATCCGAGTTTAGCTTCGGATGAGCCTAAGAAGGCCTCGGTCGACCGAGATCAGCTAGATCCTAAAAGCTTCAACTCTCTGTATTGGTTCGGTCGATCCGAGGAAATCTCGGATGATCCGATTTTTCTGAGCTTGAGAGATGTTGATTTTTCACTAGTTTTGAAATCTTTTGAAATCTAAAAGGTTTTCCCAAAAGGTAACAAGTAAGAACATTTGGAAAACCATTTTAAAGAACTTAGACTTTGAAATCAAAGGCTTTTGAAATAAGAACATATAAAGATCATTTTGAAACTTAGCCTTTTGAAAACGTGTTTATGATGCATGCAAGACTAGAGTGTTGTACGCTTAAGTTCATTAAGAGCATTGGTTAGAGCTTATAAGATAAAGACTTATAAAGACAAAGCTATCCTAACCAAACCTAAGTCTTCAATCTTCAATCTCGACGAGATGTGCCTTTAAGTATAACTTTGAATCTTGATCATGGCTTGATTAAAGTACTTAGAGCTTCCATTATGACTTCCGATATTCTATCACAAAGATTGAGAGCATTAGACACAACATCAAATGTTTGTCCATTTTCAAAAAATGAGTTTGTTCGCCCTTAGGGCTTACATATACAATTCAAGGTTGAAGCTTTTTCCCGGAAAGCTCAAGTCAAGATGGTCCGGACCTTTCATCGTTACAAAGGCGTTCCCCTATGGCGCGTTCGAGATCTCACATCCGGAGAAGGGGATGTTCAAAGTTAATGGTCACCGACTCAAAATGTATCATGGAGGTGATCCTAAGGAATTTGAAAGAGTTCATTGGAACCTCCATGATAAGTAATTTACTTCTCTAGTCCTCTTTTGTACATATGTGTTTAGGATGATGTGGGTTTCCTTTAATTTTATTGTGATCTTGAACTTAGTTGTGTTTTGTGTTTTAGTATTTCGGTAAGTATATTATATTTATTTGTTTTCTAGAGTAATTATATATATAAAAAAAATCTATTATTTATTTAGTATAGTTTTCCTCATTTCAATTATCTAATTATTGTTGATTACTTGTTTGTGTTTTAGCGAAATGTCCCTAAAAAAACCTTCGAAAAAGAGAAGTAGGACCTCGGCATCTTCCTCTCTAGAGAACCCAACAAAAATATCTCGAGTGTCTTTCTCATGGAAGTGGTGGAGGAGTCAACACACTTGATGATGAGGGAGATGGCGACCATGAAGATCCCAAACTAGGGGAGTTTCCTTTTCACTCATGTTATCCTTTAAATTTGTTAGTGTCGCCTCAACATTGAGGACAATGTTGTCCTAAGTGTGGGGGAGTTTAGTTTTATATGTTTCGTTTTTAGTTATATTTCATTATTTGTAAATATTTGTTAGTATGTGTTAGTAGTTATTTTAAATGTTTCGCTTTTAGTTTTATGTACTAAAAAAAAAAATTAAAATTTTAAAAAAAAAACTCAAGAAGTGGTAGAATTCTCTTTGTTTATTTTGCATAAGAAGCTCGAGTTTTGTTGAGAATCCGGTGTATATAACAAATTAGTTGCTATCGTTTTTCATGCTTATGTGATTTCACCTCTTTTCCACGCCTAGCTTACTTGTATTTGAGGAGTATGCTTAATTGTTCCTAAGTTTTTAATTTAAGAACCGTTGGGCCATCCTAGACATATTCCTTGTAGTCCTCGGCAAAGCTTTTTGGTGCTTAGAAATGAGGGTCATGGCATCTCTTTGAACCATTAGAGCCAAATTTACCCCTCCTTCACTTAAATATATCCCTAGTACCCCATTGAAGCCTTTATTGATATGAATGAACTTCTTGTTGATAGTCACTTTATAAAACCCGTAATTAGTGGAGAGATGATCTTATTTGTCAATCTATGTGGATTTTGGGTTTATGGAAGTGTCTTGAAGCATGAAGAAAGTTGAGGGAAAATGAAAGACATGATATTTTTTTGGGATTATTGAATGAAAGAAAGAAAGATATTGATAACTCACGCATCCATCTCATGTTTATTTATGATTTATGTTAAGGAAAAAAATGAAAAAAAAAGAGAAAAAAGAAAAGAAAAAAAATGTAAAAGTATTATGTTTTATGTAAATGTTCATAGCATGGGTTGATGTTGAGATCTTTCAAAATGGTTTTGGGTATCCTTTTGTGCGCTAAAGAAAAATATTTGGGATATTGTGGAACTCATAAGTTTTTGTTGAAATGTGAGTTTATGAGTTATGGAGTGATTGGTGATTTTGATTGACATGTTTGTATAGCTTTTCCTTGCTCAACTCTCATTCTCTTTGCATATCCCTACTGTCGTTTGGAAACCATAAACCATGGCCTACGTTATAAGATTTAAAGTCCTACCTAATCTAAGCATAAATTAGTGACCTAATTCTTGTAGAGGAACACAAGTAATATGCCCGTGGATGCCCCAATGGTTCATTTACCGATAATTAGGAGTCTTGAGTAAACTTCTCGAATACTTGTTATGTCTAGGTTCACACACACACTTGAAATCCCTTGCATGTTAAATGACGAAGACTACTTTCATATATACATTGGATTTGAAACTTCACTTGCGTGATTATGTGTTGATGGTATTGAGAATCTCTAACGCCACTTGAGCACTTTTTGGAAAATAAAACTCTCTTGGAAAAATGGCACCTCATGTTGAGCTTATAATGGTTGAAAAATATTTTTCATTGAGAGTGTTGTAAATGCTTGGTTATTCCCTTTAGACTTAGAGCTTCATTGATGAGTTGTGTTATTGGGCGTATATGCACTTTGCTTGTGGACAAGCAAAGATCTAAGTGTGGGGGAGTTGATATTTGCTCTTAAAGCAATATTTTAACTTGTATAATGTGTTTCATAATTTCAAATTTGCATGGGTAAGATGCTACTTATACTCCATTTTCTCTTACTTTTGGTTTAGGTGGAAGATATTAAAGCTTGGAAGATACTTAGATGAAAGAAGATGAAAGTCACCAACTTTGTGGACCAAAATTTAGAAGACCGAAAGTACATGGGATGGACTGTAAAAGAGCTAAACTTCAGTGGTCATTATTGCAAATAGAAGAATGTGCTAAAAATATCTACATCTTCCATTTTAGCTTAAAGCTTAGAAAAAGGAGAGATATCTTATTTTCAAGATGGTTTTCAAGAGAGTTTCAAGAGAGAAAACAAGTCATAAATTCTAGAGATAAATTTAGAAGGTAGATTTAAAAGAAAAGCTTGAAGCTTCATTGAAGATTCTTGGCAAGAAATTGAGGTGTGGCTCAAGACTTGGCTTTTCTTGAAGGAAGAAAGAGGATTTCGAAAAAGAAGAGAAGCTTGAAGAAGATTACTTAGCAATGAGAATTTATTCCTCTCTCTTTTAATTTATTATTTTCCTTCATGAATATGGATAGATAAATTTGTATAATACTTGAATGGGTTGAATTCTAGCATGTTATTTATGTGTTGACAATTGGGGATTTTTGTGCATTGAAGTTAATTAGTGAAATTATTTGTGAATTATCTTTTTCTATCTTGTTGGTCATTTAATTAATTGAGAAATAGATTTACTTGACTAGAACACTCACTTTTAATGAGAATTAATTTTGACCTAGAGATGGGCTTAAGCAATTCTTCCTAATTTGAGTTTGGATAATTAGGGGTTTTGGGTTTAATGCACTCTTGGGGTAAAATTGAGTAAGTAGAGATACTAACTTGATTAATCCTAGAGTAGGAACTTCACAAATTGAGAGATGAGTGAAGTTTATTTCGAAATCCCTTTGTAGGTTCACCTAAGACTTCTAATTCACAATACCCCTCCCTAAACACATAAGTACATCTAGGGGGATACCCGTTCAAGTATTCACTCTCCTAATTGAATTTTCTCTCTAAACACTCTAGATCTTAGTTTTAGCTTATTTGTAGAATAATTTAGTTTAGTAACAAACCTTCTTAAAGTTTTCGTCAACTAAACAATAAAATAAAAGTCATATCTTGGTTGCTCACTCTAAATTACATTAACGATAAGTTCTCTTGCCTTGAGTTTCTTGTGTCCAATTTGAGTAGAATATTGTGGGCTTTCAAGAAAACAACAATAATTCAGGTAAAAATCTCTAAACTAATCTGCTGTTGAGAACTCCTTTGTCCTCATATCCAAATATTCGGGATTTTGGTGATTTCCTGTTGAAAACAGGTATTCAATCTCAAAAAAACAGTTATTCTGTACATAAAATATATGTTCATAATTACAGAACAGGTATTCTTAATACAAGAACATTTGTTTTGTCGGAGTAAACAAGTTTTCATCGTACCATTATGATCATCGTGTTCATCTTCCAATCCTTCCAACCCTGTGTCTATTTCATAATATACTTTAGAAAAGAGGAATAATATGAGAAAAACATAAATAATGACACAACAACTCACCATTATCTGATTCATCACCTACAACAATTGTTTGTTTCGATATTTTAGATGTCCTAGTATCATCAATATCATTATCACTACTTAAAGAAATCACATCGTTTGGGCATTTCCTTTTGCCTAGGTCTCCAAACAAACCATTATCTTGAATAGAACTTGTGTAGCCGTCGTAAGGGAGACCGTTCTTCTCAAGAAATCTTTTCCATTCATCGCTCTTTGCATGTTCGTCAACCGTTATTTCATTAGTTTCCATTTAATAAAACAGTTAAAATGAAAAAAGAGATGAAAAGCAAGAGAATTAAGCCTTGAGAGAGAAGGAAAAAGATGAAAAGGAAGAGATTTTCGGATGTTAACTTAAGAGAAGGAAAGAGAGAAAAATGAGGGATTTTTAGGGATCTTAAAAAATTTCTTCCAAACTGAAAGTAAAAGAGAGAGAAAAGGGGGGAAATGAAATTTCATTTTCCCGCCTACTTTAAAGGTATCCCAAACCTTTTCTCTCCTTAATACCCCTGCTTTTAATCTAGCCGTTGGATCAAAAGTAAAAGATCCAACAGTCCTCGGTGTGGCCCGCACGTGCGGACCATTTTATGTTCAGCATAGGAACCGGGACGATCTGGAAGGTTCAATAAAGCAAACGTATATTTGAAGCTCATCTAAAAACTTACATGCATACTCGTAAGCAATGACCCCACTAAAATTTTTTAATTTTTTTTAATTATATATGATGTATTTTACTCCATTTAGATAATAAATGTATAAATGACCCCAGTGAATTATTGTATATATCAAATGACCCCAGTGATTTTTTTAATTATATATGATATATTTTACTCCATTTAGATAATAAATGTATAAATAACCGCAGTCAATTATTGTGTATATTAAATGACCCCAGTGAAATTTTTTCCTGGATCCGTCACTGCTAGTAAGCCCTTTTTTCATGGGCATTTCCACTTCACCAATGTTTTCATCTCCTTTGGAGGTAAGCACTTTTTCTTTGTACTCTCTCTTGCCGCCATTTTTTCATCTCTCTTTCTAGTTGCAACGACTCCTCTGTGGGCTTAAAGAGTTTGTAAAAAATTCTTCAAGACCTCATCTTTATCAGGTTTTTTCAACTCTTCTTCTTTAACAGACCCATTATCAATTAACATAAAGAGACGGCTTACCAAGCAGATCAAGACCCTCAAAATCTTCATTTTGAGGCGTCTGTTACCGAAAATTAGAAGTCATTCTCACTACTGTAAGTAAATATTTCAACTTTTTAATTATGTTTTCCCTAGTAAATGTTTAATTGTGAAATTGTAAATTTCAGATTTACCAACCCAAGCAAGAGGAAGAGGTTAAAGTTGCTAAGCCAAAGACTGAGGAAGACGAGAAGAAAGAATATCAAACTGCTGGGAAACGTCTTGATAGTTCGAAAGTGGTCGGTCAGTCTCCTATACTTACTGCTTTCTTGAAATGAATTGTAATGAAGGGTTTCTATGTTTGGCAATACAGTAGTCTAAACGGGTTGATTACATTCAAAAACTTCGAACTGGTTCGTGCTTGTTAAATTATAGGCTGTTTAGTCTTTCAGTTGTTTATACTGGTTAATTAGTATAAAAATCAAATGAACACTATTTCTTTCCTTGTTCTGCTTAGACTGACAAGATTTCTTTAAGGTTCTGCGTAAGATCAATAATGATGTCATGATTTCGTGCTTTTTAGTACAACACTTTGTTTTCCTTTCTTTTTGCATGATTTTGTGTAGTTGCTATGTACATATCTGAGTGTGTACCATTTTGTGTGTGCATGACAACAGAGTCTGCCTATGAATAATGGTAGGAATCAAGTTTATCGAGAATGGATTTAGAAGTAACACATCTTTGAATAAAGGAATCAAACTACAAAACTACTAATGCATTTCATAGTTAGCTACAACCTTACCAGCCTTAAAGTTGAGAAGGTGGTTTTTTGTCCTGATTGCAAATGAGTTTAGAGTTCCTATTTTTCTTGTTGCTTCTGTCTTGGAAGGCAGTGGTGGTTTATGGTGCATAGCTAAACTAGCTCTTAAGATGGAAAGAAAAATCATTATCTTCCAAGAGCAACTTAAACCAAAAGTTGCTACTCTTAGGATCAGAAAATAACCCTTGGCAACCTGAAATCCAAGCGAAAAGGACTCAACTGCAAAATCCAGGCTTCCCCTAGCCTGGGACAACGCTGGACCAAAAATCACAAAGGAGTTAGAGTGGTCATTTTGTCGTTCTTTGTATATTTGGTATTGCTTTAATCTTTATCACACAGTTAGCTAAAACTTGATGTTATCAGTGTTCGCCAAGGAATTGATTCAAAGTTGTCTGTACTTTGTTGATAATTACTCACGTTCTAAGTAGGGAACTCCTTGAAATATTTTTCCATCTGTTACTTTAGCCCTTTGACGAAGGGCTAAATTGTTAGAGGAATAACCGGGTCAAAATCAGTTATGCAGCGGAAATAAACTGACCCGCCTCTAATAGGATCTATCACGAGTAAGAACCTAAGACTATGGGATAGTATTATACCTTTAGAAGTGCTAGGATAGCTGAAACGGTTTCAGTGTCACGAACGGAACGCCACCAACGTAGGCTCCGTCTCTCCCAGTATCCACTCGATCTTCCGGGGATGGTCTTCTACTGCTTGGTGCTAGCCAACGCCTTGTAGAAGTCTTGAAGAAACTCTTCAAGATGGAGTATGTATGTATAACCTTTTAGAAGAACAAGAAACAGTTTTCTTCTTTTCTATTAGCCTAAGCTAGAAAACAAGTATGTGAAAAGCTGTTTTTTCTTTTCTTACTAAATGTTCTCTCTTTTTCTCTCTTCTCTAAGCTTCCAAAAGCTGGAAAAAACTGACTTAGAATGTTAGGAAAAATCAGTATTTTCCCCAAGTCATTCAAAGGTTTGAGGGGAGAGTGAAAGGGGGAAGTAAGAGATCATGGAGGAAACCACTCCTCCACTTTCTCCACCACTTCAACCACCTTACTAAGAGATAAAAGTTGGGAAATAAAGGTTCTATTTCCAGCCATAAGGTCGGTCCAAATGGGTTGGTCGGCCCAATCATATTGGTCGGCCCAACCCGATTAAGGGCCCAATCCAATCCCGGCCCGGCCCAATCGAATTGGCGCTCCTTAGATTAAATGTACTCCAACATATATAACACTCCTAGTTTCATTGGAGACATGGTATGTTATCAATGTGTCTCCGCTAAACACGTTTTAATTGTTTAATTAGACACATGGTATGCTATCAATAGAACTTCTAGTTTCATTGAAGGGATGCCATTGCAATCATGCTACCATGTATGTTGAGGCATCTCTTAGTTACATCAATTTTTTGTATTAGATTTATATTCTTTTTTTCAAAATTGACTTTTAATGGTGATTATCATCATGTGCTAGATAGCTGTTTCAATCTCCAGTATATGTTGATAAATATTTTTGGCTTTTTTTCCCTCTTTTTCATTTCACAAGGTGCTATATACTACTTCTTGCACTTCTTGTGGAGTTGTAGTTGTCTCATTCCAATGGAGAGTTAAAGTTTTCGATGTTATTTTGATTTAAGTGTTATGGCTGTATGGAAATGGCAGCTACATTGCAACATGGTATGGGTTGTAGAAAGCTAACCTGAATCTGAAGCTTTGCTTATTACCATATCTTTGAAAATCAGATTTCTTTTGCTTCCACACTTCTCTTTCTGTTTCTATGAACTAGTATAACATGCATTAAAAACAAACTATAAATGTTAGGACTATTCCTTAAAAATTGAGTTGGAAAATGATTTCTTATCAAAAACTTGATGTGGCTCTGGTGAATTTCATTGCATTTGAGATCCCTGTAAGGTCAAATTAATGTTCTCTCAAACTATCTTTACCAGACTATTGATTCTGTTTTATCTCATCTCAGATTGCAAGGCAGCTTTTGGTGCAAATTGAACCCGAAAATTTGCATCTTCCTACTCTGGCATGTTGAAAACCAGAAGTTGAAGGGATCGTGATCCACCTTATTATGAATTCTTTCAGTTCAAGAAGGTTAGTACTTGTATACTCTCTTTCTGTTTCGGGTGTCTTAGATGGTTTGAGCTAATGGAGTAATGAGGCTGGTGATTTTGTTACTTTTTGGATTATTGAAAGGATATTATTTTTGCAATCAACTTGCAAGTATGAATTGGTGTTAGCGGAAATACTGTCATGTGATTATTGCAATCTCTCAACCAGTTAAAACTTGAAAAGGGTAACTTTATAGTGCATAATAAAAACAAGAAAAAAGAAATTAGAAAAAGAGTTTTAATATCTTAATGATTTTCAGTTTCTTCTTTTGCATTGGACTTAAAAAAAAAAAAATGTTCTCTCTACAAGATGCTGGAACAAATTCCTTTGGGATGAGGGTTTCGCTTAATTTTTAAATAAAAAATTTCATATTAAATCAATATCTAATCCGTTACAAATTGAGACAAAATATTCCCATTCAAATATTTTCGTCCTAAATAAGTTGTTTTCTTATAGTGATTGTCAAACAATTAGTTATTAAAGTTAAAGCTATCACTTATTTTTTAAAAGTAATATGACATTAATATATAACGGTGAAAACAGAAATTAATTATTAATTATTGTACAATTTCTAAAAAAATTAGATCAAATTTTAATATAGTATCAATCGATTACTATTTTTTTTAAATAGTTACTAATTTATAGTTAATATATAATAAAAGTTCTTGTGGTCTATTGGTTTATGCTATAACTTTTATTTTTTCAATCAGATGGGTTGTATTCAATTCCTGTCAATTCATACGGTACTACTTTGGAGTAAATATTTTTTTTAAAAATAATTATTTTACGGGATGCGGCGAGAAAATTCACTATCAAAACTAATAATACAATTTTGATCATTTGCATCAACTTTGTATGTGACGGGAGAATTCCCGCAATTTTTGGTTATTTGGGGCAAAACATTTTTCATCAAACGAAGCCCGTCGCAAATTTGGTAATTTGCATCAACTTCATATGTGACGGGAAAATTTTGATTATTTGTGGCGAAACTTCTTGCGTCGACTGAAGCCCATCGCATATAATCCCCTTTTCACGACAAATTAATTTGCTGACACGAATAGTAATTCGCGGTCGTAAATGCATATCACGAAACGACGTCCTGTTATTTGCGTTGGTGTGTCATTCTTGTCGCAAATGACAGCTATTTGTAACGGTAAATGCCTGGCGTAAAAAATCTCGTCGCAACAAGCTATATTTCTGGTAGTGCATCACAAGGATCAAATCATTAAGCTAAAAAACTATAACATGCTCAAAAGATCAAAACAAAACATGTTATAAGCATCAAGGTGCCCCTTAAAAGCAATTCATACTAGCAAAATAAAATAGTAAGAACGACAATTGCTATTCTAAGGGCACACAAATGATAATAAAGAGTGAATACTTGGAAATGAAATGAAATACAAGGAAATATAAGAAGATTGGGTTTAGAAATTTCTCATTGAATTTGAAGAATGATTCTTTCACTTTGAGTTCCATGAGCTTCTCAATCCTCTTGATCATCATTTGAATCTTCATCTCCCTTTTCTTGACTTGCTTGGGCAACCTCTTCAACTTTGTCTTCACCCAAATCCATTTCAAGATTTTCACCTTCATTTCCAACTCCTAATTCCAAGTCTTCACCATCTTCAATATCAACAATGGTCCATATCATTAAACTTAATCTTTAACTCCCCAACTTGTGCCTTTAAGTCCTTTACATCATCATCCAAACTTGACATTTTCTCGAATATCATCTTCAAGTCACTTTTGATGTTGTCTTGAAATTCATGTAAGTTTGTCAAGATTTGGTTTAAGAAGTCATCATTTCTTTGAGGAGGAAGAGGTATTCTTTCAACATTTTCCCTAGGAATGTCCCTTTGATCTCCAACATTTATATGAACATCCCCTTCTTCATTTACTCCAACATGAATATCATCTCCTCCTTTGCCTTCTTCATCTTGGGGCACATTTTTCACATTAGGCTCTTGAGGCCCTCTTTTCTCTATCTCCTTCTTTAAAGTTTCACACACTTTTGGAGATTTCTTGTGTGCAATCACAGCCGCTAACAATTCCTCAATTGTACATTTTGAATGGAATTTCCATTCTCCATTTATCAAGATCATGTGCATTTGATGGAATTGGCCTTGATTGTACATGTGGTGCCATTCACTTCTTTGAGTGGGAGGTGAGAGCTTGATCTCTAACTTCTTGAAAAGTAGAGTCCACATACTTCCACAGGGAAGGGACTTCTTCTTAGGTCCCATTACTCCTTACTTGAAGTACTTGAGTGCCAAATAAGCAAAATTTGCTTTCTTTTTATCTACCAACTAAAGCATGATGGTCATTTGTGTTATTAGTGCCCTAGTACCATTAGCATATGTTGTACGTTTTATATCTTTTGAGCATGTCTTTGAATAGTTAATTTTGCTTTTGAACATCAAATGTGTGATTTGATAGTAAAACTCATTAGCTTATGCAATTGCTATTCTAGTTGTCCCTAGTTTATGTAATGTTCTTTACAATTAAAATAAAACTAGTATGATGTATGATTGATGATCATGTGTAATAGATACAAATCATAACATAGATGCAATATGTTGGGATACATTATATTGGACTTGATCCGTTAGAGAAGTAATACTTCATGGTCCTTAGTCATAAGTATTACTTCCTCAATACTATTTTGGAATCCTTAGACCTTATGTCTCCATTGATTCTAGCATGAATGGAGCCACATTTTGACTCAGTCGGACGTTACTTTTAATCGAGTAATAAATACGACTGATGATCGGATGTAGTGTCCTATCATGACTTGAATGTGAGAGGCATTGTAAGGGATTTGTCCCTCTCTATTATTAGAGAGAGATATCCATGAGCCCCTCAATAGGGAAGACTGTCTAAATGCATGGCCGTGCTTAAATGTGTTTGATAAAGTGGTTATTAAATACTATTTGCTGGAACAGTCTACCTGGAGATCGAGCATAAATACAATTAAGCTTTATAAGGGTGACGACTACCATGTCTTATGCTTAATTAGGATATCGAGAGACAAAGAGATTAAATAGTGGATTGATATTAGGTTCCATCATACATTCATTCACTCTGGGTAGTCACAATATCCTACTAGGGACCGCTTGTGATTTATGAACTCACACTACTATTAAGTGTGTTTTCATTGCCATTGTGATATGAAACCTACACGCATAGACGAATTAACGAGCTTCATGTCCTGATTCAATGAATCTAGAATGTGTCTAGGTTCATTGTATCTGACATTTATTTTCTGAGAATAATAAAATTGTTATTATTTCGAATTAGAGAGAATGAGGGGTATTTTCGGTATTTGGTTTTAACTTGGATTACATGGGTGTTATTATCTGAAAAAGACTCCCACCACCAGCAGAAGTCTAGGGGACGTGGGAGTTATAGATTCCCATTTCCGGAAGAGGTTGAGGACGTGAGAGCTGGTTCTGGGAACAAACTCTCACATCCTATATAAACCTATTTTTGTTGAAACCCTATGTCAACGAATGCTTGAGCCGCAATAACCAAAACACTCCCGAAATTAGATTTATGGATTTTCTGCCCTTCTCTTCTCTCTAGATTCCCGGACCTCAGAAACGAAGAGCTAGCACTCGCTGCTCGTTTTGTCGCGTGGATACCGTTAGATAGCAATTCTGCAAGGTAAGGCTCTTTGGTGGCAACATCACACATTCGGAAAAACATAATCTTTAGCCGAAAACGTAAGTCTTTTTCGTAATTTTTTATTCCTATGGTATGAGCAGATCCTTCAGGGGAGGACTCATGGGTGTTTAGAACGAGTTTCTGCCCATGAATCCCTTCAATTTGCAAGTATGAAATATAGTTCTTATGTCCCCCTACCAGAACAACCACATTAGAGACAAAATGGTGAAATATACATCCATACTCATCAAACTTCTATCTCTCTCTCTCTCTCTCTCTCTCTCTCTCTCTCTCTTTGAACTTGCCAAATGCCCCGTTGATATTGAAGTATGTCTTAAACTTCCTAATATCAAGATCCTATTCTTTTGGTACTTTCCCGAAATTGTCGAAGTATCTAATGGCATCATCATCTGGCTCAATTTCAAGGACATTACTTGGCATAGCTTCAGAGAAACTAAATTCTAGGTTTCCAACACTAGATGTCCACCAATAATTCCTCTTTTCTCAACTCTATACCCCGGAAATATTCCTCTTTTCTCATTCATTAGATTCTCATAAATTTTATTAGCATCTTTGGAGTAAAATCTAGAGAATACCTTTGTGGTGGTGTAGGATGACGATTCGCTGTGAAATCTTGAGGGAGGAGGTGGAATGAGATGATCAACGCCGGACTCCGTCTCTTCGTCGGAGTGAATCAACTTCTTTCATTTTCCTCTTCCCTTATCGTCTTTCTTGTTTGCCTTTCCTTTCTTTGGTGCAGGTTCACCCGGTTCTCTAATAGTTAGAGATTTTTCAAGTTTTCTCTTGGTTGGTGGTTTCTTCTTTGAATGATCATTTTTGGATTGATCTTTGGAAGATTTTGAAGTTGGATTAGAGCTTAAATTTGTTTTCATCTTGATATGAATAGATGAAATATAGAAGGAATTGAGGTTTGAAAAAGTATAGGTTTTGATTTGGATGAAATTTGATAAAAGTGTTTGAGAGTATTTAAGAGTGGGAAAAAAGGTTTTTGAAATTCTAAACTGAAAAACCATTGATTTCTGCTACATCGCGATGCTTTGGTCGGCCGGAGGACTTATCCGGTTGCCCTCCCTCATCCAATTAAAAACTTGATTTCTTTCTGTCCAGATTTTGAACAACCGAGGAGGGATGTCGGTCAACCGGGGTACCCTATTACTGAAAGAAATTTTGCTTCTGTCGACCGAGAGTCTTTTGAGGTCTACCATGATGCCTTGTCTTTCACCATTTCGGCAGTCGACCGGTGCCTTATCCGGTCGGCCGATTTGCCCCTGTTTCCGTCTTGGTCTCGAGACGGAAGTCCCTCAACGTCCAGTATAAACATGGAGAATTCACCATGCTTCATTCTTCATTGGTCATTCGCCAAGCTATTGATATTTGTCAAATAAATTGTTAAAGTATCAATGGAGACCTTTGCTTACCAATAAAAAATATGGAAAATTTTGCTAGCTTCCATATTTCCTTATACATAATGTATAAAGTCTTTTTATGAAGTTATGAATTTATTAAAGAAACTATTATAGTGTTTTTTTTTTTTTTTTTATCAAAAATCCTATTTTAGTTGGTTAATACGTTATATATTTTGGTTCTTCTTTGGGTGTTCAGTGTCCTTGATCGCCCGTAGTGGATCTAATTTGGATTTGACTTACGAAAACTTTTATTAATTAATAGAACACATCTAAAAACTCTTTAGATTCTTTTTTAAATTATTTATTTTCTATTACAATTATTTATTGGACCTCACCAGAGGAGGTCGACCTTACCAGAGGAGGAGTAGTAGAAGCCCGTTGAGCGGGTGCCCCGTGACGGGTGTAGTAGAAGTCCCGTTGAGCGGGTGCCCAGTGAGGGGAGTAGTAGAAGTCCCGTTGAGCGGGTGTCGTAGAAGCCCGTTGAACGGGTGCCCCATGAGGGGAGTATAAGACCCACACAAGGGAACCCAAAGAAATGACAATTAAATCATTCCCCTTGTGTGAGGTGGGTATCGAACCCACAACCTCAAGGTTGTGGGCAGGCCCTTGCCCCACTGGGCTAAGGAACCTTAGATCTGCTAGGGACCGCTTGTGATTTATGAACTCAAACTAATACTAAGTGTGTTTTCATTGCCATTGTGATATGAACCTACAGGTCACACGCATATAGACGAGTTAACGAGCTTCATGCCCAGATTCAATGAATCTAGAATGTGTCTAGGTTCATTGTATCTGACATTCATTTTCTGAGAATAATAAAATTGTTATTATTTCGAATTAGAGAGAATGAGGGGTATTTTCGGTATTTGGTTTTAACTGGAATTACGTGGGAGTTACTATCCGATAAAGACTCCCACTACCAGCAGAAGTCTAGGGGACGTGGGAGTTATAGACTTCCATTGCCGGAAGAGGTTGAGGACGTGACAGTTGGTTATGGGAACAAACTCTCACATCCTATTATAACCTATTTTGAGCCGCAATAACCAAAACACTCCCGAAATTAGATTTTTGAACTTTCTGCCTTTCTCCTCTCTCTAGATTCCCGAACCTTAGAAACGAAGAGCTAGCATTCGCTGCTCATTTCGTCGCGTGGATACAGGTAGGGAGCAATTCCGCAAGGGAAGGCTCTTTGAGGGCAGTAGCACACATTCAGAAAAACAGATTCTTTAGCCGAAAACGTAAGTCTTTTTCGTAATTTTCGATTCCTATGGTATGAGCAGATCCTTCATGGGAGAACTCATGGGTGTTTAGAACGAGTTTCTGCCCATGAATCCCTTCAATTTGCAAGTATAAAATATAGTTCTTATGTCCCCCTACCGGAACAACCACATTAGAGACAAAATGGTGAAGTATACATCCATACTCATCAAACTTGTTTCTCTCTCTCTCTCTCTCTCTCTCTTTGAAATTGCCAAATGCCCCGTTGATATTGAAGTATGTCTTAAACTTCCTAATATCAAGATCCTATTCTTTTGGTACTTTCCCGAAATTGTCGAAGTATCTAATGGCATCATTATCTAGCTCAATTCCAAGGACATTACTTAGCAGAGCTTCAGAGAAACTAAATTCTAGGTTTCCAACACTAGATGTCCACCAATAATTCCTCTTTTCTCAACTCTATACCCTGGAAAAATTCCTCTTTTCTCATTCATTAGATTCTCATAAATTTTATTAGCATCTTTGGAGTAAAATTTAGAGAATACCTTTGTGGTGGTGTAGGATGACGATTCGCTGTGAAATCTTGAGGGAGGAGGTGGAATGAGATGATCATCGCCGGACTCCGTCTCTTCGTCGGAGTGAATCAACTTCTTTCATTTTCCTCTTCCCTTATCGTCTTTCTTGTTTGCCTTTCCTTTCTTTGGTGCAGGTTCACCCGGTTCTCTAATAGTTAGAGATTTTTCAAGTTTTCTCTTGGTTGGTGGTTTCTTCTTTGAATGATCATTTTTGGATTGATATTTGGAAGATTTTGAAGTTGGATTAGAGGTTAAATTTGTTTTCATCTTGATATGAATAGATGAAATATAGAAGGAATTGAGGTTTGAAAAAGTATAGGTTTTGATTTGGATGAAATTTGATGAAAGTGTTTGAAAGTATTTAAGAGAGGGAAAAAGGGTTTTTGAAATTCTAAACTGAAAAACCATTGATTTCTGCTACATCGCGATGCTTTGGTCGGCCGGAGGTCTTATCCGGTTGCCCTCCCTCATCCAATTAAAAACTTGATTTCTTTCTGTCCAGATTTTGAACAACCGAGGAGGGATGTCGGTCAACCGGGATACCCTATTACTGAAAGCAATTCTGCTTCTGTCGACCGAGAGTCTTTTGAGGTCTACCAGGATGCCTTGTCTTTGACCATTTCGGCGGTCGACCGGTGCCTTATCCGGTCGGCCGATTTGCCCCTATTTCCTACAATGGAATTCAATTTTGCTACCCATTTTCTTATGGGTCCTTGGGGGTTAGTTTTGGGGTTCTTTTCAACCGAAATTGATTTTGCACCTCTTTCAATCTTTTTCCTATTAATGCAATTAGTAGCTTGATGACCACATTTACTACAATAAGAGCAAATACCTTGTAACATAGAGGCATGTGATGTTCTTGTAGGAGTACATTTAATCTAAGGTGCGCAAATTCGATTGGGCCGGGCCGGGATTGGATTGGGCCCTTAATCGGGTTGGGTCGACAAATATGATTGGGCTGACCAACCCATTTGGACCGACCTTATGGCTGGAAAATTGGATATACATTTTCAGCTCTTATCTCTTAGAAAGGAGGTTGAAGTGGTGGAGAATGTGGAGGAGTGGTTTCCTCTATGATCTCCCACTCTCCCCTCTATCCTTTGAATGACTAAGAAAAATGCTGATTTTTCCTAGCATTTCTAAGTCATTTTCTCCATCTTTTTGAGAGCTTAGAGAAGAGAGAAAAGAGAGAGCATTCAATAGAGATTGAATAGAAAGAAAAGACAGCTTTTCTAGATACTTGTTTTCTAGATTTGGCTAATAGGAAAGAAGTAAGAAAACTGTTTCTTGTTCTTCTAAAGGTCCTATATCCACCATATATATATACTCCATCTTGAAGAGTGTCTTCAAGACTTCTACGAGGCGTTGACTAGCACCAAGCGGTAGAGGACCATCCCCGGAAGATCGAGTGGATATTGGGAGAGGCGGAGCCTGCATTGGTGGCGTTCCGTTCGCTACAACTGAAACCGTTCTCAGTTTTATTCTGCACTTCTAATGCTATCCCGTAGTCTAAGGTTCTTACTCGTGAAAGATCGTATTAGAGGCGGGTCATTTTATTTCCGCTGCATAACCTGTTTAGACCCGGTTATTCCTCTAATAGTGGTATCAGAGCCACTCACGTGTACCCTATAGACTTAATGTGCTATAGTATTTTAATATGGATTATGAATCTATATTTTGCATGCCTTAGGATTGCTAGAAATGTTGTATATCATGTATGACATGTATGAGAGTCGAGAATTTCGGTAAACCGAAATGCCTGTTTTGGTCAACCGAGTACTCTCAGTACTCTGTTCTGTTGACCGCAATGTCTGTACGGTCGACCGCAATGTCTGATCGGTCGACCGAGTACTCTCAGTACTTTGTTCGGACGATTGGTAGATATGTCGGTTCAGCCGACTAGTTACCTGGTCGACCGAGCGGGGTGGCCGGTCCACCGAACTGATACAGAATATGAAATGTTCATTTTGCTGGTTGCTCATTTTTCCATAAATTGTTATGTTAGTTGAGCATGATGCATAGTAATCGCCTTTACCCTATAGGTTTATTTTATAAATACGATATGCGTATCGTGCCTATCTTTTTTTATCAAAAGTTGTAATTCTATTCTCATCAAATCCCCTCGAATGTAACTCGAGGTTTCCTTAGAATTATGTAATTCTAGATTAGGAGAAGGTACAGCTGTGATGATGATTTGGAGACAACAACCTGAAGGTCAAGACGGTGTAAAATAGATGTTTTCTTTTCACACCCTTAGATTGACTTCACAGTTTTTCTATTGGCTTGGAAAAACCGAATAGGATATGGCGATTACTATTGCATTTTTACTTTTATGTATTGGATGCATATGTATATAAGCATAAACTGTTTTATTTATGCTTTTCTGGTGAGATTGTTAAAAATAAAACCCCTCAATTAAATATTAATTAGTGCCTTCCTAAGTTTGGCCCTCGTCAAGGCCTAGATCGACATTAGTATGGGACATGCCAAAGTTGTACATACGTGTCTATCCGGGTGAGGCGCGAAGGATAATTTGTGATATCCGCCGGCAAAAACTTAGGGTCCTAGTTAACTGGATTATCTCAATAAATGGATTGAGGATCTAGAGGCAAAAGAGTTAAGAAAAGTGTATAATGATACGCTTGAATAAATGTTATTCACTCAACTAACCAAGAATTACATATATTGATGTAATTGGCAAACGTTGCCTACCTAAATAACTAAGTTTTGGGCGATCAGCCAAAGCTGACTCAGAACGAGGTGAAATATGGATCTTGGCCCGCTAGAAAGTTAACGAACTTTACGAGTTGATAATGAGGGTTATTCACTCGAAGGAAATAGTGGGAGAAATCATTAAAAAGATAAAAGACCTAATAATGATTTTTTTATCGGTACTTACTTTGCATATGTATTTTGTTGTAGAAAAATGGCAAATTCAAACCAAACACTATCATCTGCGTTACGTCCTTGAGAAGGACAAATTAGAGGGAGTTAACTTCCTCGATCTGGTTCGAGAACTTGAGAATCGTTCTCAAGCATGAAAGAAAGCTGTATTTTCTAGAACAGCCTATTCTTGATACACCAGATGCTCGTGCTTCGGCCGCTGATAGAAGTGCTTATCAGAAGCATTGTAGTGATGCTTTAGATGTGTCTAGCCTCATGCTTGTCACCATGAACTCTGAGCTTCAGAAGCAACATGAGGACATGGTGGCTTATGAGATGCTGGCTCACCTGAAGCAACTATATCAGGGACAAGCACGCCAGGAGAGATTCGACGTATCAAAATCTCTTTTTCAATGCAAAATGTCTGAAGGAATGCCAGTAGGAACTCACGTTTTAAGATGATAGGTTATGTTCAGAACCTTGAAAAACTGGGATTTTCTTTGGGGCAAGAGCTGTCTACTGATTTGATCTTGCAATCATTGCCTGAGTCATTCAGTCAGTTCATTCTGAATTATCACATGAATGAAATTGACAAGCCATTGCTTGAGTTGTTGAACATGTTGAGGACTGCCGAGAAGGAAATAGGCAAGTCCAAGCCCAACACCATACCGATGGTGCAAAAGGGAAAAGGCAATGGTTTTGTGAAATCCAAAGGCAAACCGAAAGGTAAGCCCAGGGGCAAGCAAACCACTTTCAACAATGCATTGAAATCTAAGGGTGGTGTAGCCAAGGACTCTATCTGTCATTCAGGTATTTATGTTGTTGATATTAATGTGATTGATATCAATTTAAATACAACTACTTCTTGGGTACTTGATACCGGATGTGGTTCTCACATTTGTACTAATGTGCAGGGACTGCAAAGGAGTAGAGAGTTGGCAAAGGGTGAAGTGGAACTACGAGTTGGCAACTAGAGCACGTGTTGCAGTCCCTAGTCTGTAGGGACTTGTACTTTTACTTTGCCTTCAGGGCTTGTTTTGGGTTTAGAAAACTGTTTCTATGTACCAAGTTTAACTAAGAATATTATTTCAGTTTCTTGTTTGGACAAGAAAGGTTTTGAGATTTCAATCAAAAACCAACGATTGTCGTTATTGGATAATATTTTTTATGCAAGCGCCTCTTTGATTAATGGTCTATATATTTTAGACCTTGATATGCCAATTTTAAATATAAATACACAAAGGATTAAAAATAATGATTCTAATCCGACATACCTCTGGCATTGTCGCTTAGGCCACATAAACGAAGACCGCATATCCAAGCTCCATAAAGATGGGCTGTTGGAATCATTTGACTTCATGTCTTATGATCGATGCGAATCTTGTTTGTTGGGTAAGATGACAGCATCACCTTTCACTAAGCTAGGTGAGAGAGCTAATGCTTTATTAGGACTAATACATAGTGATGTATGTGGCCCTTTTAATATACATGCAAGGGGTGGTTACCTCTACTTCATTACCTTTACTGATGACTTCAGTAGGTATGGATATGTGTTCTTGATGAAACACAAATCCGAAGCATTTGCTAAGTTTAAAGAGTTTAAACTAGAAGTAGAAAACCAACTTGGCAAGAGTATCAAGGTTCTTCGATCTGATCGTGGAGGAGAATACTTGAGTCAAGAATTCTGTGACTATCTAAAGGATTGTGGAATCGTTTCACAACTTTCTCCTCCAGCTACTCCACAATGGAATGGTGTATCTGAAAGGAGGAACAGAACCTTATTAGATATGGTTCGTTCTATGATGAGTCACACGAGCCTGCCCAATTCTTTTTGGGGACACGCACTAGAGACAGCAGCTTTAACATTTAACCGCGTTCCATCTAAATCAGTTGCAAAGACGCCATACGAGTTATGGACTGGGAAGCGTCCAAGTTTGTCTTTCATCAAGATTTGGGGCTGTGAAGCTTTTGTAAAATGCTCAGCTTCTGATAAGCTGGCTCCAAAATCTGAAAAGTGCATATTTGTAGGTTATCTTAAGGAAACTAAAGCATACTACTTTTATATCCCTAACGAAAACGAAGTGTTTGTTGCTCGCACGGGAGTCTTTCTTGAAAAAGAATTTGTTTCTAGAAACACGAGTGGGAGTAGCATAGAACTTACTGAAGTTCCAGACTCTCAAACTAGCACTAATGATAAGATGGAAATTAAACAGACTCCACAAGTTGTTGTGTAGCAGGTGCCACAAACAGTTGTGCAGCCAGCACCAGTTCAAGAAACACAAGAATTGCGTAGGTCTGGTAGAGTTCGTCGTCCACCTCCGGAAAAATTTGGTTTTTTCATAACAGAACATGGTGATTGTTATGTTTGTGGATCATGATGAACCTTCAACCTACAAACAGGCAATTAATAGCCCAGATTCTGAGAAATGGCTTGAGGCCATGAGATCTGAAATGGACTCCATGTACACAAACCAAGTCTGGATCTTGGTTGATCCACCTGAAGGGGTAACTCCCATAGGTTGCAAACGGGTTTTTAAGATTAAAGCCGACATGGAAGGGAATGTACAAACGTACAAGGGGCGACTGGTCGCGAAAGGTTTCAAACAAGTTCATAGTATTGACTATGACGAGACCTTTTCCCCTGTAGTTATGTTCAAGTCCATTCGTATTTTGCTTGCTATTGCAGCTTACTACTATGACTATGAAATCTGGCAAATGGATGTCAAAACTGCTTTCCTTAATGGAAAACTTGAAGATGATGTGTATATGACACAGCCTGAGGGTTTTGTCACACCAGAGAATGCTGGAAAGTATGTAAGCTTCAGAGATCTATTTATGGACTCAAGCAAACTTCTCGAAGCTGGAACATCCGTTTTAATGATGCCGTCCGTGAGTTTGGCTTCATTAGAAATGAGGATGAGCCTTGTGTTTACAAGAAGGTTAGTGGGAGCTCAATCGTATTCCTGGTTTTGTATGTAGATGACATACTACTCATTGGAAATAACATACCAACCTTAAAGTCTCGTCAAGGCTTGGTTGAGTACGTGTTTCTCTATGAAAGACTTAGGCGATGCCGACTATATTCGGGAGTCAAGATCTATAAAGATAGATCCAAGAGACTCATTGGCCTAAGTCAGAGTACATATATAGACAAGGTGATAAAGCGGTTTAGCATGCAAGAGTCTAAGAAGGGCCTTTGTCCTATGGCACATGGTACTGTTCTGTCGAACAAACAGTGTTCTAAAACGCCTGCCAAATTAGAACGCATGAAAGAGATCCCTTATGCTTCTGCCATAGGATCCATCATGTACGCCATGTTATGTACTCGCCCGGATGTCTCGTTTGCCTTAAGCCTTACGAGCAGATACCAGTCTAATTACGGTGAACGTCACTGGATCTCAGTCAAAAATATCCTCAAGTACTTACGAAGGACTAAGGATACATTCTTGATTTATGGAGAGGCGGATGAGCTCGTTGTAAGTGGTTACACCGATGCTAGTTTCCAAACCGACAGAAATGATTTCCGATCGCAATCGGGTTATGTGTTTAACTTGAATGGAGGTGTTGTGAGCTGGCGCAGTTCAAAACAATCAACCATCGCAGATTCTACGACAGAGGCCGAGTACATAGCAGCTTGTGAAGCAGCTAAGGAGGCAGTTTGGATCAGGAAATTTATTTCCGACCTCGATGTGGTTCCTAGTATTGCGAACCCGATAGACCTCTATTGTGACAACAATGGGGCTATTTCACAATCTAGGGAACCTAGTCTCACCAGAGGTCCAAACATGTACTACGGCGTTTTCACCTAATCCGCGAGATTATAGAGAGAGGTGATGTGCATATATGTAGAGTAGATTCGACAGACAATGTTGTCGATCCACTGACGAAGCCACTGTCGCAACCACAACATGATCGTCACACTAGCTCCATGGGTATCCGATATATGGAGGGCTGATCTTTAGAGACAGTCATTAGTATGCCCTTAAAGACCAATCAGTAGATGATTTTGGGTCTTTTGTGCAAGTGGGAGATTATTGTATCGTATTTATGTAATTTTTATTTTGATGAATAAAAAGGCATAAATTCCAGTATTATTTTCAATATGTTTCTGCGTTCTTAAAAACATAATGAAATAATATGTCCTTAGAATAATATTCATAATTGTTATGATTCTGAAACGTCCCTAGTCGAACATTATTATGGAATCTTTGAGGACAATAATAATGCGTAAGACTAGTATGTGCAGTGATTGATATAAGATATCGGATCCTCACATGGGTATATATGATTAGAGAATCATTATACTGGATAGACCCGAAATGAGAAACACACCATGGGTTGTTATATAATAGTCAACGGTGTTTCTCAATTTTTGACAGGGTTGTATATAAGATCCTTTGACTTGAGGTCTCACAAGCGTTCTTGCATGGCTAGTGTTATGCTTTGATAATGTTAAACGCTATCCGTAACAGGGTGAGCAATAAAGGCATTTATTGGGTATATCACGAATCTTGTTCAGGATGAATGGGATGCAGAAAGGATTTGTCCCTCCTATATAGCAGGAGCGATATCTTGGGCCCCTTTGATGGAGTCTGACTAATTCATGGCCATGAACAAATGAATCAGTATATGATATTGATGTCATTTGATTAGTCTACTCGCGAATCAAGAAACTAAAAGATTGGACAATACAAGTGACTTTTTCCATGACTTGTGTTCAATCTAGATATCAAGGACAAAAGGATTTAAATACAAATGTCAAATGGTGTGATTATGATAGTCACCAGATATTTATGAATTGCGGGTAATGATGCGTTGCTAGATACCTCTCATTAACTGTGACATATGATGTCACGGCCAACATCATAGATACCTCCTGGGTCGCACTCATAGATCAACTGGATTGGGCTTGTTGGAGTACATTTAATCTAAGGTGCGCAAATTCGATTGTGTCGGGCCGGACCGGGATTGGATTGGGCCCTTAATCTGGTTGGGCCGACCAAACCATTTGGACCGACCTTATGGCTGGAAAATTGGATATACATTTTCAGCTCTTATCTCTTAGAAAGGAGGTTGAAGTGGTGGAGAATGTGGAGGAGTGGTTTCCTCCATGATCTCCCACTTCCCCCTTTCACTCCCCCCTCTATCCTTTGAATGACTAAGAAAAATGCTGATTTTTCCTAGCATTTCTAAGTCATTTTCTCCAGCTTTTTGAGAGCTTAGAGAAGAGAGAAAAGAGAGAGCATTCAATAGAGATTGAATAGAAAGAAAAGACAGCTTTTCTAGATACTTGTTTTCTAGCTTTGGCTAATAGAAAAGAAGTAAGAAAACTGTTTCTTGTTCTTCTAAAGGTCCTATATCCACCATATATATATATATACTCCATCTTGAAGAGTGTCTTCAAGACTTCTACTAGGCGTTGGCTAGCACCAAGCGGTAGAGGACCATCCCCGGAAGATCGAGTGGATATTGGGAGAGGCGGAGCCTGCGTTGGTGGCGTTCCGTTCGCTACAACTGAAACCGTTCTCAGTCTTATTCTGCACTTCTAAAGGTATAATGCTATCCCGTAGTCTAAGGTTCTTACTCATGAAAGATCCTATTAGAGGCGGGTCATTTTATTTCCGCTGCATAACCTGTTTAGACCAGGTTATTCCTCTAACAGTTCTAGCATTAAAAGAAGTGGAGTGTGCAAGTTTATGTGCGTGCTTGTGCTCTTGACAAATACTAGCAATATGAGCATGAGAAGGAACAAGCACATTTCCAAGGATATCTCTAGCACAAGTACACTTATTCAAATAAGCAGTTAATACATCAAATTTGTGCCTTAAGATATCATGCTCAACAAGTTTAGATTCTCCAATATGCACATTGTCAAGCAACTCTTGGTAATCAAGAGACATAACATTTAGCGATAAAAGTGCATTCTCTTTTTCATTTGATATGATGTGAAAGGAAGTAAGAAGACAATCATACTTAGCTTGCATTTTAGATCTTCATTAAGTGAGCAAGCAAGTTCATTATAGGTGGTCTTGTTCCTCTTATTTAACCTTTTCAATTCATCATATAAATCAGTTAAGAGCACATAAGGATCCTCCTCACTAACATAGTCAAGATCCAGGGAAGGATTAGATTGTACCTCATTGCCTATAGATTTAGGACTTTGAATTTCACTTTGATCTTTATCAAAGAGACCAATTAGACATAGGGTTTGACCTCGATCTTGACCTTCTCCTTCTTGGGAGGAGCTTATCCTTTGATTGCTTCTTCTTTCCATTTGAGCATTTGATGTATTTGAAGCAATCTTCTTTAGTATGTGGAGTCATCATTGATGATATCTTTGATGTTCCTTGATGAAACCTCCACAACCATGTTGTCCTTGGCACATGACTCTTTGCATGGAGTCGTTGCTTTACTTTGCCATATCTTGAGGTTCATTTCTTTTGATTGAGACTTAGATCTGTTGGAACCTACAAGAGGAACTTGAGAAGTATATGGTACATTTTGCAAGGGTCCTACATTGTTAGAGCATTTTCTCAAGTTGCAAGTGTGTGCATTTCGATCAACATTTTCAATATTACAAGCACAAGGATGATTCTCATTAGATGAGAAGTAAGGACAAGAATCATCAAATCTTGTGATGGGGCATATTTTAGATACTTAGCAAGAGAAGCATCAAGCGAATGAAGCTCTTGCAATAAGTTATCTTCATGTGAAAGATCACTAAAATCACATGATGCAACATCAACAAGAATACAAGTAATTGTACCAATCTTACTTCTCATACTATTAATAACATACTTTAAAGTGTTATGAGAAAGTGAAGTTCACAACTTTGCAACCTTACCAAGTGATGATAATTGTAGATTATATCATCGAAGTTTTGATCATCACTTGTAGTTGAGAATCTTTGTTCCTTTAATGTAGTTGCCATTGATGTTTGAGGAATACCAGTGCTATGGAGTGTTTGAGATTTTTTCCTTTTTGAAGTCACTTCTTCTTTTATGTCTTTCTTTGAAACTTAATGGCAATATATTTCTTTTCCATTTGCAAGATGCTTGATCTTCATAATCTCCATCATAATTTAGTTCCATATGAAGATCATCATCTTATGCTTCCTTTATCTCTTCTTTTCTCTCATCTTGTGAAGGTTGAAGTTGTATGTCCTTTGAGTTCATTGAAGATTGAAATTTGATTTCTCCTAAATCACACTCTTTGATGATATCATTAGCTTGGAGTGTGATTGAGATTTCTTCAATGCCTTCACAAGATTGAGTCCCCAATTCTAGATTTGCCACCTTTGGCTTTTGCACTTCAACTTTTCCTTGATATGATTCTCCAAGCATATTCCACATGGATTGAGCATCTTCACATTCATGCAATTTAAAGAGCATTTAAGGCCTTGAAGTTGAGTGTCTTCTTTTTGAAATCTTCTTCATCATAGTCTTTCCTAGACTTTGGCACCATGACACCTTGTATGTAGATTGAAGGAATAAAAGGACCTTCTTCTATAATGCTCAACAGGGAAATGTCATTGGAAGACAAAAAAAATTTAAAAGCACATTGCCAACTATCAAAGTTGGAGCCATAAAATAGAGGTGGTCTAGATGGGGATTGATCATCTAAGTTAGAAAAGCTATGAGCCATGGATCTTCCTAGAATGTAAGTCCAATAAAAAGGATACAAGGCTATGATACCAATTGAAATACCCTTTGAGGGTATAGAACCTAGGGGAGGGGGGTGAATTAGGTTCTTAAAAACTTTTTAATCTTTTCGAAAACTTCTTTTGCTTAAGTGAAAATGACCGAATATTTTCCTCCTAAAATTTAGGATCCTTCTTCTCCCCAGTTTTCGTCTTTCATTGCGGCATCCATGGCTGCCGGCCCTCCGGCCGCTGTGGCTATGGCTCCCACGCCATGGAAGGCAAAAAGCTTTGCCGAACTATTGACTGGACAACCGGCTGAACATGTTAATTTACCAATTACATCCTTGGAAGTTTTTAAGGGGGAACCCAATTTGATCATCCCCGAAGAAGAACATGACATACTGATCCGCCCTTGGCGGTTTGCACTCGTGGGTAAATTCCACAAATATGCCCCGAATCTTGATTCGTTACGAAAATCTTTTCACAAGGTGGGGTTCAAAGGGAATTTCTGGATTGGAAGAATGGATCTTCGCCATGTTTTAATACGATTTGATCTTGAAGAAGATTATTGCCGCCTTTGGCGTCAGGGATTATGGAATTTTTATGGCATTACGATGAGGGTTTTTAAATGGACCTATGATTTTAACGTGAATGTAGAACCCTCCATAGTCCCTATTTGGATTGGATTTGAAGGCTTGCCAATACATCTTTACAACAAATCAAAAATCTTTTCTTTGGCACGAGCGGTGGGACAACCACTTGCCTTAGATGCCCCTACTGCTGCCGCTACACGTCCTAGCATGGCAAAGGTGTGCGTAGAAGTCGATTTGCTATCGGAACTGCCCAAACGGGTACGGATAACCCATGCTAAGACTGGTAAAGGATTTTGGCAGCAAATTACTTATGATAACTTGCCGAAATATTGCCTCGGATGCAATAGAATTGGCCATGATGTGTCGACTTGTGGTAAAACCACGACCAACTATGTTCAGATTCCCGATATTCAGAAACAACAGGTGCGGATTGCCCCTAGGAAGCCGATCTTGGCCGCCCAGAATCAGTCGGGTAAAGGCAAGGAATCAGCCTGGGTACAAATTGGGCGGAGAGACCCAGGTCCATCCGTACAGGCTGATGAGATTCTACCTATGGATTTGCAGGTTACTGCTCAGCCTAATGTCTCAGATGCTGCTGAAGACACTGTCCTGACTTTGGAAAAAGATTTGTCGGCTCCAAGTATAGCTCCAATTACTACTAATCTGGTGTCCTCTGTTCCTCAAGCCCCTGCTCAAGTTACCACTGGTCCAGCTTTAATTGGAAATTCTTTTATGGATACGGTTAATTCACCGGCTACGGGGATACAAGTGATCACTACTCCCAATTCGGTAATTGACTCACCGGTGGTATTGGTATCACGAGGTTTTGATGATATACGAATAGGGTGCGACAAGTCCCCTGTTCTAGTCCCAAGAATTTATAAATCTGCTAGTGCCCTTACTAAAACTTCAAATATTGGACTATTAGAGGAACTAAGATCATTTGCAAAGCAGTTGCGCGTTTCAACAATCAAAGAAGCAGAAATCGATCGAGCGGACGTCATTGTGCATTCACCGCCGGTTGAGGAAGATTATAGTGTCGAAGCCCTGAATCGGTTATCTGTAGTAGAAAAGGGAACCGAATCGGAAGACAAAGGTCCGGAGAACCTGGATGAGATAGGAAATCTGCCTGAATCCGAAGTGGGCGGCATTTCATTACTACCCGGATCAAAGGAGGTATTATTGGCAATGAAAGGGATTTTAGCATCGGTTCCTATGGCACAGGCTTCAGTTTCTTTGCCTGAGGCTGCCATATTGCTGCCCAGGGGTAATGACATGGAAAAAGCACCCAAGGGGCGCGGTAAAAAAACACTTAGTGAGGCTTCCAGGAAGTCTACTCGTTTGTTGGAAAAGTCCCATGAGACTTCTCAATAAAGGGTATATTCTATTACTTTCTTCATCATATTTCAATCTATTATTTTATATGAATAACTCGAATATTGTAATTTGGAACATACGAGGGATAGGCAATAATGCTTCTATTGCTCGGTTGCGACAACTTAAAATAGATAAGTGTGTTACTTTAATGGCTATTTTGGAACCGATGGTTGGTGTAGAAGATTTACCGGTTTATACTCAGAGACTTGGTTATGATGCGAGTTCGGGTAATTTGTCTAATAAGATTTGGATTTTTTGGTCTAGCATGATTGACATCAATATTGTTGGGAACACTGAGCAATCTTTGACGGTTTTAATGAATAATTTTGCTTGAAATCCTTTATATTATACTTTCGTATATGCCAAATGCTCCTATACACAGAGACGGGTCCTTTGGGACGATCTTCGTTCCTTTAGCATGTCTCATACTGTACCTTGGCTAGTGGGTGGGGATTTTAATGTGATTAAACATGTATCTGAGAGTTTAGGTTCAGTTCCTGCATCTTTGCCGATTGAGGAATTCTTGGATGCTACTGGGGATTGTGGTTTGCAAGATTTACCGTTTATTGGCAGTCCTTATACCTGGTGTCGAAGCTCGTCACCGCCACTTCTATGTCGGTTAGACCGAGTTATGATCAATTCTTTGTGGTCGGATTTTTTTGCCTCTACCCTTCTAGAGCATCTTCATCGTACTATCTCTGATCATTGCCCTCTGCTGATAAAACTATGTCGGATGGGGCAGCGTTCTCCTACACCATTTCGTTATCAGAATATGTGGTCTCGCCATTCTTCATTCATGAATTTGATTACTTCTAATTGGGAGATTAGCACGGAAGAGAATGGTATGCATATATTAGCTAGTAAATTGAAAAGGCTAAAACCAGTATTGCGAACTTGGAATAAATCAGAATTTGGTTATGTACCAGTGAAGCTTCGAGAAGCAGAGCAAGCAGTTCAGGCAGCGAAGTTAGCTTTTGATACGAATCCCAGTAGTGCTTTGCTGGAGGATTGGAATAGGGAGAAGGATGTTTATAATTTTTACTTAGAGTCGGAAGAACTTTTTTGGAAACAAAAATCACGTGTTAAGTGGCTGCAAGATGGTGAAGCTAATACAAAGTACTTTCATGCTTTATGCAAAAATAAGAGGCGCCGAATGCACATCTCCAAAATCCAAAATGATCAAGGTACTTGGTTGACGAATGACAAAGATATAGGGGCTGAGGCGGAAGGTTTTTTCTCCTCCCTTTACTCGGCTGAAGTCACTTCAACACCTCCGGATTATTTTTTGCGGCATGTTCCTTGCTTATTGGATGAAGCTATGAACTCTAGTTTATCGCTTCTCCCCTCTCTCTCTGAGGTGCGGGAAGCGGTTTTTTCATTGGATCGTAACATTGCGGCAGGTCCAGATGGGTATTCCGGGGGGTTTTTTCAAGACTGCTGGGATATTGTGCATAAAGATGTTTTGCAATCGGTTCGGGATTTTTGGTCGGGACTTCCTATGCCTAAATCAGTGGCTAGTACTACTGTGGTGCTCCTCCCAAAAACACCGAGTCCGTCTCATCTCAAGGAGTTTCGCCCAATATCACTTTGCAATTTTGCAAATAAAGTGATTACTAAGGTAATGGCGTCTCGCCTCTCAACTCTTTTGCCCAATCTTATATGTTCTAATCAGACTGGTTTTGTTAAGGGTCGTTCTATCTCGGATAATGTGTTACTAGCAATGGAAATGGTTGACTCCATTAATCATAAAGTTTGGGGTGGGAACCTCATTATTAAACTTGACATGATGAAGGCTTTCGATCGTGTGTCCCACTCTTTTCTCATCCAAGTATTGATGAGGTTTGGTTTTGGATCTCATTTTGTGCAACTTGTGACTAATGTTTTAAAGTCTAATTGGTTTTCGGTAATGATTAATGGCGCCACATATGGGTATTTTAATGCTCAGAGGGGCGTTAAACAAGGAGACCCTTTATCCCCACTCCTTTTTATTATAGCAGCCGAGGCCTTATCCCGTGGACTTAATCATTTATATTCATCGGGTATTCTTATTCCTTATCATATACCGCGACAGTCAATGATCATTTCTCATCTGGCTTTCACGGATGATATCATTATTTTTGCTAATGGCGAACGGAAAAACATTACTACACTTATGACGTTCTTACGCGATTATGAGGATTATTCAGGGCAGCGCATAAATATTGGTAAATCCTCCTTTTATGCATCATCTAAAATGCGTATCTCGACCAAAACAAATATTCAATCGATCACTGGTTTTATTGAAGGTGACTTTCCGATGACATATTTAGGTTGTCCACTTTTTCCAGGGCGGTCTAAGGTTTTGTATTTTCGTTCTATGGTGGATTCTATCGCAGCTCGCATTGAGGGATGGCAGTGCAAATTACTTAGTATGGCTGGCCGTATTGTATTAGTTAAGTCTGTTCTTAATTCTATGACTTTGCACCTCTTATCTGTTTGTACTGTTCCCCGTCTGGTATTGTTAACATTGGAGAAGATGTTCTCTCGTTTTGTTTGGGGTCACTCCAATGGGGCAGATAAACGCCATTGGATGTCATGGAGGAAAATGGCCCGGGCTGAAGAGAATAACGGATTGGGAATTCTTTCTCTTATAGATTTTTATGAAGCTTTTTCATGGAAATTATGGTGGCAATTTCGGGCTAGTGGCTCTTTGTGGTCGGTTTTTTTGCGGGAAAAATATTGTCGGAGGGTGGCTCATGATAAGTTCAGTACGGTGATTTTGGGTTCCTCCCCGGTTTGGAGACGTATGTTATCGGTTAAAGAGGTGGTAGAGCCTCACATCGCTTTTCTTTTAAAGGGAGGTAACTGTAGTTTTTTGTATGACAATTTTACTCTGTCTGGTACTCTTGATAATTTTATTTTGCAGCCAGCAGAACACTTACGAACAGCTATGGTGATAGATATGCATTCCGACGGACATTGGAATCAGGACCTTCTACGTTGCTCGGTTCCTCCAGCTGTAATACCGATGTTGCCAATTATCCGTCTTGGATCACCATCGGAACAGGACAAGATTATTTGGACAGTTGATCCTCAAGGTTCATTCTCTTTGACATCGGCTATTTCTCAATTCCGCAATCCGGGAGTGGCTTTGTTCTCTCGTCGTTGTATTTGGAATAAGGTACTCCCTTTCTCTGTATCTTTGTTTATGTGGAAATTGCTAAATCGGTTTTTAGCATTGGATGAGGATCGTATGCGGTTTGGAGTATCATTGGCCTCTAGATGTGCTTGTTTAGGAGGCACTGAATATTATGATCATATTTTTGTCCAATGTCCTTTGGCACAATCTGTTTGGTCGGAGGCTGCTATTCTTGCTGGACTATCGTGGGATCCTGGGAGAATTACTACTCTGCGTGAGTTACTTTCATATTGGTGGTTCGCAGGACCCTCGGGTAATTCACGTATGATTATCCTTTTGGCTTGCTCTGCTTGTTGGTTAATTTGGAAAGCGAGATGCAGATATGTTTTCGAATCCCGAACTACTTCTCCTTCTAGTATTGTGGCTCAATTTAGGGATTATATTTCTATTATCATGAAAGCCAAAAAACTATACCCAACATCTCGGTCTTTTCTTCCGCGGAAGACAATGGTTTTAAAGTGGGGTATGGATAATCCTCTTGGTGATATCATACTGAACATTGATGGCGCATCCAAAGGCAACCCAGGCACTTCAAGCATTGGGGGGGGTACTTCGTTATTCAAATGGGGATTTTATTGGCGCTTTCTCACGGTATATTGGGGAAAATTGCACTAGTATTGAAGCAGAATTGGAAGCATTGCTCGAAGGCCTGCGTTTGGCAGACGTCTGCTCTATTTCTTTATTTTTGGTCCAAACGGATTCCAATGTCCTGGCAACGGCGGCTAAAAAAGGTACGCTTTCTTTATGGAAATTTGATTATTCTTTTAGACGTTTTTTGTCTCTTCTTGGCACTTGTAGGATTTCTCACGTGTATCGCGAGGTTAACTCGGTCGCGGATTCTCTAGCTAATTTGGCATGCTATACACGGGAGTCGACCACTTATTTGAACTTCATCTCGGTGCCTAGTGAAGTACAAGGGTTATTGAGATTAGATAAGGCAGGCACCCCTTATTTACGACTTTTTTAATTTTTGTTGTCTCCTTAATTAGACTCTTTATTTGTGTTACTTTAGCATATTTGCACTATCCTTATTGTAACACCCTTGAACATGTTATAAATGTTCAAGGCTTTCTACTTATTTTATATTTTGTTCTTCATACTAGCATTTTCTTTCTTGTAACACCCATGAACATGTAATAAATGTTCAAGGTTTACACATTGCTATCTCTTATGTAAGGAGTGGATTTGTGTCCATTATTTGGAGGTTTTGGCTCATGTCCCCCTCCTTTGTATCTTTGCCATTTAAGGCTTTATAAATAAATGGGGGTCCGCCCCACCACGCTGGTGGTTTTATTAAAAAAAAAAGTGTTCACCTTAACAACAAGTATGTTGTTTAAGCACATAAGGTGATTCAATTATGATCAAAGCAACTTAGATGAATTAAGTGAAGCAATTGTATAAAGCATGGAAGCATGTGTTATTTTCTATCCTATGCAAATAGTTCATTTAATCAAGTATACAAGTAAAGAGTTAAGGGATAGAAAAAACTAAAACAAGGATTTATAGTGGTTCGATTCACAAAGAATCTACATCCACTAACTTAGGGCCAACCCAAGGATTTCAACATCCACTAATGGATACCCCTTTTACAACCAATGCAAGGTAAAAGAAGACGAAGATATTATGGGAGTGGAAAAGCAAGTGTTGAGGGCCGGCGCCGGACCTAAACCGATCCCCGGCCAGACTGTCACCGTCCACTGCACCTGTTTTGGAAAGGACCTTCATTTATCTCAGAAATTTTGAAACATCAAGGATCCTGGACACCAGCCATTTACGTTTCAGATAGGTCTGGGGAAAGTTATTAAAGGATGGGATGAAGGTGTACTTGGGATGCAAGTGGCAGAAGTTTCTCGTTTACGGTGCTCTCCTGAATATGCTAATGGGCCTAGCGGGTTTCCAGCATGGGGTATCCAGCCAAACTCTATTTTGGAATTCGAGATTGAAGTACTAAGCACCAAGTAACTCGGTTTGCATTTGCTAGTACCATTGGGAATAAACATGTATTGTAGTCTTGCTTCATATGGTACTATTTGATGATGGTCAATATGTACTGTAATGTTTCTAGTGCCATTTGGAATAAACATATATTCTACCCTTTAAAAAAAAAAATAAAACCAATGCAAGGTGGGTTCTACCTTTTACAATTGCCCCAACAAATGAGGACTTGTGCTTCACAAATAAGACTCCACTCACTAAGAGTGTTAAACTCACACAGAGCCAATCTCTCCAAAGAGATATTTGCCTCACAAAGATGACTTTTGCCTACTTATAGGACTTACAAACACTCACCAAGAGTGAAGCTCACTAAGAGCTTTTTGCTAGCTCACAAAGAACTAGTTTCCCAACAAATGAGAAGGTTGGGCAAGCAATCTCTTTCTTAGGAGACTTCACAATTATGCTCACTTTTACAAATCCCTCAATTGGATTGGATATACAAATGAAATCTCTAATCACTCTTGAAAATAGAAAGATAGATGAAGTTTATATCTCAACACAAATGCTTTTGAAATATATGAATTTAAGCTCAAAAGTGTTTGCTTGTAGGTTTATGAAGTGGATATGCCTATGCCCTCCTATGGCTTAATTGATTGTGAAAATTCAACTTTAGAAGCTATTTATAGGGCTAGAATAGAGGTCATAACGACTGTAATTTTGGCCTTGAAATGACAGCTCCGGTCGACGGCTACTAGACAGTAGGTCGACCGGAGTGCCTTAAATTAAAGAATAAATGCCCTCTGTTCTTATCTCGGCCGACCGAATTCATGGAGCTAGGTCTACCGAAGCAATGTCGGTCGACCTACCTTATATCACGGTCGTCCAGATAGAATATACCCGTTGGAGAATTCGAACATTCAAAACTAGAATAAGGATGAAAACTCACCGGTCGACTGGATCAACACTCGGTCGATCGACCGGGAGAGCGATCCCCAAAGTGGTTTTTAAACTTAGTTAAATTTCCAATGTTCTCATGCACATGCCTAAGTATTTTGTAAAGATATAAAACACATTTTAAAGTAATTAGGCATTGACCAACTAGTTTTCAAAAACATTTTCAAAGTATTGAACAAAGTAAAATATTAGGTTTTGAAAACATGCATAGTTGAGCTTTAATCATCTATTCTAGTATTCTCAAGGGAAAGATTAGTCACAACGGATTAGCTATAAGTTTTGACTAATCTTCCTAAGGTCTTCAAGTTGTTTCTTCTTGGAGCTTGGACTTTGAAGCCTTTGATCAACATCTTATTGGAGTGATGAAGTCCTCTAGCATTCTTGAGTTGTAGTATATTGGACTTCACACTTCTTCTTGACAAGGAGTCTACCACTTGATTGTACTCTTGTTCGATTGAGTAGCTCTTGACATGTTTATCTTCCTTTTTCATTGACTTTGCAAGTACTTCCATAGCATGTGGATTGACTTCATGCTTGTGCTATGGAATCTTGCAAAGTGTAGCTTCCTTGTGTGTATGATCATATCTTTGTTGTAAACAAGAAGCTAACTTACCATTTTCATCATTGTTGGTGTGAGTGCTAAGGATCCTATCATTAAGAGCATGCTCACACAAACATTAGAACTATCAATGGTTTGTTATCATCAAAACAATATTGATCACTTTACCATTCGAGCTAACAATTTGGTCCAGATTTCCTAACTTATTTGTTAGAAAAAGGATCCTTTGACTTATAAAGAAGCAATTACTTCTCCAAATTCCAACACATGGAAAGAAGCAATTGACAGTGAAATTACTTCAATTCTTCAAAACCATACATGGGAACTTGTGGAACTTCCACCAGGTTGCAAAGCATTAGGTCACAAATGAATCTTTAAAAGAAAGATGAGACATTATGGTACAATTGACAAGTACACATCAGGACTTGTAATTAATATATATAGACAAAATGAGGGTGTCGGTTATTTTTACACTTATGCCCATGTATCTAGGAAAACATCAATAAGGCTAATTATTGTTTTTGCAACCTTGTTTGATTTGGAGATCCATAATATGGACGTGAAAACAACTTTCCTTAACGGAGAACTGGAAGAAGAAATATATATATGGAACAACTTGAAGGCTTTGTTGCTCCAGTCCAAGAAAACAAGGTGTGTAGACTTGTTAAATCTCTGTATGGATTAAAACAAGCACCTAAACAATGGCATGAGAAATTTCATAATGTAATGCTATCAATTGGATTTCAAATAAATCAGAGTGATAAATGTGTCTACGTGAAAGGAAAAAAAATAACTATGTAATAGTATGTCTCTACGTAGATGACATGATAATTATTGGTAACAAAGAAAAAATTAAAGTTACCAAGAAATTGTTGTTGTAAAACTTCGATATGAAGGATCTGGGACGTGCTGATGTAATATTTAGAGTGAAGATTACTAAAACATCATATGGATATTCACTTTCTCAAAGTCATTATGTTGAATAAATATTAGACAATTTTGATAAAGGAAGTGATATAATTGCGAGAACACCTATGGAAGTAGGTGCTAATCTTCACAAGAATCGCGGAGAAGGTGCGCGACAACTTGAATATTCTAAGATTATATGCAGTCTAATGTATCTCATGGACTGAACTAGACCTGGCCAAATTGCCAGAAAAATACATTGAGGGGGACGAGACCAAAACCTCAAACATAAATGAAAACTACATAAAGTAAAGCTTACTAGTAGCAAAAGCTAGACAATGTAGTAAATATATGAATCAATTAAAAATACATCTATACAAAGATATGCTATGAAAACTGCAATTAAGGCGTTAATAGTCTGTCAAGATTACATAATCCTTGAGTATTAGAAGGTAGGCTCGAAAATTGATCGTATACATTTGTCCTCCGCTCCTCGAAAGCGTCCTTGGCTAGTGAATCTGCGACTTTGTTCACCTCCCTCGTAATAGCAGTGATGTAGACACCTCAAAGCAGCTCTCGCACCCTATAGAAGAGGGTGTCTAATTGCCAGGCATGTATTGTTCATTTTCGTACCTGGCCAACAACAAAAGTAGAGTCCGATTGCACATGGACAGTTCCAATCCCCATGCCCCGCGCCAATTTCAATGCGACCCTCAAGGCCTCTAGCTCAGCTTTTGAGTTCTTTGCCTCATAATCAAAGTACATAGAGAAGCCAAGGACAAACCGCCCCTTCCCTGTCCGAAATATCCCCCCCAATGGATGTTGGGCCTGGGTTTCCCATCGCATCCCCATCCACATTGAGTATAACATCATCATCTGCATATCCTTGCTGCCATTTTACACTCTCGAACTGTGGGGTTGGGTGATTCCTAGCAGCTCTTGGGACATCCATTGTAGTAACCCCTCCTTACTCAATATAGGCCGAATATACTCAATAAGGGCTGAGCGCATATGAGCGTAGAATGGCCTAGCTCCTTCATATACAAAAAGACAACGGTGCACCCAAAGAATCCACAAAACCGAGCTTGATAGAATCGCATACAATTTATGTTTGACGCCTCATCCTTTGAAGATCCAGTATTTGAGCATATGATGAGCCGAATGGAAGTTCTCTAATTGCTAGCGAAGTCCCACCATGCTTGCGAAATATAACCATAAACGTCTAGCCCACTCACAATGTAAGAGGATGTGATCCGTATAATCTGGCCTTGAAAGCATGAGCAGCGAGAGGCAAATTGGAATCCAAACTTGCTCCTAACATCATCAAAAGGCAAAAATAAATTCCAAATCCCCCCCACAAGAATAATGATAGAGAGAGAGGAAAGAATGCTAACCTAGTAATACGTCGGGTTAGCATCGTAGGGGGCGTTTGTTACATCCCAAAACCGGGTGATGGCCTGGCAGTACCTCAATGCCAATGAGGCACAGAACCAAAGCAAAAATAGTAAAGTCTGTTATACAATTACTAAAGGAAACATAAATTCCAACATTATTTATTAGAATTCTACATAAACTAAATTGAGTTAACTATAAGTTATATTACATATTAGAAGTTCATTGTACTTAAAAGGAAACTATTTATTCCATGCATTTGTCATGGTTCACTCATTGTAATCCCTATCCCACATAATCGCCTTCCTCAGGTAACTCATAATCTACAAATAAAAGAAAGTAAAGACATGAGCTATGAAGCTCATTAAGCATCAACACCCTCGGGATGAAACATCAAATGTGACTCAAAACCCTTTTCCCAACTTTTCAAATCGAGTGTTAAAATATACAAGTTTAGGTCCCTTCATAACACACATTTTGCACATGAAAACCTCACCAACCAACCTTCAGAAAACACTAGAAGGGACCAGGACAAACAAAAAAACTATAACACCAAGATTCCACACTCCTATCGATCAGCCAAACACCAGAACCGGTCGAACGAATGGTCCATTGACTAGCATCACCCACCGGTAGACCGTCTCATCCTTATGTCAATGGGTTCGGTCGACCTAAATAGACCATGCCCTTAGACGAATGATGGATGCTCCGGTTGACCGAGATCGAGTCAGTCACTTTTTCAATGTAAATTTGTGAAAGAAAAGTGCATTTACGCACAATCCGAATCCCAACCCCCAAAATACTCACTTTGGATGCATATGTACATATGAATGACAAATAATCCACACACAAACAAGTAAGACATAAACCGTAGTCGTTAAATCCAACATCTACACATCAGAAATGTGACACAAGCACCATGTGTTGCTCATCCCAACATACGGACATACACAACATTGGATCCTTCAAATATGACTAATGCTATGACAAACAAATTCACAAGGCTGAGCTGAATTGTCTAATCACAACCCTAAAGCAATTACTACAACGGTCCCCAGCTTTTAGCCTAGAAGGGAAGACTTTCATATGCTTTACATGGGTTCAGTTTTGCCCCGAACAAAGGGCTCAATCTTTAGGGATTCCTTCGTATTGTGTCATTGCGCACCACTATGGACTCAACAAAGACCATTTAAAGTCCCTAACGTCTCTCCCGGTTAGGAACGGACTAACTGATCACACAGGTTGAGAACTCACGGGTTCAACGACAACAATCTCTCACAATACACTTGAAAGAATCCTCCAATAAGATCGATATAAACAAGAGATCAACCAATGACAACTCTATATAATATATAGCATTTAGGACTCTAAAAATAGTAACAAGTCGACACTAAAGATGAAAAACAACATGCACAATCAAGTCCAATGATCAACATACAAGTATGATAATTCAACGTTTCATCCTATACAATAAATTATGACATTAAATACTTATAAAACGAAGTTCCATAGGTAATAAAGGACACATTTTATGAGTTTTATAACAGAAATTACAAGGGTGAAGAGTCTCACATGGAATTAGAGCTAGCAAAGCAAAATACCAAAAATCAAAAAAATGCAGGGAACTTCAACAGTACAATTCCGTTCGCTGGAAACTTGAAATCCACCCCCGCCACTACTCAAGCGTAGAATTATCAGTTAGCTTCGATATGCAACAAGAATTACTCCAATTGGAGTTCGTTTACTACTTCAATTATGCAATTTGTTCACAGCTCTCTGTTTTCCCCAAATGTTACAGCCTTGTACTCCAAATTTTATATATCTTAAGCTAGCCATTAGAATAACATCTCCACCAGTCAGAATCAAGTTTAAGAAGTCCTCTAACTATGGTTCAAATTGGGGATGATCAGATAATGTTTACTATGTCTGCAAAGGGTTTCAAACTTACTACACATGTAGGATATCCGAGAAATTCCAAAATGACATAACGAGGCTCTAAGGAATATTACTCTGAATTAGACCGTTGAAATCCGATTTCCATCTTCTGGATTGTAGTCCTACAAGTTCTTTAACTTTAGAAACAAGAATGGTGTTGATCAGACTATGATAACTACTTCAATTAGGAATGTTCCTCACAACACTCTAGTTTATTTTATCCAGAATTTCTCGCTTCTTTCTTGTTCCTCTTGTCTTTCTAACTCCCTTTTTTCCAGAATTAACTATTATGAGATATAACCGCCTAAAAGTGCCAAAACCACCCCCCACAAGTTCACTAACTCATACACTTAAGTCTCTCAACTTCCTAACATCCACGGTCAAGTCCCCAAATAACCAAAACGTCAAATACGCCTCTCAACACTTATGTAACTAACGTAAAACAAATTAAACATGTAATTATAAATAAGTCAAACAAAATTAATTACTATGAAAGCAAACACATAAGCAAAAAGTTTCGGGTCTCACATACTTCCCCCCTTACGGAAGTTTCATCCTCGAAACTTGCACTACACACAAAACATAGACACAAGCACTCTCCCACTAGATGCAAGGGTTCTATAGGCAAAAAAATATTTATGGTACTATATGGAAATGCATGAAGATGGTACCACATTCAAATAATATATAAAAGGATATACATATAAACACAATTTACATGTTAACACTATGCTTCCGCTGCACTACTCTGATAAAGCAGTAATAACCAAACCAACATGCTAGTACAATCATATATGCATCGTATTTCAAATAAGCACGTAGCACAAAGGTAGAGACATGAATACATAAAGAAGTAACGGTCATGCCATCAGATTTATTCAAGTGAAGCTACAAAACCAGCTAACATGGTGCCTTAATCAATGTAGACAAACATAACTAGCATGTTAATATGGTTCGTAATACCGAGATAATCAATTACATATGTATAACAGATACATAAACACATACCAAGTTAACATATCTAGGCATGATATAACATTACATAACATGTTTATATATCATGCATGTCAATTAATAGAGGTAACATATATAGCAAAAAGAAACAAACATCGTTAATTGAATCATACCCAAGTGTTATCGTAAGTATATCATGTTATCATTTTTTATGCATTTTAGACCAAGTAACTTGTTTGAACACACAATTAAATAAAAGACATGTCACAAATATTATTAAGAGTGTTTTAGCATGAATATAGTATAATGGTGTTTGTACTACCTTTACATTAACAAATTTAAATTAACGTAACACACAATACAATATGAAACATATAGGATATAGAAGATAACAATATATAAAAGCATATACCGACTATTCTCTAAATATATTCATTATAAAACTAATGTATATAAGCACCATACCATGTATCTAATTGCTCTTTTATTCTAAATAAGATAATCTGAATAGTCTAAAACTTAAAATACGTATAGCATATGCAACAATAAAACATAGTGCAGCAATGCATCATATAACATACACATATACATACATAATACTTTAAATGTCATTATTTTGAAAACAAATAAAATATAAATAAATTATTATCACAATCCAAACACATTATATATGGTACCATGATTATTTGTATAAACGACAAGATGCATTAAAATAACACACTATTTTACGTTTATATATATACTACTAACATGATATCTACATAAGTCACTACCATATCAACAACAAGTTTTAAACAGAATATACAAAACATGAACAACAGTTAGACCTCACAAATTTTATTGTACAAATTTATTCAAGCCACTAACAATGATGTAATTGCATTATAAAGTAACAGTAGACATGTCAATAATTAAATTAGATATAGATCATATGCAACAATTTTCAATTAAAATAGTACTACTTAAAAAATTATATATATAACAAAACCTTGCCAAGTGTTGCTCTATATCTTGGAAAACCTGCAAATGGGGATTAGAAACATCCAGGATGTGAAGCGTCATTGAAGAGAGGACATGATGAATTAAAATTAGACGCCCCACCATACTTAGGAGTTTATGCTGCCATCCAGCAATCTGATTGTTGATGGAATCTACCAAACCTTGGAAATACACTACCTTTTCTAGGCCTGGATAAATCGGGCAGCCTAGATATACCATAGGGAAGCTATCTTGCGCAAAGCCAGTTATTTCCTTAACCATACCCATGTGAGCTTGCGTCGAATTGTAAGATGTATAAAAAGAGCTCTTTCGAGCATTTATCCTTTGGCTCAAAACTTTCTGATATGCTGCTAGAAAATTCATGAGGGTCTTGAGATCCTGCTTTGATCCATTAAAAAATAATACCACATCATCAGCGAATGCTAAGTAAGAGATACGTAGGCAACCTCTAGGCATAGTGAAAGGTGATATAAGACCTTGCAGTGAATAGTTTAGGCTCTAGAAAGTAGCTCTGCCGAGATGATAAAGAGTAATGGTGAGAGTGGATTGGCTTGCTTCACCCCCGGGATGATTTGAAGAAGCCATATGGCTTCCCATTAAGCAAAACTGAGAACCAATTAGCCTTCAAAGTGTTGCTGATCAAGTGTATGAAGTGCAAAAAAAAAAAACATATGGCTCTTATAATGCCCGTTAAATAGGAATGCGAAACACGGTCGAAGGCCTTCCTCATATCTAGCTTCCACACCAAATTCTCACCTCATACTTTCCTGTTGATACATTGCCATAGACTTTGGAATTGGGACATCCGCCCAAAAAGTCCCCACGGCTTGTGTTACAATGCCTTTTATTATATCCCATCAAAAATGGAAAAAATCTCGCTATAACCATCGGGTCCCGCGGTGCTATCCTTGTCTAAGGAAAAAACTGCCTCTCGTACTTCCTCTACACTAGGAAGCCGATCCATCTCATGGTTCATAGCTGTGTCAATAAATGGTGGAAATAAATGAAGAAATTGTTCCAAAGGTTCTGGAGCTTCTTGTTCTGTGAATTGGTTCTCAAAATATGTCGTAGCGTCTTAGCCAATTAGCTCAGTATCCGTAAGCCAAACACTGTTAGCAATTTGTGTACAAGCTACCAACAACTTCTTGTGGCGATTCGAGCAATATGTGTGAAAATATTTTGTGTTGACATCTCCTTCATTTTAGCCTTTAGTTTTGTCGCCAAAATATTTCTTCGCTTTTTAAAAGAAAAGTGTAACGCTTATTTGCTAAGTCAAGGGCATTGAGATCCTCCAAAGAATTATGTTTTTCAAATTCTGCTTCTGTTTCAAGAAGGTTCGCCTCGACCTCCCTGATTGTCTCTGCTTGGCGGCCAAAATGCTGACTACTCCACTCCTTCAAAGGTCCCCTTTAATCGTTTCATCTTCAACATAAGGACAACCCTCCCATTCCCTTGTATCGGCTCCTCCCATGAGGACCGGACAAACTCCTTGAATCTCCTGCCCTTAGCCCACATATTTTGATAGCGGAAGGCGCTTCCCGAAAATATTCCATTTCGTTATAATCTTACCAAAAGAGGGCTATGATAAGACTCATCCCGGGAGAGGTGCTCCTCTCGCGAGTAATGAAAGGTGCCATTCCATTAGCTATTCACCATAATTCTGCCTAAACGTCTCATCAATGGACTGGGAAAGCTGCGACACCATGTAAATAGACTCCCCGGAAAAGGAATCTACAATGGACCACAATCAGCAATAGCCACATTAAATTCATACATAGGAAGTAAGGCCGAAACAAAGCTGGAACTTTCTGCTAAAGTAGATATCACATTAAAATCCCCTCTAAGAAGCCAAGGCCCCGTTCTTTGTTCAGCGAAGGTTGTCAATTCACCCCAAAGGTCCCTCGCAAGATATATGAGCGTTTAACGTATATAACGGAACAAACCAAGGAAGTACCACTGAACGATTTGATGTGCAAGTGAACCACCTGCTTCATATCTCTTATAATCTTAACATCCAGAAGACCACTCCAAAATATCCTTAATACAGGTATCTTGTCCCCATTTTTCCTACCTTATGGTTTTTCTTGAGGCTTATCAGAAATGTTACGGTCAGCTCATCAATTCTCGTAAGAGTTCCTTTTATTTCCTCCAAATCAAATCAACACTATGCTGCTAAGGTAACGGAGATTACTGGATTTGTGCAATCTTCTTTTCCAATGACTTATCTGGGATGTCCCATTTTCCCTGGTCGAGCTCGTGCTATATTTTATCAATCTCTTGTTGAGTCTATTAACAGTCGTATCGACGGGTGGCAGCATTAAATTCTTAACATTGCGGAACAGATTATACTCATCAGACATGTGCTTTCTTCCATGACATTGCATATTTTAGCTGTTGCTAATCCTCCTTTGCAGGTTTTTCGGGAAATTGAAAAGAACCTAGAGAGATTTCTCTGGGGACACTCAGATGGTAATCATCAGCACCATTGGATGGCTTGGAACCGGCTGTGCTCTAGCTTGGACTCTAATGGTTTGGGTCTTCATTCTTCGGAAACTTATTCTTATGCATTTAACTGTAAGTTATGCTGGCATTTCAAGTCGGTCCGATAGCTTTGGCGAGACTTCCTTGAAGCATGATATTGTCGGGATTTGCTTCATAATTCCCAAGTTGAAACTGAAAATTGGGTGTCTCCTATTTGGCGGAAAATGCTTGAGGTTAAAGACATTGTGGAAGCAAATATGGGACTACTAGTGCGTGATGGCTCCTTCTCTTTTTATTTTGAAAATATCCAATGCCAGAAAAGTTTTCATAGAAGTTGGTTGAATTACTTAGCACCAGATGATATTCTGGTGGCTAAAATACGTGATTTTTGCAAAGATTAGACATGGGATTGCTCGCTTCTCAGTTCACTATTGCCAGAGCATACGGTACAGCTGCCGGATATACATCTTCGACACGATAAGGGGTCGAATGATTTGGTATGGATGCCGGAATCTGATGGAAAATTTACTCTTCGAACTGCCATGAATTTGCGGAACCACCTACTGCAACTATGCTCACTCGTAAAATTTCTTGGTCAGCTTTCTTACCCCTCTCTTTAACTCTTTTTTTGTGGAAGTTTTGGAATTTTTATTTGGCTTTTGATGATATATGTAATAGATTAGGATTTCATTGTGCATCCCAATGCTCTTGTCTTCATGGTCAGGATTTCCTAGATCATGTCTTCCTGCATTGTGAATGGGCTAGATGTTTGTGGTTATATGCAGCGAGCCTAGTGAGTTTGGATTTGGGTATTAACTATTTCCGTTCCTCGCACCATATGCCTAAATATTGATTTTTTAAGGGAAGAAGAGTGAAACATAAAGCATATGTCATCCTTGCTAGTTCGGTTTTATGGATTATTTGGGTACACTGTTGCCGTTTTGTGTTTGAAGGGACACAGCCTTTCCTTGCAGCCATGAAAGTGTCGTTGCAGGATTATTTTACTCCTATATTGACTACGGCAGGAATCACCTTAGATTTTTCTGCGATTATTTTTTAGGCAGCCTTGCTTTCGGCCTTCTTTGCTGAGATGGTTAAATTCTTATTGCTCAAGGGATATTGTTCTAAATGTTGATGGTGCAGTACGCAGCAATCCAGGTCTAGCGACCATTAGGGGTATTATTCGTTCAGGTACTTGCACTTTTATTTTTGGTTTCTCAATGTTCGTTTCTGCAGATGCTACAAATTCCCAGGCAGAGCTTGTAGCTCTGAGAGTTGCACTCAAGTTTGCTAGCGATCAGGGAATCTCAGTGACTCAAGTCCAATCCGACTCTTCTTTTGTGGTTGGCGCCATCAGACGAGGTAGAGTGGACGCTTGGCGGCTTTATACTTTATTTCAAAACACAAGGGACATGCTTGGACCGATTCCTATTCAAGGTATTCCACGGGAGGTGAACAAAGTTGCAGATGCCTTGGCGAATCTTTCTAGGTATGTGAGGTTTTCTCTAGTTTGCCCCTTCCTATACAAGGTTTATGCACATTGGACCGCTTAGGGACCCCATGTCTTCGACTAAGCAATATTTGGATAGGTCTTCTTTTATTTCATTTATTTATTAATTCATTGATGTGCACTGAGTTATATTATAAATAGCTTGGTATATTTTTTCTCTTATACATTGCATACTAGCTCCTACAGGCATACTTATGTAACATCTGATTCATGATTATAAATGAGTCAGTTTTCTTGCATTGTCTTATATTGTAGGAAGTGGATTTGTTTCCACCTACTTAGAGGTTTTGGCTTTAGTCCCCCTCTATGTACTTTTATTTTCCTATTTGGGCCATATCAATAAACAGGTAAGGGTCCATGCCAAACCCCCACCACAACAAGTGGCTTTCCTAAAAAAAAAAAAAAAAAAAAATCCGTATTATCACAAGCAATGTGAGCGAGTGCTCTTGTTTTAGTTGTTTTAGGCGCGCAAGAGAAGTAACATTGCCAATCCCCCTTATATTCCAAATTAACCAATTCATAGAAAAACCATGAAAAAAGTATAAGTAATGAGACATGTCATTTAAATAGATGCGTTGGCAGCCTTACCAATCAATTGTGCAGATCGACGCACGTGTTTCTCCATTAAGTGCTTTCGTGGCTGCGATCTTGCGGGACAATAGCTGGCTCATTTTCATCACTCTTAGAAGCTTGGAGGTCACTGCATGTGTCGTTTATTAGGATAATGATTTGATATCTCTAATACTCCAAGGGCGGTGGGGTATTCACAACATCCCTTCCATTTAACTCTTCCGCAAAGGTTGTGAATGGTGCCCATTCTGCGTTGACTTTGGCCAAAGTCATCTCCCGAGCCCTGTAATATTATTCACGGGCCTAGCATAACGGGAGCACGTAAAAGGGGGAATTATATCGCATATTGGCATGGAAATCATCAATACTTACATTCTTATTTGTCCATGTCGGTGTCCGAGCAAGGGGCAACCTCATGAACAGACAACTTGTCCGTCAAATTCAGCTCCCTTTGCAACATCCCCAGCACCTTTTGTTCCCAAGGTACCCGCAACATCACTACCCCCCCGCTTGGGCCTCTACGGCTGCTATCCACTCTGTTGGTGCCAAACTAGGTGGGATTTCTTTATCATTGGAATCAAATTCCATAATGTAATAACCTTCCCCACCTCTTGGATTTCCTTATCATTTGTGTCGAATGCCTTATTGCTATCCATAATCGAAATATGTGGGATTCCCTTATCATTGGAATCCAATTCCACAATAGAATCGTCTTCCACAACCTATTGAATTCCTTTGTCATTTGAATCCAATTCTTTATAGGAGGCCACCTCTCCAATTTCCAATTCTGTATGGGATTCAACAATAGTCGTCAAATCTCCCTCCCGGCGAAACTTTCTCTTCTTCCACTCTAGAGACTTCCTTATCCGGTGTTAAACTAGTTTACCTTATCCGGTGTTAAACTAGAGTTTACCTTATCCGGTGATACAGATAGCACCTCGCACCATTCAATCTCGTTCCAACATATGCGCCATCCTTGAGCATTGGTGTCTTGTCCCTTCGCTCCATGCAGCTATTTGAAGTGATGGGCACAATGAGTTATTGGAGTTGAGCTCTTGGCTGACCATATCTACCTTTGTTTGGGGGAAGACTACAACCTTTCCCTGATTTCAAGACCCTTTGCGACGTCTCCAAGTACATAACCGGGAGCTTTCCTTTGTCTACTCGTTAGGGGAGAGGGGGGGTTCAAGATCGCCACGACTTCCTTAGGCCGCATTCTCGGGGCCATCATCCTTAGCAGATTTTTTGTTCGCTTTGGTCATACACACAAGGAAGCTACACTTTGCAAGACTCCATAACACAGGCATGAAGTCAATGAACATGATATGGAAATACTTGCAAAGTCAATGAAAAAGAAAGATCAACATGTTAAGAGCTACTCAATCCAACAAGAGTACAATGAAGTGGTAGACTCCTTGACAAGAAAAAGTGTGAAGTCCAATAAACTACAACTCAAGAATACTAGAGGACTTATTTACTCCAAGAAGATGTTGATCAAAGGCTTCAAAGTCCAAGCTCCAAGAAGAAACAACTTGAAGACTTGAAGACCTTAGGAAGATTAGTCAAAGCTTATAGCTAATCTGTTGTGACTAATCTTTCCCTTGAGAATACTAGAATAGATGATTAAATCTCAACTAGGCATGTTTTCAAAACCTAATGTTTTACTTTGTTCAATACTTTGAAAATATTTTTGAAAACTAGTTGGCCAATGCCTAAGTACTTTAAAATGTGTTTTATATCTTTACAAAACACTTAGGCATGTGCATGAGAACACTGAAATTTAACTAAGTTTAAAAACCACTTTGGGACTGCTCTCCGGTCGACCGGTGAGTTTTTGTCCTTACTCAAGTTTTGAATGTTCCAATGCTCCAACAACTATATTCTATCCAGACGACCGAGATATTAGGTAGGTCGACCGATCTTTGCTTCGGTAGACCTGACCATTGAATTACTGTCGACCGAGATATGAACAGAGGGCATTTTACCTTTGATTCAAGACACTTCGGTCTACCTACTGTGTAGTAGCGGTCAACTGGTGCTGTAAATTCAAGGCTAAAATTATAGTCGTTGTGACCAACAAAGCTTGTGTATTCTTGCCATATAAATAGCTTTCAAAGCTGATTTTTTCACAAGAAATCAAGTCATAAGAGTGCATATGCATATACACTTCTCATATACACAAGCAAACACTTTTGTGCTTAATTTCCAAATCATTCAAAGCATCTGTGTTGAGCTTAAACTTCATCTATCTTTCTATTCTCAATATTGATTAGAGATTTTATTTGTATATCCAATCCAATTGAGGGATTCGTAAAACTGAGCTAAATAGTAAATCTCCTTAGAAAGAGATAGGTTACCCAAGCTTCTATGTGTAAGAATAAGACCTCTTTGTCAGGCAAACACTCTTTGTGAGTGGAGACTTCTTAGTGAGGTAAAAGTCATAAGAGTAGGCATAAGCCCTCTTTTTTAGGCTAAACACTCCTAGTGAGTGGAGTCTTCTTTGTGAAGCATAAGTCCTCATTTGTTGGAGCAATTGTAAAAGGCAGAACCCACATTGCATTTGTTGTGAAGGGTATCCATTAGTGAATGTTGAAATCCTTGGGATTTCCTTAAGATAGTGGATGTAGATTCTTTGTGTATCGAACCACTATAAATCCTTGTGTTAGTTTTCTCTATCCCTTAACACTTTATTATATAGTTCATGAATTGCTATAACTTGAATACCTGATTACATGAACTATTTGCATAGGATAGAAAATAACACATGCTTCCTTGCTTTATAAATTGCCTCACTTAAGTCATCTATGTTGCCTTGATCATAATTGAATCACCTTATTTGCTTAAACAACATACTTGTTGTTAAGGTGAACACTTAGACAAAAGAAGTTTTAGAAAAGCTTAAAAGGTTTTTAAGAACCTAATCCCCCCCCCCCCTCTTAGGTTCTATACCCTCAAAAGTATTTCAATTGGTATGAGAGCCTTGTATGCTTTTTATTGGACTATATTCTAGGAAGACCCATGGCTCATAGTTTTTCTAACTTAGAAGACCAATCCCCATCTAGACCACCTCTATTTGATGGCTGTAACTTTGATAGTTGGCAATGTGCTTTTAAATTGTTTTTGTTTTTTAATGACATTTCTTTGTTGAGCATTATAGAAGAAGGTATTTTTATTCCTTCAATCTACACACAAGGTGTCATGGTGCCAAAGTCTAGGAAAGACTATGACGAAGAAGACTACAAGAAGATGACACTCAACGTCAAGGGCTTAAATGCTCTTTGTTGTGCATTAAATGAAGAAGCTCTCAACAAAGTGCATGAATGTGAAGATGCTTATTCCATGATGAATATGCTTGAAGTATCAAACAAAGGAGAAGTTGAAGTGGAAAAGTCTAAGGTGGGAAAGCTAGATTTGGGGACTCAATCTCGTGAAGGTATACATGACATCTCAATCACACTTCAAGATCTTGATACAACCATGAAGTGTGATCAAGGAGAAAACAATGATCAATCCTCAACAAGCTCAAAAGTAATTCAAATTGAGTCTTCACAAGATGAGATAGAAGAGAAGATGGAAGCACAAGATGATTATCATCATATGGAGATTAATTATGATGGAGATGATGAAGATCAATCATCTTGCAAAATGAAGAGAAAAAGATTGCCACTAAGCTTCAAAGATAGACATCCTTCAAGAAGTGGCTTTGGACTAAATCATTCCAAGAAGAATGATGAAGACTTTAAATGGAGATGTTCAAAGAGAAAGCAATCACAAACACTCCATAGCACTTGGATTCCACAAACCTCAATGGCAATTACATTCAAGGAACCAAGATGTTCAACTATAAGTGATGGTCAAGAAATCAATGGTAATCTATAATCATCATCACTTGGTCAGATTACAAAGGTATCAACTTCGCTTTCTCATATTATTTTGAAGTATGTTATTTATAGTATGAGAAGTAAGTTTGATGCTATTACTTGTAGTCTTGTTGATGTTGAAACATGTTATATTAGCGATCCTTCACGTGAAGATAACTTATTGCAATAGTTTCATTCGCTTGATGTTTCTTTTGCTAAGGTATCTAAAATATGCAACATCACAAGATTGGATGATTCTTGATCTTACTTCTCATCTAATGAGAATCATCCTTGTGTTAGTAGTGCCCTAGGACCATTAGCATATGTTGTACGTTTTATGTCTTTTTGAGCATTTCATCTGAATAGTTACTTTTGCTTATGAACATCAAATGCGTGATTTGATAGTAAAACTCATTTGCTTATGTAATTACTATTCTAGTTGTCCCTAGTTTTATGTAATCTACTTTACAATGAAATAAAACTAGTATGATGTTTGATTGATGATTATGTTTTACTAATCATGTGTAATGAGTACAAATCATATCATAGATGCAATGTATTGAGATATATCGTATCGGACGTGATCCGTTAGAGAAGTAATACTTCATGGTCCTTAGTCATAAGTATTACTTCCTCAATACTATTTTAGAATCCTTAGACCTTATGTCTCCATTGATTCTAGCATGAATGGAGCCACGTTTTGACTCAGTCGTACGTTGCTTTTAATCGAGTAATCAATACGACTGATGATCGGATGTAGTGTCCTATCATGGCTTGAATGTGAGAGGCATTGTAAGGAATTTGTCCCTCTCTTATTAGAGAGAGATATCCATGGGCCCCTCGATAGGGAAAGACTGTCTAAATGCATGGCCGTGCTCAAATGTATTTGATAAAGTGGTTATCAGATACTATTTGTTGGAACAGTCTACCTAGAGATCGAGCATAAATATAATTAAGCTTAATAAGGGTGACGACTACCATGCCTTATGCTTAATTAGGATATCGCGAGACAAAGGGATTAAATAGTGGATTGATATTAGGTTCCGTTGTATATTCATTCACTTTGGGTAGTCACAATGTCCTGCTAGGGACTGCTTGTGATTTATGAACTCACACTACTACTAAGTGTGTTTTCATTGCCATTGTGATATGAACCTACAGGGTCACACGCATAGACGAGCTAACGAGCTTCATGTCCAGATTCATTGAATCTAGAATGTGTCTAGGTTCATTGTATCTGACATTCACTTTTCTGAGAATAATAAAGCGTTATTATTCGAATTAGAGATAATGGGCATTTTCGGTATAGCTGGGATTACGTGGGAGTTATTATCCGATAAAGACTCCCACTATTAGCAAAGGTCTAGAGGACGTGGGAGTTTAAGACTCCCACTGCTGAGAGAGGTGGAGGACGTGAGAGTTAGTTATGAGAACAAACCCTCACACCCTATATAATCATCTCTCAGCCGAAACCCTAGCTATTCCTTACTTCAGCCGCAATTAACCAAATACACCCGAAATTAGATTTCGGATTCTGCCTCTCCCTTTTCTCTCTAATTCCCGAAACTCAGAAAAAACGAAGAGCTAGCAATCACTGTTCATTTCGTCGCGTGGATACCGGTAGAGGGACATTCCGCAAAGGGAAATCAATTGGTGGCAGCAACGTATCCAAGAAACAGCACTTCCATTCAAGAATCCGATTCTCGAACCCAAAACGTAAGTCTTTTTCTTGCTGTTTTCGATTCGTTTTGTATGAGCGGATCCTTCAGGGGAGGACTCATGGGTGTTTGGAACGAGTTTCCGCCCATGAATCCCTTTAGTGGTATCAGAGCCTTGCTCATATGATTCGAATTCGATATTGTTAATCACAACATATCACGTATCAATTTCGATTTGATATGTGTATGAGTGAAAAACAGAAAAGATTGTTTCTTTGATTATGATATATGTGATATATGCATAAACTGTTTTAGTGCGTTTAAAGATTGTTTCTTTGATCATGATATATGTGATATATTACATAAACTATTTATATTAAATTTGTTAATGCATAAACTACTGTCGTATGTTATTAATTAGATTAATACTGCATAAACTGTTTCTGTGAATTCGAGACTGCATAAACTATTTCTGTGAATTCGATTCTGCATAAACTATTCTGTGAATCTGTAATTAATTGGATTAATTCGGTTATGAAGCATAAACTGATTGTATGTCTCCTGCCGTTAATTCGATTAACCAATGCATAATCCGATTATGTAAGTAAGGCAATTGAGGGGTAAATCGGGACAGAAAAACTCATTCGATGAGCTGATGTAGCGCAGATTCGTCGTTCCGCTGACTTAAGACTTTGTATATGTACTCGTTGTTAATTTCATTGTGCTTTATGTGATTTTAGCATAGTAAATAGCATGGCCAACTATACCCCTTGTTTTACATATTTTTGGTTGTAATTTTATAATACGGCCTGCGAACTGTTTTTCAATGTTGTAAAATTGTAATCGCTTTCTTAGATTAGCTTTACTGCTTTACATTGAAGGCTCGGTATGCCCATGCAACTGTGTAAATAGTGATTTCCATATGCTTAGACATGGTTCGACTTAACTAGGCCATCAAAATAGTTTTGGGCCTAGGGCATAAAATGGGAAAAAGCTGGGACATATAGATGTCATTCACATTAGATGATTTTACTTTAATTATGGGTGTTAAGCCAAAGCTTTCCTATAACTATTGTAAAATGTTTTTCCCCACTAATTATCAAGTGTTGAAATTGTGAAAAATATTTTTTGGTCAAAAACTAATAACTTTGAAAATAATTTAATGTAGATAATGGCAACCAATTCATCAAACAATTCATTGCGATCCGTCCTTGAGAAGGAAAAACTAAGCGGGACCAATTTCCTTGGTTGGGCCCGCAACTTAAGGATTGTCCTTAAGCAGGAAAGAAAGTTGTACGTTCTTGATACGGACATTCCTGAACAACCTGCAAACAACGCCCATAGAGCTGAAAGAGATGCTTGGAAGAAGCATTTTGATGACTCTAACGATGTGACTTGTCTCATGTTAGTCACAATGAACACTGACCTTCAAAAATAGTTCGAAGGAGTTGAGGCTTTCCAGATGATGGGCCAGCTCAAGGAAATGTTCCAAGAGCAAGCTCGTCATGAAAGATTCCTCACTACTAAGGCGTTGAATAGTTGCAAAATGGCCCCTGGCACCTCTGTAAGTGCACATGTTCTTAAGATGAAGGGTTATTTTGACCAACTTGAGAAGCTTAGGGCTAACGTAGGTCATGACATGGCCACAGATATGATCTTGGGCTCACTCCCACAAGAGTATGACCAATTTGTTATGAACTTCAACATGCATGCCATGGAGAAGACCATACATGAAATACACGGGATGCTCAAGCAGGCTGAACTGAACATTAAGAAGACCCCTGAAGTCTTAATGGTTCAAAAGGGGAATTTCAAGAAGAAAGGAAAGGGAAAGCCCATGGCCAACAAAGGCAAAGGCAAAGGCAATGACAAGCCCAAAGCCAAGGCACCAAAGAAAGGAGTTTGCTTCCATTGCAATGAACCAGGTCATTGAAAAAGGGAAAGGCCAGTTTGACTGTCTCTCCAGATATTTTGTTATTGAAATTAACATGTCTGCTCCTACTTCATGGGTATTAGATACCGGTTGTGGATCTCACATTTGCGCAAATGTGCAGGGGTTCAAAAGGAGTAGATTACTGGCAAAAGGAGAAGTGGACCTGAGAGTAGCGAACGGAGTAAGAGTTGTTGCTGTAGCTACTGGGACATTTAATTTAGTTTTGCCAAGTGGCCTTATTATAGAACTGAATAATTGTCTTTATGTTCCAACTTTGAGTAGGAATATTATTTTAGTTTCTTGTTTGGATATTGAAGGTTTTGAATTATATATTATGAATAAAATTTGCACCATTCATAAAGATCGTATCTTTTATGGAGATGCCTCTTTGATGAATTGGCTTTATGTTCTTAACCTCGATGATTCCATTAAGAGGCCCATCTATAACATTAATACTAAGAGGTTTAAATCAAAAGACTTAAACCAGACCTACTTTTGTCACCTGTCATTTGAGCCACATAAATAAGAAATGCATATCAAAACTCCATAAAGATGGAATTTTGACATCATTTGACTTAGAGTCTTATGAGACTTGCTTGTTAGGCAAAATGACTAAAGCTCCCTTTACTGGACAAAGTGAGAGAGCTTCTGATTTGTTGGGCCTCATACATACAGATGTTTGTGGACCAATAAACACTAGTGCTAGAGGAGGGTTTCAGTACTTCATCACATTCACAGATGATTTCAGTAGATATGGCTACGTCTATCTAATGAAACATAAATCAGAATCTTTTGGAAGATTCAAAGAATTTCAAAATGAAGTACAAAATCAACTTGGTAAAAGTATTAAGACACTTAGATCAGATCGAGGTGGCGAATACCTTAACCAAGAGTTTGAAGAACATCTTACAGGTTGTGGAATTGTTTCACAATTAACTCCTCCTGGCACACCATAATGGAATGGCGTGTCAGAACGGAGGAATTGCACCTTATTAGATATGGTTCGATCTATGATGAGTCAAACAAGTCTTCCAATTTCCTTTTGGGGCTACGCCCTAGAAACTGTTGCATTTATATTGAATAGAGTTCCTTCTAAAGCGGTTCAGAAAACTCCATATGAGATATGGACTAGGAAACGACCAAGTTTGTCATTTCTCAAAATTTGGGGATGCGAGGCGTACGTAAAACGCTTGTTACCCGATAAACTCGCCCCTAAATCTGACAAGTGTTTGTTTGTGGGATATCCTAAAGAAACTAAAGGATATTACTTCTATGTTCCATTAGAGAACAAAGTGTTTGTTGCTCGAAATGGTTTATTCCTTGAAAGGGAATTTATTTCCAAAGAGGATAGTGGGAGTAAGATCTATCTTGAGGAAATTCAAGATCCCCAAACAACATCTGAACCAACTTTGGAAGTTCAAGAAAGCTCACGTGCTAATACTGAGCATCAATCTTTGACACAAGGCCCAAGGAGGTCGAGTCGGGTACATCAACAGCTTGAGAGATATGGATTTCTCGTGACTGATGATCACCAGGTCGAACTGATTGATCAAGATGAACCCACTACCTACAAAGAGGCAATTCGTAGTTCTGAGTCAGATAAGTGGCTAGAAGCTATGAAGTCTGAGATGCAATCCATGTACGATAACCAAGTGTGGACTTTGGTTGACCCACCCGAAGGGTGTAAGGTCATTGATAACAAATGGTGTTTCAAAAAGAAAACCGACATGGATGGTAATGTACACACTTTTAAATCTCGACTAGTAGTTAAAGGTTATAGACAAGTTCATGGTATTGACTATGATGAAACCTTTTCTCCTGTCGTTATGATAAAGTCTATTAGGATTTTACATTCCATAGCCGCATATTATGACTATGAGATATGTCAAATGGATGTTAAGTCTGCATTTCCTAATGGAAACCTTCTCGAGGATGTGTATATGACACAACCCGAGGGGTTTGTTGATCCATCGAATCCTAGCAAAGTGTGTAAGCTTCAAAGGTCCATTTATGGATTGAAGCAAGCATCTCAAAGCTGGAATCGTCGCTTTGATGAACGTATTAAAGAATTCGGTTTCATCAAAAACGAAGACGAGCCTTGTGTTTATAAGAAAGTAACTGATAATGCACTAGTGTTTCTTGTGCTTTATGTGGATGACATCTTACTGATTGGAAATGACATCCCCACATTACAAAGCGTAAAAGCTTGGTTGGGGAAGTGTTTTTCCATGAAAGACTTAGGCGAGGCTACATACATTTTGGGTATAAGAATCTATAGAGATAGATCTAACAAAATGATTGGCCTAAGCCAGAGTGGATACATTGACAAGGTATGGAAACGGTTCAGTTTGCAAGACTCCAAAAAGGGATTCTTGCCCATGTCACATGGCATTAAACTCAGCAGAACTCAAGGACCTTCCACAAAGGAGGACCAAGAGCGCATGAGAAAGATCCCATATGCTTCAGCCATTGGGTCTATTATGTACGCCATGATATGCACTCGCCTGGATGCCTCATTTGCTTTAAGTATGACTAGCAGATATCAATCTGACCCTGGAGAGTCACATTGGACAGCAGTCAAGAGAATTCTTAAGTACTTGAGAAGGACTAAAGATATGTTCTTAGTTTACGGAGGTCCGGAAGGAAGTCTGGTTATAAATGGTTACACATACGCAAGCTTCCAGACTGACGTAGATGATTATAGATCGCAATCTGGTTTTGTGTTTTGTTTGAATGGAGGTGCTGTGAGCTAGAACAGCTCAAAGCAAGAAACCGTGGCCAACTCTACAATGTAGGTTTGAGTATCTATCTGCCTCTGAAGCAACTAAATAAGCTGTTTGGATCAGGAAGTTTGTTGATGAATTAGGTGTCGTCCCTAGCATTGTGAACCCAGTGGACCTCTATTGTGAAAGTATTGGTGCCATTTCACAAGCTAAGGAACCTAGATCTCACCAACGATCCAAACACATTCTCAGGCGTTTCCATCTGATTAGAGAGATCATCCACAGAGGAGACGTTAGTATTTGCAAAGTTCATACAGACGACAACATTGCAGATCCATTGAACAAGTCACTCCCACAACCTAAACATGAGAGTCATACTAGGTCAATAGGATTGAGGATCATGTATGATTGGACCTAGGGCAAGTGGGAGATTGTTAGTAGTGCCCTAGAACCATTAGCATATGTTGTACGTTTTATATCTTTTTGAGCATTTCATCTGAATAGTTAATTTTGCTTATGAACATCAAATGCGTGATTTGATAATAAAACTCATTTGCTTATGTAATTACTATTCTAGTTGTCCCTAGTTTTATGTAATCTGCTTTACAATGAAATAAAACTAGTATGATGTTTGATTGATGATTATGTTTTACTAATCATGTGTAATGAGTACAAATCATATCATAGATGCAACGTATTGAGATACATCGTATCGGACGTGATCCGTTAGAGAAGTAATACTTCATAGTCCTTAGTCATAAGTATTACTTCCTCAATACTATTTTAGAATCCTTAGACCTTATGTCTCCATTGATTCTAGCATAAATGGAGCCACGTTTTGACTCAGTCGTACGTTGCTTTTAATCGAGTAATCAATACGACTGATGATCGGATGTAGTGTCCTATCATGGCTTGAATGTGAGAGGCATTGTAAGGAATTTGTCCCTCTCTTATTAGAGAGAGATATCCATGGGCCCCTCGATAGGGAAAGACTGTCTAAATGCATGGCCGTGCTCAAATATATTTGATAAAGTGGTTATCAGATACTATTTGTTGGAACAGTCTACCTAGAGATCGAGCATAAATATAATTAAGCTTAATAAAGGTGACGACAACTATGCCCTATGCTTAATTAGGATATCGCGAGACAAAGGGATTAAATAGTGGATTGATATTAGGTTCCGTTGTATATTCATTCACTTTGGGTAGTCAAAATGTCCTGCTAGGGACCGCTTATGATTTATGAACTCACACTACTACTAAGTGTGTTTTCATTGCCATTGTGATATGAACCTACAGGGTCACACGCATAGACGAGCTAACGAGCTTCATGTCCAGATTCATTGAATCTATAATGTGTCTAGGTTCATTTTATCTGACATTAACTTTTTCTGAGAATAATAAAGCGTTATTATTCGAATTAGAGATAAGGGACATTTTCGGTATAGCTGGGATTACGTGGGAGTTATTATCCGATAAAGACTCCCACTACCAGTAGAGGTCTAGAGGACGTGGGAGTTTAAGACTCCCACTGCTGAGAGAGGTGGAGGACGTGAGAGTTGGTTATGAGAACAAACTCTCACACCCTATATAATCATCTCTCAGCCGAAACCCTAGCTATTCCTTACTTCAGCCGCAATTAACCAAATACACCCGAAATTAGATTTCGGATTCTGCCTCTCCCTTTTCTCTCTAATTCCCGAAACTCAGAAAAAAATGAAGAGCTAGCAATCACTGTTCGTTTCGTCGCGTGGATACCGGTAGAGGGACATTCCGCAGAGGGAAATCAATTGGTGGCAGCAACGTATCCAAGAAACAGCATCTTCCATTCAAGAATCCGATTCTCGAACCCAAAACTTAAGTCTTTTTCTTGCTGTTTTCGATTCGTTATGTATGAGCGGATCCTTCTGGGGAGGACTCATGGGTGTTTGGAACGAGTTTCCGCCCATGAATCCCTTCACCTTGTACTTGTAACATTGAAAATGTTGATCCAAATGCACACACTTGCCACTTGAGAAAATGCTTTAACAATGAAAGACCTTTGCAAAAGGTACCATGTATCTCTCAAGTTTCCCCTGTAGGTTCCAAGAGATTTAAGTCTCAATCCAGAGAAATGAACCTCAAGAAATGGCAAAGCAAAGCAAAGACTCCCAGCAAAGAGTCATGTGCCAAGGACAACATGGTTGTGGAGATTTCATCAAGGAACTACAAAGATATCATCAATGATGACTCCTCAAACAAAAAGAAGATTCCTTCCAATGCATCAAATGATCAAATGGAATGAAGAAGCAGTCAAAGGACTACTTCCTCCCAAGAAGGAAAAGGTCAAGATCAAGGCCAAACACTATGCCTCATTGGTCTCATTGATGAAGATCAAAATGAAATTAAAAGTCCTAAATATATAGATAATGAGGTACAATCTAATCCTTCCCTTGATCTTGACTATGATAATGAAGAGGATCCTTATGTGTTTTTAAATGATTTATATGATGAAATGAAAAGACTAGCTAAAAAGAACAAGGTCACTAAAAATGAACTTGCTTGCTCACTAAATGAAATATCTAAAATGCAAGTAGAATATAATAGTCTCTTACTTCCTTTCACATCATATCAAATGAAAAAGAGAATGCGCTTTTATCTTTAAATGCTATGTCTCTTGAAAACCAATAGTTGCTTGACAAGGTGCATATTGTTGAATCTAAACATGTTGAGCATAATATCTTAAAGCGCAAATTTGATGTGTTAACCACTTATGTGAATAAGTGTACATGTGTTAGAGATATCCTTGGTAATGTGCTTGTTGCTCCTCGTGCTCATATTGCAGTGATTTTCAAGAGCACAAGAACACTCATAAAATTGCACACTCTACTAATATTAATGCTAGAACAGCACACACCACTATGCTAATTACTAATTGCTCTTATTGTGGTAAATGTGGTCATCATTCTACTAGTTGCATTAATAAGAAAAGAATAGAAAGAAGTGCTAAGTCTATTTGGGTTGAAAAGAACCCCAAAACTAACCCCCCAAGGACCCATAAGAAAATGTGTACCAAAATTGAATTGTTTTGTAGGAAACAGGGGAACTCCGGCAGACAAGACAAGGCAACGGTTGACCGCAGAAATTGTCAAATTGCCTCAGCAAAAGAAAGGTATCCCTGTCGATGGCAACAGACTCCCGGTCGACCTAAGCAGAATGGCTATTAGTAAAAGGGTACCTCGATCGATCAACCACCCTCCTCGGTCGTCCGAAATTTGGACAGAAATAAAGTCATATTTTAATAGGACGAGGGCGGGCAACCGGATAGGACCTCCAGTCGACAGAAGCGTCGCGATTCAATAGAAATTTAAGGGTTTCAGTTCAGAATTAAAAAAGTCTCTTTCCCTCCTTCAAAGAAAACCCAAACCCCTTCTTCAATACTCCTAAAATTTGATACCTATTTCCATCCCAAACACAAATTCCTTCCACAAATCACGTATTCTTACAATCATGGTCCAAAATCCAAAGCCAAATCCTTCCAAAGGAAAACCCAAGAATGATTCTTCAAAGAGAAAACCTCTCTCCAAAAGAAAATTTGAAAAATCTCTAACGATTAGAGAACCGATTGAACTCGTTCCAAAGAAGGCAGAGGTGAATCGGAAAGTCAATAAGGAAATAGGGAAGGCAAAGAAGTTGAATCACTCCGACGAAGAAACAGAGTCCAACAATGATCATCTTATTCCACCTCCTCCTTCAAGATATCAAGGAGAATCCTCATCCTACACCACAACAAAGGTATCCTCTACATTTTACTCTAAAGAATCTGAGAAAGTTTATGAGAATTTAGTTAGTGAAAAAAGTGGAATTCTTCTGGGACATAGAGTTGATGATGATGCGGGATTGGAAGAAATTATCGGTATTTTGATGAAATGGGGTGGTTTAATCTAATTTTAGTTGATCATGATTATTATCCCCTCACTATTTATGAGTTTTAAGTGAACCTTAGAGAAGAAGGGAAGAAATATTGTGGGCGTTATTGGTGGACTTCTAGTGTTAGAAACCTATAATTTAGCTTTTCCCAAGCTATGCTTAGTAATATCCTTGGAATTTAGCTAGATGATGATACCATATGATTTTTCGATAATTCTGGGAAGGTGCCAAAGGAAGAAGACCTTTACACTAGGAAATTCAAGACATACTTCAACATCAATGGGGCATTTGGCAAGTTCAATGAGATAGAGACAAACAAGCTTGATGAGTATGGTCGTATACTACATCATTTTGTCTCCAATGTAATTGTTTCGATAGGGGGCATACGAATTCAATTTCATACTTCCAAATGACCATTATGATGTGGTTGGTAGAGAAGAAGTAAGCAAACTTTGCTTATTTGGCTCTCAACCCATGGGAATGACATCTATATGTCCCGGCTATTTCCCATTTTATGCCCTAGGCTCAAATCTAACCATTTGGTAGCCTAGTTAAGTCGAACCATGTATAAGCATATGGAAATCACTATTTTCTCATCTCCTCTTGCCCAGATAACAACTTATTTGTTGCTTTGTCAAGCATACTAAAATGATGATCCAAGCTGAAGGAGTGCTTAGGATATGGTAAGCATTTTAAGATTTAATTAAAACGATTTAATGTGACGTATAAAATCAAGCCCCATAAGACAATAATACAAGCATCTAATGCAATATATAAAGCATAAAAGTAAATGTAAGATAGCATGGCCTAATCCTATGATGACTCCCACGAGCCTTGTGGGAGCCAAGGGTCAATCTAAGTCAATATCCATCTCATGGATAAAGTCTTTGATCCAGCGTCCTCTAGTCTTGATACATAATTGCATGGGCATACCCAGCCTTCAATGTAAAGCAGTAAAACTAATCTAAGAAAGTAATTACAATTTTACAACATTAAAAACTGACTCGCAAGACGTATTGTAAAATTACAACCCAATAAATGTAAAACAAGAGGGGTATAGTAGGCCATGCTAAAACTCAAATAAAGCATAATGAAATAAAAAACCAGTACATATACAAAGTTTTATGTCAGTGCAACGCCGACTGCGGTCCACCCGGGAAAGATAATAAGGTGGTTGATGCCTTGAGTAGGAAGAATTCGGGGTAGCTAGCGGCGTTAATAACCAATCAACGGGAGTTAATAGACGAGTTTAACAAGTTAGAAATTGAGGTTATGAAGTCTACAATTAATGTATTAGTAACTTTGGTAGCGGAACATACACTTTTGGGACAAATTAAAAAAGCTCAGTCGAAGGATTCTGATTTGGGTAAGGAGAGAGATTTGATACAGTCGGGGGTGGAAACGGAATTTCAGATTCGCGAAGATGGCAGTATCCAGTTTTGGGGCAGAATATGTGTACCGGTAGATTCGGGGGTGAGGCTAGAGATTTTGAAAGAGGCTCACAATTCGAAGTTGGCAGTACATCCGGGGTCATCCAAAATGTATAAGGGGCTGAAAGGTAATTTTTGGTGGAGAGCTATGAAAATAGACATAGCCGAGTTTGTGTCTAGATGTCTTGTATGTCAACAAGTAAAAGCGGAACATCAACGACCCGCCGGCTTGTTGAAACCGCTTGAGATTCTCGTTTGGAAATGGGAGCACATCACAATAGACTTTGTGATGGGATTGCCTAAGGAAAAGACCAGGAAAGACACCATTTCGGTAATTGTGGATCGCCTCACCAAATTCGCTCACTTTCTACCTATGAAGATCACCGCTAGTATGGACACACTTGTACAAATGTAACTTGATGAGATAGTTCATATATTCGATGACACTTGTGTTAATTATGCATGTTTTATATTCGATGCTACTTCATATATTAGCTGCCTCTTTTCCCCCCAAGCTTGTGTTAGACAAAGTAGAGAAAATATTCGCTAATTTTTTATGGGGATCGTCTAAGGGACACGGGAGAACTCATTGGATGTCTTGGGCTAGGATTTGTATGGATACAAATCATAATGGATTGGGTATTCTTTCTTTATCACAAATCTCCCGAATTTATGCTATGAAAATGTGGTGGAGATATCGCCATGGAGAATCATTATGGGCTATTGTTCTGAAATCAAGATATGGTGGTAACTCACGTAAGATTATTAGTGAGGTTAGGCATGGTTGTTCGGTAGGTTGGAAACACATGATTGTTTGCAAGAATGATGTTGAGGATAACATGGGATTGTTGATTCGGGATGGAGCATCTTATATTTGCTATGAGAATATCACTATGAAGGGTAGTCTTCATTCCACGCTTCCTGCTATTCCTCGTGACCTTCAGGATCGAAAAATATGTGAGGTAATGGATCAAAATGGATGGCAGGCTGACACACTAAGCGCTTTACCGGGAGAGACTTTGGAGGAGTTGCCAAAGACTTGCTTAAAACAGGTAAATATAAATTGGTTTGTCTTTTGGAATCTAATGGTAATTTTACTATGAAATATGTGGCATCTTGGTTAAGGAAAGAGAATGTGGGTATTTTATCCAAAAAACTTTATTTGTTCTTCGTGTTTACCTCTCTCTTTATCGATATTTTTATGGAAATTTTTCAACAATTTCTTGGCTTTGGAAGAAGGGTTTCATGACAGTCTCTCGTTGCTCTTGCAAGAATGGTTCCGACTCTTATCTTCATATTTTTGTACATTGTTGTTTTGCAAAGAAATTATGGTTTCATGCGGCTGCTAGAATTGGAGTTCGAGTGGATAGTTCACAACACTCGGCAATTGGTTTATTAAAGTTTGCTTGGCTGAATGCTACTGGGGCGAGTAAGGATATGGATATTCTTGTCCCAAGTACGGTTCTTTGGATGTTATGGAGGGTCTGGGCAGATTTTTCTTTGAAGGGAGTATAACTACTGAAAGGATCCTGATGAAGGAAATGGATAACTACATTGATGCGGTTTATAAAGCGAAAAATATTGTTACGACTTTTCAAAGATTAAAGAAATAGCCGAGGCCTATGATTTTATATTGGCTTCCAAGAATGGGCGGTCCAGGGCCTAAGTTGGTGCTGGAAATTTTGAAAGGAAAGAGAAAACCAACGGTTAGAGAAAAGAAAGAGTGAAGAAGAAGAGGGCATATTTTTTAGTGTTGTAAGGTTTTCTGAGCAATTACCATAGCAAACGAAGTCAGAATGTAGTGATTATTTTTTGTTTCGAAGCTGATTGACTAGGCTACGTGGGAGCCTTACCGGATTGTAGTTTGGAGTTTTGTAGAGAGAGAAATTCCAGTTTGAGGAGGTTGTTTCTGCCAATGTAGGAGTTTTCAGTTTTCATTGGGATTTTTCTTAAGTTTGACAAGTAAGGATCCTTCACCCTTGTATTTTCAGTCACTAAACTTCATGAATTGTCATTTTTACTAAAGTTTCTGTTTTGCTAATTTATGGATTTTTTCATTCGTGTTTTATTGCATTAAAACCAGATGAAATGTTGATGAAAATAGTTTAGTTGTGGCTATGATGAAATTGATGAATTGATATTAATTCCTACTTGTTAGTGAATTTGTTGGAGTCTATGTATTTGATTCCCAATTAGAGCTCTGGTTTGTTGATAATCCTAGTCCAGGGCATTGTCGAATTTAATCAGTTAAAGTGCCCTAGAGCACTATCAGTTAGTATAGTTTCAAACTCGATTTCTAACGAGAATAATAAGTAGGACTGTTAACAACCATTGTGGAGTTCACAAGGGTGAGTGATGACATAACATACGTGTCCTTAAAACTCAGGTCCTGTCTTTTGGAGGGTACTATTATCAGAATCAGTGTTAAGATCAGTCAGGTCCTTCTTAACAGGCAACTTAATAGTTAAGGGTTGTTAAAAGGGATATAGACTTGTTGCTAGACTTTGAGCTTAATTGTGTGAATGTTATGTGTTTTGATTACTTAGATTATATTCGTTTGTTTTGTACTTGTTCTTATGTTTGGATTTTATGTTTTCTGGATGTCCTGTTCCTTTCTAGTGTTTTCCTAAAGGTTGTTCAGTGAGGTTTTTATGTGTAAAATGTGTCTAGTGAGGGACCTAAACTTGCATACTTTCACACTTGATTTGGGAATCAGGAAAAGTGTTTTGAGTCTCACTTAATGTTTCATCCCAAGGGTGTTGATGCATACTGGGGTTTATAGCTCATGTTTTTATTTTCTTTTATTTGCAGATAATGAGTTACCTGCTGAAGGTCATTATTTGGAGCAGTGGGATGTGGAAGACCTTAAGTGGCTCATAATCTATCATGTAATAGATTAACTTTCCTTTTAGTACTCACTTTACTTTCGCTGCATTTTGTTTAACTCTGATAATTAATGTAAAAATTAATGTTTCCTTTAATAATAGTATAACAGACTTTGCTATTTCTTCTTTGGTTCTTTGCCTCATTGGCATTTGATGTATTGCAAGGTCATCACACGGTTTTGGAGTGTGACAAAAGTGGTATCAGAGCCAGGTTGAACCTTAGGGATAAAACCTGGAATGAATATAGGATGGACTTGGCAGATAACATATGAGATGTGTGATGGGTAGAGACTCTAGAATATGGCGTACTTGTTTATTTACTGCTTTATACTTTGTTGCTGATTATTATGTGATTGTTTGGTTAATATATGTTATCTGGCTATACAATGTTATGTTTTAAATTTGTTGAGCATGTAATGAGAATTTATCGCTTACCATATACTGTGGGGAGGATGGACCGAAACCAAGTCAACAACAATGACTTGAATATACCGATTGCTGAGTTGGGTCGTAAGGGTCCTAGGGGCAGTCAACATCAGTTTATGGGTTCATCCAGCTAGTAACAGCCTGGGGGCAACCAGACTGGGCCAGAATGTATACCACCACCACTGGGAAATATTACTACGCCATCAGATTTTGGGGTTGCATTCCACCTTGTTGCGCAGATGGTACAAACTCAGCAACATACACAACAAAAAAAACAAATAGGAAATAACTAGGATTTTGCAGACCCAAAAGAATCAGATCAACCAGAACATGGGGCATGACAGGCCACCAAAAGTTGAAGCAGATCCTGAAGTTATTATGAAAGTCTGAAGAAGATGGGGATGGTATCATTCAATGGTACCATGACCCCAGATCAGGCTGAGGAATGGCAATACTTTCCACACACATTTAGAATAGAAAGATAAAACCAATTATTTGAGTTGAAGCAAATGGAGAATATGTCAGTATCTGAGTATGCGTGAATGTTTAATGCCTTGGGGAAGTACGCTGCTACAATGATTCAAGACCCAGTGATGAGAACTCAGCGGTTTAGGATGGAGCTGTGGTCTAAGATTAGAGGAAGGCTTTTTGGTACCCCTCCTACCATTTTTAGAGACACGCCAGAGAAGTTTGAGTATTGAGGCAGAATTCAAGATGTTGGATTTCGAAAGAACATGGAAGAGGAACTTTGCTACTATGTCACAAGGACAAGACTCACGTCCTAACACCAATTTGTCTTTGGCTCGAAAGAGGTTTTCTCCCACATTGGGACCTACCAATACTTTTAGGCCAGGGGTAGGGACTAGAGTTAATACGGTTAACATTGGGGGAGCTGCAAGAGCACCAGGTGGGTATCAAGCTGTGTCGATATGTAACAAGTGAGGTAGAAGAAACTAGGGAGAATGACGTTGGGACACCAAAACTTGTTTTCGGATGTTGGAAGCCAAGGCATGTAGTCAATCATTGCACCATGCCTATTCCAACTAATGCACAGACTTCAACAGTGGCACCAAGGGTTGGCGATACAAGACATAAAGCAAAGGCTCGGGTTTTTTCTCTAACTCAGCAAGAGGCAGAGGATGCTTTTGATGTGGTCACATGTACGCTTCTAATCAATTCGGTGCCTGCATTTGTACTCTTTGATTGTGGAGCTACCAAGTCTTTTATGTCACAAAGATTTTCTAAAATACTTAAGACCTACACTGCTTGTTGTTTGGACACCTATAGAGTAATGGTACCTAATGTAAACTTTTATAGTCTAATTTGATACATAAGGGATGCCGGCTAGAAATAGACTCTAAGGTACTAGAGGCTGACCGTATATAGTTACTGATGGTAGACTTTGATGTAATGTTGGGTATGGACTGGTTGTACGCTCATCATACATTAGTGAATTGCCGCGAAAGGAAGGTTCAATTTACAGTTGGGGAACAAGAGGGGGTAGAATTTCTGGGTTATGATAAGAAGAATAATCGTCGTAGCATGCCCGTAATTTCAGTGATGAAGGCGAGAAAATTTATCAAAAAGGGCTGCGAAGCTTTTCTAGCTTACGCGGTGCTAAAGGATGACAAGAAGGAAGTCTAACTTGAGGACGTTCCTGTAGTGAGAGAGTATGGGGATGTTTTTCCTGATGATTTACTAGGTGTTCCACCTGGCCTAAAAATTGACTTTGAGATCCTACTACAACCCGCTGTGGGGCCAACCTCTAAGGCCCCGTATTGTATGGCACCAGCGGAGTTGAGGGAGTTGAAGGATTAGCGCCAAGAACTTCTTGACAAGTTTGATATTCCCTTCCTCACATCAACGGCTTGTTTGATTAGTTGAAAGGTGCGAAAGTTTTCTCTAAGATTGATCTAAGATCGAGTTACGATCAGCTTCGAATCAAACCAGACATTCCCAAAAGTACTTTTCGAACCCAGTATGGGCACTATGAGTTCATTGTTATGCCATTTGGTATGACTAATGCACCGACGACATTCATGGACATGATGAATAGGGTGTTTAAGGATTGTCTAGATAAGTTTGTGGTGGTCTTCATCGACAACATTCTGATTTATTCCCCGTCAGATGAAGTTCACGAAGAACATCTTAGAGTGGCGTTGGAAATTTTGAGGAAAGAAAAGTTGTATGCCAAGTTTAGCAAGTGTGAATTTTGGTTGAGAAGTGTATTATTTTTTGGGCATGTGGTATCAGCTGAAGGGGTGTCAGTGGATCCAAGAAAGATCAAGACGATTGTTGATTGGCCTCGACCAAAGTCAGTGGCGGAGATTCAAAGTTTTCTGAGGTTAGCCGGGTATTACTGAAAATTTGTTGAAGACTTTTCCATAATCGCTGCACCATTAACGAAGGTGACACAAAAACGGGTGATGTTTGTGTGGGATTCAGATTGTGAAGAAAGTTTTTATAAGTTGAAAAGTGTTTGACTATTGCACCAATTTTGGCACTACTTGAAGAGTCCGGGGGTTTTACTTTCTACATTGATGCATCAGGCATAGGGTTGAGGTGTGTTTTAATGCATAAAGTTAAGGTAATATCCTATGCTTAGAGTTGGCATAGGTTGTATTTGCATTGAAGATTTGAATCCATATGAAAAGAACTACCCTACACATGATTTAGAGTTGGCATCGGTTGTATTTGCATTGAAGATTTGGAGACACTGCCTTTATGGAGAACCTTATGAGGTGTTTACCGATCACCAAACCTGAAGTACCTTTTCACCCAAAAGGAACTCAACCTGAGACAAAGGCGATGGCTGGAGTTGCTTAAAGAATATGATCTCACGATTAGCTACCACCCGAGGAAAGCTAATCGGGTAGCCGATGACTAAGTAGAAAGAATTCGGGACAGCTAGCATGTTTGATCACCGAGCAACCGAGTTTGATAGCTGATTTTGAAAAGCTGAGTTTGGAGGTCGTTAAGTCAATCACTAACGTTTTGGCAGCCTTGGTAGCTCAACCGACACTCTTGGGCAGGATAAAAGAAGAGCAAAAAACTGATTTAGCTTTTGGAAAAGGGAACGAAATGTGGCACAGTCGGGTGAAGAATCGGATTTTGGGGTTCATGAAGATGGCAGTTTGAGGTTTTTGTGTGCCTTCTGATTCGGGGTTGAGAAGAGAAATTCTTCAAGAAGCTCACAGTTCCATGTTGTGAGTACATCCCGGGGTTACAAAGATGTATCGAGATCTTTGGGGTAACTTTTGTGGAAAGACATGAAACGGGACACCTCAGAGTTTATAGCTAAGTGTTTGGTATGTCAACAAGTAAAAGCAGAACATCAAAGACCCACTAGCTTACTTAAACCTTTGGAAATACCTGTTTGGAAGTGGGAACACATCACTATTACCATATCATAAGCCCTTCTTGAGCTTGGATCATCATTTTGTCTGCTTGCCAAAGCAACAAATAACTAGTTTTCAAAGCAAAATGAGATGGAAAAATAGTGATTTCCATAAGCTTAGACATGGTTCGACTTAACTAGGCTATCAAAATAGTTTTGAGTCAAGGGTATAACATGGGAAATAGCCATGACATGTAGATGTCATTCCCATGGGTTGATTTTACTTTAATTATGGGTGATAAGTCAAAGCTTACTTAAAACTATCGTAAAATGGTTTTCTCCACTATTTATCAAGTGTTGAAATTGTGGAAAGGTTTTTGCTCAAAAACTAATTAATGACTTTGCAAATAATTTTTAATGTAGATAATGACAACCAACACTTCACACAATTCATTGCGATTCGTTCTTGAAAAAGAAAAACTTAGTGGGTCAAATTTCCTTGATTGGGCCTGTAACTTAAGGATTGTCCTTAAGCAGGATAGAAAGCTATATGTTCTCGACACTGATATTCTGGAACAGCCTGCAAACAACGCCCCTAGAGCTGAGAAATATGCTTGAAAGAAGCATTGTGATGATTCTAACGATGTGACTTGTCTTGTGTTAGCCACAATGAGCTCTGAGCTTCAAAAACATATTGAAGAGGTTGAGGCTTTCCACGTGATGGGCTAGCTCAAGAAAATGTTCTAAGAGCAAGCCCGTCAAGAAAGGTTCCTCACCACTAAAGTGTTGAACAGTTGTAAGATGGCCCCTGGCACCTCTGTGAGTGCACATGTTCTTAAGATGAAGGGTAATCTTGACCAACTTGAGATACTTGGGGCTCCGTGGTCATGACATGGCCACAATATGATCTTGGGCTCACTCCTACTTGAGTATGACTAATTTATCAAGAATTTCAGCATGCATGCCATGAAGAAGTCCATACATGAGATACACGGGATGCTCAAGAAGGTTGAACTTAACATTAAGAAGACCCCTGAAGTCTTAATGATTCAAAAAGTGAATTTCAAGAAGAACAAAGGAAAGGGAAATCCCATGGACAAGAAGGGCAAAGGAAATAACAAGACCAAGCCCAAGCCCAAGCCCAAGCCCAAGGCACCAAAGAAAGGAGTTTGCTTCCATTCCAATGAACCAGGTCATTGGAAACGGAACTGCAAGCTCTACTTTGAAGAGAAGAAAAAGGAGAAAGCCAGTTTGACTGTCTCTCCAGGAATTTATGTTATTCAAATTAACATGTTTTCTCCTACTTCATGGGTATTAGATACCGGTTGTGGATCTCACATTTGTGCAAATGTGCAGGGGGTTCAAAAGGAGTAGATCAGTAGCAAAATAAGAAGTGGACCTGATAGAGAATGAAACAAGAGTTGTTGTTGTAGCTACAAGGACATTTAATTTAGTTTTGCCAAGTGGCCTTATTATTGAACTAAATAATTGTCTTTATGTTCCAACTTTGAGTAGGAATATTATTTCAGTTTCTTGTTTGGATATTGATGGTTTTGAAATAAATATTAAGAATAAAATTTGTACCCTTCATAAAGATGGTATCTTCTATGGAGATGCCTCTTTGATGAATGAGCTTTATATTTTTAACCTCGATGAATACATTAAAAAGCCCATCTATAACATTAATACAAAGAGGTTTAAATCAAATGATTTAAACCAAACCTACTTTTGGAATTGTCGTTTGGGCCACATCAACGACAAACACATATCAAAACTCCATCAAGATGGAATTTTGACATCATTTGACTTATAATCTTATGAGACATGTGATTATTGCTTGTTAGGCAAAAATGACTAAAGCTCCATTTACTGGACAAAGTGAGAGAGCTTCCGATTTATTGGGCCTCATACATACAGTTGTATGTGGACCAATAAACACAAGCTGCTAGAGGAGGGTTTCAGTACTTCATCACATTCACAGATGATTTCAGTAGATATGTCCATGTCTATCTAGCGAAACATAAGTCTGAATATTTTGGAAGATTCAAAGAATTCCAAAATGAAGTACAAAATAAACTTGGTAAAAGTATTAAAATACTTCGTTCAGATCGAGGTGGCGAATACCTTAACCAAGAGTTTGACGAACATCTTAGAGGTTTTGGAATTGTTTCACAATTAAACCTCCTGGCACACCACAATGGAATGGTGTGTTAGAACGAAGGAATCACACCTTACTAGATATGGTTTGATATATGATGAATCAAACCAGTTTTCCATTTTCCTTTTGGGCCTACGTCCAAGAAACTGCTGCATTCATATTGAATAGAGTTCCTTCTAAGGAGGTTCAGAAAACTCCATATGAGATATGGACAGGGAAATGACCTATTTGTCATTTCTCAAAATTTGGGGGATGCGAGGCGTATGTAAAACGCTTATTATCTGATAAACTAGCCCATAAATCTGACAAGCGTTTGTTTGTGGGATATCCTAAAGAAACTAAAGGATATTACTTATATCTTCCATCAGAGAACAAAGTGTTTGTCGCTCGAAATGGGTATTCCTTGAAAGGGAACTTATTTCCAAAAGGGATAGCGGGAGTAAGATCCATCTTGAGGAAATTCAAGATCCCCAAACAACATCTGAACCAGCTTTGGAACTTCAAGCAAGCTCACATGCTGATACTGAGCATCAATCTTTGACACAAGGCCGAAGAAGGTCAAGTCGGGTACAACAACAGCCTAAGAGATATGGATTTCTCGTAACTGGTGATCATCATATTAAACTGATTGATCAAGATGAACCAACTTCCTACAAAGAGGCAATTCGTAGTTTTGAGTCAGACAAGTGGCTAGAAGCTATGCAGTCTGAGATGCAATCCATGTACGATAACCAAGTGTGGACTTTGGTTGACCACCCGAAGGTTGTAAGTGAAGGGATTCATAGGCAAAATCTCGTTCTAAACACCCATGAGCCCTCACCTGAAGGATCCGCTCATACCAAACGAATCGAAAATAGACCGAAAAAAACATACGTTTCTTGTTTAACAATTCTGTTTTGGGCTCTCAGCTGCAACCACCTTGAGTCCTCCCTTGCAGAATTACTCCCTACCGGTATCCACGCGACGAAACGAGCAGCGAGTGTAGAATAATCTAGAGAGAAAAGGAGGCAGAGAACCAGAAATCAGATTTCTGGGATTTACTATGGTTTCGGCCAAGAGAAGTTTATATAGGGTGTGAGAGGTTGTGATATGCACAACTCCCACGTCCTTTTCCACCTCTTCTGGCAGTGGGAGTCTTTAACTCCCACGTCCTCTAGACTTCTGCTGGTAGTGGGAGTCCTAATCGGAGAATAACTCCCAAGTAATCCCAGTTATAACCAAATACCGAAAATGCCTCTCATTAATCTCTGATTTGAATAATAACGTTTTATTATTCTCAGAAAAATAAATGTCAGATACAATGAACCTAGACACATTCTAGATTCATTGAATATGGACATGAAGCTCGTTAACTCATCTATGCATGTGACTACCCAAAGTGAATGAATGTAGGGTGGAACCTAATGTTAATCCACTATTTAATCCCATTGTCTCGCGATATCCAAATTAAGCATAAGGTATGGTAGTCATCACCCTTATAAAGCTCAATTGTATTTATGCTCGATCTCCAGGTAGACTGTTTCAACAAACAGTATTTAATAACCACTTTATTAAATACATTTGAGCACGACCATGCATTTAAACAGTCTCCCTATTGAGGGGCCCATGGATATCTCTCTCTAATAAGAGAGAGACAAATTCCTTACAATGCCTCTCACATTCAAGCCATGATAGGATACTACATCCGATCATCAGTCGTATTAATTACTCGATTAAAAGTAACGTCCGACTGAGTCAAAACGTAGCTCCATTCATGCTGTAAACAATGGAGACATAAGGTCAAAGGATTCAAAATAGTATTGAGGAAGTAATACTTATGACTAAAGAACCATGAAGTATTACTTCTCTAACGGATCACGTCCGATAAAATATATCCCAATATATTGTATCTATGATATGATTTGTATTCATTACACATGATCAGTAAAACATAATCATCAATCAAACACCACACTGGTTTTATTTCATCGTAAAGACCATTACATAAAACTAAGGACAGTTAGAATAGTAATTTCATAAGCTAATGAGTTTTACTATCAAATCACACATTTGATGTTCAAAAGCAAAATTAACTATCCAAAGACATGCTCAAAAAGATATAAAACGTACAAGATATGATAATGGTCCTAGGTCACTACTAAAAGAAGTAAGAAGTAAGAAGACTATTGATACGGTACCAGCCATGAAGCTTAGAGAGGTCATTTGGATAAATGACCTCATCCTTAATTCATACATCCCAAATACGAGCTTTAAAGTCAAGCCTTTGTTCCAAGTGTTTAAAGTCTCTAATCTAAAGGTTCAAGAGGTAAAGAAACCTTCAAAGAAAGCTAGACACAAGGATCAAAGCCATCGAATATCATTTGAAGGAAAGATACATAATTGGAAGGAAAACGGTTGAAGGGGTATTTTAGGAAACCTGTAAATTAAAGTCTATAAAAAAACTTTAATTATATTTCCAGCTTTATTGTTTATTTTAATTAGCCATGTTGGCCGAAATAAGCTAGCTAAATAATAGGACATTTGTCCTTGATGTTAGGTAGTGTTTTTAGTTATCTAGGAGTTGTAGAGTCCTAATCCTTAAAGGACTCTTATTTGTGGGTTATTTTTGGACGAAATTCCACTCTATTTAAGAGGGATTTCAGCCATGTTATTGTTAGACTTGATATGATTTTTTAAGGTTATTCCTTAGTTACTTTGTGTTTGATTCTCTATGTTAGAGTTCATTCATCTTTGAGTTACTGTATCAATAAGTTTGGTTTATACTTATTGTGGTGTTTCAGCCCTCATTGATATTCAACCTTGCGGGAGAAAGGTTGTTTATATTCCCCCATAAACTGTTCGAGATAGAGAAAGATCGGACCTTTAAGCCGAACCTTGGTATTCGTACAACGGTTCCGCATCAACTATCATGATGATAAAAGCGCATTCTCTTTTTCATTTTATATGATGTGAAAATAAGTAAGAAGACTATCATATTCTATTTGGATTTTAGATCTTTCATTTAGTGAGCAAGCAAGTTCATTTTTAGTGATCTTGTTCTTCTTAGCTAATCTTTTCATTTCATCATATAAATCATTTAAAAACACATAAGGATCCTCCTCATTATCATAGTCAAGCTCAAGGGAAGGATTATATTGTACCTCATTGCCTATACATTTAGGACTTTGATTTTCACTTTGATCTTCATCAAAGAGACTAATGAGGCATATAGTTTGGCCTTGATCTTGACATTTTGTTTCTTTGGAGGATATGATAATTGCATTTGTTGCATTAGAAGCAATCTCCTTTTGGTTTGTGAAGTCATCATTGATGTTTTAATTATTGTTCTTTGATGAGATCTTTTCAATCTTGTTGTCCTTGGCACATGACTCTTTACTTGGAGTATTAGCTTTGCTTTGCCATTCATTGGGGTTTGATATTTGCTCTCAAAGCAATATTTTAACTTGTATAATTTGTTTCATAATTTCATATTTGCATGGGTAAGATGCCATTTATACTCCATTTTCTCTTACTTTTGGTTTAGGTGGAAGATATTAAAGCTTGGAAGATACTTAGATGAAAGAAGATGAAAGTCACCAACTTTGTGGACCAAAATGTAGAAGACCGAAAGTACATGGGATGGAATGTAAAAGAGCTAAACTTTCAGGGGGTCTTTCATGCAAAAATATCTGCAACTTCCCTTTTGTCTTATGCATATCTCATCACTTTGAATAAAAAAGGAAGACATTATTTTCCTAGGTTTTTCAAGAGTGTTTTGGGAGAAAAACACTTCCTAAATTCTATAGATAGATTTAGAGGTAGATTTAAAGAGAAAAGCTTGAAGCTTCATTGAAGATTCTTGGCAAGAAATTGAAGTGTGGCTCAAGACTTGGTTTTTCTTGAAGGAAGAATGAGGATTTCAAAGAAGAAGAAAAGCTAGAAGAAGATTACTTAGCAATGAGAATTTCTTCCTCTCTCTCTTTCAATTTATTGTTTTCCTTCATGAATAGGGGTAGCTAAATTTGTAAACTACTTGAATGGGTTCCACCCTAGCATGTTATTTATGTGTTGACAATTGTGGGTTTTTGTGAATTGAAGTTAATTAGTGAAATTATTTGTGAATTATATTTTTCTATCTTGTTGGTCATTCAATTAATTGAGAAATTGAATTGCTTGACTAGAACACTCACTTTTAATGGGAATTAATTTTGACCTAGAGATGGGCTTAAGCAATTCTTCCTAATTTGAGTTTGGATAATTAGGAGTTTTGGGTTTAATGCACTCTTGGGGTAAAATTGAGTAAGTAGAGATACTAACTTGATGAATCCTAGAGTAGGAACTTCACAAATTGAGAAATGAGTGAAGTTTATTTGGAAATCCCTTTATAGGTTCACCTAAGACTTCTAATTCACAATACCCCTTCCTAAACACATAAGTACATCTAGAGGGATACTCGTTCAAGTATTCAATCTCCTAATTGAATTTTATCTCGAAACACTCTAAATCTTAGTTTTAGCTTATAAGTAGATTAATTTAGTTAAGTAACAAACCTTCTTAAATTTTTAGTCAACTAAACAATAAAATAAAAGTCACTACTAGTACTTACCCTTCTTCGCGAATACGATACCTTGGTTGCTCACTCTATATTACATTAACGATAGGTGCTCTTGCCTTGAGTTTCTTGTGTCCAATTTGAGTAGAATATTGTGGGCTTGCAAGAAAACAATAAGTTTTTGGCGCCGTTGCCGGGGAAGGGTGATATTAGGAAAGCTCTAGTTTATTGATTTGGTTTGTATGCATATTTGTTAATATTTATCTTTTAGTTTATGCTATCTTGAATTTCTTGTTATTAGACTTTGTTAGTTTTGGTTTCTTGAAGGTGACTCTTGTGTTGCATGACCCGCAAGCATCCAGAAGAATTACTTGATAGTGATCCTGAAATTGATAGGACATTTCACCGGAATATATGGGTAAGGCAACAAGAGAATGTATATGTTGTTGGGGAAGGTCTTCAACAACATAACAATATGGAAGCCCCTCATAATGTGAATGAACAAATGAACGAGAATAACCAAGGAAATGCTCAAAGACTAGATAATGTGAATGGAAATGGTAGAAGAACCATGGGTGATTATGCAAGACCTTTCTTGACCGGGTCCGAGTCAAGCATTACTAGACCAAGAGTTGATGCTAACAATTTTGAGATCAAGCCAAATGTGATACAAATGGTTCAAAATTCGGTACAATTTGATGGGCACCCAGAAGAAGACCACCCGAACGCTCACATATCAAACTTCCTTGAAATTTGTGATACTTTCAAAATTAATGGAGCTTCGGATGATGCAATAAGATTGAGATTATTTCCTTTCACTTTAAGGGACCGGACTAAGTCATGGTTGAAGTCATTACCCAATGGTTGCATTACCACTTGGAATGAGTTGGCCGAGGGATTCCTAGCCAAGCACTTCCCAACGGCTGGAACCGCGAAGATTAGAAATGATATATTCTTCTTCCAACAACAGGATGGGGAAAGTTTATATGAAGTATGGGAGAGATACAAGGAGTTGCTAAGGAAGTGTAATCATCATGGCCTAGACCGTGGGCTTCAAATTCAAACATTTCATGTGGGTTTGAACTACTCTTCCAAACAACTCATTGATGCTTCAAGTGGAGGATCAACAAGCTCAAAAACCCCGGAAGAGCTAAGAGATTTAATAGAGAACATCACCGAGAACAATTGCTCGTGGGGTAGTCAAAGGATGAAGCCAAAGATAAGTGGAATTTACAATGTTGATGCTTTGTCGGCTTTGGAGGCAAAGATAGAATTTTTAACAAAAATGATGGATGGGTTAAGTACTACTACCTCCCACAAACCTTCTCATATGATGATGGCGTGTGACTTTTGTGAAGGAGGTCATCCAAACCATGAGTGTCAAAGCATGGATGGATTACCTTGGAAGAAATAGGCAACAAAATAACCCTTATTCCAACACTTATAACCCCGGGTGGAGAAATCACCCCAACTTACTTTGGAGGGATCAAGGACAACAAGGGGCACAAAATCCACCGAGTTTTCAAGCTTATTCAAACTTTCGGGCTCAACAACCATTACCTTATCAAGCACAACCTTCATCATCTTCTCATGTACCCATCAAGCCTACTTTGGAGGATCTCATGACTAAGTTTATTTCTACTTCAGAAGCTCATTTTCAAGATCAAGAAACTAAGTTTAAAAATCAAGAAGCTAGGTTCAAGAATCAAGAAGCCTCCATACATAATTTGGAAAGTTGAATTGGGCAACTATCTAAGTTTGTATCGGAGAGGGCTCAAGGATCTCTTCCTAGTAATACCGAGCCAAATCCAAGGGAACAAGCTAATGCAATTACTCTAAGAGGTGGAAAGGAACTTCAAGATCCACGACCTCAATAGCTAGAAAAGAAGAAAGAAATGATAGAGGATCTTGAGAATGATCAAGAAGAAGAATTGGTGGAAATCAAAGAAAAGGCCAAGGAAAAGTCACAAGAAAGGAGATACCAATTTACAAACCTCCCGTACTTTATCCCGGGCGCCTTCTCAAGGACAAGGAAGGTGAACAATATGGAAAGTTTCTTGAGCTCTTTAAACAATTGCATATCAACTTACCGTTTGTTGAAGCTCTTTCTCAAATGCCGAAATATGCTAAATTTCTCAAGGACATTCTCTCCAAGAAGAAGAGGCTCGAGGACATTTCCACCGTCACATTAAATGAAGAATGCTCCGCCATCCTCCAAAAACAAGGAGAAGTTACCTCAAAAGTTAAAGGACCCGGGAAGTTTTACTATCCCTTGTAATATTGGTAGTCTTTTCTTTGGACATGCTTTAGCCGACTTAGGAGCTAGCATTAACTTGTTGCCATACAAAATGTTCAAGAAGCTAGACCTTGGTGAACCTAAGCCTACTAGGATGGGTATACAACTCGCAGATAGATCTATCAAGTACCCTAGAAGGATTATTGAAGATGTTTTGGTAAAGGTTGAAAATTTGATTTTTCTGGTGGATTTTGTTATACTTGACATAGATGAGGATATACATGTTCCTTTGATCTTGGGTCGTCCTTTTCTTGCTACCGCGAAGGCACTAATAGATGTTCATGAAGGAAAATTGATCCTTAGGGTAGATAATGAAGAAGTAGTTCTCAAGATTTCGGAGTCTTTGAAGCATTCTCTTGATCATGATGATTCTTGCTTTATGATTGATGTGGTGGATGATTTGGTTGCTAACTATGGGAAGGAAATGTACATTGATGACCCTTTGGAGATAACCTTGATTCAAGCTGAAGAAGCAAAACAGGGTAGTCAATCAATTCAAGAAGTGTTGGCACATTTGGAAGTACTCAAGTAATTCCTTTGAAGTGAAAAATTGAAAAGATGAATTTTGAGAAGTTGACAAAGATAAAGACATCTCTTGAGGAACCCCCTACTTTGGAACTTAAGATGTTACCGGAGGACTTAGAGTATGCCTTCCTTGAGGAAAACTATAAGCTTCCGGTCATTATTGCAAGTGATTTGAATAAGGAGGAGCTTATAACAATCAACACACTTGATGATTAGGGAGATGGCAACCAAACTAGGAGAGTTTCCTTTTAACTCATGTTTTCATTTAAATTTGTTAGACTTTCTTATTATGGTATTTTTATGGTTTCTTGTGTGTTTGTTAGTGTGTCGCCTCAACATTGAGGACAATGTTGTCCTAAGTGTAGGGGAGTTTGTTTATATAAATGTTTCATTTTTATTTATATTTCCTTATTTTTAAATATTTGTTAGTATGTGTTGTAGTCATTTTAAATGTTTCGTTTTTAATTTTATGTTATTTTAAATGTTTCGTTTTTAGTTTTATGTCCTAAAAAAAAACTCATTATTTTTAAATATTTGTTAGTATGTGTTGTAGTTATTTTAAATGTTTCGTTTTTAGTTTTATGTTATTTTAAATGTTTCGTTTTTAGTTTTATGTCCAAAAAAACTCAAGAAATAGTAGAGTTCTCTTTGTTTATTTTGCATAAGAAGCTCAAGTTTTGGTGAGAATCCGGTGTATATAAAAAATTAGTTGCTATCATTTTTCATGCTTATGTGATTTCACCTCTTTTCCACACCTAGCTTACTTGTATTTGAGGAGTATGCTTAATTTTTCCTATGTTTTTAGTTTAAGAACCATTGGGCCATCCCAGACATATTCCTTGTAGTCCTCGGCAAAGCTTTTTTGTGCTTAGAAATAAGGGTCATGGCATCTCTTTGAACCGTTAGAGCCAAATTTACCCATCCTTCACTTAAATATATCACTAGTACCCCATTGAAGCCTTTATTGATATGAATGAACTTCTTGTTGATAGTTTAATTAGTGGAGAGTTGATCTTATTTGTTAATCTATGTGGATTTTGGGTTTATTGAAATGTCTTGAAGCATGAAGAAAGTTGAGGGAAAATGAAAGGCATGAAAGTTTTTTTTGGATTATTGAATGAAAGAAAGAAAGATATTAATAACCAACATCCTTCTCATGTTTATATGTTTCAAGTGTTTATTTATGATTTATGTTGAAACAAAAAGAAAAAAAGGAAAAAAAAGAAAAAGAAAATGTAAAAGTCTTTATGTTTTATGTAAATGACCATAGCATGGGATGATGTTGAGATCTTTCAAAATGGTTTTGGGTATCCTTTTGTGCGCTAAAGAAGAAGATTTGGGATATTGTGGAACTCATAAGTTTTTGTTGAAATGTGAGTTTATGAGTTATGAAGTGATTAGTGATTTTGATTGACATGTTTGTATAGCTTTTCCTTGCTCAACTCTCATTAGATTTGCATATCCCTACCGTTATTTAGAAACCATAAACCTTGGCCTACGTTATAAGCTTTAAAGTCCTACCTAATCTAAGCATAAATTAGTGACATAATTCTTGTAGAGGAACACAAGTAATATGCCCGTGGATGCCCCAATGGTTCGTTTACCGATAATTAGAAGTCTTGAGTGAACTTCTCAAATACTTGTTATGTCTAGGTTCACACACACACTTGAAATCCCTTGCATGTTAAATGATGGAGACTACTTTTATATATACATTGGATTTGAAACTTCACTTGCGTGATTATGTGTTGATGGTATTGAGAATCTCTAACACCACTTGAGCAATTTTTGGAAAATAAAAATCTCTTGGAAAAATGGCACCTCATGTTGAGCTTATAATGGTTGAAAAATATTTTTCATTGAGAGTGTTGAAAATGCTTGGTTATTCCCTTTAGACTTGGAGCTTTATTGATGAGTTATGTTTTTGGGCGTATATGCACTTTGTAAAACACAAGAGGGGGGGGTGAATTGGGTTTTAACTAATCTTGGCAACTTTTTCGATTCTTTGCAATGCTAATACAAGTTTGAACAAGATGAATAAAAGCAATGCAAAACCCAATCAACAAGACAAAGGATTTAGAGTGGTTCGATTCACTTAGAATCTACATCCACTACCTTGAGCTGCACCCAAGGATTTCAAACAACTTCACTAAGAAGAATGTTTACAAATGTGGCTAACTCACTAAGAGTTTTACAACACAACCACAATACAAAAGCTCACTAAGAACTTGCCCACACAAAGTAGGACTTTACAATTTGCCCGCACAAAGTAGGACTTTTACAAGATTTACCCAATCACTTAGAAAGGGAATTGAATGTTTAAAGAACAAGGAAGATCACTCTTATAAGTGAGAATGGATACCTTTGAAGCACAATCAATTTAGCTCTTGAACATATGAAGCACACTCTTTGTCTTGCTTTTTGAAATAACACCTTTGAATGATTTATATCATGGAGATCAAGTGTTTTTGCTTTGAAAGTGTTTTGGCTTGATGAGAGATCAATGAATATTTGATATGCAAGCCTTGGAATGTTTCTCTAGCTTTGGAGTATAAATACATTTCAAATTTGGCTGAAAAACGACTCTTTAACGGTCAGAAAACGGCTAGTTTAAAACAGAGTTCGGTTGACCGAACGACCACTGGGATGACCGAACCGAACTTCGGTTCAACCTCACACGTGGTCGGTCGACCGACCCATGCTTAGGTCGACCGAACCGCCTCATGGTCGACCGAAAGCCATATTTCAAAACTCTCAGTTTCTCGACGGTTCAACCGAACTTGAGCTCGGTTGACCGAACTTCCAAAGTGATTTTTCACACGTTTTGAAATCTTTTGAAGTCTTTTAAAGTCTAAAAAGGTTTTCCTAAAAGGTAACAAGTAAGAACACTTGGAAAACTTTTCTAAAAGACTTATCTATGAAATCAAAGGCTTTTTGGATAAGAACACATTTGAAACTTTTGCCTTTTGAAAACGTGTTTGTGTGCAAGCAAGACTTGAATGTAGAGCATATGTTCATGAGAGCTTTGGTTAGAGCTTTCTAAGATTGCGACTAATGACAACAAAGCTAAAACTAACCAAACCTAAGTCTTCAATCTTCAATCTTCATAGATGAGCCTTGAATAGTATGACTTTGAATCTTGAACATGGCTTGATTGAAGTACTTAGAGCTTCCTACAAGATTTCCAATATTCTATCACAAAAATTAAGATCATTAGACACAACATCAAATGTTTGTCCAATATCAAAAACAGAGTTCGTTCGCCCTTAGGGCTTACAATCTCCCCCTTTTTGATTATGACAAACTTTGATGTAATAAGATAGAATATGGACAATGTAAGTACATGGAAGCATGGCAAAAGGATCTAAGAACAAATAAGTACAAAGACTAATGCTTAGAAGATACCAATTGTATACGATACCAATTGTAAAGACAAATATATGCAAAGACATAAGCACTAGCATTATAAGTTCTTTTGCCATATAAACTAGGGACTCTTAGAAGAGCCCTATTTCCCAACCATCCTCCTTGCCTCCTTCCTTCCATCTAATATGTTTTGAGACAAAAGATATATAAAAAGCTCCCCCTCAAAACATGCCGGAAAGGATAAAAAAAACATGATTAATACACAAAGATTAAAACACATTTTAGCAAGATTAATACACATTTTTCTCCCCCTTTGGCATAATCAAAAAGACTACAAACTCCATAGTTAATACAAAGAGTCCATTTTTCTTGAAGAATGATCTTTTTGAATAAGCTTGGTTGATTTCAAAATACAAAGAGTCCATAATGACACATAAAAATAAAGAAGGTTATTTATGGCTCAAAAAGAATATCAACCAAAGCTAAAAACAAAGGAGATAGGGAATATAACCTTTAAGAACAATCTCCCCGTTTATCAAACATACGATGTTAGCTATTTGAGATAAAACCAAGTATGATACAAATTGACTATAGCCAATTGTAAAATACGTTTGAAAATATAGCTAACAAAGTACTAGTGGAAGTGATACAATGAATACATAAGTTAAGCATAAGTATCACAACCAAAAGAAGTAGAGGAAGTGTAAGAAAACACTTTGAGTACATTCCTCTAACAAGTTAATGGTTAGCTAAATGAGTGTAACAACTCTTAAAGCAATACTAACCAAAAACTATAATGAGATCAAAATGGATAAGACAAAGAAGAATATGATCTCAAAGTTATTAAGGGAGAATATATGTGATACCAATTGAAGACATAAACAACTATAACACATATAACTTCCAAAATAACTTACACACGTTGGCTATAAGAGATAAAAGATGAAAGACAAGCCAACAAGTGATGTGATGATGTAAAATAAGAACAATTGAGCATACATCACATATTATGAGAGAGATATGAGTTGAAAACATTTGAAAAACTCCCTCTTAGGTTGTGCCACTACCAAACACTCAAATAGACACAACCCATGGCATAATGCCACAATCACAGTTTATATCCTAAGTCAAGCATCTAGACGATCAACCACATAAGATTAATGCTAAAGACTTGAATATAAACACAAACCCCTATATGCAATAAAGATCAAGTGAAAACTAAACATAGCATATACAAAAACTTCCCCAAAGCATAAAACACTTCATAATAGAGGGGAGGGGGGTAGTAAAAGGAGATTTCATCACAAAGATCAAATCATTAAGCTCACTCATAACATGCTCAAGAGAATCAAAAACATATGAAGAACAAGCATATTATAAAATCTCCAAGGTGCCCATTTCAAGAACAATTGAACATTATATGGAAAGTAAGATCAATAATTGTTCAAGGAAATGAAAGAGATTGAGTTTAGGAATATCTCATTGAATTTGATGAATGCTTTTGCACTTTGAGTTCCTTCAATGAGTTCCTTGAGCTTCTCAATCTTCTTTGCATGACAAGTGTAGAGTCATCAATGATGGGTGACTTTTCTTTGATGAATCCTCTACAATCTTGTGATCCTTGGCATTTGACTCTTTTCTTGGAGTCTTAGCTCATTTGTGCCATTCCTTGTAGTTCATATCTTCTTCTTGAAGTTTAGAACTCTTTGTTACCTACAAGGGATTCTTGAGAGCAAAAATGGTACCTTTTTCAAGGTCCTTCATGATTAGCTCAAAATCTCAAGTAACACAAATATGCATAAGGATCATGCAAATCAAAAACCAAAACAACTAGATGGATTCTTAAATGAATATGACATGATAAAACAAGAATCAATCAAGTTGCATATGCTACATCTCATAGATACCTTAGCTAAACTCAACATGGACAATAAATAACATGCTAAAGGTTATCTATAAAAATATAAACTTCAAGAATGTGAGATGCAACATATATAAGAGCAAGCATATATAAATATCAAAAACACTTAAACACATTAATTAAAGTGTTAAGAGAAGGTGATTTTGATACCATTGCTTTCTTACCAAGTGATGAAGACATTGTATAGACACTTTGGCTCTTGTCATCACTTGATGCTTTGCTCTTGGTATCTAAGCAACTTGGTTCTCCAATTGATTAACATTTGAGCTTTGAGAAACCAAGTGTTAAGGAGTGCTATTGAATTTCTTCCTTTGGCACAACTCCTTTAACTTCTCCCCAATGCCACTTCTCTTTGAATCAAGTCCATTTAAGCTTTGTGGCATTCATCTAACTTATAGGAACCTATAAGATCAAGGGAGGAGTAGCTTTTGGTACCCACTTTTGTTTGGGTCCATGGGGGTTAGTTAAAGTACGCTTAACTCTCCAAACCGTTTTAACCCCCTTTTTTCAATCTTCTTCTTCACATGGCATCTAACACTAAAATGACCATGTTTTCCACAATAAGTGCAACAAGTGTGTGGCTTAGAAGATTTGTGAACATGCTCATGATATCTATTTTGCCTATGTGAGGAACTAGCATGCACAAAGTTATTCTTAGGCAACTTAGAAAAGCTAGCATGATCAAAGTGATTTGCATTATAACCAAGACCATGTCTATCATGTGAAGCACGTTGCATAACAAGAATATGATCAAGCTTTTGTGTTCCTTTGGAGAACTTGTCAACTAGTGAAGTAAGCTCAACAATTTTGATTTTCAAACTATCAAATTCAACAAGTTGACATTCAAGAGATGACATTTTATCACATGCTTCTTTGTATTGTAATGAAGATGTTTTGCAAGTAGTAATGAGATTTTCATTTTCACATTTCAAGCATTTAACATCATCACACAATTTTTTCATTATCATTAATCAACTTTGATCTTTCATCAAGCAAGGATTCAATTTTAAGTTTCATCTCTTTGTTTTGCTTTGCACATTTTTTTTCATTTGCTCATACATATCATATAAAAGCTCATTAGGATCTTCCTCATCATCATCATCATTAGAATATGAAGGGGAGGGAGAAAGATGTACCTCATTACCAAAAGCCATGAAGCAAACATTTGAGTTTTCCTCTCCTTCTTCATTTTCTCTCTCATCTTGATCCCATGTGCATAGCATGCCCTTTGCATTCTTTGATTTGAAGAATTTTTTCTTTTTGACTTCCTTGAGGCCCTTTGCTTTGGCGGTTGGGCAATTTCCTAAGAGATGTTGATTGCTTCCACACTCATAGCATTCCATCCCATTAGGATTTAGTTCTCTTCTATTTTGATGGAATTTTCTTCCTTTCAGGGAAAACATCTTTTTCATTCGTTTTACCATTAAATCCATAGTCTCATCATCTACATTGATGTCTTCTTCATCACTTGAATCATTGGAATCATCAACATCAAGAATAGCCTTTAAAGCACCACTCACTTTTGCCCTTTCAAGATGCTCATTCTTTTTGTGTGTGAGCTCATAAGTGAGAAGAGAACCAATAAGCTCCTCCGTAGGATATGTTTTCAAATCCTTGGCTTCTTCAATGACTAGAGCTTTTCCTTCCCAACTTTTGGGAAGAGAGTTGAGAATCTTCCTATTTAATTCACCCAAAGTGTAATCTTTACCATATGACTTCAAACCATTTACCACATTGGTGAATCTTGTATTCATCTCATTGATTGATTCATTTGGCTCCATGGTGAATAGCTCAAACTCTCTAACTAGCAAATTCAACTTTGACTCTTTCACTTGATTTGTGCCTTCATGAGTAACTTCAAGCATTTTCCACATGGCATGAGCCGATTTGCTTCCACGAACACGGTTGTACTCATCCGGATTCAAGGCACAACTTAGAATGTTCATAGCCATATAATTTCGAGTCATTTTCTTGGACTCAACTTCATTAAGCTCATTATCCGGTTTTGACATTAAAGTACCATCAACAATCTTCAATGGAATAAAAGGACCTTCTTCAAATATATGCCATAGAGAATAATCAATGGAGCACACATATATCTTGAATCGGTTTTTCCAAGCATTATAGTTGTTTCCATCAAAGAGTGGTGGTCTATTTGTAGAAGAACCCTCTTGGTAGGCTAAAGCGGAAATACCGCCATGATCTTTGCTTCTAGTGGTTAAACTAAAATTGAAGACGAAGCTCGATACCAATTGTAAAACACAAGAGGGGGGGGGTGAATTGGGTTTTAACTAATCTTGGCAACTTTTTCGATTCTTTGCAATGCTAATACAAGTTTGAACAAGATGAATAAAAGCAATGCAAAACCCAATCAACAAGACAAAGGATTTAGAGTGGTTCGATTCACTTAGAATCTACATCCACTACCTTGAGCTGCACCCAAGGATTTCAAACAACTTCACTAAGAAGAATGTTTACAAATGTGGCTAACTCACTAAGAGTTTTACAACACAACCACAATACAAAAGCTCACTAAGAACTTGCCCACACAAAGTAGGACTTTACAATTTGCCCACACAAAGTAGGACTTTTACAAGATTTACCCAATCACTTAGAAAGGGAATTGAATGTTTAAAGAACAAGGAAGATCACTCTTATAAGTGAGAATGGATACCTTTGAAGCACAATCAATTTAGCTCTTGAACATATGAAGCACACTCTTTGTCTTGCTTTTTGAAATAACACCTTTGAATGATTTATATCATGGAGATCAAGTGTTTTTGCTTTGAAAGTGTTTTGGCTTGATGAGAGATCAATGAATATTTGATATGCAAGCCTTGGAATGTTTCTCTAGCTTTGGAGTATAAATACATTTCAAATTTGGCTGAAAAACGACTCTTTAACGGTCAGAAAACGGCTAGTTTAAAACAGAGTTCGGTTGACCGAACGACCACTTCGGATGACCGAACCGAACTTCGGTTCAACCTCACACAGGGTCGGTCGACCGACCCCATGCTTAGGTCGACCGAACTGCCTCATGGTCGACCGAAGCCATATTTCAAAACTCTCAGTTTCTCGACGGTTCAACCGAACTTGAGCTCGGTTGACCGAACTTCCAAAGTGATTTTTCACACGTTTTGAAATCTTTTGAAGTCTTTTAAAGTCTAAAAAGGTTTTCCTAAAAGGTAACAAGTAAGAACACTTGGAAAACTTTTCTAAAAGACTTATCTATGAAATCAAAGGCTTTTTGGATAAGAACACATTTGAAACTTTTGCCTTTTGAAAACGTGTTTGTGTGCAAGCAAGACTTGAATGTAGAGCATATGTTCATGAGAGCTTTGGTTAGAGCTTTCTAAGATTGCGACTAATGACAACAAAGCTAAAACTAACCAAACCTAAGTCTTCAATCTTCAATCTTCATAGATGAGCCTTGAATAGTATGACTTTGAATCTTGAACATGGCTTGATTGAAGTACTTAGAGCTTCCTACAAGATTTCCAATATTCTATCACAAAAATTAAGATCATTAGACACAACATCAAATGTTTGTCCAATATCAAAAACAGAGTTCGTTCGCCCTTAGGGCTTACACACTTTGCTTCAGGTCAAGCAAAGATCTAAGTGTGGGGGAGTTGATATTTGCTCTCAAAGCAATATTTTAACTTGTATAATTTTTTTCATAATTTCATATTTCCATGGGTAAGATGCTACTTATACTCCATTTTCTCTTACTTTTGGTTTAGGTGGAAGATATTAAAGCTTGGAAGATACTTAGATGAAAGAAGATGAAAGTCACTAACTTTGTGGACCAAAATGTAGAAGACCAAAAGCACATGGGATGGAATGTAAAAGAGCTAAACTACAGACGTCTTTAATGCAAATAGAAGAAAGTGTTAAAAATATCTACACCTTCCCTTTTGTCTTGTGCATATCTCATCACTTTGAAGAAAAAAGGAAGACATTATTCTCCTAGGTTTTTCAAGAGAGTTTTGGGAGAGAAAAACACATCCTAAATTCTAGAGATAGATTTAGAGGTAGATTTAAAAGAAAAGCTTGAAGCTTCATTGAAGGAAGAAAGAGGATTCCAAAGAAGAAGAGAAGCTTGAAGAAGATTACTTAGCAATGAGAATTTCTTCCTCTCTCTCTTTTAATTTATTGTTTTCCTTCATGAATATGGGTAGCTAAATTTTTAAACTACTTGAATGGGTTGAACCCTAGCATGTTATTTATGTGTTGACAATTGTGGGTTTTTTTGAATTGAAGTTAATTAGTGAAATTATTTGTGAATTATCTTTTTCTATCTTGTTGGTCATTTAATTAATTGAGAAATTGAATTACTTGACTAGAACACTCACTTTTAATGGGAATTAATTTTGACCTAGAGATGGGCTTAAGCAATTCTTCCTAATTTGAGTTTGGATAATTAGGGGTTTTGGGTTTAATGCACTCTTGGGGTAAAATTGAGTAAGTAGAGATACTAACTAGATGAATCCTAGAGTAGGAACTTCACAAATTGAGAAATGAGTGAAGTTTATTTGGAAATCCCTTGATAGGTTCACCTAAGACTTCTAATTAACAATACCCCTTCCTAAACACATAAGTACATCTAGGGGGATACTCGTTCAGGTATTCAATCTCCTAATTGAATTTTCTCTCGAAACACTCTAAATCTTAGTTTTAGCTTATAAGTAGATTAATTTAGTTAAGTAACAAACCTTCTTAAATTTTTAGTCAACTAAACAATAAAATAAAAGTCACTACTAGTACTTACCCTTCTTCGTGAATACGATACCTTGGTTGCTCACTCTATATTACATTAACGATAGGTGCTCTTGCCTTGAGTTTCTTGTGTCCAATTTGAGTAGAATATTGTGGGCTTGCAAGAAAACAATAGGGTTCATCTTTGGATTGCGACTTAGATCTCTTGGAACCTTTAAGGGAAACTTAAGAAACACATGGTACCTTTTGCAAAAGTCCTACATTGTTAGAGCATTTTCTCAAGTGGCAAGTGTGTGCATTTCGATCAACATTTTTAATATTACAAGCACAGGGATGATTCTCATTAGATGAGAATTAAGAACAAGAATCATCCAATCTTGTGATGTTGCATATTTTAGATACCTTAGAAAGAGAAACATCAAGCAACTGAAGCTCTTGCAATAAGTTATCTCCATGTGAAGGATCACTAAAATAACATGATGCAACATCAACAAGAGTGTAAGTAATAGTATCAATCTTACTTCTCATACTATTAAAAACATTGTTTAAAGTATAATGAGAAAGTGAAGTTGATACCTTTGTAACCTTACCAAGTGATGATGATTGTAGATTATCATTGAAGTTTTGATCATCACTTGTAGTTGAGCATCTTGGTTCCTTGAGTGTATTTTCAATTGAGGTTTAAGGAATCCAAGTGCTATGGAGTGTTTATGATTTCTTCTTCTTTGAACATCTCCATTTAAAATCTTCAAGATTTAAGCCACTTCTTTTTGAATTTTTTTTAAGCTTAGTGCAATCTTTTTCTCTTCCTTTTGCAAGATGATTGATCTTCATTATCTCCATCGTAATTAAGTTCCATTTGAAGATCATCAGCTTGTGCTTCCTCTATCTCTTATTTCTCGTCTTGTGAAGGCTCAATAATTGTATCATTTAAACTCGTTGAAAATTTGACTTTTGTTTTCTACTAAATCACACTCTTTTAGGTCATCCAATTTAGCTTGGAGAGTGATTGAGATTTCTTCAATGCCTTTACAAGATTGAGTCTCCAAATCTAGATGGGGATTGGTCATCTAAGTTAGAAAAGCTATGAGCCATGGATCCTCCTAAGATGTAAGACCAATAAAAAAAGGTTACTAGGCTCTGATACCAATTGAAATACCCTTTGAGGGTATGGAACCTAAGAGGGGAGGGGGTGAATTAGGTTCTTAAAAACTTTTTAAGCTTTTCTAAAATTTCTTTGCCGAAGTGTTCACCTTAACAACAAGTATGTTTTTTTAAGCACGTAAGGTGATTCAATTATGTTTAAGGAAACTTAGATGACTATCTGAAGCAAGGAAGCATGTGATAAGAAATTGCATAAAGCAAGGAAGCATGTGATAAGCAATTGTATAAAGCAAGGAAACGTGTGATAGTTTCTATTTTAAGCACATATGTTCATATAGATTCAATTATGTTTAAGGCAACTTAGATGACTATGTGAAGCAATTGTATAAAGAAAGGAAGCATTTGATAGTTTATATCCTAAGCACATATGTTCTTATAATCAAATAGACAAGTTATAACAAGTATATGAACAATGAATTAAAGGAGTAGGGATAGAGAAAACTAATACAAGAATTTATAGTGGTTCGATTCACAAAGAAAAATCAACTAGTTGTAACATAGGCTCAAGTAATACAATTAACGGTAACCTATATTGATGTGATTTGCATTCTTCATTACACTTTAGCACTGTTTTAGAGTTGCCACTTCAAATACGGGGATTAATTCATTTAGACCAAGACGGGATACCTACCTTGCGGATTCGTCGATAGTTTTTTAGAGAATTTATTGATTTGCATATACCCTTCTTTCATTGTATCCACCCTTGAGCATATTTATAAATGCTTGAGGTTGCATTCTTGCATACTATAATGTACTTGGGAGGTCAGGTTTATGTCCCCCTCTCATCCAATGCTTTGCCATTTCGGCTTTCTCAATAAACGGGGGACCGCCCCACCACGCTGGTGGTTTTTCTAAAATCTACATCCACTACCTTAGAGCAAACCCAAAGATTTCAATATCCACTAATGGATACCTTTCACAACAAATGCAAGGTGGGTTCTACCTTTTACAATTGCCCCAACAAATGAGGACTTATGCTTCACAAAGAAGACTCCACTCACTAAGAGTGTTAAGCTCACAAAGAGCCAATCACTCAAAAGAGATACTTGCCTCACAAAGAGGACTTTTGCCTACACATAGGACATACAAACACTCACCAAGAGTGAAGCTCACTAAGAACTTTTTGCTAGTTCACGAAGAAGTAGTTTCTCAAAAAATGAGAAGGGTAATTAACTAATCTTTCTAAGGAGACTTTACAATTTAGATCACCTTTACAAATCCCTCAATTGGATTGGATACACAAATGAAATCCCTAATCACTCTTTGAGAATAGAAGATAGATGAAGTTTAAGCTCAACACAAAATGTTTTTGAATGATTTGGATTTAAAGCTCAAAAGTGTTTGCTTGTGTGTTTAGAAAGTGTATATGCCTATGCCCTCTTATAGCTTGATTAGTTGTGTAAAAATCAGCTTTAGAAGCTATTTGTAGGGGCAAGAATATACAAGTAAAGTTGGTCACAACGGCTATAATATTGGCCTTGAAATGACAGCTCTGGTCGACTGCTACTAGACAGTAGTTGATCGGAGTGCCTAAAATCAAAGGTTAAAGGACCTCTGTCTTATCTCGATCGACCGATTTCATGGGGTCAGGTCTACCGAAGTTACGTCGGCCGACCTACCTTATATCACGGTCATCCGGATAGAATATAGTTGTTTGAGCATTGGAACACTCAAAACTCGAATAAGGACAAAAACTCACTGGTCGACCAAATCAACGTTGATCGGTCGACCGGACATCTCTGGTCTTCCGAGGCTTGGCCTAGGTCGACCGGAGAGTTGTCCCAAAGTAGTTTTTCCACTTATTTAAGCTTCCAATATTCTCATGCACATGCCTAAGCATTTTGTAAAGATATAAAACACATTTTAAAGAACTTAGGCATAGACCAACTTGTTTTCAATCACCTTTTCAAATACTTTAACAATGTAAAACATGAGTTTTTGAAAACATGCATTGTTGAGCTTTAAACATTGTAATATCCTAGTATTCTCAAGGGAAAGATTAGTCACAAAGGATTACCTATAAGCTTAGACTAATCTTCCTAAGGTCTTCAAGTTGATTATTCTTGGAGCTTGGACTTTGAAGCCTTTGATAAACATCTTCTCGAGTGATGAAGTCCTATAGAAATCTTGAGTTGTAGTGTAATGGTCTTTGCACTTTTTCTTGTCAAGGAGTCTACCACTTGATTCTTTACTTGTTGGATTGAGTAGCTTTTGACATGTTGATCTTCCTTCTTCTTTGACTTTGCAAGTGCTTAAATAGCATGTGGATTGCCTTCATGCTTGTGCTATGGAGTCTTGCAAAGTGTCGCTTCCTTGTTTGTATGATCATACCTTTGGTATACACAAGAAGCTAATTTACCATTTTCATCAATGTTGGTGTGAGTGCTAAGGATCCTATCATTAATAACATGCCCACACAAACATTAGAAATATCAATGGTTTGTTATCATCAAAACAAGATTGATCACTTTGCCTTTTGGGCTAACAAACATTTTAGTTTGAGAAAGAGCTTCATCTAATTATTCTTCTATTCTTAAATATGAATTCGAGATTCCATTGTAATATCCAATTCTTATATGAATTTGTTTTTCTAGAACTTAATTGTAAAATCTCATGCGTTGAGATTATATTTCTTGTAATGGGTTGAGTGGTAAGGCTTGTTTGTGAGAGTGGTGGTTTTGGGCCTCCAATGTGTTGGAGTGGATCGTTTTTGTAATCACAGGAACTAGAGTGAGTGGTGAACCCGAAATAGAAGTACAGTTCCATGTGTTCATAAAACCTACTCACTTAGTAGACTAGGTTAGAGAAAGAGTTCCCATGGGCGAAGGGTTGCATGTGTGCATAAAAGGACCAATGTGTTGGCCTTTCCCTTGGAAGGTTCCATGAGTGCATAAAAGATCAATGAGTTGGTTTTCTCCTTCCATGTAAAGGTCTCTCAAGACAAGCTAGTGGAATTTGCCAAAATCCTTGGGTGTGTCCCAAGGTAGTGGATGTAGATCTTTGTGATCGAACCACTCTACATCCTTGTGTTTGATCTTCTAAGTCTACCTCTTTACTTTCAAGTTATGACATTATACTTGTGCTTATATTCATATGAACTTGATTGTATGAGACTTAATTGTTTATATTAAGTTAGATAAATTGCTTGTTTTCTCTTCTCTTGGCTTGGGAATAGGACTTGCAATTAGTAATCTTACAAGCTTTATATATCTTGCTTAAGTGCTAGTGTAAATTCTCGATTTTATAAGGAAGAAGTTAGACCTATATATGAGAATTTAGTTAAAGAAATGAGGGGTATTATTCATGGGTACACAATGATTAGTGATATGTACCATGGGGCTTTACAATAGGTGGTTGATTACTTCATAGACATGGGATGTGTGCCTCTATTTTATCACAATTGTGAAATTTACCCATTAACCATGTATGAATTTGGAGCAAATTTAAGAGAGGATGGGTTGAAAGATGATGGGATGTATTGGTGGACATCAAGGGTAGGAAATTTGGAGTTTAGTTTTTCGGAGGCTGTGTTTAATGAAATACTTGGGTTTAGAATTGGATTCAATTAGGCATTTTAATAACTCCGGAAATTTGCCAAGTGCTGAAGAGCTAGGCATTGAAAGGTTCAAACTCTATTTCAATATCAAAAGACCCTTCAATAAGTCTAAGGAAAGAGAGACAAACAAATTGGACGAGTATGGTCGTATACTTCATCACATGGTATCAAATGTGATTGTCCCCGTCTCCGGCCACAAGAACTCAATCACCTATCTTCAAATGATCATAATACAATGGTTGGTTGAAAGAAGGAAAATAAACTTTGCCTTTTTGTCTATGAAGAACTTCATTGATAGCATAAATCAAGCAAACAAATTCCTACCGTATGGTAGCACATGGACGCTATTGTTCAAGAAATACAAGCTCAAACTATCTACTACCACTTCAAGAAGTAATAGGTACAATATTTATGATGATGGGCAATTTCATAAGATGCATATGATATTCGTGAATGGAAAATGGAAATTTTATTCAAGATGCTCAAATGAGGAGTTATTGGCAACCATGATAGCACACAATAAATCTCCAAAAGTTTGTGAATCTTTAATGAAGGAGATTGAGAAAAGAGGGCTTCAAGAACCAAATGTGCAAGATGTGCCCCAAAATGAAGAAGGCCAAGGAGATGTAGGTGATGATTTTCACATTGAAATGAATGGAGAAGGGAATGTACAAGTCAATATTGGTGATCAAAGGGACATTCTAAGGGAAAATGAAGAAAGAAGACCTCCTCCTCAAAGAAGTGAATCTAACAATGACATCTTCAAGCAAATCATGACAAGCCTAAATGCTATCCAAGAGAATTTCAGCATCAAGTTGGATACATTTCAAGAAAATGTATTTGCTAAGCTATCAACCTTGGAGAGAAAGGTGAGAGATGTTGATACTAGACTGGAAGATATGGAGTACAAATTTGACAACATTATTAGTTATACAATAACTAAAAAGTCAACTTTGGTGCAAGAAAATGAGGGAGAAGAGAGTGATGAGGAGAAAGAAGAGGAAGATGATGAGAAAGAAGCAGAGAAGGATGCTAGAGATGAAGATTCCATCAATGGAAATGATGGAAATAAGGAAGAGAATGATGAAGAACCCGAAGTTGTGGTAAATATTGAAGTTGGCGAAGAAACTTTGGGTAAGGAAAGGGTTGAAGACTTTAGGAAAGAGGGTCAAGAGATTGATATGGAGATTGAAGACAAGGAAGAAGAAAAGAATGAAGAAGAGGACCAAGATAAAGACATAAATGCTCAAGGCATTCAAGAAGATTGAAGAAGCTCAAAATCTAATTTTGGATTTCAATTGCAAGAAGCAATCTTTCAAATCAATGACTATCTCTAAACTCTATCTTCTTTATTTCCTTGTATTTCATTTATTGTTATGTAATTCCTTTTTTTTGTCATCCCATGTGTATCCTTAGACTAGCAATTGTTGATCTTTCTTTGTTATCTCTTTGAATGAATTTCTTAAAGGGGCACCTTGATGCTTTTGTAATATGCTTTTCACTTTAATTGTTTTGATGTTATGAACATGCTATATTTGATGTGCTTAATGATTTGATCCTTGTGATGAAAGCTCATGTAGTAACCCCTCTCCCCTCTATTGTTAGTGTCTTATGCTTTGGGGGAGTTTATATACGCTATGCTTGGCTTTCACTTTATATATATAGCATATTGGGGTTCTTTGTGTGTTTATATTCAAGTCTATAGCATGAATCTTATGTGGTTGATCGTCTAGATGCATGACTTAAGATATAAATTGTAATTGGGGCATTGCATATGCATGTTATGTGGTTATATGAATGTTTGGCTTGGTTTTAAACTGAAATTGCAGGTTTTCCTGCAAAATGTCAAAAGTCTGGTCGACCGAACTAGAGGTATCAGGTCAACCGAACTTATCCGGTCGACGGGTGGAAGAATGATAGGTCGACCGGCAAAGCCAAATTTTAGCAAAGTTTGAACTTCAACCTCTGTAATTTGTAAGTTTTGTTGTTTTATTCATATATGCACATCTTTAGGGGGAGTTTTCAAATGTTTTCATCCCATACCCCCCTCAAAATATGTGATGTATGCTAAAAAAATTTATTCTACATCATCACATCACTTGTTGGTTTGTTTTCATCTTTTTAATCTTATAGCCAACTTGTGTAAGTTATACGTGTTATACATGTTTATATTCTACATATACTCTACCTTGATAACTTTGAGATCATACTCTTCACTATCATATCTTTTGTGATCTCATTAGAGTTTTTGGTTAATCTTTCTTTAAGAGTTGTTATACTCATTTAGCTAACCATTAACTTATTAGAGGAATGTAATCAAAGTGTAATCTTACACTTCCCCTAAATCTTTTGGTTGTGATACATATCATTAACTTATTTATTTATGGTATCACTTCCAATAGTATTTTGTTAGCTATATTTTTTACTTGCTTTCATCTTAAATAGCTAACACGGTATGTTTGATAAACGAGGAGATTGTTCTTAAAGGTTTATTCCTTATCTCGTTTGTTTTAGCTTAGGTTGATATTCTTTTTGAGCCATACATGACCATCCTTCGATTTATGTGTCATTATGGACTTTTGGAATTTAGAAATCAACCAAGCTTATTCAAAATTAATCCTTCTTCAAGTTTTTTTTTTGGTCTTTAGATTTGATTCTTTGGTTCTTATTTCATCAATCTAATAGATCATCAAGATTCTCCATAGTTTTTAAAGGTATTTCAATTCCTTTCAATCGGGGGAGAAATCTTAATATTCATCAAGCTTCTCCACAATTTAAACCTTATTCCTCCTTAACTTTCTTTTAAAGGGTATTTTCAAATAATTTTCAATAAAAATGACTAAATGTTTTTAATATTGGCGCTCTGGTTGACCGAGATAGAGACAAAGGGCTTTTAACCTTTGATTCAAGACTCTTCGGTCGACCTACTGTCTAGTAACGATCGACCTAAACTGCAATTTAAGGCCAAAATTATAGTCGTTGTTACCAACAAAGCTAGTGTATTCTTGCCCTATAAAAAGCTTTCAAAACTGATGTTTTCATAACTAATCAAGCCATAAGAGGGCATATGCATATACACTTTCTAAACACACAAGCTTACACTTGCAAAATCGTTCAAAGCTTAATTGCAAAATCGTTCAAAGATTAATTGCAAAATCGTTCAAAGCTTTGTGTTGAGCTTAAACTTCATCTAGCCTTCTATTGTCAAAGAGTGATTAGAGCTTATATTGTAAATCCATTCCCAGAGGGAATTCTTTGTAGTGAGCTAAATTGTAAATCTCCTTAAAAGAGATAGGTTACCCAAATTTCTCATTAGTATAGAACTAGTTCTTTGTGAGCTAGCAAAAAGCTCTTAGAGGGCTTCACTCTTGGTTAGTGTTTCAAAGTCCTAAGAGTAGGCACAAGACCTCTTTGTGAGGTAAACACTCTTTGTGAGTGGAGTCTTCTTTGTGAAGTAAAATACCTCATTTGTTGAGGCAATTGTAAAAGGTAGAATCCACCTTGCATTAGTTGTGAAGGATATCCATTAGTGGATGTTGAAATCCTTGGGGATTGCCCTAAGGTAGTGGATGTAGATTCATTGTGAATCGAACCACTATAAATTCTTGTGTTAGTTTTCTGTATTCCTACTCCTTTACTTCATTGTTCATATACTTGTTATAACTTGTATATTTTATTATATGAACATATGTGCTTAGGATAGGAACTATCTCATGCTTCCATTCTGTATGAAATTGCTTCACTTAAGTCATCTAAGTTGCCTTGATCATAATTGAATCACCTTATGTGCTTAAACAACATACTTGTTGTTAAGGTGAACACTTGGGTAAAATAAGTTTTAGAAAAGCTTAAAACTATTTTAAGAACCTAATTCACCCCCCTCCCCCCCCCCCTAGGTTCTATACCCTGAAAGGGTATTTCAACTTTGTCACTTTGATTATCCTGCACTTCTCATCACTGCCCAAAAATAAACGAATAGGGGTGAAATATTATTTGGTTGTCACTTTTTCAAGGTAAAGAAGCAATACTTGTATGACATCCATACTCTCTAGTACCTCGAAAATTTTAAAATTATTGACCATTTGTTTAATATACTTGGTAGGATATGAATGCCAGATGTAATTTCTTTAGGTGGCTTGAGGATGAATACAAAAGAACCATACTTGTAACAGGAGGAGGAATGAAATTGCTACAAATAGAACTAGCATTCTTGAAGGAAGAAGTGAAGAAACTTCAACAACTTGTTCAACAAAAGAATAAGCGTTCACACCTTATTCTTTTTTTTTTTCTTACTTTTTATGTTCTTGTGTATTTTAGTTCTACTTAATTGATTTTTCTTTTTCTTTGGCCGGTTTAGTATGTTCAACAATTTTTCTTGTTCTTGTTTTCTTGGTTTATGTTAGTTTGCTACTCTTGAAATGGAAAATTGTTGACTTTCTGTTCATTTTTTAAAGAAATCTTATTTTAATTTTGTGTGTACTTATTTGTAGACAAATAAAACCATCTTTGCAAAAGTTTTTTTAGCCAAAAGTGATTGAAAAAACAAACAATATTTTATTTTGTGTAATTATTTGTACACAAATTTCCAAACCATCTGGGAATTTGGAGTATTTTTTAGACAAAAGTGCACGACAAAACAAACAATCAATGATGGATAAGATAATGTCAAACGTCATCATCTTTTAAACTTCCCTATATCATTCCTCTTCTAGTTCTCTTTCACACCCATTCATCTTCTATATAAGTGAATCAATCACTTTATTTCATCACACTTCATCTTTATTCCAATTCTGTAACTAACAGATGGCACTCCAAACAGCACTTCCAATGTTCAAGAAAGGTGACAAGGTGGAAATCGCCGGACATTGGTCGAATTATTTAGGCTCTTACTACGCCGCTGAAATAATTTCTCCGATGGAAGGTAATAATTTTTTAGTGCAGTATGAAACCATTTCATTACTAAAAAAACACACCTGTACTGGAGGTAGTTGAGCACAGGTTCATAAGGCCGCCGCCACCAACAGTCAGGAACACTTCGTTTACTATGGGTGAGGAGGTTGATGTGTATTGGAACCACAGTTAGTGGTCTGGTTTTATTGTGGGATATAAACCATTTTTTAATCTCTAACTGTTGGGTTTCCCCACTATGCTGGCCAAATTAGGGATTATTTTATGTCAGTGATTCGCAAACACATGTGAAGCATGGAATTTCAGGCTGGATCAACGAAGAAGATGTCTTGTCGTTTTATGTTTTTCTTTATTCGTTTTTTAGTTGTCTAGTATTTCTTTTCTTTTCTTTTGTCGTTTTTAAGTTTGTTTAGTATTTCTTTTCGGTTTGTTTTTATTTTTGTTTATCCTAGATCAATGCAGTATTTCCTTTTGTTTAGATCAATCAAAGAACCTAGTGTTTATCATTTTCCTTCTTAATGTTTTACTTTCAATTTTTTTTTTTTTACAGTATATATCGCATTACTGTTGTTTTTTTGTTTGTTTTTTATTTGACTTTTCACATCCCAACCAAAACACATGTGTTTCTTGAACTGGAAAACATAACGCATTACTGTTGTTTTTTTGTTTGTTTATTATTTGACTTTTCACATCCCCCACCAAAACCCATCGTGTTTCTTGAACTGGAAAAAATAATGAAAATAAAACACATCTGTCAACAAGAACAACAACAAGATTTTCTACACTGAAACAAAAACATTTAAAAATTCATTTAAAATCAAAATAATTTATGGTCCTACAGTCGTTCAAATACTTTAAACATCCAAACTCCGTTCACATTTAAAAACTCAAGGTGAACTCTTAACTTACACTACAAGAAATCTGTGTAACAAGGGACGGACATTTCCGTCATGCTAATTGTAGTTTAGCGACCGATTACCGACCGAACATTGTGGTCGTGTAATTTTCGTCGCTAACATATTTTCCGACCGAATACCGACTATGTATTTAACAACGACCAGTGGGGTCACAATTTAGCGACCAAATAGCGACGGAAAGGAATGCATGGTTGACTTTTAAATTTTCCTTGTAACGAACGAATACCGACGGAATAGTCAACATTGTTGACATTTGACTTGACCCAGGAACGACCGAATACCGATGGATAATTAGCAACGGAAAAGCGGGTCACCATATGGCGACCGAATACCGACGGGCTGGTCAACATTGTTGACATTTGACTTGACCCAGGAACGACCGAATACCGACGGATAATTAGAAACGGAAAAGCGGGTCACCATATGGCGACCGAATACCGACGGTCTGGTCAACATTGTTGACGTTTGACTTGACCCAGGAACGACCGAATACCGACGGATAATTAGCAACGGAAAAGAGGGTCACCATATGGCGACCGAATACCGACGGGCTGGTCAACATTGTTGACATTTGACTTGACCAAGGAACAACCGAATACCGAAGGATAATTAGCAACGGAAAGGAGGGTCACCATATAGCGACCGAATACCGACAGTATTTACCGTCGCTAAATTGTTGTTATTTAAAAAAAAAATGAATTTAATTAAATCCCTATTACATAACACATCAGCAATAGCAGCAATAACCAAAATGCTAATAACCAAAATGCTAATAACCAAAATGCTCACAACCAAAATGCTCACAATCAATTCTCATTAGTGTGCACCTTACATTACAACTCACAATCAAAGTGTACACATTACATTACAAAGCTCACATTCAAAGTGCACACTTTGAATTATCAAAACTCACAATCAAAGTGTGCACATTACATTACAACACTCACGTTCAAAGTAATTTATTTCAATTATCAAAACTTACAATCAAAGTGTGCATTTCTCATAAACTTCTTGATGTCATTCATATGCATATCCTTGAAAATGCATGAGTTGCAATCTGCAAAATTTAAGAATCAAATTATTATGAAAATAAAATTTCTACTTTGAATTATGTTAAAAAGTTATACAATATGACAATTAATTTATGGTAACAAAGTACAAAAAAAAAACCAACAAATATTACTCACCTTCAATATGTGGAATTCCAAGAGAAGCGAGAAATCTTAATCATTCTAAATCATCATCGGTCATTAATTCATCCTCTTCTTCAGAATTGTCATCTCCCGACATAATTTCATCATCGTCATCGTCATCATCTTCATAACCACGGCTCGTGCCGGCCACAAGTACAACTTCAATTTCCCCTGACCGGTGTGCAAGTTGACCAATTTCAGTAATAGTTGGATCAATGTGACTGGTCTCCTACTCGCTTACTTCGTCCTGATACGGTACCGGAACACCAGGAACGTCAAATAGGCGTGGTTTGGAACGACATACAGCCAACCAATCAGCCCTAGATGTTGTCTTACTACCCGGTTAAGGTGTGTAGCAGACTTGTTGACATTGGGAAGCAAATACAAATGGATCGTAACCCTGGTAGGTTCTTTTCCTATGGATTTCTACAAGTTTATATTGAGGATGCACTCTTAAACCTCGATTTGGAGTAGAATCAAACCAGTCGCATTTGAAAAGAATAATTTTTTGGTCATGTAGTCCAGCAAGTTCAACCTCAATTACTTGCTTCAACTCGCCGTAATAATCTCCTTTAACCCATACCCCGCTGTTTGTCGTTCCTTTTCCATCGCTGTGGGCTTTGGTGTGAAATCTATAACCGTTAACAAAGTAACCGGTGTATGACATCACTCTCCTTGACGGGCCCCAAGACAGATTTTTCAACAAAATTTCGGAATCTTCCTTAAGGCTATGTATCTGTTGATCAATAAAAGTTAAAATATTTTAATTATGCATTCTTATTACAAGTACATTTCTACACAATACCAACTTACATGAGTTCCAAACCATTTGGAAAAATCATTATAAACCCGACTTTGAAGTTCTTCCTCCGTTATCTGCGGGGGTTGTTGATGTACTTGACTAACAAATTTCCTGAGTTACAAATTAAATGACAATATTATTATTTGGCCACTTTTAATTATATAACAAAAATGAAGCAAATAGATAAGTTTACTTACTGAAGATATGGTTCGACCTCTTCACAATTCATTAGGATATAATTCATGGCTGTTTTATAATTTCTATCAGATAATAAAATCCTTTCTTTTTTTCCAAATGATCTTCCGGGTAAGTTGCAAATTGATAATACATCTGGTCCTCTAATCTCGTCTTCACCATCATTTCGCTCAATGGTTGTAACTCTCGTTTTCACGTGGGGTTCGAAATAATAGCTAAAGAATGTAGCAGCTTCTTCGACCAAGTATGCATTGCAAATTGACCCCTCAACTCTAGCTTTGTTCTTTATCTTCTTTTTCAGATGGTGCAGGTATGTAATTAAAACATATGTAGTTAATCACATTTTAAATACGTACATGAAAAATATAGATGAAGTTGAGATAACTTAAGACAATGGTTGTTACCTCTCGAATGGGTACATCCACCTAAACTGTACCGGGCCACCAACCTTGGCTTCGTACGGAAGGTGAATCGGCAAGTGTTCCATCACATCAAAAAATCCCGGAGGAAATATTCTCTCTAACTTGCATAATAAAATAGCGATAGTGTCCTCCAATTCTTGCATATGCGCCACACTCAACTTTGGGGAACACAAATCTCTATAGAACAGACTAAGTTTAGCCAAGGGTCCCCAAACATTTGCCGGTAGTACTTCTCTAAGTGCTATAGGGATAAGTCTCTCCATGAATACATGAGAATCGTGACTCTTCATTCCAGACATTTTCAACTCTTTCATATCAACACATCGCGCCAAATTCGATGCATATCCATCTGGGATCCTTAATTCTTTAACCCACTGCAAAACCATTTCTTTTTTAGGCTTGGTAAGAGTGAAACATGCCTTCGGTTTTGTTCCTTTACCTCGGCCATCGTGTTTAATATTCAATTCCAGGACGATTGCAATACCTTTCAACATCCGTTCTAGCTTTAACATTGTCTTTAGTTTTACCTTTCACGTCCATCACGGTGTTAAAGACATTATCAAACACGTTTTTTTCATTATGCATGACATCAATGTTGTGTCTTATCAAAAGTGTCCTCCAATAAGGTAAGTCCCAAAATATACTACGTTTGGCCCAACTATGATCCCGACCCCTGCCTTGCTCTTTACCGATCTCTTCAGCTGTATCGGTAATTTTTTTATAATCTCTAACTCTAAGAAACATTTCATGACCACTAAGGCGAGTCGGCGGGTCTGCTCTCTCTTGTCGCCGGTCCTTTCGGAATCCCTTTGCAACTCTTCTAAAAGGATGATCAGGTGACAAGAAGCATCTGTGGCAATCGAACCACGATTTTTTTCCCTCCGCATCGCAAATGGAACGCTTGTGTTTCCTCCATACAATATGGACAAGCGTGAATGCCAGCTGTACTCCATCCACTCAACATTCCATATGCTGGGAAATCACTAATTGTCCAAAGTAATGAAGCCCTCAATTTAAAATTTTGTTTTTTTTGAGATATCATAAGTTTCCGCTCCTTCAGCCCACAGTTGATTCAATTCATCGATTAAAGGCTGCAAGTACACATCGATCTTGTGTTTTGGATTTTGGGGTCCAGGTACAATGATAGTTAAGAAGATTACATTGTTCTTCATACACATCCGAGGGGGAGATTATAAGGTGTTAGAAGAACTGGCCAAGAAGAATAGTTCTTCCCTGACATGCCGAAAGGTGCAAAACCATCGGTGCATAACCCAAGCCTCACATTCCGAGGTTCCGCTGCAAAATCGGTGTGTGTTCTTTCAAAATGTTGCCAAGCTTCTCCATCCCGTGGGTGATTCATTATTCCCTCTTCCCTCTCACTGTCTGAGTGCCATGTCATGTGCCTTGCAGTTTTCTCAGATGCATACAATCTTTGTAATCTTGCAGTAATCGGAAAATAATACATCTTTTTGCAAGCAATCTCTTCTAATCGTGTATTTTTTGATTTCTTTTTCTTAATGTATCTAGCATGGCCACAAAACTTGCATTCTCTACTCTCAACATCATCTTTCCAATACAACATACAACCGTTAACACAAACATCAATCTTTTGCACCGGTAATCCAAGGCCTTTAACCAATTTCTTCATTTTGTAAAAGTTGTCTAAAGCATTATTATTTGGAGGAAGTGCCTCTTTCATCAACTGCGCAAATTTATCTATTGTAGTTTCAGATAAGTTGTCTTCGGACTTAATGCTCAACATCCTGGCAGTCATTGAAAGCTGTGAATGGTTTGTACAACCATTGTACAGTGGGCTATCAACAGCTTTCAACATGTCATAGAACTTTTGTGCCTCTGGATTGGGAGGTTCTTCCACGTCTCGATTTTGCTGCTCATTAAAACTTGGTCCCGCAGCATCAATAATCATATCTCGATAATTGTTCGGTATCGTGTGTCTTTTATAATTATCCATTTCATGAACAAACGGGATTTGAGGCAAGGGAATGAATGCCTCACCATGACATGTCCAATTATAATAGTTAGTCACGAATCCGTTCATAACTAGATGATACTTCACAATATCAGGCATATGAAAATACTTATTCTTACAAACCCCACAAGGACACCTAATCCCATCAATTTGTACATTAGCAGACGAACTAACTGCGAAATCCACAAATCCTTTCAACCCCGCTATAAATTCTTGACTATGACGAGGTCCACCATTCGTTGTCGAATCCATATACATCCAACTACGGTCGTCCATTACAAACACAATATCTACGTATATCAAGTCTTAATAATTAAATGCATATTAGCTTTTTACCTTATTTTGATGATATCAAATGTGACAATTTTCTTATTGTGAATTAACAAAATTTCAATGTGACAATAAAGATGAAATTTTACTAAAGGTAAAAAGCTAGTAAACTTAGAAAATTTTACCATGGCATATCATCAAACACCTTGCCTTCAACCAAAAAATAAAAGGTATGCCCTAAACCTAATAAAAGGTAAAATGCCATAAAAATTGATTCTTTGATGCTTGAGAATAAATGGTATAAGAGCATTAATATTGACATTAATAACATTATAATAAATAGAAAAGCTAAGATTCTCACCTAAAACCCAACTGAAATCGGAGGTGGTGGGGAAGTCTTGTGGGTGCCGGAGGTGGTGGCGCCGTCTTGGAGTTACCGGAGGGGGTGGTGATGGGAGGAGGAAGGGGTTTCACGGTGAGTTTGGGGGGAAATCGCCGGAAAAGGTGGTGGTGGAGGTAGAAATCGCAGCTGGGCAGAATGAGTATTGGGGGAAAGCTTCGTGCCTTAAATATTTTTCATTTAGGTGTTAAACGGAGCGACCGATTTAAATTCCGTCGCTATTACGTCGCCCAATAGCAAGCCTTTTGGCCATTTGTAAAGTTTCTGCCCATTGAGAACGGAAGTGGAACTTCCGTCCTATATGTCGACGGACTACCGACAGCATAGTCGGTCGCCCAAAAGAATGTCTGAAGAAAATAAAGATCTCGCGCACTGGACAAGACGACGCCGTTTCAGCATTTAACAGTAGCGACCGAATAGCGACCGCCCTGGCATATTCGGTCGTTATTCGGTCGCCAAGAAGAATGTCTGAACACTTATAAAGTTTTGAAAATAAAGAACCCGCGCACTGGACAAGACGACGCCGTTTCAGCATTTAACAGTAGCGACCGCCCTTGCATATTCGTTTTTTATAAAATAGCGGGGTTTTTAAAGATATATAGAAATATTTTGCCTATTTTAGTTACAATTACTAAAATATGTATATACACACACACACACACACATTAACTTGAATATTCAAACAATTAAAACTTATACTTATTCACAAAATACGATTGTATACGAACAAGCTGAAAAATTTAGAATGCGAATACGAACTGATATTTTTATTGTAGTAATTATTTGATCATTAATGAGCATTTATTAAAATTTAAGTTAAATTACTAAATGATTCACGTAAATGTCAACACAAATGTATTACTTGAATTGTTCTACTTCAGGTCTATATAGGTATTTTGTGAATAAGTATAAATTTTACCTGTTTCACTATTCAGGTTAATGTGTACATATGTATATATTACTAAAATAGACAAATATTTTTATATATCTTTAAAAACTTCGCTGTTTTATAAAAAACGAAATCCGGGAGAATATACTAACCGAATTATGACCGGGGTATCCGTGATGGAATTTAACGACGGAATAGCGACGGATATGTTGTTTCGGTCGCCATTAGGTCGCCCAAATGATAAATGTAAATCCGTCGCTAAACCCTAATCCTAAACCCTAATACGGTCGCTATGAAACCAATTTTCCAGTATCAGAACAGGGTAACCATATAACAGACCCCCTGCACAGAAAACAATCAGCTATCTTCCATTCAATAGAAAACATCAACCAAAATATAAATTTCAAAATAATCACAAAACTTAACTTAAAAAAATCATTAAAAGCATACAAATAGTTACAAAATTAACTAAATAATCTATTGACTCCCCAAAACATAATCGACAGTTAAGGGGTCATCGTCGTAGTCTGATTCTAACTCATCGTCTAAGATGCTACTCAATTTGGCCTCTATCTCAGAGGCACTTAATACAACCTGGTCCCTATTTGTTAAAATTTCAGCTAACATACTAGCTAGACCCTTATTTCTCTTTTTTTCCCTCATCTTGAATTCTCTTTTTTGCTCGGCTAGTTTTTTCTTAAAATCTGTTTCCATTTCGCTCCGCATTTGTTCCATGTCTGAATGCGACACCGCCTGACTGCCTCGCTTCATCGTCTTTACCACATCACTAAAGGAACCGAGTCCTTGGACACGTCCCTTTCTTAGCCCACCCGCAGCCTCAGCAGACAACTCAATCTGAGTCGGCAAATCCGGAGGAGGCAGTCCGGCTTGAGTTGCCTTGCTTGCGGCGTCGTCATAAACCTCATGGAACACCCGCTGTAAAAAAAAAATGTCAGGTTATGACATTAAATAACTAATATCAAAAAAGGAGAAACGGTAATGAAATACTTACAGACAACTCTCTAGAATCTTCATCAACCCATTCGCCTTTCTTTGGGCCGAGATGGTGTTGATGAACATGATCGTAACTGGCTGAGAATGGGACTGCATGTCCGGCCTCCTTTTCCTGTTAAACAAAATCATTAAATACGAACAAAAAACACATACAATATAAGGATACGTAAATTGATAATAAATTTAAGTACCAGTCTCATGTGGTGTTCAATGTGGCTGAGCTAACCTCCCGTGTGCTTCATCGGGCCTTTGCCACCCCTCCCTTCTTTCCGGTTTTTTGCTGCCTGTGCCGACTTGGCTTTAAATTCTGGAGTTTTCCAGTACTCTTCAAGTCGCGCCCGGTCGCTCTCAGAAACCCATGTGGGCCTCTTATTTTTTTTCCCGAGCGTCGCTCATAATGCCGCTTAGTCTCCTCGTCAGTATGGTACGCCAACCTGTCTTGACGCCATCCTCATGCTCAGGAGCCCTGCAATACTTTTTCTGCAATTTGAAGTAATGTTAGATAACTAAATTCGAATACTTCTAAAGTTAAAGACTTCTAAATTAAAAGACTCATAAATTCAAACTTATTTTCTAATTTACTTACCTTGAACTCGTCCCACCACAATTTTTCTTCTTCCTGGGGAACATCCTTGATGGTGCTATATGCCCCCTTGAAACGATCTTGAAAAATGGAAGTAATTGCGGTTGAACAGCTGGATGCCAACCTAAAACTATAATAGCAAAGAAAATATTTGATTAGTTACTATAATGACGACAAGTAGTATGATTAGCTAAAGGAGATAAATTGGTCACTTACGTGCCAAGGGTAGGCTGAAGAAGAATACGAGTATCTACCGTAGCCGCAACTCCGCCAGAATCAGACGCTGTTTGTGGGACAGTCGACTGGTGAGTCGCCGATCCTGCTACCGGCGTAGACTCAGTCGTGTGTACTGCCGCAAACGCATCCCGAGCTGTCTGTGCATCATCAGCCTGTGATGGAGGTGTCGTAACGGGCACGGGAGCAGATCGCGGTGTCTCCACCAAATCTGGTGATGAACCAGGCTAGGAGGTGGAGGCCGGAGCAGTCGTGGCTGGCGAACCAAATGGTAAGGCTAATCGTATACCTTTCCTTGGCGGCATCTCTGAAATACACGGAAAGAATAAAAACATTCGCGAAGGTTAAATTAGCGAAGAACATCAAGAATGGACAGTATGTAGCTATAAAGATTATAGACAAGCATTGATTGATCTTGAATTTCAGGTTATCGGAACAAAGACAAAAATCTACATTGTAATGGAATATGTAACAGGAGGGCCACTTTCAGACAAGCTGGTGAGATTTTAAGAAATACTAAACTATATACGATAAGACATGGTTATATTGTATTCAAATCTAAAATTTAAATTCCTATATGTTGGATGCCACTGCTACGCATAATATAAGTTGGATCAAGGAAAAGACGGGAATATCATATTCAATGAAATTGCAGGGTCAAAGATGAACAAGTCTCTGGTTTATGTTTTGGAAGCTATTAGCAGCATAAGCAATGGCAAAAAAACCGCTGTTTCTGTTGGAAGCTTATTTAAGATCTATGCTTACCATCTGGCAAGTAAAGGGGTTGGTTGAAAATCGTTATTTTTTTCCACCGACTATTATGCTCTAAGGTAATTTCACTTTTCACTAATTGCCAGTGGTTGTTGGGATCTTACAACACACAAATACTTGTAATGGTGTTTGTGGCCATAATTTCACTATTACTTGGTGGTTTCTTCGCGTACCATGCTAAATTATGCATTACAAACACAACAACAAATGAGGTACAACCCCCATTACAAACATCATCACCAACTATTTGATTATGTCCTCTATAAATAAATCACTCTACTAGGCCACTTAACCTCTCATTATATAATAAAAACTATTGAGAGAAAAGTAAAGATTAATTACCAGAAAAATTCAGAAAAATATCAGAAAAGTTCAACCTAAACACACAAGTTCAACCGATTCATTTCGAAATCATAAAAGCTAATCTGCAAAACCAAAGACAATCAATTAAACATGACAAATATATACGAAAGATAAGAATTTCACACCTTCCGTAGAATTCTTCAACAAGTTCAACCGCAAGACAACCGAAATATGTTAGTGAAGGGATTCATGGGCGGAAACTCGTTCCAAACACCCATGGATCCTCCCCTGAAGGATCCGCTCATATGAAACGAATCGAAAATAGCGATAAAAACTTACATGTTTCGGATTCAAGAAGCTACTTCTTGAATGGAGGATGACGTTTCTTGATCAGTTTCTTTTCACCAACGGAATTCCCTCTGCGGAATTTCCCTCTACTGTATCCACGCTGACGAAACAAGCGAGTGATTGCTAGATCTTCGTCTTTTCGAAGTTCGGGAATTTAGAGAGAAAAGGGAGAGGTGAGAAATCCGAAATCTGATTTCGGGTTACTTGTTTAATTTCGGTCGAATGACTTAGTTGCCTAGGGTTTCGGCTAAGAGATGTTATATAGAGTGTGGGAGTTTGTTCCCGGAACAACTCCCACGTCTACTCAACTTCTCTCTACGTGGGAGACTCGACTCCCACGTCCCCTAGACTTTGCTGGGTAGTGGGAGTCTTTATCGGATAACAACTCCCACTTAATCCCGACTTTAGTTAAATACCAAAATTGCCCTTATCTCTAATTCGAATAATAAACACTTTATTATTTTTTCGAAAAACACATGTCGATACAATGAACCTAGACACATTCTAGATTCATTGAATCTGACATGAAGCTTGTTAGCTCGTCTATGCGTGTGACCCCAGTAGGTTCATATCACAATGGCAATGAAAACACACTTAGTAGTAGTGTGAGTTCATAAGTCACAAGCTGCCCCCTAGCAGGGACATTGTGACTACCCAAGGTGAATGAATTTACAACGGAACCTATTGTCAATCCACTATTTAATCCCTTTGTCTCGCGATATCCTAATTAAGCATAAGGCATGGTGGTCGTCACCCTTATTAAGCTTAATTGTATTTATGCTCGATCTCCAGGTAGACTGTTTCGACAAATAGCATTTGATAACAACTTTATCAAATACATTTGAGCACGGCCATGCATTTAAACAGTCTTTCCCTATCGAGGGGCCCATGGATATCTCTCTCTAATAATAGAGAGGGACAAATTCCTTACAATGTCTCTCACATTCAAGCTATGATAGGACACTACATCCGATCATCAGTCGTATTGATTACTCTGTTACAAGTAACGTCCGACTGAGTCAAAACGTGGCTCCATTCATACTAGAATCAATGAAGACATAAGGTCTAAGGATTCTAAAATAGTATTGACGAAGTAATACTTATGACTTAAGACCATGAAGTATTACTTCTCAAACGGATCACGTCCAATACAATGTATCCCTATATATTGCATCTATGATGTGATTTGTATCCATTACACATGATCAGTAAAACAAGATCATCAATCAACAATCATACTAGTTTTATTTCATAGTAAATAAGCATTACATAAAACTAGGGACTTCTAGAATAGTAATTACATAAGCTAATGAGTTTTACTATCAAATCACACATTTGATAATCAAAAGCGTAATTAACTATTCAATTACATGCTCAAAAGATAATAAAACGCACAACATGTGCTAATGGTCCTAGGGCACTACTAACAGTTAGCTTCCCGAATCTAAAGATACAACAAATTTAACATATTACAATCTCAATTCAAAGAGGAAATTCCGCCCATAAAAGGATTAATGAAATAAATGCAACAGGGTCAACATGAAGAACTCATATAACACTCCAGTCGTTACAAAATTGAATAACAAGAATCTACATTTGGATAAAAGAATCAATTCAAAGTTTAAAGATCCATTTTTGAAATAGCTAACTTCCCAATTCATTTGCAAATTTCCCAATGAAATAGCACTGAAGAACAATGAAATAGATTCACTGGAAAAAAAAAGTAGCAAACTTCATTGGAAAATCAGAAGCAGCAAAGAACAACTCGAAATGTATTCCGAAAACCTCCCAAATTCATTATGATTTCAGCCAAAAAATAAAATTATTTCTGCAAAAAATAATTTATCATTTAAGCAAAAAATAAATTATCATTTCAGCAAAAAATATTTCATCATTTCAGCAAAATATAAATATCATTTCAGCAAAAAATAAACATCATTTCAGGAAAAAAAATATCATTTCAGCAAAATAAAACATTATCATTGCAGCCAAAAATTTAAATTATTTCAGCAAAAAAGAAATTATCATTTCAGAAAAAATAATTATGATTTCAGCAAAAAAAATATATTATTTCAGGAAAAAAAATTACTTGGAAATTATTTCTGTCTAATCCAATCAGCCTTAGCAAGATGGTCTTGAAGATGAGAAAAATAATATATTAGAAATTAGAAAAAAATAAATTGAGAACTTTAAATTGATGAGAAAATTTTATTTCAAATTAGAAATTAGAAGTGTGGTTAAATTACATTTATGCCGGAGATGGAAGGACTTGGTGGTGGCGGACAAAGCTGGTGGCGGCTGAAACTGGTGGTAGTGGCAGAAGCTGGTGGCGGCGGACGAAGATGGTCGAAGAACAAGGTGGTGGCGGCACGAATTGGTGGTCGCAGATGAAGGAAGAGGAGGATTAGGCGGCGACAGGCGAATTTTGGAGGCGGTAAGGATTTGCGCAATTTGGAGGAGAGGGAGGGAAGATTGAGGGTTTTTTCGGTCGGTGGATTCCAAAGGAAGATACTACTTCCTTGTATATTTTTTTTTGAGAAAACAAACAAGAAAACGATGTCGTTTTAGAACGACTTCCGTCATGAATTCCGTCGTTATTCCGTCGGTATGAATTCCGTCGTTATTCCGTGGGTATAATTTCCGTCGCTATTCGGTCTTTACGTTCGTTTGTTATTACGTCGGTAACATTTTCGTAGGTAATACGTCGTTAATTTCCGTCGGTAGTCGGTCGTTAAAGTACATAAAACGACGTCGTTTTATGTCCTTCATTTATTACTATACAAATATACACCGTTATGTATTTCGTCGGTATTCGGTCGTTATATATGTCGTCGGTAAACGGTCGTTAATATCCGTCGGTAGTCGGTCGTTAAGGGTGAATAAAACGACGGCGTTTCAATTTGGTCAACGGGACCGATGTGGCCGACGGAGGGGCGACGGAATAACGACCGTTTAGTTTTCAGTGTCTATTCGGTCGGTATTTCGTCGTTAAATTTGAAACCTAAATTTTGGTCGCTAAATTCAGTCGCTATTTAACTGTTTTCTTGTAGTGTTAGAGATGTGGTAATCTTGACTTTCGTCTGGATAACATGAGAAGGAGACTGTACAAAAGTCTTCGTGTAAAACACAGGGGGGGTGAATTGGGTTTTGATCGATCTTGCAAACTTTTTCGAATCTATTCAATGCTAGTGTAAGTTTGTGCAAGATGAGCAAAAGCAAAACTAAACCCAACAACAAGACAAAGGATTTAGAGTGGTTCGATTCACTCAGAATCTACGTCCACTACCTTGAGCCGCACCCATGGATTTTAACAACTTCACTAAGAAGACTTTTTACACTTGTGGCTAACTCACTAAGAGTTTTACAACACAACCACAATACAACACTCACTAAGAGTCAATTGCCCACACAAAGTAGGACTTATCAATTTGCCAACACAAAGTAGGACTTATACAAGAATAACCCTATCACTAAGAAAGGGAATTGAGATAGTTTAAGAACAAGGTTGTTCACTCTTCTAAGTGAAAGATAGATACCTTTTAAGTACAAGAAGAATTAGCTCTTTAGAACATATGAAGCACACTCTTTGTCTTGCTTTTGAAATTCACCTTTGAATGATTTAGATCATGGCAATGAAGTGCATTTTTCTTTTGAAAGTGTTTAGACTTGATAAGAAATCAATGTATCTTTGAAGTGTAAGTCTTAGAGTCATTCTATTGCTTTGGAGTATTTATACATTTCAAAATAGGCTGAAAAACGACTCTGCAATGGTCAAATAACGGCTAGTTCTCGCAGAGTTCGGTTGACCGAACAGAGACCTTGGATGACCGAAGCTCACTTCGGTTGAGCCTAACCCAAGGTCGACCGGAGCTCATAATCACAACTCTCAGTTTCTCTTCGGTTGATCCGAGGAAAGCTCGGATGATCCGACCTTCTGAGCTTTGAGAGATGTTGATTTTTCACACGTTTTGAAATCTATTGAAGTCTAAAAGGTTTTCTCAATATGTAACAAGTAAGAGCATTAGAAAACTGTTTTAAAAGACTTATACTTTGAAATCAAAGGCTTTAGAAATACGAACACATGTAAGGATCATTTTGAAACTTTAGCCTTTTGAAAACGTGTTTATGAAAACATGCATGACTTGAGTGTAGATAGCTTATGTTCATGAGAGCATTGGTTAGAGCTTATAAGATAACGACTTATAAAGACAAAGCTAATCTAACCAAACCTAAGTCTTCAATCTTCAGTCTCGATGAGATATGCCTTTAAGTATAACTTTGAATCTTGATCATGGCTTGATTGAAGTACTTAGAGCTTCCATTATGAGAACCATTATTCTATCACAAAGATTGAAACCATTAGACACAACATCAAATGTTTGTCCATTATCAAAAACTGAGTTTGTTCGCCCTTAGGGCTTACACTTCGGATTTACATCTTGAAATATACCCGGTCAACCAACCGCCCCTTGTGTTGACGTCCACTGCTTGAAGTCTTCTGAAGGTGGCTGTTGGAGCGGGTGGTGACCGCAGACTGATCCATTTGAATGATATAACTTCCTTCAAAGCTCATATATTGTCCTCGTTTGATAGGGTTGAGTAACGGACTTTATATTTGTTCTGAGGACGGATCTCCGTGATTTTTCCAAGGTGAAAGGTGTCGTACATGCCTATTTCATGTCCAATGATTTCAATTTTGTCCCCAATATTATAATCTGGTTAGGGGAATTCAAAACTGCTGCTACAAATCGACATTTTAACTGAAAAATAAACATAAATTAACCATTATTAAACATTGATGAAATCAATTGAACCTAAATATAAAGTAACAAAATATCGGAGAAGAATAACGTTACCGGAGAAGAAGAAATGTTACCGGAGAAGAAAGAATGTTATCGTAGAATATTAATTGTTACCAGAGAAGAAGAATAACGGCTACCAGAGGGAATTGATATCTTTGTATTTTTGTAGAGAAAACATGTTTAACCTTAACCTATAAATAGCCACGTGCCCACCCACCTACACGTATCCTAAGCATCTCCCTAGTTCCCACCCCTTCAAGTTCAGTCAAATTCTCGAGAAACCCAAAAGGCTATACATCCCACCCAAAACCCATCAGTATACTGTCATTAATTTATTTGACTTATCACATCCCACCAAACCATTCATTCAATCAATCAATTAATAATCTTGACAACTTTTGAACATTCGATTCGGATTTTTGCGAGAACAATCCCAAAAATAATCACAAAAAAACAAAGAGAACAGTCCCAGAACACAAAATAATTTTTATTAAAATTAAACTAATTTTCATATATCATAACCAAGATCAAACATCCAATTTTCGTTCACACAACAATAAGCATGGTGAACTCTTAATTTTTAAATGTGGTAGTCGCCATCTTGGTCCGGATATCCGGGGAAGGAGACTTTGTAAAAATCATCGGATTTGCATTTTTTAACATACTCGTGCCACCAACCGCCCTAAGTGTTAACCTCCACTTCTTGAGATCTCTAGAAGGTTTCCAGTGGAATGGGTGGTGGACGGGGGAGGATCCAATTGAACTCCAGAACCTCCTTCAAAGGGCCTATTTTTTCTTCATTTGTTAGGGTGGAGTAACGGACGGAATATTTGTTGTTTGGAAGTTTCGTAGTGATGGCTCCACGGTAGAAGGAGCCGTAAAGCCCCGCTTCATGGCTGATGATTTCAATTTTATCACCAACATTGTAATTAGGATAAGGGAAGTCAAAATTGTCGTTGCCCCTTGCCATTTGAAATTGAACTGTTATTAAGATGAACAAAAATAATTAGATCATAAAAAATTAATAAATTAAACCTAAGCAATGAAGGTTACCCGAGAACAAAAATAACATAAAGAATACTGGAGAAGAAAAAACCAAACCGAACATTTTACCAGAGAAGATGAAGAGAAGATACTCGGACAATGACGTTGATGCACTGCAATTTCAGACTAAAAACTCTATGAAAATGTTACACAACTTAACCCTCTATTTATACCCCACTTCCCACCCCTTTCAACGGTCCGCATAACCCACCCATTTATTTTATTTTATTTTACTTTCCAATCCCAACACGCAGAAAAAAAGCACAAAACATCACGTGTTTTCCAACATCTTGAAACTACAAGAAATTAAATGTGTAAAAAAATTGAACTAAAGTGAAAACAATTGTCTAAGATTCAATTACAGTAGAAAACATAAGATTTAAGAAAGAAAAATGCAGTCCAGTAGAAAAAAAATACAATTCAAACTGTTCACCACCAGGATGTTCTTTATGCTTAGGATTCCTACAATTAAAAACACAAATTATGTTAGTATGTGGTTTAAAATTCAAAAATATTATTAAAAAAAGAAAGAATTAGTGTAAGTATAATACCTGTGTTGTTGGTACGAACACCATATGTTCTTCTGAATTTCCTAAATTTTCATCACGGTCGAATCCGGAACGGCCACCTCTTTGACCGCGGTTCCCTCGAACGCCTCGTCCACGACCCCTACCCCGATTAAAATTTTCTATTCGTCCCCTTAATCTATTTATCCGAGGACGCCCGCGTGTCCACGCCACTCTAGGATTTTGAACTGTAACATCTAAAGAATGCTCACCTGAGGAAGAATTTGAAATGTCTTCAAGGAATGAATTTTCAACAACTTGACTGTATTTATTCAGCTCTTCATAAGTGTACTCTAAGAAAACTTTCATCAATTCAAATCTTGATGCACAAGATATAGCTAATTCAACATCCTTATTAAAAAGAGACTCCAATTCATTGACTCTCTTGTACTCCGGTGTTACTTGGGGTATCTATCATCGTTAAACATTAAAATATGCCTTCAAAACACATCTTTTCTCCACCTCTTGAACAAATATTCTTTCGGAACAATATCACTTTTTTTCAGATTAAAAACTGTGAGTATGTGTGCACACAACAAACCTTTGACTCAAACTTTCTGTAGCAGTATCTTCTTGAGATATAAGTGTCGAATACTACAAAATGGATTGTCCATGATGATTAATTCCGACAATACAAACAAACGACATCTTATATCGGTTAACTAAATAAGTGGAATATACACTAACAACATTAGAATATTGCTTATACGCTGCTCTACTATGTGGGTGCAACCAAAATACACTTTCAAGTCTACCCTCCTCGTCAATTCGGACATAGTGAAAAAAAATCGGATTTTTCCTTTGCATTCATTTGGTAAATACAATCTGCATCCCCCTTACCTAAGCCTTCTCTTCGATTTCTCTCAATATAGTTCCGGACATCATTGATCTAGAAAGTTAAATTTTTTGGACCCCTGCATCAACTTCTAACATCATCGTGCTTTTACAGGTCTAAATCCAGCCTTATCATTAGACTTCAATCTCCGTTTAACTTCCGACGGAATTTTTTGGTGAGCCCTCATGAATCTCGACATTGCTGGATTTATATCGTGATTGTGAGTATCAATTATTTTTTAAACTTCCCACTTTCCATTAAAACATAAAATTTCACTTACCTGTGCATGACAGTCAATTCTCTTGGTACGCTTGAGATCGTGTTCGTTCCGACCTCTATCACAACATATTGTAGTATACTTTCTAACATTAGAATTTTTTCCTTTGGATCCACATTTGTGAACAACACTAAAACCTATTTTTTTTGCGTAATCAAGATAACTTAGAAATAAATCATGTAGGCTAGGAAAAAATGAACCAATTCTTATTTTTAAGTAGAATCCATAGTTTCATCATGTAGTTGTTCACCACCGACTTCATCTTCTCCGGTTGTGGTATGCACATAAAAATTTTCATAGCTTCCGGAAACATCCATAGCTAAAGAAATAGATGCATGCTCACTCCAAATAATTAAATCCTCGCTCCTTTCGCCATTAAAAGTTGAATCAATATACACACAAAAAAAATTGAAGATTATCGATCCATTTTTTTTTTTTTTAACGATAAAGATGTTAAGGAAATTGAAAGGAGAATTACAAAAATATTTGCAGCGAAAACAAATTGAAATGGAATGAGAATGAAAAGAAAAGAAAATTTTGATGTGCAAAGATGTAAAGGAAGGAGAATTAAAAGAGCAACAAATTTGCAAGGAGAAAATTTTGGTTGTGTAATTGAAGTCGGAAGAAGTATATTCCAATAATTTATATGACTGTTGACTTTGACAACTTAGGCAATAGATATGTTATATTTTGTCCCTACTAGAACTCTATAGGCTGACAAAAAAATCAATGGTCACATTATTTATTTTTTTTTCTGAATTCAAAAGACACACCCGGGCAAGTATTGTCTTTTTGACCAAATATTTCTTTTTTTTTCGAATTGAAAAGACACTCTAAGGACATTATTGTCCTGTTGACCAATTGTGACCTAATTTAACCCGATTTTTAACCAATTAAATTTAGCCAAAGATTATTTTCCTTAAATAAATGGTTCTTTTAGAGGACCAAGGATAATTTTCTTAAATGAATAACTCTGTTCTTAGAAAAATCGTGAAGGTTTGTTCCGTGGTATAAACAAGAAGAGAGGATGATCTTGTTGTTTAGACTTTGGACAAATCTCAAGACCATATTTTTGTAACTATCCCGATACATCGATAAACTAAAAAAAAGAAATAAAACTATTTTTCAAAAAAAAAAAAGAAGAGAAATGCAAGTCGATTTGACGGGTTAATATGAAAATTTGGTTTCATATGTAATTTCGAGTTGCAGAAATTGTACTATATGATATTTTTTGTAACTTTGGTCTCATGGTGAAAATGTTATGTCCCAATATATGTCTCTATTCATGTGCCCGACCAATCAGAATTCGCTACGTGGATATTTTTTTCAATTCTATATACACATGGTGAATCGTGATTGGTTGGGTACAGGAATGGGGGGACATACACGGAGACAAATGGTTTTTTGCCTTGGTAACATATGTATTTTCGAGTTCCAAGACTTGTCTGATATGCTATTTTTTTGCATAGAATGTACTATATGTTTTTTTGACTTGCAAACTCAGGACAAGCGACAACTTCTGCGGTGGTTTCTAGATAGGATACTCACGTGCATATGTCGTGAGTTTTCTAAAGGGTAAAAAAGGCATTTTAGGTAAAAAAAAATTGAACTAACACAATGCCTATCTAATATAATGCACAAATCTTTTTTTGGTTAATGTTTACCTAAAATATATTTTTACCCTTCAGAAAACTCCCAGGACATGTGCACGTGAGCATCATGGCAAGAAATCACTGCATAATTGGTGGTTTAGCCTGAGTTTGCAAGCCGAAAAAACATATAGTACGCTTTATGCAAAAACAATATCACGTAGGACTATTCTTTCAACTCAAAAATACATATGAGACCAAAATCGCAAAAAAAATCATATATGATCAATCTTATAACTCGACAATTTATATTGGACCGAATTTACATATTAGCCGATTTGATGTCACATTCATAATCAAGTAAATCTATCTAGTACTTTCTATAAAGGAAGATTTATGTACTTTTGCAATTTGTATACATAATTTATTAAAAGGGAAAAAATAAAAAGATCATGACGTGTACAATGCTTATCTTTTTTTTTGTTTTTTTTGTTTTTTTTTTTTTTTTTAAATGAAAGATGAAACGCTTATCTGAAAATACAAAGGAATCTCCTCTGGTTTGCTTTATGATCATCTCAAATGTGGTGACTTATCTTGAAATGGAAATTATATGATTTTTATTGATAGGCTTAGAGAACAATTATGGAAGAAAAAAAAAGAAAGACTGGAATTGGTTTTAACATGCAATGAATTTATAAGATAATTGCAGTTTGCAACAATATTATCAATTAATTTTCTTTTGGAAGGCACATTTATTGTATTGTAACTCATTTTTCTCATCACTTAGCAAAAAAAAAAAAAAAACTCATTTTTCTCATGCAATGAAACTCAAACAAGAGCCTATATAACAATCCCCCCTCCCCACCACCCCCACCACCCCAAATGAATAGAGAGGATTCATCAAGGTATTAATCAGGTATGTTTCAAAGCATTTTCATATTCTGGATGTTTTTCTACACAAGCCTTCTTTGACTTTGATATTTTTTTTTTTTCAGTTTCTAATTGTTTCAAGAATTATATAAATTTGTGATTGTAGTTTAGGAATTTCTTGATTCTTTGTTTATATTTTTTCTTTAAAATGTGCAAGGATTTGGCTTATTCTGATTCAAGCAGACTGGGGATTTTGAGGCAGAGAAATCAACTAATTTGAGGTATTAATCAAATCCTTATTTTTATTTTCTTGAATGGTTTATCGGGGCTGGCTTCAGTGTGGAACGGGGTAATTCTGCACGTGCAAAATGTCCCTCGTCCGTTGGTTGCGGTTAAAATTGATTTAAAACGAAAATTTATTCTGAGACTCAGAACATATGTTCTATTTTTACCGCGAGGAACACTTGTTGTGAGGCGTTCCGTATGTATTGGGAAAAAATTGTTCCGATTAGGATCTAGACTGTGTTTTATCGGTGTAAATAGTGCTACAAAATTGTTAAACAAAAAAGGTAAGAACACATAATTTTGTGACCCCTCTAAATCATTTTGTTTGTTATTTAATTTTTGCTAAGTATTCTTGTTTACCCTTTATCTCTTTTGTTCCCCTCCCCATCTCCTTCCTGCCACAAACTTTTTAGTTTTCTTCTTCTTCTTTTGGAGTAAGGACATAAGAACTTGCACGAGGGCGTGTATGTCTATATAACGTAGTAAATATGAAATGTACACGTTCTCGTTATATAACATAAAACTTTTTACAACCTGAATACTTTTTCCCGGCTTCAATAGGCTTTTAAAGTATCATACCGAATAGGGCTTTCGAAAATTTAGGGACCCCATTTTTTTGTTACTTAAAAATGGAAATTTGAGAATTATTTTTATTTTCTCAAGAATTTAGGATAAAAAAGTTAAATATATGAAATATATGAATTTTTTTTTTTATTCAAAGATTACATGAAAAGAATAGTATTAAATTTTTATTGCCTTAAAAAATTTACACTGTGTACCTTTCTTTTTAGTTCAAATATTATTATTATCTAATATAATATTAATCTATTAAAACTAGATCAAATAGATGAAGAAAAATCATGACTACCGTTGTTTGATTTGGTTTTGAAAATTCGAAAATCGTATTACATTTGGCATTTTTTTATAATTTATAATTTTAAAAAAATTAGGGAACTAACTTTAATGAGATGTGCTGTGGTGCCGAATAGGTAAAAATTCGGCACCTAAAGAATAGAGTTAAACGAATAAGTAATTGCCACGTGGAATAAAGTAACCTGCAATAGCAGGTTATCAGATTTTTTTAAAAAAAAATTTAATTATATGGAATGGACGAATGAGAGCTTGCCACATCACCCAGTCAAGTGACCGGTTACCTGTCACACCGGTCAACACACTTTTGTTTACAAGATATTTTTTCTACAAGTAACTTTGGTAATTTTAATGGTAAAATTAAAACAAAATTTGGTAAATTTTAATAAATAAACAGTAAATGTTGAATATTACTACTTTATTTTATAATCTTACCATGTTTAACTTTGAAAGTTACTATTTTTATCATGATTATTTATATTCTATAAAATAGGTAATTTAGACGCAATATGGTGAATTTAATGACAAAAATAGTAATGTATTTTATAAAAATGGTAAATGTGGTGAAAATTAAAACTTACTATTTTAAAATATAATTTATCACATTAAATTATAATTTTACCATTTTTATCTCTGTTTTAATAAAATGATAAAATGGTAAGTTTATTGACAAATTCTGTAATTTTATTTACATTGTTTGCAGGCTAATTGGTGAAATTCGTCCCTAAACAATTTACGATTGGTGACTTGGGTCCCCAATCAATTTTTTATTTTATTTTAGATCCTCAAACAATTTGCGGGTTTGCACCATGGGTCCTTCTGTTAAAAAAACCGCTAGTCAACGGTTAGTCAACACGAATTTAAAAATTCCACTCAAAACACAAGGGTATTTTTGGTATTTCCTATACTAACTCAACCGAAACCCACTCAAACCTACCCACCCATTCCCTCTTCTTCCTCCTCCCTTTCTTCTTCAACCTCTATTTTTACCAAACTCCCATTTTATAACCCATTTCCATAATAAACACACTATACAAATTCAATTACTCAATTGCATACTTGTCTTCTTCCTCCTCCCTTTCTTCTTCAACCTCTATTTTTATCAAACTCCCATTTCGTAACCAATTTCCATAATTTGTTTAGGGATCCAAGTCACTAATCGTAAATTGTTTGGGGGACGAATTTCACCAATTTTCCTTAAAATTAAAACCCATATTTTTTTTCAACTTTTTTGGTGTGTTTTATTAGTTGTGGGATGGTTTCGAATTTTTGAAAGGGGGGTTATTTATAATGGGATTTTGGACTACCATGTGGTTAAGTACAAGTATGAAAACATACAAGACAACAAAATAAAGGCATAATAACACCGACAGTAGATTTTGAAAATTTGGCTAAACATATTTTGTTTAACACCGAAAATTAGAGTAGGGGAAATCTGCATGGGATTTCTTGAAACACAATAGAAGCTGAACCAAAAAGAATTTTTACTGTAAAGATGCCAAATTTTTATAAAAAATAAAAGAGAGAATTGACTCACCCAAATTTGCAAATTCTTATTTAGCGTCGAAAGAAATTATCTACCACCATGCAAATTTTTTTTGATCCCATGCTTCACAAAAAAAATTGTAAGTTAAACTTTTGGTAAATAATATTTTCTTTAACAAAATGTAGTAATATTAATAATTTTCATGTTGAAAGGTACTAAAAATGACGCAACAAAAAGGAAAACCTCAATATACACACACAAACATTGACTTTCCCTTGAGGATTTAATTTGCCAGTCTCGATAATTAATGAAATAAATATTGAAAGCAAAATAAAAAAAATAGTTCTTCGCTCCATTACTAATCGAATATTTATTCTCTTATGCAACTTTTTTTCTTGTGTTATGATATTTACTACTCCCTCCATTCCTAAATATAACAATTTCATTATATATTGCAAAAATTATAGAAGCAAAAATTAAGATATTTTTGTAATCATGGGCGGAAACTCATTCCAAACATCCATGAGTCCTCCCCTGAAGGATCCGCTCATACAAAACGAATTGAAAAATTCAAGAAAAGACTTACGTTTTGGGTTCAAGAATCTGATTCTTGAATGGAAGATGCTGTTTCTTGGATACGTTGCTGCCACCAATTGATTTCCCTTTGCGGAATGTCCCTCTACCGGTATCCACGCGACGAAACGAACAGTGATTGCTAGCTCTTCGTTTTTCTGAGTTTCGGGAATTAGAGAGAAAATGGAGAGGCAGAATCCGAAATCTAATTTGGGGTGTGTTTGGTTAATTGCGGCTGCAGTGAATTAACCCTAGGGTTTCGGCCAAGAGACGTTTATATAGGGTGTGAGAGGTTGTTTCAAAAACAACTCCCACGTCCCTACCAACTCTCCCTGCAATGGGAGTCTTTAACTCCCACGTCCCCTAGACTTCTGCTGGTAGTGGGAGTCTTTATCGAAAATGTCAGCTATACCGAAAATGCTCCTTATCTCTAATTCGAATAATAACGCTTTATTTTTCTCAGAAAAGTGAATGTCAGATACAATGAACCTAGACACATTCTAGATTCATTGAATCTGGACATGAATCTCGTTAGCTCGTCTATGCGTGTGACCCTGTAGGTTCATATCACAATGGAAATGAAAACACACTTAGTAGTAGTGTGAGTTCATAAATCACAAGCGGTCCCTAGCAGGACATTGTGACTACCCAAAGTGAATGAATATACAACGGAACCTAATATCAATCCACTATTTAATCCCTTTGTCTCGCGATATCCTAATTAAGCATAAGGCATGGTAGTCGTCACCCTTATTAAGCTTAATTATATTTATGCTTGATCTCTAGGTAAACTGTTACAACAAATAGTATTTGATAACCACTTTATCAGATATATTTGAGCACGGCCATGCATTTAAACAGTTTTCCCTATCGAGGGGCCCATGGATATCTCTCTCTAATAAGAGAGGGACAAATTTCTTACAATGCCTCTCACATTCAAGCCATGATAGGACACTACATCCGATCATCAGTCGTATTGATTACTCGATTAAGAGCAACGTGCGACTGAGTCAAAACGTGGCTCCATTCATGCTAGAATCAATGGAGACATAAGGTCTAAGGATTCTAAAATAGTATTGAGGAAGTAATACTTATGACTAAGGACCATGAAGTATTACTTCTCTACCAGATCACGTCCGATATGATATATCTCAATACATTGCATCTATGATATGATTTGTACTCATTACACATGATTAGTAAAACATAATCATCAATCAAACATCATACTAGTTTTATTTCATTGTAAAGTAGATTACATAAAACTGGGGACAACTAGAATAGTAATTACATAAGCAAATGAGTTTTACTATCAAATCACGCAATTGATGTTCATAAGCAAAATTAACTATTCAGATGAAATGCTCAAAAAGATATAAAACGTACAACATATGCTAATGGTCCTAGGGCACTACTAACATGGCGGCCCAAGAAGATATTATGTCGCTGGGCCAGGGAGCCCAAGGTCAGCAGGCAGCAGGCCAGGGATTAACGGGCCGACAGACTCAAAATACGGGTCATGGGCAAACAACCACAGCCCAAAGAATGATGGCGGGGGAGGCCCAACAGGAGGCTGCGAGCCGGGGGTGGGGGGGAGGCGCCATGAATTGGAAAGGCTGAATGGCGTGGATCCAGTGAGACGGGTCCATCAACCAAGTCAAGGGCCGGCGGATCAGCACTACCAGTTCTCCCCAATGTTTAAGTTAATTGCATGGAATGTGTGCCGGGCACCCAGATGTCTTATCACACATGCTGGAAATAATCATTACTCATCGCCCGACTGTTGTAGCTCTACTTGAGACCAAGATCAGTGGATCTCGAGCAGAAGAAATTTGTGCGAGATTACCTTTCACAAACTCGGAGCGTGCAAACCCCGAGGGGCTTCGCGGAGGAGTTTGGCTACTATGGAATGAGGCGAATGTTGATCTTTCTTTGGTCGCAAAAAAATTACAAGCTATCCACGTGCTGGTAAAGGTCCGTACCTCTTCTCACCTATGGCTTCTTTCGGCTATTTATGCTAGTCCTGACTTTAATTCTAGACTGCTTTTTTTGGGACCATTTGCGTAATTTAGCTAGTAGTTATAATCTTCCTTGGCTACTTTTGGGCGCCTTCAATGAGGTTCTTTTCCAATCTGAAAAATTTGGAGGTCGCCCGCCGTCCCAAACTCGCGTCTCAGCCTTTAGGGAAATGCTAGATGATTGCAACCTTTTGGACCTTGGTCATGAAGGGTCAAGATTCACTTGGACAAATAAACATACTGATGGTACGCTTATTTTCCAAAGAAGTGATCGAGTGGTTGCCAACTCCGTTTGGCGTGATCTCTTCCAGAATGCTAATATTTACAATTTAGTTAGAACTAGGTCTGATCACTCGCCCATTCTGCTTAACCTTGAACCTAACTTCATTACTCCTTCCACCAAGCCGTTTAGATTTGAGCCAGTTTGGCTTATGCACCCTGAAATCAGCAATATTGTTTAGGATGCTTTATAACTTTTACCGGGGTGCCACTCTCTTCAGGGATTCGGTTTCTGTTTGGAATATTAATGTTTTCGGCAACATTAATAAGAAAAAGAAAAAACTTCTGGCTCGCATCAAAGGCACGCAGCTTACCTTAGAATCTCACCCTTCATCCTTCCTCATCAATCTTGAACGCGAACTTATTTCCAAACTGGACGAGGTTTGTAGAGAGGAAAAACATTTATGGGCCATTAAATCTCATTTGGATTGGCTTATGTGGGACGATGTCAACTTCAAATTTTTAACAGCCATCACTGTCCATAACAAAAAGAATAATAAGATATTGTGTTAGCCCTAAGGGCAAAGTTACTCTACGATGTTTTTGATGATAACAAACCATTGAGAGTTCTAATGTTTGTGTGAGCAATGTTCTTTATAATAGGATCCTTAGCACTCACATCAACATTGATGAAAATGGTAAGTTAGCTTCTTGTGTAAACTAAGGTATGTATATTACACACAAGAATGCTACTTGTTGGAAGGAAGGAGGCAAGGAGGATGGTTGGGAAATAGGGCTCTTCTATGAGTCCCTAGTTTATATGGCAAAAGAACTTATAATGCTAGTGCTTATGTCTTTGCATATATTTGTCTTTACAATTGGTATCGTATACAATTGGTATCTTCTAAGCATTAGTCTTTGTACTTATTTGTTCTTAGATTCTTTTGCCATGCTTCCATGTACTTACATTGTCCATATTCTATCTTATTACATCAAAGTTTGTCATAATCAAAAAGGGGGAGATTGTAAGCCCTAAGGGCGAACGAACTCTGTTTTTGATATTGGACAAACATTTGATGTTGTGTCTAATGATCTTAATCTTTGTGATAGAATATTGGAAATCTTGTAGGAAGCTCTAAGTACTTCAATCAAGCCATGTTCAAGATTCAAAGTCATACTATTCAAGGATCATCTATGAAGATTGAAGATTGAAGACTTAGTTTGGTTAGTTTAGCTTTGTCGTCTTTAGTCAGTAATCTTTAAAGCTCTAACCAAAGCTCTTATGAACATAAGCTTCTCACTCTAGTCTTGGATACATGTTTTCATAAACACGTTTTCAAAAGGCTTAAGTTTCAAAATGATCTTTACATGTGTTCTTATCCAAAAAGCCTTTGATTTAATAGATAAGTCTTTTAGAAAAGTTTTCCAAGTGTTCTTACTTGTTACCTTTTAGGAAAACCTTTTTAGACTTTAAAAGACTTCAAAAGATTTCAAAAGCGTGTGAAAAAAATTAGCTTGGAAGTTCGGTCAGCCAGAGCTCAAGCTCGGATCAACCAGAGAAAGCGAGACTTGGAAAAGTTCGGTTCGGTCGACCTTTCCCTACTTCGGTCGACCGAGGTTACCTTTAGTGGATCCGAAGTTGGCCTGGTTCGGTCGACCGACCATGGCTTCGGTCAACCGAAGCTTGGTTCGGTCATCCGAGGTTTCCTGAACGGTCAACCGAACTCTGCTTTTACTAGCCGTTATTTGACCGTTGGAGACTCGATTTTCAGCCTATTTTGAAATGTATTTATACTCCAAAGCTAGAGAATCATTCCAAGGCTTGCACAACAAAGTTATATTGATTTCCGATCAAGCCAAAACACTTTCAAAGTAAAATGCACTTCATTGCAAAATCTAAATGATTCAAAAGTGCATTTCATAATAGCAAGACAAAGAGTGTGCTTCCTATGTTCAAAGAGCCAACAATTGATGAGCTTCAAATGTATGTATCTTTCACTTAGAAGAGTGAACAACTTTGTTCTCTAAACCCTTCATCTTATCCCCTTTCTTAGTGATAGGGATATTGTTGTATAAGTCCTACTTAGTGTGGGCAATTGTTTATAGTGGTTGTTTGTAAAACTCTTGGTGAGTTAGCCACTAGTGTAAAGTCCTACTTTGTGTGGGCACATTCTTCTTAGTGAAGTTGGTGAAATCCTTGGGTGCGGCTCAAGGTAGTGGATGTAGATTCTTAGTGAATCGAACCACTCTAAATCTCTTGTTTTGTGATTTGCATTGGGTTTTGCTTTAGCTTTTGTTAAACTTGCACTATCATTGTTTAAATTGGAAATAGTTTGCAAGATTTATTAGAAACCCAATTCACCCCCCCCCCCCCTCTTGGGTTCCTTCAATTGGTATCAGAACCTCATCTTCAATTTTAGTCTAACCACTTGAAGAAAAGATTATGGCCGATTATTCCGCTTTAGCATACCAAGAGGGGACTTCCACCGATAGACCACCACTTTATGATGGAAATCATTTTGATGCTTGGAAGGATCGATTCAAGATATATGTGTGCTCCATTGATTTCTCTTTATGGCATATAATTGAAGAAGGTCCATTTGTACCCAAGAAGATGGTGGAAGGTGTTCAAACTCCAAAGAAGGACAATGAGCTAAATGAAGTTGAGTTCAAGATGATGACTCAAAATTACAAGGCAATGAATATTCTTAGTTGTGCCTTGAGTCCGGAGGAGTACAACCGTGTCCTTGGAAGCAAATCCGCCCACTCCATGTGGAAAACGCTTGAAGATACTCATGAAGGATCAAGCTCTTCAAGTGACAACGGTGATGATGAATACGCCAACTTGTGCTTCATGGCTTTTGGTAATGAGGTACATCCTTCTCCCTCTATTTCAAATTCTTATGATGATGATGAGGAGGATGATGCTAATGTGCTTTTAATTGATATGTATGATCAATTGAAAAAATGTGCAAAGCAAAACCATGAAATGAAGCATAAAATTGAATATTTGCTTGAAGAAAAGGCCAAGTTGGTTGATGAAAATAAAAAGTTGTGTGATGATGTTAATTGCTTGAAATGTGAAAATGATGATCTTATTACTACTTGCAATTCATCTTCATTACAACACATAGAAGCTTGTGTTAAAGTGTCATCTTTAGAAAACAAGCTTGTTGAATTTGATATTTTGGAAAACAAAGTTAAAAACCTTACCCTTCTTGTTGAAAACTTTTCAAAGGGTAAGAAAAATCTTGATCAAATTCTTGGCATGCAATGTGCTTCAAATGATAAACATGGCCTTGGTTATATTGCAAATCATGTCGATATTGCTAGCTCTTCTCTTATTCATAAGAATCATGTTGTAAATGCTAGTATGTCACATAGGCCAAATAGAAATCATGTGCATGCTCACAATTCTTCTAAGCCACACATTCATTGCACATATTGTGGTAAACATGGTCATACTTGTGTTAGATGCCATGTTAAGAAGAAGATTGAAAGGGGAGTTAAAACAATTTGGAAAGTGAAGTTTAATTCTACTAACCCCCATGGACCCAAACAAAAGTGGGTACCAAAAGCTACTCTTCCCTTGATCTTATAGGTTCTTATAAGTTAGATGCATGCCACAAAGCTTCAATGTTATTGATTCGATTAGAAGTGGCATTGGGGAGAAGTAAAAGGAGACGTGCCAAAAGAAGAAATTCAAAAGCACTCCTCAACACTTGGTTTCTCAAAGCTCAAATGACAATCAATTGGAGAACCAAGTTGGTTAGATAATAAGAGCAAAGCATCAAGTGATGACAAGAGCCAAAGTGTCAATCCAATGTCTTCATCACTTGGTAAGAAAGCAAAGGTATCAAAATCACCTTCTCATAACACTTTGATTAATGAGTTAAGTGTTTTTGATTTATATATACATGCTTGATCTTATATAAATGTTGCATCTCACATGCTTGAATTCAATAATTATATAGATGACCTTTAGCATGCTCTTGTTTATTCATGTCTATTGAGATAAGGTATCTATGAGATGTAGCATATGCAACTTGATTGATTCTTGTTTTGTTATGTCATATTCATTTAAGAATCTATCTAGTTGTTTTGGTTTTTGATAACCATGATCCTTAAGCATATATGTGTTACTTGATGATATTGAGCTAATCATGAAGGACCTTTAAAAAGGTACCAAATTTGTCATCAAGAATTCCTTGTAGGTAACAAAAAGTTCTATCCTTCAAGAAGAAGATATGAACTACAAGGAATGGCACAAGTGAGCTAAGACTCCAAGAAAAGAGTCAAATGCTAAGGATTACAAAATTGTGATGATCAATGAAAAGGATCACACAAAAGGCCTCAATAGACTTGCTAATAAAGAAGATCTACCAATATGGTAAGAAGTCTAAGCTCTAGGAGCATTGAGGTACAAGGCTTAACTCATCCTTTGATTAGTGGTCATTATGTGTTTTTGATCCTTATGGGCTATTATTTGATGAGTTAAGTAGTTGACTAGAGAGTTTGTGCTTATTGGATTATGGTTTATGTACATCATGTTTTGCTTGTCAACTTGCTAAAAGTGTATTCCAAACTTGACAAGAATGATGGTTTAAAAGCATAAACTTGTCTATTTAAACTCTCTTGTTTATGTGCATTTGTTCTTTTATCTTGATATTGTGTTTTGGGCTAAACTTATATTTCTAGACTTACACAAGAATGCACATACCTTATCTCTTTGGTGCTTGATCTTCATTTCTATATGCTTAACATGATGTGCTTGATTTTTATCATCCTTGAACATCATGTTAAAATGTTGCATCATTTAGAGATATTAACACTTATTGGCTTGGTTTCAACTTTCTTATCTTATAGCCAACTTGTGTTAGTTATTTTTGGAAGTTATACATGGTATATATGTTCATATTCTACATGTGTTCTTCCTAAATAACTATGAGATCATATTCTTTACTATTGGTATTCTTATCCTTTGTGATCTCATTAGAGTTTTTTTTGGTTAGTCTTGCTTCTAGAGTTGTTATACTCATTTAGCTAACCATGAACTTATTAGAGGAATGTACTCACAGTGTCATCTTTTACTTCCTCTAATTTTTGTTTTGTTGTGATACATATGCTTAATTTTTTATGTTTTAACAATTGGTTTCACATCCCACTCTTGTTAGCTATATTTTCAACTTGTTTTTATTCTTAAAGAGCTAACATGTTTTGTTTGATAAACGGGGAGATTGTTCTTTAAGGTTTATTCCTCATCTCCTTTGTTTTAGCTTAGGTTGATATTCTTTTTGAGCCATATATGACCATCTTTTGATTTATGGGGTATTATGGACTCCTCTTTGTTTAGAAATCAACCAAGCTTATTCTTGATCAATCCTTTCTCAAAATGATTTATGATCTTTAAGATTGATCTTTTAAACCATTACGGATTCTCATTTGTTTTTAATAGGTTTTCTTCAATTGATATCAGTTTTGTTTTCAATTGGTATTAAATTTTTTTTCAATTGGTATCATTTTTTTTTAAAGGGAGAATTCGTATATTTCATCAAGCTTCTCCTATATTAATCTTTACTTTTCGCTAAATGCTTTTCTTATTGGCGCTCGATAGCCCTTTTTTGATGTTGACAAAAGAGGGAGAATTTTTAGTGTTGCAAATGTGCCATGAGAAGTATTTTACAAAAAGGAGAAAGCTTAGAACTTTGCAAAATGGGAGAGATAAGGGATTCTCTAAAATAGGGGGAGTAGAATATTTGTTATCTACTTGTCTAGATCCTTAATATCCTTATCTCATGCATTCATGTTTATATACTTTAAAGATTTATCTTTTGTATATTATTCCCATTTGCATCAATGTTTTGTCATCATCAAAAAGGGGGAGATTGTTAGCCCTAAGGGCAAAGTTACTCTACGATGTTTTTGATGATAACAAACCATTGAGAGTTCTAATGTTTGTGTGAGCAATGTTCTTTATAATAGGATCCTTAGCACTCACATCAACATTGATGAAAATGGTAAGTTAGCTTCTTGTGTAAACTAAGGTATGTATATTACACACAAGAATGCTACTTGTTGGAAGGAAGGAGGCAAGGAGGATGGTTGGGAAATAGGGCTCTTCTATGAGTCCCTAGTTTATATGGCAAAAGAACTTATAATGCTAGTGCTTATGTCTTTGCATATATTTGTCTTTACAATTGGTATCGTATACAATTGGTATCTTCTAAGCATTAGTCTTTGTACTTATTTGTTCTTAGATTCTTTTGCCATGCTTCCATGTACTTACATTGTCCATATTCTATCTTATTACATCAAAGTTTGTCATAATCAAAAAGGGGGAGATTGTAAGCCCTAAGGGCGAACGAACTCTGTTTTTGATATTGGACAAACATTTGATGTTGTGTCTAATGATCTTAATCTTTGTGATAGAATATTGGAAATCTTGTAGGAAGCTCTAAGTACTTCAATCAAGCCATGTTCAAGATTCAAAGTCATACTATTCAAGGATCATCTATGAAGATTGAAGATTGAAGACTTAGTTTGGTTAGTTTAGCTTTGTCGTCTTTAGTCGTAATCTTTAAAGCTCTAACCAAAGCTCTTATGAACATAAGCTTTTCACTCTAGTCTTGGATACATGTTTTCATAAACACGTTTTCAAAAGGCTTAAGTTTCAAAATGATCTTTACATGTGTTCTTATCCAAAAAGCCTTTGATTTAATAGATAAGTCTTTTAGAAAAGTTTTCCAAGTGTTCTTACTTGTTACCTTTTAGGAAAACCTTTTTAGACTTTAAAAGACTTCAAAAGATTTCAAAACGTGTGAAAAAAATTAGCTTGGAAGTTCGGTCAACCGAGCTCAAGCTCGGATCAACCGAAGAGAAACTGAGACTTGGAAAAGTTCAGTTCGGTCGACCTTTCCCTACTTCGGTCGACCGAGGTTACCTTTAGTGGATCCGAAGTTGGCCTGGTTCGGTCGACCGACCATGGCTTCGGTCAACCGAAGCTTGGTTCGGTCATCCGAGGTTTCCTGAACGGTCAACCGAACTTTGCTTTTACTAGCCGTTATTTGACCGTTGGAGACTCGATTTTCAGCCTATTTTGAAATGTATTTATACTCCAAAGCTAGAGAATCATTCCAAGGCTTGCACAACAAAGTTATATTGATTTCCTATCAAGCCAAAACACTTTCAAAGTAAAATGCACTTCATTGCAAAATCTAAATGATTCAAAAGTGCATTTCATAATAGCAAGACAAAGAGTGTGCTTCCTATGTTCAAAGAGCCAACAATTGATGAGCTTCAAATGTATGTATCTTTCACTTAGAAGAGTGAACAACTTTGTTCTCTAAACCCTTCATCTTATCCCCTTTCTTAGTGATAGGGATATTGTTGTATAAGTCCTACTTAGTGTGGGCAATTGTTTATAGTGGTTGTTTGTAAAACTCTTGGTGAGTTAGCCACTAGTGTAAAGTCCTACTTTGTGTGGGCACATTCTTCTTAGTGAAGTTGGTGAAATCCTTGGGTGCGGCTCAAGGTAGTGGATGTAGATTCTTAGTGAATCGAACCACTCTAAATCTCTTGTTTTGTGATTTGCATTGGGTTTGCTTTAGCTTTTGTTAAACTTGCACTATCATTGTTTAAATTGGAAATAGTTTGCAAGATTTATTAGAAACCCAATTCACCCCCCCTCTTGGGTTCCTTCATATTGTCCCTTCATAAGCCTAATGGGGAATAGGAGTTTGATATTCTCAATGTCAAAAACATCATTCTAAATCACTTCCATAAACTTTACACTTCTAACAGATCTTTTGTTACCTTCAATAATCTGTTTTTCCCCTTTGCATGGTCTGGCAACAATAGTGAGGACCTTTCCTACCTTGCTACAGAATCCACTGTTGAGGAAATAAAAAAGGCACTGTGGTCTTTTAAACCCCATAAGAGCCCGGGTCCCGATGGTTTACACCCAATTTTCTTCCAACACTTCTGGGATATCCTGAAACCTTCGATCATTAGCCACACCTTAAATGTCTTCAAAGGTTTACCTGTCGGGGAAGAATTGAATGCTACATTCCTATGTCTTATTACCAAGGTTGCTAATCCGAAGAATGTATGTCAGCTGCGGCCGATAAGTTTATGCAACACCATTTACAAACTCACCTCAAAAATCATTGTAAATAGGATCAGGCCCCTTCTTTCCTCTCTTATCTCTCTAAATTCGGGAAGTTTCATTCCCGGAAGGCGGTGCGCTAATAACGTCATCATTGTCCAAGAAGCTATTTTCTCCATTACAAAGACTATTTGCAAACAGGGCGCCATTGCCGTAAAAATCGATCTCGAAAAGGCTTTCGACCGCTTAGAGTGGGACTTTATCAAAGTATTGCTGGAATTCTTCAACTTCCCCCAGTCACTTATCAAACTAATCATGAACTCTGTCTGCTCCTCAAAAATGGAAATCTTATTTAACGGGGAGCCAACTAAGTGGTTCTACCTTTCGAGAGGTATCAGGCAATGAGACCCTTTATCCCCCTACTTGTTTGTTTTTTGTGTAGAATATCACTCCATTAGTATCGAGAAATCTGTTAGTCTCAAGAAGTGGAAACCCATCAAAGTCGGGAAACATGGTCCACACATCTCGTACTCATTATTTGCCGATGATGTCATTTTGTTCGGGTTAGCAGATGACCGCTCTATCGCTGAGATGAAGAGGGTACTTGATGATTTTAGCCTTAAATCAGGGCAGAAGATCAACCTCAACAAGTCTAAATTCATTGGTTCATCAAACCTCTCCCCCAAAGATTACTCGATATTGAAAACCGCCTGCAGATTCAACACACTTTGAATCTAGGCAAGTATTTGGGATTCCCCATTTTCCAAAAGTGACCGATCAACTCGGATTTTCAATTCATTCTGGATAAAGTAAGGAACAAACTCTTAGGCTGGAAAGCAAATCTCCTATCTTTAGCGGGCAGGCATACAATCATCCAGTCATCCTCCTCCCAGATCTTGTCTTACTATTCTCAATGTTTACCATTACCTACCTCAATCTGTGATAAAATTGATAAAGAAAATAGATCTTTTCTTTGGGGAAGCTCTTCGGCAAAAAATAAAATCCACTTGGTTAAATGGGACAGGGTGGCTAAGCCGAAAAAGCTTGGGGGTCTGGGAATAAGGAAGGCCAAACATATCAAACATGTGGGACTTGCAAAGCTCAACTGGAGGTTTTCGAGAGATAAAACTAGTACTTGGGCTGTTGTGCTTAGAAAGAAATACATATATGATGACTCTAAATCTTTAATACAACTTAAAAAGGGAAGTGGTTCATCAATTTGAAGGCACTCAAAACTGGTTTAGATCTATTCCATAAATCATCAGCTTGGACTCCTGGTAATGGGGATATTATCAGAACTTGGTTTGTTGACTGGACGGGCCTTGGACCACTGAGAAAACTCATCTTGGGCCCTTTTAATAGGAATGAAGAAAATGGTAATCTTAGGGACATCTATAGTAATGGCGGAACCTGGAACCTAAGTAACATATCTTTTGAATTACCAAATGATGTGACTGATTGTATTATAGGTGTCCCTAGATCTGATCTCTCAGGCTCGCCTGATCGTAGGAAATGGAAAATGTCGGTTGATGGTAATTTCACCTCAAAGGCCACCCACATGGTTATCTATGAAGAAAACCCTAATTTCATTACAAATGCTAAAGAATGGGACTGGATCTGGAAGGTGAATTGTAACCAACGAGTAAAAATGTTCTTATGGCTCTGCTCTCATAACCGGCAGGCTACTAGAGAGCATCTTCACAGGAAGAATATTAGCCCTGATCCTACTTGCCCCCAGTGTGGCCTCTATCTCGAAACGATTGAACACCTTCTGAGAGACTGTTTTATGGCCCGAGATCTATGGCAGCACATGAAGCTCCCTCAGCATATCTCATACCTCCACAACAACAGCTTTGATAAGTGGTTAAAGAGATGCGCTGAAGCAACCACTCTTTCAACCTTTAACAATGTACCCTGGGGACTGTATTTGCATACGGATGTTGGGCTATATGGATTCATAGAAACAACAAGTTGTTCTCCCCGGGAAAACCTTGTACCCCTCCCTTTCGCGACAACATAACTAAATCGACTGAATTCCATGCTTTGGGAGGGAATGCCAAGAGTCCACGACAATCAAGAATTATCCCTATAGCTTGGACTAAACCGCCCGAAGGGTGGTTAAAGATAAATGTGGACGGCTCAGCCATTGGTAACCCGGGCTGTGGTGGTGGGGGTGGACTAATCAGGAACGTCGACGGAGAATGGGTTTCGGCTTTGCATAGGAGCATCGGTACCTGTACAAACAATGTGGCTGAACTTTGGGCTCTTAGAGACGGCCTTAAGCTAGCTATCAGTATTGGTGCTCAAAAGCTAGCTATTGAAATGGACGCCAAAGTAGTGATAGACCTTATTGTACATGCAGATCTTTCTACTCACCCTTTATCATCGCTTATTTCTGATTGCAGGGCACTACTTCGGCGTCTACCGGAGTTTAGTCTCTCTCATATCTACAGAGAAGCTAACGCTTGTGCAGATTGGCTCGCTAAAGATGGAAGACGTATTCCATCCTCCGATTTCTTTATATTTCACTCTTTACCCCCATTTGTCAGCCACCTAGTGGCGGGAGATGCCCGTGGGGCTTTTTTGGCTAGGACTATTTCAGATACCTCCATCCATATCCATCCTTTTGTTAGTCTTATAATGGCAGGACATGGACAGAAGGTATTATTAGATAGGCCTAATTGTAACAACTTTGTTCCTTACCCTACGGGCTAGGGAGCCAGATTATTTTTAATATATTGTTCTTTAAAACCAAAAAAATAAAAATAAAAATACAAGGCCTCGTAATCCAAATGTTCGTTTCTTCCTGAAATGTAAAATCCATTTCAAGTAATTGCGAAGCTTAAACATGAATAAAACTTTCTTTTTTTTTATCAGGGGAGAGAAATTTATCTATTTTTGCAACAAATAGGGAATTTATAGAAGCTGAAAGGAGATAACAATTTGTATTTGTTTTCCTATCTCGATCCAACATTTTTGTTACTTTGGTCCACATTCCCTCTCACAGATAATCAGCTTTTTACTTTTTAGGTTTTCCAACATAAAAATTCTCAAACAAAATTCTAATTTAATAACGCTCAGAATACAGAAGCCCAAAGGTTGGGCTTAACACCCCTCCCCATATAAGGAGCCTCACTTTTGGGCTTCTCCATTTTTGTTCTCCAATGGTAGGCAGTGTTGTAAAAATCGGCCTAATCTGCAAAAAATCGGTAGTCGTTACCTAACTGATTAGTCGGGGTAAAAAATCGGTTGACCAACTTAATCGGTCAAAATCGGTCAAAACAATTGGTCAAAATCGGTCAAAAATCAGTAAAAGTCGGTCAAAACGATTATTTTAGTATTTGAACTTGTTATTACTTATTATGGTAATGAATTTAATTATTATGGATGAACTTTGTGTACTTTGATTTTACTAGTATTTGATTTTTAATTTTTTATGGAATTTTATTTAACTAGTATAATATATAGGATAAGGGAATTTTAAAAAATCACTTTTAATCTACGTAAGCCGACTACTCGCTAGTCGCCAGTCTGGCGACCGACTAACGACTTCTGCAACATTGATGAGTTGGCAATTTATGGCTAAGTCATCCGGCTCCTTTGAACCTATTCTCAAGTGGACAATTCTGATATGGACCCGGTCCACTGGACCATGCGATCCAGATTTGGCCACATCACTGCATTTCCTTCTCTCTCCTCATTCTGCATTGATGTGGCAAATCCGACTGCATAGTCACGTGACCCCGGTCCATATCAGAATTTTCCTTCTCAAGTAGCCAATCTTGAGAAACTTGGGGTTGTATTGTAAATGCTCTAAGTACATTTGTTTCATTTTATCAAACAGGTGATGGGCAAGAAGTAAATCAAACAATTATGAACTTTGAGTTAGATTTTACCATTTTGATCTTCAACAGTATGGTTATTATGATCTTCATCAAAATCAAATTGGTGAAGTTTGTTAGGGCGTTTTATTTTTTCTGCCAAATGTTTCCAAACAAAAGCTGCGGACATGTAAGCTTCGTTGAACTCAGAATAAGTGCTTGCTCCACAGGAAAGCTGAATGGCGTGTAAAGCCAATGCGTTCATCTTCTCCCATTCCTCATATTCAGGTGTATCATCTCTACTTGGCTGTTTATCCTTCCCTGAAACAACTCCCCAAAGGCCATGACCAACCAAATAGTTTTTCAAGCACGATTTCCAGTTCTCATAGTTATCCTCATGAACTATTTCAACTGCTGCTTTGTTTATTTTCTCACCTTCTTCAATTTTTATAAGAAACCCACAAAATAACATATCAGTTGTTACTTTTAGGATGTCACAAACAGTGTTACAAAGATACCGTGTTGACAAATTTTGTATATGAAAATTTTAAACGGAGTAATCTGTGACACTTTATATAACAATCTCTGGGATATTTTTAATTATAATCAATTTCACACTTAAAGTTTTTCGATCCACCTCTTGGATTAACCTATTTTAGCTTAAGTTATATTGAATAAAAATTTCGTAACTAAAATTGTTACAGAAAGTATCACATAGAATATCATCAAAGATCTGAACCGTAAAAAATGTGATTGGTAAAATATAAATAGCTACTATATGTGTGCTTTTTTATTTACATGAAATGATCTTCTGTGAACTTTTATCAGGTTTTGGTCCCCTTCCCATTGGATCGGATGTTTTCTTAATTATCTCTTCCGAGATATAACTTTTAATCTTTTATGAATATTTTTAGTTGTATAACTATTAGTTGTTTTTAAAACATCCTCGTTACTATTTCTATCACAGTTTTCGGTAAACCAAAGAACCACAAGAAAAATAAATTATTAGCTTAGAAATCGCATAAAAAAAAGAGAGAGAAAATCGCAATTATTTTATCCTAAATGGTTAATGGCGTTGAGTGGGACGTTGTTCTAAAACTATTATTTCTATTATATTAATCGTACACTATAAACAATTCGTGTCTGCAATTCATTCCACGTTGGTCTCTAGGAAATAATTGAAACATGCTAAATACTAGTGTACATAAATTGGAGATGCATTGACACAACTTTTTTATAGTGTAGGACTAAAACAATAATTGAAGGACACCGCTCAGATGCCGTTATAGTGTTAGGATCATTTTTGCTAATTTCTCTAATCATTTTGCATTTTGTAAACTAATCATTTCTTTGTCTTTCCTGTCAATGAAAGTCAATTGTTTTCAGAGTGAAAAATAAAAACAAAAGAAATGCAATAAACACAATTAATTCGCTGAGCTAATAGCTATTATTATATATGATGATATTAAACTTACTTGAAGCCTTAGACATTCTTGTCTCTAATGAAAAAATTGAATTATGTGATTAATTTATATTAACTTGATATATATATATATATAGGGTCTGTAAGTTCTACTGTAAAATACTTTACCTTTAAGTTATTCTCATATTCTAGCATTCCTTTTGCTTTTTCTTTGTATAATTCTTTATGTTATTACTACCAAAGTATTTATTCTTAGTATAGTAACCTATAATTTTCTTTTATTCACCAAAAAAAATAAAATAAACCTATAATTTTTTTTCCGCCTCTTCCCACGTGTTTTCATCCTTAAGAATTTCCTTTTCAAAGAATAAATATTTTTCTTGGAAGATTTGCAACAAAGTTTGAGGTAGTAGCTAAATTCTCAAGGATGTTTAGAATTAATTTTTTATAATGTAAAACACATTAAAAAATAAAGAAAGAAAGAACAAGCACTTGTTAATATATCCTCAAATTCAGTCTCAATCTGAAGCACTTAATAAGTTTTTCATTAGCAATAAAAGAGATAGAACATCACGTTAATATGAAGAACAAACTTAAGTAGAAAATGACGTCACGAGGTTGTGCACTTTACGCCCGAATGTCATAAAATATGCACTTTACTTCCAACAATTGTTACATTAGACCTATAAAAATTTCATTTTAACCCTCAGTACATTATGATATTGACCAACAAATCATAAAGATTCACTTATCCAAAATAAAATAAATAATACTTCCTCCATTGCCATTTAATTGCCGTTTAGGAGATTTATAGGTATCCAAATTAATTGTCGTTTAAAACTCTTTTATTAGTTGTCAACAATTTATTCCAATTATACCCTCGACTTTTTTTTTTATTTGCCGCATCTGTCATCCCTATCTTTCCTTTGTTTTCTTATGCTATAGAAGTGAGAGAGAGGTAATATTGAAACTTTCGGTGAAAATGACAAGTTCCTTAATTTTCTAAAATTGTCTAAAGATTCTTATATTTAAGAATGGAGGGAGTATTAAAATAGCAAACTAGAACAACTTTATGGGGGTAAACAACAAATTCAACAATTTCTAATAATAATGATGCTTGGTTCGAGAGAGTAGATTTGTGGTGGAGAAGAATGATGTAAATGTGCTTAGTCCTCTTATTTTTCTTTCTAAACATTATGTTGTTATTGGTAATATTTTGTTTATTTGAGAAAGTCATTCTACCCTGTGGTCCGGTCGATCAAAGCATGTCCTATAAGACAAAAAATATAGTCGTTGTAATTCGATTTTTGTGTATTTTGACCCTATATAAAGCTTCTAATGTTGAATTTTTATAATTAACCAAGCCATAAGAGGGCATATGCTATACACTTCATAAACAAGCAATCAAACATTTCTAGAGCTTTTATCTTCAAATCATTCTTTTAAAAATACATCATTTTGAGTTGAGCTAAAACATATCATATCTCTTCTATTCTCAAAAGTGATTAGAGCTTAAATTTGTATATCCAATCCATTGAGGGATTTTTGTAAGTGAGCTATATTTTGAAGTCTCATTTGAAAGAGGCTAGTTTCCTTTTCTATTTGTGAGAAACTAGTTCTTAGTGAGGTAGGAAAAAGATCTTTGTGAGTTTCACTTTTTGTTAGTGTTTGTGTCCTTTTTGTGAGGTATCACATGTGTGAGATTGGCTCTTTGTGAGCTTAGTGAAGCAAAGGTCCTCTTTGTCAGTTGAGTCTTCTTAGTGAATCAAAAGTCCTCGTTGTGAGGCAATTTAAAAGGTTGATCCCACCCTGCATTTGTTGTGAAGGGAATCTATTAGTGGATGTTGTCAAAATCCTTAGGTGTGTCCTAAGGTAGTGGATGTAGATGTTTGTGATGGAACCACCATAAATCCTTGTGTTTGTTTTCTCTATCCCTTATCTCTTTACTTTATAGTTCATGAATTGCTATATCTTGCTTACATGTCTACAAGAACTTATTTTATTAAGAGTAGCGAAACTAACACATGATTCATTGGCATATCTATTGCTTGGCTTATTTCTTTGGCTTTGGTCATATGCCTTATGATGTTTGATATTACTAGCTTTGCATATATGACACTTGATCTAGAATTTCCTTGATCATATTCTTAGTCTTTTGTGCCTATGTGTTGCATATAAAACATAAGTCATCTAAGTTGCCTCAACATTTTGTTATTAGTGCCCTAGGATCATTAGCATATGTTGTACGTTTTACATATTTTGAGCATGTCATTTGAATAGTTAATTTTGATTTTGAACATCAAGTATGTGATTTGATAGTAAAACTCATTAGCTTATACAATTGTTTTTCTGATTGTCCCTAGTTTTATGTAATGTTCTATACAATGAAATAAAACTAATATGATGTTTGATTGATGATCATGTTTTACTGATCATGTGTAATGGATAAAATCATATCATAGATACAATATATTGGGATATATTAAGAAACGTAATACTTCATGGTTCTTTTAGTCATAAGTATTACTTCATCAATATTATTTGGGATTCTTAGACCTCATGTCTTCATCGTTTCCAGCATGAATAGAGCTACGTTTTGACTTGGCCGAAAGTTACTTTTAATCGAGTAATTAATACGACTGATGATCGGATGTAGTATCCTATCATGGCTTGAATGTGAGAAGCATTGTAAGGGATTTGTCCCTCCCTTATTCGAGAGATATATCCGTGGGCCCCTCGATAGGGAAGACTGTTTAAAAAGCATGGCCATGCTCAAATTTATTTAATAAAGTTCTTTTTAAATACTATTTGTTGGAACAGTCTACCTAGAGATCGAGTAGAAATATAATTAAGCTTTATAAGGGTGACCACTACCATGCCTTATGCTTAATTTAGATATCGCGAGAAAAATGAATTAAATAGTGGATTCAGATTAGGTTCCACCGATCATTCATTCACTCTGAGTACTCTCGTGTTTTATGGGCACATATTACTACTAAGTATTTCTAATTACCATTGTGACGTGAACCTACAGGGTCACACGCATATATGAGTTAACGAACTTTATGTCCAGAGTCGATGAATCAAGAATGTTTCTAGGTTCATTGTATCTGACATTTATTTTTCTAAGAATAATAATTTTTTATTATTCGAATTAGGGATTAAGGATGGGCATTTTCGTTATTTGGCGTTTGTTGGGGTTACGTGTGAGTTATTATACGATAAAAACTCCCACTACCATAAGAGATTGCAAATTACGTGGGAGTTGTTGTGCGATAAAAACTCCCACTACCATAAGAGATTTTTGTGATTCTGATATATATGTGATATATGTTGACCTGATTAATATGTTTATTCACTTGATTCGATCTGATATAAATTCGATTGATATTGCATAAACTACTATCGTATGCGATCTGTCATTAATTCGATTAATTATGCATAAACTGCGATTGTATGCTTCGGTCGTTAATCTGATAATATCGCATAAACTTTTTATGTATATGGATTATATTGTATAAACTTGTTAACTAGATTATAAATGTTAGGAGATTGAGGGTTAAATCTGGACAGAAAACTCATTCCATAAGAATAGGGAAAATCAGATTTTCCTTCCGGGACCGCCGTCAGGGGCGCTGCACCTAGGACCCCGTCTGGGGGGCAGCCCTAAGACTTTGTATTTGTACTATTTACTTGATTTTGTTATGCTTTGTGTGAGTTTTAGCATGGTGAATAGCATGAAGGGATTTATGGGCAGAAACGCGTTCTAAACAACCATAAATCCTCCCTTGAAGGATCCGTTCATACCATAGGAATCGAAAACATAAAAAAATCACTTACATTTTTCGTCTAAAGTTATGTCTTTCCGATGTGTGCTGCTGCCACCAGAGTCCTCCCTTGCTGAATTACTCCCTACCGGTATCCACACGACGAAACGAGCAGCGAGTGCTAGCTCTTCGTTTTTCTGAGTTTTGGAGTCTAGAGAGAAAAGGAGGCAGAAATCTAATTTTCTAGGTTTTTGGTATTTCAACTGAAAAACATTAGTAACTAGGGTTCTGGCCAAGAGAAGTTTATATAGGGAGTGAGAGGTTGTTTCAAGCACAACTTCCACATCCTATCCACCTCTTCTGGCAGTGGGAGTCTTCAACTCCCACGTCCTCCAAACTTCTGTTGGTAGTGGGAGTCTTTATCGGATAATAACTCCCACGTAATCCCAGTTATAACTAAATACCGAAAATGCCCTCATTCATCTCTAATTCGAATAATAACATTTTATTATTCTCAAACAAATAAATGTCAAATACAATGAAAATAGACACATTCTAGATTCATTGAATCTGGAAATGAAGTTCGTTAACTCGTCTATGTGTTTGACCCTGTAGGTTCATATCACAATGGCAATGAAAACACACTTAGTAGTAGCATGCGTTCATAAATCACAAGCGGTCCCTAGCAGGACATTGTGACTACCCAAAGTGAATGAATGTACAACGGAACCTAATATCAATCCACTATTTGATCTCTTTGCCTCGCGATATCCTAATTAAGAATAAGGCATGGTAGTCGTCACCCTTATAAAGGTTAATTGTATTTATGCTCGATCTCCAGGTAGAGTGTTCCAACAAATAATATTTAATAACCACTTCATCAAATACATTTCAGCACGGCCATGCATTTAGACAGTCTTCCCTATCGAGGGGCCCATAGATATCACTCTCTAATAATAGAGGGGGACAAATCCCTTACAATGCCTCTCACATTCAAGCCATGATAAGACACTACAACAGATAATCAGTCGTATTGATTACTCGATTAAAAGTAACGTCCGACTGAGTCAAAAAACGGCTCCATTCATGCCAGAATCAATGGAGACATAAGGTCTAAGGATTCCAAAATAGTATTGAGGAAGTACTACTTATGACTAAAGAACCATGAAGTATTACTTCTCTAACGGATCACGTCCGATACAACATATCCCAACATATTGCATCTATGATATGATTTGTATTCATTACACATGATCAGTAAAACGTAATCATCAATCAAAACATCATACTAGTTTTATTTCATTGTAAAGAACCTTACATAAAACTAAAGACAACTAGAATAGTAATTACATAAGCTAATGAGTTTTTCTATCAAATCATGCATTTGATGTTCAGAAGAAAAATTAACTTTTCAAATGACATGCTCAAAAAGATGTAAAACTGACAACATATGCTAATGGTCCTAGGGCACTACTAACATAGCATGACCTACTATACCTCATTTTGTTTTACATTTATTGGGTTGTAATTTTATAATACAGTCTGCGAGCCATTTTTCAATGTTGTAAAATTGTATTTGATTTATTAGATTAGTTTTATTGCTTTATCTTGAAGACTGGGTATGCCCATGCGATTATGTAACAAGACTGGATGATGCTGGATCGAAGACTCTATCCATTTGATGGGTATTGACTTAGATTGATATATGTTTGGGTTGGCTCAGTTTGGATTATAATTTTTTTAAACCAAGCCGAAAGTTCAGATTATTTTATTCCAAATTGTAACTAGTCTAATGCACCGTTCAAACAGGAAAATCGGATTGGATTTGTTTGGTTCGGTTTATTTTGTTTTTCCTGAACACCCTACTGCGTGGCAATGGTTTTTGATGAATATCAGACAAACCTGTTCATATTCTCCGATCTCCGCCCTCTAGATAAACAATCTAGTCTCAACAAGAAAGGGAGTAACTTGTAAAATAGAAACAACCAAAGGGTGGTGGGGATGTTCCCAACCACCCCTGATGCTAAAGTTATATTTTTAGAGAGGAAGAGACATAGAGAAGAGAGCTCAATGTATATAAGGTAAGAAATCAGATACCTATTGTTTATAGTAGATTAATCACATGAGTATAGTAGTTACCTATTAGGAGTGCACTTACGATAAGTGTTGTAATCGGATATGGTTAAGGGAAACGCAGTCACATGAGGTGTTGAACTTCATAGTAGTTTACATAAAACGGATATGTCTATTAGCACATGTCAATTAATATTGGAGCGAATCGACCCGAGTTGGGGCCAACTCGGGACCCAATAGTAGATCTTAGGCCAGAACCCACCATAAGCCCCTCAAACTTCGGGTGAAGATGCCTAAAGTTGAGATATTGGACCAGTAACAATGAATGCACGAGATCAAGAATTCAGCTAATGTTAAACCTTAGGTCAACATGAATAATACTTTATAAACTTGTTGAATAACAACATCGGGTAATGAGTCTCCCAAGTTTATAATCTTTAGAAGTGTTGTATGTCAATGTCCTTGTCTAGGTTGGGACATGCGGAGGATATAATATAATAACAAAATGCCCAAATAAATGTTCTGGCTTATTTCCAGATAAGTTTGGGAACGATAAATGTTCCCAGAGTTGATCTATATCCCTGCGAAAATCTGTTAATCAACCGTTCCTCGAAGATTTCCTTCGTGGGACGGGCGTCGTTGTAACTTCTTAAGGACGTATCATTAGTCTTCTGCCAATACATAACGTCCACATGTACAATGAAATAGCCGTTTCAAACATAATTTTCATTTCCGTATGAATAGGTGAACCAAAACAATAAATGACTTTACCTTGCAAATAATTAGTCTTTACTTTTTTCTATTTTCTTGTTATTTTTCTGTGGCGAAGTGTGTAATTCTTGATGCTATTTCTGATTTGTTTCTTTTTTAAGTTCTTGATTCGTGATTATCCCCTCATAAACATAAAGGCACAACTCCTTAAGTCATTCGGTTTCAAAGGTTAGTCACGATCTAAACCTCTATTTAGTATTTTCGGCGGTGAAGCATTTCTCACATTGTTAAAGTAATGACACCAAAAAAATTCATTCATCGAGGTAAGCAACATCATCATGTCCCTTCAATTAGAAATAGTTGGGGATGACATTTTATTGTCTTTAGAGGGTTTTACTTATGATTTCTTGGTTACGTAGCTAGGATATACCCAAATAGGATGGGTCACTAGAATAGTTCTTTACCTCCTAAAGAATATCCTGTTCGGAATCCTCAGAATTTCCGCCCTCTAGGAGAATGTCAAGCATCAACCATTGCTTCTCATGTAACTAAAAATTGTTGAACGAAATGTCTATCCCGGACCAGTACATGTATATATTACATGAACCAGACCAAAAGGCATGTGCACCCCCGCTTGGGCTGTTGTATCGTTTATGTAGAATAACTTCGGGGAGAGATGACTATTCCCCCACGCAAGTTGTTTCTTAAATTAGGTTCTTTCTTTAGCATAAATCTTAGTCATTTGAGTCCGAATTTGACAAGATCAATTTCCTTCTTTATACTTTTGTTCCATATCTTCGGGGTACCTACCAATATAAAAGCATTTACATGCTTTTGTGAAGTAGCCCCCATGATGAAAGTGAAAACTAATGCCACCATGGTCGTGAAGCAAGGCATAGGTTGGTTTGTGCGTAAGCACAAGGGGACATGAGAGAAGAAGGAGTTAATTTCATGTTGTTCTTCCTCTTTTATGGGTTTGAAATAATCCTTCTTCTTTTTTCGCCCTACCCCAGAGGGTTTTACTCGGAAGTGGAATTTGTCCATTGTTATCCCCAATCCTCCCATTGCGTCAGATGTAGAAATACTCGGGTTGGATATCTTGAAGCATTATTCCTTTGATATGCTTATTCGATAGTTTTGGGACCTTGCTTTGTTGGAGTTTTTGCATAGACGGCCTTTCAATTACTCTAATCTATGTTAGGTCCTTACCTTTTTCCATGTTAGTTGTATATTTTTCCGCTACTATCTATCTTTAATCTGTATCTAACACGTGTATTCTGCAGGGACATCTCTTCTTGATTCTATGTTGGCCAGTCTAGAGACTACGGGAAATCGTGTATCCGAGCTCCATATTCGTGAAGCATCCATTTTTGAGAGTAATATTGTGGAAAGTTCGAGCTTGCCGGCGGTTTGCGGGGCAAAAGATAAGGGGAATGTTCCAAAAAATCCCGAGGTTGAATGAATGATGTACTCTTTAGTATGTATGTGTTAGGTGTACTTTTTTGTTTGATTCTGATGCTACTTTATCTTGTCTTTAAAACCCAGGAGGTGGGGGTGGCGCCTGCAGAGGAGAAACTTCGGGGTAGCCTCCCGGCTGAGCAAGTCGGGCAGAAGAAGTGGAAACGTTCAAGTGGTTCTTCTCGCCTTACTTTGTCAAAGCGAGGCGCTACTCAAGTGTCTCTCTTGGGTACCCCAATGGTAAGATAATATACAAAAAAAAATTTGTTTTGATGGCTTGATTCTTCTCAATTTATTGAGTTATAATGTTCTTCAGAGAGTTCGCGAGGTATGCTCTCTTTGCCTTAGTTTATATCGGTTGTGTCAATAGTTGTCTCCGTGTTGAATTCTCCTCTTTTGTTTCATAGGCGGAACGTGCCTTTGATGATGCCACTCTGCTCCGGTCTGAGCCTCCTCAAGAAGTTCAGGATCTTACATCAGAGGTGGATGGGTTGCGAATGGAGAATGAATTATGGGTTTCCGGGGCGGCCGCTTATAGTCTCCAAATGGCTAAGCTTCAGACTGACCTCATGGAGGCACACCAGAAGTATAGTTGACTGGAGGAGGAAGCTCGTGTTTCCCTAAATGTTGTTTTTCTGGCTAAGAATAAAGCTTAGGCTGTGGAGATGTCCCAGAAGGACCAGAGGAAGGAAATGGAGAATATGCTGGAGGACATTATTCATGGCTGGAATCAGACAACCAAGTGGTAAAGCGTCAAAAACCATAGAAGGTCAGGCTTCGCTAGAGGCTGGCTTTGGCCATTTTGCACCGGGTGTGCTTTGCCTTTTTGTGAAAACAAATATTTAGTTGCCCGGGTTCGAATCAGTGTGACCCAGACCGTTGTAAGCCTTAAGGGCTAGTTTTTCTGTTTTTATAAACGACAAACAATTGATGAGTTTCTCTATCTGGGTTGTAATTCACAATCTCATCTAAAGTAATTGTCTGTCCTACTATTGGCAGTCAAAAAATTACTCCAACTTCCTACATGGTGATGATTGTCTCTCCACAATGAAATTGAAAAGTGTGGGTCTCAAGTCGCCATCTCTCAACTAAAGCAGTGACTAGTTATAGTAAACTACCTATGCGACTTAACCCTTCAAATCATATTCTATCTATCGTATTGATCATTTTTTTATTACTCTTTCCTATATGTTAGCCAAAACATGACAACGAATGAAATCTAGTGGGTTATTAAGTATCAATTTCTTTGTACCGTCCCACACAGTGTTAGAACGATGATCACATTGTTGATATAAGACATTCGTATTTAGATGTCCATGATAGACAAACGCAGGTGCCATAGACACATGCTCCATCTAATCATAAATTACAAAATTCAAAAACATATAAAACATAAAACATAATTAAAAACATAAAATACATAATTAAAAACAAATTTACAAAGTTAAGAATTACAAAAATTGCATAATCAAATAAAAATTTGAGATGGAGACTAAAGAAATTACTTGACTTGGAGATGGAGATTAATGGATGTTAAAAATTGGGAAAGAAGGAAAAAATGAGGACGTATTGTTGCAATCCGTCTTCTTTAGGGGCGGTAACGACTAGCTGCAAAACCGAGATAAGTCGACGAGAGAAGGTTGTGTGTGTTTGTTGTTTCTATTGTGCGTTCTGCTGAATTGGGGAGTATATTATGGCTTGAAGGACGAATTTCATGAATTCGTCTTCATCTTATGTGTCAAAATAAATTCAAGTCAGATGAAGACGGATTCACGGAATCTGTCCTTCAATAAGACATATTCTGTCATTCATTGTCAAAACAATCCCTCCCCCAAATGATACTGCCATGAACGAATCTTTCTCCATAAATAATACTATTCTGATAAACAACTCTTATACATGTAATTTAGAGTTGTCGTGACTCATTTACGTCTATATTGTATTGTTTAAAAAACTATGATGTAATAAATGCGAGGAAATATTATATAATTTAAAAATATCTTAAATTCTCTGAGCTTACTGTTGGTATCTTCTTCCTTTGATATGTGATTTTAAGAAATTATTTTCTTTTGAAATAAAGAGAAAAAAAAAATACTATGGACTACTTGAGATGGAGACTAAGAAAATTACTTGAGATGGAGTTTAAGAATGAATGTTATATTTTTGGAATAAAGGAAGAAGGATGACATTATTTCAATCCGTTTTCTTTGCGGTGGTGACATGAGGCAATGCTGAATGCTGAATTGGGGAGTATATTAGGACTCAAAGGACGAATTCTATGAATCCGTCATCGTCAGATGTGTCATAATATTTTCACGTCAAATGAAGACGGATTCACGAAATACGTGCTTCAGTAAGGAAGGATTATGTCCATCTTTGCCAAAAATCTTCCTCCCCCAAAAGACACTGCCATGTGCAGATATTTATACATAAACAATATTATTTAGATAAAAAAAACTCTTATATATATGTCATTTAGAGTTGTCGTGATTTGTGACTCATTTATGTACTTGCTGCAGTGCTTAAAAAACAACGATGTAATAACTGTGAGGAAATGTTATATACTATTTAAAAATACTTAAATACTTTGAGATTACCGTTGCTATATTTTTCCTTTAATTTATGATTTTAATAAATTCTTTCCTTTTGAAATAAATAAAAAATTACTATGGACCACTTTTATGTTTTTGAAAACTTTGAGATGCAACTGAAAGTAAAGAAAGAGAGGGAGAAAGAGTTAATTTTTTGGAATGTTGCGTTTGATAATGGAAATTGAACACAATTTTGACATGAACAAGACGAGAAACAAAAATAAAAAGTTGACGTAAATAGCTGACTTATTTGAAGTGTTTGTTTCACCATTCATCCAATAGCTCTTTTTAAACTTTTGTTCAGATTTAAGTTATGGTTCTAATTACCTATAACCATTTATAATTCTAAGGTATACTGAAGGCTAGACGATGTGGTGCATAATAGGTCCGATACGAACGTCATAAAACTCGATTTTTTTTTGATAAATCTTACTAAAAATCCATAAAAATTGAGACTCGATTGTATATGGTGTTTTACATTTTCCTACTTATTTTTTAGTTTCATTATTCAAATTATAGAAGAGGCCTCAATCCCATGAGTTTTATAATTATTATTTTTTATGAATTGCATGAACTTTTAGTTCTAAATTCTGAATGGTCCACACTTGAATACAACCTTTTTTGGAAGGTTAAGGAAGAAAATTTGTTGGAACTACTTCTTTTGTGTTCCATTCTAGCTTGATTAAGGAAAAAATGGCTTATACTAATTCAATTGATGTTGTTGATGACTTGAAATTGTTTAAGGAGAACTTTTCCAACACCAAAACGCGTGTGCAGTTTTTCAAGATATCATTGAGGCAGATGATAAACGAATATATTGGAAATGCAAGAAATGGGTATGATAAATATATGACAAATGATTACATGTCCCATTGTCAAGATTCTCAACCTCAATTTCCTGTTTATGCTGGTGATGATCCAGATTATGCATTGTTTTTGCGTAATTTCAAGAAAGATAGATCTTCTTATGTACTTCAAGCCAACGAAGAAACTGGGTTATCTGAGCCTATAACATTTCTGGACTATGAAGCAAATGGTGAAAGGCATGAAATTTTTGTGAGCCTTTCCAAAACTCAGTGGAAAAACCTAAAGACGATCTTGAATATTCAATGTTCCTTGAAAACACGAGGGATGAAGCTTCTAATTCAATTTATCAACCTTCGAACTCCTCAACTATAATAGTGTATGAAGATATGAATCTTCAAAGTTCCCAGCCAAATAATGCTTCATGTTCCAAGAAAGGAAAGTCAAAACAGCTTATTCATGACCAACTACCAAATGAAAGTGTAAGGCGCCACTTGGATTGATTTTATTTTAGATGTTTTCCTAACTAATTTTGTTGTCTTCAAACTGTGCCATATCTTTTATTTGTATAATTTAGTGACATATCTTCTTATGTATACAAAAAGAAAAAGAGTTATCACTGTCTCTCTCACGTAACCTTTACAGATCTTAAAAGAAAGATTCAAGCAACAATCAATGATGGCCTTCAATAGTTCAATTTGTTATGTGGCTATTTCATTTGGCTAGAGGTAAAGAAATGTTATGTCTTGTTTATAGGTTTTGAAGAATATACAAGAATAAACTAATTTTCTCATTTCACCTTATTTTTAGCTAAATTTTGATTACCCCTAGGGGAAGATAAAATATGATACATGGAGAAAACATCTTCCGCTTGCATGGATAACATATTTTATTTAAGATTCGACCTCAAATTTTGCAAAAGTTCAATTATTTGTTAGGAGAGATGGTGAACTAATTTTGAAATTTAAGATTTAAAATGTTTTCAAACGCACCGTGTTAGAAGGGGTTTGTTTACGAATAACTCTTTTAGTTCTTGCCTTTGTTTCAAATTAGTATGGTGGGATTTCTAGGTTTAGGTGATATTCTAATTAAATTTTCACTTTCTCCAGAAACTTAATAGTACTTGTTTCCCTGATTCTCAATTTCTGATATGTTTATTAGGATCAATAAATTTGATATCTAGACAATGTTTATTTTCTTCAAGGGTTATCAGCTTTAACCTTTCTACTTTGTTTTCATATTCTCTCTATTCTGACATTTTTATTACATGGAAATTTGGTCTCTACTGCTTCAGAATCTTACTCAAGAAGGATCATTCATGTCTTGGAATGATAAAGAATATCTTGATGTGCCGCCAGAAGCTAAAGGGACCCAGTGAGACTGGATAAAATACATTTCTCGTTATGATATAAATTTTGTGGGAAAGTGAAGATTTATTTTCCAACTGAAACTCAGATTCTCATAGTTTGGAAGTTTACTTCTTGAATGTAGAATCTAGTAAAGATGCAACTATAAGTATTTGTTTCGACTATATTTCTTAATTGTTCTTCCAGTTTTGACTATATTTATTAATTATGTGAGCTTCTTTATTTAGCAATATTTTTTATTGCATGTTAATTGCATTTGGTTTGGTTTAAAAACACTTTTTCGGTTTGCAAAATTGTGTAGATTATAGTACAATAATAAATGTGTATTTGGATAAAAATTCCTAATGTCGATTTGGGAAAGTAGGAATTTTTTTTCTATTTAGAGAGCTATATTGGAAACATTATGGATGCAGGAAATTAGATTGAAATGGATAATATGGTAAAGTTTTTTTTTTTTTAATTGCATTTAGGATGTATGCCTTTCTAAGAAATTATGATAATCCCTATGGAAGTACTAGATTCGTGGTATCAAAGTACTTAAACAGGTTTCTAGTTCAATCCGATTTTCCACAATTTTCAGAAAAGGTGAATTGTTTATTAGAGAAATATGGATACCGATGTTAATAAAAATCATTATTCCAACACTCAGACCTTAATTTGATTTTAGTTCTCTATTTCTAGGCATAATATTTTTTGTATTGCTAGTGGATTTTGCTCATCAAGTCCTTGTTTGGTAGGCCTCGAAATTTGTAGTGCAGCTTTCGAAGTTTCTGAACACCAAAACACCCTCTAATATCAATCGCAAAAACATAATGTGTTCTTAGAACGAAACATCAAAACCAATCTAAATACAATAGTCTAGTGTTCGGTTTATTTTATAATTCTTACTTAAAACCTGTAATTGGACAGTAGTTTCCCTTTTTCCTTATTTAACCATTCTTCAGTAGCTTTTAGTAATTCAAAATAGTTTGTTTCAGGTCAATTGGTGCATGTGTCGGTATGATTAATCGAAGTTTATAACTGAACTTTTCGTAAATGGAAGAGCTTCCAACACTCATTCTCATTGTATAAGCTGTAACGTGAGATTTGTCAAAGATACACTAAACTCTTTTCACTCATAACAACTCCGGTTAATCTCAAATTTTTATATTTTTTATAAATTTTTATGGTACAATTTAATTAAATCGGGTATGAATAAGTTACAAAGACCCAAAAATTAACAACTTACGACACGTTTAATGCAATTGTCGAATGTATGAAAGTATGGACCTTTGCATTTATGATCACCTTAAAATATCAATTTTAACAAATAAGAGATGACTTTCAAGTAGTTGTTAGTAGGAGTCTTCAAGAAAATTCAACAGGTAAGAAATCACACTAATTACACGATTTGAAGTTTTAATTGGTTTGGTGCAGTTTGAAAATTTTTCAAATCGTAAATTTAACTGCATATATGCTATATAGTTTAATTATATTATATAATATATAAAGATCTCTTTAGAAGTAAAAGAAAATAAAATATTTAAGGATAAATTCTTCACATCTCTCTATCTCCACTCTTCATTTGTAATTTATTTATAGAAATTATTATCTCCAACATTTGTAATCGCCTTCATTGTATTAACTTTGTTTTGGTATGTAAAATGAGAAAAGACAATATATTTGTACACATCTTGGAAATATGTAATTTATTTTATATATATATATCATTAACTTTGTTTTGTAAAATGACAAAAAACAATATATTTGTACATCTTGAAATATTGTACTCGCTTTTACAATATAAATTTTGTTATGTAAAATTAGAAAAGACAATATATTTGTACACCGTGACAAGATTTCTAACGATCCACTTATAATAAAACTCTATATGCTATCTCTATGTGGTGGAGTTCATAGTAATAATTTAATGTGATAGCTTATTGATTTGTTGATCTTGCAAAATATATCAGTTCTTCTATTGCCTATTATTTCTTTTGGAAAAAAAAATCTAGATACTAATATATAAATTAGTCATTGTAGGAGTTTCAATATGCCAATTTCACATCAAAGACTGGACATTCAAAAAAATAGATTTGGATCTAACTCTAACCCTCAAAAGGCACATCAAGAACATATGAGGATTGTCCAAGTAATATGAATTCTAAATATGCTCGCAAATGTAGTTAAAAAGTGCAAATTGAAATTTTAATTGGCTTGAAATGATTTCAAATTTTCTCAAACTGGTGTAGTTTAAAATTTTGGTCAAAACGCACCAAATACAGTAAAACATCTACAAATTAATATTGTTGGGACCATGATATTTTATTATTTTATATAGATATTATTTAAATCAAAATTATTTATGTTTTCATTTCTAATGCCTCAAATTTATTTCCTCAATTATCAAGATTTAAAAAAAGCCCTTTACACGGCTTGTCTCCTAGCCTATCCATAACTCTCTTTTGTTGATGTCCGACCATTGATGGCCTCCGGTTTGCCGGCTCCGGTCCCTCCTGTACTGGTGTCGTGGCCCAAGAAATAAGGTCTGCAAGAAATTTGACGTCTCCGGCTACCTTGACGGTTACGCTTTTGACTATCTTTAAGGGCCGTCCCCAATTGGAGGTTAGTGATGATGAATTGCGTCTTCTAGAGGCGCCATGGAGGTATGGTTTGGTTGGTAAATTTGCAAAACACGAACCTCCGATGGAATCATTGCGCCGGGCTTTTCACAACGCCGGATTCAAAAGCGGTTTTTGGATCGGTTGGTTGGATGCCCGCCATGTTATTGTTCAATTTGTTCTGGAGGAAGATTTTTGTAGAATGTGGCGCTAAGGGGTATGGACATTATGTAGATTACGAATTCGGGTTTTTAAGTGGACATATGACTTCAATTTGAACGAAGAACCCTCCATTGTGCCTATATGGATTGGATTTGAGGGTCTTCCGATCCATCTTTTCCACAAACCGAAGCTATTTTGTCTTGCTAGCGCTGTGGGACAGCCGCTTGCATTGGACAAACCAACTGCTAAACTCACAAGGCCTAGCGTTGCGCGGGTGTGTGTTGAGATTGATCTCTTGAAGCCGTTGCAGACAAATATTCGGATCACTCACAGCCTATCAGGTAAAGGCTTCTAGCAGCCAATATCTTATGATGATCTTCCACTTTATTGTTTAGATTGTCTAGTAATTGGCCAAGACAAAAGCACTTGTCGTACTCAAAAAAAGGCTGAGCTCATAATTCATTCCTCCGGTGACTGAGATATTGAAGAATCTGCATAGAATGGATAAATCGGCTGTTTCGAAATTGGACATAACAAGGAGAGTCTTGAAATCAGGAGTGGTTGTAGCTCCTACAGTAGTGGATAAGAGCAAAAGCAAGGCTGTTACGGATTTGGAAATGACAAGGAAGGTCTTGAAGTCGGGAGTGGTAATAGCTCCTGCAGTCACAAAAAGGACATGGGCCGCCAAGTGCTCGATGAAATTCCAAGGAGAAACAAGCACCGCCGTTGCGTGCAGGCTACGACATCACACGTAGATATTGCGTTGAATAATGGTCCAGATTTGACAAAGGGGATAGATCCAATGGCTTCATCAGTAGCTGAGCACAAGGTTAGTGATGGGGGGGTGATAGAACATCCTTCTCAGTTAGTTACTATGACACATATGGAGGTAACAATTGACATACACCTGCAATCATCATCCACCCCTATTTTAACAATTCATGAAGCTGAGAAGGGAGAGATTATTGATGTGGAAACATAGCCAGCATCACCGATATTAGACGTAGATGCTATAATGGAGGAAATGGTTGGTGTTGATGTTGAACCAACTGACACTTCCATGGTTGTGAAAGAACTGAGACCTTGTTAGTGAGGATACTCTTGAATCAACTGCTATAATAACGGAGGAGCTGAGCAGAGAATGGGGGATAACAACAGGGAAGGCAGCTCCGAATGGCAGACTGAGCCGAGAACAGGGGACAACAGAAGAGGAAAACAATATGCCTAGAACAAGGGAGGCAGCTCCGGATGATGTTTTGGAATTGACCGCAGCTCACGCTGAAGGGATTCATGGGCGGAAACTCGTTCCAAACACCCATGGATCCTCACCTGAAGGATCCGCCCATACGAAACCGAACCGAAAACAACGATAAAAACTTACATGTTTCGGATTCAAGAAGCTACTTCTTGAATGGAGGATGACGTTTCTTGATCGGTTTCTTTTTAAAGAACGGAATTCCCTCTGCGGAATTTCCCTCTACCGGTATCCACGCGACGAAACAAGCAGTGATTGCTAGATCTTCGTCTTTCTGAAGTTCGGGAATTTAGAGAGAAAAGGGAGAGGCTGAGAAAACCGAAATCTGATTTCGGGTTACTTGTTTAATTTCGGCTGAATGACTTATTCTCTAGGGTTTCGGCTAAGAGATGTTATATAGAGTGTGGGAGTTTGTTCCCAGAACAACTCCCACGTCTACTCAACTTCTCTCTGCGTGGGAGACTCGACTCCCACGTTCCCTAGACTCTGCATGGTAGTGGGAGTCCTTATCGGATAATAACTCCCACGTAATCCCAGCCATTGGTAAAATACCGAAATTGCCCCTATCTCTAATTCGAATAATAAACACTTTATTATTTTCAGAAAAACAAATGTCAGATACAATGAACTTAGACACATTCTAGATTCATTGAATCTGGACATGAAGCTTGTTAGCTCGTCTATGCGTGTGACCCTGTAGGTTCATATCACAATGGCAATGAAAACACACTTAGTAGTAGTGTGAGTTCATAAGTCACAAGCGGCCCCTAGCAGGACATTGTGACTACCCAAGGTGAATGAATTTACAACGGAACCTATTGTCAATCCACTATTTAATCCCTTTGTCTCGCGATATCCTAATTAAGCATAAGGCATGGTGGTCGTCACCCTTATTAAGCTTAATTATATTTATGCTCGATCTCCAGGTAGACTGTTTCGACAAATAGCATTTGATAACCACTTTATCAAATACATTTGAGCACGGCCATGCATTTAAACAATCTTTCCCTATCGAGGGGCCCATGGATATCTCTCTCTAATAATAGAGAGGGACAAATTCCTTACAATTTCTCTCACATTCAAGCTATGATAGGACACTACATCCGATCATCGATCGTATTGATTACTCTGTTACAAGTAACGTCCGATTGAGTCAAAACGTGGCTCCATTCATACTAGAATCAATGAAGACATAAGGTCTAAGGATTCTAAAATAGTATTGACGAAGTAATACTTATGACTTAAGACCATGAAGTATTACTTCTCAAACGGATCACGTCCAATACAATGTATCCCTATATATTGCATCTATGATGTGATTTGTATCCATTACACATGATCAGTAAAACAAGATCATCAATCAACAATCATACTAGTTTTATTTCATAGTAATTATGCATTACATAAAACTAGGGACTACTAGAATAGTAATTACATGAGCTAATGAGTTTTACTATCAAATCACACATTTGATAATCAAAAGCGAAATTAACTATTCAATTACATGCTCAAAAGATAATAAAACGCACAACATGTGCTAATGGTCCTAGGGCACTACTAACACACGCCCCCACTTTGGCTAGGAAGGTTGTAAGTATAGATGATTTTCATATTGATTTGCGTATTAATTCTCCCATTATTCTTTCTAGTGTCATTGCAAAATCTGTGAATAATGTGGAAGGACCATCGCTCACTTTTGCGGAGGCTATGCGAGAATGGGAATCCTTTACTACTTTTGCGGAAGAATTTAATGGAACGAAAATTGCCAATACTCCTCCACTCTTGGAGCACCAAAATATTGAGATTGTAGTACCCATTTCCCTCTTTGAGATTCTGGTTATGGTGGTCGATCCAGTCAAGAATCGCAGTATACGAACGAAACAGAAAAATGCTAGTTCTTCACAACCTGTGAGGCGTTCTGAACGTTTGCTTGGTAAGGGATCTCATGCTTCTATTTAAATGACTCTGGTAATTTCTTATACTCTTTTTCTATTGGTTATTATGAATTGGTTGATCTGGAACATAAGGGGACTTGGTAATTTTTTTTTGCTTGCTAGATTGAAACATCTGAAACAGGAACATTCCCTTTCTATGATTGCGGTGTTAGAACCTATGTTGGCGTTAGATGATCTATCTATTACTGCAACTCGGCTTGGATTTGAATATAGTTATGGTAATATCACTAGCAAGATTTGGGTCTTCTGGAATGGTAATCTTGATATAGAGGTCATAGGAGACTTTGAGCAAGTTGTTCATTTGTCTATCAATTTAGTTAATGTTACTACATTAATTTGTTCCGTTATTTATGAAAAATGCTCCTATATAATGCGTAGAGATTTGTGGGCTGAACTGGTGGCATTCATAGAGAATAGAAATTGCCCATGGCTTATGGGAGAAGATTTTAATGTGGTCACATCGGTGGATAAGAGTAGTGGTTCTGTACCGGCCCTTCTACGTAAATCTGATTTTAATGAAGCCATTACGGATTGTGGATTGTTGAAAATTCCTTATTTGGGGAGCAAGTATACATGGTGTCGATCCTCGCCTAGGCTTCTCTTGAGGCGGTTGGACCGAATTATGGTGAATAGTGCTTGTAATGGGGTTTTTTACTTATCGCGAGTTAAACATTTGTCAAGAGAAGAATCAAATCATAGTCCTCTTCTCTTATCTTTACAAATTAATGGTATGCCCTCTGGAAAGGCGTTTTCATATAAGAACATGTGGTCACGAGGAAGTGATTTTAAAGAGCTGATTCGGAATTTTTGGGAGGAGTCCATGGAGGGAAATGGAATGGTCATTCTCATGTAAAAATTAGAAAGATTGAAGCAACCATTGGTGGAGCGGAGTAAGCTTCAGTTCCTGCGGCTGGGTGAGGCAGTACGGGAGACTGAAATTGCGCTACGAAAAGTGGATGAGGCTTATGAAAATCTGAGGAATGTTGAATCTCAGGTATCTCTTGAGAATACAAAAGCAAGGTATACAGTTCTATTGGAGTGTGAAGAAAGTTATTGGAGGCAAAAGTCTAGGTTGAAATGGGTGAAAGAGGGAACTAGGTATTTCCATACATATTGCTCTAATCGGCGCAAAATGATGAAGATTTCTTGAATTAAGGATGATGATGGAAATTGGATCACTGACGCTGACCAAATTAGCCAAAAGGTAGCGGGATTTTATGCAAGCCTGTTCTCTGGTCAGGAAGGTACGAACCTCTTAGATCATTTCCTCTATTTGTTTCCTAATTGTGTGGACTCAAACACTAATCGGGGACTTTCTACACTCTCTTCTTTGGATGAAGTCCGTTGTGCGGTGTTCTCATTGGGTAAAGAGAGTGTGGTGGGGCCAGATGATTTTAATGGGGGTTTCTTTTAGTCTTGTTGGTGAAGGGATTCATGGGCAGAAACTCGTTCTAAACACCTATGAGTCCTCCCCTAAAGGATCCGCGCAGACAAAAGCGAATCGAAAAATACAAGAAAAAGACTTACGTTTCTTGGCTCAAGAATCTGAATCTTGAAAGAAAGATTCTGTCTTTGGGCTCTTAGCAACGATCACCTTGAGTCCTTCCTTGCGGAATTACTCCCTACCGGTATCCACGCAATAAAACGAGCAGCGAATGCTAGCTCTTCGTTTTTCTGAGTTTCGAGAATTAGAGAGAAAATGAAGCTAAATCCAGAAATCTAATTTAGGGACTGTTTTGGTTATTGCGGCTGAAAAATTGAATTAGCTAGGGTTTCGGCCAAGAGATGATTATATAGGGTGTGGGAGCTTGTTCCCAGAACCAACTCCCACGTCCTCAATAGTGGGAGTCTTTAACTCCCACATTCTCTAGACTTCTTCTGGTAGTGGGAGTCTTTATCGGATAATAACTCCCACGTAATCCCAGTTATAACTAAATACTGAAAATGCCCCTTATCTCTAATTTTAATAATAACGCTTTGCTATTCTCAGGAAAAATAAATGTCAGATACAATGAACCTAGACACATTCTAGATTCATTGAATCTGGACATGAAGCTCGTTAACTCATCTATGCATGTGACCCTGTAGGTTCATATCACAATGGCAATGAAAACACACTTACTAGGAGTGTGAGTTCATAAATCACAAGCGGTCCCTAGCAGGACATTGTGACTACCCAAAGTGAATGAATTTACGGTGGAACCTAATATCAATCCACTATTTAATCCATTTGTCTCGCGATATACTAATTAAGCATAAGGCATGGTAGTCGTGACCCTTATTAAGCTTAATTGTATTTATGCTCGATCTCCAGGTCGACTGTTCCAACAAATAGTATTTAATAACCACTTTATCAAATACATTTGAGCACGGCCATGCATTTAGACAGTCTTTCCCTATTGAGGGGCCCATGGATATCTCTCTCTAATAAGAGAGGGACAAATTCCTTACAATACCTCTCACATTCAAGCCGTGATAGGATGCTACATCCGATCATCAGTCGCATTGATTACTCGATTAAAAGTAACGTCCGACTGAGTCAACACGTAGCTCCATTCATGCTAGAATCAATGGAGACATGAGGTCTAACGATTCCAAAATAGTATTGAGGAAGTAATACTTATGACTAAGGACCATGAAGTATTACTTCTCTAACAGATCGCATCCGATACAATATATCTCAATATATTGCATCATGATATGATTTGTATTCATTACACATGATTAGTAAAACATAATCATCAACCAAACATCATACTAGTTTTATATCATTGTAAAGAACCTTACATAAAACTAGGGACAACTAGAATAGTAATTGCATAAGCTAATGAGTGTTACTATTAAATCACACATTTGATGTTCAAAAGCAAAATTAACTATTCAAAAACATGCTCAAAAGAAATAAGACGTACAACATATGCTAATGGTCCTAGGGCCGTACTAACAGTTCAATATGATGATCATCAGTCACGAGAAATCAATATCTCTCAGGCTGTTGATGTACCTAACTCGACCTCCTTGGGCCTTGTGTCAAAGATTGAAGCTCAGTATCGTCACGTGAGCTTGCTTTAAGTTCCAAAGCAGGTTCAAATGTTGTTTGGGGATCTTGAATTTCCTCAAGGTGGATCTTACTCCCACTGTCCTTTTTGGAAACAAATTCCCTTTCAAGGAATAGACCATTTCGAGCAACAAACACTTTGTTCTCTGATGGAAGATAGAAGTAATATCCTTTAGTTTATTTAGGATATCCCACAAACAAACACTTGTCAGATTTAGGGGAGAGTCTATCAGATAACAAGCATTTTACATAAGCCTTGCATTCCTAAATTTTGAGAAATGACAAACTTGGTCGTTTCCCAGTCCATATCTCATATGGAGTTTTCTGAACCGCTTTAGAAGGAACTTTATTGAATATAAATGCAGCAGTTTCTTGGGCGTATCCCCAAAAGGAAATTGGAAGACTGGTTTGACTCATCATATCTAGTAAGGTGTGATTCCTCCGTTCTGACACACCATTCCATTGTGGTGTTCCAGGAGGAGTTAATTGTGAAACAATTCCACAACCTCTAAGATGTTCATTAAACTCTTGGTTAAGGTATTCGCCACCTCGATCTGATCGAAGTATCTTAATACTTTTACCATGTTGATTTTGTACTTCATTTTGAAATTCTTTGAATCTTCCAAAAGATTCTTATTTATGTTTCATTAGATAGACGAAGCCATATCTACTGAAATCATCTGTGAATGTGATGAAATACTGAAACCCTCCTCTAGCACTTGTGTTCATTGGTCCACAAACATCTGTATGTATGAGGCCCAAAAAATCAGAAGTTCTCTCACTTTGTCCAGTAAAAGGAGTTTTAGTCATTTTGCCTAACAAGCAAGAGTCACATGTCTCATAAGACTCTAAGTCAAATGATGTTAAAATTCCATCTTTATGGAATTTTGATATGCGTTTCTCGTTGATGTGGCCCAAACGACAATGCCAAAAGTGGGTTTGGTTTAAGTCATTTAATTTAAACCTCTTTGTATTAATGTTATAGATGGGCCTTTTAATGGATTCATTGAGGTTAAGAATATAAAGCCCCCCATTCATCAAAGAGGCATCTCCATAGAAGATACGATCTTTATGAATGGTGCAAATTTTATTCATAATATTGAATTCAAAACCTTCAATATCCAAAAGACAATTATTCAGCTCTATAATAAGGCCACTTGGCAAAACTAAATTAAATGTCCCGGTAGCTACAACTACAACTCTTGCTCCGTTCGCTACTCTCAAGTCCACTTCTCCTTTTGCTAGTGATCTACTCCTTTTGAACCACTGGACATTTGCACAAATGTGTGATCCACAACCGGTATCTAATACCCATGAGGTAGGAGCAGACATGTTAATTTCAATAACATAAATACCTGGAGAGACAGTCAAATTGGCTTTCCCCTTTTTCTTCTCTTCCAGATAGAGCTTGCAGTTCCGTTTCCAATGACCTGCTTCATTGCAATGGAAGCAAACTCCTCCTTTGGTGCCTTGGCCTTGGGTTTGGGCTCGTTATTGCCTTTTCCTTTCTTGGCCATGGACTTTCCCTTTCCTTTCTTCTTGAAATTCCCTTTTTGAACCATTAAGACTCCAGGGGTCTTCTTAATGTTCAGTTCAGCCTGCTTGAGCATCCCGTGTATCTCATGTATGGACTTCTCCATGCCATGCATGTTGAAGTTCATGACAAATTGGTCATACTCCGGTGGGAGTGAGCCCAATATCATATTTGTGGCCATGTCATGACCTACGGGAGCCCCAAGTTTCTCAAGTTGGTCAAGACAGCCCTTCATCTTAAGAACATGTGCACTTACAGAGGTTCTAGGGGCCATCTTGCAACTATTCAACGCCTTAGTGGTAAGGAATCTTTCTTGACGGGCTTGCTTTTGGAACATTTCCTTGAGCTGGCCCATCATTTGGAAAGCCTCAACCCCTTCAAACTGTTTTTGAAGATCAGTGCTCATTGTCACTAACATGAAACAAGTCACAACGTTAGAGTCATCAGAGTGCTTCTTCCAAGCATCTATCTCAGCTCTGGGGGTGTTGTTTGCAGGCTGTTCAGGAATATCCGTATCAAGAACGTATAGCTTTCTTTCTTGCTTAAGGACAATCCTTAAGTTGCGGGCCCCAAACAAGGAAATTGGTCCCACTTAGTTTTTCCTTTTCAAGGACGGATCACAATGAATTGTGTGATGTATTGGTTGCCATTATCTACATTAAATTATTTGCAAAGTTATTAGTTTTTGAGCAAAAACCTTTCCACAATTTCAACACTTGGTAAATAGTGAAAAATACCATTTTACTATACTTATAAGTAAGCTTTGGCTTATCCTCATAATTAAAGTAAAATCAATCCATGGGAATGACATCCATATGTCCCGGCTATTTCCCATTTTATGCCATAGGCTCAAAACTATTTTGGTAGCCTAGTTAAGTCGAACCATGTCTAAGCATATGGAAATCACTATTTTCCCATTAAGATCCAAACACACATACCAAATCGAATTTGATATATGTTAAGATGTGATTAACAATATCGAATCCGAATCGTATGAGCAAGGCTCTGATACCACTGAAGGGATTCATGGGCGGAAACTCGTTCCAAACACCCATGAGTCCTCCCCTGAAGGATCCGCTCATACAAAACGAATCGAAAAAGCAGTTAAAACTTACGTTTCTTGGATTCAAGAAGCTACTTCTTGAATGGAGGAAGGCGTTTCTTGGATGCTAATCTGCCACCAACTGAATTCCCTTTGCGGAATGTCCCTCTACCGGTATCCACGCGACGAAACGGGCAGCGATTGCTAGCTCTTCGTTTTTCTGGGTTTCGGGAATTAGAGAGAAAAGGGAGAGGCAGAAAACTATTTTCTGGATACTAAGGTATTTCGGCTGAAAAGCATTAGTCCCCTAGGGTTTCGGCCAAGAGTTTATTATATAGGGTGTGAGAGTTTGTTCCCAGAACTAACTCTCACGTCCTCAACTTCTCTCGGCAGTGGGAGTCTGAACTCCCACGTCTTGTCAACCTCTTTTGGCAATGGGAGTCTATAACTCCCACGTGCACTAGACTTCTGCTGGTAGTGGGAGTCTTTATCTCCCACGTAATTCCAGCTATACCGAAAATGCCCTTTATCTCTAATTCGAATAATAACAATTTATTATTCTCAGAAAAGTGAATGTCAGATACAATGAACCTAGACACATTCTAGATTCATTGAATCTGGACATGAAGCTCGTTAGCTCGTCTATGCGTGTGACCCTGTAGGTTCATATCACAATGGCAATGAAAACACACTTAGTAGTAGTGTGAGGTCATAAATCACAAGCGGTCCCTAGCAGGACATTGTGACTACCCAAAGTGAATGAATATACAACGGAACCTAATATCAATATACTATTTAATCCCTTTATCTCGCGATATCCTAATTAAGCACAAGGCATGGTGGTCGTCACCCTTATTAAGATTAATTGTATTTATGCTCGATCTCCAGGTAGACTGTTTCGACAAATAGCATTTGATAACCACTTTATCAAATGCATTTGAGCACGGCCATGCATTTAAATAGTCTTTCCCTATCGAGGGGCCCATGGATATCTCTCTCTAATAATAGAGAGGGACAAATTCCTTACAATGTCTCTCACATTCAAGCTATGATAGGACACTACATCCGATCATCAGTCGTATTGATTACTCTGTTACAAGTAACGTCCGACTGAGTCAAAACGTGGCTCCATTCATACTAGAATCAATGAAGACATAAGGTCTATGGATTCTAAAATAGTATTAAGGAAGTAATACTTATGACTTAAGACCATGAAGTATTACTTCTCTGACGGATCACGTCCAATACAATGTATCCCTATATATTGCATCTATGATGTGATTTGTATACATTACACATGATCAGTAAAACAAGATCATCAATCAACAATCATACTTGTAAAACACAAGAGGGGGGGGGGAGGGGTGAATTGGGTTTTAGTCGATCTTGCAAACTATTTCGAATATAAGCAATGCTAGTGAGAGTTTGAACAAGATGAACAAAAGCTAAAGCAAAACCCAACAACAAGACAAAGGATTTATAGTGGTTCGACTCACTTAGAATCTACATCCACTACCTTGAGCCGCACCCAAGGATTTTAAACAACTTCACTAAGAAGAATGTTTACACTTGTGGCTAACTCACTAAGAGTTTTACCACACAACCACAACTCAAAACTCACAAAGAGCTTTCCCACACAAAGTAGGACTTTTACAACTTGCCCACACTAAGTAGGACTTTCACAATTGCCCACACTAAGTAGGACTTAAACAAATAATCCTATCACTAAGAAAGGGAATGAGATAGGTTAAGTACAAAGTTTTTCACTCTTCTAAGTGAAAGATAGATACCTTTTAAGTACAAGAAATTCAGCTCTTGAACATATGAAGCACACTCTTTGTCTTGCTTTTGAAAGAATACTCTTGAATGATTTAGATCATAGAGATGAAGAGTATTTTGCTTTGAAAGCCTTTAGACTTGATAAGATATGAATGTTTTTTGTATTTCCAAGTCTTAGAGTGATTCTCAACTTTAGAGTATTTATATATTTCAAAATATGCTGAAAAATCGACTTTGCAACGGTCATATAACGGCTAGAACTCGCAGAGTTCGGTTGACCGAAGTTTAACCTCGGATGACCGAAGCTAGAGCTCGGTTGAGCCAAGGACTACCTCAGTCGACCGAGATGGTGCTAAGGTCGACCGACCTTGACCTGATCAACTCTCTGTAAATGGTCGGTTGATCCGACCTTGAGCTCGGTTGACCGACCTTCCTGAGTATGGAGAGATGTTGATTTTTCACACGTTTTGAAATCTATTGATGTCTAAAAGGTTTTCTCAATATGTAACAAGTAAGAGCATTTAGAAAACCGTTTTAAAAGACTTATACTTTGAAAACAAAGGCTTTTGAAATACGAACACATGTAAGGATCATTTTGAAACTTAGCCTTTTGAAAACGTGATTGTGATGCATGCAAGACTAGAGTGTTGTACGTTTATGTTCACAAGAGCATTGGTTAGAGCTTATAAGATAACCTCGGATGACCGAAGCCAGGGTCGGTTGACCGAAGCCCTAGGTCGGTCGACCGAACCAATGCATAGGTCGACCGAACTCATCCCTTGGTCGACCGAAGCCAATCAATCAAACTCTCTGTTTCTCTTCGGTTGATCCGAGCTTGAGCTCGGTTGACCGAACTTTTCTGAGCCTGAGAGATGTTGATTTTTCATACGTTTTAAAATCTTTTGAAGTCTAAAAGGTTTTCCCAAAAGGTAACAAGTAAGAACATTTGGAAAACCATTTTAAAGTACTTAGACTTTGAAAACAAAGGCTTTTGAGATATGAACTCATGTAAGGAACGTTTTGAAACTAAGCCTTTTGAAAACGTGTTTATGATGCATGCAAGACTAGAGTGTAGAGCTTATGTTCATGAGAGCTTTGGTTAGAGCTTTATAAGATAACGACTTATGACAACAAAGCTAAACTAACCAAACCTAAGTCTTCAATCTTCAATCTTGATAAATGAGCCTTGCATAACTTTGAATCTTGATACCAGTGGCTTGATTGAAGTACTTAGAGCTTCCATAATGAGTTCCGATATTCTATCACAAAGATTAAGATCATTAGACACAACATCAAAAGTTTGTCCAATATCAAAAACTGAGTTTGTTCGCCCTTAGGGCTTACAATCTCCCCCTTTTTTATTATGACAAACTTTTATGTAATAAGATAGAATATGGACAAAATTAAGAACAAGGAAGCATGGCAAAAAGTTAAAGATCAATTTAGAGCAATGACTAGTGCTTTAAAAGATAAAACCAATGAAGACAAAAGCACTTAGTCATGATAACTTCTTTTTGCCATATAATCTAGGGACTCTTAGAAGAGCCGTATTTCCCAACCAACCTCATTTCCTCCTTCCTTCCATTAAATATGTTTTGAGACATAAGATATATAAAAAGCTCCCCCTCAAAACATGCCGGAAAGGATAAAAAACATGATTAATACACCAAGATTAATACACCATTTTAGCAAGATTAATACACTATTTTTCTCCCCCTTTGGCATAATCAAAAATACTTCAAACTCCAAAGATATAAGGGTGTACTTGCAAAAACATAAACAGTTCATAGCACAAGCAAAGTTAATACACCAATTTTCTGAAGAATGATCTTTTTGAATAAGCTTGGTTGATTTCAAAATACAAAGAGTCCATAATGACACATAAATATAAAGATGGTTATATATGGCTTAAAAAGAATATCAACCTAAGCTAAAAACAAAGGAGATAAGGAATATAACCTTTAAGCACAATCTCCCCGTTTATAAAACATACGATGTTAGCTATTTGAGATAAAACCAAGTTTGATACCAATTGACCAATTGTAAAACATGATACCAATTGTAAATATAGCCAATTGTAACACACGTTTGAAAATATAGCTAACAAAGTACTAGTGGAAGTGATACCATGAATTCATTAGTTAAGCACATGTATCACAACCAAAAGAAGTAGAGGAAGTGTAAGATAACACTTTGAGTACATTCCTCTAACAAGTTAATGGTTAGCTAAATGAGTGTAGCAACTCTTAAAGTGATACTGACCAAAAACTATAATGAGATCACAATGGATAAGAAAATGAAGAATATGATCTCAAAGTTATTAAGGGAGAGTATATGTGATACCAATTAAAGACATAAACATTTATAACACATATAACTTCCAAAATAACTTACACAAGTTGGCTATAAGATATAAAAGATGAAAGGCAAGCCAACAAGTGATGTGATGATGTAAAATAAGACAATTGAGCATACATCACATATAGAGTTTACATCCTAAGTCAAGCATCTAGACGATCAACCACATAAGATTAATGCTATAGACTTGAATATAAACACACCAACACCCCTATATGCAATAAAGATCAAGTAAAAACAAAACATAGCATATACAAACTCCCCCAAAGCATAAGACACTAAATAAAAGAGGGGGAGGGGTTGTTAAAAGGAGATTTCATCACAAAGATCAAATCATTAAGCTCTCTAATAACATGCTCAAAAACAATCAAAACATATGAAGAGCAAAACATGTTATAAAATCTCCAAGGTGCCCATTTCAAGAACAATTGAACATTATATGGAAAGTAAGATCAATAATTGTTCAAGGAAATGAAAGAGATTGAGTTTAGTAATATCTCATTGAATTTGATGAATGCTTTTGCACTTTGAGTTCCTTCAATGAGTTCTTTGAGCTTCTCAATCTTCTTTATCATACTCATCTTTAGCTTTATCACCAAAGTGATATTTCCATTGCAAAGAGATTTGACACCTTTCATAAGCACTTCTTCTTCTCCGGTTATGTGATAAAATCATACACATTGAAACATCATAGAGCCGGAGCTTCCCTTTAACTAACAAGAACCTATAAGAGCAAGGGAAGAGTAACTTTTGGTACCCACTTTTGTTTGGGTCCATGGGGGTTAGTTAAAATACGCTTAACTCACCAAATGGTTTTAACTCCCCTTCCAATCTTCTTCTTCACAAAGCATCTAACACTTGAGTGACCAAATTTACCACAATATGTGCAACAAGTAGACGGCTTAGCAAATTTATGAATATGCTCATGATATTTATTTTGCTTATGTGAAGTGCTAGCATGCACAAATTGATTTCTAGGTGTTTTAGAAGAGCTAGCAATAGCAACATGATTAGCAATATAACCTAATCCATGTTTAACATTTGAAGCACGTTGCACACAAAGAAGTTGATCAAGATTTTTTGTTCCTTTGGAGAACTTATCAACAAGAGAGGTGAGATCAACAACTTTGATTTTTAAGCCATCAAACTCAACAAGTTTGCATTCAAGAGAAGACAATTTATCATAGGCTTCTAGATACTTTAATGAGGAAGTGTTGCATGTAGCAATAAGCTTTTCATTTTCGATTTTCAAGCAATCAACCTCATCACAAAGCTTTTTGTTATCAACAAGCAAAGATTCAATTTTAAGCTTCATAGCTTTGTTTTGCTTTGCACAATTTTTCAATTGATCATACATATCACATAAGAGTTCATTAGGATCATCCTCATCATCATCATCATTATCATTATAAGAATTTGAAGGGGAGGGAGAAAGATGTACCTCATTACCAAAAGCCATGAAGCAAACATTTGCATTTTCATCTTCTTCTTCATCACCACTCCCTTCTTGATCCCATGTGCTTAGCATGCCCTTGGCATTCTTTGGTTTAAAGAATTTTTTCTTTTTGTCTTCCTTGAGCAATTTTTCTTTGGTGACGGGGCACTCTCCTATGAGATGTTGGTCGCTTCCACATTCATAGCATCTCATCCCATTAGGATTTTGTTTTCTTCTATTTTGGAAGAATTTTCTTTGTTTCCCAGAAAACATTTTCTTCATGCGCTTTACCACCAAATCCATGGTCTCATCATCTAAGATGATGTCTTCTTCATCACTTGAATAATTGGATTCATCAAGAATAGCCTTTAAAGCAATACTCTTCTTTGCCTTTTCAAAATGCTCATCCTTTTTGTGTGTGAGCTGATAAGTGAGAAGAGAACCAATGAGCTCCTCCGTAGGATAAGTTTTCAAGTCCTTTGCTTCTTCAATAACTAGAGCTTTGCCTTCCCAACTTTTAGGAAGTGAGTTGAGGATCTTCCTATTCATTTCACCCATAGTGTATTCCTTTCCATAACATCTCAACCCATTGACAACATTTGTGAACCTAGTGTTCATCTCATTGATAGTTTATGTAAAAATTAATTTTTAAAATTAAGTAAAGCGACGTCGTTTTGTGCTCCTTTACCGACCGAATACCGACCAAAGTTAAAGACCGTTTACCGACGGAATATATAACGGCGTCGTTTATTATTCTAACGACGAATTACCGACCGCCAGGTCTAAACGACGTCATTTTTTACCTTTTATCTCCAAACACCCTAATACCCATGTCCATTTCCACCCGTTTTCTCTCCTCCTCTGCGAAATCCCCTTCCCCGACGCCATCTCCGGCCCCCTTCCTCTTCTCCGAAATTCCCTAAATCTTCCTCTTCTTCCCAAATTCCCCAAATCCTCTTCTCCGACGCCGCCTAATCCTCCACTTTCTTCTTCGACCATCAACTCCTGCCACCACCATCTTTGTCCACCTCCAACTTCCGCCACCACCATCTTCGTCCACCACCAACTCCCGCCACCACCACCACCAACTCCTGCCACCACCATTACCTGCCATCTCCGCCTAATCCCGTAAACTCAAACAATAAAAGTAATGTATCTAAACTTCAAATTTCTAATTTGAAATAATTTTTTCTCATAATAAATAATTTTTATATCCAAACCATTATATTATCAGCCCATCCCCTAAAATTATTGAGTATGCCCATGCCCTTTGTCAGATGCTTTAATAATTTATTGTACTCTTCTAGAAGGACAATAAAGAAACTCCAATAGGCCATTTTTATTTTTAAAATTGAACATTAAGTTATCAAAATTCTAGTACAACTTGCATATTTAAGGATTTTAGTTAATAGAAAACATAATATTTGATAATTGATGAAAAAGTAAAAATTCATACTGTTAAAAATATTAAATACTACCTTAAAAATAATCTTCATTAATTAAATAACATACGTTAATACATCTTATGTGGAAAAAGGGAAAATGAATGAATTTAAGTAGTTTTTTAAGAAGGTAATTAGTTAATGCAACGACTATTTTCATGTACTTTTCAGGCTTCGGCCATTTTTAATAAATATTTCGAATTTATTAAAAAATAAAATCTATCAATTCCCTCGTAACCTTATTTTCTATACTTTCTTGAATGGAAAACATGAAGAAGGTTGTCTTGTACTATATTCTCACCTCAAAATCCAAGGAGGACAAGTTGATCAAGAGGATTAATGATTTGCCTTGACCTCATGAACAAGAAGTTGTGGAGGTTAGAGACAAACTTGCCGAACTTCAACAAATGTTTCCATGGGAGATAACAAAGATTCTTATCCTAACTGATTTAGGGTACTTACCTGGCTTTGTTCTAAGTTGTGAAAAAGTTCATAATCACATTTTGAAGCATTGGATGATGAGCGCATTTCTCGTGTCCTGCACCAAGATGACATGATTCCAGTTAAGATTCGTGATTCCAGTTATGATTCAAGTTTCAGGTATGTTGGGATATCGTGGGAGGGGATGTGACCCAAGCTGTTCGGGACTTCTGGGCCGGTTTGCCTATGCCAAAATATATGGCGAGCTCTTTTCTGGTTCTTATTCCAAAAGTCGACAATCCGGCTAATTTTGGTGAGTTTCGGCCTATCTCTTTATGCTCTTTTTGAAGAAAAATCATATCGAAAGTGATAGCAAATCGATTATTAGTGTTGTTGACTTCTCTCATTAGTCGTAATCAATATGGGTTTGTAAGGGATCGGAATATAACTGGTAATATATTGTTGGCGATGAAAATGATGGCTTCTTTAAATAAGAAAGTTCGCGGGGGGAATATGGTTATCAAATTGGATATGATGAAAGCTTTTGATAGAGTTTCTCATTATTTTCTCATTTCTGTCCTTCGCAAGTTTGGTTTTGATGATCATTTTTTATATATGATGATGCGGGACCATCTAGCAGGCTGCCTCATTTCAAGCATCCTTTATCAAGTATGGTTGGACCAATGACTAGATCAATAGCCAAGGAAGTTGATCAAGAATTATCTACATTGATCCGAGAGTTAAAGTATAAAGAGGAATCCAAGCTACATCTAGAAGATGAGATTCAAATCCAACTTGTAACTCTCCAAGAGATTCAATTCGGCCTAAACAAGCAAAGTGGCTAAAAAGGGCATTTTAGTCTTTTTGTACATTAAACTCTATTCTAGCCTATTATAGACTATTCTAGACTTTAATTATTTTCAAGAATGTATTTCTTTTATTTAGGCGCATAAAGCAAGAAGTTGCTTTAATAAAGAACATGTTGTCCATAATGGATAAGGAATTTAGTTATCTAGTTGTTAAAGAGTTCTAATCCTTTAAGGACTCTTACATAGTTAGTTAATTTTCAGCCTTAGTTTGTTAGAATAACCGCCTAGATGCAAGATAATAGGACATGTGGTCTATTATCTTGTTTAAGTGTATTCGGCCAACATCTTATGGAAGTTAGATATATTGATATTTTGGTTAATGTTATTCCTTAGATACTTGTTTATGAATTTTCGGTAGAACTTCATATTCTTTGAGTTACTGTATCAACTAGATAGTTTCGCTAGTTGTGGTGTTTCAGCCTTCATTGTTACTTAGCCTTCTTGGAGTTGCGTTGAGTAAATTCCCCTTGGAAACTAATTCGAGATAGAGAAAGATCTGCTAAAAAGTCGAACCTTGATATAAAACATCACGGTTTCGCATCAAGTGGTATCAGAGCAAAAGGTTGATCTTTATCTTGGTGTACCTTTATGTTTTTAAATTTTTTTTCTCGTTTGCTTGGAATAGACCGAGAAAGATAACAAAAAAATTACTACTACCCAACGAAAAAGCCACCCAAAAGTAAAGAAATTGGCAGCCGGGTTATCCATATTAGACAAGGATCAAACCAAAAGCAAACTTCCTTGTCCGGAGGACACAAAGGAATTGGCTCTTGTTCCCTCTTGTTCTTGAATTAGCCGCCATCATTATACTCAAATCAAGGTAAAATCTTCCTAATCCGGAGTTCTTGATATCGTGTGGCCAAGAAAAGGGTAAGTCTTTGGTAAAAAGGTAAGAAAAGAAATCAAGAAACAAGATTTTTTCAAGAAAATCAAGAAAACAATTTTCAAGTTTTTTAAAATTTTCGGTTACTGTTCACAACACTATTCATCCGAGATTTTAAAGTCAATTTTCAAGAAATCAAGAACGTAAAGATCACATCTTTTTAAGCGATTACTCTTATATTTCTTTCTTAACTTTTTGTGTAGGTCAAGATAGGAATTCTTTCCCATATTTTTCAGCTTTTCATCTACGCAACATGTTAGGAATATCTAAATCATCTAGAGTTGGAACTTCTTGACAAGTATTGTTGGAATATTGAGAGAATTTTTTTTCTATCTAACGGTTTTGTGTGATTTTCCTTTGCAAAGATAATGTCTTTTGATGAAGGTACTTCGCAGCAAGGTGAGAAACTATTTCAAGAATCAATGCAACAAACCATGAAGCATGTGTTGCAATCAATAAAAGACATTCAAGATGGGTTGGAACATCTTAAATTCAAGAACCAAGCAGCCAAAGGGAAAGCCGTGACACGTGATATTCAAGATGATCAAGAATCCCAAGAATCCATTGAACAAAGCTTGAGGGAGAACTTGCGGCAAAGAAGGGAAAATACCCCTATTGTGCCGAGAGCAAATCAAAGAATGGATGATCCTTTTGAGTCGAGAGCCAATTTTCCAAGAATGGAGGACAATTTGGCTTTTTGAACCGAGAGCTAATTTGCCTAATCAAAGGTATGATAATAATCTTGGTGCAATAAAGACAAAGATCCCATCTTTCCAAGGTACAAACGATCCTCAATTATTTTTAGATTGGACTCGAAAAATTAACCATGTTTTTTATGTTCACAATTATTCGGAGGAGAAAAAGGTTAAATTGGCAGCCATGGAATTTAGTGACTATGCATCAATTTGGTGGGATAATGAGTCCCATGAAAGGAGAAAAGTGGTACAAAGACAAATTGATTCATGGGAAGAGATGAAAGGAATCATGACACGGAGATTTGTACCTCAAAGCTATACTCGTGATTTATACAATAAATTACAAAGATTGAGGCAAGGGACAAAGACCGTGGATGAATATTACAAAGAGATGGAGATGGCAATGATTAGATCAAATATCAATGAAGATGAAGAAGCTACTTTGGCTCGGTTTCTAGCCGGTCTCAATGACAAAATCCGGCCTAAGGTAGAACGTGCTAACCTTCGTAGTCTTATTGATATGGTTTATTATGCTGAACAGATTGAAAGGAAATAAAAAGAGAAAAGTTCAAGGACCAATTCGGCAAATTTCTAATCTTGGAAACGGCCAAATCAGTCCCTAAACAATGCTACTGTTTTGCCGAGCCTAAATCAAGCAAAGGGCAGTGTTGGTATTGCCAAAATAGGCGCGGGTACAAGTGGGGCAGCAAGGGTACAAACTACACCAAAATCAACCGATTTGAGGGCTAGTACACCTACAACACATGACCGGGAATGTTTTAAGTGTAGAGGTAAGGGTCACTTTGCTCGGGATTGTCCAAATAAAAATGCAATGATCATGATGGACGACGGAACGTGGGTTAGTGATGAGGAAGAAACGGAAAGATACTCTTTTGGGAAGAGAAACCAAGAGTAAGTAGTATTTTCCGGATGATGGCAACAATTATCTTTTGGTAAATATGCAACTTTTACATTCTCAACCTTTAGATAATTTGCATCAGCAAAGGAGCAAGCTTTTTCAAACAAAGTGCACAGTTCAAGGCAAGATTTGTTTACTTATTATTGATAGTGGTAGTTGCACTAATGTTTGCTCTTTTGATATGGTTGCCGCTTTAGATTTACCCTTGAAATCACACCCAATGGCATATAAGCTTTCTTGGTTAAATGACAGTGGTGAGATTAAAGTGGATAAGCAAGTTGAGATTAAATTCAGCATTGGAGAATATATGGATTCGGTTATTTGTGATGTTGTCCCTATGACCGCAAGTCACATAATTTTGGGAAGACCTTGCCAATATGATAGGTGTGTAGATCATATTGGTCGAAGGAATGTTTACATGGTTACAATGGATAATATTCTATATGCTTTACATCCTATGTCACTAATTCAAGTTTGTGAGATGCAAAAAAGATTAGCCGAGGGTAGAGAGAAAAGAAAGAAAGAGCGTGAGTTGCAAAAAACGAGTGATCCTACCCAAGAGGTAAAAACCGAGGGAAAAAAATGATGAAAACTTCCGTGAGCATTGTGAGAAAAAAGGCATGCTCACAAAAAGAGAGGAAAGAGTGTTTATTTGTCAATTCGGGAAAGGTAGATAGGGCTTTAAGAACAAACAAATCACTTGTTTTGTTGATTTTTAGAGAAACCGAAAGGTTTGCTCTCACTAACACCTTTTCCTTTGATCTTATAACTTCTTCTCTACCTAGTCTACGTATGTTTTGCAGGAATTCAAGGATATTTTACCTAAGGAGTTGCCGAAAGGTTTACCCCCAATCCGAGGCATAGAACATCAAATCGACTTCATTTCGGGATCAAATCTTCCAAATAGGGCAGCCTATAGAGCAAATCCAGATGAGACCCGAGAAATACAAAGGCAGGTCGATTTACTTTTAGAGAAAGAGCAGGTACGTGAATCTTTAAGTCCTTGTGATAGTCCGGTTATTTTAGTACCTAAGAAAGAGGGCACTTTCAGATTATGTACGGATTGTCAAGATATTAATAAAATAACTATTAAATATAGACATCCTATACCTCACTTAGATGATATGCTTGATGAGTTAAGTGGTGCTTTAATCTTTTCTAAAATTGATTTAACTCAAGGCTATCACCAAATAAGAATGAAAGAAGGTGATGAATGGAAAACTTCTTTTAAGACTAAATATGGATTATATGAATGGATTGTAATGCCTTTTGGTCTAAGTAATGCACCTAGTACTTTCATGAGATTAATGAACTACATATTTCGGCATTGTTTTGGCAAATTTGTTGTAGTTTATTTTGATGATATTCTTGTTTATAGTAAAACCTTGGAAGAGAATATTGAACATCTTAAGGCTGTTTTTACTATATTAAGAGAGCAAACATTGTATGCCAAGCTTGAAAAATGCGTTTTTTGCACTAATTCTATTAACTTTATTGGATACATTGTTAGTTCAAGTGGAATGCAGGTTGACCCAGTTAAAATTGAATCAATAGTGAGCTGGCACGAGGCCAACAAATGTAACACAAGTCCGATCATTCTATGGTTTAGCAAGCTTTTATTGGTGATTTGTTCGTGATTTTAGCTCAATTGCCGCACCATTGAATGAAGTTGTGAAGAAAGATATCTCATTCTTTTGGGATAAGCCGCAAGAAGATAGTTTTACAAAGCTTAAGCAATTACTAACTTCTTCTCCTATTTTATATTTACCTAATTTTCATATAACTTTTGAAGTTGAATGTGATGCTTCAGGTATAGGTATTGGGGCTGTTTTGCAACAACAAGGTAAACCTTTGGCATATTTTAGTGAGAACTTAAGTGGCGCTTCACTTAATTATCCTACATATGATAAAGAGTTATACGCTATTGTTAGAGCTTTGGAAACATGGCAGCATTACTTGGTCGCAAGAGAATTTGTCATCCACACGGATCATGAATCAATCAAGTATCTTAAAGGGCAAAGTAAGTTGAACAAGAGACATGCCAAGTGGTTTTCCTTTATTGATAGTTTTCCTTATGTGATCAAATACAAGAAAGGTAAGGAAAACATTGTTGCGGATGCTTTATCTAGAAGGTACACTTTACTTTCAATTATGCATGCTAAATTACTTGGTTTTGAACATTTAAAAGCATTGTATAAAGATGATAATGACTTTTTAGATTTGTTTATGTCTTGTGATGTTTCGGCTCAAAAATATTTTCACATATATGAAGGTTTCTTGTTTAAAGGCAATAAGTTATGTGTTCCATCTTGTTCAATTAGGGAATTAATTTTGAGAGAAGCTCATAGTGGCGGCTTAATGGGCCATTTTGGTGTTTTTAAAACTTTAGATATTTTGCAAGAACACTTTTATTGGCCTAAGATGAAAAGAGATGTGAGGAAAATTTGTGAACTATGTTTTAAGTGCAAACATGCAAAAAGTACATCAAAAGCTCACGTATTACTCATGCCTTTACCAATACCCTATTCACCGTGGATTGATCTTTCAATGGATTTTATTCTAGGATTGCCAACATCCAAAAGAGGTAATGATAGTATAATGATTGTTGTTGATAGATTTTCTAAGATGGCTCACTTTATTCCTTGTAGGAAAACTAATGATGCAAGCCATGTTGCGGATCTATTCTTCAAAGTAGTCATTCGGCTTCATGGTGTTACAAAAACAATCGTAAGTGATAGGGATGTAATGTTCCTAAGTTATTTTTGGAACACCTTACAGAGTAAGTTGGGAACTAAGCTACTGTTTTCTACTTCAAGCCATCCCCAAACCGATGGCCAAACAGAAGTAACCAATAGAACTTTAGGGGTTCTCCTTAGAGCACTCATTCAAAGGAATCTAAAAAGGTGGGAAGAATGTTTACCTATTGCTAAATTTTCACATAATCGTACGTTACATTCAACTACTAATAATTCACCTTTTGAAGTTGTTTACGGTTTTAACCCCCTAAGCCCTTTAGATCTAATTCATCTTCCTATTGATGAGTACTATAATATAGAAGGTGATTCAAGGGCTGATTTTATTCAAAGAATACATCATGAAGTTTCCGCTAACATCAAGAAGAATAATGACCGAGTTGCAATTTAAACCAACAAAGGCCGCAAGGCCATTAGCTTTGAAGTTGGAGATTTGGTTTGGTTACACTTTAGGAAAGATAGGTTTCCTAAAGAAAGGAAGTCTAAACTACATCCCCGCGGAGATGGACCTTTTCAAGTAGTTGCTAAGATTAATGACAATGCATACAAAATCAACTTGAGAGGTAAGTATGGTGTCCATTCCACTTTTAATGTTTCTGATTTATCTCCTTTTGACCTTGATACAGATTATGTTGATGATTCGAGGTCGAATCCTTTTCAAGAGGGAGGGGATGATGCGGGACCATCTGGAAGGCTGCCTCATTTCAAGCATCCTTTATCAAGTATGGTTAGACCAACGACTAGATCAAGAGCCAAGCAAGTTGATCAAGAATTATCTACATTGATCCGAGAGTTAAAGTATAAAGAGGAATCCAAGCTACATCTAGAAGATGAGATTCAAATCCAACTTGTAACTCTCCAAGAGATTCAATTCGGCCCAAACAAGCAAAGTGGCTAAAAAGGGCATTTTAGTCTTTTTGTACATTAAAGTCTATTCTAGCCTATTCTAGACTATTCTAGACTTTAATTATTTTCAAGAATTTATTTCTTTTATTTAGGCGCATAAAGCAAGAAGTTGCTTTAATAAAGGACTTGTTCTCCATAATGGAGAAGGAAGTTAGTTATCTAGTTGTTAAAGAGTTCTAATCCTTTAAGGACACTTACATAATTAGTTAATTTTCAGCCTTAGTTTGTTAGAATAACCGCCTAGATGCAAGATAATAGGACATGTGGTCTATTATCTTGTTTAAATGTTTTACTTGATAGCAAATTGTTGTTCAAGAGTCCTACTTCTTCAAGGACTCTTCTTTATTGTTGCTTGGAACCGAATTCTACTCTATTTAAGGGAGTATTCGGCCAACATCTTATGGACGTTAGATATATTGATATTTTGGTTAAGGTTATTCCTTAGATACTTGTTTATGAATTTCCGGTAGAACTTCATATTCATTTAAGTTACTGTATCAACTAGATAGTTTCGCTAGTTGTGGTGTTTCAGCCTTCATTGTTACTTAGCCTTCTTGGAGTTGCGTTGAGTAAATTCCCATTGGAAACTAATTCGAGATAGAGAAAGATCTGTTGAAAAGCCGAACCTTGATATAAAACATCACGGTTTCGCATCATATGATGAGTAATATGTTGAATAATAATTGGTTTTATGTGCTTGTTAATGGTATTCCGTATGGTTTTTTCAGCTCTGGCCGAGGGGTGAAACAAGGGGATCCCCTTTCACCTCTACGTTTTATTTTTGCTGCTGTGGCTTTTTCGTTGGGTCTGGATAGATTGTTTATGGAAGTAAGTGTTGGAAGGTTTGTAGTTCCTCAATCACATATGTTGATTTCTCATTTGGCATATGCGGATGATGTGCTGATTTTTCTGAATGGAGGAAAGCGAGGTCTCCAAGCACTCGTGGCTTTTATTTGGAGGTATGAAATAGCTTCGGGCCAGAGAACTAATGATCGTAAATGCTTTTATTGCACTTCCACAAGAACACCACCGCGCCAACTTCTCATGATTCGCAGAGTCACAGGTTTCACACATGGTAATCTTCCTTTTTTATATCTTGGATGTCCTTTATTTGTGGGAAGGCCGAAGGTAGTATATTACTCCAGCTTCATCGAAGAGATTAAGGTGAGGATAGCAGGTTGGCAAAGAAAGCTACTGAGTATAGGTGGGCGATTGATTTTGATTCGATTTGTACTATCTTCAATGATTATGCATCTTCTCGCTGCTTCTAATCCTTCGAAGCAAGGTTGCGGAATATAGAAAGGCTTTTCTCCAATTTGTTACGGGGTACATCTGAGCATGGACTGAACCGACATTGGATGACCTGGTCAAGAATCTGTCGTCTAACGGATCAAAATGGCTTGGGGCCTTTCTTCAGTCCAGTCATATCAAAAGGCTTTTACATATAAACTTTGGTGGCGGTTCCGGACATCTGATTCATTAGGGAGAGATTTTTTAAATGGGAAATATTGTGCACTTCATTCACATCCTGTTTTGGTTAACCCAGCTACTTGTGATTCTTTGGTATGGAAGCGGTTATTATTGGCGCGGCCGAAGGTGGAACAACACGTGGGTTTGCTGGTTCGGATTGGTTTATCCTCGTTTTGGTATGAAGACTTCGCTAACATAGGTTGTCGTCAATCTATTGGTGGAGTACTATTGATGGAGTACTACCGGACTCGACTACGATTTCTCATCATTTTAACAATTCTGGATGGCGGACTGTGGACATCCCGGTAGCTGTGGCTCGGCTTCTTCCCCTATCAAGCTTGGTGTTGGAAAAGATATTCATATATGGAAATTGGATACAAAGTGTAAGTTCACTTTATCTTCTGTGCTGGATTTGCTACAGATTGGTGGAGTCTCTCAATTGTCAAGAAGGTACATTTGGTCATCTCCAATTCCTTTATCCTTAAAATTGTTTCTGTGGAGATTAATGAATAATTATATAACTTTGGATGAGGTGCGACATCAATAGGGAACTAATCTAGTTTCTCGATGCCATTGTGATAATGGAGTTGATAGTTTTTTACATGTATTTACTAGTTGTTCTATGGCTCAATGTTTATGGAAGCATGTTTGTGGTCTAGTTGGTATTAATTGGAGTACTATTCGACATGATTCCCATGTCACTTTGTTGAAACAATTGTGGTGGAAAGGCACTGGTTGATGGCACGAAGTTCACACCATTGTTTTTGCAAGTGTTTGTTGGTTGTTATGGAAAACTAGGTGTCGTTTTGTCTATGATGGCATTCGACCTAATAGGCGAAGCCTTTTGTGGGAATATGGTTTTTTTTATGATACCTATTCTCCGCGTCTAGTGGTGTTTCGGGTGCAGGACATCAGATGGATGGTTGATGATGAGGTGGTAATTCTAAATGTGGATGGAGCCTCACGAGGTAATCCGGGCTTGGCGGGATTCTGCGGCAGTCATATGGGCATTTTATTACTGCTTTTTCATATTTCTTGGGAGACTCAATTACGAATTCAATTGCTAAAATTGAAGTGATGTTTGCGAGTCTGCGGCTTTTGGCAGAAAGTGGATTCAGCCGGGTCTCAATTCAATTTGACTCCAAATTTTTAAGTGATGCAATTCAATCACGGCAGATAAAAGCATGGAAACTTGACTATCCATTCCAGCGGCTGCTGATAATACTAGGGACGAATTCAGTTCAACACATTTTTCGGGAAGCGAACAAGGTTGCGGATACATTAGCTAATGATGCTTGTGATTAACGGCAATCTTGTATTTATTCTTCATTTTCTCAATTGTTTCCCCATATTAGGGGACTTGTCATTTAGATAGTGCTAGGACACCTTATCTAAGGAAAGTCCGAGGCTGATGTATTCTTTGGGAAAAAAAAGAATAATTAAATGGTTCTCGGCGGTTTTTATTTTTTTGCATTATAGCATAGATTTTATTATAACATCCTTGAGCATAAACATAAATGCTCAAGGATGCATTTCTTTTGCTATCTTATATGTATTTGGGAGGTTTTGGTTTATGTCCCCCTCCTTGACATTTTTTGCCGATTTTGACTATATCAATAAATGGGGGTCCGCCCCACCACGCTGGTGGTTTTCTTGAAATATATATAAGCCAATGAATCATTTGTTAGCTTTGCTACTCTTAATAAAATAAGTTCATGTAAGCAAGATATATCAATTCATGAACTATAAAGTAAAGAGATAGGGATAGAGAAAACTAATACAAGAATTTATAGTGATTCGATCACAAAGATCTACATCCACTACCTCAGGACACACCTAAGAATTTTGACATCATCCACTAATGGATTCCCTTCACAATAAATATACGGTAGGAACAACCTTTTACAATTTCCTCAGAAAAAAAGACTTTTGCTGCACTAAAAAGACTCCACTCACAAAGAGGACCTTTGCTTCACTAAGCTCACAAAGAGCCAATCTCACACATATGATACCTCACAAAGAGGACACAAACACTCACAAAGAGTGAAACTCAAAAAGAGTTTTTTCCTACCTCACTAAGAACTAGTTTCTCGCAAATAAAAGAGGAAACTAGTCTCTTTCAAATGAGACTTTACAATATAGCTCACTTGCAAAAATCCTTCAATTGATTGGATATACAAATTTAAGCTCTAATCAATTTTAAGAATAGAAGAGATATGATATGTTTTAGCTCAACTCAAAATGATGTATTTTTAAAAGAATGATTTGAAGATTAAAGCTTTAGAAATGTTTGATTGCGCTTTTTTATGAAGTGTATAGCATATGCCCTTTTATGGCTTAGTTAGTTATGAAAATTCAACATTAGAAGCTCTATATAGGGCCAAAATATGCAAAACAATCGAGTCACGACTAGGGATGGCAATTTGACCCGTGATCCGTCGACCCGCCCTGCCCCGACGTCTTTTGGGGGCAGCTCGCCCGCCCGCCCCAGTAGAGAAGCGGGACAGATCGGCCCGCCCCGCCTAACACAGTCCATATAATATTGTTATTATTTTTTGGTATTATTAGGCCCAATCTGCCCTCATTCTCTCCAGACAGACCAGTCCCTCATTATTATTAGGCCTAATCCGCCCTTATTACTATTAGGCACAATCCCCCCCCAAACAGACCAGCCCCTTTCTCTCATTCCCTCATAAATCATAATGCCTCATTCTCTCCTAGTGCAGGAACCCAGCCCCGCCCCCTTTCTCTTTTCTTGTCGATTTGATTTTCTCAAATCACTCCGCCAGTTGCCACCGATTCCGTCGGCGCCACCAATTCCCTCATTCTCACTTTCCCCATCCGCCGCTACCTCCCTCCTTCTTACTCCGTCTATCCGGACGATTGAGCAACAACAAAAAAATTTGAGGAGCACCCCAATCGGAATATTCCCTTCTTTGTTTGACCTTTGCCATTTTTTATTATGGAATATTATCTAATTCAATGATGGGTTTTCTTGATTTTTACCATTTTTCTTGATATAGGATTTGCTCAAATTTCTCTGTTCCTGCTCAAATTTCTTTGTTGTTGCTTTGAAATAATAATAAAAAAAAAGTGGGGCGGGGCGTAATTTTTTGATCTGGGGCGGGGCGGGGCGGGGCAACAGTTCAAGAGGGCGGGGCAGGGCTGGTATTTGAGATACCCGCCCCGATTTGCCCCATTGCCATCCCTAGTCACAACAGCTATATTTTTTGCCTTACAGGATATGCTTTGGTCGACCGGACCATAGGTTAGAACAATTTTCTCAAATAAACAAAATATTACCAATAACAACATAATGTTTACAAAGAAGAATAAGAGGACTAAGCAAATTTACATCATTCTCCTCCACCATAAATCGACTCTCTCTAACCAAGCTTCATTATTATTAGCAAAATCAATAAAAATTAAAAATTAAAGCCTCTGAAATCACCCAACAGTTGTTGAATCTGTTGTTTACCCTCGTAAAGCTGTTCTAGTTTGCTATTTTATTATTATTTATTTTATTTTGGGATAAGTGAATCTTTATGATTTCTTGGTCAATATTATGATGTACTGAGGGTTAAAATGTAATTTTCACAGGTCTACTAACTGTCATTTATAATTTAATAGTTGGCTAACGGCCTTTGGAAGTAGAATGCATATTTCATGATATTCGGGCGTAAAGTGCACAACCTCGTGGCTTCATGGGGATTTGTTTTTGTAATAAACCCATTTGAAATTTGAGGATATATTAACAAGTGCTTGTTCTTTCTTTCTTTCCCTTTTAATGTCTTTTACATTATAATAATTTAATTCTAAACATCCTTCAGAATTTAGCTACTACCTCAACTTTGTTGCGAATCTTAGTAGCAAAATATTTATTCTTTGAAAAGGAAACTCTTAAGGTGAAAACACGTGGGAAGAGCCGGAAAGAAAATTATAGGTTACTATACTTGGAATAAATACTTTGGTAGTAATAACATAAAGAATTACACAATGAAAAAGCAAAAGGAATGCTAGAATATGAGAATAACTTAAAGATGAAGTATTTTATGGTAGAACTTACCGACCCTATATATATTCACAGTAATCATGTCAATATAAATTAATCACAGAATTCAATTTTTTCATCGGAGAAAAGAATGTCTAAGGCTTCAAGTAAGTTTAATATCTTCATATATAATAACTATTAGCTCAGTGAATTAATTATTTTATTGCATTTCTTTTGTTTTTCTTTTTCACTCTGAAAACAATTGACTTTCATTGACAGGAAAGAAAAAGAAATGATTAGTTTACAAACTGCAAAAAGATTAGAGAAATTAGCTAGAATGGTCCTAACACTATAACGGCGTCTGGCCGGTGTCCTTCAATTATTGTTTTTATTGTTTTAGTCATACACTATAAAAAGTTGTGTCAGTGCATCTCCAATTTATTTACACGAGTATTTAGCATGTTTCAATTATTTTCTGGAGACCAACGTAGAATGGGTTGCAGACACGAATTGTTTACACTGTACGATTAATATAATAGAAATACGATTAATATAATAGAAGTAATAATTTTAGAATAACGTTCCATTCAATGCTATTAACCATTTAGGATAAATTTTTTTGATTATCTCTCTCTCTTTTTTTTCCTATTTTTTATGCGATTTCTAAGCTAATAATTTCTTTTTCTTGTGGTCTTTGGTGTACCGCTAATCATTTATTTTTCTTGCGGTTCTTTGGTTTACCGAAAACTATGATATAAATAGTAACGAGGATGTTTTAAAAACAACTAATATTTATACAACTAAAAAATTCATAAAAGATTGAAAGTTATACATAGGAAGAGATAATTAAGAAAACATCCGATCCAATGAGAAGGGGACCAAAACCTGATAAAAGTTCACAGAAGATCATTTCATGTAAATAAAAAAACACACATATAGTAGCTATTTATATTTTACCAATGAAAATCACATTTTGTACGGTTCAGATCTTTGGTGATATTCTGTGTGATGCTTTCTGTAACTATTTTAGTTACAAAATTTTGATTCAATATAACTGAAGTTAAAATAGGTAAATCCAAGAGGTGGATCAAAAAACTTTTAAGTGTGAAATTGATTATAATTAAAAAATATCACAGAGATTTTTTTATAAAGTGTCACAGATTATTCCGTTTAAATTTTGTATATGTAAAATTTGTCAACACGGGATCCTTTGCGACAATCTATGTGACATCCTAATTACAGTAGAGTTTATCGAATTTTTATAGTAAAATCACCATTTCTAAAAGTAACAACTGATATGTTATTTTGTTGGTTTCTTATAAAAATTGAAGAAGGTGAGAAAATAAACAAAGCAGCAGTTGGAATAGTTCATGAGGAGCTGAATGAGGATAACTATGAGAACTGGAAATCCTGCTTGAAAAACTATTTGGTTGGTCATGGCCTTTGGGGAGTTGTTTCAGGGAAGGATAAACAGCCAAGTAGAGATAATAAACAAGAATATGAGGAATGGAAGAAGATGAACGCATTGGCTTTACACGCCATTCAGCTTTCCTGTGGAGCAAGCACTTATTCTAAGTTCAAAGAAGCTCACATGTCTGCAGCTTTTGCTTGGAAACATTTTGCTGAAAAAATAAAACGCCCTTCCAAACTTCAACAATTTGATTTTGATGAAGATCATAATGGTAAAATCTAACTCAAAGTTCATAATTGTTTGATTTACTTCTTGCCCATCACCTGTTTGATAAAATGAAACAAATGTACTTAAGAGCACTTACAATACAACCCCAAGTTTCTCAAGATTGGCTACTTGAGAATGGGTTCAAAGGAGCCGGATGACTTAGCTATAAATTGCCAACTCATCAATGTTGCAGAAGTCGCTAGTCGCTAGTCGGTCGCCAGACTGGCGACTAGCGAGTAGTCGGCTTATGTATATTAAAAGTGATTTTTTAAAATTCCCTTATCCTATATATTATACTAGTTAAACAAAATTCCATAAAAAATTAAAAATCAAATACTAGTAAAATCAAAGTACACAAAGTTCATCCATAATAATTAAATTCATTACCATAATAAGTAATAACAAGTTCAAATACTGCAATATCGTTTTGACCGACTTTTACTGATTTTTGACCAATTGTTTTGACTGATTTTGATCGATTAAGTTGGTCAACCGATTTTTTACCCCAATTAATCAGTTAGGTAACGACTAACGATTTTTTGCAGATTAGGCCGATTTTTACAACACTGCCTACCATTGGAGAACAAAAATGGAGAAGCCCAAAAGTGAGGCTCCTTATATGGGGAGGGGTGTTAAGCCCAACCTTTGGGCTTCTGTATTCTGAGCGTTATTAAATTAGAATTTTGTTTGAGAATTTTTATGTTGGAAAACGTAAAAAGTAAAAAGCTGATTATCTGTGAGAGGGAATGTGGACCAAAGTAACAAAAATGTTGGATCGAGATAGGAAAACAAATACAAATTGTTATCTCCTTTCAGCTTCTATAAATTCCCTATTTGTTGTAAAAATAGATAAATTTCTCTCCCCTGATAAAAAATAAATAAAGTTTTATTCATGTTTAATCTTCGCAATTACTTGAAATGGATTTTACATTTCAGGAAGAAATGAACATTTGGATTACGAGCCCTTGTATGAAGCAATTGAAAAGGGCCATTTGTCTATTGTAAAGAATGTTCTTGACCATGATTCAAATGCTGTAAGGGCAAGAGTTTCATCACACAAAGAAACGGCTCTTCACATTGCTATTCTATTTGGACATATGAGGATTGCACATGAGTTGGTGAGCAGGATGACACCGGAAGACTTGGAACTAGTTAATGAATATGGTGCTACGCCTCTGTCACTAGCTGCCATTAGTGGTGTAACAAAGTTGGCGAAGGCAATGGTGGAAAAGAATCATGAGCTAGTTAGTAAGTATAATGATCATGATGATGGCAATCTTCCTGTTATCGTGGCTGCGATAAATGGCCAGAAAAGTATGGTTCGTTATCTATACGGGGTGACACCGAAGGAAGATCTACATCCAGAAAGGGGAGAGAATGGTGCCCTTTTGCTAAATTGTCTGATTACAGCTGAAATTTATGGAACGGCATAACACTAATCTGTCTAATATTCTTTTGCATTTTATATGATCGATTCTAATTCCTACTTTATGACTAACAGATATTGCTTCATTGCTATTGGAACGATATCCAAAACTCGGGGTAACAGCAGATTATAGTGGAAACTACCCTCTCCAGATGCTGGCTCATAAGCCATCTGCATTTCCCAGTGGAACAAAACTTGTATTTTGGAAACGCTGGATCTCTTCATGTGAGTATATTCGAACGAACTAATTCATTTTTTAAATGACATGCTCTGTTCAACAAACCCAAGACATTTTGAAATATTTCCCAGTGGAACAAAACTTGTATTTTAGGAAAAGGTGCTATGATACTTTTGAAATATTATACCTCCCCTCTCCCAAAACACAGATACAAAAAGCTGTTATTGTATATGTTGAAAAAATATGACGTTTTGTTAAGAAGAGGCAAGCAAAACAGTTTAAGAATCGTTATAATTCAATAGTATCAGAGTCATACATCAATTCATTTGAGTTTCATTGGAAGTTCATTGAAATATATATTTTTCATTGCCAAGGTGTTGTGGTACATTCGACTTGGGGAAGTCAACAAATTTCTGATGAAGAAGAAACCATGGGAAATCAAAGCTTAAGCACTACCGACGACCACATTATTGATATCCACGACTCAAGTGATGAAGAGATACCTGGAAAAAAACATGGAGGCCAATTGATTGCAAAAAATGGTATGCCAGTTACGTGTTTCCTTTTCCTATGTCCATCTGTGTTTGTGTATATTAAGCATTACCTTTTCAGTCCACTATATATATATAAAATTAAATAGACAAAAACTTCCCATGCTTTTGTCAAAATATATACTATTCCATGAAATATTGTAGACACAATGTCATTGAAGAAACAGATGGAGATAAAGAGAAAAGTAAAAAGTAAATATGAGTAGATCTGCTTAATCCCATTTTCTGTGTTCAGTTGTGATAGGATAATATCATCAACTTCTGTTTATTCACAAGCTCTTCGACTTTGAGTAAATGTAAGGTGCATTTTGTTGCCGATATGCATATAATAAATTTGTAGAAGCTACAATCTTTTCCAGTATAAATCTCACTTGTATGACATTCAATTACTTACAAATTTTCATTATTTGGTATATATTATCTAATATGTACTTTGATTTTGTAGCAAGAGGGCGTCTGCACGTTTTGGGTTGGAGAATTTTAAGATTCTTCGGTATGTATTTTTCGAAACTTTTATCCATGATACTTTTCATTAGTCTTTAATGGTTTTCTGTTTGTGTCAGTCCCGGATGTCAAGCATATACATGACAGAAAGTTGGTTAATGATGAAACCGTCAAGCTCCTACGTTGTATTCTCAAAGAATTACGGAAGTTGAGTCAGTCACAGCTTCAAAAGATGGATATTGACAAAATCTTGTATGATGCTATCAAGCACGGAATTATCGAGTTTGTTGAGGAAATACTCAAATACAATCCTGAATTTATATGGAGAAAAGATAAAAAGGGAAGGACAGTCTTTGCACAGGCAATTTTACTTCGCCAAGAGAAGATTTACAGCCTTATCTATAAGTTGGGAACACAAAAGAGCATAATAGCCCTTCGCCAAGACATGTTTGGGAACAACTTCTTACATTTAGCAGCAAAATTACCACCTCCTACACAGCTTGAACGTGTCTCAGGAGCAGCTCTACAAATGCAAAGGGAACTTCAATGGTTTAAGGTGGTTGTTTCTTTCTAGTTATAATTCTTAGCTATAGTGATAAAATTCCACACTCAAACATGTATGTTGTTTAACATTTTCAATCATAACTATTGTTCTAGGAAGTGGAAAGTATCGTCCCACCAAAGTTGAAGAAAGGCTTGAATGACAACAAAAAAACCCCTGAGATGTTATTCTCTGATGAGCATGAGAGTCTTCACAAGGAGGGAGAAAGATGGATGAAGAATGCTGCCAAATCAAGTATGATTGTGGGTACTTTCATTGCTTCAGTAATGTTTGCAACAGCTTTCACAGTACCACGAGCATATTGGATGGTTTCAAATGCAATATCAATGTTCGCTTCTTCAACATCGCTTCTCATGTTCTTTGCAATTCTTACTGCACATTATACAGAAAAAGATTTTCTCTACTCCTTGCCTACAAAACTAATAGTTGGCTTTGCTTGCTTGCTTTTGTCCATAGTCACCATGACGGTATATTTCGGCACCTCTGTGTACCTTATTCAAAACAAAACAATACCTTGGGTTTCCTATCCGCTCATTATCTTTTCCACCATCCCAGTAGCCCTTTTTACATTGGTACAATTTCCACTAGTGATTGAGATGCTCTTTCGCACTTATGGCTCTGGCATATTTGATAAACCTAAAAAGAAGCGTTTTTGGTGGTTTTGATGAGTTATCCGACAAGCGTACCTGTCTATTCTGCTGCCATCAGTGTCTAGTATTTGAGCTTTTAGTCGCTTTGAACTCTTAGTTTGTGCTATGCTGTTTATGCTATTACTTTACAATGCTTCCAGTTTGTGTATGTATTGTTGGATATTTAACTCTTTATATATTCTCCCTGTTGTCATAATTTTGTATGTTTTGAAAGAAATTTTATATTTTAAAATATATAGCTAACCCTATTGTCATAATTATGAGATAGTCAATGAACTCCGTTAAATTAAATGCTTGCAATTGAGTTTTAGGTTTTTTTTAAGGTGACAATTGAGGTTTAGGCTAATTCTTCTACTTAGCGAAAAAATAACAAAAATGTTTAGGCTAACACTATAGTGAATTACTGTTTGAGTACCAGCTGATAGAATCTTTCCTTTACCCTCAAATTTATTTTACCATTTGATATTGCTACTTGTACATTTTTAGAAATTAACTCCCAACCTAAATTTGACGTATTGTCAAGAAAACCTTATATTTTTTCATGCATTCTTGATGTTAACACTTAAAACTCCGCATTCCAGAGCAACTCGATTATCTTTTGGAGAAAAGAATAACAAGTACTTCTAAACATCGCACAAGTAACCTGCTTCTGAACCAAAGAAATCATAAAAGTGAAAACTCAAATGAGAAAAAGATTTAATCTTTTTCATGAATTATCAGTTCTGAAATTTGGTAATTGTTTGAAGAATCAGGGAGTAGCTTGCCCGTTTGGATGGCAAGCAATATTGGTTTATATTGGATCTCTTCATTGTTAGTTTGTAATCAGTATGTCCACTTAAGATATAAATCGTCTTCGAGCAAACATTTTATTCACTAGCTACAACAATTCATCCATAAGTATAAACCAAAAAGTTTTATCCGAATATAACAATAAACTCTTATTATGAAGACTTGAGATATAATATGACAATACCAAGGATTTGAATAAACACTTAAACAAGTATTATGCATTCAATGAACAATTTCTTGATAATAATACCACAACACTAGCCTTGTTAACTTACATACTCTCCACTAATGAAGACAAATCAATTCACTTGGGTCTATTAGAACTTTTAGGCTTATAATTTTAGCCCTAGCGCACTGAATGCTTTCAGCCGAAATACCAAAAAAACTTAGAAAATCGTTTTCTATTCTGCCTATCCCTTTTCTCTCTAATTCCCAAAACTTGGAAAAACGAAGAGCTAGCAATCACTGTTCGTTTCGTCGCGTGGATACCGGTAGAGGGACATTCCGCAAAGGGAATTTCGTTGGTGGCAGCAACGCATCCAAGAAACAACATCTTCCATTCAAGAATCAGATTCTTGAACCCGAAAAGTAAGTTTCTGTCAATTATTCTCGATTCGTTTTTGTATGACCGGATCCTTCAGGGGAGGACTCATGGGAGTTTGGAACGAGTTTCCGCCCATGAATCCCTTCAGTGGTATCAGAGCCTTGCTCATACGATTCAAATTCGATATTGTTAATCACAACATATCACGTATCAATTTCGATTTGATATGTGTATGCGTGAAAAACAGAAAAGATTGTTTCTTTGATTATGATATATGTGATATATGCATAAAGTGTTTTAGTGCGTTTAAAGATTGTTTCTTTGATCATGATATATGTGATATATTGCATAAATTGTTTATGTTAAATCTGTTAATGCATGAACTGCCATAGACTGTTTATGTCAATCTGTTAATGCATAAACTGTTGTCGTATGTTATTAATTAGATTAATACTGCATAAACTGTTTCTGCGAATTCGATTATGCATAAATTGTTCTGTGAATCTGTAATTAATTGGATTAATTAGGTTATTGCGCATAAACTGATTGTATGTCTCCTGCTGTTAATTTGATTAACCAATGCATAATCCGATTATGTAAGTAAGGCAATTGAGGGGTAAATCGGGGCAGAAAAACTCATTCGATGAGTCGTATGCGTTGCGCAGATTCGTCGTTTCGCTGACTTAAGACTTTGTACATGTACTCGTTATTAATTTCATTGTGCTTTATGTGATTTTAGCATGGTGAATAACATGGCCTACTATACCCCTTGTTTTACATATTTTGGTTGTAATTTTATAATACAGCCTGCGAGCTGTTTTTTCAAATGTTGTAAAATTGTAATCGCTCTCTTAGATTAGCTTTATTGCTTTACATTGAAGGTTGGGTATGCCCATGCAACTATGTGACAAGGCTGGAGGCTGCTGGATCGAAGACTTTATCCATAAGATGGATATTGACTTAGATTGACCCTTGGCTCCCACAAGGCTCGTGGGAGTCATCATAGGATTAGGCCATGCTATCTCAAGTTTAATTTTTATGCTTTATATATTGCATGAGATGCTTGTATAATTGTATTACGCGTTTTTATGTCTTATTCAAACCGAACGTTTTAACTAAGTTTTACAATGCCTACCATACTCTAAGCACTCATTGAGATTGGATCATCATTTTGTCTGCTTGCCAAAGCAACAGACAAGTGGTTATCTAAGCAAAAAGAGATGGGAAAATAGTGATTTCCATAAGCTTAGAAATGGTTCAACTTAGCTAGGCCATCAAAATAGTTTGGGCCTAGGGCATAAAATGGGAAAAAGCCGGGACATATAGATGTCATTCCCATTAGATGATTTTACTATATTTATGTGTGTTAAGCCAAAGCTTTCCTATAACTATTGTAAAATGTTTTTCCCCACTATTTATCAAGTGTTGAAAAGGTTTTTTGCTCAAAAACTAATAACTTTGCAAATAATTTAATGTAGATAATGGCAACCAATACTTCACACAATTCATTGCGATCTGTCCTTGAGAAGGAAAAACTAAGCGGGACCAATTTCCTTGATTGGGCCCGCAACTTAAGGATTGTCCTTAAGCAGGAAAGAAAGCTATACGTTCTTGATACGGACATTCCTGAACAGCCTGCAAACAACGCCCCTAGAGCTGAAAGAGATGCTTGGAAGAAGCATTCACTACAAAAAAAACTACCTTTTATGACGAACCTTTCGTGACGAAGTCATATTTCGTTACGAAAGGTATACTTTTCGTAACGAAATTCGGAATCGTTACGAAAAGTTGACCTTTAGTAACGAAAAAAATATTCGTTACTAAAAGTAGTAGTTTCGTTACGAAAGGTCTACCTTTCGTAACGAAACCACATTTTCGTCACGATAGGTATAACTTTTCGGGACAAATATCTTTTTCGTTACGAAAGGTCAACCTTTCCTAACGAAACAAAAATTTGTCTCGAAAAGTTTCGTCTTAATTTTTAAGAATATACATATATAAGTATGATATAATTTAGAATATAATTTTAATTTTTATATTTGTTTAGTCTTTATATTAAAATTATTACTAAAAAATAGTATATATGCAACTAGAATAATTTTATTCTGATTTTTTATAACAACTTAATACACAAATACATTGACGAAAATGTATTAATTTTAAATTTATTCATAAAAAAAAAAAAAAAAAATCACCAAACAAAGAGAAATTAGAATAATTAAAGGTTCAAAATACAAAACTTCATTATAATAAATATAATAGGAACAATAAGTAACAAATGACCAACGTAGCTCAGTGGGTAAGTGCATGACATACAAGTTGGAGGTCTTGAGTTCGATTCCCACTTCTATGAAAATGTGGAGACTTTATTCCACATTATTGTAGAGGGGCTCCGGCTCGGCTCCCATGGGTGAACTTGGACACGGCTCGGAACCGGCTCGGCTCGGAACCGGCTCAACTCGGCTCAATGGCTTTAAATTTAAATTTTTTGTAAAACTTTTAGTAACGAAATATTTCGTCACTAAAGGTCACCTTTCCTAACGAAACTTGCTTGTTACTAAAGACCTTTAGTAACGAATATCCTTATTCGTTAGGAAAGACCTTTAGCGACGGGGCTTTCAGGACGAACTTGGTTACTAAAGGTCTTTAGTAACGAATTTTTTGACCTTTCCTAACGAAAATTTTCGTTACTAAAGGTCTTTTTTTTTTGTAGTGATTTTGATGACTCTAACGATGTGACTTGTCTCATGTTAGTCACAATGAGCACTGACCTTCAAAAACAGTTTGAAGGAGTTGAGGCTTTCCAGATGATGGGCCAGCTCAAGGAAATGTTCCAAGAGCAAGCTCGTCATGAAAGATTCCTCACTACTAAGGCGTTGAATAATTGCAAAATGGCCCCTGGCACCTCTGTAAGTGCCCATGTTCTTAAGATGAAGGGCTATTTTGACCAACTTGAGACACTACAAGAAAACATTGTTACAGAGACGGACATTTCCGTCGCTAAACACAGTTTAACGACCGATGAACGACCGACTAATGCGGTCGTGTATTTTTCGTCGCAAAGAACATTACCGACCTACTACCGACGGAAAATATCGCGACTGAATATTCAGTCTCTATTTAACGACCGAATTCCTACCGAATGGTCAACATTGTTGACTTTTGACTTTGACTCTATAACGACCGAATACCGACGCAACTATGGCGACCAAAATTACGGTCCCTATTTACCGACAGAATTCCTACCGAATGGTCAACATTATTGACTTTTGACTTTGACTCTATAACGACCGACTGCCGACGCAACTATAGCGACCAAAGTTACAGTCCCTATTTATCGACCGAAGTCCTACGAATGGTCAACATTGTTGACTTTTGACTTTGACTCTATAACGACCGAATGCCGACGCAAATATGGCGAACAAAGTTACGGTCCCAATTTACCGACCGAATACCAACGGCACTTCATGTCTCTATTCCGAATGCCGACCGAGTGGTCAACATTGTTGACTTATGACTTGATCTATATAACGACCGAGTACCGACGGCACTCGGTATTCGGTCGCTAAATTGTTTTTATTTAAAAAAATAAATCTGAAATTCAATTAAATCCCTGTTATAAAAAACAGCAATACACACAAGAATACAAACCAGAAACAGTATTAATAAGATCCCAAATAGCAAAAATAACATTACATAACCAAGTTTACACTTCTCATTTACATTACAACACTCACAATCAAAGTGCGCACTTCTCATTACATTACAATACTCACAAGCAAAGTGCACACTTTGAATTACAACTCTCACAATTAAAGTGCACACTTTGAATTATCAAAACTCACAATCAAAGTGTGCACTTCTCATTACATTACAATACTCACAAGCAAAGTGCACACTTTGAATTACAACTCTCACAATTAAAGTGTACACTTTGAATTATCAAAACTCACAATCAAAGTGTGCACTTCTCATTACATTACAACACTCACAATTAAAGTGGACACTTTGAATTATCAAAACTCACAATCAAAGTGTGCACTTCTCATTATATTACAACATTCACAATAAAAGAAAACACTTCTCATAAACTCTTTGATGTCATTTATATGTATCCTTGGAAATGAATGAGTATCAATATGAAAATTCAAGAATCAAATTACTTTAAAAAAGTTATACAATACGACAATTAATTTATGAAATTCCACGAAGTGAGAAAGAGATTAATCATTCTAAATCATCGTCCGACATAAACTCATCCTCTTCTTCAGAATTGTCATCACCCGACATAATTTCGTCATCATCATAATCATCATCATCATCATCTACACGGCTCGTACCGGCCACAAGCACAACTTCTATTTCCCCTGACAGGTGTGCAAGTTGACCAACTTCAATAACAGTTTGATCAATGTGACTGGTCTCCTCCTCGCGTACTTCCTCCTGATACGGTAATGGAACACCAGGAACGTCAATTAGACGTGGTTTGGAACGACAAACAGCCAACCAATCAGCCCTAGATGTTGTCTTACTACCCGGATAAGGTGTGTACTAGACTTGTTGACATTGGGAAGCAAATACAAATGGATCGTAACACTGGTACGTTATTTTCCTATGTATTTCTACAAGTTTATATTGGGGATGCACCCTCAAACCTCGATTTGGAGTAGAATCAAACCAGTCGCATTTGAAAAGAATTATTTTTTGGTAAGGTACTCCAGCAAGCTCAACCTCAATGACTTGCTTTAACTCTCCGTAATAATCTCCTTTAACCCACACCCCACTGTTTGTCGTTCCTTTTGCATTGCTGTGGGATTTTGTGTGAAATCTATAACCGTTAACAAAGTAACCGGTGTATGACATCACTCTCCTTGACGGGCCCCATGAAAGATTTTTTAACAACCTTTCGGAATGTTCCGGAAGGCTATGTATCTGTTGAGAACAACAAAAGTTAAATTAGTTTAGTTTAGGCATTGTTAAGACAAATACATTTCTTTACAATAACAACTTACATGAGTTCCAAACCATTTGGAAAAATCATTATAAACCCGGCTTTGAAGTTCTTCCTCCGTTATCTGCGGAGTTTGGTCATGTACTTCATCGATGAAATTTCTCGAGTTACAAATTAAATGACAATATTGTTAATCGGCTAATTTTAATTATATAACAAAAATGAAGCAAATAGATGGGTTTACTTATTGAATATATGGTTCGACCTCTTCACAATTCATCAGGATATAATTCATGGCTGTTTTATAATCTTTATCAGATAATAAAATCTTTTTCTTTTTTTCCAAATAATCTTCACGGTAAGTTGCAAAATCATTAAGTTTCAAATACACTTACCGTGAACTCCTCCCACCACATATTTTCTTCTTCCATAGGTACATCCTTTAAGGTGTTATATGCTCCCTTGAAACGCCCTTGGAATATATCGGTAATGGCGGAGGCGCAGCTAGAGCTCAATGTAAAACTATAATAGACACGACAAAATTTAATTGCAGATTATAATGATAAAAAAATATAATTAACTTGATTTATAAATAAGATGAGTTTGAAATTTACTTACGTGCCATAAGTTGGCTGCAGGAGAATCCGAGTATCTGGTGCAAGCTGTGCTCTACCAGTATCTGGGACAGCAGACTGGGGGGTCGTCGAGCCTCCTACAGGCGGAGACTCGGGGGACGGTCCTGCCTCGGACGAATCCCGAGACACGTGTACATCGGAAGACTGTGAAGGAGGTGTCATACCGGTCACGGGTACATCGGCAGACTGTGACGCTGAACCTGGCTGGGAGGTAGGGGGCGTAGCAGACGCTGGGGTCTGACTAAATGGTAAGCGAGATCGGATAGGTTTCTTTGGAGGCATTTCTGAAATAAATATTATGTGGATTAAGAAGTATCAAATTACAAGATGATAAAAAGAAACAGCATTACCTTGGAGAACTCTACAAGATCGCAAACACATTAAAAAAAAACAATTCAATGATATCAGTAAAACCTTCAACTTCCAAGCAACAAATTAAAGCAATACTATGAAGATTTATACAATCACTAAATTTGAAAAAGTTGTAAATTGCAAAATTAAAAAGAGATCATAAAAGTAACATTAATGATTTATGTGCTTTCATCCACCACCAAAACGACGTCATTTTGACCGGGAACACTTTGAATATGGACTACTATAACATGATTCTAGGGGGGTGGGGTGGGGGGTTAAAACAACAGTTTGTATCTTAGAAGTATGTCCTGATGTCATGTTTTCCAAAAAAAAAAAGGAAATCAATAAAATGTAGTCTAAAATTTATGTAGTTTAACAATGATATTGATTTGTGAACTCAGGAAATGTCATCAGTTCTTTGTAGTTTCCATAACATGCATAGCGCGACATATCCAATCCAAATCCACAAGCACAAAACTGTCAAGGTTGCACATGTTTTATTGAGTTACTGGCATAGGCGTGATAAACGTTTTCCACAACAAAATCAAGCCAATAATCCAGAAATGTTGGATTCACTGCCTTCAATGTAGATCAGTTCCATGCAAAATTACTAAAATCATATATAAATTCACCCACATTTTCGCTTACTTTGGTTGGGCTTGGAAAGGAAGGAGAAAAAAAGGCAGAAGCAGAGCATGTGAAAAATCTTATCTTGAAACAGAAACATGTCACATTTGCAAAAGTTGCTGAAGTTTAGCTTCATCAATACACAGAGAAGCATATGAAATACTAAGGTACCGAATCACGAATAAGTCTAAGTAGATAAGCAGCTATCCTGGAAATTATCGAATAGAAAATAAAATTACTCTTTAGGTTACAAATAATTGCTCATTATTTGATGCATGTATCTTTAGCATTCATTAAGTGATCATGAAAAGCTTGTTGTTAGTTGCAAAGAAAGTGATAACGTCTTCAACATCTAAAAGGTGTAAATACAAGACGTAAATCAAATCAACAAAAGGAGAAAGTTAATGAAGATCCACGATAAATCAGTTATTAACAAAGTGCAGCTATACATTCTATCCCTTTCCATTCCTTCATTGTGCTATCACCAATCCATTTTCAGAAACTAACTAGTGTAATACTAAGTTTTGTCCTGAAATTCAACTTATAACCACACATATAGCGAGTAAAAGTGATCATGAAAATATCGGGAGCTACGGTCATAGCTAAGAGCTTTTTACTTCTCAAATCCATTGACTCTGTTATTTGTTGCCACGTAGTAATCGCAAGCTGCAAACTGACAGCCAAACCTTTACACTCAAATATTTCATGCCATTTCAGGAAACATTTTGAATGTCTGATATGTTCTCTGATTACAAAAGAGGCACAATATGATTTTAGACTAAAACTAGCAGATGACGAATTTCCTCTTTGCCGTTCAACCAAAACTATAAATCCACATCATTTCCTTTCGCAACTATATGTTCAATTATTAAATAACGGCAACAGATCACAATTACTACAAAATATTCACGAAAAAATAAGAAATTCGGATAAAAATACATTAATAACACAAGCAGAAAATGAAAATATCCAACCTTTCTATTTCGAGGATCATGATCCAAACCAATTTTTGAAATATTCGAAACTTATACACCAAAAATTAAACCAAAACTCAGTAAATATACATTCATTATAAACAAAAATAAATTTTTAAATTAAGAATCACCTGTCTTAGATTAACAGACTGGTGAAAAATATCTTTGAAATCCTCAGAAGTCGAGGACGACGAAACGTCCGAGTTGGGGCGAGTCAACTCAGAACAGCAGGCAGACTGGAAAATTTGTCCAAAATAATGCTTACCAAATTGATATTTCAATTTTTATTGATAACAAATATTGTGCATTGCATAAACAGAACATCTGGGGCACAATTACCTGAAATTGGTGGCGGGACTGCTACTGTTGACGGCAACAAAGAGAGAGGCAGGGAAATGTGATTGAACCGCTCGATGGTGGTGACCGGAGATGGCGACTAGTAAGGGAGAGGGAATTCGCGGTGGATTTGGGATCGGAGGAGGCAGCGTGGAGGTGACGGAGATGGCGACGGAAATGGGAGGAAAGGGATTGCAGAATTAGGGAGAAATCGTAGGAGGCAGCGTGGTGGTGATGGAGATGGCGATGGGAGATGGTGACGGGAGATGGTGATGGAGATGGTGACGGGAAATGGGAGGAAAGAGATTGCAGATTAGGGATTTGGTCGACTGGGGAAGAAAACCCTTCGCAAAGTATTAGACACACAAACGCACAAAATGACGTCGTTTCGCACTTTCGGTCGTTATTCCATCGTTAACATGGTCCGTCGGTATTCGGTCATTAATTTCCGTCGGTATTCGGTCGTTACAAAGTCCCTCGGTAAACAGTCGTTAATTTCCGTCGGTAGTCGGTCGTTAACGAAAATAAATCGACGTCGTTTTGTGTCATTCATTTATTACTATACAAATAAACACCGTTATGTATTCGGTCGGTATTCGGTCGTTATATTCGGTCTGTATTCGGGCGTAGTATATTCCGTCGGTAAACGGTCGTTAATATCCGTCGGTATTCGATCGTTAAGGGTGAACAAAACGACGGCGTTTCAATTTGGTCAACGGAACCGAAGTGGCCGACGGAATAACAACCGATTTGTTTTCGGTTTCTATTCGGTCGGTATTCCGTCGTTACATTTGTGACCGAAAAATTCGGTCGCTAAATTCGGTCGCTATTTAACTGTTTTCTTGTAGTGAGAAACTTGGGGCTCCCGTAGGTCATGACATGGCCACAGATATGATCTTGGGCTCATTCCCACCGGAGTATGACCAATTTGTTATGAACTTCAACATGCATGCCATGGAGAAGACCATACATGAAATACACGGGATGCTCAAGCAGGCTGAACTGAACATTAAGAAGACCCCTGAAGTCTTAATGGTTCAAAAGGGGAATTTCAAGAAGAAAGGAAAGGGAAAGCCCATGGACAAGAAAGGAAAAGGCAAAGGAAATGACAAGCCCAAGCCCAAGCCCAAAGCCAAGGCATCAAAGGAAGGGGTTTGCTTCCATTGTGGCGAACCAGTCCATTGGAAACGGAACTGCAAACTCTATTTATGTTATTGAAATTAACATGTCTGCTCCTACTTCGTGGGTATTAGATACCGGTTGTGGATCTCACATTTGTGCAAATGTCCAGGGGTTCAAAAGGAGTAGATCACTGGCAAAATGAGAAGCGGACCTGAGAGTAGCGAACGGAGTAAGAGTTGTTGCTGTAGCTACTGGGACATTTAATTTAGTTTTGCCAAGTGGCCTTATTATAGAACTGAATAATTGTCTTTATGTTCCAACTTTGAGTAGGAATATAATTTCAGTTTCTTGTTTGGATATTGAAGGTTTTGAATTAAATATTATGAATAAAATTTGCACCATTCATAAAGATCGTATCTTTTATGGAGATGCCTCTTTGATGAATGGGCTTTATGTTCTTAACCTCGATGATTCCATTAAAAGGCCCATCTATAACATTAATACTAAGAGGTTTAAATCAAATGACTTAAACCATACCTACTTTTGGCACTGTCGTTTGGGCCACATAAATGAGAAACGCATATCAAAGCTCCATACAGATGGAATTTTGACATCATTTGACTTAGAGTCTTATGAGACTTGTGATTCTTGCTTGTTAGGCAAAATGACTAAAGCTCCCTTTACTGGACAAAGTGAGAGCGCTTCCGATTTATTGGGCCTCATACATATAGATGTTTGTGGACCAATAAACACTAGTGCTAGAGGAGGGTTTTGGTACTTCATCACATTCACAGATGATTTCAGTAGATATGGCTACGTCTATCTAATGAAACATAAATCAGAATCTTTTGGAAGATTCAAAGAATTTCAAAATGAAATACAAAATCAACTTGGTAAAAGTATTAAGATACTTCGATCAAATCGAGGTGGCGAATACCTTAACCAAGAGTTTGACGAACATCTTAGGGGTGTGGAATTGTTTCGCAATTAACTCCTCCTGGCACACCACAATGGAATGGTGTATCGGAACGGAGGAATCGCACCTTACTAGATATGGTTAGATCTATGATGAGTCAAACAAGTCTTCCAATTTCCTTTTGGGGCTCGCCCTAGAAACTGCTGCGTTTATATTAAATAGAGTTCCTTCTAAAGGAATTCAGAAAACTCCATATGAGATATGGAATGGGAAACGACCTAGTTTGTCATTTCTCAAAATTTGGGGATGCGAGGCGTATGTAAAACGCTTGTTATCTGATAAACTCGCCCCTAAATCTGACAAGTGTTTGTTTGTGGGATATCCTAAAGAAACTAAAGGATATTACTTCTATCTTCCATCAGAGAACAAAGTGTTTGTTGCTCGTAATGGTTTATTCCTTGAAAGGGAATTTATTTCCAAAGAGGATAGTGGGAGTAAGATCCATCTTGAGGAAATTCAAGATCCCCAAACAACACCGAACCAACTTTGGAAGTTCAAGCAAGCTCACGTGCCGATCATCGAGCTTCAATCTTGGACACAAGGCCCGAGAGGTAGAGTCGGGTACATCAACAACTGAGAGATATGGATTTCTGTGGATCGATGATCATCAAAGTTGAACTCGATTGATCAAGATGAACCCACTACCAACAAAGAGGCAATTCGTAGTTCTGAGTCAGATAAGTGGCTAGAAGCTATGAAGTCTGAGATGCAATCCATGTACGATAACCAAGTGTGGACTTTGGTTGACCCACCCGAAGGGTGTAAGGTCATTGATAACAAATGGTGTTTCAAAAAGAAAACCGACATGGATGGTAATGTACACACTTTTAAATCTCGACTAGTAATTAAAGGTTATAGACAAGTTCATGGTATTGACTATGACGAAACCTTTTCTCCTGTCGTAATGATAAAGTCTATTAGGATTTTACTTGCCATAGCTACATATTATGACTTTCAGATATGGCAAATGGATGTTAAGACTGCGTTTCTTAATGGAAACCTTCTCGAGGATGTGTTTATGACACAACCTGAGGGGTTTGTTGATCCAACAAATCCTAGCAAAATGTGTAAGCTTCAAAGGTCCATTTATGGATTGAAGCAAGCATCTCGAAGCTAGAATCGTCGCTTTGATGAAGGTATTAAAGAATTCGATTTCATAAAAAACGAAGACGAGCCTTGTGTTTATAAGAAAGTAACTAATAATGCAATAGTGTTCCTTGTGCTTTATGTGGACGACGTCTTACTGATTGGAAATGACATCACCACATTACAAAGCGTAAAAGCTCGGTTGGGGAAGTGTTTTTCCATGAAAGACTTAGGCGAGGCTACATACTTTTTGGGTATCAGAATCTATAGAGATAGATCAACCAAAATGATTGGCCTAAGCCAGAGTGGATACATTGACAAGGTACTGAAACGGTTCAGTTTGCAAGATTCCAAAAGGGGATTCTTGCCCAAGTCACATGGCATTAAACTCAGCAGAACTCAAGGACCTTCCACAAAGGAGGACCAAGAGCGCATGAGTAATATCCCATATGCTTCAGCCATTGGGTCTATTATGTACGCCATGATATGCACTCGCCCGGATGTCTCATTTGCTTTAAGTATGACTAGCAGATATCAATCGACCCTAGAGAGTCACATTGGATCGCAAATCAAGAGCATTCTTAAGTACTTGAGAAGGACTAAAGATATGTTCTTAGTTTACGGAGGTCAGGAAGGAAGTATGGTTGTAAATGGTTACACAGACGCAAGCTTCCAGACTGACGTAGATGATTATAGATCGCAATTTGATTTTGTGTTTTGTTTGAATGGAGGTGCTGTGAGCTGGAAGAGCTCAAAGCAAGAAACCGTGGCCGACTCTACAATGTAAACCGAGTATCTAGTCCGCTCTCGAAGCGGCGAAAGAAGTTGTTTGGATCAGGAAGTTTGTTGATGAATTAGGTGTCGTCCCTAGCATTGTGAACCCAGTGGACCTCTATTGTGATAGTACTGGTGCCATTTCACAAGCTAAGGAATCTAGACCTCACCAACGATCCAAACACATTCTCAGGCGTTTCCATCTAATTAGAGAGATCATCGACAGAGAAGACGTTAGTATTTGCAAAGTTCATACAGACGACAACATTGCAGATCCATTGACCAAGCCACTCCCACAGCCTAAACATGAGAGTCATACTAGGTCAATGGGATTGAGGTGTTAGTAGTGCCCTAGGACCATTAGCACATGTTGTGCGTTTTATTATCTTTTGAGCATGTAATTGAATAGTTAATTTCGCTTTTGATTATCAAATGTGTGATTTGATAGTGAAACTCATTAGCTTATGTAATTACTATTCTAGTAGTCCCTAGTTTTATGTAATGCTTAATTACTATGAAATAAAACTAGTATGATTGTTGATTGATGATCTTGTTTTACTGATCATGTGTAATGGATACAAATCACATCATAGATGCAATATATAGGGGATACATTGTATCGACGTGATCCGTCGAGAAGTAATACTTCATGGTCTTAAGTCATAAGTATTACTTCCTCAATACTATTTTAGAATCCTTAGACCTTATGTCTTCATTGATTCTAGTATGAATGGAGCCACGCTTTTGACTCGATCGGATGTTACTTGTAACTGAGTAATCAATACGACTGAGATCGGATGTAGTGTCCTATCATAGCTTGAATGTGAGAGACATTGTAAGGAATTTGTCCCTCTCTATTATTAGAGAGAGATATCCATGGGCCCCTCGATAGGGAAAGACTGTTTAAATGCATGGCCGTGCTCAAATGTATTTGATAAAGTGGTTATCAAATGCTATTTGTCGAAACAGTCTACCTGGAGATCGAGCATAAATACAATTAAGCTTAATAAGGGTGACGACCACCATGCCTTATGCTTAATTAGGATATCGCGAGACAAAGGGATTAAATAGTGGATTGATATTAGGTTCCGTTGTATATTCATTCACTTTGGGTAGTCACAATGTCCTGCTAGGGACCGCTTGTGATTTATGGACTCACACTACTACTAAGTGTGTTTTCATTGCCATCGTGAGATGAACCTACAGGGTCACACGCATAGACGAGCTAACGAGCTTTATGTCCAGATTAAATGAATCTAGAATGTTTCTAGGTTCATTGTATCTGACATTTGTCTTTCTGAAAATAATAAAGTGTTTATTATTCGAATTAGAGATAGGGGCAATTTCGGTATTTTACCTTTAGCTGGGATTACGTGGGAGTTATTATCCGATAAGGACTCCCACTACCAGCGAAAGTCTAGGGAACGTGGGATTTCTGAGACTCCCACTGCCGAGAGGAGTTGAGGACGTGAGAGTTAGTTCTGGGAACAAACTCTCACACCCTATATAATAAACTCTTGGCCGAAACCCTAGACCTCAATGCTTTTCAGCCGAAATACCTAAGAAGCCAAAATAGTTTCTGCCTCCCCCTTTTTCTCTCTAATTCCCGAAACCCAGAAAAACAAAGAGCTAGAAATCGCTGCCCGTTTCGTCGCGTGGATACCGGTAGAGGGACTTTCCGCAAAGGGAGATCAATTGGTGGCAGATTAGCATCCAAGAAACATCATCCTCCATTCAAGAAGTAGCTTCTTGAATCCAAGAAAAGTAAGTTTTTCCGCTGTTTTTCGATTCGTTTACGTATGACCGGATCCTTCAGGGGAGGATCCATGGGTGTTTGGAACGAGTTTCCGCACATGAATCCCTTCATGAGGATCATGTATGATTGGACCTAGGGCAAGTGGGAGATTGTTAGTAGTGCCCTAGGACCATTAGCATATGTTGTACGTTTTATATCTTTTTGAGCATTTCATATGAATAGTTAATTTTGCTTATGAACATCAAATGTGTGATTTGATAATAAAACTCATTTGCTTGTGTAATTACTATTCTAGTTGTCCCTAGTTTTATGTAATCTATTTTTCAATGAAATAAAACTAGTATGATGTTTGATTGATGATTATGTTTTACTAATCATGTGTAATGAGTACAAATCATATCATAGATGCAATGTATTGAGATATATCGTATCGGACTTGATCCGTTAGAGAAGTAATACTTCATGGTCCTTAGTCATAAGTATTACTTCCTCAATACTATTTTAGAATCCTTAGACCTTATGTCTCCATTTGATTCTAGCATGAATGGAGCTACGTTTTGACTTAGTCGTACGTTGCTTTTAATCAAGTAATGAATACGACTGATGATCGGATGTAGTGTCCTATCATGGCTTGAATGTGAGAGGCATTGTAAGGAACTTGTCCCTCTCTTATTAGAGAGAGATATCCATGGGCCCCTCGATAGGGAAAGACTGTTGAAATGCATGGCCGTGCTCAAATATATTTAATAAAGTGGTTTTTAAATATTGTTTGTTGGAACAGTCTACCTAGAGATCGAGCATAAATATAATTAAGCTTAATAAGGGTGACGACTACCATGCCTTATGCTTAATTAGGATATCGCGAGACAAAGGGATTAAATAGTGGATTGACATTAGGTTCCGTTGTGAATTCATTCACTTTAGGTAGTCACAATGTCCTGCTAGGGGCCGCTTATGATTCATGAACTCACACTACTACTAAGTGTGTTTTCATTGCCATTGTGATATGAACCTACAGGGTCACACGCATAGACGAGCTAACGAGCTTCATGTCCAGATTCAATGAATCTAGAATGTGTCTAGGTTCATTGTATCTGACATTCATTTTTCCTGAGAATAATAAAGCGTTATTATTCAAATTAGAGATAAGGGGTATTTTCGGTATTTGGTTATTGCTGAATTACGTGGGAGTTATTATCCGATAAAGACTCCACTACCAGCAGAAGTCTAGAGGACGTGGGAGTTAAAGACTCCCATTGCCGAGAGAAGTTGAGGACGTGAGAGTTAGTTCTGGGAACAAACTCTCACACCCTATATAATGATCTCTTGGTCGAAACCCTAGCGAAGTTAATGCTTTCAGCCGAAATACAAAAAAGACTTAGAAAAATCATTTTCTATTCTGCCTCTCCCTTTTCTCTCTAATTCCCAAAACTTGGAAAAACGAAGAGCTAGCAATCACTGTTCGTTTCATCGCGTGGATACCGGTAGAGGGACATTCCGCAAAGGGAATTCTGTTGGTGGCAGCAACGCATCCAAGAAACAGCATCTTCCATTTAAGAATCAGATTCTTGAACCCGAAAAGTAAGTTTCTGTCAATTATTCTCGATTCATTTTTGTATGACCGGATCCTTCAGGGGAGGACTCATGGGTGTTTGGAACGAGTTTCCGCCCATGAATCCCTTCATTTACTTGATGATTCTTGTGCATGTCGTTGATGAATTGCTTGATGCATTACATAAGAGTCAACATGTGCATATTCTAAATCTAGGGCTCTTGTCTAATGATGACCATAGACCTGTATATATTCTGAATTATAAGCATAAGTGCCCGGGAGCGCTTTCAGTCCCCCTTGAGGCTCGGACCCTAGCAGGAATAAAAAGGTTATGGATGTTAACAATGTCATGCAGTTCACGAGGATGAATCTTGACAGGAATATATCCTTAAATAGGTTATAAAGCTCCTTACCAGTTACGTTATGATTACAAGTACGAGGGCCTTCCTAAACGACATTCAAGTTTGGGGTTGTTAACATTTGGATAGTGTTATTGTTGGATAATTGAGCTCAGTTGTAGAATTAATTGTTGCATGTTATTTTGATACTAATCATCTCAAGTTATGTTAAGTACTCGAAGTACGATTTTTGATATGTATGCGATCAATTTGGTTAAGTATTGTTATGACATGTTATGTGTATGATTTGGTATTGTTTCTAAGAGTTATAAGAAGTCTAAAAATAATGTTTTGGGTTGGGATTTAGGAATTTGTAGAAAATGACTTTTCCTTCACAAATTTTGCCTTGAAAATGACCTCACTGGATCTCGGACTACCGGATCACAGTACCCTCGCTCGACTCAAACTACTAGGGCTATTTCAGATGATGAGAAGAGGGAAAGGGTCGACCGTGCATGAAATCCCCTCGACCGGAGTTAAGCAGTTGACCAGCTCTATCATGTAGGTCCGCCGGACATTTTGTAAATGTTTCTTTTCTGATCTCGGAAGACCACACAGGTCGACCGACATATGTTATCATCGTCTAAAGTCTTTCTTTTGGTATATATTCTTTTCCAAGTTATGTCATATACAAGTTATGCAAGCTCTGAAGTCTTATGTTATGTTTTCAAGTATTTACAAAGGGTTTCAAGATGCTTTCAGGTTATTACAAGTCAAAGATATTTTCATGTGATTTGGGAAACAAGGATGTGTCGAAGTATCTTTTGGTCCTTCATCCCAAGGGCGATCGGTTTTTACTAAGCTAGTGTGGCTTAACGTATTATCTTTTCATATTTTGTAGATGAGTATGATGAGGGTGCTGATGAGGAGGCATGGGAAGGGGTTCAAGACGAGTAGTTGATAAATGGAAAGTTATGTAATAATTAATTAATCTTTATAAGTTAAACAACAATTAGTACAATATAATAAGTAATGAATCTTTACAAGGTAATCAACAATTATGTTATGGCTTGGAAGATATTATTGTTAAGGGTTCTTTGTCTCATTGGTAGATGAGACATTGTCAGGTCACCTTCTGGTTACAAGGTTTTACATTCCTCTCTCATAGGGGAATGGAAAATAGTATTTGTAGATTCAGGGTATGTTAAGTTGGCTAAAAATTGATAATTAATTGAATGTCAGTCTCAACCATTCTTATCAACAAAATTCTAAAAACTTGGGGTACTCGAGATATAATGTAAAAGGAAGAAAAAGCTTGAATGGCTCAAACGGTTCAAAGAGATGCCTAATCTCATACACCAAGCAAATCGAAAAGTCTTTAAAATTTCACCTCAAATATGTAATCAAACAGGCTCTAATTTGTGAATATATTGACAAAATTGTGCTATTAACCACATAATAAAAGTCTAAGTATCTTCATCAATTCACCTGGATCATGACAAAGTTAACTCAAGATCCATATTAAGCTTAAATTAGCAAGGAAATATTCAAGATTATATTCATCAATCACATTTTAGTCTATATCGATAGAGAATCATATAAACCAGTTTCAAGAATATCAAAACAAATATGCTAATAAAAATCTATTAATTTTTTTCCAGATAAGTTTTTCAAAATAAAACATTAAAACCATAAAAATCTAAAATTTGAAATTTGAAAAAATTTCAACAATAAACCAAAACTCCACCCCCACTTAAGAATAAACATTGTCCTCAATGTTCTAAAGTAAGAAAACACAAAGGAAGGGTTAAGAAACTTAGCCAGATAATTGAAGTATTTTGGAGAATGAAGCATGAAACAGAGAGCAATCGTAGCATCACCAATGCTCAAGCATCTTCCTACATAAGATAGAAAATTAAATAAATAAAGAAAAATTACTTAAAATAATATTTTTTTAAGTTTTTAATTTTTTTGGGGTCAAGAAGAATCAAGAAAAAGCAAAGAAATTTAAAATAAATTTAGATTTCTAAGAAAAAATCTTGACCCTCCAACAATAAAAAGACTCAAAAGAGAAGGGTTAGTAAAATACATGAAATGAATGGGATGCTCAAACAGGCTGAATTGAACATTAAGAAAACTCCTGATATTTTAATGGTTCAAAAGGGGGATTTCAAAACGAACAAAGGAAAGGGAAAGACGATGGCCAAGAAGGGAAAAGGAAAAGACAAGCACAAACCCAAGGCCAAGGAACCAAAGGAAGAATATTTCTTCCATTGCAATGAACCAGGTCATTGGAAACGGAACTGCAAGCTCTACTTGGAAGAGAAGAAAAATGAGAAAGCTAGTTTGACCGTCTCTGCAGTTATTTATGTTATTGTGATTAACATGTCTGCTCCTACTTCATGGGTATTAGATACCGGCTGTGGATCTCACATTTATGCAAATGTACAGGGGTTCAAAAGAAGTAGATTACTGACAAAGGGAGAAGTGGACCTTCGAGTAGTAAATGGAGCGAGAGTTGTTGCAGTAGCAACAGGGACATTAAATTTAGTTTTGCCAAGTGACCTTATTATTGAACTGAATAATTGTCTTTATGTTCCCAATTTGAGTATGAATATTATTTCAGTTTCTTGTTTGGATATTGATGGTTTTGAATTAAATTTTAAGAATAAAATATGTACCCTTCGTAAAAAAAGGTATCTTTTATGCAGATGTTTGTTTGATGAATGGACTCTATATACTTAACCTCGATGAATCCACCAACATGCCCATCTATAACATTAATACATAGAGGTTTAAATCAAATGCCACAAATCGAACCTACTTTTGGCATTGTCGTTTGGGTCATATCAACGAGAAACGCATATAAAAAATCCATCAAGATGGGATTTTGGCATCATTTGACTTAGAGTCTTATGAAACATGTGATTCTTGTCTGTTAGAAAAAATGACTATAACTCCTTTTACTGGAAAAAATGAGAGAGCTTCTACTTTATTAGGCCTCATACATACTGATGTATGTGGACCAATAAATACTAGTGCTAGTGGAGTTTTTCATTACTTCATCACATTTATATATGATTTCAGTAGATATTGCTATGTCTATCCAATAAAACATAAATCTGAATCTTTTGGAAGATTCAAAGAATTTCACAATGAAGTACAAAATCAACTTGGAAAAAGTATTAAAAATACTTTGATCAGATTGAAGTGGTAAATACCTTAACAAAGAGTTTGACGAACATCTTAGAGGTTGTGGAATTGTTTCACAATTAACACCTCCTGGCACACCACAATGGAATGGTGTCTCAGAACGAAGAAATCGCACATTACTAGATATGGTTCGATATATGATGAGTCAAACTAGTCTTCCTATTTCCTTTTGGGGTTACGCCCTAGAAACTGATGCATTTATATTAAATAGAGTTCCTTCTAAATGAACTGGGAAAAGACCTAGTTTGTCATTTCTCAAGATTTGGGATGCGAAGCGTATGTAAAACGCTCATTATCTGATAAACTCACCCCTAAATCTGACAAATGTTTGTTTGTGGGATATCTTAAGGAATTTAAAAGATATTACTTCTATGTTCCATCAGTGAACAAAGTGTTTGTTTCTCGAAATGGTGTATTCCTTGAAAAGGGATAGTGGAAGTAAGATCCATCTTCAAGAAATTCAAGATCAACAAATGATATTTGAACTAATTTAAGAACCTCAAGTAAGCTCACGTGCTGATACTGAGCTTCAATCTTTGTCACAAGGCCTAGGAAGTCAAGTCGGGTACATTAGCAACCTGAGAGATATGGATTTCTCGTAACTGATGATCATCATACTGAATTGATTGATCAAGATGAACCTACTTCTTACAAAGATGCAATTCATAGTTATGAGTCTGCCAAGTGGCTAGAAGCTATGGAGTAGGAGATGCAATCCATGTATGATAACAAAGTGTGGACTTTGGTTGACCCACCCGAAAGTTGTAAGATCATCGGTAATAAGTGGTGTTTCAAAAAGAAAACCGACATGAATGGTAATGTACACACTTTTAAATCTCGACTAGTAGTTAAGGTTATATACAAGTTCATGGTATAGACTATGATGAAACATTTTCTCCTGTCGTTATGATAAAGTCTATTTGGATTTTAATTGCCATAGCCGCATATTATGACTGAGATATGGAAAATAGATGTTAAGACTGTATTTCTTAACGGAACCTTCTTGAGGATGTGTATATGACACAGCCTGAGGGCTTTGTTGATCCATCGAATCATAACAAAGTGTGTAAGCTTCAAAGGTCCATTTATTGATTGCAGCAAGCATCTCGAAGCTGGAATCATTTTTTTGATGAAGCAATTAAAGAATTTGGTTTCATCCAAAACGAAGATGAGTCTTGTGTGTATAATAAAGTAACTAATAATGCAGTAGTGGTCCTTGTACTTTATGTAGATGACATCTTGCTTATTGGAAATGACATCCCCACATTTCAAAGTGTAAAAATTTTGTTGGGGGAAGTGTTTTTACATGAAAAACTTAGGCGAAGCTATCTACATTCTGGGATAAGGATCTATAGAGATAGATCCAACAGAATGATTGGCCTAAGTTAGAGTGGATACAATGGCAAATTACTAAAACCATTCAGCTTGCAAGATTCCTAAAGGGGATTCTTGCCCATATCACACGGCATGAAACTCAGCAGAATTCAAGGACCTTCCACGATGGAAGACCAAGAGCGCATGAGTAAGATTCTATATGCATCAGCCAATGGGTCTATTATGTATGCCATGTATGCACTCACCCGGATATCTCATTCGCATTGAGCATGACAAGCAGATTTCAATCTGACCCTGGTGAGTCACATTGGACTGCCGTCAAGAGCATTCTTAAGTACTTAAGAAGGACTAAAGATATATTCTTCGTTTACAAAAGTCAGGAAGGAGGTCTAGCTGTAAATGGTTACACAGATGCAAGCTTCCAAACTGACGTAGATCATTTTAGATCTCAATCTGGTTTTGTGTTTTGTTTGAATGGTGGCGATGTGAGCTGGAAGAATTGAAAGCAAGAAATTGTGGCTGATTCTACAACTGAAGTGGAGTATGTAGCTGCTTCTGATGCAGCTAAATAAGTTGTTTGGATCAGGAAATTTGTTGATGGATTCGGTGTAATTCCTAGCATTGTGAACCTAAAGGACCTTTATTATGATAATACTGGTGCCATTTCATAAGGAACATAGATCGCAACAATGATTCAAACACATTCTCATGCGTTTCCATATCATTAGGGAGATCATTAATAGACGAGGTGTTAAAATTTACAAAGTTCATACAGACGACGGCATTGAAGATCCATTGACCAAGCCACTCCCGCAACCTAAACATTAGAGTCATACTAGGTCAATGAGATTAAAAATTATTCAAGATTGGACCTAGAACAAGAGGCAGATTGTTAGTAGTGCCCTAGGACCATAAGCATATGTTGTACATTTTTATATTATGAAGAATCTTTATATGGCGGCTTCTAAATCGATTTTTGGCGCTGGATGAAGTGAGACAAAATTGGGGAACTTCTTTGGCTTCTCAATGTCATTGCCGACAAGGTATAGACTATTTCGCTCATATTTTATTGAAATGACCTGTTGCGGAGATCCTTTGGAGGCATTATTCACTTGCGGGACTCATATGTGACAGTTGAATGTATGATTCCATTACCTCTATTTTACGTCTTTGCTTTGGAAAGGAAATGGGAAATGGAGAGATATACATATAGTATTATTTGCTAGTGCATGTTGGATTTTATGGTGAGCTCGATGTCGATTTGTATTTGATGGAATCCAAAGTAATGGCAGAGGTTTGTTGAAAGAATTTACCTCTTATATAAAACCAATTTTGATTGGCTCGGATCTTTGGGGATGGTTAGACCAAGATCATGCTCGATTACATAGGCCGAGTCCTCGTTTACAGATTGTTCGATGGCAGAGTGCTGCTGACTAGCCGGTTTTGAACACTGATGGCTGTTCGAGGGGTAGTCCCGGACTAGCTAGCGGGGGTGGTGTTATGCGACAACATAATATTGATTTCATTGCCGGTTTCTCTTTCTTTCTAGGCGAACAACTTACAAATTCAAGAGCGGAATTGGAAGCTTTGTTACATGGTCTTCAGATGGCGAAACATTTGGGTTATGGTGTTTTTGTGGTGCAGATAGACTCCAAGTTTCTTTATGACTCAATCAAGCGGAAACATGTTCGGGTTTGGCAGTTAGACACTACATTTCAGCAGGTATTATGACTCTTAGGACAAAATGAAGTTTAACATATTTAGAGGGAAGCAAACAGGGTTACAAATTGTTTAACAAATGTGGGTCGTGACACTCAAGCGATAACAACTTATTTGGACTTCCAGACATTGCCTCACCTTACCCGCGGATTGTGTAATATGGACCAAACCGGTATGCCTTCTTTAAGGTACATCACTTAATTTCTTTCTTTCCTATTTTCTTGCAGGTTTGGTAACATCACATATTAGACAGAGGACAATTGTATCATCTACTTCATATATGTAAATGAAGTAGTTTTATTGCATTGTTCGACATTTGTATAGAGTGGATTTGTTTCCACCTACCTAGAGGTCTTTGGCATAGTCCCCCCTCTATGTACTATTTGCCTATTCTTGGCATTATTATCAATAAACAGGTAGGGGTCCACGATAAACCCCCCACCAGAACAGGTGGCTTTAACAAAAAAAAAAAAAGAAAAGAAAAAAATGGAGTCTTGGAAACTTTCAGTCACGAGTTCTCATTTTGTGGAAAAAATCATCACACGAATCAATGTAGACAAGGTATGATGATGAATTGTTACTATGATACTAATTTGTTTGGACAGGGCAATGTGGAGAATAATCAATATTACTACGATTACAATCCTGGATGGAATAGATATCCAAATTATGAATGAGAGCGAAATAGTAATTTTTTTGAAACATCTCCACAACCTCCAACTCTGGTTAATGGAGGAAACTGGTAAGACACGTTAGATAAAATTCTTGATGATTCTAACAAAAGGTTGGGAATGTTGGAAAATCAGAATCAGAACTTTGTTGAAACATCTCCACATCCTTCAACTCAAGATAATGAAGGAGACTTGCAAGACATGCTCGCTAAATATATTGATGTTGAACAAAAGGTTGGAAATATTGGAAGATATTACTCTGAATATAGACAACTCGATAAAGAACCTTGAGGCATCCTGCAAAAACATGGCAACTGAAATTGGAAAATTAGCAACTGCTAAGCTAAACCAACCTCTAGAAGTCCTTCCATGCGATACAGAGGAACATCCTACGGAGTTGAATGAAATCACAATAACATATGAAGGTACATTAGACAAAAATTTAGAGATTGAGCCTATTACACTTAAGAAAGATGGTGGAGTCGAGCATTCTTCACTTGTCCAAAATTCACAAGGTAAAAGAGGTAAGGAAGAAAATAATGGTGACGTTGATCTTAAATCTCTTCCTTTTTCTGAACTTGTTAAGCATCCTTCATTAAATGTTGGAGGAGATTATGTTTCTTTGAATGTCTTTGAATCTCTAGATAGTTCATTAAAAGAGGAATTCTTATTCTATCCATGCTATTGATATTTTGAAGGATGATTCTTCTTCTACGTTTATTGTAGGAAAATTAGAGGGAAAATGGCATAAACCTTTCAAAGAGAGAAAAGAAAATTTAGCATAGGCTTTTAAGGATAGTGTAAATAAAACATAACCTTTCAATGTGCACATGTTTTAAGGACTTCTCCATATTGTGCATGTTAAAGTTTATGACAAACTGGCTGTGCTCAGGTGGTAATGAGCCCAAGATCATATCTCTGGCCATGTCATGATTTACGGGAGCCCCAAGTTTCTCAACTTGGTCAAGATAGCCCTTCATCTTCAGAACATGTGCACTCGCAGGAGTGACAAGGGCCATCTTGTAACTATTCAACGCCTTTGTGGTGAGGAATCTTTCTTGACGAGCTTGCTTTTGGAACATTTCCTTGAGTTGGCCCATCATCTGGAAAGCCTTAACCTCTTCAAACTATTTTTTAAGTTAGAAGCTCATTGTGGCTAACATGAGGCAAGTCACGTCATGAGAATCATCCACATGCTTCTTCCAAGCATATTTCTCAGCTCTAGGGGTGTTTTTACTAGTTGTTCAGGAATTCAGTATCGAGTCATATAGATTTCTTTCTTGCTTAAGGACAATCCTTAAGTTGCAAGCCCAATCAATGAAATTGGACCCACGCAGTTTTTATTTTTCTAGAACATATCATAATGAATTGTGTGAAGTGTTTGTTGTCATTATCTACATAAAATATTTGCAAAGTTTATAATTAATTTTTTGAGCAAAAATAAGTTTCCACAATTACTCAACACTTGATAAGTAGTAGAGAAACAATTTTTCAATAATTATAAGTAAGCTTTGGCTTATCACGCATAATTAGAGTTAAATTGAACCATGGGATTGCCATATACATGTCCCATATTATGCCCTAGGCTCAAAACTATTTTGATAACCTAGTTAAGTCGAACCATATATAAGCATATGGAAATCACTATTTTCCCATCTCCTTTTGCTTAGATAACCACTTATCTCTTGCTTTGGCAAACATACAATGTGATGATCCAAGCTTCAGAAGTACTTAAGAAATGATAGGCATTTTTAGACTTAATTAAAATCAATTTTATATGAAGAATATGTTAGTTTGGCCCCTTTAGAAAAGATATAAGCATCACATGCAAATAAAAAAATAAATAAGCGTAAACGTGAGATAGCATGGCCTAATCCTATGATGACTCCCACAAGTCAATCTATGTGAATATCTATCACATGAATATAGCCTTCGATTCAGCGTCCTTCCAATATTGTTACACAATTGCAAGGCCATTCACAACCTTCATCTAATGTAATATAACTATTCTAATAAAGAAATTACAATTTTACAAGATTGAAAAAATGGCTCCTAGGCCGTATTACAAAATACAGCTCAGATAAATCTAAAACCATAAGGGGAAGAGTAGGCCATGATATTCATGAAATACCCTTTAAGGGTATATAGAACCTAAGAGGGGAGGGGTGGTTAATTAGGTTCTTAAAAACTTTTTAAGCTTTTCTAAAACTTCTTTACCTAAATGTTCACCTTAACAACAAGTATGTTGTTTAAGCACATAAGGTGATTCAATTATGCTTAAGGAAACTTAGATGACTAAGCGAAGCAATTGTATAAAGCAAGGAAGAATGTGTAGTTTTCTATCCTATGCAAATAGTTCATGTAAGCAACTATACAAGTTATAGCAATTTATGAACTATAAAGTAAAGAGTTAAGGGATAGAGAAAACTATAACACAAAGATTTATAGTGGTTCAATTCACAAAGAATCTACATCCACTACCTTAGGGCAAACCCAAGGATTTCAGCATCCACTAATGTATACCCTTTTACAACTAATGCATGGTGGGTTCTACCTTTTAGAATTGCCCCAACAAATGAGGACTTGTGCTTCACTAAGAAGACTCCACAATCAATCTCTCCAAAGAGATACTTGCCTCACAAAGATGACTCTTGCCTACACATATGACTTACAAACACTCACCAAGAGTGAAGATCACTAATAGTTTTTTGCTAGATCACAAAGAACTAGTTTCTCATCAAATGAGAAGGGTAACTAATCTCTTTCTTAGGAGACTTCACAATTTAGCTCACTTTTACAAATCCCTCAATTGGATTGGATATACAAACGAAATCTCTAATCACTCTTGAGAATAGAAAGAAAGATGAAGTATATAGCTCAACACAAATGCTTTTGAATGATATGGAAATTAAGCACCAAAGTGTTTGCTTGTGTGTTTAGAAAGTGTATATGCCTATACCCTCTTATGTCATGATTGATTTTATAAAAATCATCTTTAAAAGCTATTTATAGGGCTAGAATATACAAGCAAAGTTGGTCACAAAGGCTATAATTTTGGCCTTTAAATGACAGCTCCGGTCGACCGCTACTAGACAGTAGGTCGACCAGAGTCCCTTAAATCAAAACTTAAAGGCCCTCTGTTCTTATCTCGGTCGACCAAAGTCATGCGGTCAGGTCTATCGAAGCAATGTCGGTCGATCTACCTTATATCACGGTCGTCCGGATAGAATATAGCCGTTGGAGCATTGGAACATTCAAAACTCGGATAAGGAAACAAATTCACTGGTCAACCGGTTCAACACTGGTCGGTCGACCGGACATCTCTGGTCTTACGAGGCTTGGCCTAGGTCGACCGGAGTGCAGTCCCAAAGTGGTTTTTACACTTAGTTAAGTTTCCATTGTTCTCATGAACATGCCTAAATATTTTGTAAAGATATAAAACACATTTTAAAGTACTTAGGCATTGACCAACTAGTTTTCAAAAACCTTTTCAAAGTATTGAATATTGCAAAGCATGAGGTTTTGAAAACATGCATAGTTGAGCTTTAAACATCTATTCTAGTATTCTCAAGGGAAAGATTAGTCACAAAGGATTACCTATAAACTTAGACTAATCTTCCTAAGGTCTTCAAGTTGTTTATCTTGGAGCTAGGACTTTGAAGCCTTTTTTATCAATATTTTCTCGAGTGTTAAAGTCCTCTTGCATTCTTGATGTAGTATATTGGACTTCACACTTCTTCTTGTCATGGAGTCTACCACTTGATTGTACTCTTGTTGGATTGAGTATCTCTTGACATGTTGATCTTTCTTCTTAATTGACTTTGCAAGTACTTCCATAGCATACGGATTGACTTCATGTTTGTGCTATGGAGTCTTGCAAAGTGTAGCTTCCTTGTGTGTATGATCATACCTTGGTTGTATAGAAGAAACTAACTTACCATTTTCATCAATGTTGGTGTGAGTGCTAAGGATCCTATCATTAAGAAAATGCTCACACAAACGTTAGAACTATCAATGATTTGTTATCATAAAAAAAGATTGATCACTTTGCCCTTCGGGCTGACAATCTCCCCCTTTTTTATGATGGCAAAACATCGATGAAAATGGGAATAATATACAAAAGATAAGGCTTTACAGCATATTCATGAGATAAGGGTATTCAGGATCTAGACAAGTAGGTGTTTGAAAAAAATATTCTACTCCCCCTATTTTAAAGTATCCCTTATCTCTCCCATTTTGCAAGTTCTAAGCTTTCTCCTTTTGTAAATTACTTTTCTTTACACATTTGCAACACTAAGATTTCTCCCCCTTTCGTAAAAATCAAAAAGGGTAATCAGAGCACAAATATGAAAAGCATTTTCTTCTTTTTATGGAAAAACATTTAAAAACTAGAGATCTAAAGGATTTCTCCCCTTTTAAAAGACCCCGTTAAAAGAAATATGAAGGAGAGATCAAATTTAAATTACGGAGAAGCTTGATGAATATGAAGATTTCTCCCTTTTTTTTGAAAGAATTGAAATAACCTTTAAAATTTGGTGAAACTTGATGGTTGTGACGATTTCTCCCCCTTTTGTAAAACAAATTGTTTAAATTGTGGGGAAGCTTGATGATGGTCTACTAGATTGATAAGATATGAACCTAAGGATAAAATCTAAAGACCAAAATCATTTGAAGAAGGATAATTTTGAATAGGCTTGCTTGATTTAAAGATACCAAGAGTCCATAATGACACATAAATCACAAGATGGTCATATATGGCTCAAAAAAGATTATCAACCTAAGAAAAAATTAAAAGAGATAAGAAATATAACCTTTAAGCACAATCTCCCCGTTTATCAAACATATCATGTTAGCTATTTAAGATTAAAACAAGTTGAAAATATAGCTAAGAGAGTACTAATGGAAGTGATACCATAAATACATAAGTTAAGCATATGTATCACAACCAAAAGAAGTAGAGGAAGTGTAAGATAATACATAGAGAACATTCCTCTAACATGTTAATGGTTAGCTAAACGACTGTAACAACTCTTAAAGCAAGACTAACCAAAAACTATAGTGAGATCACAAAGGATAAGTAAAATAAGAATATGATCTCAAAGTTATAAGGGAGAATATATGTAAGAAATAAACATGTAAAACAACTATAACTCCCAAAATAACTTACAAAAGTTGGCTATAAGAGATAAAAGATGAAAACAAGCCAACAATTGATGTGATGATGTAAAATATAACAATTAAGCATACATCACATATTTTGAGGGGGGTATGGGATGAAAACATTTGAAAACTCCCCCCTAAGGTTGTGCATATATGATTAAAGAAGCAAAACTTACAAATGTCTGAAGTTGAAGTTTGAATTTTGCTAAAAGTTGGCTGTGCCGGTCGACCTGACATTTTTTCACTGGTCGACCGCAGATGTTCGGTCGATCTGATACCCAGAGTCTGGTCGACGAGACTTTGACAGAAAACAGGAATACCTGCAATTAACAGTCCGAACCATGCCAAACAAACAAATAAACACAACACAAGCATATTCATTGCCACAATCACAGTTTATATCCTTAGTCAAGCATCTAGACGATCAACCACATAAGATTCATTCTATAGACTTGAATATAAACACCAAAACATCCATATATGCTATATAGATCAAATTAAAACCAAAATAGCATATATAAACACCCCCAAAGCATAAAGACACAATAATTGAGGGGAGGGGTTTCAAATGAGCTTTCATTACAAGGATCAAATCATTAAGCTAAAAAAACTATAACATGCTCAAAGGATCAAACTATATATAGAGAAAAACATGTTATAAAAGAATCAAGTTGCCCCTTTAAGCAATTCATACAAGGAAATGAAAAAAGTAAGAACAACAATTGCTAGTCTAAGGGTATGCCATGATAATCAAAGAGGAAATACAAGGAAATGGAATGAAATACAAGGAGATGTAAATGATAGAGTTTAAAATTTTCCGGTTGAATTTGATGAGTGACTTCTTGTACTTTGAGATCCTTCAATGAGTTCCTTGATCTTCTTCAATCCTCTTTATCATCATTTAAATCTTCATCTCCATTTTCTTAACTTGTTTGGGTTACATCTTTATCTTTGTCTTCTCCCAAATCCATATCAAGGTCTTGACCTTCATTTCTGACTCCTAAACCCAAGTCTTCAACCCTTATTCTACCCATATCTTCTTCATCTGTTTCAATAGCAACCACGTCCTTGGGCTCTTCATTCTTCTCTTCTTCATTTCCATTATTCCCATTGATGGAATCCTCATCATGTTCTCTTCTTCTTCTCCCTTCTCCTCTTCACTCTCTTCTTCAACATCATGTACTAAGGTTGATATCTTTGACTCTGTGAGTCTAATCACACCATCAACCTTTTACCTAATATTCTCCAATCTAGTCTCAACATCCCCTACTTTTTTTTTTAAAGTTTGTCATCCTGGAGTTTAATTATTCTTGGAAGGATTCTAATTTTCTTTCAACTCCACCAATTTAATTTTCCAACAATGACATTTTTATCATTGATATTTACTTGAAAGATGTTGAAGTTACCTTGGAGTATTTCTTGAAATGACCTCAAGCTTGACATGATTTGCGAGTGAATGTCATTGCTAGCCTCATGTCTTTATGGAGGAACATCTCTTTGAATGTTTACACTTGGAATCTCCCTTTGACGTCCAATATTTGCTTCAACTCCAGCTTTTTCACTAATTTCAAGATGAATATCCTCAAAATCTTGATTTTCAACTCTTTCCCCTTGCACTTCTCCTTCTTTCCCTTGTTGAACATTTTCCCTTAGAATTCCTCTTGCTTCAATAAGTTTCCTCAAAGTTTCGCAAACTTTAGGGCTCTTGTAATGTGCAATCAAGGTAGCCAAAAGCTCCTCATTTGTGCATCTACTGTGGAATTTCCATTTTCCTCCAACTAAAATCATATGCATTTGGTGGAAAAGGCCTTGGTTTTAGATATGATGTCTTTCACTTCGTTTAGTGGGATTTGTGAGCTTGAGCTTGTACTTCTTCAAGAGCAAAGTCCACATACTCCCATATGGAAGAAACTTTGTAGCTTGCTTGACACTATCCATTGTTAGTATTTCCCTAGGACCATTACTATATGTTGTCAGTTTCATATGTTTTTTAGCATGTCATTTGAATAGTTAATTTTGCTTTTGAACATCAAATGCGTGATTTGATAGTAAAACTCATTAGCTTATGTAATTACTATTCAGATTTTCCCTAGTTTTATGTAATGTTCTTTACAATAAAATAAAACTAGTATGGTGTTTGATTGAAGATTATGTTTTACTAATCATGTGTAATGGATACGAATCATATCATTGATACAACATATTGGAATACTTCACGGTTCTTTAGTCATAAGTATTACTTCCTCAATACTATTTTGGAATCCTTAGACCTTATGTCTCCATTGATTCTAGCATGAATGGAGCCACATTTTGACTCAGTCGGACGTTACTTTTAATCGAGTAATCAATACGACTGATGATCAGATGTAGTGTCCTATCATGGCTTGAATGTGAGAGGCATTGTAAGGGATTTGTCCCTCTCTATTATTAGAGAGAGATATCCATGGGCCCCTCGATAGGGAAGACTGTATAAATGCATGGCCGTGCTCAAATGTATTTGATAAAGTGGTTATTAAATACTATTTGTTGGAACAGTCTACCTAGAGATCGAGCATAAATACAATTAAGCTTTATAAGGGTGACGACTACATGCCTTATGCTTAATTATGATATCGTGAGACAAAGGGATCAAATAGTGGATTGATATTAGGTTCCGTTGTACATTCACTCACTCTGGGTAGTCACAATGTCCTGCTAGGGGCCGCTTGTGATTTATGAACACATACTACTACTAAGTAATTTTTTCATTGTCATTGTGATATGAACCTACAAGGTCACACGCATAGACGAGTTAACAAACTTATTGTCCAGATTCAATCAATCTAGAATGTCTTTAGGTTCATTGTATTTGACATTTATTTTTATGAGAATAATAAGACGTTATTATTCGAATTAGAGATGAATGAGGGGCATTTTCGGTATTTAGTTATAGCTGGGATTACGTGGGAGTTATTATCCGATAAAGACTCCCACTACCAGCAGAAGTCTAGAGGACGTGGGAGTTAAAGACTCCCACTGCCAGAAGAGGTAGATAGGACGTGGGAGTTGTGCTTGGAACAACCTCTCACTCCATATATAAACTTCTCTTGGCCAAAACCCTAGTGACTAATGCTTTTCAGCCGAAAATACCAAAACCTAGAAAATCATATTTTCTGCCTCCTTTTCTCTCTAGACTCCAAAACTCATAAAAACCAAGAGCTAGCACTCGTTCCTCCTTTCGTCGCGTGGATACCGTTAGGGAGTAATTCCGAAAGGGAGGACTCCGGTGGTTGCACCTCAGCATTCGAAAAGACATAATTTTTCACTGAAAACGTAAGTTCTTTTCGTAAATTTTGATTCCTATGGTATGAGCAGATCCTTCAGGGGAGGCCTCATGGGTGTTTAGAACGAGTTTCTGCCCATGAATCCCTTCATCCGTAAAGTACTTGAGGGACAAATAAGCAAAGCTTTCTTTCTTCTTTTCCACCAACCATTGCATCACAGTCATTTAGAGATAAGAAATAGAGCTTTTATGACTGGAGATGGGGACAACCAAATTTAAGACTATGTGGTGGAGAATTCAACCGCTCGTCAAGTTTGTTTGGTCTCTCTCTCTCTCAATTTGTCAAAAGCCCCTTGAATATTGAAGTAAGTCTTAAAATTCCCAATATCAAGGTCCTCTTCTCTTGGCACTTTTCTGGAATTATCAAAATATCTAATGGCATCCTCTTCTAGCTCAATATGCTAATAACTTGCATAACATTTCCTCGGAAAAACTAAACTCTAGGCTCCCGACTCTAGATGTCCAACAAAATGGCCCATCATCCATCTTTCCTTCCTCTCGAAGGTTTGCACCAAATTCAGAAATCGTGAGAGGATAGATTTCATAATTGTAAGAGAGAAGATTGAGCCACCCCATATCCACAAAATAATAAGTTACTTCTTCTAATCATAAGTCATCAACTACTGTATAACACATGATAATTCCTCTTTTACCATAAATTTCCTTAGCTTTATCGGAGTAAAAACGGAGATACCTTTTCCGTCGTGTATGAAGATGATTCTCCTTGGAATTTCGGAGATGGAGGTGGAATGCGAATATATTCATCCGAATCGGTTTCTTCGTCGGGGTTAGTATTCTTCTTTCCTTTCCCTTTGCTTTCATCGACGATATCCTTCTTTTTCAATCTTTTGGCAGTGGGTTCAATGGATTCTAGAATTACTAAATCCTTTTCCAAAGGTCTTTGAGTTCGGGCTTTCCTTTTGTGAGGATTTTCGTTGGGATTGAGATTTAGATTTTGGTCCATGATTGTAGGAATATTATGTTTGTGGAAGGTATTGGGGTTTGGAAGTGTATGGGTTTTGAATTTCATGATTTTTTATGAAGGGGTTTGAGAGTAATTTAAAGGGGAAAAATAGAATTTGAATAGTTTGAGCTGAAGCCCTTTCAATTTATGCTAAATCGAGATGCTTCGGTCGATGGAAGGTCTTATCCGGCCACCCGCCCTCGTCCAATTAAAAACTGGATTTCTTTTTGTCCAGATTTTGCTCGACCAAGGAGGGATGTCGGTCGACCGGGGGTACCCAGATACTGAAAGTCATTCTTCTTCGGTCGACCGGGATACCCTGTCTTTGACTGAGGCAATTTGACCATTTCTGCGGTCGACCGGTGCTTGTCCGGTTTGCCGACTCTACCTTGTTTCCTGCAATAGAATGTAATTTTGGTATCCATTTTCTTATGGCTCCTTGGGAGTTAGTTTTGGGGTTCTTCACAACCTAAATAGACTTAGCACATCTTTCAATCTTCTTCCTATTAATGCAACGTGTAGTATGATGACCTCATTTACCACAATATAAGCAATTAACATTTAGCATAGTGGTATGTGATGTTCTAGCATTAAAAGAAGTAGAGTGTGCAAGTTTATGTGTGTGCTTGTGCTCTTGACAATTACTAGAAGTATGAGTATGAGGAGAAACAAGCACATTACCAAGGATTTCTCTAGCCCATGTACACTTATTCACTTAACCAGTTAATACATCAAATTTGTGCCTTAAGATATCATGCTCAACAAGTATAGATTCTACAATATACACCTTGTCAAGCAACTCTTGGTTAACAAGAGACAAAGCATCTTGAGATAAAAACACATTCTCTTGTTCAAATTCAAGCTCAGTGTAAGAGGTAAGAAGATTATTGTACTCTACTTGCATTTTAGATCTTTCATTAAGCTAGCAAGTAAGTTCTTTACACATAAGTTTATTCTTCATAGCCATCTTCTTTAAATCATCATATAAATCATATAAGAGCACATATGGATCATCATCAAGATCACTATCTAGAGTTGAAGTTAAGTTTTGTACCTCATTACTCAAGGACATTGGATTGCAAGTTGATCTTGTTCATCAATTAGTCCAATGAGACATCTTGAGTTGTCTCTTTTGTAGAGCCATCTTGGATGGATGAGTTTAATATTTTTGATGAACTCTCTATATTGATGTTGTCCTTGGCACATGCCTTTGAAGTCTTAGCTTGTTTTTGCCATTTCTTGAGGTTCATCTCTTTATCATGAGCGTTAGATATTTTGAAACCTACCGGACTTTGAGAAACATTTGGTACCTTTTGCAAAGGTCCTTCAACATAAATTTGTTCTCTCAAATGACAAGTGTGTGTGCAAGGATCAATTTTAACAAAATTAAAACAAGTATGATGATTCTCATGAGATGAGGGATAAGAACAAAAATCATCCAATCTGGTTATGTTGCATATTTTAGATACCTTAGCAAGAGAAACATAAAATAAATGAAGTTCTTGCCTTAAGTTATCTCCTTGTAAAGGATCACTAAAATAACATGATACAATATCAACAAGATCACAAGTAAGAGCATCAATATTACTTCTCATACTATTAAAAACATTAATTAAAGTATTATGAGAGAGTGAAGTTGATACCTTTGTAACCTTACCGAGTGATGATAATTGTAGATTATCATTGAAGTTTTGATCATCACTTGTAGTTGAGCATCTTGGTTCCTTGAATGTAGTTTCCATTGAGGTGTTTGAGATTTCTTTCTTTTTGAACATCTCCATTTGAAGTCTTCATGCTTCAAGCCACTTCTTGTATGTCTTTCTTTGAAGCTTAATGGCAAGGTTTTTCTTTTCCTTTTGCAAGATGCTTGATCTTCGTAATCTCCATCATAATTTAGTTCCATGTGAAGATCATCATCTTGTGCTTCCATATTCTCTTCTTCTGTCTCATCTTGTGAAGGCTCAATTTGTATAACTTTTGAGCTTATTGAGGATTGATCATTGTTTTTTCCTTCATCACACTTCTTGGTTGTATCAAGATTTTAATGTGTGATTAGGATGTCCTCTAAACCTTCACAAGATTGAGTCCCCAAATCTAGGCATGCCACCTTCGGCTCTTGCACTTTAACTTCCCCTTTGTAGAATGTTCCAAACATATTCATCATGGAATGAGCATCTTCACATTCATGCACTTTGTTCAAATCTTATTCATTCAATGCACAACAAAGGACATTTAAGGCCATGAAGTTGAGTGTCATCTTCTTGTGGTCTTCTTCATTGTAGTCTTTCCTAGACTTTGGCATCATGACACCTTGTGTGTAGATTGAAGGAATAAAAGGACCTTATTATATAATGCTCAACAAGGAAATGTCATTAGAAGACAAAAACAATTTAAATGCACCTTGCCAACTATCAAAGTTGGAGCCATCAAATAGGTGTTCTATAAGGGGATTGGTCATCTAAGTTAGAAAAGCTATGAGCAATGGATCTTTCTAGGATGTATGTCCAATAAAAAAATGAGACTAGGCTCTGATACCAATTTAAACACCCTTTGGGGGAATAGAAACTGAAGGGGAGGGGGTGAATTAGGTTCTTAAAAACTTTTTAAACTTTTCTAAAATTTCTTTGCCTAAGTGTTAACCTTAACAATAAGTACGTTGTTTAAGCACATAAGATGATTCAATTATGTTTAAGGCAACTTAGATGACTAAGTGAAGAAATTTTATGAAGCAAGGAAGCATGTGTAGTTTTGTATCCTATGCAAATAGTTCAGTAAGCAAGTATACAAGTTACAGCAATTCATGAACTATAAAGTAAAGAGTTAATGGTGCTTTACTAAGAAGACTCCACTCACTAAGAGTGTTAAGCTCACAAAGAAAAAATCTCTCCAAAGAGATACTTGCCTCAAAAAGAGGACTTTTGCCTACACATAGGACTTACAAACACTCACCAAGAGTGAATCTCACTAAGAGATTTTTGCTAGATCACAAAGAACTAGTTTCTCATCAAAAGAGAAGGGTAACTAATCTCTTTCTAAGGAGACTTTACAATTTAGCTCACTTTTACAAATCCCTCAATTGGATTGGACATACAAATGAAATATCTAATCACTCTTCAGAATAGAAAGATAGATGAAGTTTATAGCTCAACACAAATGCTTTTGAATGATATGGAATTGAAGCACCAAAGTGTTTGCTTGTGTGTTTAGAAAGTGAATATTCCTATGCCCTCTTATGGATAGATTTATTTTGTAAAAATCGTCTTTAGAAGCTATTTATAGGGCTAGAATATACAAGAAAAGTTTGTCACAACGGCTATAATTTTGGCCTTTAAATGACAGCTCCGGTTGACCGCTACTAGATAGTAGGTAAACCAGAGTTCCTTAAATCAAAGGTTAAAGGCCCCCTGTTCTTATCTCGTCTGACCGAACTCATTGGGTCAGGTCTACCAAAGCAATGTCGGTCGACCTACCTTATATCACGGACGTCAAGATAGAATATAGTCGTTGGAACATTAGAACATTCAAAACTCGAATAAGGACAATAACTCACTGGTCGACCTGTTCAACAGTGGTCAGTCGACTAGACATCTCTGGTCTTCCGAGGCTAGGTCAAGGTCGACGGGAGAGCAGACTCATAGTGGTTTTTATACTTAGCTATGTTTCCAATGTTCTCATGCACATGCCTAAGTGTTTTGTAAAGATATAAAACATATTTTAAAGTACTTAGTCATTGACCAACTAGTTTTCAAAAACCTTTTCAAAGTATTGAATAATGCTAAGCATGAGGTTTTGAAAACATACATAGTTGAGCTTTAAACATCTATTCTAGTATTCTCAAGGGAAAGATTAGTCGCAAAGGATTACCTATAAGCTTAGACCAATCTTCCTAAGGTGTTCAAGTCTTCAAGTTGTTTATCTTCTTGGAGCTTGGACTTTGAAACCTTTTGATCAACATATTTTTAAGTGTTGAAGTCATCTTGCATTCTTGATGTAGTATATTGGACTTCCCACTTCTTCTTGTCAAGGAGTCTACCACACTTGATTGTACTCTTGTTTGATTGCGTAGCTCTTGACATGTTGATCTTCCTTCTTCATTGACTTTGCAAGTACTTCCATAGATTATGGATTGACACCATGCTTGTGCTGTGGAGTCTTGCAAAGTGTAGGTTCCTTGTGTGTATGATCATACCTTGATTTTACAAAAGAAGCTAACTTACCATTTTCACCAATGTTGGTGTGAGTGCTAAGGATCCTATCATTAAACACATGTTCACACAAACATTAGAACTGTCCATGGTTTGTTATCATCAAAACACGATTGATCACTTTGCCCTTCGGGCTAACAATTCACCGTGCTATACCTCACATAAAGCATGTCAAAAGCAAGTAACAAGTACAAATACGAAGTCTTAGGGCGTCCAAGCGGTGGTCTGATTTTCCTTCTGCTCAGTGAATGAATTTCTGCCCTAATTTTACCCTCCATCGCCTTACATGTATAATCGAATTATCAACTGGTTTATATAATATAAAACATATAAGTAAACACTTTATGCGATATTAATCAGATTAATAACATATTTTATACCATAACAGTTTATAAATCATTAATCGAATTAATATTGGATCATGTCATTTGAATAAATATACTAATCAGATTAACAAATACACACACACACACATATTGAATTCATCAAAATCAAGAAAAATAATATTGCTGTTTCACACATACACATATCAAATTGAGATTGATATATGTTATGATTGTGATGAATGAAGGGATTCATGGGCGGAAACTCGTTCCAAACACCCATGTATCCTCCCCTGAAGGATCCGCTCATATGAAACAATTCGAAAAATAGCAAGAAAAACTTACGTTTTGGATTCAAGAAGCTACTTCTTGAATGGAGGATGACGTTTCTTAGATCGGATGCTGCTACCGATTGATCTCCCTTTGCGGAAAGTCCCTCTACCGGTATCCACGCGACGATACGGGCAGCGATTGCTAGCTCTTCGTCTTTTCTGACTTTCGGGAATTAGAGAGAAAAGGGAGAGGCTGAGAATATCGAAATCTGATTTCGGTTTACTTGTTTAATTGCGGCTGAAGCATTAACCTTCTAGGTTTCGGCTAAGAGATGTTATATAGAGTGTGAGAGTTTGTTACTAGAACAACTCACACCTCTACTCAACTTCTCTCGGCAGTGGGAGTCTCAGAATCCCATGTTCCCTAGACTTTCGCTGGTAGTGGGAGTCCTTATCGGATAATAACTCCCACGTAATCCCAGCTATAGGTAAAATACCGAAATTGCCCCTATCTCTAATTCGAATAATAAACACTTTATTATTTTCAGAAAAGTGAATGTCAGATACAATGAACCTAGACACATTCTAGATTCATTGAATCTGGACATGAAGCTCGTTAGTTCGTCTATACGTGTGACCCTGTAGGTTCATATCACAATGGCAATGAAAAAACACTTAGTAGTAGTGTGAGTTCATAAATCACAAGCGGTCCCTAGCAGGACATTGTGACTACCCAAAGTGAATGAATATACAACGGAACCTAATATCTATCTACTATTTAATCCCTTTGTCTCGCTGATATCCCTAATTAAGCATAAGGCATGGTGGTCGTCACCCCTTATTAAGCTTAATTGTATTTATGCTCGATCTCCCTGGTAGACTGCTTCGACAAATAGCATTTGATAACCACTTTATCAAATACATTTGAGCACGGCCATGCATTTAAACAGTCTTTTCCCTATCGAGGGCCCATGGATATCTCTCTAATAATAGAGAGGGACAAATTCCTTACAATGTCTCTCACATTCAAGCTATGATAGGACACTACGTCCGATCATCGATCGTATTGATTACTCGTTACAAGTAACGTCCCGATCGAGTCAAAACGTGGCTCCATTCATACTAGAATCAATGAAGACATAAGGTCTAAGGATTCTAAAATAGTATTGAGGAAGTAATACTTATGACTTAAGACCATGAAGTATTACTTCTCTGACGGATCACGTCCAATACCATGTATCCCTATATATTGCATCTATGATGTGATTTGTATCCGTTACACATGATCAGTAAAACAAGATCATCAATCAACAATCATACTAGTTTTATTTCATAGTAATTAAGCATTACATAAAACTAGGGACTTCTAGAATAGTAATTACATAAGCTAATGAGTTTTCCTATCAAATCACACATTTGATAATCAAAAGCAAAATTAACTATTCAATTACATGCTCAAAAGATAACAAAACGCACAACCTGTGCTAATGGTCCTAGGGCACTACTAACAATGAACACTATCGAATTCCAAGAGTCTGAACAAGGCTCTGATACCACTATAGGGATTCATAGGAAGAAACATACATAAATAACCTATGAATCGTCCCCGAAAGAATCCGTTCATACTATAAGAACCGAATAAAAAAGAAAAGAAACTTACAATTCACGGATTTCTTTTCTGATTCAGCAACGATTATGCGCAACAACCACCAAATCTTGTCCCTTGTTAGATTCACTCTCTACCGGTATCCACGCGACAAAGCGAGGTGCGAGTAGCTCTTCAATTTTCTGAGTTCTGAAAAATGAGAGAGAAGGGTTGCCATAATACTTTTGTGGTAATTGTTTTTTTTTTGTGGCTGACAAAAGCATACCCTAGGTTTCGTCCAAAGAGAAGTATATAAAGCGCATGTGAGTTTGTCTCGAAAACAAACTACCACATAATCCCAACCTTTTTTGGTTGTGGGAGTTTTTATCGCAAAATAACTCCCACGTAATCCCAGTAAAAACCAAAAACCGAAATTATCCCATCATTTAGCTATATTTTGGATAATAACATTTTATTATTCTCAGAAAGAGAAATCCCCAATTTCTAGCATTTATCTATTTACGGATTTCGATAAATATCACTATTGTTTTTTAGGCTAAAAAGAACACCAACAATTACGGGCCACTATAAATGTCTAATTAGTGAATCCAGTGACTGTTCAGGCAAAAACATCACACGTGACTGGCACATGTGATCTGAGTTAAGGGAAAAAATTCCAAATCTAAAAACCAACCCTCTAGGGCAACCCGAATACCATTCTCCACCTTCTTTATCTTCATTACCAACTCCAATTAAACCCTAAAGCTCAACAATGGCAGCAAAACATTATGGGCATGGGTTGAATTAAAAAGAAGCCTATTTTGATTATCTTTTAGATCAGATTTCAGACCCAGTAATCTTTATCAATTTCCATAACCATCTCAATTTCAGAGCTCATACTAGTGTTATAACAAACTCCATTGAAGAGCTATGAGAAGCTCTCCAAGAAAAAACTTCTTGTACTTCAAGTTCTTCTAATGACTGTTTCTTGAAGAACCCATCTTCAAAAATGGGCTTGGGATCATCACAAAAAATCTCAAGAGAGATAAGTATTTTTATAAGTCAATCCTATCAAAGAACACATCAAAATCATTTATTAAAAATGAATCCAAAGCTATGGCATCAAAATTTTATTGAATCCCAGAAAATTACACGAAATAAAACTTCAAATAAATTGAAAAGACTCACCATGAAATCACCCCAAGAAGAAATTTTCAATTGCCCTTTAATTTGATAGTTAAGGCTACACAAAGTTTCCTTTAATTTGAAGAAAAATCATGAGGCAAGAGATGGGGTTGGTGGGTGGAGAGAAAGAAATGAGGAAAACAATAGGGGTCGAAGAAATCTATGATTTTAGGCTTTGCAATGCACAGGGATGTTGAGACGACATTGTTGAAAAATGGTTGATGAAGAAGGTTTGATTAATGGGTGGAGATTAAAGAAGAGGTTAATGGGGAAGATTGGTTTTTTAGATTTGGACAATTTTTCCTTTAACTCATATCACATGTGCTAGTCACGTGTGATCTTTTTTGCCTGAACAGTGACAGGATTCATTAATTGGACATTTATAGTGGCCGTTAATTGTTCCGGCTATTTTTAGCCTAAAAAAATATAGTGTTATTTATCAAAATCCGTAAATAGACTTGAGCTAGAAATAGGGGATTTCTCTTCTCATAAAATAGATGTCAAATACAATGAATTTAGACACATTCTAGATTCATTGAATGTGGACATAAAGCTAGTTAACTCGTCTATGCGTGTGACTTTATAGGTTCATTTCACAATGGTGATGAAAACATACTTAGTAGAGTATGTGTCAATAAGTCACAAGCGCTCCCTAGCACGGAATTGTGACTGCCAGAGTAAATGATTTGATCGGTGGAACAATTAACCCTTAATGACCCAAAAGAAAATGGGTACCAAAATTGCATGTATTGCAGGAAACAGGGGAATTCCGGTCGACCACACAGAAGGCTTAGCCAGAAGCAGGGTATCCCGATTAACTGAACCCCTCCCAGGTCGACCAAAATCGGGACAGAAAGAAATTAAATTTATTTCGGAAGAGGGTCAGACGAAAAGATAGGACCTCCGGTCAACCGAAGTGTCGCGATATTCAGTTTTAAAGGGCAGTTTCAGTTCCAACCATTCAAATTTAAAAAAATTCCCTCTTCGAAACTCTCAAAGCCTTTCATATCAATTCAACTTTACAAACTTACTCATATAAAAATTCCTTCCATGAAACTTTAATTCAAACAAAAATGGACCAAAATCCTTCATCAAACCCCTTAAAAGACAAACCCAGCCGAAATCCTTCCAAAAGGAAAGCTAGAACCTAAAGACCATTGGAAAAATCTCTAACTACTAGAGAATCAACTGAGCCCACTCCCAAGAGAGCAAAAAAAAAATGGCGGAAAAGGGTAAAGGAAAATAAAAAGCGACAAATCAATTCGACAAAGAAACAGAGTCTGACGAGGACCACCCAATCCCTCCACCTTCTCCATGTTTTCAAGGAGGGTCCTTATCATATACTACATGGAAGGTAACTCCCATGTTTTTTTCCAGAAGATACCAAGAAGTTATATGAAACTCTAGTCAGGTATAAGAGGGGAATTATGCATGGATATGTGATTGATAATAATGTGCTCATATGGGGAGTAGATGAGATTATAGAGTACTTCATTAATATAGGTTGGGTAAATCTCCTTGTTCATAATTGTGAAATATGCCCCTCACCATTTATGAATTTGGGGCAAATCTAAGAGAATAAGGTTTGAGGAATGATGGGTTGGATTGGTGGACTTCGCGGGTAGGAGGTTTAGAGTTTACCTTCTTGGAAGCTATAATTTGTGATATTCTTGGAGTTAAACTTGATAAAGACACAATTAAAAACTTAGATAACTCCGAGGTTGTGCCAAGGGATGTTGATCTAGACATTGGGAACCTTAAGACATACTTCAACAAACTCAAGCTCACCAATCCCATGAAACGAAGCAATAGGCATAATATTTACAGTGAGGGCCTCTTCCATAAACAATTCACATCATCCTAGTAAATGGAAAATGAAAATTCCATTCTAGATCCACCAATGATGAGTTTGTGGCGTCCTCTATTGCACTTAGAAAGAGCCCTAAAGTAAGTGAGACATTGAGGAAGCTCATTCCTTCAAGAAGGGCACAAAGACAAAATGTGCATCAAGAGGAAAATGTGCAAGAAGGAATGCAAAGAGAAGAAGGTGAAAATCAAGGATTTGAGGATATCCCCTTTGAAGTTAATGAGGAGGGTGGTGTTCAAGCAAATGTTGGTACAAGGGAGAAGATTCCAAGTGTTAATGCAGAAATAGAAGTCCCTCCCTAAGGGAGCAATGCAAGCAATGATTAAATTCTTCAAATTCTCTCAAAGTTGGAATCATTTCGAGAAAACTTCAACCACGAAATGGAATCATTTCAAGGACACTCCATTCATAGGATGTCAACCTTAGAGTATAAGGTGGGAAATGTGGAAAACAAGATTGGAGATTTAGAGACAAGACTTGATGAGATTAAGTACAAGGTTGATAATATCATAAGCTATACAAGAACATAGAAGTCAACCGTGGTACAAGAAAATGTGGAAAAAGAAAAGAAGGGGATGATGAGAAATGTGATGATGAAAAGGATGTTGAGGAGGAACAAAAATAAGAAAATAAGGAAGATAAAGAAGATGAGGCTAAAGAGGTGGCTGAGATTGATGAGAGTTGGGGATGATGAAGAGAATGTTAAGCGAGAAGATGTTGATGTGGACATTCGGGAAAATGAAGAAGGACAAGAAAATGAAATAGGAGTTGAAGACAGAGCAAGACAAGGATGAAGCTTCAACTACAAAAGATGATGGTAATCAACAGGATTACGAAGCTCAAGAATCTCATTGAGGACTCAAATTGCAAGATGCAATCTCCAAACTAAGGAGAAATTTTCTTAAAGATCTGTTTAAAGTTTTTGTTATTTCATTTTATGTTTTTTTCTTCTTTTTTGGTTATGCCTTATGTACCCTTAGATTAGCAATTGTTGTTATTACTTTTTCATATTTGTATCAATTGCTTGTAAGGGTTACATTTTATAACATGCTATGTTTTTTTTTTTTTTGATTTTTATGAGCATGTGGTTTAGAGAGCTTAATGATTTTATCCTTGTGATGAAAGCTCATTTTTGAACTCCCCCCATACACTCTTACTATTATATGCCTTGGGGGGATTAGGTGCTATGTTTTGACTTTAACTATATCTATATAGCATGTGGTTTGATTTGAGGTTTATCTTCATATTTTTTTTTTAAAAGAATGCCATCAGTTGTGGTGGGGCGGACCCCCATTTATTGAAATAGCCAAAAGGAAAAAAATACAAGGAGGGGGACTTAATACCAAAACCTCCAAGGATATGGTGGAAACAAATCCACATCATACATAAAAGCTAGCAAAATGTAGAACTGGGTCATTTATAAAGATGACCAAGGATGGTACAAATAAGCCTATGCTAGAATGATTAATAAACAAGAATGCAAATTATTTGTACCTTAACCTTTCAAATATACGAAACACCATCTTCATCAAGGCAACATATGCAGTGTGTTAGGGGGGAAGGGAGTGTAATTGTGAAAAAATAACTGATTTCCGAGAGTCACAAGCCTCATTTGCTAGACTGTCTACGACCTTGTTCGCCTCCCGAAAAATATGCTGCACTTTGGCAGTCCCAGCAATGCATAATAAACCTTGAAAAAAACCATCTAGGTGCCAGGAGAATACTCGTCCCGCGCGAATGGAGTCACAGAGAAATTTCGAGTCAGTCTGAATACATACATTAAAAAAACCCAAAGAAGAGGCATATCGAATGCCTGTGATCATGGCTTCAATTTCAGCCACCTAATTACTCAGATTGAGCCCAATAAAAGTCGAGAAAGCACCAATAAACATACCTGATGAAGTTCGCAGAATACTACTAGCGTCGGAGATGCCCGGATTACCCTATGCTGCACCATCAATGTTTAAAATAATCGGATCAAGGCAGCCCCGCCATGTCACCGCCATAACCCGTGAACGACCAAAGATCGAGCCACCCATGAACACATCAAAAAACCCCGCACTTTTCAATATAAGTATAGAGAAACCATCAAATTCATATAACAGACTAGAAAATCCAGATAGCTTCCCGTAAAAAATAAAACGACAATGATTCCGCCAAAGTATCCAGCAAACACTTGAGATAACAATAGAATTAATGTCCCGCCACTTATCTTTTCCTTTCCACCATAATAAGTTTAAGAGAGATAGATAGGAGCCAAACATGAAGGTGTTCCATGCAATGTCGAGCAAGGCATATGCATGCCTCCATAAACGTTGTGTCGAGCGACACTCGGTAAAGATATGAGCAAAAGTGTCCTCTCCATATCCACAATGACAGCGAGAAACCAACGATACTCCCCAACGCCTCCTTACCTCATCCAAAGCTAAAAAACCATTGAGAAGGCGCCAAAGAAATATCTTTTGCTCCAAAGGCAACGCTGAAACCCAAATCTGGGTCCGGGATAGTTGTGATGGTCCATTTGGACGGAGAGCTTGCAAAACTGATGTAACATTAAAGTTCCCTTGAGGTTCAAGTGTCCAAACATGTATATCCATACCTTGGGAAGGACGAATCTGGGGTAAAACATGGAGATAACTGATGGGCAGACCTCGGCGAGCCGTATTCCTCCATCCAGCCACATCGAACTGCTCTTGGATAGATGAACCATCTGCAATCGATGACAAAGAGCCTTGGAAGGTAAAATTTTCATACCAGAAAGAAGACCGGCCATCCCGAACCAGTAGATGCATCTTGGACTCAGCCGAGTCACGTACAATATGTATCATATGCCAAACAGGAGAATCCATAGGTCGAGTAGGTACTAACACAGGATGAGCTTCATATTGACAATACTTCTCTAACATAAATTCCCGCCACAAAGAATTGGAAGTCCTGAATCGCCACCAAAGTTTATGAGAATAAGAAATTTGATATGAATCTAAAGTAGAAAGACCTAAACCATTTTGCGAAGTGTCCCTGCATAACCGTTTCCAAGACATCCAATGTCGTATTTCGCCAACCAAAAAATTAGCAAACAACCTCTCCATATGAGTGAGTACCTTTTCGGGGGGCATGAAAGAGCTATAATATGTATAGGCATGGATAATAAAACATACCGAATCAAAGTTAGACGACCACCAAACCTGAAAAATTTCTTTTGCCAACCCGCTAATCGAGAAGCAATTTTGTCAATGATGGAAGAGTAGAAAATGACCTTTTTCCGTACCAAAAACATAGGGCAGCCGAGATATATCATAGGCAAAACCCCTCGGCTGAAACTTGCCACCTGAACCACCATCTCCAATTGTCTCGGCTATGCTCTTTCAGACACATAAAAAGAACATTTACCATCGTTAATCCGCCGGCCCGAACTACATTCATATTGCCAAAGAAATCCCACCAAGGCTTGTAAACCACGTTTTGCTCCATTCAGAAAGACTACAACATCATCTGTGTAAGCCAAATGAGAAACCATAATTGTAGAGGGAGGAACCACATACCTGCCTATGCACCCGGAACTTACTAGGTTATCCAATCCCCGAGAGAAAACATCTGAAGCAATGATAAAAAGTAAAGGAGACAAAGGATCTCCTTGCTTAACTCCACTACTCGAACGAAAATAACCATAAGGAGTGCCATTAATGAGAACCGAAAACCAATTATTATCCAATAAATTCCGAATCAGGTGAATAAAATGGGAACTGAAACCAAATTTCTTGAGTACAGATAATAGAAAACTATGCGAAACACGATAAAAAACTTTCATCATATCCAGCTTAATGATCATATTGCCTCCTCACCTTTTTATTTAATGAATTTGCCATCTCCATAGCTAGAAGAATGTTGTCGAAAATGACCCGACCCTTAATAAAACCAAAACTGATTTTGACACAAAATATTATCAAGCAACTGAGACAGACGATTAGTCACAACTTTTGAAATTATCTTGCTAAAGAAAGTACATAAAGAAATAGGCCGGAACTCACCAAAATTATCCGGGCAGTCCGTCTTCAGAATGAGTACTAGAAATGAACTTGCCATAGACCGCGGAAGTGGTAAACTAGCCCAAAAATCTTTGACCGCTTGGATGACATTATCAGCAACTACCTCCCAACATGACTGAAAGAACCGGCCAGTGAAACCATCCGGACCAGCTGCACTAGAGGGGCTCATATAAAAAACTGCCTCCTTAATTTCCAAATTAGTAGGTAAGGAGTCCAATGAATGATTCTCCATCTCCGTAATGCGATGCGGTATCAAATCAAGAAGCTGATTATCCGTCTGTGGGCCTGCATCAAAAGCAAATAATTTTTCATAAAAGACTGCCCCCTCCACCCCAATAGTGGCAGGGTTGGCATGAACAGTCCCATCAGGTGAAGTAATCTTGTTTATGAATAATCTCCTTTGTCTATTTCTACAATAAGAATGAAAATAACTAGTATTAGCATCACCATCAGCTAGCCATTTGTGCCGGGCTTTTTGGCGCCAAAACATTCCTTCTAACTCAAGATTGCGGGCATGTTTCGCCCGTGCCTCAGATAATTCTTCTTGTAATTGAACCGAGGGCCCCAGATCATGAAGGCTTTCTAACCGAGTAACTTCCATCTCGGTCCCCTTGACATTAGTATGGATATTTCCAAATGTGGATCTATTCCAAATTCCCAAAGCCTGTTTAAGTCGTTTAAGTTTTGCCTGGAAAATTATCATACTTGAACCAGACACATCAACAGACCAAGTAGTGCGAACAATTTCCATAAACGTAGGGTGTCTCACTCTTATATCCTGAAAATGGAAAGCAGAGCCACCTCTATCTGTGGTTAAACGGACATTCAGAAGGAGAGCACAATCATCAGAAATAGTACGTGGCAAATGTGTTACCGTGGTGGATGGAAAGGTAACATTCCAAGCAGTGGAAACAACGAGCTGCTCTAATTTTCTGAGTAACGGTCGAGTACCTGCCCGACACCAAGTGTAAGGGCTGCCCGAACCCGGAATCTTCATTAACCCACAATCCTGAACAATTTCCCCAAACTCATGCATAGGAAGCAAAGCTGGTACAGACCCCTGACTTCCGTTCACATGCAAAAAACATTAAAATCCCCTATCGACCAGGGAAGATCATATTGGGAATAAAACAACCGAAGTTCACTCCATAACTTTCGCCGCTGAATATATGAACACTTAGCATAGACAAAAGAGCAGTAAACAGTCGAAGTAGAAAATATATTAACTTGGCAATGAATAACTTGTTCCAAATCTTTAACCACCACAATATCCACCGTATCATCCCACGTAATCCATATTTTGCTATTACAAGTACCAAAACATGAGTCAAAGCCCAGACGTCGGGCATATATAGATAAGTCGGATAAATCAACCATAGGTTCCAACAAAACAACATACTGCAAATGATGTTCCCTTTTAAATTGACGAATATTAGAAAAAGTACTTTCATTAGCTATCCCCTGAATATTCCATATGAAGTAATTCATTAAACATGAAGGGATGATTCAAATAAAAAGGGGCACTTAAAGAGTGTGGACGGACGACCCTGCAAGTCAAGGGGATCTTCGCAAAGGGCCTTGAACCGGTTGAGCCGAACATCCACCCACTTCAGCACCATGTAGTTACTCAAACTCATCTGGGTACTCTGGGTCTTCGTCATCCGTATCGGTTCCCACTTCAGCGTTAGGTATCCAAGTAGGGTCTTCAATACCCGAGACAGGTTCAACGCTAACCGAACCCGCTCCCGAGTTTCCCACCATAGTTCCTGCCAGTGTGTCTGAGGTTACTGATTCTGAGGCAAAACTGTCCGAGTGAGCAGCTTTCAGGTCAACCACTAGTGTAGAGGCAACTGGGCTAACCAGTGTGACCGGGTCAACCAAATGGGCCACCAGGCCAAAATCAATTTGGTCAGAGGAATCGACAGTAATTGGGTTAATCGACTTATCGGGAAGTCGGGTAGGGGCAGCAAAAAACGACGGGAACTGCACTGCAAAATTCCACTAATCATCCAAAATCACTGCCGACGGCGGCCGAACTCCGCCAGCAGAATGATAAATTCTAGGGATATGGAAAGGAGAGCGGTCGCATCCCACCATTATGTCATCGAAACCTCTTGGTCTCAATACCACCGGTTTAATAGCTGTATTCAGCGGTACCTGTGCTGGTATTTTTTTCGCCGTTTTCGGCACCATAGTAACAACCGCCAAATTGGGCGTCTCAACAGAAAGTATGGATGCCTGAGTCATGTTCTCAATGATGGGATTGTGCGGGGGAGAAAGAACGGAGACCACGGCTTTCAATGCCGGTTTCGCTTTTGCCGTGCCGGCAATGCTAAAAAAACCCAGGTCACGGCGCGGTCCAACCAGAACCCATTGATTACCGAGTGGGGGCGAAAAAACAATACCTGATTGCCAAATTCTGGATTCCGCAGGCATGGGCTTCATGCCCTTATTCAAAGGCTTTACTACTGGTATCACCGCCTGTGGCTGTTGTACCTTTCCAAATTTGTGAATATGATGTCCAATTCGTTTGCAACCCGAACAATATTCAGGCAAATCATCATAAATAACATGTTGCCAAAAACTCTTCCATGTATATGCATGAGTAATCCAAATCCTCTTAGGAAAATTCGCCAATAAATCAATTTCCACACACACTTTTGCGATACCCGGTTGTGAGGCGGCAGCGGTAGGGGCATCCAAAGCCAGTGGTTGACCTACCGCCCGCGCAAGAGAGAAAAGCTTAGATTTGTTGTACAAGTGAACTGGTAAACCTTCGAAACCGATCCAAATTGGGACAACTGATGGTTCTTCATTAACATTGAAATCATAAGTCCATTTGAATACTCTCATCGTAATACCAATGAAATTCCAAATTCCTTGTCTCTAAAGTCGGCAATAGTCTTCTTCCAGATCAAACAGTATCAATACATGGCGGGGATCCATCCTACCAATCCAAAAATTCCCTTTGAATCCAACTTTATGAAATGATTTCTTTAAAGATTCAAGATTTGGAGTGTGTTTATGGAATTTACCCACAAGAGCAAATCTCCATGGGCGAATCAAAATGTCATGTTCATCCGCCGGGATGATAAGATGAGGTTCACCTTTAAAATCCTCCAAATCGTGATAGGAAGATTAATCGAAGCAGTCTGAAGGCCAGACCATAATTCAGCACAACTTTTGTCCTTCCAAGAATTGGGGACGGAAGCGGGAGCCACTGCCGCCGATGGGACGGTGGCCATGGCAGCCGCAGAAATAATGCCGGTTTCGCTTTTGCCGTGCCGGCAATGACAGAGTTGTTATACTTCTTTAGCTAACCATCTATTTGTAAGAGGAATGTTCTTTCAAAGTGTTATGTTACACTTCATCTTAGTTTTTTGTCTGTAATACATGTGCTCATATTTTCTATTCATGGTATGACATCCATTTCACTTTGTTAGTTATGATTTTCAAACTTGTTTTCAAATTGATATAGCTAATATTGTTTATGGTAAACGGGGAGACTGTGCTTTAAGGTTTATTTCTTTATCTCCTAAGATTTTAGCTTGGGTTGTTAATTTATTTTTGAGTTATATGACCATCCTTGATTTTATGTGTCAATTATATGCTCCATTTAGTTTGATATCAACTAAAGCTTAAAACCACTTCTGATTTATGTTATAGCTTGCATTCTTTTTATCCCATTTTATATATTATTCTCATTTTCATCAATGTTTTGTCATTATCAAAAGGGGGAGATTGACTAGGCTCTTATACCAATTCAAATACCTGATAGAATTTGAACCTAAGAGGGGGTGAATTATGTTCTAAAACTCTTTTGCTTTTCTAAACACTACAAGAAAACAGTTAAATAGGGACCGGAATATTAGGTCACAAAAAGAATGACGGAATAACGACCGACTGGAAAACGAAACCCTAACGGTCGTTATTCCGTCGCCACTCAGTCGGCCATATCGGTCCCGTTGACCAAATTGAAACGATGTCATTTTGTGCACACTTACGACCGAATACCGACCGAATGTAACGACCGTTTACCGACGGAATAAATAACGACGGATTACCGACCGAATTTAACGATTGTTTACCGACGGAAAACATTACGGTGTATATTTATATATTAATAAATGAAGGACACAAAATAACGTCGTTTTGTGTACTGTCATGACCGACCACGACCAAATTTAATGACAGTTTACCGACAGAATAAATAACGACGAATTACCGACCAAATTTAACGACCGTTTACCGACGGAAAACATAACGGTGTATATTTATATAGTAATACATGACGGACACAAAACGACATGTACTGTAACGATAGACAACCGACCGAAGTTAACGACCGTTCACTGACGGAATAAATAACGACGGATTACCGACCGAATACGTGACGAAAGATATAAGGGTGTAAGAAAACGACATCGTTTTATAGCATGATTTTAAAAAAAATTATGTAAAATTGAAGGAAGAAGAGTCTTCTTCTTCCAGAAATCCCTAAGGCAAGAGAATTTTTTTCTTCTTCCATTTCCTTGAGAATTCCCCCTGCAAACTGAATCTTCCGGCCAGCCACATCCCCCTTCTTCTTCGACGCCACCATATCTTCCTTCCCCCAAAAGCCATAAAATAGTGAGGGGCCGCCCACCTCCACTCCATTCATGTGACCCCGCGACCACCTCCTCTGCATTCAAGTGACGCCGCCGCCACCTCCCTGTGTTCAAGTAACTTGCAGCAAGTATGTTTTTCAAATTTCTGGGACTATGATGTTAATTTCTAGGGTTAGATGTTAATTTTTTGGGCTATGATGTTAATTAGTTGAAATTAGTTGAACTAGATGTTAATTTTCTAGAGCTAGATATTAATTTCATTAGTTGAAATTTTTGGGTTTGTGATGTTAATTTTTTGTACATTCTTACCAAATTGTGGGACTGTGATGTCAATCCCACAAGGACGACTCTAAGATTGAGTGACCCCTAATTCCCACATGTTGATGATCATCAGGGAATAGGATTTATCACACCTTTTATTATTCTCTTAGTCCCTATAGAAAGACTTGACTTATCATCTAATATGCATGTTTATTGCAATAATCAGGAACTGTTTAAACATGAAAGGAATTAATTTATGTATCCAGGTTTACCTTTGTCCTAATCAAATCTTTGTTCGCAAAATTACTTGTGTTTTCTTAATTTTAATCTTCGTAGATCTTTAATTACTTCAATTGAAACATTTTCAAAAATTAATAACCTTAAACTTTGTTTGTTATAATCACTCAGAAAGCTTTTTTGTTTGTTACTTCTTCTATTCCATAATATAAGTTGTTGGCAATATGAAAAACTTATTTTATAACAACTTATGTTATGAAATGGAAAGAGTACTACGATTTCTGCATTATACTTGAAATTATTTTTGGCTTTCACAAAAAGTCAATGCATATGATTTCAATTTTTTTTTTTTTTTTTAATTCTTAGCTAGCTTTAAGGTTCTGATTCACTAAAACTAGGTATTGAAAAAAATGGCTTTGCTTCTTTATGATGAAGATAAAATATACTGACTATTACTCTCATTTATATTGCCTAGTTACATGCCTTCCTTTAGCAGAACCTTATGGGTCACTTGAGTGAAAATACAAGATCAAGTATATGACTAACATTCTGCATTCCTGTAATATCAGATCAAGTCAATCTGGTATGGGTCCAAAGAAAGCGTCTCATTCTTTGTTTATCAAGTCTGAATTTTTTTTGTACTTTTCCATGTCACCCTTTTCCTATAAACCTTCCATTTTCATGTTTGCAAGTCTGGTGGTTTTGTGCTTTTCAAGTTGCCTATAATTGGAAATTTGGACGAGTGAATTACTTATTTTTTCGATGTCTTCATGTTGAAATGTTCCCACGTCTTTTGTTGTAGGATTGATTTGGTTCCCCATTTACTTGACCTTTTTACTTAGCTTCTGACATATAATTGATAAGCAATCAGCTCTCGTTTATATGCTTTATTTATCTGAAATGAGATATAGGGCATCTGTATTTCAGAGATGCCTCCACAGAAAGGTATTCGATTACCATTTAGTCAGGCACCAATGTCTGATGCGGTACCTACCTCCCAACCAGGTTTATCATTGGACTTGCATTCTACTCCGCCATCTGCCCCCGTGCCTGTTAAGACACCTCTATCACAGTCCGCTGATGCACATGTATCTTGTGATGCGTCTACGTCAGTACCGGCAACTGAGTCTACGCCGGTAGAAAATCAGCTACTCGCCAGTCTATTTTCCCACAGACGGTAACTGATACTAGTACTGGTGGAGTTGCGGCTACACTAGATACTCGTACTCTCCTGCAACCTACCCTTGGCATGTAAGTAAATTTATTAATTATTTCCTTTAAGTTAATTATACTTCTTGTAATCATTATAGTAACTAATTAAAAATTTATTGGCTATTATAGATTTAGATTGTTATCCAGCTGTTCCGCTGTCATTACTTCAATATTTCAATATAGCTTCAAGGGGGCACATAGCACCATAAAGGTGGTTCCCAGAAAAAAGAAAATTTGTGGTGGGAAGAGTTCACGGTAACTAAATTAGTAAATAAGTTCGAATTTAGAAGTCTTCGAAGTTAATTATCTAACATTATTTAAAAATACAGAAAAGGTATCGCTGGGCTCCTAAGCATGAGGCGGGTGTCAAGTTAGGTTGGCCTAACATACTTACGAGGAGACTCAGCGGCATTATGAGCGACGAACGGAAAAAAAAAAATAAGAGGCCCACATGGGTTTGTGAGACCGATTGGGTGCGTCTTCAAGCCTACTGGAAAACTCCGAAATGTAAAGTCAAGTCTTTATAGGCCTTAAAAAACCAAAAAGAATGGAGGGGTGGCAAATGCCCGATGAAGCATACGGGCAGTTCGCTCAACCATATTGAGCACCACATGAGACTGGTACTTAATTATATTATTTTACACATTCATATATGTTATGTGTTTTATGTACGTATTTAAATGTTTTAATGATTTTTGTTAACAAGAAAATGAGGTCGGACATGCAGTCCCATTTCGGCCCTAAGAAAGGCGAATGGGTTGATGAAGATTCTAGAGAGTTCTCTGTAAGTATTTCATTACTTTTTTCCCTTTTTTGATATTACTTTTTTACTGTGATTGCCTGGCATTTTATTTGACAGGGGGTGTTCCATGCGGTTTATGACAACGCCGCAAACCAAGCAACTCAAGCCGGCCAGCCTCCTCTAGATTTGCCGACTCAAATTGAGCTTTCTGCTGAGGCTGCGGGTGGGCTAAGAAATGGAGGTGTTCAAGGACTCGGTTCGTTCAGCGATGTGGTAAAGACAATGAAGCGAGGTAGCCAGGCCGTCTCGCATTCATCTATGGAACAAACACGGAAAGAAATGGAAGCAAAGTTTAAGAAAGAGATGGTCGAGCAAAGAAGAGAATTCAAGATGAGGGAAAAGAAGAGAAACAAGTCATTAGCTAGTATGTTAGCTGATATTTTAACAAATAGAGACAATATTGTATTAAGTGCCTCTGAGATAGAAGCCAAATTGAGTAGTCTAGATGATGAGTTAGAATCAGACTATGACAATGACCCCTTAACTGTTGATGAAGTTTTGGGGAGTCAATAAATTATTTAGTTTATTTTGTATCAATTTGCAACTATTGTAATATTTTTTTATATAATATGTAACTATTTTATGATTTTTTTACGTTATGTTTTATGATTATTTTAGAATTTAATTTGGTCTGTTTTCTGTTGAATTGTGGCAGGGGGTATGTTCTATGTTTTCTGGTAGCTGTTTCTGGAAAAGTAGCTTCGTACCCGACAGAATGGCGACGGACTAGCGACCTCTTTAGGGTTTAGGGTTAGGGTTGGGCAACCGATTACCGACACAACGACTTCGTTTAAAAATATTCGCTGCAATTTATCATCTGGATGACCGAATAGCGACCAACATGTACATATCCGTCGCTATTCAGTCGCAATGAAACTAAGGGGCGATCGAATAGCGACCAGAGAAGTCAATGCGGTCGGTATATTCTTCCGAATTCCGTTTTTTATAAAATAGCGGGGTTTTTTTTAAGGATATATAGAAACATTTTGCCTATTTTAGTTACTATTACTATATATATATATATATATATATATATATATATATATATATATATATTAATTTGAATAAACAAACAAGTAAAACTTATACTTATTCACAAAATACCTATATAGACTCGAAGCAGAACAATTCAAGTAATACATTTGTGTGTACATTTACGTGAATCATTAAGTGATGGTGTTAACCTTTTAATAATTGATTATTAATAAACAAATAATTACTAAAATATTCATATTAGTTCGTACTCGCATTCTGAATGATGTCGGGGAAGGAACTCATGGACAGAAACTCGTTCTAAATACCCATGAATCCTCCCCTGAAGGATCCGCTCATACCTTAGGAATAAAAAATTTAAGACGAAAACTTACATCTTTCGGCTAAAGATTCTGTTTTTTGGACGTGTGCTGCTACTGCCACCAAAAGCCTTCCATTGCGGAATTGCTCCCAACTAGTATCCACGCGACGAAACGAGCAGCGAGTGCTAGCTCTTCGTTTCTGAGTTTCTGAGAATCTAGAGAGAAGAGAAAGGCTGAAAACTAGAAATCTAATTTCGGGGTATTTTGGTTTTTTGCGTCTAAAGCAAAGAATTGCCTAGGGTTTCGGTCAAAAGAGGATTATATAGGTGTGAGAGTTTGTTCCAAAAACAACTCCCACGTCCTATCAACCTCTTCTGATAGTGGGAGTCTTTATTGCATAATAACTCCCACGTAATCCCAGTTGAGCTCAAATACCAAAAATACCCATCCTTCATCTCTAATTCGAATAATAACATTTTATCATTCTCAAAAAATAAAAGTTAGATACAATAAACCTAGACACATTCTAGATTCATTAAATCTGGACATGAAGCTCGTTAACTCGTCTATGCGTGTGACCATGTAGGTTCATATCACAATGGCAATGAAAACACACTTAGTAGTAGTATGTATTCATAAATCACAAGCGGTCCCTAGCAGGACATTGTGACTACCCAAAGTGAATGAATGTACGGTGGAACCTAATATCAATCCACTATTTAATCCATTTGTTTAGCGATATCCAAATTAAGCATAACGCATGGTAGTTGTCACCCTTATAAAGCTTAATTGTATTTATGCTCGATCTCAAGGTAGACTGTTCCAATAAATAGTATTTATTAAATACATTTGAGCACGGCCATGCATTTAAACAGTTTTCCCTATCGAGGGGCCCATGGATATCTCTCTCTAATAAGTGAGGGACAAACCCCTTACAATGCCTCTCACATTCAAGCCATGATAGGATACTACATCCGATCATCAGTCGTATTAATTACTAGATTAAAAGTAACGTCCGACTGAGTCAAAACGCAGCTCCATTCATGCTGGAAAGGATGGAGACATAAGGTCTAAGGATTCCAAATAGTATTGAGGAAATAATACCTATGACTAAAGAACCATGAAGTATTACTTCTCTAACAGATCACGTCCGATACAATATATCCCAATATATTGTATATATGATATGATTTGTATTCATTACACATGATCAGTAAAACATAATCATCAATGAAACATAATACTAGTTTTATTTCATTGTAAAGAACATTACATAAAACTAGAGACAATCAGAATAGTAATTGCATAAGCTAATGAGTTTTACTATCAAATCACACATTTGATGTTCAAAAGAAAAATCAACAATTCACATTACATTCAATATATATATATATAACGTACAACATATGCTAATGGTCCTAGGGCACTACTAACAATCGGATTTTGGATTTATAATTTTTTAGCGTGGTCGGTCGCTATGAAGCTAAGGGGCGACCGAAGATGTTAATGTGGTCGGTATATTTTTTCGGATTCCGTTTTTTATAAAATAGCGGGGTTTTTAAGGATATATAGAAACATTTTGCCTATTTTAGTTACTATTTAATATTCGCGTCCGAATAGCAACCGCAATTGGCATAGCGGTCGCTAGAATTAAATGGCAAAAATATCTTTAAAAATAGTTTTGTGCATTTTATTTCTCTAAAAATATCTAAGGCAAGAAGCCTCTCCCTCTTTCTTCATTCTGCCCAGCTGCGATCTCCACCTCTTCCCCCAAATCCACCGCGAAACCCCTCCCTCCTCCCATCTCCACCACCTCCGGCACCTCCAACGGCGTCGCCACCACCTCCGATTTCAGTTGGGTTTATTAGGGTTTAGGTGAGAATCTTGCCTTTTCTAGCTTTTCTTTCTTAACAATTAAAATAAGTACATCTATTTTGACAAGATTAAAACAAAAATGGAAGGGAGGTAATACTGATTTCTGCTTGGATTTTAATATATGAGTTTTCTATTTTGAGTTAATTTCTACAAAACAATAACTAACTTTTCTTGCAAGTTTTTAATTTTTAATTTTTTTGGGTATTTTTTTAGTCATTCACAAGCTTAACTAACTTTTCCTGTGAACCCGTTCAATTTTTTTTTTTTAGTTCTTTTGCCAATTCTCATAATTTCTTTCAATTTTTTTGGGGCGTGTTTCTTTGGTTTTTAGTGAAAGAAGGGGATAAGCTTGAGTGATAATTAGTAGCAAATTAAAAAAATTCTCAAATTTTCCAGAGATTTGTTGTGTTTTTTTTTACTCAAAAGGTATGTAATTCTATTGTTTATATAGTGTTTATTTTTTGTGATCATGTACATGGGTTCAAGCCAAAGATTTGGTTGATTTAATATTATTGGAGTTTTTGAACATCCAGTGTAGTTTTCTTGGTGTATTATTGGTGGGGTTTTCAGAGTCAAAGTAAAAGCTCTAATTAGAAGTGTTGTAATGTTTAGCACTCAAATATTTTGATTTGACCAATATTTATATTTTTGAGCAAATTCCAATTAAGTTTTGGATAACGCGGGTGAAGGAAGGTGTGTTTCAGGTGCGTGGTATAGTTGAGACCTGTCATTGTATTATCTCCCCGGTTTTTGCATCTTTGTATGAAATCCCCGGTTATTTCCACCTTTGTATTATCTCCCCGGTTGTTTTAATCTCTGTATTATCCTTCCGGTTTTTCGCATCATTGTATGATATATCTCCCCGGTTTATGCATCTTTGTATTATCTCAACTGTTTTTCTATCTTTGTATTATCTCCCCGGTTTTTCAATCTTTGTATTATTGAAATGTATGCTAATTATATCATTTTAGTTACAATAAGTAAATAATTGATAATCGAACATAACAAGAATATTCATATTAGTTCTATTGCACAATAAAATTCGCAACAAACAATATATATATAGACAAGATGCCATTATCACACATTAATGATTACTTAAAAAAAAAAGGTTGAAACTCATCAAACATAAGATTCAAAGTTAATATGCATTTAATTATTAAGACTTGATATATGCAGATATTGTGTTTATAATGGAGGACCGTAGTTGGATGTATATGGATTCAACAACAAATGGTGCACCTCGTCATAGTCAAGAATTTATAGCGGGATTGAAACAATTTGTGGATTTCGCTGTCAGTATGTCTGCTAATGTACAAATTGATGGGATTAGGTGTCCTTGTGGGGTTTGTAAGAATAAGTATTTTCATATGCCTAATAGTGTGAAGTATCATCTTCTTATGAACGGATTTGTGTCTAACTATTTTAATTGGACATGTCATGGTGAGACATTCATTTCGATGCCTCAAATCTCGTTTGTTCATGATATGGATAATTTTAGAAGACATACGACACAACACAATTATCGAGAGATGGTTTTCGATGTTGTAGGACTAAGTTTTAATGAGCCGAATAATAGGGATGTTGAAGAACATCCCAATCCAGAGGCACACATGTTGAAGGCTATTGATAGCCTACTCTATAATGGTTGTACAAACCATTCACAGCTATCAATGACTGCTACAATGTTGAGTATTAAGTCCGAAGACAACTTATCTGAAACTACTATAGATAAATTTGCGCATTTGATGTAACGCTTTACACGACTTTAACCAAATGAAGACATTGGTTAAAGGCCTTGGATTACCGGAGCAAAAGATTGATGTCTGTTTTAACGGTTGTATGTTGTACTGGAAAGATGATGTTGAGAGTAGAGAATGCAAGTTTTGTGGCCATGCTAAGTACATTAAGAAAAATAAATAAATAAATACACGATAGAAAGAGATTGCTTGCAAAAAAATGTATTATTTTCCAATTATTCCGAGATTACAAAGATTGTATGGATCTGCAAAAACCGCAAGACACATGACATGGCACTCAGACAGTGAGAGGGAAGAGGGAATAATGAATCACCCACGGGATGGAGAAGCTTGGCAACATTTTGATAGAACACACACCGATTTTGCAGCGGAACCTTAGAATGTAAGGCTTGGGTTATGTGCAGATGGTTTTGCACCTTTCAGCAAGTCAGGGAAGCAATAGTCTTCTTGGCCAGTTTTCTAACACCTTATAATCTCCCCCATTGGAAGTGTATGAAGAACAATGTAATCTTCTTAACTATCATTGTACTTGAACCCCAAAATCTAAAACAAAAGATTGATGTGTACTTGCAGCCTCTCATTGATGAACTGAATCAACTGTGGGGTGAAGGTACGGAAAGTTATGACATCTCCAAAAAGTACAATTTTAAACTGAGGGCTTCATTACTTTGAACAATTAGTGATTTCCCAGCATATGGAATGTTGAGTGGATGGAGTACAGCTAGCATTCACACTTGTCTATATTTTATGGAGGAAACACAAGCGTTCCATTTGCAGACTGGTGGGAAACAATCGTGGTTCGATTGCCACAGATGCTTCTTGTCACCTGATCATTCTTTTTTAAGAGATGCAAAGGGATTCCGAAAGGACCGATGATAGGAAGAAAACCCTCTATTTCGCCTGACTGGTGATCAAATGTGGTTTAGAGTTAGAGATTATCAAAAAAATACCGATACAGCTGAAGAGATTGGTAAAGAGCAAGGCAGGGGTCGGGATCACAGTTGGGCCAAACGTAGCATATTTTGTGACTTACCTTATTGGCGGACACTTCTGATACGACACAACATTGATGTCATGAATAATGGAAAATATGTGTTTGATAACATCTTTAACACCGTGTTGGACGTGAAGGGTAAAACTAAGGACAATGTTAAGGCTAGAGCGGATGTTTCAAGGTATTGTAGTCGGCTAGAATTGAATATTAAACACGATGGCCTAGGTAAAGAAATGAAACTGAAGGCATGTTTCACTCTTACCAAAGCACAAAAAGAGATGGTTTTGTAGTGGGTTAAAAAAATAAGGCTCCCAGATGGATATGCACCGAATTTGGTTCGATGCATTGATATGAAAGAGTTTAAATTGTCTGGAATGAAACGTCACGATTCTCTTGTATTCATGGAGAGACTTATCCTTATAGCACTTAGAGAAGTACTACCAGAAAATGTTTGGGGACCCTTGGCTGAACTTAGTCTGTTCTATAGAGATTTGTGTCCCCAAAGTTGAGTGTGGTGCATATGCAAGAATTGGAGGACACTATCACTACTTTATTGTGCAAGTTAGAGAAAATATTCCTCCGGGATTTTTTGATGTAATGGAACACTTGCCGATTCACCTTCCGTACGAAGCCAAGGTTGGTGGCCCGGTACAGTTTAGGTTGGTGGCCCGGTACAGTTTAGGTTGATGCACCCATTCGAGAGGTAACAATTAATATCTCTATGATCTCAACTTCATTTTTATTTTTCATGTACGTACTAACAATGTGATTAACTACTTATTAATCTCTTTCTCACTTCTTGGAATTCCACATATTGAAGGTGAGTAATATTTGTTGATTTATTTTTTAGTACTTTAGTACCATAAATTAATTGTCGTATTGTATAACTTTTTAACATAATTCAAAGTGGTAATTTTATTGCCATAAAATAATTTGATTCTTGAATTTCCAGGTTGCAACTCATGCATTTCCAAGGATATACATATAAATGACATCAAGGAGTTTATGAGAAGTGTAAACTTTGATTGTGAGTGTTGTAATGTAAATAAAAAGTGCACACTTTGATTGTGAGTGTTGTAATGTAATTAGAAGTGCACACTTTGATTGTGAGTGTTGTAATGTAATTAGAAGTGCACACTTTGATTGTGAGTGTTGTAATTCAATGTGCACACTTTGATTGTGAGTGTTGTAATGTAAATGAGAAGTGTAAACTTGTGTTTTTTAGTAAGATAATTGGTTATGTAATGTTATTTTTGGTTTTATTGATTATTTTTGCTATTTGGGATCTTATTAATACTGTTTTTGGTTCGTATTTCTGTGCGTATGGCTGTTTTTTAACATTAATCGCTAAGCAGTCCAAGTCAAACGTCAACAATATTGGCCATTCTGTCGGGATTCCGTCGCTATATCGCGACCCAATAATCGGTTGCTAACTTTGCGTCAGTATTTCGTCGTTAACAAGTCAATGTCAAAGTCAAAGTCAACGTTGGTCGGCATTCCGTCGCTATATGGCGACCCAAGATTCAGTAGCTAAATAGGTCGTCGGTATTCAATCGTTAACCAGTCAAAGTCAATAATGTTGACCATTCGGTCGGTATACGGCGACCCTATTGTCGGTCGCTAGACTTTTCGTCGATATTCGGTCGTTACTAAGTCAAAGTCAAAAGTCAACAATATTGAGTGTTCAGTCGGTAAACCGTTGGTATATGGAGACCGAATAGCTATATATTCGGACGGTAATTTGCTTAGCGAAAAAAAATACACGACCACATAATTCGGTCGCTACACTGAGTTTAGCGACGGAATTGTCCATCCCTGTTAGACAATTTTCTTGTAGTGAGAACTTCTTTGCCTAAATGATCACCTTAACAAGAAGTGTGTTTATTAAGCATATAAGGCGAATAAATTAGATGACTTGGGTTTTATATGCAACACATAGACACACAAGACTATGAATATGATCAAGGAAAGTCTAGGTCAAGTGTTCTATATGCAAAGCTTGTAATATCAAACACCATAAGTCGTATGACCAAAGTCAAGCAATATGTAGATAAAGCAAGCATGTGTAAGTTTTACTACTAACTCTTAAACAAATAAGCTCATGTAATCAAGTAAACAAGATATAGAAATTCATTAACTATAAAGTAAATGAGTAAGGGATAGAGAAAACTAACACAAAGATTTATTGTGGTTCGATCACAAAGATCTACATCCATTACCTTAGGACACACTTGAGGATTTCAACTCTTCAATAAGAAGCTTCTTTAATAACAAATGCAAGGTGTGATCAACCTTTTGCAATTGCCTCACAAAGAGGACTTTTGCTTCACTAAGTAGACTACACTCACAAAGAGTGTTTTTCTAGTTCTCACAAGAACTAAGCTCACAAAGAGCCAATTTCACAAAGAGATACCTAAAAAAGAGGATAATTTTGTATAAAGGCTAATTTTTGTCATTTCTTGTTAAGAGATTTTTTTTTCATTTTCTTCAAAGTTAATTTTGTCATTTTGCACAAGAGTCATTCCCCCATTTTTTTATGGGAGCGTTTTTCTTTTTGCATTAGGGTATTTTCGTCATTTTTCATCAAAAAAAATTGGCCATTATTCATCATAGGAATTTTATGTTATTTGAGCCAAATGCAATTTTTTTCATTTTTCGCAAAGGTATTTTTCATCATTTTTTAGCCGAGTGTATTTTTGTCATTTTGCGTCAAGAGTATTTTCATATTTTTTTACCATGGATGTTTTGGTGATTTTATGTTATGCATAATTGTGATTTGTTTTTGTAAAAAATTGTTGTTTTGTGCCAAGGGTATTATTTTAATTTTGAGCTAACGATATTTTCCGACACCGTACAAAGGGTATTTTTGTCATGTAAATGAAGAATATTGGATTTTTTATATTAAGGGTACTTTAGTCATTTTGTAGTAGGGGTGTTTTGTCATTTTACAATAAGGGTGTGTTTGTTTTCATGGAATTGGAATTGGAAAGCAATTCCAATTTTCTTGTTTGGCTATCAACAAAATCATGGATTTGGAATTGAAATTCCAATTCTCTTGTTTGGCTCTCAACAAACCAATTCCAATTCCAACCCCCTCAATTCCATTTCATAATCAAATAATTTGAATTCCAATTCCACAAGATTTATTGTAGGTTATAAATATTTCATACATACATATTATTTTTTGTCTCATAAATAAATAAATATAAAATGACCAAAGTACCCTTATTGTAAAATGACAAAACCCTAGTAAAAAATAACTAAAGTACCCTTAATTTAACATAGCTAATGTTATTCGTTTAAATGACAAAAATACACTTTGTATGATGTCGAATAATACCGATAGTGCAAAATTACAACAATACCCTTGGCACAAAACAACAATTTTGTTTATAAAAAAATCACAAACATACATAATATTAAATCACCAAAACATCCCTAGTAAAAAATTACGAAAATACTTTTGACACAAAATAACGAAAATACCCTCGGCTTAAAATGATGAAAAGTACTTTCGCGCAAAATGAAAAAAATTACATTTGTCTAAAATAGCTTAAAATTCATATGATTAAAATTGAGTCAAATTTTTTTTATGGAAAATGATGAAAATACTTTGGCGTAAAATGACAAAAATGCCCTTAATGCAAAAAAGATAAAAAACAAAAATGCTCCTATAAAAAAGGAAAATGCCTCTTGTGCGAAATGACAAAATTAAATTTGAATAAAATGAAAAAAAAAAAAACTTAACCAAAAATGACATAATTAGTCTTTACAAAAAAATTAAAAAAATTCGTTTACTTGAAATGCCTAAAATATTATCGGTGTAAAATGACCAAAATACACTTGTTAAGAAATAATAGAAATGTCATTCATATGAAATGAAAAAAATTACCACTTGTTTTAAAAAAAACGAAAATTTTACAATAAGGATATTTTTGTCATTTTTTAAAATGGGCATTTTCTCCATTCTAAACCAATGGCCAAAGGTTATTTTCTTCATTTTCATCAGAGTATTTTCAACATTTTGTGATTGATTTATCTTTTGTCAAGTACATATTCGTTATTATGCACAATGAGCTAATTCCACTTTAACAGAGGTATTTTTGTCATTTTACAATGAATGCATTTTTTATAAAATTGGACCATAAAAGTTTTCTTCATATTACGCAAAATGGTATTTTTTAACTTTAGTATGGAATTTTCATCATTTTTATACCCGAAAAATTCATCATTTTCTACTTGGGGTATTTTCGTCATTTTCCATCAAAAATATTTTCATTTTTCATTGTTATTTTATCCAATTCATACTATAAAGATTTTATTTGGCACTATGAATGCTATTTTAATTTTGCAAAAACAATAATTCTATTATTTTACACCGATAATTCTTTTAACAATGGAATATTTGTCATTTTACTGTAAATGTACTTGGGCTATTTGTATTAGGAGAATATTAGTCTTTTCACACTAGATGCATATTTTGTTCATTTTATTTTTAATAATGTGATTTTTTGGTGTTTCAAACAAATAAATTATAATTATAATTGAATTCCACATCAATTTCGTAGTTTACCAAACAAAGGAATTCAATTATTTGGAATTGGAATTTCATAGGATTCAAATTATTAGAATTCCATATAATTGGAAAACCTTAGAATTCCAATTTCTTGTAATTTCATGGAATTTCATAGAATTGAAATTCCAATTCCAAAACCAAATCCAAGAAATAAACACACCCTAAGGGTACTTTGATCATTTTATATATTTATTTTATGAGAGAGAAAATAATAACTTGCATGTATTATATATTTATAACCTATAGTAAATTTTGTGGAATTGGAATTCAAATTATTTGATTGTAAAATAGAATTGATTTTGTGGAATTGAGGGGGTTGGAATTCCAATTAGAATTGGAAAACCAATTCCATGGAAACAAACACACCCTTAGTACAAAATGACAAAATACCCCTAGTATAAAATAACTAAAGTACCATTAATATTTAAAATAATGAATGTTTTTGTTTAAATGACAAAAATACCTTTCGTACAATATCGAAAAATACCGTTAGTGCAAAATTACAGTAATACCATTAGCAAAAAACAACGATTTTTTTTAAAAAAATAATCACACATAACATAAAATTATCAAAACACCCTTGATGTAAAATTACGGAGATACTCTTGACACAAAATGACTAAAATACTCTGGGCTCAAAATGATGAAAATTACCTTTGTGCAAAATGAAAAAAACACTTTTGGCTCAAATTGATGAAAATTCCTATGATGCAAAATAACCCATATACCCTTGATGAAAAATGACGAAAATATCTTGGCGTAAAATGACGAAAATACCCTTAATGCAAAAGACAAAAATGCTTCCATAAAAAATTCAGGGAAATGCCTCTTTTACAAAATGACGAAAATAACTTTGAATAAAATGAAATTTTTTCTCTTAGCACAAAATGACAAAAGTATCCTCAGTACAAAATGACAAAATTTCGTTTACATGAATTGCTAAAATACTATCGGTATAAAATGCCCAAAATACATTTGTTGAGAAATAATGAAAATTTCATTCATATCAAATGAAAAGAATAGCCATGATGAAAATGACGAAAATATCACTCGTATTAAAATGATAATTTTACAATAAGGGTATTAAAATGTTTTCACCATTCTAAACCAAGGTTATATTCTACAATTCAATCAGAGTATTTTCACCATTTTGTAACTATTGACATTAATGTCATTCTAGACAAATTGATGTCATAATTTTGCTCCAAGTGAGGTAAATTTTTGACTAATTAGAATTTATTCATATTGTATTAAGTACATATTCGATATTCTGAACAATGAGAAAATTCCTGTCACACCCCGTACCCGGGTAATGACCTGATAGTACCTTATTCAACACTAAGATATCGAACCCGAATAAAATTATAAATTCAAAATACTTTAATTATTTAACTTAGTTCATGTCTTACATAATTCATTGAAAGAAACTACGGGTTTCCTCAGTACACTTATTACATACTTAAAAGAAGTAAACGTTTAAACATGAAACACTAAGTATCCTAGACATCTATGAACAGTAATTGGGATCACTCCTCCTAATCCTCATCATAAAACCTACTTCCATGAAGTCCTCCACAAAGGAATCTGCAAAATAGTAAAGAGTAATCTACACTAACCCAATAAGGTTCAAACACCATTGTGACGGAGCATTGTTGGTCAAATCCGTTATCCCTTTTCCCTAAAACAGTTACGTACACTAACTTGCATCCAAACATAAAACATTAAAAATATTACATTTAAAGAAGGTTGTAAAAGGTTTTAGAAGTAAGTAATGCTTTAAAAGTGATTTTGAAAACGCTGGATAATTTTCCAAGACAAGAACGGATGATCGCCCGGATCAAGCATCGTCCGCCTGTACAGACGAAAGCGAGGAAGATGTGCATAGCCCGCAAAACATCCATAGCGGATGAATGCCCGTGTGAAAGTGAGGACGAATGTGCGTTCGCGCACTTCAGAAACATCAAATTTCAGTAAAAATTTACAATGGAAAACTCATTTTCTTCAATTTCGAAATCTTATTCCAAAAACCCAATTTTTACTAACACAAAACTATGTAAACTCTACATTCCTTCATACCAAACACACACACACACATCATTACCCATTCTCCAAGCACAATTCTTCTCACACTTCATAGACACCTCAAACACATTCATAGATTCACACAATTGAGCTCAAATATCCGTTTCTGACAGTCGGGTTTTGGCCCATGTTCACTGGATTACTAACTAGATATCAATTAGGTTAAGAATTAGTAATTAGGTGCACTCCTAATTGGATACTAATTAGGTTAAGAATTAGTAATTATGTGAATTTAGTAATTATGTGAACTCCTAATCCTTTTAACTACATGTTTACTACTCATATATATATATATATATATATATATATATATATATATGTGTGTGTGTGTGTGTGTGTGTGTGTGTGTGTGTCTATATTGTTTGGAGTGTTAGCCCTAAGGGCATATTCTATGTTGTTTTGATGATAACAAACCATTGTAAGTTCTAATGTTTGTGTGAGCAATGTTCTTATTAATAGGATCCTTAGCACTCACATCAACATTGATGAAAATGGTAAGTTAGCTTCTTGTGTAAACTAAGGTATGTATATTACACACAAGAAAGCTATTATATGGAAGGAAGGAGGCAAGGAGGTTGGTTGGGAAATAGGGCTCTTCAAAGAGTCCCTAATGTATATGGCAAAAGAACTTAACATGCTAGTGCTTATGTTTCTTGTTCTATCTTGGTTTATCTTATAAGCACTTAGCTTTACACTTAATTGTTCTTATATCCTTTTGCCATGCTTCCTTGTTCTTAATTATGTCCATATCCTATCTAATTAAATCAAAGTTTGACATAATCAAAAAGGGGGAGATTGTTAGCCCTAAGGGCAAACGAACTCGGTTTTTGATAATGGACAAACACTTGATGTTTGTGTCTAATGTTTTCATCTATGTGATAGAATATAGGAACTCATTATGGAAGCTCTAAGTACTTCAATCAAGCCATTGAAAGCCATTGATATCAAGATTCAAGATATGCAAGGCTCATTTATCAAGATTGAAGATTGAAGACTTAGGTTTGGTTAGATTAGCTTTGTTATTCATTAGTCGTTATCTTAAAGCTCTAACCAAAGCTCTTATGAACATAAGCTTCTCACTCTAGTCTTGCATACATGATTTCATAAACACGTTTTCAAAAGGCTTAAGTTTCAAAATGATCTTTACATGTGTTCTTATTCAAAAAGCCTTTGATTTCAAAGTTAAGTCTTTTAGAAAAGTTTTCCAAGTGTTCTTATGTGTTACCTTTTGGGAAAACCTTTTAGACTTCATTAGACTTGAAAACAAGTGTTTAAACATCATCTCTCATACTCTGAAAAGTCGGTCAACCGAGATTTTCTCGGATCAACCGAAGGATATACTGAGAGTTGGTTTGTGGAGGTTCGGTCGACCTAGGGAAAGGTCGGTCGACCGAAGTGGTTTGGTTCGGTCAACCGAGGGTTAGGTCGGTCGACCGAGGTGGCTCAGGGTCATCCGAAGTTCAGCTTCGGTCCACCGAGGTGCACTGTTACTAGCCGTTTTTCGACCCAGTTATAGAGTCGTTTTTCAGCCAAATTTGAAATGGATATATACTCCAAAGCTAGAGAAACATTCCAAGGCTTGTATATCAAATATTCATTGATCTCTCATCAAGCCAAAACACTTTCAAAGCAAAACACACTTCATTGCCATGATCTAAAGCATTCAAAGTGTTCCTTCATAAAGCAATACAAAGAGTGAGCTTCTTATGTTCAAAGAGCCAACAATTGATGAGCTTCAAATGTATGTATCTTTCACTTAGAAGAGTGAACAACTTTGTACTCTAAATCTTTCATCTTATCCCCTTTCTTAGTGATAGGGTTATTGTTGTATAAGTCCTACTTAGTGTGGGCAATTGTTTATAGTGGTTGTTTGTAAAACTCTTGGTGAGTTAGCCACTAGTGTAAAGTCCTACTTTGTGTGGGCACATTCTTCTTAGTGAAGTTGGTGAAATCCTTGGGTGCGACTCAAGGTAGTGGATGTAGATTCTCAGTGAATCGAACCACTCTAAATCTCTTGTCTTGTGATTTGCATTGGGTTTTGCTTTAGCTTTTGTTAAACTTGCACTATCATTGTTTAAATTGGAAATAGTTTGCAAGATTTATTAGAAACCCAATTCACCCCCCCCTCTTGGGTTCCTTCAATTGGTATCAGAGCCTCGTCTTCATTTTTAGCATAACCGCTTGAAGTAAAGATTATGGCCGGTAATTCCGCATTGGCGTATTTAGAGGGGTCTTCCACCATTAGGCCACCACTATTTGATGGTAATAATTATGAAGCTTGGAAAGAACGTTTCAAGATATATGTGTGCTCAATAGATTATTCTTTATGGCATATATTTGAAAATGGTCCATATGTGCCTATGAAGTTGGTGGATGGTGTTCAAGTGCCAAAGCCGGACAAGGAGTTAAATGAGCTTGAGTCCAAGAAGATGACTCAAAATTACAAGGCAATGAACATCCTTAGTTGTGCCTTAAGTCAAGATGAGTACAACCGTGTGCTTGGAAGAAAATCCGCACACTCAATGTGGAAAATGCTTGAGGTTACTCATGAAGGCACAAATCAAATCAAGGAGTCAAGGCTAAATTTGCTTGTTAGAGAATATGAGCTCTTCTCCATGAAGCCAAATGAGTCAATAAATGAGATGAGCACAAGATTCACAAATGTGATAAATGGCTTAAAGTCCTATGGCAAGGAGTACACCATGGGTGAAATGAATAGGAAGATTCTCAATTCTCTTCCTAAAAGTTGGGAAAATAAAGCTCTTGCCATTGAAGAGTCCAAGAATTTAAAGACCTATTCAACGGAGGAACTTCTTGGCTCACTACTAGCCTTTGAAATGAAGATAAAGAAAAAATTGTTCTACAAAGGGTAGTAATCTTGAGTCCATCATCAATAATGAAGAAGGAGAGAATTTGTTCTTCACTCTCAAAAATGCAAAGTGCTTGTTAAGCCATTGGGATGAAGAAGAAAGTGATGATGATCAAGAAGAAAATGATCACACATGTCTTATGGCATTTGATAATGAGGTACATCCTTCTCCATCTATTTCTAATTCTTTTAATGATAGTGATGATGATGAGGATGATCCTAATGAGCTTTTAATTGATATGTATGATCAATTGAAAAATTGTGCAAAGCAAAACAAAGCTATGAAGCTTAAAATTGAATCTTTGCTTTGTGAAAACAAAAAGATATGTGATGAGGTTGATTGCTTAAAAGTTGAAAATGAAAAGCTTATTGCTACATGCAACACTTCCTCATTAGAGTATCTTGAAGCTTGTGTTAAATTGTCTTCTTTAGAAAACAAGCTTCTTGAATTTGATCATTTGGAAAACAAAGTTAAAGATCTTACCCTTCTTGTTGAAAACTTTACTAAGGGTAAGAAAAATCTTGATCAAATTCTTGGTATGCAACGTGCTTCACATGATAAACATGGTCTTGGTTATAATGCTAATCACATTGATCATGCTAGCTCTTCTAAGTTTCATAAGAATCACTTTGGCATGCAATGTGCTTCACATGATAAAAATGGCCTTGTTTATATTGCTAAACGTGTTGATATTTCTAGCTCTTCTCTTAAACCTAAGAATCATGTTTTAAATGCTAGTATGTCACATAGGCTAAGTAGTTATCTTGTGCATGCTCACAATTCCTCTAAGCCACACATTCATTGCACATATTGTGGTAAACATGGTCACACTTGTGATAGATGCCATGTAAAGAGGAAGATTGAAAAAGGGGTAAAAACCGTTTGGAGAATCAAACGTACTTTGACTAACCATAATGGACCCAAACAAAAATGGGTACCAAAAGCTACTCCTCCCTTGATCTTATAGGTTCTTATAAGTTAGATGAATGCCACAAAGCTTCAATGGACTTGATTCAAAAAGAAGTGGCATTGGGTAGAAGTAAAAGGAGATGTGCCAAAAGAAGAAATTCAAAAGCACTCCTCAACACTTGGTTTCTCAAAGCTCAAATGACAATCAATTGGAGAACCAAGTTGGTTAGATAATAAGAGCAAAGCATCAAGTGATGACAAGAGCCAAAGTGTCAATCCAATGTCTTCATCACTTGGTAAGAAAGCAATGGTATCAAAATCACCTTCTCTTAACACTTTAATTATTGTGTTTAAGTGTTTTTGATATATATACATGCTTGCTCTTATATATGTTGCATCTCACATTCTTGAATGTTATATTCATATAGATTACCTCTAGCATGTTCATTATTGTACATGTTGAGTTTAGCTAAGGTATCTATGAGATGTAGCTTATGCAACTTGATTGATTCTTGTTTTGTGATGTCATATTCATTTAAGAATCTATCTAGTTGTTTTGGTTTTTGATGTGCATGATCCTTGTGTATATTTGTGCTACTTGAGATTTTGAGCTAATCATGAAGGACCTTGAAAAAGGTACCATTTTTGCTCTCAAGAATTCCTTGTAGGTAACAAAGAGTTCTAAACTTCAAGAAGAAGATATGAACTACAAGGAATGGCACAAGTGAACTAAGACTCCATGAAAAGAGTCAAATGCTAAGGATTACAAGATTGTAGAGGGTTCATCAAGAAATGAATAGTCACCCATCATTGATGACTCTACACTTTTCATGCAAAGAAGATTGAGAAGCTCAAAGAACTCATTGAAGAAACTCAAAGTGCAAAAGCATTCATCAAATTCAATGAGATATTACTAAACTCAATCTCTTTCATTTCCTTGAACAATTATTGATCTTACTTTCCATATAATGTTCAATTGTTCTTGAAATGGGCTACTTGGAGATTTAATAACATGTTGTGCTCTTCATATGTTTTGATTGTTTTTTTGCATGTTATTAGAGAGCTTAATGATTTGATCTTTGTGATGAAATCTCCTTTTTCAACCCCCTCTCCTCTTTTATTTAGTGTCTTATGCTATGAGGGAGTTTGTATATGCTATGCTTAGTTTTCACTTGATCTTTATTGCATATAGGGGTTTATGTTTATACTCAAGTCTTTAGCATTAATCTTATGTGGTTGATTGTCTAGATGCTTGACTTAGGATGTAAACTGTGATTGTGGCATTGTTTATGCCATGGGTTGTGTCTATTTGATTGTTTTGAAGTGGCACAACCTAAGAGGGAGTTTTTTCAAATGCTTTTAACTCATACCTCCCTCAAAATATATGTGATGTATGCTCAATTATTCATATTTTACATCATCACATCACTTGTTGGCTTGCTTTTCATCTTTTATATCTTATAGCCAACTTGTGTAAGTTATTTTGGAAGTTATTTGTGTTATAAATGTTTATGTCTTCAATTGGTATCACATATACTTTTTCTTAATAACTATGAGATCATATTCTTTACAAGTGGTATAATACTTTCATATCCTTTGTGATCTCATTTAAGTTTTTGGTTAGTCTTGCTTCAAGAGTTGTTGTACTCATTTAGCTAATCATTAACTTGTTAGAGGAATGTACTCCAAGTGTTTTCTTACACTTCCTCTACTTCTTTTGGTTGTGATACATGTGCTTTTCTTATGTATTCATGGTATCACTTCCACTAGTACTTTGTTAGCTATATTTTCAAACTTGTTTTACAATTGGCTATATTTACAATTGGTATCATGTTTTACAATTGGTCAATTTGTATCAAACTTGGTTTTATCTCAAATAGCTAACATCGTATGTTTGATAAACGGGGAGATTGTTCTTTAAGGTATATTCCTTATCTCCTTTGTTTTTAGCTTAGGTTGATATTCTTCTTGAGCCATACATGACCATCTTTTGGATTTATGTGGTATTATGGACTCCTTGTTTTTTAGAAATCAACCAAGCTTTTTCTTAAGTAATCCTTCTTCATAATTATTTTTGGTCTTTAGGATTGATCTTTTGGTTCTTATTTTATTAATCTACAAGACCATCAAGTTGTCTCCATGGTTTTTAAGTTTTTCTTTATATGGGGAGGATTATTTAAATTTCATCAAGCTTCTCCAAAATTAATCTTTACTTTTCGTTTAAATGCTTTTCTTATTGGCGCTCTGATATCCCTTTTGATTTTGACAAAAAGAGGGAGAATTTTTAGTGTTGCAAATGTGCCAAGAGAAGTTATTTACAAAAGGAGAGAGCTTAGAACTTGCAAAATGGGAGAGATAAGGGATTCTTTTATATAGGGGGAGTAGAATATTTTTTTGTGAAAAACATCTACTTGCCTAGATCCTTAATATCCTTATCTCATGCATACTTTTGGTATCTTTATTTTGCATAGTATTCCCATTTGCATCAATGTTTTGTCATCATCAAAAAGGGGGAGATTGTTAGCCCTAAGGGCATATTCTATGTTGTTTTGATGATAACAAACCATTGTAAGTTCTAATGTTTGTGTGAGCAATGTTCTTATTAATAGGATCCTTAGCACTCACATCAACATTGATGAAAATGGTAAGTTAGCTTCTTGTGTAAACTAAGGTATGTATATTACACACAAGAAAGCTATTATATGGAAGGAAGGAGGCAAGGAGGTTGGTTGGGAAATAGGGCTCTTCAAAGAGTCCCTAATGTATATGGCAAAAGAACTTAACATGCTAGTGCTTATGTTTCTTGTTCTATCTTGGTTTATCTTATAAGCACTTAGCTTTACACTTAATTGTTCTTATATCCTTTTGCCATGCTTCCTTGTTCTTAATTATGTCCATATCCTATCTAATTAAATCAAAGTTTGACATAATCAAAAAGGGGGAGATTGTTAGCCCTAAGGGCAAACGAACTCGGTTTTTGATAATGGACAAACACTTGATGTTTGTGTCTAATGTTTTCATCTATGTGATAGAATATAGGAACTCATTATGGAAGCTCTAAGTACTTCAATCAAGCCATTGAAAGCCATTGATATCAAGATTCAAGATATGCAAGGCTCATTTATCAAGATTGAAGATTGAAGACTTAGGTTTGGTTAGATTAGCTTTGTTATTCATTAGTCGTTATCTTAAAGCTCTAACCAAAGCTCTTATGAACATAAGCTTCTCACTCTAGTCTTGCATACATGATTTCATAAACACGTTTTCAAAAGGCTTAAGTTTCAAAATGATCTTTACATGTGTTCTTATTCAAAAAGCCTTTGATTTCAAAGTTAAGTCTTTTAGAAAAGTTTTCCAAGTGTTCTTATGTGTTACCTTTTGGGAAAACCTTTTAGACTTCATTAGACTTGAAAACAAGTGTTTAAACATCATCTCTCATACTACGAAAAAGTCGGTCAACCGAGATTTTCTCGGATCAACCGAAGGATATACTCGAGAGTTGGTTTGTGGAGGTTCGGTCGACCTAGGGAAAGGTCGGTCGACCGAAGTGGTTTGGTTCGGTCAACCGAGGGTTAGGTCGGTCGACCGAGGTGGCTCAGGGTCATCCGAAGTTCAGCTTCGGTCCACCGAGGTGCACTGTTACTAGCCGTTTTTCTGACCGTTATAGAGTCGTTTTTCAGCCAAATTTGAAATGGATATATACTCCAAAGCTAGAGAAACATTCCAAGGCTTGTATATCAAATATTCATTGATCTCTCATCAAGCCAAAACACTTTCAAAGCAAAACACACTTCATTGCCATGATCTAAAGCATTCAAAGTGTTCCTTCATAAAGCAATACAAAGAGTGAGCTTCTTATGTTCAAAGAGCCAACAATTGATGAGCTTCAAATGTATGTATCTTTCACTTAGAAGAGTGAACAACTTTGTACTCTAAATCTTTCATCTTATCCCCTTTCTTAGTGATAGGGTTATTGTTGTATAAGTCCTACTTAGTGTGGGCAATTGTTTATAGTGGTTGTTTGTAAAACTCTTGGTGAGTTAGCCACTAGTGTAAAGTCCTACTTTGTGTGGGCACATTCTTCTTAGTGAAGTTGGTGAAATCCTTGGGTGCGACTCAAGGTAGTGGATGTAGATTCTCAGTGAATCGAACCACTCTAAATCTCTTGTCTTGTGATTTGCATTGGGTTTTGCTTTAGCTTTTGTTAAACTTGCACTATCATTGTTTAAATTGGAAATAGTTTGCAAGATTTATTAGAAACCCAATTCACCCCCCCTCTTGGGTTCCTTCATGGAGTAGTAAGGCGAGGGATAGCTAATGGATTGGAGGAATCTCCATTGTATTCTTGTTTCTCCATTATAATGAGAGTATGCGCATGCCTTACCCATGGAGGTAGGTCAGATTGACTGAACCACGTAAATCATTGTGTCCCTTTATCTGTTCTCGTTGATATTTGCTTGTGGGCTAGAATTGGAAAGGATTAATTTCCCAACAACTCGTATCAGAGCGAGGTTCAGAACAGAAGAGGAGTTATTTTGGTTCATCAGTTTCGCCAGAGGTTGGAGGAGAGTGCTGGATATAATATTATATGAAACACATAGGAGCACAAGCCTTATGAATATGATCAAGGCAAGTCTAGGTCAAGTGTTCTATACGCAAAGCTTGTAAGTTTGAACACCACAAGTCTTGTGACCAAAGCCAAGTAGATAAAACCAAGGAGGCATGTGTTAGATTTTCTAATCCTTAGCAAAATAGGCTCATGTAGTCGAGTTAATCAAGTTTAGCAATTCATGAACAATAAAGTAAAGGAGTAGGGATAGAGAAAACTAACACAAGGATTTATGGTGGTTCGATTCTCAAAGAATCTACATCCATTACCTTAGGACAAATCTAAGGAGTTCAACACTTTGCTAATGAAGTTGCCTTCACAAAAAGTGCAAGGTGGGATCAACCTTTTGCAATTGCCTCAACAAATGAGGACTTGTGCTTCACAAAGAAGACCTCACTCACAAAGAGTGTTTAGCTCAAAACGAGTCAATCTCTCACAAGAGGATTTTGCCTCACCAATGAGGACTTAGAAACACTCACAAAGAGCTTTTTCTAGCTCACAAAGAACTAGTTTTCACAAAGAGAATAGGGTAGCTAGTCTCTTTCAAAGGACACTTTACAATTAAGCTCTCTTACAAAAATCCCTCTTGGATTGAATATACAAATAAAAGCTCTAATCAAATTTTAGAATAGAAGAAGATAGATATGTTTAAGCTCAACTAAAAATGATATATTTTGAAAGAATGATTTGAAGATTAAAGCTCTTGAAGTGTTTGTTTTGCTTGAAATGAAGTGTATAGCTTATGCCCTCTTATGGCTTGATTAGTAATGAAAATTAAGCTTTAGAAGCTTTATATAGGGCCACCAAAATACACAAGCAAAATTGGTCACAAAGGCTATATGTTTTGCCTAGATTTGACAGCTTCAGTCGACCGGAGTAGGCAGTAAGCCAATCGAGGTGCCTCCGAAGTAAAGATTAAAGGCCTCTGTTCTCATCTCGGTCGACCGAAGTAAGTGGTCAGGTCGAACAAAGTAAATCGCGGTCGACCAACCTTAAGCAAGGTGTTCCGAGATTATATAGCTGTTGGAGCTTTGGAACATTCAAAATATGACTAAGGACAAAAACAACCTCGGTCGACCGGACACACATGGCGGTCAAACGAACTTCATTTGGCCTTCCGAGGCTGGCCTAGGTCGACCTGAGTGAAGTCCTAAAGTAGTTTTCCGCTTGGTCAAGTTTCCAATGTTCTCAAACTCATGTCTAAGTATTTTCTAAATATATAAATCTACAGATTCTCAACATTTCTCCTCAATGCAATTGATATCCAATCTTACACTCGACTAAAATCATGATCAGATGAACAATGAAGAATGAATTTTTTTAATTGGTGAATCTACACCATGGATGTAGACTCAATCTACAAAGTTTACAAACCTACAAAAGTGAGGAAGAATATTGTTCATAAGACTTTCTAAAAGATCAGTGAGTCTTACTACTCCCTCTTCACTATTATTGTTTTCTTCTTTTTTTTTTTTGTCAATGTTGATTCTCCTCCGAATTAGAATGTGTCGACAACATTCTTGGGAAGGAAATATTTTCACCATTGTAAGGAAATATTTTCCTAACTTAAAAAAGGTTCCACTTTTGAAAAAAAAAAATTCAAAATAAATCATGGAACTACATATTGAATTTATACATACATGTAATTATTTATGAACCCTACTTAGAGAAGTAAAGATCAAACCAAGGGAAACTATTCACCCGATTTTCTAGCAAGAAAGGTTCATATATTGATTTGTTTTATATCAAACGCCTTTTCTGAAACCGGTTAAAATATGCAGCATTTTTAAGGAGAAGATATGACCACACAAATACAAGAGAAGTTTAAGAAAGGGGAAGCTTACGATGAGAACTTCACCTAATATTTCAAGATATGTGAGAGCATTCATCAGTCTCAAGACTCTTGCTGCTCGATTACCTTTTAGGCACCACTCTCTTGGAAAAAAAATCATAAACTTTTGCACTTCGAACCCGGAAGGAATAGGTAAAATAAAATTCTCCATTAACTCACTACTTAAATTTTGATACACAAATTTAAAAAACTAGCTTAAAATTTCATCGATGTCACATTTCTACATTTATAGCTGCATATGGAGCAACAATCACTGTTTCTTATGTCTTTATTCCATAGAATTACCGTATTGGTAATTTTCCTGATATTGGGAAAATCGAAGGTAACTTGGGATGTAAGGTTCATTTCTTTCAAAAATTTACTTTTGTAGATAGAATCAGGAAGAACCAGAGATACATTAAAGATATCAATTTCCAGCTTCTCAATATTTCTTCTTAATGCAATTGAGATCCAATTTTGCACTCGATTTAAATCATAATTAAAAGAATAATGGAGAATGAAGTTTTGGATTGATGAACCCCCACCATGGATGAGGACTCGATCAACTAAGTTGATAAAATCTTTCTTTCTAAATCGTCTACATTTAAATGTATTTCACTGAAATCAAGATTGTAAAATGCAAACCAATGTGTACTCCCTTTCATTTATAAGGCGTTGGTTCGAAATGATTCCTTAATTACAAAGCGAGAGAGGATGTTGCTTAGATGTATTTCATGAAGATCATGATTGGTGAAGATGATGATGATGGTCTTGTGCATCGCCCTGATGTTGTGTTATAGACCTGAGAACATATAATTGGTCTCATGCATTGTGCATGTTTGTACTCGTAGTGTATTGTTGTGCATTGTGCTTGTTTGTAATAAAGGGTGTGCAACAATTAATTTCTTAAAAAACTAAAAAAAAAAAAAGAATTTCTTGAATGTAGAATTTTGACAAGGTCTAGATAATTTTGAGGAGGGAAATAAGGTAATATCATGTCCATTGTTAGCATATAAAGAACTTGTGTTTTTCGAAGAAAGACAACTGCTACGGAAACATCGGAGAAAGAACTACATGTAGTAAATGGTTCAATTCGTTTAGAAAATTTCTGACAAAGATAGAATTGGGAAGATTCAGAGATGCATTCCAAACATATATCTCCAGATTCTCAACATTTCGCCTCAATGCAATTGATATCCAATCATACACTCGAATTATATCAAGATAAGATGAACAATGAAAAATAAATTTTTTGATTGGTGATTCTACACCATGGATGAAGACTCAATCTACAAAGTTTATAAACCTACAAAGGCTAGGGAGAATGTTGCTCATAACACTTTCTGAAAGATCAATGAGTCTTACTAGTCCCTTTTCACTATTATTGTTTTCTTCTTTTATTATCAATGTTGATTCTCCTCTGAATTAGAATGTGTCGACAACATTCTTGGGAAGGATAACTTGACTTAATAATTGATTGATTTCTTATCACCATTGTAAGCAAATGTTTTCCTAACCTAAAACAGGTTCCAATTTTGAAAAAAAAAAATTCAATATAAATCATGGAACTACATATTGAATTTGTACATATGTATTTATTTATGAACCCTACTTCTTAGGGAAGTAAAGATCAATCCAAGGGAAACAATTCCACCGATTCTCTAGCAAAAAAGGTTCATATATTCATATGTTATATCAAACTCCACTTCTAAAACCGGTTAAAATATGCATTTTTCAGTGAAGGAGATAAGACAAAACAAATACAACAGAAGTTTAAGAAACGAGAAGCATACAATAAGAACTGCACCTGATAGTTCAAGATATGTGAGAGCATTCATCAGTCTCATGACTCTTGTTGCTCAATTACCTTTTAGGCTCCGCTCTCTTGGAAAAACAACACAACCTTTGTATTTTGAACCCGGATGGAATAGGCAGAACAAAATTCTACACAACACTACTTAATTTGCATCAACCTATTTTTATCCACAAATTTGAAAAAAAAAGCTTAAAGTTTCTCGATGTCACATTTCTACATTTACAACATTGCATATGGAGAGGCGCAAGTAATTAAAACTTTATCAACAATCACTATTTATTATGTCTTTATTCCATAGAATTGTCGTATTGGTAACTTTATCAACAATCACTTGTTCATGGCCAAGAATTAGTCTCACTCAATCAAGGGTCCCAAGGTATCACTCATGTTGTATAGGAGGGACAAATCCTCTGTCTATCACACATCATCCTGACACGGTTCATATATACACCCAACAAATGTCTTTACAGCCCATCTAGTTACAGACGGCGCCATCAAAGTATACCATTAGCTAAGTAGGAAATCTTGTGTTATCTCAAGTCGAAGGATTTAGGTGCAAACCGAGTCATTATAAGAACATTGTTGACATTTATACAACAATCCACGAACTGTTCTTATAAGCGGGTCAGTCCAGTATCAAATATCCATGTGTTTGATTTAATATCTCCATATTTAATCACAACGCATACTAGTCTCCACACATTATTGTTGTCCTTAAATTCCACAATAATGATTGACTAGGGACATTTTAGAATATTTCAATGTAATATTCCACAATAAAGCCTACAACCTACAATCAAGCACTGAGAAATGGCTTGAGGCCATGAGATCCGAAATGGATTCCATGTACACTAACCAAGTATGGATCTTGGTACATGCACCTGAGGGGGTAACCCCAATAGGGTGCACGTGGATTTTCAAATTGAAAACTGACTTGTCGCGAAAGGTTTTAAACAGATTCATGGTATTGACTATGACGAGACCTTTTCCCCTGTATTTATGTTCAAACCCATTCGTATCTAGCTTGCTATACCTGCATACTATGATTATGAAATCTAGCAAATGAATGTCAAAATAGTTTTCCTTAACGGAAACCTAGATGAGGACATGTACGTTAGTAGTGCCCTAGGACCATTAGCATATGTTGTACGTTTTATATCTTTTTGAGCATTTCATATGAATAGTTAATTTTGCTTATGAGCATCAAATGCGAGATTTGATAGTAAAACTCACTTGCTTATGTAATTACTATTCTAGTTGTCCCTAGTTTTATGTAATCTATTTTACAATGAAATAAAACTAGTATGATGTTTGATTGATGATTCTGTTTTACTAATCATGTGTAATGAGTACAAATCATATCATAGATGCAATGTATTGAGATATATCGTATGACGTGATCCGTTAGAGAAGTAATACTTCATGGTCCTTAGTCATAAGTATTACTTCCTCAATACTATTTTAGAATCCTTAGACCTTATGTCTCCATTGATTCTAGCATGAATGGAGCCACGTTTTGACTCAGTCGTACGTTACTTTTAATCGAGTAATCAATACGATTGATGATCGGATGTAGTGTCCTATCATGGCTTGAATGTGAGAGGCATTGTAAGGAATTTGTCCCTCTCTTATTAGAGAGAGATATCCATGGGCCCCTCGATAGGGAAAAACTGTTGAAATGCATGGCCGTGCTCAAATATATTTAATAAAGTGGTTATTAATATTGTTTGTTGGAACAGTTTACCTAGAGATCGAGCATAAATATAATTAAGCTTAATAAGGGTGATGACTACCATGCCTTATGCTTAATTAGTATATCGCGAGACAAAGGAATTAAATAGTGGATTGACATTAGGTTCCGTTGTGAATTCATTCACTTTAGGTAGTCACAATGTCCTGCTAGGGGCCGCTTGTGATTTATGAACTCACACTACTACTAAGTGTGTTTTCATTGCCATTGTGATATGAACCTACAGGGTCACACGCATAGACGAGCTAACGAGCTTCATGTCCAAATTCAATGAATCTAGAATGTGTCTAGGTTCATTGTATATGACATTCATTTTTCCTGAGAAAAATAAAGCATTATTATTCAAATTAGAGATAAGGGGTATTTTCGGTATTTGGTTATAGCTGGATTACGTGGGAGTTATTATCCGATAGAGACTCCACTACCAGCAGAAGTCTAGAGGACGTGGGAGTTAAAGACTCCCATTGCTGAGAGAAGTTGAGGACGTGAGAGTTAGTTCTGGGAACAAACTCTCACACCCTATATAATGATCTCTTGGTCGAAACCCTAGCGAAGTTAATGCTTTCAGCCGAAATACCAAAAAGACTTAGAAAAATCGTTTTCTATTCTGCCTCTCCCTTTTCTCTCTAATTCCCAAAACTTGGAAAAACGAAAAGCTAGCAATCACTGTTCGTTTGGTCGCGTGGATACCGGTAGAGGGACATTCCGCAAAGGAAAATCAATTGGTGGCAGCAACGTATCCAAGAAACAGCATCTTCCATTCAAGAATCAGATTCTTGAACCCAAAATGTAAGTCTCTTTCTTGAATTCTTCGATTCTTTTTGTATGAGCGGATCCTTCAGGGGAGGACTCATGGGTGTTTGGAACGAGTTTTCGCCCATGAATCCCTTCAATGTACATGATATAGCCCGAAGGTTTTGTCGATCCAAAGAATTCCAATAAATTATGTAAGCTATTGAAGTTCATTTGTGTACTAAAACAAGCTTATAGAAGCTGGTATTGTTTCTCTATAAAGGACTTAGGTGAAGCAAGCTTCATCTTAGGATTCAAGATCTATAGAAATAGATCATGCAGACGTCTTGGCCTAAGTCAAGTACTTGTATAGAGAATGTGCTAAAACAGTTTAGCATGCAAGAGTCCAAAAAGGGCATTTGTCCTATATCACTTGGTATGGTTCATTCAAGACAACAGTGTGCTAAGACACTGGATAAGAAAAACGCATGAGTGAGATTCCATATGCTTCAGCAATTAGATCTATAATGTACTCCATGTTGTGTACTCGCCCAGATGTCTAGTATGCTTTGAGTATTACAAGTAGATACCTATCTACATACGGTGAACGCCACTGGTTAGCCGTCAAGAACATCCTTAACTACTTACGAAGGACTAAGGACACGTTCTTAATCTATAGTGGGGAACACGAGCTATTGTAAGTGGTTACACTGATGCTAGTTTCCAAACCAATAGTGACAACTTTAAATCGCAATCAGGATATGTGTCTTGCCTAAAACTTCAACCAAAGTCGAGTATATAGCTGCATTAGATGTTGCTTAGGAGATTTGGTTCCGAAAGTTCATTTCTGAACTTGGTGTGGTATAACTAGCATTTCGAATGTTGAATGCGATTGATCTCCATTATGAATGAGCCATATATCAAAGGAACCAAGGACTCACCAAAAGTCCAAACATATATCGCGGTGGTATCACCTGATCTGATAGATCATTAATACAGGAGATGTAAAGATTTACACAATTTTATTGGATCGGTAACACGGTCACCTACTAACGAAGTCACTGACACAGCAGCGGCATTGCCATACTTGTAGCATGGGTATTAGAAACCAAGAGAACTGGTCTAAGAGATGGTTCTTATTACAGTATACACTAAAAGGCAAGATTGTTATCTTTAGTGTAAGTGGGAGAATGTTGTATTTCTTTACATATGATGAAATATTAAGGCATGAATTCCATTATTATTGTTTTGAATACGGCTGTGCTTTTTGTATTAAAACATATAATAACGCCCTTAGATAGTTATGTAATTGTTACATTAAATATTCTAAAATGTCCCTAGTCAATCATTACTGCGGAATATAAGGACAACAATAATGTGTGGAGACTAGTATGCGTTGTAATCAAATATGGAGATATTAAATCAAACACATGGGTATTGATACTGGACTGAACCTCTTATAAGAACATTTCATGGATTGTTGTATAAATGTCAACAATGTTCTTATAATGACTCAGTTTACACCTAAATCCTTCGACTTGAGATAACACAAGATTTCCTACTTAGCTAATGGTATACTTTGTGAAGGGATTCATGGGCAGAAACTCGTTCTAACCACCCATGAGTCCTCCCCTGAAGGATCCGCTCATACCAAATGAATCGAAAAAAGACCCAAAAGACTTACGTTTCTAGGTTAAAGATTCTTTTTGGGCTCTCAGCTGCAACCACCTTGAATCCTCTCTTGCGAAATTACTCCCTACCGAAATCCACGCGACGAAATGAGCAGCGAGTGCTAGCTCATCGTTTTTCTGGGTTTCAAATAATCTAGAGAGAACAGGAGGCAGAGAACTAGAAATCAGATTTCTGGGATATTATGTATTTTTGCGGCTCAAGCATTAGTGCCAAGGGTTTTGGCCAAGAGAAGTTTATATAGGGAGTGAGAAGTTGAAGCACAACTCCCACGTCCTATCCACCTCTTCTGGCAGTGGGAGTATTTAACTCCCACGCCCTCTAGACTTCTGCTGGTAGTGGGAGTCTTTATCGGATAATAAATCCCACGCAATCCCTGCTATAACTAAATACCAAAAATACCCCTCATTCATCTCTAATTCGAATAATAATGTTTTATTATTCTCAGAAAAATAAATGTCAGATACAATGAATCTAGACACATTCTAGATTCATTGAATCTGGACATGAAGCTCGCTAACTCGCCTATGCGTGTGACGATGTAGGTGCATATCACAATGACAATGAAAACACACTTAGTAGTAGTATGTGTTTCATAAATCACAAGCGGTCCCTAGCAGGACATTGTGACTACCCATAGTAAATGAATGTACCACGGAACCTAATATCAATCCACTATTTAATCCCTTTGTCTCGCGATATCCTAATTAAGCATAAGGCATTGTAGTCGTCACCCTTGTAAAGCTTAATTGTATTTATGCTCGATCTCCAGGTAGACTGTTCCAACAAATAGTATTTAATAACCACTTTATCAAATACATTTGAGCACGGCCATGCATTTAGACAGTCTTCCCTATCGAGGCCCCATGGATATCTCTCTCTGATAATAGAGAGGAACAAATCCCTTACAATGCCTCTCACATTCAAGCCATGATAGGACACTACATTCGATCATCAGTCGTATTGATTACTCGATTAAAAGTAACGCCCGACTAAGTCAAAACGTGGCTCTATTCATGCTAGAATCATTGGAGACATAAGGTCTAAGGATTCCAAAATAGTATTGAGGAAGTAATACTTATGACTAAAGAACCATGAAGTATTACTTCTCTAACGGATCACGTCCAATACAATATATCCCAATATGTTGTATCTATGATATGATTTGTATCCATTACACATGATTAGTAAAACATAATCATCAATCAAACATTATACTAGTTTTATTCCATTGTAAAGAACATTACATAAAACTAGGGACATTCAGAATAGTAATTAAATAAGCTAATGAGTTTTACTATCAAATCACGCATTTGATGTTCAAAAGTAAAATTAACTATTCAAATGACATACTCAAAAATATATAAAACTGACAACATATGATAATGGTCCTAGGGAACTACTAACAATCTCCCACTTGCCCTAGGTTCAATCATACATGATTCTCAATCCCATTGACCAAGTATGACTCTCCTGTTTAGGTTGCGGGAGAGGTTTGGTCAATGGATCTGCGATGTAATCGTCTGTATGAACTTTGCAAAATTTAACGTCTCTTTTGTCATTGATTTCACTAATCAGATGGAAACGCCTGAGAATGTGTTTGGATTGTTGGTGAGATCTAGGCTCCTTAGCTTGTGAAATGGCACAATAAAGGTCCATTGGGTTCACAATGCTAGGGATGACACCTAATCCATCAACAAATTTCCTGATCCAAACAATTTTTTTAGCTGCTTCAGAGGCAGCTAGATACTCAGCTTCTATTGTAGAGTCGGCCAATGTTTCCTTCTTTGAGCTCTTTCAGCTCACAACACCTCCATTCAAACAAAACACAAAACCAGATTGCGATCTAAAATCATCTACGTCGGTATGGAAGATTGCGTTGTGTAACCATTTACAAACTTCCTTCCTGACCTCCGTAAACTAAGAACATATCTTTAGTCATTCTCAAGTACTTAAGAATGCTCTTGACTGCAGTCCAATGTGACTCTCCAGGGTTAGATTGATATCTGCTTGTCATACTTAACGCGAATGATACATCCGGGCGCGTGCATATCATGGCATACATAATAGAACCAATGGCTGAAGCATATGGGATCTTCCTCATACGCTCTTGGTCTTCCTTTGTGGAAGGTCCTTGAGTTCTGCTGAGTTTAATGCCATGTGACACTGGCAAGAATCCCTTTTTGGAATCTTACGAACTGAACTGTTTTAGTACCTTGTCAATATATCCACTCTGGCCCAGGCCAATCATTTTGTTGGATCTATCTCTATAGATTCTTATACCCAAAATGTATGCAGCCTCGCCTAAGTCTTTCATGGAAAAACAATTCACCAACCAAGCTTTTGCGTTTTGTAATGTAGGAATGTCGTTTCCAATAAGTAAGATGTCGTCCACATAAAGCACAATGAACACTACTGCAGTATTAGTTTCTTTCTTATCAACACAAGGCTCGTCTTCATTTTTTATGAAACCAAATTCTTTAATTGCTTCATCAAAGCGACGATTCCAGCTTCGAGATACTTGCTTCAAACCATAAATGGACCTTTGAAGCTTACACACTTTGCTAGGATTTGATGGATCAACAAACCCCTCGGGTTGTGTCATGTGCACATCCTCGAGAAGGTTTCCATTAAGAAACACAGTCTTAACATCCATTTACCATATCTCACAGTCATAATATGCGGCTATGGCAAGTAAAATCCTAATAGACTTTGTCATAACAACAGGAGAAAAGGTTTCATCATAGTCAATACCATGAATTTTTCTATAACCTTCAGCTACAAATCGAGATTTAAAAGTGTGTACATTACCATCCATGTCGATTTTCTTTTTGAAACACCATTTGTTATCAATGACCTTACACCATTTGAGTGGGTCAACCAAAGTCCACACTTGGTTATCGTACATGGATTAAATCTCGAACTTCATAGATTCTAGCCACTGATCTGACTCAGAACTATGAATTGCCTCTTTGTATGTAGTGGGTTCATTTTGATCAATCAGTTCAACGTGATGATCAACAGTCACGAGAAATCCATTTCTCGCAGGCTGTTGATGTACACGACTTGACCTCCTTGGGCCTTGTGTCAAAGATTAGAGCCCAGTTTCAGCACGTGAGCTTGTTTGAAGTTTCAAAGTTTGTTCAGATGTCGCTTGGGGAACTTGAATTCCCTCAAGAAGGATCTTACTCCTACTAACCTTTTTGGAAATAAATTCCCTTTCAAGGAATAGACCATTACTAGCAACAAACATTTGTTCTCTGATGGAAGATACAAGTAATATCCTTTAGTTTCTTTAGGATATCCCACAAACAAACACTTGTCGAATTTAGGGGCCAGTTTATTTGATAATAAGCGTTTTACAAACGCCTAGCATCCCCAAATTTTGAGAAACGACAAACTAGGTCATTTCCCTGTCCATAACTCGTATGGAGTTTTCTGAACCGCTTTAGAAGGAACTCTATTCAATATGAATGAAGGAGTTTCTAGGGCGTAGCCCCAAAAGGAAATTGGAAGACTAGTTTGACTCATCATAGATCGAACCATATCTAGTAAGGTGCGATTCCTCCATTCTGATACACCATTCCATTGTGGTGTGCCAGGAGGAGTTAATTGTGAAACAATTCCACAATCTCTAAGATGTTCGTCAAACTCTTGGTTAAGGTATTCACCACCTCGATCTGATCGAAGTATCTTAATACTTTTACCAAGTTGATTTTGTACTTCACTTTGAAATTCTATGAATCTTCCAAAAGATTCTGATTCATGTTTCATTAGATAGACGTAGCCATATTTGCTGAAATCATATGTGAACGTAATGAAGTATTGAAACCCTCATCTAGCACTTGTGTTTATTGGACCACATACATCTGTATGTATGAGTCTCAACAAATCAGAAGCTCTCTCACTTTGTCCAGTAAAGGGAGCTTTAGTCATTTTGCCTAACAAGCAAGAATCACATGTCTCATAAGACTCTAAGTCAAATGATGTCAAAATTCCATCGATGGAGTTTTGATATGCGTTTCTCGTTGATGTGGCACAAACGACAATGCCAAAATGAGGGTTGGTTTAAGTAATTTGATTTCAACCTCTTTATATTAATGTTATAGATGGGCCTTATAATGGATTCATTGAGGTTAAGAATATAAAGCCCATTCATCAAAGAGGCATCTCCATAGAAGATATGATCTTTATGAAGGGTGGTGCAAATTTTATTCATAATATTTATTTCAAAACCATCAATATCTAAACAAGAAATTGAAATAATATTCCTACTCAAAGTTGGAACATAAAGATAATTATTCAGTTCAATAATAAGGCCACTTGGCAAAACTAAATTAAATGTCCATGCAGCTACAGCAAAAACTCTTGCTCAAATTGCTACTCTCAGATCCATTTCTCCTTTGGCCAGTGATCTACTCCTTTTGAACCCCTGCACATTTGCACAAATGTGAGATCCACAACCGGTATATAATACCCATGAAGTAGGAGAAGACATTTTAATTTCAATAACATAAATACCTGGAGAGACAGTCAAACTGGCTTTCTCCTTTTCTTCTCTTCCAAGTAGAGCTTGCAGTTCCGTTTCCAAGGACCGGTTCATTGCAATGGAAGCAAACCCCTTCATTTGGTGCCTTGGCCTTGGCTTTGGGCTTGGGCTTGTCATTGCCTTTGTCTTTGCCTTTCTTGGCCATGGGCTTTCCCTTTCCTTTCTTCTTAAAATTTCTCTTTTGAACCATTAAGACTTCAGGGGTCTTCTTAATGTTCAGTTGAGCATCCAGTCTATTTTATGTATGGACTTCTCCATGGCATGCATGTTGAAGTTCATAAAAAATTGGTCATACTCCGGTGGGAGTGAGCCCAAGAGCATATCTATGGTCATGTCATGACTTACAGGATCCCCAAGTTTCTCTAGTTGGTCAAGATAGCCCTTCATCTTGAGAACATGTGCACTTACATAGGTGCTAGGGGCCATCTTGCAACTGTTCAACGCCTTAGTGGTGAGGAACCTTTCTTGACGGGCTTGCTCTTGGAACATTTCCTTGAGCTGGCCTATCATCTGGGAAGCCTCAACTTCTTTAAACTATTTTTGAAGTTTAGAGCTCATTGTGGCCAACATGAGACAAGTCACATCGTTAGAATCATCACAATGCTTCTTCCAAGTATCTCTCTCAGCTCTAGGGGCATTGTTTGCAGGTTGTTCAGGAATATCAGCATCAAGAATGTATAGCTTTATTTCCTACTTAAGGACAATCCTTAAGTTTCGAGCCCAATCAAGAAAATTGGACCCACTCAGTTTTTCCTTCTCAAGGACGGATCACAATGAATTGTGTGAATACCATTTTACGATAGTTATAAGTAAGCTTTGGCTTATCCCCATAATTAAAGTAAAATCAACCCATGGGAATGGCATCTATATGTCTCGGCTATTTTCCAATATATGCCCTAGGCTCAAAAAACTTTTGGTAGCCTAGTTAAGTCGAACCATGTCTAGGCTTATGGAAATTACTATTTTCCCATCTCCTTTTGCCTAGATAACCACTTATCTGTTGAAGGGATTCATGGGCGGAAACTCGTTCCAAACACCCATGAGTCCTTCCCTGAAGGATCCGCTCATACGAAACCGAACCGAAAACAGCAATAAAGAACTTACATGTTTCGGATTCAAGAAGCTACTTCTTGAATGGAGGATGACGTTTCTTGATCAGTTTCTTGCCACCACCGGATTTCCCTTTGCGGAATATCCCTCTACCGGTATCAACGCGACGAAACGAGCAGCGATTGATAGCTCTTCGTCTCTCTGAAGTTCGGGAATTAGAGAAGGAAAAAGGGAAGGCAGAAAGAAAAAAGGTTTTTCTTTTGGTCTAGGTATTTCGGGTGATTACAACTGGTGCCTAGGGTTTCGGGTTAAGAGATGTTATATAGAGTGTGGGAGTTGGTTCCCAGAACAACTCCCATGTCTACTCAACTTCTCTCGGCTGTGGGAGACTCTGAATCCCACGTCCCTAGACTTCGCATGGTAGTGGGAGTCTTTATCGGATAATGGCTCCCACGTAATCCCAGCTACGGTTAAATACCAAAATTGCCCCCTATCTCTAATTCGAATAATAAACACTTTATTATTTTCAGAAAAACATATGTCAGATACAATGAACCTAGACACTTTCTAGATTCATTGAATCTGGACATGAAGCTCGTTAGCTCGTCTATGCGTGTGACCCTGTAGGTTCATATCACAATGGCAATGAAAACACACTTGTTAGTAGTGTGAGTTCATAAGTCACAAGCGGCCCCCTAGCGAGGACATTGTGACTACCCAAAGTGAATGAATTACAACGGAACCTAATGTCAATCCACTATTTAATCCCTTTGTCTCGCGATATCCCTAATTAAGCATAAGGCATGGTGGTCGTCACCCTTATTAAGCTTAATTATATTTATGCTCGATCTCCGTGTAGATCTGTTTTGACAAATAGCATTTGATAACCACTTTATCAAATACATTGGAGCACGGCCATGCATTTAAACGAGTCTTTCCCTATCGAGGGGCCCATGGATATCTCTCTCTAATAATAGAGAGGGACAAATTCCTTACAATGTCTCTCACATTCAAGCTATGATAGGACACTACATCCGATCATCGATCGTATTGATTACTTTGTTACAAGTAACGTCCGATCGAGTCAAAACGTGGCTCCATTCATACTAGAATCAATGAAGACATAAGGTCTAAGGATTCTAAAAATAGTATTGAGGAAGTAATACTTATGACTTATGACCATGAAGTATTACTTCTCCGACGGATCACGTCCCAATACAATGTATCCCTATATATTGCATCTATGATGTGATTTGTATCCATTACACATGATCAGTAAAACAAGATCATCAATCAACAATCATACTAGTTTTATTTCATAGTAATTAAGCATTACATAAAACTAGGGACTTCTAGAATAGTAATTACATAAGCTAATGAGTTTTACTATCAAATCACACATTTGATAATCAAAAGCAAAATTAACTATTCAATTACATGCTCAAAAGATAACAAAACGCACAACATGTGCTAATGGTCCTAGGGCACTACTAACATCTGTTGCTTTGGAAAGTAGACAAAATGATGATCCAAGATTAAGAAGTGCCTAGGATATGGTAGGCATTTTAAGACTTAATTAAAACATTTAGTTTGAATAAATAGTTAAACCTTATAAGACAAGAATATAAGCATCTCATGCAATATATAAAACATAAAAGTAAACGTGAGATAGCATGACCTAATCCTATGATGACTCCCACGAGCCTTGCGGGAGCCAAGGGTCAATCTAAGTCAATATTCATCTCATGGATAAAGTCTTCGATCCAGCGTCCTCCAGTCTTGTTACATAATCGAATAAACAGGTTTAAATGATAACATAAACAGTTTATGCATATAATCGAATTAATGACAGAATCACATAATCATATTAACATGATTAACTGATATCAGTTTATGCATATATCAAATACATTTAATCGAAGAAACAGTCTTTTCTGTTTCACACATACACATACCAAATCGAAATTGATACATGTTATGATGTGAATAACATAATCGAATTCGAATAGTATGAGCAAGGCTTTGATACCACTGAAGGGATTCATGTCCAGAAACTATTTCTAAACACCCATGAGTCGTCCCCTGAAGGATTCGCTCATACCAAATGAATCAAAAATAGACCCAAAAAGACTTACATTTCTTGGTTAAAGATTCTGTTTTTGGGCTTTCAACTGCAACCACCTTGAGTCCTCCCTTGCGGAATTACTACCTACCGGTGTCCACGCGACGAAACGAGCAGCGAGTGCTAGCTCTTCATTTTTCTGGGTTTCGAATAATCAAGAGAGAAAAGGAGGCAGAGAACTAGAAATCAGATTTATGGGATTTAGGTATTTTTGCGGCTCAATCATTAGTGCCTAGGGGTTAGGCCAAGAGAAGTTTATATAGGGAGTGAGAGGTTGTCCAAGCACAACTCCCACATCCTATCCACGTCCTCTAGGCTTTTGCTGGTAGTGGGAGTCTTTATCGGATAATAACTCCCACGTAATCCCAGCTATAACTAAATACTGAAAATGCCCCTCATTCATCTCTAATTCGAATATTAACGTTTTATTATTCTCAAAAAAAAAAAAAATGTCAGATACAATGAACCTAGACACATTCTAGATTCATTGAATCTGGACATGAAGCTCGTTAACTCGTCTATGTGTGTGACCCTGTAGGTTCATATCACAATGGCAATGAAAACACACTTGTAGTAGTATGTGTTCATAAATCACAAGCGGTCCCTAGCAAGACATTGTGACTGCCCAGAGTGAATGAATGTACAATGGAACCTAAAATCAATCCACTATTTGATCCCTTTGTCTCGCGATATCCTAATTAACCATAAGGCATGGTAGTCGTCACCCTTGTAAAGCTTAATTGTATTTATGCTCGATCTCCAGGTAGACTGTTCCAACAAATAGCATTTAATAACCACTTTATCAAATACATTTGAGCACGGCCATGCATTTAGCACATTCTTCCCAATCGAGGGGCCTATGGATATCTCTCTAAAATAATAGAGAGGGACAAATCACTTACAATACCTCTCACATTCAAGCCATGCTAGGACACTATATCCGATCAATGGTCATATTGATTACTCGATTAAAAGTAACGTCCGAGTGAGTCAAAACGTGGCTCCATTCATGCTAGAATCAATGGAGACATAAGGTCTAAGAATTCCAAAATAGTATTGAGGAAGTAATACTTATGACTAAAGAATCATGAAGCATTACTTCTCTAACGCATCACGTCCGATACAATATATCCCAATATGTTGTATCTATGATATGATTTGTATCCATTATACATGATTAGTAAAACATAATCATCAATCAAATATAATACTAGTTTTATTTCATTGTAAAGAACATTACAAAAAACTAGGGACAATCAGAATAGTAATTACATAAGCTAATGAGTTTTACTATCAAATCACACATTTGAATTCAAAAGCAAAATTAACCATTCAAATGACATGCTCAAAAATATATAAAACTGACAACATATGCTTATGGCCCTGGGGCACTACTAACACTTTGATGTTGTCAAACGCCGTCTGTAACTAGATGGGCTATAAAGACATTTGTTAGGTGTATATATGAACCGTGTCAGGATGAGGTGTGATACACAGAGGATTTGTCCCTCCTAAACAACATGAGTGATATCTTGGGACCCTTGATTGAGTGAGATTAATTCATGGCCATGAACAAGTGACGTACAAATTTGGGAATAAAAAACTGATTAATTGGACTATACAAATTTGACGTACTCTGTGACTTATGTTCAATCTAGAAATCGAGGACAAAGGGATTAGGGCAAAAGATCATATTAGTGGTTACTTGAATCACCGGGACTATTTGGGAATTGGGAGTAATGATGTGTTGCTAGATACTTCTAATTACTATTGATAAATGTTGTCACGACCAACATAGCAAATACCGAAATGGTCACACTATAATAAATTGGATTGGGCTCGTAGGAGTTGACATTTGATATAGGTGCTCAATTTGATTGGGCAGGCTCAATTGGATTGGGCAAAAGACCCGGTCGACAAAAAGCTGTCTTGGGTCGAACGGACTTTTAGTCACTCCGGTCGGCCGAGAACCATTTATGCGGTCGACCAGACCAGTTGGACTTGGTCATAACCGGCACATCTACATGTGTTAGAGAGTGTGTAGTAGAATAGAAACAAGAGGAGAGTGGGTAATTTCACTTACCCCACACTAGATGATAATATTTTTCATGCTAGCATTACACGAGTCTTTAAAATCTCTCTCTATTTTCTCTCTACTCTAGCTGAACCAAAAAGAAAGAAAAATCTGATTTTTCATTCTTCATTTTACATACTCTCAAGAACACTTCAAGAGACAAGAAAAATCTGATTTTTCTAGTTCTTAGATTTTCGATTTTCCTAAGTAGTCTGTACTTTGTGGATTCCGGGAAAAAGTGTTTTTCCACCTTCATAGTTTTTTGACTAACATCAGAGACTTGGAGTGATAAGCTCAAAGGTTTATGTGTGCATACCAGTAGAGTCAGGATCAGTTGGTTGCTGTTGGTGAATGCAAGTAGCAAGAATCCGGGCATCGTCGATTAGATCGACAGAAAGGTATAACTCCTAAAAATAGGATTCTGGTTCTTTCTCGTGAGTAAATCCTCAAAAGGAACGTAATCCCGCGCGTTTATTTTCATTGCATTTTGGGGATTACGAATTTTTCCTATCAGTAGGTTCATCGTGATCAATAAACATAACATCTCCATGTTCTGTTACGAAAAATCCAAAATTTTCGGGTGATCTACAATTTCTACCAAGCCTACTCAATTATTGTATTTCTAGAACTGGCTCCATAACAGCTTGTGTATAGCTTGATCCAATTCCATCTGGTCATTTGTGCTTGGAACTTCACCAAGTTTCCTTGGAATTTCACCAAGCTCCAGAACTTCATTAAGTTCCACATGGCTCCCACCTTTTTCCCATAACTAAAATGTTTCTCCAGAAAAACTCCTCTTACCAAGCTCCGAAACTTTATTAAGTTCCACGTGGCTCCCACTTGTTTTCCCAAAAAGAAACTGTTTCTCCATAAAAACTCATTTTAAGCAACAAACACTTTGTTCTCATCAGGAATGTAGAAGTAGTATCCTTTAGTTTTCTTAGGATACTCCACAAAAGTGCACTTGACCGACTTTGGGTTGAGCTTGTCCAAAATTGGACGTTTCACAAATGCCTCACAGCCCCCAAATCTTTAAGAAAGACATATTAGAACGTTTCCCAGTCCATATCTGATACAGTGTCGTTTAAATAGATTTAGATGGAACTGTATTTAGTGTTAAACCTGATGCTTCTAAAGCAAGTCTCCAAAAGGAGTTAGGAAGACTCGTGTGACTTATCATGGATTGAATAATATCTAATAGAGTTCGATTTCTCCTTTCGGATACACCATTCCATTGAGGAGTAGCCGGAGGTGAAAGTTGTGAAACAATTCCACAACTCTTTAGAGTCACAGATTCTCGGCTTAAGTATTCCCCACCACGGTCGGATCGAAACATCTTAATACTTTTGCCAAGTTGGTTTTCTACTTCATTTTTGTACTCTTTCAACTTTTCAAAGGCCTCCGACTTGTGTTTCATAAGAAACACGTATCCAAAACATCTGAAATTGTAAGTAAAAGTAATGAAATATAGATAACCACCTCTTGCATGGATATTGAATGGACAACATACATCATTATGTATTAGTTTCAACAACTCATTTGCTTGTTCTCCAGTTCTAGTTGAAGGACAAGCAGTCACCTTTCCCATTAAACAAGGTCCGCATGTATCATATGATTCAAAATAAAAAGATTCCAACAATCCATATCTTTATGGAGTTTGAAAATATGGTTTTCGTTTATATGGCCAAAGTGACAATGCCAAAGGTATGTAGGATTAGACTCTTTAGTCTTTATCCTCTTTGTATTTATATTATAAACCGGTGACTCTAGGTCTAACAAGTATAAATCATTCAAAAATGTAGCACTATAATGAAAAACATCATTTAATGATAACGACATTCGTTGGTTTTTTAATATGAACCTCAAAACCCATCTTTTCCAAACAAGAGATCGAAATAATATTTTTTGTTAAAGTAGGTACACAAAGACAACTTTCTAAATCTAGAACAATTCCAGAAGGCAAACTAAGACTATATGTTCCTACAACTAATGCAGCAACTCTTGCTCCTTTGCCGACGTGGAACCTTTTTCCAGCTCTCTACTCCAATGTAGTCCCTGCACATTCATGCAAATGTGAGAACCACATCCGGTATCTAATACCCATGAGGAAGTAGTAGTAGATAAGTTGATCTCAATAACACAAATACCTGAGTCAGAAGCAACGTTTGCTCCCTTTCCAAACTTTTTACCGGCAAGAAAACTAGGCAGTTACTCTTCCAGTTGATGCGGTACCAATCTCGGGGCTGCCCAACTCAAGGGAACGTGTATTAAGATACAAAGAGGACTCTAAATTCTGCCTTCTTGATATCCGAAATAGTCGTGCAAGTTGTCCCAACAAGCTGTCCAGAATTTTGACGAATTTAAAGGGCATTTTAGTGTTTTTGTGTACAATTAAAGTCTATACTAGACTTTAATTATTTTTAGCATATTTAATTACTATAATTTTGTGTATAGAAAGTAGTTGCTATAATAAAGGACATGTTGTCCATAGTGGTTAAGGAGTTGGTTATCTAGATGTTAAGAGTCCTACTTCTTGAAGGACTCTTCACATAATTAGTTAATTCCAGCCTTAGTTTGTTATTCTGAGAGTCCTAGATGCAAGATAATAGGACATGTTGTCTATTATCTTGTTTAAGTGTTTTACTTGATAGAGAGTTGTTGTTCAAGAGTCCTACTTCTTCAAGGACTCTTCTTTATTGTTGCTTGGAACCGAATTCTACTCTATTTAAGGGAGTATTAGGCCAACATCTTATTAACGTTAGATATATTGATATTTTGGCTAAGGTTATTCCTTAGATACTTGTTTATGAATTTCCGGTAGAACTTCATATTCTTTGAGATACTGTATCAACTAGATAGTTTCGCTAGTTGTGGTGTTTCAGCCTTCATTGATACTTAGCCTTCTTGGAGTTGCGTTGAGTATATTCCCCTTGGAAACTAATTCGAGATATAGAAAGATCTGCGAAAAGCCGAACCTTGATATAAAACATCACGGTTTCGCATCAAGTGGTATCAGAGCTAAAGGTTGATCTCTATCTTGGTGTACCTTTATGTTTTTTTTAAAAAAAATTCTTGTTTGCTTGGAATGGACCGAGAAAGATAACAAAAAAATTACTACTACCCAACGAAAAAGCCACCCGAAAGTAAAGAAATTGGCATCCGGGTTATCCATATTAGACAAGGATCAAACCAAAAGCAAACTTCTTTGTCCGGAGGACACAAAGGAATTGGCTCTTGTTCCCTCTTGTTCTTGAATTAGCCGCCATCATTATACTCAAATCAAGGTAAAATCTTCCTAATCCGGAGTTCTTGATATCGTGTGGCCAAGAAAAGGGTAAGTCTTTGGTAAAAAGGTAAGACAAGAAATCAAGAAACAAGATTTTCTAGAAAATTCAAGAAATCAATTTTCATTTTTTAAATTTTTTCGGTTACTGTTCACAGTACTATTCATCCGAGATTTAAAAGTCAATTTTCAAGAAATCAAGAACGTAAAGATCACATCTTTTTAAACGATTACTCTTATATTTCTTTCTTAACTTTTTGTTTAGGTCAAGATAGGAATTCTTTCCCATATTTTCCAGCTTTTCATCAACACAACAAGCTAGGAATCCCTAAATCATCTAGAGTTGGAAGTTCTTGACATGTATTGTTGGAATATTGAGAGATTTTTTCTATTTAACGATTTGTGTGATTTTTCATTGCAATGATAATGTCTTTTATTGAAGGTTCATCACAACAAGCTGATATTGAAGTGGATAATGATGACTCAATATATTTTAGTGAGGAAGAAACTGAGGAGGCAAATTGTGAATTTGAGGCCGAAGGTTTTGAAGTTGAAGCCGAGGGCAATGATCAATATCCAGATCAGGGAAATCATCTTTTGGTAAATATGAATCTCTTACAATCTCAACAATTAGATGATTTGCATCAACAAAGAAGCAATCTTTTTCAATATCATTGTTTACTTATTATTGATAGTGGCAGTTGCACTAACGTTTGCTCTTTTGATATGGTTACCGCTTTAGATTTACCCTTGAAAACACACCCGATGCCATATAAGCTTTCTTGGTTAAATAATAGTGGTGAGATTAAAGTGGATAAACAAGTTGAGATTAAATTTAGCATTGGAGAATATATGGATTCGGTTATTAGTGATGTGGTCCCTATGACCGCAAGTCACAGACCTTGGCAATATGATAGGTGTGTAGATCATATTGGTCGAAGGAATGTTTACATGGTTACAATGGATAATATTCGATATACTTTACATCCTATGTCACCAATTCAAGTTTGTGAGATGCAAAAAAGATTAGCCGAGGGTAGAGAGAAAAGAAAGAAAGAGTGTGAGTTGAAAAAAATGAGTGATCCTACCCAAGAGGTAAAAATCGAGTGACAAAATGATGAAAAAGCCGTGAGCATTGTGAGAAAAAAGGCATGCTCACAAAAAGAGAGGAAAGAGTGTTTATTTGTAAATTCGGGAAAGGTAGATAGGGCTTTACGAGTAAACAAACCACTTGTTTTGCTGATTTTTAGAGAAACCGAAAGGTTTGCTCTCACTAACACCTTTTCCTTTGATCTTATAACTTCTTCTCTACCTAGTCTATGCATTGATGTTTTGCAGGAATTCAAGGATAATTTTACCAAGGAGTTGCCGAGAAGGTTGTTAGTTAGCCTTCAAAATCGTGAAAGATATAAGCCATCTTCGGGTAAAAATCAGAAAATTCATAGGCAAGATGATTTAATTCTTGAAAAGAAGAAGGTAAGTATGTCTTTAAGTCCTTATGTTAATCCGGGAAAAATTGTACCAAAGCAAGAAAGGACTTTTAGATTATATACGGATAGTCTCAATATTAATAACATAACCTTTAAGTATAGACATCCTATTCCTTACTTTGAATATAATATACTTGTTGCTAATAAAAACCGAGAGAATCATATTGAACATCTTAGGGCTGTTTTTACTATTTTAAAAGCACAAACTTTGTATGCTAAGATTGGAAATTATGTTTCTTACACTAATTATATTAACCTTCTTAGTTGCATTGTGAGTTTTCAAGGTATTCAAGTTGATACGGAAAAAGATAATGCAATAAGGGAATGGCCACGAACAACTAGTATCCTTCAAGTTCGTTCAACATATGAGTTGGCAAGCTTTTATAAACGTTTTGTTCGCGATCTGAGCAAGTTTGCTGCCCCATTAATTGCAATTAAGAAGGAAAAGACACCATTTATTTGGGACAGCCGCAAGAGAATCTCCTTGATAGGTAAGAACAATGCAATTTTTACTTTCCATATTTCTAACTTACTCCATTTAATTAATTTTTCAGATTATAACGCTGATTTTTGGGATGATTCGAAGACGAATCATTTTCAAGAGGGAGGGGATGATGCGGTACCAACCTCGGGGCTGCCCAACACAAGGGAACTTGCATTAAGATACAAAGAGGACTCTAAATTACATCTAGGAATGTTGTACAAGTAAACCTCTTAAGTATCACAAGTGTACAAGGAATGGACAGCTTTGCTACTGTTTGGCATAATGATCATATCTTTCGATATAGGTATCCAATGGAGCTGATTCTGGTTGCATATTAAAGATAAGAGGCAGATCTACAATATCTATGAGATCACAAGATCAGATTCTGCGCCTTTGATATCCGAAATAGTCGTGCAAGTTGGCCTAACAAGCTGTCCAGAATTATAACGAATTTAAAGGGCATTTTAGTCTTTTGTGTACAATTAAAGTCTATACTAGACTTTAATTATTTTCAGCATATTTAATTTCTATAATTTTGTGTATAGAAAGTAGTTGCTATAATAAAGGACATGTTGTCCATAGTGGTTAAGGAGTTGGTTATCTAGATGTTAAGATTCCTACTTCTTGAAGGACTCTTCACATAATTAGTTAATTTAAGCCTTAGTTTGTTATTCTAAGAGTCCTAGATGCAAGATAATAGGACATGTTGTCTATTATCTTGTTTAAGTGTTTTACTTGATAGCAAGTTGTTGTTCAAGAGTCCTACTTCTTCAAGGACTCTTCTTTATTGTTGCTTGGAACCGATTGCTACTCTATTTAAGGGAGTATTCGGTCAACATCTTATTAACGTTAGATATATTGATATTTTGGATAAGGTTATTCCTTAGATACTTGTTTATGAATTTTCGGTAGAACTTCATATATTCTTTGAGATACTGTATCAACTAGATAGTATCGCTAATTGTGGTGTTTCAGCCTTCATTGATAGTTAGCCTACTTGGAGTTGCGTTGAGTATATTCCCCTTGGAAACTAATTCGAGATAGAGAAAGATTTGCTAAAAGCCTAGCCTTGATATAAAACATCACGGTTTCGCATCACTAGTGTTCTTTCTGTTCACAATGGAAACAATTTCCATCCTTAGCCACAGCTCCCTTGGGCTTCAGTTCTTTCTCAGAATTGTTGGATTTGCCCTTAGGTTTGCTCGAAGGCTTGCCTTTAGGTGTACCAAAACCCTTGCCGCTATTTTTGTTGACCATGTAAATGGCCTTGGACTTGCCTATTTCCTTCTCGGCAGCCCTCAACAGGTTCAACGATTCTAAGAGGGGTTTGTCTATCTCATTCATGTTGTAATTTAATACAACCCGACTGATTGATTCAGGCAGCGATTGCATAATCACATCAGTGGATAGCTGCTGACCCAGATGATGTCCCAGTCTTTCGAGGTTCTCAATATAGCCTATCATCTTCAGAACGTGAGTTCCGACTGGTGTTCCCTCTGCCATTTTACACTGAAAAAAGAGATTTTGACACATTGAATCTCTCCTGGCGGCTTGACCCTGAAAGAGTTGTCTTAGATGATTAATCATATTGAAAGCTCTCATTTCCTCATGTTGCTTCTGAAGCTCAGGGGTCATGGTTGCTAACATAATACTAGACACATCTAATGTGTCATCTAAGTGCCTACGATAAGCATTTCTTTCAGCAGTCAGGGCCCCTACGACTGGTGGATTAGGAATTTGTTCCTCGAGAACATACAACCATTTCTCGTGCTTGAGAACGATTCTCAAGTTCCTATACCAATCACGGAAGTTTCTTCCCTTAAGTTTGTCCTTCTCAAGGATGGATCACAATGATAATGAGTTTGATGCAACAATTGCATTTGTCATTTTATCTACGGTGAGATTTAGTTGTCATATTTTAAAATCATTAAAAGGACTTTATTTAATGATTCTCTCACTATTTTATTCAAATGAATAACCGTCACGTATTCATTCGGAAAGTTCAAAACTTTCTAGTAGGACCAAGATCCATATATCACCAATCTTGAGGCAGTTTTGGCTACAATGCTTAAGAAATGGTTGTTTAGGTAAGCAACATTTGTTAATCACATCAATTATGTGACTCTTGGTTGGTTAAGTAGGTAACACTTACCCTAAGTACATAAATTCACATCTTAACCCTTTGCCTCCTGACTCAATATCGAGGCAGCTTTGGCTACAAAACTCGGTATATGCAATCCGGTTAAGTATGACCCATGATTAAGCTGTCGGATATCTCTAACTTATCCTTCGCGCCTCACCAGGATAGACATGTGCTTATTCCACTTGAAAGTTCACACTACTGTCGATCTTGGCCTTGACGAGGGCCAATCATGGAAGGCAATAAACTTAATATTTAAAATTGAGGGTTTTAAATTTGTCTCACCAAACGGTGTATAATCTGATTATACATTTGAATATGAATCTCATGCTAAAATATACTGTAACATGCATTAGGCATCTCATGCAAAATACATCAAACATTAAATAAAGTGTGACATAGTAATGGCCTCTATGCAGATTTTTCGAGCCAACGGAAAATTCTACGTCAATCTAAAGCTGGAAAAGAAATAAATCCTATCTAAAATCTTCCGCCTCCTTTTGGTTCCCTCCATCTGATGGACGCCTTTCTTCATCACTTGTTACATATGTAAAAAAAATATATATTATTCTATACTTTTACATAATTGAAAGAATTCCCGAGTTACATTCGAGATTAAAATTACAACAACAATTTGATAAGAGAAGGCACGACACGTAAACCGTATTATAATAAAACCACTGGTCAAAGGCTATTACTATGCACAATGCTCAAAACAAACACAAAATCATGCTAAGAGCGCAAATACACACTGCCTGCCCCTTTTCGGTTGACCCAGTCCATCCTCCCTGTCGACCGCGATAAGGCAATAATCAAAACAGTGTAAAAATTTGGCCACTTCGAACGACCCAGAACATTTATGTTCGACCGTGACTAACACGTGTTCGGTCTGCTGCAAAATTCATCCCATTTTCTAACACGTGTTCGGTCTGCTGCAAAATTCATCCGGTCGGCCGAACTTTTGCCAGAAAACATAAAGCACAAAAAATACGAATTTACAACTCGTTACGGGATTCGTTTAACACTTAAACGACTTCCTAGAGGTTGTACAAAGGTAAAGATATCATATGACATGCATTATCTGTCTAATACAAACACGATAACACATAAGTAAAGTTATTGGGTTCTCATGATAGGCTCTGATAGCACTTGAAGGAAAAATTCGTAATCCTCAAAATGCAGCAAAAATAAAAAGTGTGGGATTACGTTCCTTTAGCTGATCTACTCACGAGAATTAACCAAAAGCCCTGTGTTAGGAATTATACCTTTATGTTGATCTAATCGACGTTGCCGGGATTCTGCTACAAAGAACCACCAACAGCAGCCTTCGGACTTCTGTCTCTATTGGTATCCACACACTAACCTCTGAGCTTGTTACTCCGTGTTTCAGATGCTAGCCCAAGAACTACGAAATTTGAAAAAACACTTTTCCTCGGAATCCACATAGTATAGATAACTTAAGAAAATCAGATATCAAAGATATGAGAAAAATCGTAAATTTCTTCTCTTTAATTGTTCTTGAGAGTGTGTAAAAAAAAAAGAAGAAAAAATCCCGTATTTTTGCTTCTTGGGTTTCGGCTAGGAGAGTAGAAATCACAAATTTTATATGTGGTTCGGCATACTGTTACAAATTTTTGCCCCCAACATACAATTGCTGGCTTCGTCCCTATTTGCATTGGTAAAGGTTGATGCTTATGGGATAGAGAAAGATTTTTCGATATGGCAGGCGTTGGATTCGGGCATATTCTTTTGCGAGATCCAGTGGCAACTGAGGAGGAGACTTGCTGGAGGAAGGTTTGGAAGGGCAAAAGAATGTTGCGACATGCTATGCTCCTTTGGCTCTTCCGGCTGAAAACAAAGGATTTGTTCTTCCTGATCCACTTTATCCTGGCCCGCGGCTACAATGCTGATGTAGGGCTGTTTTCAGCATATCCAGCATGCCAGCAAGGCCCTTGGATCATCACCTTCTACATTTAGCGTTTCGTGTTGTTTCTGCTGTCCAATTCGTGTGTCACACTGGATTGTTTTTTGAATTTCCTACTATTGCGCGCCTTTTCCGCGCCTGATCGATGAGATCGTGATTTCACAGCGATTTTAGCATTATGTTCACGCGTTTTTGTCCTACTATCACGGGAGATTGGATTATTTTCTGAAATATTCTATTTTAACCTCACAATCATGATAATCTTGAGTAAATATAGCGGAAAAAAACCTACTTCCTCTTCTTCATATTTTCTCTTCTGTGTTTTGTTTATTTCTCTGATTCCTTCAATGGAATTTCGTTCATCCAATGTTTAATTCAAATTTTCTCGATTATTCCAATGTTTAATTCAATTGTTGATATTTGGAAACCACCAATTTCCTTGCTAGTCAATGAATTGTTGATTCTAATTCCATAAGGAGTTCGGTGTGTAATCGATAATCTCTGGGTGTTTTATGTTACATGTTTTTATTTATGATAGTATGTTCATGATTTTCTTCATTACACCATTGTTAAACTGTTTTAGGATTGAAGGTCTAATAGCTATTATTCACTAGTATTATAGCTATGTGTTCTAATTCTGAATATTTATTATTCATTAGTTTTATATCTTTATCTATGTTATTTATTAGTCTTCTGTTGACAAATGTTGCATATATTTTTTTATAGATATTCAAGGATTTTCCTGGTGTGTCATCAGAAAATTACCATTATGGGGATGATTTTTTTTTATAAGAAGTTGGATTTCTCTACTGTAAGATACCCATCCGAATAGACTAAGAGGGGAAAGTCCAATCTTATTCGAAGACGTTTCATAGTTGCTTGCTTCTTGTCCAATGTAATAAAATTTTAACCGTGACATTCTTTTCAGTTTATAGTTTTAATAAGTTTTTTTTTAATAGTATAGTTTTAATAAGTTTTTTTTTGGATTATAGTTGTAACAATTGTAATTAGTTTTCGATTTTAGATAATAGCTTTGTGTACATATATTATAGCTATTGTGTTTATATGTTATAGCTATTACATACATGACTTACGACTATTCCCTTATGTTTTTTTACCTCTTTTATGGGTTCAACTTCCTCAACTGCAACATCAATATCTAATATAATATAGAACTAAATTTTTTACAAACAAATAAGTTTGTAAAAGACAAATTTCCAAATTAATATATCAACTGGTGTTATTACTTTCAGTGAGCAATCAAGTTTTTCACATAAAATTCTATTCTTCTTGGTCAGCTTTTTCAACTCAAAGTATAAACCACTGAGGAACACATAAGGATCACTATCATGAGTTGAATTAGAAAATTGTACCTCATTACTCTTGTTGGTTGGACTTTCGATTGTAATATCTTTTTCATCAAGTAGTCCAATGAGGCACCTTGAGTAGTCTTTTGTGAAGTCATCATTAATGATTGACATGGCTCATTGCTTGGAGTCGTAGTTCTTTTATGTCATTCTTTGTGGTTCATCTCTACATGATGAAGCTTACATTTGTTTGAACCTACAAAGTGACCTGGAGAAGTTCTAAGTACCTCTTGTAAAGGTCCTTCAATGTTAATGTTTTCTCTCAAGTAGCAATTGTGTGCGCACAGATCAACATTAGAGAAATTGAAGTAACAAGAATGATTCTTAAAAATATTTAGCATATGGGAGAAAGAGTCATTAGAGTTAGTGATGTTACAATTTCTATATAACTTAGCAAATGAAACATAACGCATATAGAGTTCATGCTTCAAGTTATCCATGTCACACCCCAAAATCGGATGATGACACGGCAGCACCTCATATGCCAATGAGGCACAGAACCAAAGGAGAATAACTTAGTTTATTATACTATTAATAGAGCGTTAATACTACATAAATTATCCAAATTAAACACAATCCAACATTACTAAAGTGAGTAGTACTAAGTTATTACAAGACAAAGTTTAACTGTTACAGGGAAATATTCTAATACAAGATACGTTATGAATCACTCGTAGTCCTCCCCAGCAGCTTCATCAGGTATGTCATCATCTGTAAGTAAAAAAAATAAATACATGAGCTACAAAGCCCATAAAGAATCAAACGAAATGCTTGACTTAAGTATTTTTCCCCTCGATCAGATTGAAGTACTTTAATACTCTTGTCAATATGGTTTTCTACTTTATTCTTAAACTCTTTGAAATTGTCAAATGCTTCTGATTTATGTTTCATAAGATACACATATCAATATCTACGTAAATCATGAGTAAATGTAATGAAGTATAGATAACCACCTCTAGCATGTATATTCAGTGGTCCACATACATCACTATGTATAAGTCCCAATATATCATTTGCTCTTTCTACAATTCTAGTAAAATGAAATGCAGTCAACTTGCCCATTAAACAAGGCTCTCATGTTTCAAATGATTCCAATAATCCATCTATATGGAGTTTGGAAATATATTTCTCATTTATATGACCTAAGCGATAATGTTAGAGATGTGTAAAATTTGAATAATTATTTGTAATCATTTTAGTATTTATGTTATAGATAGGTGTATCAAGATCTAACACATATAGACCATTGATTAAATTTGCACTACAATAAATGATATTATTCAAATAAACGACAATCGTTGATTTTGAATACTAATATCAAAACCTTTCTCGTCCAAACAAGATATTGAAATAATATTCTTTGTTAAAGTAGGTACATAGATACAATTCTCTAAATCTAAAACAATCCCAGAAGGTAAAGTAATACAATAAGTCATTACAGCTAAGGCATCAACAAGTGCTGCATTGCCAACTCGCATATCTACATCTCCCTTCATCATTTCTCTACTCTTTTGTAGCTCCTGCAAATTCATACAAATGTCAAAACCACAACCGGTATCAAAAACTAGAGAAGAGGTAGTTACAGACAAATTGACTTCTATAACAAAGATACATGAGCCTGAAGCAACATTTGATCCTTTCTCATATAGCTCTTACAGTTTCTTCTTTAGTGTCCTTTCTCACAACAATGGTGACAAATCAATCTTTTGCCACCCCGCCTTTGGCTTTCAATTCTTTCTCAAGCATTTTCGCTACAAGATAACTCTTACAATTTCGCCTTTAATGTCCTTTCTCACAACAATAGTGACAAATCAATCTTTTGCCACCCCTCATTTGGCTTTCAATGCTTTGCTAGACTGGTTATGTTTTCCCTTAGAATTTCCGTTAGGCTCACCAAAACCTTTGCCTTTGCCTTTCTATACAATCAAAATGGTCTTGAACTTGTTAATTTCCTTCTCAGCATCCCTGTCTATCTCATTCATATTGTAGTTTAGAAAAAATTGACTATAAGATTGAAGCAACGATTGCAGAATCAAGTCATTAGACAACTCTTGATTGAGAGGAAAACCCAGTTTGCTATGGTTTTCAACATACCTTATCATCTTTAGAATGTGAGTTCCAACAGAAGTTCCCTCTACCGTCTTGAATTGAATTAGAGACTTTGAAACATCAAATCTCCCTTTGACATGCTTAGCCCTTAAATAATTGTTTAAGATGATCAATCATGTCTAATGCACCCATTTCCTCATGTTTCTTCTGAAGCTCAGAGCTCATGGTCGCAAATTTAAGACTTGATAAATATAATTCATCATCTAAATGCCTTTGGTAAGCATTTCTTTCAGCGGCTGAAGCCCTAGTTGCTGCTGGGTCAGGAATTGGTTGTTCGAGCACGTACAACTTTTTTTTATCATGTTTGAGGACAATCCTCAAATTCTTGTACCAGTCGAGGAAGTTTCCTCCCTCTAGTCTATCCTTCACAAGGACCGGTCACAATTTGATGCAACAGTAGTATTTGTCATGTTATCTACAATAAAAATATGCAAAGTTTAAGTATCATGTTTAAAATTGTCACACCTCGTAACCGGAATGGTGACATGCTAGTTTCTTATTGGCGAATGAGACACCAATGCCCACAACTGAGTTACTAAAAAGGGAATTCATTGTATTATGATTAAGGAATACAGAAGTTTAACAACGGAAGTAAAGGTGTTAAAATGGAAATAGTTCTAAACATTACATGAAATGAAAGTGTTCGAATAAAATAACAAAAATTAAACTAAGTGTTGATCTACAAAGTAAATTATGAAGTCACTCCTCATATGGCCCCTCCCAGACATCCTTCCCATAATATAGCTCAGCAACATCATCATCTGCAAAATAAGAAAAGGAAAAGACTGAGTCATGATGATATGAATTAAAACGATAATAGCACTGAAAATTCATACACAAAATACATACTAGCAAGTGTACTAGGTCAATATTGTAATAGTCAAGGTCGATCTCACAGAGAATAGTGATAAATAAATCCAAATAGGTGATGATGATATGAATTAATCTAATTTAATTAACTAAAAGAAAGAAAATAACTTGAATAAGAAGTTTGATACGATGAAGGTCTAAGGCACATGAATTCACTAAATTAATAAATATGTTATCCTAGCAATCTGTTATTTTAGAGCGTGTTTCATTAATCCATCGATTTCCAAAATATCTAATAACCTCTTTCAAGGCTTATCAAACATATTCTCATGAATAAACCAACTATATGTGTATGTTGAGTTTAACCCATAAAAATGCATTAAACATATGAAATCAAAGAGATCACACAACCAATACAAGTATATGTCTATCTCGCATGCAATTTGTGTTCAGATTATTTAACCCAATTACCAAGGTTAGCAGTCGCAAAATTTTCAAGTTAATGTAAAGAAAATTTAAACGGTGATCAAGCATCTAAACGTATTAAGAATAATAATCTAAAATTACTTCCACAACACTCATTGAATAACAAGATCATAAGACTAACATATAAAATTAATCTAGCTACATCATGGCCTTAGAAGAAAAGTTTAGTTCCTGCTATAAAAGAAATTAATAAACAAATTAAAGAAGAGAGTGTAAGAAAACATCATTGTTTCGATTAAAGTCTCGAACTTTAAATTGTATCAATCTCCAAAAGCACAACAACAATGCTTGAATCTTATTCTAAAAAATGCGTAAATAAAGAACTCTAGAAGAGAGCTTGATTACAGAAAAAACAAAACCAAAAATAAAAAACTAATAATGGTTGGATATCTTCTCCTCAGACTAGTAAAGAGTATTAATTTATAGCAATATAAACCTACTAGCTTAAGGTAACTGACATAGATCAAAACTCTCCACACTCCTTTAAAGTAGTTGACATGAAATACAACTCTTCAAGATTCTTTAAAGTAGTTGAAATACACCAAAACTCTTCTAGTTTGTAAAGGACATATCTTCAATTCTAGCATATTCTTTCTTCTTTCTAATTTCGCAAGTCCGGTTCACTTTTACGTTTCAAAAGTACTGTTTTGCCCCTATGATTAAAAACACAAAGGAGTGAGGATTATGCCATTCTAAGCTCAAAACGCAACATAACAATACACAAAATCGCAATTAAAATAGATGAAATAATACATTATATTACGAGTTATCAAAAACACACTGGAATACAATGCATTATACTCACAATACACTAGACACGAACGTATAAAGAAATGAATTATAAATCACATCAGCATAGTTGCAGACGAAGGCCCCAGTCAAATCAATCGTTCGCAGAAATAGTATTGAAAGGTCGGACGAAGGAATCGTCCGCACCAACTGTCCGTAGGTAGCCGCGGACGAACCAATCTTCCGCAGGTCCGTCCGCAACAAGACAGTAGCTCCCGGTAGTTGCGCGGACGAATATGTGGACGAAGGACAGGACGTAGCATTCTTCCGTGAGCTGCAGAAACCATTTTTTGAAGTGCAAATTTGTACACAAAAGTACCATTTCTGCACCAAAATATTCCCAACTCAAAAGAAAAGTTTTTAGACTCAAAATCAAGTAAAAAATATGACCAAAACAAGAACAAGTATATAAACAACAACTTAACATAATAACAATCCTCTTCACATCACAACACAACACTATATTTCGAAATGTGCTACAAGCACCATGCTCCACTCATATGGCACAATGAAAGTACAATAGTTCGACATTACGAGAATGGCTATTGCTAAGATACACACCCACACAGTTCCAATACGTAAATTAGCATATCGAATACATAAATTAGCGTATCCTAAATTAGCGTATCGAATACGTAAATTAAATTTGACATTCTTCACAATTCTATCCTAAATTAGTGTATCGAATACGTAAATTAAATTTGACATGGGAAATCCGTCCCAAATTTAGGACGGATTTCCGATTACTAGAGTTCTATACAAAGCTTTTTAAAATTCTTCTATTCATTTAGGATGGATCTCTTAGAATTACTTAAAGTCACGATGAGCATTAGTATTATGTCCCAAAAATTTCCGACGTTTGGGACCTAATGCGAACATGGCATACACAAAAACTTATTATTTTTTATTTTATTAAATAATAAATACATTTGTCATTTTTTATTTGGTAAAATTATTTTTCTCAAATACGTACCTAAAACTATTTTTCTCAAAAACTAGATCAAAACTAGAGGTAATTTGCTAAACTATTGTAGTTAGAAATCGTCGTCCCTAATTCGTCTACATTTATGATAGAACGAAGAGAGACACAAATAAATATTTTAGTTATTTAAAGTCATCAAATTGTACAAAAAAAGTCTCCAACTTGGATAAAGTATTTATATTTGGGGACAGCTTAGAGACAAACCGTTACCAACGTTGCTACCGATTAGGGATAGATTGAAATTTTATATTCTCAACAAAAACGACGTCATTGCCCACCACATCAAATGAAAACATAAGCGAAGAACATCTTCTATTTTCTTCTTCTTCTCCCCATTCATCTCCCTCTTCCCTCTTCTCTTTTGTTCCATTTTTCGATTATAAACATTAATTCAATCATTTATTGGGATTATACTTCTTATTTTATGAGATTGGTGGGTATTCTACAATCAATTGGAGGTAAATGGATTGAAATTAGAGATTTGTTCGATTTGCAAAATTTATATACTTGAAAGGATTGGAAGCATATCTCTGTAGGATTCGCCTTCTTGGAGTTAAGTTTGTATGATTTTGTTCTGTTTTACAGTAATATGATTATTTCTAATTTCTGTTTATCACCGATCCCTCTGCATTCCGTCCCTAAGGATAATTTTTCAAACACCTATTAACACTTCAAAAAAAATTTGAACCGGGAAACCAAAATTTTTAGATAAAAATTAAAGAGGGCTGCCATTAATTGACCCGGGAATATCCAAAACTTCCTAAATTTTTTTTTTTTATTTCTATAATTCGTTGTACTTTAAGCTATAATTATTGAACATATTATATATCTATTTTTTTTAACCATATTCTGTCCTTTTTCAATATTATGTCCTCCTTTTGTCCCTAATGCTTCCAGTTCATCAATCATATGTCCTAAGTCCATCCCTAATGCTTAAAAATAAAAAAACTAGTTACCTTATGATGAACTATGATGATGGTATAGAAATATATCGAGTAAGAATACAATTATTTCTCACTCTATTTTGTATTAGAATTAAAATAAATGAACTATTTTGATATTGCCTTATTATGTATTATAATCACTTAGACTGTAGTGAAAGATGTATGTTAATCGTATCAATGTCCACATTATGAACAAGACCACGAGAATGAAATTCTCATATGTTTAAATATGTTTGCATTGGGGCTTTCCAAACGCGTATGGTCATATTCTATGTACTATGTCAACGGGTATAAAGATTTAATACACTTGATATATGTACTTAATGTTCTTTCCTATTAATGCTTAAACTTTAAAAATCTGATTTCCGTTTATCACCGATCCCTCTGCATTCCATCCCTAAGGATAATTTTTGAAAAAAAAAATTGAACCGGGAAACCAAATTTTTTGAATAAAATTTAAAAAGGGCCGCCCCTTTTCCAAGTATTAATTGACCCGGGAATATCCAAAACTTCCCAAAAAAAATTATGTGCTATAATTTTTTGTACTTTTAGCTATAATTATTGTACATATTATATATCTGTTTTTTACCATATTTTGTCCTTTTTCAATATTTTGTCCTCCTGTTGTCCCTAATGTTTCCTGTTCATCAATCATATGTCCTAAGTCCCTCCCTAATGCGTAAACATTAAAGACTAGTTACCTCATGATGAATTATGATGTGGTATAGACATATATCGAGAAAGAATACAATTATATCTCAATATGTTATGTATGAGAATTAAAATAAATGAACTATTTTGATATTACCTTATTATGTATTATAATCACTTAGACTTTAGTGAAAGATGCATGTTAATCGTATCAATGTCCACATTATGAGCAAGACCACGAGAATGAAATTCTCATATGTTTAATTAAAATTGCATTGGGGCTTTCCAAACGCGTATGATCATATTCTATGTACTTTGTCAACGGGTGTAAAGATTTAATACGCTTGATATATTATTTAATGTGCATTCCTAGTAAATCCGTCCCAATTCCACTTGTCAGTCATCAATAATTTGTCCTAATTCCGTCCATAATGCTTAAACATTAAAAATCTGATTTCCCTTTTATCATCGATCCCTCTGCATTCCGTCCCTAAAGATAATTTTTCAAAAAACTATTAACACTTCAAAAAAAAATTCCACCGGGAAACCAAAATTATATATCTATTTTTTTCCACAAATAGATAACCCTGAGTAAAATAAAACTTCCACCCCCTCCCCAATCGTCATTTTTCTCTCAACCCTCAAGAACACGTACTCTTTTTCCTCTCAACCCCAATCGCTCAGATATGCTCTCTCTTCTTTATCATGGACAACCCTACCACTCCATAGATGCCCTCCGTTGGCTTCCTCTATTCAAACCCTAGCCTAAATTAAATTTTAGGACTGAAGGCAAGCTTTTTTGGGTTTCTGGATGATTCGGTTAGAGTTTCATGCTCAAACTTTACAGTTAGTAGCGTCTTTTAACTGTGAACATTAACATTGGTTTGGATTTCGGGTTAATGGTGTGTAGAGATTGGGATTTTTATTTGAAGAACCCAGTTTTTCGCCTCTGTTTTTCTGGTAGAACTGTTGCTTAAACTTTGTAAGTGTTTTCTGGTTGATTCGTTAAGAATTTGAAGTTCAAACTTTGCAGAGATCTTCCTATTTTAACTATGAACAAGAGCATATGATTGGATTCCATTGTAATGGTTTGTAGAGAATGGGTTTTTCTTTGGAAATTCTCAGTTGTTTGTGACTGTTTTTCTGGCAACTTGAATTTGGGTTTTTTTTTTTTTGGAAATAGAACCCAGCTGCTCTTAGGTAACCAGGAGCAAGTAGAATGTAGTTTATTTGCACAATGGTTATTTTCTTTTCAATCCTTTATCCTCTTGCATTGTAGGAGAAACATGCCTTGGCATAGGAATTTTTTTCTTCAGTATCTTGTTTGGCTAATATATCTCCTGTTACCTGCACTTGTTTGAGTCAAGCAGGTGATTCCTACCTTGTAGCTGGAACAGATGGCGTAGGAACAAAGCTTAAGTTGGCATTTGAAACTGGAATTCACAAGACCATTGGGATTGATCTGGTAATTTATTTTCTACATCTTCCTGTAGTTTTCCAGTCTTACCTAGTCTAATTACAACTGTTACTGACATTGTGACTTCTGGCGCCAAGCCATTATTTTTCCTTGATTACTTTGCTACAAGCCATCTAGATGTTGATCTTGCAGAAAATGTATGCTATTTTGTCTGCGTTTCCACTTGTATTCTTTGGAGAACTATGCAATTGTGGATCTATGGTTATAATATAGGAATACTTGTGCAGGTTATAAATGGTACTGCTAATGGTTGCGAGCAGTCTGATTGCTCTCTTTTAGGTGGAGAGGTATATATGTAGTAATGTTTTTTCCCATATCCAAATGGGAAATATACAGTTGGAAAAACAAAATTGTATTACTTCCTTATTTTGTACATATTGCAATGAAGCTTAAGTTGCCATTCATGAATCTTTATGAGTTACCTTGCAGATGTTGTCCAGTCTTTGGCCTTGTACATGAAAAAGGTTTCATCATGCATAAATTAAAAATGGAGGTTTGATTGTACTGGTTTTGAGTCTGAGTATTCTCTTTTCTTGTGACTACAAGATTAATTTCGAGACTGTTTCTGAAAAATGGTTAGACTTTGAATCTTGTATATCATTTAGTTTTGTGATCAGTGCATGATACCTTTATTGGAAGCCTAATTCAGACAATCCCTTACTTTCCTAGTGGCTCGCCTTGGTCTTAATGTTTGTTCAATAGTATAGTATGAAATGGCTGATAAAGACGACCTTTCCTCGCCTTGGACATACTGATAATCACAAAGAAGATTTACATGATAGTATTTATGTTGATTGTTGATATCCGACGATAGCTTTGCTTGAGAAATAAGACTAAATAATTTGTTTTCTTTATCAGACTTGCTCTCTTTTGTTTTCATTCAACTGTTTTACTTTGTTAATGTGCACCAGAATGGCTCCTTGTGTTTGTTAATTTTACTTCATGATGTTCTTGTCTATATTTGCTATGATTCTAGTTCTGATCGCCTAATCTGTGTTATAATTGTTTGGTGATTTTGGTACTATTGTGAATTGTTGGTTTCAGTAGATGAGGACGAGATGATAGGAATTGATATATTGGATAATAAACTAAATTTAAGACGGATGTATTCTGTAGAAACATTATTTACTACAAAGTTTGGGACGGGTTTTGTAATGCAAGGTCTATAGATATTTTAACATTCTGTCCTAAATATTGGACATAATCAAAAAAATTTGTCCCTAATTCGTGGCAATAAAAAATATATTATTAAAGTATCTGTAGCAAATCGCTTACATATTACCAAGGGATTTACGCTGCACTTCCCTTGATGCAAAATAGAGATGTGCAATAATATGTTCTTCTTCTGTCCTAAAATATGGGACATAAATAAAAATTTCGTCCCTAATTCGTGGTAATAAATATTTCAATATATGTTTTTTAATATTAGTATTTTTATTTTTATTTATTTTTACAAAAGTCATTCCAATTATCATCTGTCTTAAAATTCGTCCCTAAGTATTTGGGACAAAATTTATTTTCCTTGTTAACATTTAGGGACCAGGTGTTTTGGGAACATATATTTCCGTCCCAAATCCTTTGTAAATAGTTAAATTGAGACAATTTTGGGACGGAATGCCATGTCCCAAATAAGTTGTTTTCTTGTAGTATACATGATGGATCCAATGGCTGAGGCATATGTGATCTTACTCATGCCCTTTTGGTCTTCCTTTGTGGAAGGTCCTTGAGTTCTGCTGAGTTGAATGCCATTTGACATGGGCAAGAATCCCTTTTTGGAATCTTGCAAACTGAACCGTTACGTTGTCAATGTATCCACTCTGGCTTAGGCTAATCATTTTGTTGGATCTATCTCTATAGATTCTTATACCAAAAATGTATGTAGCCTCGCCTAAGTCTTTCATGGAAAAATACTTCCCCAACCAAGCTTTACGCTTTGTAATGTGGGGATGTCATTTCCAATCAGTAAGATGTTATCCACACAAAGCACAAGGAACACTACTGCATTATTAGTCACTTTCTTATAAACACAAGGCTCGGCTTCATTTGTGATGAAACCAAATTCTTTAATTGCTTCATCAAAGCGACGATTCCAGCTTCGAGATGCTTGCATCAAACCATAAATGGGCCTTTGAAGCTTATACACTTTGCTAGGATTTGATGGATCAACAAACCCCTCAGGTTGTGTCATATACATATCCTCGAGAAGGTTTCCATTAAGAAACACAGTCTTAACATCCATTTGCCATATCTCATAGTCATAATATGCGTCTATGGAAAGCAAAATCCTAATAGACTTGATCAAAACCACAGGAGAAAAGGTTTTATCATAGTCAATACCATGAATTTGTCTATAACCTTTAACTACTAGTCGAGATTTAAAAGTGTGTACATTAACATCCATGCTGTTATCAATGACCTTACACACTTCGGGTGGGTCAACCAAAGTCCATACTTGGTTATCGTACATGGATTACATCTTAGACTTCATAGCTTCTAGCCACTTATCTGACTCAGAACTATGAATTTCCTCTTTGTAGGTAGTGTATTCATCTTGATCAATCAGTTCAATGTGATGATCATCAGTCACGAGAAATCCATATCTGATGTACCCGACTTGACCACCTTGGGCCTTATGTCAAAGATTGAAGGTCAGTATTGGCATGTGAGCTTGCTTGAAGTACCAAACCTGGTTCAGATGTTGTTTGGGGATCTTGAATTTCCTCAAGATGGATCTTACGCCCACTATTCCTTTTGGAAATAAATTCCCTTTCAAGGAATAAACCATTACGAGCAACAAACACTTTGTTCTCTGATGGAAGATAGAAGTAATATCCTTTAGTTTCTTTAGGATATCCCACAAACATACACTTGTCGGATTTTATCAGACAACAAGTGTTTTACATACGCCTCGCATCCCCAAATTTTGAGAAACGACAAACTAGGTCGTTTCCCAGTCCATATCTCATATAGAGTTTTCTGAACCGCTTTAGAAGGAACTCTATTCAATATGAATGCAGCAGTTTCTAGGGCGTAGCCCCAAAAGAAAATTGGAAGACTGGTTGGACTCATCATAGATCGAACTATATCTAGTAAGGTGCGATTCCTTCGTTCTGATACCTCATTCCATTGTGGTGTGCCAGGAGGAGTTAATTGTGAAACAATTCCACAACCTCTAAGATGTTCGTCAGACTCTTGATAAGGTATTCACCACCTCGATCTGATCAAAGTATCTTAATACTTTTACCAAGTTTATTTTGTACTTCATTTTGAAATTCTTTGAATCTTCCAAAAGATTCTGATTTATGTTTCATTAGGTAGACGTAGCCGTATCTACTGAAATCATTTATGAATGTGATGAAGTACTGAAAACCTCCTCTAGCACTTGCGTTTATTGGTCCATCTATATCTTTATATATGAGGCCCAACAAATCATAATCTTTCTCACTTTGTCCAGTAAAAGGAGCTTTAGTCATTTTGCCTAACAAGCAAGAATCACATGTCTCGTAAGACTCCAAGTCAAATGATGTCAAAATTCCATCTTGATGGAGTTTTGATATGCGTTTCTCATTGATGTGGCCCAAACGACAATGCCAAAAGTAGGTTTGGTTTAAGTCATTTGATTTAAACCTCTTTGTATTAATGTTATAAATGGGCCTTTTAATGGATTCATCGATGTTAAGAATATAAAGCATATACATCAAAGAGGCATCTCCATAAAAGATATGATCTTTATGAAGGGTGCAAATTTTATTCATAATATTTATTTCAAAACCATCAATATCCAAACAAGAAACTGAAATAATATTCCTACCCAAAGTTGGACATAAAGACAATTATTCAGTTCAATAATAAGGCTAAATGTCCCTGTAGCTACAACAACAACTCTTGCTCCATTCGCTACTCTCAGGTCCACTTCTCCTTTTGTCAGTGATCTACACCTTTTAAACTCCTCCACATTTGCACAAATGAGAGATCCACAACCGGTATCCAATACCCATGAAGTAGGAGTAGACATGTTAATTTCAATAATATAAATACCTGGAGAGACTGTCAAACTGGCTTTCCCTTTTTTCTTCTCTTCCAAGTAGAGCTTGCAGTTCATTTTCCAATGATCTGGTTCTTTGCAATGGAAGCAAACCCCTTCCTTTGGTGCCTTGAGCTTGGGCTTGTTATTGCTTTTGCCCTTCTTGGACATGGGCTTTCCCTTTCCTTTCTTCTTGAAACTCCCCTTTTGATCCATTAAGACTTCAGGGGTCTTCTTAATGTTCATTTCAGCATGCTTCAGCATCCCGTGTATCTCATGTAAGGAATTCTCCATGACATGCATGTTGAAGTTTATCACAAATTGGTCATACTCCGGTGGGAGTGAGCCCAAGATCATATATATGGCCATCTTATGACCTATGGAAGCCCCAAGTTTCTCAAGTTGGTCAAGATAGCCCTTCATCTTAAGTACATGTGCACTTACAGGGGTGTCAAGTGCCATCTTACAACTGTTCAACGCCTTAGTGGTGAGGAACCTTTCTTCACGGGCTTGCTCTTGGAACATTTCCTTGAGCTAGCCCATCATATGGAAAGCTTCAACCCCTTCAAACTGTTTGGAGCTCAGTACTCATTGTAACTAACATGAGACAAGTCACATCGTTAGAATCGTCACAATGCTTCTTCCAAGCATCTTTCTCAGCTCTAGGGCCATTGTTTACAGGTTGTTCAGGAATATCAGTATCAAGAACATATACCTTTCTTTCCTGCTTAAGGACAATCCTTAAGTTGCGGGCCCAATCAAGGAAATTGGACCCACTCAGTTTTTCTTTTTTAAGAACGGATCGCAATGAATTGTGTGCAGTGTTGGTTGCCATTATCTACATTATAATTTATTTGCAAAGTCATTAATAAGTTTTGAACGAAAACTTTTCACAACTTCAACACTTGATAAATAGTGGAGAATACTATTTTACGATAGTTATAAGTAAGATTTGGCTTATCACCCATAATTAAAGTAAAATCAACCCATAAGAATGACATCTACATGTCCCGGCTATTTCCCATGCTATGCCCTAGGCTCAAAACTATTTTTGTAGCCTAGTTAGGTCGAACCATGTCTAAGCTTATGGAAATCACTATTTTCCCATCTCCTTTTGCTGAGATAACCACTTATCTGTTGTTTTGGCAAGCAGACAAAATGAGACGATTTAATGTGACGTATAAATAATCAAGCCCCTATAAGACATAAAGTAAGCATCACATGCAAGATATAAAACGTAAAAGTAAACGCGAGATAGCATGTCCTAATCCTATGATGACTCCCACGTGCCTTGTGGGAGCCAAGGGTCAATCTAAGTCAATACCCATCTCATGGATATAGTCTTCGATCCGGCATCCTCCAGTCTTGTTACATAAATGCATGGGCATACTCAGCCTTCAATATAAAGCGATAAACACTAATCTAAGAAAGCAATTACAATTTTACAATATTGAAAAATGACTCGCAAGCCGTATTATAAAATTACAACCCAATAAATGTAAAGCAAGAGGGGGTATAGTAGGCCATGTTATTCACCATGCTAGAACTCACATAAAGCATAATAAATAAGCTAACCAGTACAAATACAAAGTCTTATGTGTTGCCACTACGCGGGCGGGGGGGTCAAGGGGGCAGCGCCCCTCGAAGAAAAATCTGATATTTCCTCTACTCATCGAATAAGTTTTCTGCCCCGATTTAACCCTCAATCGCCTAACGTATATAATCGGATAAACAGGTTTATACGATATAATCTATACACATAAACAGTTTATGCATTAGTTAATCGGATTAACAACAGGAAGCATACAATCACAGTTTATGCGTAATTAATCATATTAAATTACATATTGAATCATCCAATAGCATTTTATGCGATATTAATCGAATTAATAACATAAGAATCAGAGAAACATATTAACATGATAAATTGATATCAGTTTATGCATATATCACATATATTGAAATCAAAGAAACAATATTTTTTGTTTCACACATACACATACCAAATCAAAATTGGTAGGTGTTATGATGTGACTAACACAATCGAATTCAAATAGAATGATCAAAGTTTTGATACCACTGAAAGGATTTATTGGCAGAAACTAGTTCTAAACACCCATGAGTCTTCCCCCGAAGGATCCGCTCATACCATGGGAATCGAAAATATAAGACAAAAATTTACCTCTTTCGGTTAAAGATTCTGTTTTTCTGGATGTGTGCTGCTGCCACCAATAGCCTTCCCTTGCGGAATTGCTTCATACTGGTATCCACGCGACGAAATGAGCAGCGAGTGCTAGCTCTTCATTTCAGAGTTTCGGGAATCTAGAGAGAAGAGAAGGGCAGAAATCTGGAAATCTAATTTCAGGGTATTTTTGGTTTATTGCGGCTGAAGCAAGAATGATCTAGGTTTTTCGGCCAAAAGAGGATTATATATGTGTGAGAGTTTGTTCCGAAAACAACGCCCACGTCCTATCAACCTCTTCTGGTAGTGTGAGTCTTTATCACATAATAACTCCCATGTAATCCCAGATATAACCAAATACCGAAATTGCCCTTCTTAATCTCTAATTCAAATAATAACATTTTATTATTCTCAGAAAAATAAATGTCATATACAATGAACCTATACACATTCTAGATTCATTGAATCTGGACATGAAGCTCGTTCACTCGGCTATGCGTGTGACCTTGTAGGTTCATATCACAATGGTAATGAAAACACACTTACTAGTAGTATGTGTTCATAAATCACAAGTGGTGCCTAGCAGGACATGTGACTACCCAAAGTGAATGAATGTAGGGTGGAAACTAATATCACTTTGTCTCGCGATATCCAAATTAAGCATAAGGCATGGTAGTTGTCACCCTTATAAAACTTAATTATATCTATGCTCGAACTCCGGGTAGACTGTTCCAACAAATAGTATTTAATAACCACTTTATTAAATACATTTGAGCACGGCCATGCATTTAAACAGTTTTCCCTATCGAGGGGCCAATGAATATCTCTCTCTAATAAGAGAGGGACAAATCCCTTATAATGCCTCTGACATTCAAGCCCTGATAGGATACTACATCCGATCATCAGTCGTATTAATTACTTGATTTAAAGTAATGTCCGACTGAGTTAAAATGTAATCCCATTCATGCTGGCAACAATGAAGACATAAGGTCTAAGGATCCCAAATAGTATTGAGGAAGTAATACTTATGACTACAGGACCATGAAATATTACTTCTCTAACGGATCACGTCCGATACAATATATCCCAATATGTCGTATCTATTATATGATTTGTATCCATTACACTTGATTAGTAAAACATAATCATTAATCAAACATCATACTAGTTTTATTTCATTGTAAAGAACATTACATAGAACTAGGGACAAACAAAATAGTAATTGTATAAGCTAATGAGTTTTAACATCAAATAACATATTTGATGTTCAAAAGCAAAATTAACTATCCAGATGACATGCTCAAATATATAAAACGTACAACATATGCTAATGGTCCTAGGGCACTACTAACAAAAAGATCCTATAAAGGAACGGAATCCCTTTTAATTCCGCTGCTATTCTTTGGGGATTCCGAATTACCTCATTTCAATGGTTTCAGAGCCTATCATGAGAACCCAACTGCTTTGATTACGTTTTATCGTGATTTTGTAGTCAGATAATGCATGTCAAATGATGTTTTTTACCTTTGTACAGCCTATGTGAAGTCATTTAAGTGTTAAACGAATCCTCTAACGAATTGTTGATTCGTGTTTTTGGTTGTTTTCTATTTTCTAGAAAAAGTTTGGTTGACAAGGAAAGGGATTCTTGGCACACCAAACATGTTCTGGAAAATGGAATTTTGCTACTGCCTAGAATTCTGACAATCGGTGAGCAATCCCAGTCTACTGAAACCAGTATGTTTTTTTATCCGGTCAATCAGAAATGTTCTGGGGGTCTACCGAGGTGGCCTATTTTTACACTGTTTTGGTTACTGCATTTATCGTGGTCGACCGGTGTATGGCATGGGTCAACCGAAAAGAGGCAAGCAGTGTGTATTTGCACTTTTTAGCATGATTGTCATGTTATTTGAGCAAGGTGCATAGTAATAGCCAAAGACCAAGTGATTTTATTATAATACAGCTTGCATGTCGTGCCTTATCTCTTTATTCTTGTTTCTAATTTAAATCTCGAATGTAACTCGAGAATTCTTTCCAAATATGTAAAATTATAGAATAGGATTTTATATTTTACATATGTAACAAGTCATGAAGAAAGGCGTCCATCAGATGGAGGAAATCACAAGGAGGCGGAAGACAATAGATAAGATTTATTGTTTTTCACCTTAGATTTACTTAGGATTTTCCGTTGGCCCATAAAATCTGTATATGGACTATTACTATGTCATCATTTTATTTACTGCTTCATGAATTTCGCATGTGATGCCTATTGCATGATTTACTTCTTTTATATCATGGTAATTAAGACGTATAATCAGATTATATACCGTTTGGTGAGACAATTAAAATCCCTCAATTTTAACATATTAAGACGATGCCTTACAAGATTGGCCCTCGTCAAGGCCTAGATCTACAGTAGTGTGAACTTTCGAGTGTAATAAGCGCTTGTATATCCGGGTGAGGCGCGAAGGATAAGTTAGTAGTATGTGCCGGTACAATCTTAGGTCATACTTAACCGGATTACCTCAATAGTTGATAATCTAGAGGCAAAAGGGTTGAGATGTGCATTTTTGTACTGAGGGTAATTGTTACCTACTTAACCAGCCAAGAGTCACATAATTGATGTGATGAGTAAATATTTCTTACCTAAACAACCGTGCTTGAGCATAGTAGCCAAAGTTGCCTTGAGAATGTTGATATATGGATCTTGGCCCACTAGAAAGTTTTGAACTTTCCGAATGAATACTTGATGGTTATTCATTTGAAGAAAATAGTGGGAGAATCATTAAATAAAGTCTTACTATTGATTTTAAAATATGACAACTAAAACTGTGCAAACTCTTCTATATATATAATGTCAAATGCAATCGTTGCAGCACACTCTTTATCGCTGCGATCCTTCCTTGAGAAGGACAAACTCAAGGGAGGAAACTTCCTTGACTGGTACAGGAACTTGAGAATCTTTCTCAAGCACGAGAAAAAGTGGTATGCTCTTGAAAATCTTATTCCTAAACAAACTGCCACTGGGCACCGGCCGCTGAAAAAATTCTTATCATAAGCACTTAAATGACGCATTAGATGTGTCAAGTCTTATGTTGGTGACCATTAACTTTGAGCTTCAAAAGAAACAATAGGAAATAGGAGCTTATGACATGATTAATCATCTAACGCAACTCTTTCAGGGTTAAGCTTGCCAAGAGAGATTTGATGTGTCGAAGTCTTTGTTTCAATGCAAAATGGCTGAGGAAACACCAGTCGGAACTCACGCTCTAAAGATGATAGGCTATATTGAGAGCCTTGAAAGACTGGGATTTCCTCTTGGCCAGGAGCTATCCACAGACTTGACTCAACAATCGTTGCATGAATCATTCAATCTGGTTGAATTGAATTACACCATGAACGAGATAGACAAACACCTCCCAGAATTGTTGAACCTGTTGAGGACTGTCGAGAAGGAAATAGGCAAATCCAAAGACATTTATATGGTCTATAACAGGAGAAAAGGGTTTGGTAAGCCTTCGGGCAAACCTAGCCATTCTGGGAAAGCACTGAAAGCCATTGGAAGTGTGGCTAAGGATGAAACTTGTCACCATTGCGGAGAGCGTGGACATTAGAATATGAACTGTAATAGCTATCTTGCAGGGAAATATCTTGGAAAGGGAGCAAATGTTGCTTCTGGCTCAGGTTTTTATGTTATTGAGATCAGTCTTTCTACTACTACGTCCTCATGGGTATTAGATACCAGATGTGGTTCACACATTTGTATGAATGTGAAGGGACTACAAAGGAGTAGGGAGCTGCCAAAGGGCAGAGTGGACCTACACGTTGGCAATAGAGCAAGAGTTGCTGCATTAGCTATAGAAACATTTAGTCTTAGATTGCCATCTGGAATTGTTCTATAATTAGACATTTGTCTTTATGTACCTACTTTAACTAAAAATATTATTTCGATCTCTTGTTTGGACAAGATAGGTTTTGATATTCATATTTAAAACAAACGAATGTCGTTATCGTTAAATGATATCTTTTATTGTAGTGCTACTTTGGTGAATGGTTTTTATTTGTTAGACCTTGATTAACCGGTTTATAACATAAATAGAAATAGGATAAAGACTAAAGACTCTAATCATACATACCTCTGCCATTGTCGCTTAGGCCATATATATGAAAATTGCATTTCCAAACTCCATAAAGATGGATTGTTGGAATCATTTGATTTTGAATCATATGATACATGTGAACCTTGTTTAATGGGTAAGATGACTGCTTCTCCTTTTACTAGAACTGGAGAACGTGCAAAGGATTTGTTGGAACTAATACATAGTCATATATGTGGTCTATTCAATATTCGTGCGAGAGGTGGTTATATATATTTCACTACTTTTACCGACGATTATAGTCATTTTGGGTACGTGCTTCTTACGAAACACAAGTTTGAGGCCTTTGAAAAGTTCAAAGAATATAAGAATGAAGTAGAAAATCGGCTTGGCAAGAATATTAAGATGTTGCAATCCGATCGAGGTGGGGAATACTTAAGTAAAGTATTTTGTGACTATCTAAAGAGTTGTGGAATTGTTTCACAACTTTCTCCACCGGGTACTCCACAATGAAATGGTGTATCCGAAAGTAGAATTCAAACTCTATAAAATATGGTTCGATCAATGATGAGTCACGCGAGCCTTCCAAACTCCTTTTGGGGACATGCTTTAGAAGCATCAGCTTTAACACTAAACAGAGTTTCATCTACATATGTTGAAATGACACCATATTACATATGGACTGAGAAGCATCCTAGTATGTCTTTCATAAAGATTTGGGGTAGTGAGGCGTTTGTGAAACGTCATAAGCTCGTCCAAAGTCGGTCAAATCTATATTCTTGGGGTATCCTAAGGAAACTAAAGGGCACTACTTATACATCCCTAACGAGAACAAAGTGTTTGTTGCTCGTAATAGAGTTTTTTTGGAAGAGGAATTCCTTTATGGGAAAACAAGTTGGAGCCACGTGGAACATAATGAAGTTCTAGAACTTGGTGAAGTTCTAGGCACAAGTGACCACCTGGAATTGGAACAAGCTACATAAGCTGGTTTGGAACTAGTTTCGGAAACACAAGAATTGCATAAGTCTAGTAGATCTCGTAGATCACCAGAAAATTTTGGATTTTTCGTAACACAACATGGTGATGTTATGTTTATCGATAATGATGAGCCTTCAACATACAAAAAAGAAATAAATTACTAGTCTAGATTCTCATAAATGACTTGAGGCCATGAGATCCGAGATGAATTCCATGTACACTAACCAAGTATGGAGCTTCAAACTTTGATCACATTTATTTGCAAATATGAAAGTGGATCGGGGCAATGTATTAATGATAGAAAATGTTCTTTCTATGTGTCTGATAGAATGCAGACCAGACAGTTGGAAATGATAGTAAGGGTCACAAGATTTGCTCGCGGGACGTTTCCCATGATATATCTCTGTTGCCCTGTTTTTCCGGGTCGGAAAAAAAGTGGTTTTCTATTCTTCCATTATTGATAAAATTGTTTTCCGTCTCGCAGGGTGGCAAAAGAAATTTCTTGGATTAGGTGGCCGTCTCACTTTGATTCAGTATGTTTTGTTATCCATGCCATGCATATTCTTGCTGTTTCGTGTCCGGCGAAACAAGTATTTGCTGATATGGAGAGAATATTTGCTAATTTCTTATGGGGGGGAAACGGAATTTGGAGAAATGCGACATTGGATGTCTTGGAAACCGTTATGTAGAAATACTTCACAAAATGGTTTGGGGATTAATACTCTAGTTACATAGCAAACTGCTTATTCTCATAAATTGTGGTGGCGTTTCAGGACTAAAGACTCTTTGTGGCGTAACTTTATGGTTGAAATATACTGCCAAGTGGCAGATCATCCTCTGCTTGTACAACCTCAGTCAATGGATTCGCCAGTTTGGAGTTGTATGCTTAGTGCTCGTGATTCAACGGAGGCCAATATGCATTTGCTCGTTCGCGATGGAAGATCATCTTTCTGGTATGAAAATTTTACTTTTCAGGGCCGATTACATGCTTTACCCACGGCTTCTGCGGATGGTTCGTTGATCCGTGATCATTTGGATGATGTAGGATGATCATTTGGGGCTTTCTCTACTTATCTTTTGGCGTTTCCCATACCAAATCGGTTGCTGAACTTGAAGCAATGGTTATAGGAATACGGTACGCTGTTTCTTTTGGGTACGATCATGTTTGTATTCAGTTAGACTCCAAATTTTTATGTGACGAGTATCTTCCTGGAAATTAGATACTTTATTCCAATGTTTATTGCGGATTTTTGGAACTTCAACTGTTCATCATATTTTTTGGGAGGCAAACAAGGTTGCAGATAGCCTAGCCAATGAGGCTTGTGATTCTCAAAGTACGGTAGTTTTCTCAAAGTTTGACACGCCTCCTCTTCTAATTTACGGTTTATGTAATTTAGATCAAGAAGGGGTTTCCTTATCTTCGTAAGCTTAAATTTTAGAGGTCTTCCATTTTTTTCCTACGGTCATACTAGCATAGGTTTTATTGTATCACCCTTGGTCATATTTATAAATGATCAAGTCTGCATTTTTTGGCTAATTCTTATGTACGGAGTGGATTTCTTTCCACCTATTATTTGGAGGTGTTGGTATTACGTCCCCCTCCTTGTATCTTTTGCCTTTCGGCTTTATTAATAAATAGGGGTCCGCCCCACCACAATTGGTGGCTTTATTAAAAAAAAAAAAACCAAGTATGGAGCTTGGTTGATGCGCCTGAGGGGATTACTCTAATAGGGTGCAAGTGGGTTTTTAAATTAAAAACTGACATGGAAGGGAACATTCAAACGTACAAGGGGCGACTTGTTATTGGTATCCCGTGTAGTTATGTTCAAATCCAATTGTATCTTGCTTACAATAACAACAGACTATGATTATGGGATATGGCAAATGAATGTCAAAAATAGATTGATGAGGACCTGTATATGATACAGCCCGATGGTTTGGTCGATCCAAATAATGCTAATAAAGCATGTAAGCTAATGAATTCAATTTGTGCACTAAAGAAAGCTTCTGGAAGTTGGAATCAACGTTTTGATGAAGCTGTACGAGAGTTAGGTTTTATTAAGAATGTTGATGAACCTTGTGTTTATAAAAAGTTTAGTGGAAACTCAGTTGTGTACCTAATTTTGTATGTAGATGACATACTACTTATAGGGAATGACATTCCAACCTTGGAATCTGTAAAGGTCTGGTTGGGGCATTGTTTCTCGATGAAGGACTTAGGTGAAGCAAGCTTCATCTTAGGAGTCAAGATCTATAGAGATAGATAACGTAGACTCCTTTGCCTAAGTTAAAGTACACATATAGACAAAGTTTTAAAACGGTATAGCATTCAAGAGTCCAAAAAGGGCCTTTGTCCTATAGCACTTGGTAATGATCTTTCAAGACACCGGGTGCTAAGACGCTGGATGAGAAAGAATGCATGAGTCAGATTCCATATGCTTCGACAATTGGATATGTCATGTATGCCATGTTGTGTACTCGCCCGATGTCTCATATGCTCTGAGTATAACAAGCAAATACCAGTCAAATACCACGGTCTCACCAAGTGTTCAAACATACCCTGTGGTGGTATCACCTGATCCGCGAGATCATTGATAGAGGAGATGTGAAGATTTGCAAAGTTCATACGGACGATCACATCGCCGACCCACTGACGATGCTACTAACACAGCACCAACATGATCTCCATACTTGTTGCACGGGTATTAGATACCAAGAGAACTGGTCTTAGAGATAGTTCTTATGTACAGTATACACTAAAAGGCAAGGTTGTTGTCTTTAGTGTAAGTGGGGGATTGTTGTATTTTCTTTCCAGTAATGAAATATTAAGGCATGAATTTCATTATTAGTGTTTTAATTACGGCTGTGCAAATGTAATAAAACATAATAACGTCCTGAGATAGCTATGTAATTGTTACATTGAACTATTCTAAAACGTCCCTAGTCATCATTTTTGTGGAATTTTGAGGACAACAATAATGCATGGAGACTAGTATGTGTTGTGATTAAATATAGTGATATTAAGTCAAACACATGGGTATTTGATACTGGACTGACCCGCTTATAAGAACATTCATGGATTATTGTATAAATGTCAACGGTGTTCTTATAATGATTTTGTTTGTATCTGAATCCTTCGACTTGAGATCATACAAGATTTTCTACATGGAAAATGGTATACTTTGATGGTGTCAAACGCCTTCTGTAACTAGATGGGTCATAAAGACATTTGTTGGGTGTATTTTTTAACCATGCGTAGGATAAAGTGTGATAGATAGAGGATTTGTCCCTTTTATACAACATGAGTGATATCTTCGGCCCCTTTATGGAGTGAGACTAATTCATGGCCATTAACTAATGAATTAATATGTGATATTAATGTCATTTGATTAGTCTACTCGAGAATCAAGAAACTGATTGATTGAACTATACAAGTGTGACCTTCTCCATGACTTGTGTTCAATCTAGATATCGAGGACAAATGGATTAATACAAAACAATTATATTTTGTATTACTTGAATCATCGTACTATTTGTGAATTGGGACAAATGGATTAATGTGTTGCTAGATACCTTTCATTACTGTTGACAATTGTTGTCACGACCAACATAGCAAATACTTAAAGGGTGGTCGCACGCTATAATCAACTGGCTTGGGCTTTTTGAAGTTTACATTTGATATAGATGATCAATTAGATTGGGCAAGGTACATTGGATTGGGTAGAACCGGACCCGGTCTACATAACCAGTTGGACCAAGTCAAAACCGGCAAAGACATGTGTGAGGGTGTGTGTGTGTGAAGGGAGTAGTGGGGAGAGAAAAGTATGAGTGTGGAGTTAGCGGGTGGTTCCAATAACACCACATGATGAATTGTTCGTCACTCACATAATTCACTCATAATTCAGACTACACTCATTCTGGTCTAGATAAACAACAGAAATATTCTCTGAATTTTTATCTCTAAAACACACTCTCAAGAACACGAAAGAGAGAGAAATATTGTTTTTCTTCTCTCTATTTTCCGAGTTTTTTTTTCACATATCTATATCAACGAAACTCCCGAAGATCATCTTCAACGTTCGACACACTCATGACTAGTATCAAAGGCTCGACGAACAAGCATTTGGTTGATCGTGTGGATACCGGTACAAACGGGGGTCCGACGGCTGTTGTTGGTGATTCAAAGTAGCATATTCCAGGCTATTTCAATTAGATCGAAAAGGTAAATATTCATATTCACAAAGTACTAGTTCTCTCTCGTGAAAAGATCCTGTAAAGCAACGGAATCCCATTTTAATTTCGCTGCTATTCTATAAGGATTTCGAATTTCTTCCTTTCAATAGATGGCATGTTGATGGATTCATCGAGGTTAAGAATATAGAGTACATTCATCAAAGATGCCTCCATAGAAAATACCATTTTAATGAAGGGTACAATTTTTATTTTTAATATTTAATTCAAAACTATATATATCGAAACAAGAAATTGAAATAATATTCTTACTCAAAGTGGGAACATAAAGACAATTATTCAGTTTAATAACAATGCCACTTGGCAAAACTATATTAAATGTCTTTGTAGATACTGTAACAAATCTTGGTTCATTTGCTACTCGAAGGTCCACTTCTCCTTTTTCCTGTTGCTTCATTTGCTACTCGAAGGTCCACTTCTCCTTTTTCCTGTGATCTATTCCTTTTGACCCCCGACACGATCTATTCCTTTTAACCCCCGACACATTTGCACAAATGTGAGATCCAAAACCGGTATCTAATACACATGAAAAAGGAGCATGCATGTTAATCTCAATAATATAAATACCTAAAAAATAGTCAAGTTGGCTTTCTCTTTTTTCTTCTCTTTAAAATACAGTTTGTTGTTCATTTTCCAATGACTGGGTTTATTGCAATGAAAGCATACTCCTTCCTTTGGTTCCTTGGCATTGGGTTTTGGCATCTCTTTTCCTTTTCCCTTCTTAGCCACGGGCATTCCCTATCCTTTTTTCTTTTTGAAATTCCCCTTTTGAACCATTAAAACATCAGCATATTTGAGGATCCTATACATCTCATGTATGGACGTCTCCATATTGTGCATGTTAAAGGTAATGACAAATTGGTCGTACCCAGATGGTAATTAGCCTAAGATCATATATGTGGCCATGTCATGACTTACGGGAGCCCCAAGTTTCTCAAGTTGGTCAAGATAGCCCTTCATCTTTAGAACATGTGCACTCACAGAAGTTCCAGGGGCCATCTTGCAAGTAATCAACGCCTTTATGGTGAGTAACCATTCTTGACGGGCTTTCTCTTCGAATATTTACTTGAGCTGGTCCATCATCTGGAAAACCCCAACATCTTCAAACTATTTTTGAAGCCCAGAGCTCATTGTGGCTAGCATGAGGCAAGTCACGTCATTAGAGTCATCTACGTGTTTATTCCGATCATCTTTCTCAGCTCTAGGGCATTGTTTAATCCCATGACGACTTCCACAAGCCTTGTAGAAGTCAAAGGTCAATCTAAGTCAATATCCATCACATAAATATGGTATTCGATCCAGCGTCCTTCCAGTCTTGTTACATAATTGCATGGGCATTCCCAGCCTTCATCTAATGTAATAAAACTATTCTAATGAAAAAATTACAAATTTAAGGATTGAAAAATGACTTGCAGGCCGTATTATAAAATATACAACTCAATAAATGTAAAAATAGAAGGGTATAGTTGGTCAGACTATTCACCATGCTATAACTCAAATTAAGCATATCATAAGTAAGCAACGAGTGCAAATACAGAGTCTTAAGGTGGCACCCCCTTGACGGGCTCCTATGGCTAGCGGCCCTAGCAGGGTCCAATGTGCATAGATGAACTATGGGCTTCTAGCTCTATTAATCAATTCTCGGAAGCAACAACGTGAGCTTCATTCTCATTTAGTCTGGCCTTCTACGGATTTCTGACCAGCAAGCTTTATCTACTGAAATCATGAGATTACTAAAAACTCCCTTAAGGGTGTCATTCTCTTTGGAAAGAGCATCCCTCTGCGATTTGACGTTTGCAGGCTCGGCCGTTTGGGCATAACTAAACTCGAACTCCTTTACCCAGGCGTGTAGTGCCTCATTAGATAGAAGCACATCGTTCAACAAGGAATTTTCATTTGTGGCCCTCCCTACTAAGGATTGTAGATATCGTTGCTCTTACAAGCAAGAAAAACAGAAGATTACAAAAATCGAAAGCCTAGAGTATGCATACAGAGTAAGGATATGCGTCATGAGAACTTACAACTTGTTGAAGGCCGACCATACTTTATTTAAGTTGATCATAGCTCATGTCATGAGAATGAAGGAAACGCTCGAGCAATTCGGACAAACAACGAGTCGAAAGGCCTGGGTCATCTCCTAAGTTGGTCTTTGAAAGACCTCATTTAGCATTATCTATAAAGGATACACCTTCATCCATCAACAACGTTTTAGCAGAAAGTGGATTGTGTATCCTCAAGTGAAGGATATGTAAGGATTCATAGACAGAAACATTCATAATAAACCTATTAATCTTCCCCGAAAGGATCCGTTCATACTAAAAGAAATAAATGCAGCAAAAAGAGGCTTACAATTTTTCTGTTGTTTTTTTGTCTGATTCAGTGAAAACAACAACCACCACAACTAGCCCCTCACAGATTAGTTTTCTACTGGTATCCAAGTGACAACATGAACAGCGCACAGATTAGTTTTCTACTGGTATCCACGTGACAACATGAACAGCGAGTGCTAACTCTTGTATTTTTCTAAGATTAAAATCAGAGACAAAAAGGGATTGTGGAATTATTTAGTTGTGATTGATTTACTGCGGCTGAAAAACCTTAACCTATTTTTCGCCCAACAGATGTATTTAAAGGCTGTGACATTTTGTCTCGAATATAAACTCCCACGTAATCCCACTTTTTTTGGTAGTGGGATTTTTTATCGCATAATAACTTCCACGTAATCCCAACCAAAATCAAAAATCGAAATCATTATCCCATCATCTTTTTCTCTAAATCAAATAATAAATTTTTATTATTCTTAGAAAATAAATGTCAGATACAATGTATTTAGACACTTTCTAGATTCATTGAATCTTGGAACAAAACTCGTTAACTCGCTTATGTGTGTGACCCTGTAGGTTCATTCCACACAGGTAATGAAAACATACTTAGTAGAGTATGTATCTATAAAAGACAAGCGGTCCCTAGCATGGAATTATGACTGTCCAGAGTAAATGAATAATCGGTGGAATTACTACCTAATCCCAATCTACTATTTAATCATTTTGTCTCACCATATCCCGATTAAGCATAAGGCATGGATGTAGTCATCCTTATAAAGCGTAATTGTATTTGTACTCCATCTTCAAGTAGTCTGTTCCAACAAACCATATTCAATAACCACTTTATTAAATACATTTGAGCACGGCTATACATTTAGGTAGTCTTCCCTACCGAGGGGCCAATGGATATCTCTCTCCAATAAGAGAGGAACAAACTCATTACAATGTCAAGCCATGATAGAAAACTGCATCCGATCATCAGTCGTATTAATTACTCGATTAAAAGTAACGTTCGACTGAGTCAAAACATAGCTCTATTCATGTCGGAAACAATGAAGACGAAGTCTAAAGATTCCAAATAGTATTGAGAAATAAATACTTATGACTTATAGAACCATGGAGTATTACTTCTTTTTTGGGATCACGTCCGATACAATATATTCCAATACGTATTTATGATATAATTTGTATCCATTACACATGATCAGTAAAACATGACCATCGATAATACATCATACTAGTTTTATTTCTTGTATATAACATTTCATAAAACTAGAGACAATTAGAATAGTAATTATATAAACTAATTATGTCAGTCTCGCAAGGTCGGAAGCAACCTATCCCAACCATATAATGTCGATCCCCATAGGAAACTCTCATGCCCAAGAGCGTTTGAAGTCCAAAGAAGGCTCCAAAAAGTCTCCAACCTGGTGGGGATACCAAAAGCCCTACAAAGAAATACGAACCCCGCAACACGTCTGACCAAGCTCGATCTTAGATGGGTCAAACTGATACCCAAAAACTCGGACAAGTCAACAAAAAGGGGATGTGGAGAAGAATCAGGCCACCCTTTAAACTATCACGATTCGGGTGGGGGCGAGCAAGCACGATCATCTTATTCGCTTTTCTACCAAATTGTTTTCCATAGTGATCATCTTATTAACAAATATGTTCATTAAGCATCTAAAGGTGATTTAAGGTATAGAAGCGTAGATGACTTATGTGTGTATACGTAAAGTTTGTACGAACAAACAACACAAGTCACATAGACTAACACTAAAGCAAGAGATATAAAGCTTGTGAGATTACTAAGTGCAAGTCCTATAGCCAAGCCAAGGCAAGAAATTAATCTAACTCTTAGATGAACAATTATAGCTCATTATAATCAAGTTCATGTGGAATATAAGCACAAGTGTAAAGTAAAAACTTGGAAGTAAAGAAGCAAAGTTAGAAGATCAAACACGGTGATTCAGAGTGGTACGATTACACAGATCGACATACACTACCTTGGGACACATCCAAGGATTTTGGCAACTTTCCACTAGCTTGTCTTGAGAGATTACACGAAAGGACAAAACCAACTAATGGTTTTTTATGCACCTATGCAACCTTTCAAGGGGAGGCCAAAAAATGGTCATTTATGCACTAAGCAACCCTTCACCCCTGGGAACTCTCTCTAACCTAGTCCACTAAGTGAGGAGTTTTTCGAACACATTCAAACGTACTTCACTTTTGGGTTCACCACTCACTCTGGTTCCTACGATTACAAGAAAGATCCATTCCACTAAGGAGGACCAAAACCACCATTCTCACAAACAAGTCTTGCCAATTAACCCATTACAAATAAAGATAATCTCAACAAATAAGATTTTACATTTTAGGTCTAGAATACAAACTTCTCTATGTATTGGATAGCTTACAATGAAAGCCCTAATTGATATTTGAAAATAGAAGAATATGTATGTGAAACTCTTTCTCAGTATGAAATGTTTTGATGAATGATCGGAAGTATTTATCCCATAAAACTGTTTGATTTTCTTGTCTAAAATGTGTATAACCCAGGCCCTATAGTTTCTTAAGAAAAGAACAAAAGTCATCCTTAAAGGCTACTTAAAGGGGCCAAAAATTGCAAGCAAATTGAGTTACAACGACTATATTTGTGCCTTGATAGGACAACTTCGGTCGACCAAACTATAGAGTAGGTCGTCTGAAATGCTTCCGAATTTGAGATAAAAGGCTTCTGTCTCGATCTCAATTGACAGCAAAGTGTGGTCCGGCCTTCCGAATCAATTGTTCGGTCGACCGACCTAAAACATGGCCTTCTGAGATTTTATAGTCGTTGGAGTCTTAGAACATTCAAAAGTGAATAAGGACAAAAACAACCTCTGTGATAACCGTAACTTTTGCTTACGTAATTTCTGACTGTAATTAATTTTTCGCAAGTGACTTTGTAGACGAAATTTATTTTGTGCGACTATTTGACTACAGGTTTATTTAATTTTAAAACATAATGCGTGTTTTATTTTGTGTACCTTTTAGTGGGGTATTTTGCACGTGTATCGTAGTTGAGTTATTTTATTGTAAGTCACCATAATAATAATGATAGGAATTAAATAAAATGGATTATATGATTTAGGGATTTTTTTAGAATAAAATAATAAAAACAAAAGATGTTCGCTGGGACTAAGGAATTCGTGGGGTTGGATTAATTAAGAAAAGAATAATTGAAAGGGCATCAGTTGGGGTTTTGGTATTTAAAAGAACTTAAAAGGCATCGTGGGTTACTGTGAAGGAATTAAAGGCAAGGAAGTAAATAGGAAAAAAGAAAACAGTAGCTTATATATATATTTGGTACTTCGTGGACGGTTGGGAATAAGCAAGAAGGAGAAAAGAAAAAAAAACCAAGAAGAAGAAAGAAATGGCTTCCAAGCCGTGAGATGAGAGAAAATGGAGTCTTGAGAGTTTTGATTTCTAGCAACTTCGAGAGTATTTTTGAGTGGGCAATCCTTATCGGATTTCGACAACCCTTATATGGTTATTGATCACGACAAAACAGGCTACAAGGGCGTGAAATCGGATTCACTTTTCGATTTCGGAGTTGGAAGATATCGCATCAAGAACGAGGGCTGATTTTCAGAATTGCTTTTCTGTACAGTTCCAGTAGAATCGTCATATGCAGTGTAACATACGAACTCCAAACGGAGTAATTCTTTTTTATTTATAAACTAGACAGATAGGGCTATAATCTGACCGGAGGGATTGAGATTTTAACCGTTAGATCTTCCGTAATGTATCTCAGAAGTCGAGGGCAGAACCAGATTTTGTGCGATTAAATATAGTCTGTCCAGAACTTCGAAAGGATGTTTGAGAGGGCTATCGGCCTCCATTTTTTACCCACAGCATATCAATTCGAAGATAATTGAAAGGGCTTCGAGTGAGCGCAGACGGAACGCAATTCGGAGTTTCCAGCAGAAAGTTATCGCACCGCGAGTGAGGCTGCCAGCACTGTTTACGAAATTTCAGTGTTTATCGCATCCGCAACAGGTAGGGACCCGCTTTCCTATGTGATTTCTGTTTTGTAATTATGAATAATACTTGATATCATTGTTTACGGTATGTTTTTACTGTATTTTAGGATATTCTATTTCATGAACTGATATAGATTGACTGTTAATTTAGTTGGGTAAATTGAGCATTCCTTATAATCGCTTTCCTAATACTATTATAAATTGTTATACTCGCATAAACTGCCTCTGAACTGTTCTATTACCGTTTCGGAAATCTGATTTTAATTGCCTCTTTGCTTAATCGCTTTTGAGTCTTATTTGGAGTCGTCTATTGGGAGTCATTATTGTTATCCTAATTGGTTTGGTCGACCGAGTCGTCGCCCCCTATTGAGCTCGTATTTATGATCGCTAGTCGGCGAGTTCGGTCGCCTTACATTACGATAAGCGTTTGCGTGACCCCAAGAGGTCTTCTGCTCTGTTCTGTCATGTGGCCCACACTTAATGGGGCTAATCATTAGGTACGGTGGTGGTTTTGTGGAGTCCCTGGTTGGGGGTGATGAGACAATGTAAGGATTGAACCTTAAAATCGTGTCCCGTAGTTTGGGGGAGAATCGAACCCACGAGTTTCATTTGAAACCGTCCTAGTTTGGTTTATAAGCTGGGACCACTGCCAGTTATTCTTTGAGTAGTTGTGAATAGATATGTGAGCTCATGTGGTGGGAGTCGTGTAATAGTAGGTAGCTACGTTCTAAGTATCTAAGACGAGTATGTGATTGGGTGTACCGGATGGGCAACGCGTGGTGCTTGTCGTATACTCGGTTATGGAATCGTTTAGGTGCGAAGAAGGTGGTTATTTGCTTAATTGTTGCATTCTATGTGTTCATTCTTGTTTGGTCTTTATATGATGTTTGCTTGGAGTCTATTTGGTCTCATGTGAATTGGGAATGTTGGGTAACGTTTTGGTGCACTTTTGCACATGTTTTAAAACTCATTTTTTCGAAAACCGTAGTTGTGCAATCCATTTGTACTCGTTCTTTTCGAACCCTACGTTGCATTGCATTGCATCTGTATCTGCATTGCACTTTGTCCCTACACTGAGTTCTGAGTCTTGCTAGACTTGGGACGAGTCATTTGCATATAATTTCTTATGGGTATTTTGGGAAACGAGCATCTGAACTTTATGTATCTGTTTATGCTTTGTCTCGTTTTGCATTACGTCATTATTATCATTATTCTTGTTTTAGGGTCCATGCTTTGAGCACTGGGAGCTCGATCCGATATCCGGTTTTGTTTCAGGTTTTGTAGATGTTGATTCTACCTATGATGATGGAGCTTGGGATGGGGATTGCGAAGAGTGATTCTAACTATGTAGTTCACACATGTTATTGATTTTATAGTAATCTCATTGGAACTTGTAATTCATTGTTCAGATGTAATAACTTAGAAATATTTCATTTGTAGAATAACGCTTCCGCTAGTTTTCTTATTACTATTTATGGACTTTGAATAATGAACTCCTTTATTTAGTAATCTCTGTTTGTCGGCTTTGGTGTTCCATTAACCAATGAGACACTGCCATGTCATCGAGCCTGTTACGGGGTGTGACAGAAGTGGTATCAGAGCAGGTTTGAACCTTAGGGATAAAATTTGTAATGAACTTAGGTTATCAAGAATACTTAATGTGAGGTGTGTGATGGGTAGAGACCATGGATTAGGATATTCTGTTTACTTAAGCGTTTATATTCTTCTGCTAACTGATATGTTTACATGTTATGTGTTTACCTGGTTTATACCATACTCTACTTGTTCATGTCTTACATGTTTACCTTGTTATTGTTTTATCGCATATCGTATTTATTATGCTATAGTATTCTATATGTTAAGCATGTTATATATTTTCTTGTTATACCATGTCATGCTATACTTGCATTTGCTTCGCATATTATCTGGTCAAGCGCTTTATTACTTATTTTACCTTATATTCTATACATGCGGGAGTTAAGATGAATTCGAGTCAATGAAGCAGTGATGACTACGCCTACCTATCGCTCGTTGTCTTATCGCTATGCGTTACGTGTGTTATACTATGCAATTTTCGTACTATACCCGATTATGCCCAACTCGTCTTTTGTTTCAAATCAAATATGACTTCTTTCTTTTCCCATTTATCCCCAACAACTCCAGTTTTATCAATCTCTGTTTAGCGTTCACACCGATAGAATCGATCGCTTTGTCATTCTTCATGTTGAACTTATTCGCAATAATTATTTCATACTTGGTTGATGGATAAAGATCATTTCTTTCATTTATTGGATCTGTAATCTCAAGAAGAATATACATTGACTTATCCTACTTATCTCAAACCCAGTTCGCATTTTGTTGGTAAACTATCAACCTTTGTCGTAGTCTCTAATTGTTGATCCAAATAAAATCTCATCAGCTTGAATTATCATTATTTGAATTCTTCAATTCTTAATGAACATTTCTTACCAACTTCACTTCTTGTGTGTCCATGCTTCAACAGGAATTTGTTAAGCATCTCATACTAATCTCTCGAGTGTTGCTTCAATTCATCAAGACCCCTTTTCAATTTGTATAATGATTTGAACAATCTATTTTCACATCATTTAGATTGTTTACCTACTTCTTCTTGTAATAACCCATTTGCGAAAGTAGTCATCCCTCTGATAAAATTCAAAGTTTCTTGAAAATGTAACGTTAATATAATTCGTATAGACTCAAGTTTTGCTACATGAGCAAACTTCTCATCAAATCCGCTTCATGTACTTGTGTATTCTTTGACTACCATTTTTATTTGTCTCTAACAATATTTCTTAACTCGTTGGGCTTGTTTCTAAACACCCATTCAAATACATTGATGTTCACACCATCTGCTCTTGGAATGAGTCTTGGAACAACATTTTTTTTTTTTAACGGTTGAAGTTCTTCTTGCATCGAAATGATCAATCTCCAATTATCTACTCAACTGAATGACTTCTTCTATTTACTCGGTTGATACCCGTCCGTCTGTTGCACTCCTCAATCTGAGTGAGTATTACACAACATCTTGTTCACTCGTTGTATTGGTGAGATCTTCTTGGCTCTAGTTATTGAGATCTTGTTCGCTCAATAAGGGCACTCTCATCAAGTTCTGTGAGACAAATTTTCAACAAGATTTGCAGGCACATCTTATACCACTACATTGCAAGTTTCTATCTCTTCAGATGTGCTTTTGTTGTTTTTACCCCTTTAATGACCATTGTAGAGAAGCAAGATGTCTTCTCGTTGAACATTAATTCTTGCCATCATTTCACCATCCACGGTGATCCTCACCTTGTTTACCTGTTAATGGAATCGAAATTGGCTTTTCCATTATTCCAAATCTCGATCCATCATCTGACTGCTTCCAAATTCACTTGTTTTGCTCGGCTAATATCTGTTCGCGAATTGCAATATTTCTTTCAATTGAATCAACTATCATTGTCATTTCTTGATTCGTACTCTCCGGTTTACAATTTGGTTTAACAACTTCGATCTCTATCACCTACATTTGTTTACAGCCTTTCTTCATCTCATTATGATCATTCTAAACATCTCAGAATAGAGGAGTATGATTTATCATCATTGCCATATCACCCTCACTGAGTTTTATTGTGAATTTTGACTCTTTAAATTTTAAGGCCAAACTCACTTCCTTAAGTTTTGAGTTCTTTCAACATCTCATATGTCTACAGAGAACTAATAAGTTCAACAACTGTCATGTTAGCCAATCTTTGGTTTTCTCAATTGAGCACATTTTTATTCTTTTTGTCATTGAGCTCAGAATCTTATTCATCAACTCTTCACTAAAATATATTATTCATTCAGTGAAAGATTGATTTCCAATGTTTCTCAGTTGTTATTGATGTTTGTCATGATTTCATTCTCACCTACTTTAACGTTCTCGGATTCGACGGTTCAACCGTTTAGAGCATGAAACCACTTGAGAGTTAGAAGACGAAGACACTTGAATATCCTCACATTTTCTGCGACCAGGGTTAGCAAGTTCCGAGGACGAAACTTCTATAAGGGGGGAAGAATGTGATAACCGTAACTTTTGCTTACGTAATTTCTGACTGTAATTAATTTTTCGCAAGTGACTTTGTAGACGAAATTTATTTTGTGCGACTATTTGACTACAGGTTTATTTAATTTTAAAACATAATACGTGTTTTATTTTGTGTACCTTTTAGTAGGGTATTTTGCACGTGTATCGTAGTTGAGTTATTTTATTGTAAGTCACCATAATAATAATGATAGGAATTAAATAAAATGGATTATATGATTTAGGGATTTTTTTAGAATAAAATAATAAAAACAAAATATGTTCGCTGGGACTAAGGAATTCGTGGGGTTGGATTAATTAAGAAAAGAATAATTGAAAGGGCATCAGTTGGGGTTTTGGTATTTAAAAGAACTTAAAAGGCATCGTGGGTTACTGTGATGGAATTAAAGGCAAGGAAGTAAATAAATAAAAAAAAAAAAGGAAAAAGAAAACAGTAGCTTATATATATATTTGGTACTTCGTGGACGGTTGGGAATAAGCAAGAAGGAGAAAAGAAAAAAAAACCAAGAAGAAGAAAGAAATGGCTTCCAAGCCGTGAGATGAGAGAAAATGGAGTCTTGAGAGTTTTGATTTCTAGCAACTTCGAGAGTATTTTTGAGTGGGCAATCCTTATCGGATTTCGACAACCCTCATATGGTTATTGATCACGACAAAACAGGCTACAAGGGCGTGAAATCGGATTCACTTTTCGATTTCGGAGTTGGAAGATATCGCATCAAGAACGAGGGCTGATTTTCAGAATTGCTTTTCTGTACAGTTCCAGTAGAATCGTCGTACAGGTAACATACGAACTCCAAACGGAGTAATTCTTTTTTATTTATAAACTAGACAGATAGGGCTATAATCTGACCGGAGGGATTGAAATTTTAACCGTTAGATCTTCCGTAATGTATCTCAGAAGTGGAGGGCAGAACCAGATTTTGTGCGATTAAATATAGTCTGTCCAGAACTTCGAAAGGATGTTTGAGAGGGCTACCGGCCTCCATTTTTTACCCACAGCATATCAATTCGAAGATAATTGAAAGGGCTTCGAGTGAGCGCAGACGGAACGCAATTCGGAGTTTCCAGCAGAAAGTTATCGCACCGCGAGTGAGGCTGCCAGCACTGTTTACGAAATTTCAGTGTTTATCGCATCCGCAACAGGTAGGGACCCGCTTTCCTATGTGATTTCTGTTTTGTAATTATGAATAATACTGATATACTGTTCTGGTATGTTTTTACTGTATTTTAGGATATTCTATTTCATGAACTGATATAGATTGACTGTTAATTTAGTTGGGTAAATTGAGCATTCCTTATAATCGCTTTCCTAATACTATTATAAATTGTTATACTCGCATAAACTGCCTCTGAACTGTTCTGTTACCGTTTCGGAAATCTGATTTTAATTTCCTCTTTGCTTAATCGCTTTTGAGTCTTATTTGGAGTCGTCTATTGGGAGTCATTATTGTTGTCCTAATTGGTTTGGTCGACCGAGTCGTCGCCCCCTATTGAGCTCGTATTTATGATCGCTAGTCAGCAGGTTCAGTCTGCCTTCTGTTCTGATAACTGTTCTGTGACCCCAAGAGGTCTTCTGCTCTGTTCTGTCCTGTGGCCCACACTTAATGGGGCTAATCATTAGGTACGGTGGTGGTTTTGTGGAGTCCCTGGTTGGGGGTGATGAGACAATGTAAGGATTGAACCTTAAAATCTGTGTCCCGTAGTTTGGGGGAGAATCCGAACCCACGAGTTTACTGAAACCGTCCTAGTTTGGTTTATAACTGGGACCACTGCCGTTATTGCTGAGTAGTTGTGAATAGATATGTGAGCTCATGTGGTGGGAGTCGTGTCATAGTAGGTAGCTACGTTCTAAGTATCTAAGACGAGTATGTGATTGGGTGTACCGGATGGGCAACGCGTGGTGTCTGTCGTATACTCGGTTATGGAATCGTTTAGGTGCGAAGAAGGTGGTTATTTGCTTAATTGTTGCATTCTATGTGTTCATTCTTGTTTGGTCTTTATATGATGTTTGCTTGGAGTCTATTTGGTCTCATGTGAATTGGGAATGTTGGGTAACGTTTTGGTGCACTTTTGCACATGTTTTAAAACTCATTTTTCTGAAAACCGCAGCTGTGCAATCCACTGTACCGTTCTTTTCTGAACCCTCTGTTTGTTCTGTTCTGTACTGTACTGCACTGTCCTACACTGAGTTCTGAGTCTTGCTAGACTTGGGACGAGTCATTTGCATATAATTTTTTTTGGGTATTTTGGGAAACGGGCATCTGAACTTTATGTATCTGTTTCTGCTGTCTCTATTTCTGTTCTGTCATTATTATCATTTTTACTGTTTTAGGTCCCTGCTGAGCACCGGAGCTCAGTTCGATATCCGGTTTTTTTTCAGGTTTTGTAGATGTTGATTCTACCTTTGATGATGGAGCTTGGGATGGGGATTGCGAAGAGTGATTCTAACTAAATAGTTCACACATGTTATTGATTTTATAGTAATCTCATTGGAACTCGTAATTCATTGTTCAGATGTAATAACTTAGAAATATTTCATTTGTAGAATAACGCTTCCGCTAGTTTTCTTATTACTATTTATGGACTTTGAATAATGAACTCCTTTATTTAGTAATCTCTGTTTCTCGGCTTTGGTGTTCCATTAACCAATGAGACACTGCCATGTTGTCGACCCTGGTTACGAGGTGTGACAACCTCGGTCTACCGGACTTCATCTAGTCATCCAAGGTCTAAGACCCCGGTGGATCAGACTTTAGTCCAAAAGTGGTTTTTCAACTTGGTCACATTTCTAATATTCTTAAATTCACGCCTAAGTGTTTTTGAAATATATTTAAAACATTTTAAAGATCTTAAAGATTAACCAACACTTAATACCTTTTCAAAGATTGAATCAAAGTAAATATGATGGTTTTGAAAACATGCAAGAGTATGACCTTCATCATACTATAAACTAACATTCATCAAATAAGATTAGTCACAAGGATATACCTATGCAGCTTCTTTACTAATCTTCTTGGTCGTCAAATGACAGCCTTAGCTACACGAATTGGAAGAAAACTGAACATAAAAAATAAACCTCTAATGAAAAGGTTGTACAATGAAAAAAGCTCTCTTTTTCTTCTCATAAATTTATATTCAAAAAATGAATTTGAACCCCGGATGGGCACCAGCCGCGGAAAAGAGGAATTATCCCTTGACTCGAACTTTAATTAATTGAATTCGAATTATCATGGAACTCTCTCCTCGAGCTGCGGAACTAATGACTCTTAGTGAGTGCTATTCTCTCCGGAGGGGGACTCCACCAAGAGATTCTTTCTCTCACGTAAGTCTTCAAGAAGATATCTTTTTTGAGTTTGGACTTGAGTCCTTTGAGTGGTTAAGTCATATAACAATATTCATGTTGTAGTGTATTGGACTTCATCATTTCTTTGATTAAGGAGCATACCACTTGATTCTTCACTTTGGATTGAGTAGCTCTTAACACTTGTTGATCTTCCTTCTTTACTTTGCAAATGCTTCGAATGCATTGTGGATTAACATCAAGCTTCAGCCATGGTGTCTTGCGAAGTGTAGCTTCTTGTTGTAGAATGATCCCTTTGTGATCCACAATAATCTATCTTACCATTTTCATCAATGTAGGTGGGATTGTAATATCCTATCATTAAAACACAAGCTCACACAAACATTAGAACTTCTCATTGGGTTGTAATCATCAAAACTAGATCACATTAGCCCTTAGGGCTTACACCTTCACTAATTGATTCATCTACTTGTTGCTGACACCCTCGCTAAAGCCATTGACTATTCAAATGTTAGAGCCCGGGTCATAAACAGAAACCTGCAGAGACAATAAAATATTAAAAATGGGATTAAAAATCCTCAGTATAAATAGAAAATTTGAAATTTATCCTATGGATTTTTGGGGGAAGAGGGGTTCCACTATGTACTTAGCAAGAACATTGAGCTCGGAAAGAAGCCAAATTCCGAACTAACGCCCCCGAGCAAAGATAAAGCATAAAAGAAAGGCTTACTGACGTGAATGGTGAACAAATACCATAATCAAAAAGAAAATCTACCCATGATGGTCTTGTCGTGGGGGAAACTCGCCGGATATCAAGAACAAATGCAGGATCAAGAAAATGTGCAAGAGCAAGAACAAATGCAGGATCAAGAAAATGTGCAAGAGCAAGAACAAGAAGTAGAGGATGAAGAACCCAAGTGAAAGTGAAAACAATGGGAGGGACCATCTCCTATTTAAAACTGCGGCAAGAAAAGTAACTGCCTCAATATTAACCTCCACGTCAGGCGCGGTTTGAAGGGATTCATGGGCGAAAACTTGTTCCGAGTCCTCCCCTGAAGGATCCGCTCATACAAAAGGAATCGAAAAATTACAAGAAAAAGACTTACGTTTCTTGGCTCAAGAATCTGATTTTTGAATGAAAGATTCTGTCTTTAGGCTCTCAGCAACGATCACCTCGAGTCTTCCCTTGCGGAATTACTCCCTACCGGTATCCACGCGACGACACGTGCAGCGATTGCTAGCTCTTTGTTTTTCTGAGTTTCGGGAATTAGATAGAAAGGGAGGCAGAAAACAATTTTCTGGATTTGTTGGTATTTCGGCTGAAAATTGTCTAACCCTAGGGTTTCGGCCAAGAGAGGTTTATATAGGGAATGAGAGGTTGTTTCCAGAACAACTCCCACGTCCGCTCCACCTCTTCTGGCAGTGGGAGTCTTTAACTCCCACGTCCCCTATAATTCTACTGGTAGTGCGAGTCTTTATCGGATAACAACTCCTACATAATCCCAGCTATACCGAAAATGCCCCTTATCTCTAATTCGAATAATAACATTATCCTCAGAAGAATAAATGTCCTATACAATGAACCTAGACACATTCTAGATTCATTCAATCTGGACATGAAGCTCGTTAGCTCGTCTATGCGTGTGACCCTGTAGGTTCATATAACAATGGCAATGAAAACACACTTAGTAGTAGTGTGTTCATAAATCACAAGCGGTCCCTAGCAGGACATTGTGACTACCCAAAGTGAATGAATTTACGGTGGAACCTAATATCAATACACTATTTAATCCCTTTGTCTCGCGATATCCTAATTAAGCATAAGGCATGGTAGCCGTCACCCTTATTAAACTTAATTGTATTTATGCTCGATCTCCGGGTAAACTGTTCCAACAAATAGCATTTTATAACCACTTTATCAAATATATTTGAGCACGGTCATGCATTTTAACAGTTTTTCCCTATCGAGTGGCCCATGGATATCTCTCTCTAATAAGAGAGAGACAAATTCCTTACAATGCCTCTCACATTCAAGTCATGATAGGACACTACATCCGATCATCAGTCGTATTGATTACTCGATTAAAAGCAACGTACGACTGAGTCAAAACGTCGCTCCATTCATGCTAGAATCAATGGAGACATAAGGTATAAGGATTCTACAATAGTATTAAGGAAGTAATACTTATGACTAAGGATCATGAAGTATTACTTCTCTAACGGATCACGTCTGATACGATATATCTCAATATATTGCATCTATGATATGAATTGTACTCATTACACATGATTAGTAAAACATAATCATCGATCAAACATCATACTAGTTTTATTTCATTGTAAAGTAGATTACATAAAACTAGGGACAACCAGAATAGTAATTACATAAGCAAATGAGTTTTACTATCAAATCACGCATTGATGTTCATAAGCAAAATTAGCTATTCAGATGAAATGCTCAAAAGGTATAAAACGTACAATATATGCTAATGGTCCTAGGGCACTACTAACACGGTTACCCTACACCAAGACGCAGTTACGCAACGTCTTGCCCAAATGATTGAAGAGCTCTTCTAGACAGTTGTTTAAGCCGATGCTTTTGCTCAATGAAAATACTAAGTTTATGATTTCATTTTGCTAGGTATCTTGAAAGGCATATATATATGATTGTATTGGGCCCAATTAATCAGACTTAGCCCAATAAAGGCAAGTCTTCGCCCAAGGGAAAAGCACAAGGCCCAAGGGCAAAGCCCAATATTGAAGCCCTGACTTAAGCCCACGAAGTGGGAATGCAAACTGCGGGCTCTAACTCAAACCATGCCCTGGTTCGTGCCCTCGCAAGGCCCCAAGCGTGGGAAAGCCTACACTGACGGGCGGATGATGAGCATGTCGCATATTCGGTAACACCAATCTCCATCGACGGCCCACAAAAATTTGGTGGCATTTCTGTAATTAAACATAATCTCTATAGGGGCCTACATTCGTATAAGGTATTGCTCAAATCCATAGGGCAAAGACCTCTATAAATAGAGTCATTTCCACTTTATTTTACTCCTTAGAATATGTGTTAAGTTCTTCATACTCTTTGCACTTGAACTAACTTAAGCACCAGAGCGAGCCTTGGTCCGCCCTAACCGGTCGCATCTATCCCGCTTAAAATACTAAATACAAATAGAAAAATACATAAAATATGTCAATACAAAAAAATACATCAAAATTGAAAAAATATCGGGAATTGTCACACTCTTTGGAGACTCCTCCCTCTTGTAAACATTTAGGAACCCCATCCTTTTTTAGGGAATAAACTATTATCTTTTTAGATAGTGTTATATTGTTTTACATGTATTAAATATTTTTTGTTTACATTTATGTGTTCTTCTTAAATGTTTGTATATATTTGGTAGAATTTTGTCAAAAGAACACTTAATTTTTCTAGTCGGAGTTGGCAAAAACCAGGATTTGGGAGAAACGCGGTGGATATCTATGAAGTCCGCCAAAATGGTTGTATATATCAGTGAAGTCCGCCGATGGATATCTATGAAGTCCATCTACGACACATAAAAACGCGGACAAGCTTCACAAAGTAGAAATTAAGAAGGAAATCTTCACGAACAAAACGAGTTCATCATGGAGACCGAAAGGAAATGAAGGACTTTAAAAAATAGAATTTAAATCATGGTGATGAGGTTCCATTATCATAAGACCTCGACAGAGAGAGAGAGAGAGAGAGATCAAAGCTGCCTATAAAAGCACGAGGATCATACAAGAAAAGAGACAAGTCTTCAATCAATGAAACAAAATGAACAATATTAGTTCCTAGTATTAGTTTCTTATTTATAATTGGATATTTCACAAATGTCACTGACGACACGTTTGATACAATGTAAAATAATATTTTTTCACCCATAATGAATTTTCACCTATAACAGTTTTAGAATTTTATTTCTAGACGAAAAATATAGATATCTTGAAATGGATATTAATGATCAAATTGAGATGGAGAGCAATGATCAAATTTTAAGTTTATAATTCTGAAAAAGTGACGTCAATTTGGAGACCAAAATTTAGATATCTTAAAAGGGATTTTAATTAACTGATAAATTATATAAGAGAAATTGGCAAATATGTCATAAATCTAACTATTAGAAGAAACTATGTTTAAGGTCATTGAAAATCCCGCAAAGAATGAAGTGGGGATGATTCAGTACCTTTGGAATCAATTACACATATGAAAAACACGCATGGCATCAACAACTCTTTATAAATTGTTATTGTCGTTTGAGAATACGACACCAAACCTTCGTATTCAGTGAGAAATTGTCAAGGATAAAATCCAAAATGATTAAGTTTCAAGAAAAATCAAAAAACAACTGAGTCATATTTTATTAAAATTTCCTAGTTATGTTTGTAATTTTGGAGAATTATTAATTTATTATATTGATGGAGTTATAAATTTATATAAGGATCTTTTAAAAAATATATTATCTAATTCATTCATCGAAATTGTCTAATTTTTTATTCGTCAACGAGAAGAAGAAAAAATTATCCAATTTTTACTCGGGTTAAATATGAATTTCAAAATTATGAAGAGTCTGACCTTGAATGTAGATCCATTGCCGAGTTTAAATAAGGTCTTCGCAAGTGCGTTGACAGAAGAAAATCATCATTCTAGCACAACCGAGACCGAGGAAGCCGACAATATGGAAGGGGCAGCCTTTGTTGCAAAGGATTTTCAAAGTCAACCTTTTCAAAGTCAAAGCTCTCGGCCAGTATGTGAATATTGTGGCATGATTGGCCACAAAAAAGAAATTTGTTGGCACCTCTACAGGAAGCCACCGGAGTTTACCGGAAAAGGAAGAGGCGGCTCAGGTGGACGAGCTAGCCGCGGAGGCCGTGGGGCCAGGGAAAATCCTGGACAGCCTCAAAATTTGAGCATGGACAATTATGCTTCTGAGACTTTGAATTGGGAAGCATGTGATGAATTCCACAAGGAATCTGGCTGCTTGATTCCAACAAAAAGCGGCAGTGGCGCAGCTTTCTCGGCCCAGCTAGGTACGGCCCGTCAAGGTGCGGCCCACTTAGGTAATTCAGCCCAACAAGGTTCGGGCCAAATAGGTGCTTCTTTGGGTCAGGCCCAAATCTCTCAAATAGCTTATGAGGTGGCTAATTTACTCAAAGGGGGTAAAAAGGATTTTGTAATGCTTGGACCCAATTCCGATGAAGATTTTTGCTAAGAGTGTTATCTGTGACGTAGTCTTCGCAAGTTGGGTGTTCTCGATCTACACACTCCAACTTGAGGGGGAGTGTTAAGAATACAATTTCTATGTTAATAGGATTCTAGTAATTACCTATTCTATTCTTTACAATATTCTAGAGTTAGTTTATTATTCAATTTCCTTATTTATTTAGAGTTACATTGTTAAGTAACTTCCTTACTTATTTATGATTCTATTTGTCAATTTCCTTTTCCTTACTAGGTTAGGACTCTATTTGTATTTATATGGGAATTTCCCTGAGTTCATTGAATCAATTCAATATATTTTGATTCCATATATATTCTTACAAGAAAAAAACAGGTGAATAGTCCAAATTTAAATGTCATCAAGAACAAATTCACAATGATCTGAGCCATCAATCTCTATAATCTGAAATTAGTTTTAGGTGCTTTTTGTATCTTCATGATATTGCATTAGATATTAAACTTATTAATATTTATTTTGAAATCGATGGTTCAAGAATAGCAACAACTAGCTATAACTTCAGCCAGTTACGGACTGGAGAATGAGTTTGCCACATCAATCACATCAATAACTTCAGCCATGTTGTGTATTCACTCAGAAGTCTCGTATGCTTTGAATATAACGTGCAGATATCAGTCAATATACAGTGAACGTCAATCACTGGATAGACGTGAAGAACATCCTTAAGTACTTGCGAAGAACTAAAAACACGTTCTTAATCTATGTGGGGGAAACGAGCTCATTGTAAGTGGTTACACTCAAGCTAGTTTCCAAACTGATATAGACGACTTTAGATCGCAATCGTGGTATGTATTTTACCTAAATGGCGGTGTTGTGAGCTAGAGGAGTTCAAAGCAAGCGACTGTTGCGGATTCTACAACCGAAGCCGAGTATATAGCTGCATCAGATGTTGCTAAGGAAGTCATTTGAAATCCGAAAGTTCAGTGCTGAACTTGGTGTGGTGTCTAACATTTTGAATGCAATTGATCTCTACTGTAACAACAATAGAGCTATATCTTAATCAAAGGAACCACAGTCTCACCAATGTCCAAACATATACTGTGGTGGTATCACCTGATATGTGAGATAATTGATAGAGGAGATGTGAAGATTTGCAAAGTTCATACGGACGATAACATCGCCGACCCACTAACGAAGTCACTGACACAACACCAACATGATCTCCATACTTGTAGCATGGGTATTAGATACCAAGAGAACTGGTCTTAGAGAAAGTTCTTATCTACAGTATATACGAAAAGGCAAGGTTGTTATCTTTAGTGTAAGTGGGAGATTGTTGTATTTTCTTTCATGTAATGAAATATTATGGCATGAATTTCATTAATAGTGTTTTAATTACGACTATGCAAATGTAATAAAACCTAATAATTTCCTTAGATAGTTATGCAATTGTTACATTGAACTATTCTAAAATGTCACTAGTCATCATTATTGTGGAATTTTGAGAACAACAATAATGTATGGAGACTAGTATGTGTTGTGATTAAATATGGTGATATTAAGTCAAACACATGGGTATTTGATACTGGACTGACCCGCTTATAAGAACATTTCATGGATTTTTTGTATAAATGTCAACAGTGTTCTTATAATGATTTTGTTTGTATTTGAATCCTTTGACTTGAAATCACACAAGATTTTCTACTTGGCAAATGATATACTTTGATGGTGTCAAACGCCTTTTGTAACTAGATGGGCTGTAAAGGCATTTGTTTGGTGTATTTATGAACCTTGTGTAAGATAAAATGTGATAGATAGAGGATTTGTCCCTCCTTTACAACATGAGTGATATCTAGATGGAACAATTTCATGCCTGGACAAAGTATAATTTAACAAGTTTAGCTAGATGGAACAATGTGGACAATGTTCTGTAAGTTATTCAGGGTTTCTAGTTGTATGAATATCACTCCCACATTTCACATCATTTGCACTCTTCGGGAAATAAAAAGATACATATTTACGAAATTCTTTTTATATTTCATCCTACATTTTGAAGTGGTATGGGTGCGACATAGTAATGTAAAGTTCGAACCATTGACAATAAATGTGATAAAAGTAGTCTTACAACATAACCAAAGATGCGTTATAATTTATAAACATGGTAATTCACACAATTCACGAATGAACCATACAAAAGAATTGTTGATTCAAAATATGTGATAAATACATACCCTGGCACTAGAGGGTAACGTGAGAAGCCCCATTTGTTCTTTGCGGAATGCAAGTTAGAGTGGCAAACTCCACAGTAAAGAATTTCAACCGTCACATCATCAGGGCCGTTGTTTCTGCCAATAACGCAAACAAAATGCAAAATTTAAATGCCTAACAGTAAAAAAACATCTATGGTGGCCTGATAAGTATAAAAGAATATAAATCTGAATAACTATATGCAAATGGAAGCGAAGAGATTTTCAACGGTTAAATTGAAGGATATACCTTATAGCAGAAATATGTGAAGATTTTCCCCAAAAGTCTTTACTAAATAGAAATCGAAAATTTGAACTTCTGTATTCCCATGAAATGACTACACAAAAATAACAATTTTTGCAGTGATCCAATGTTTTTTAAACTAAACTACAAAATTCAGTCACAATTTTCTTCGTGGTCAACTTGAAACAAACATTAATAAAGAAATCAAACAATCTCTTCCCAATCTGTGTGTGTCAATTAGTTGGGACATGACAAATTGGTATCAGAGTAGTTCTATCCTAGAGGTTGTGGGGAAATGACCAATACTAGGAATCAATCGATGGAGAATGTGAGTTTCTTACTCACTGATTTTGTTGCCCAATTAATGCAAATAATAGAAGGTAAGTCCCCTTTTCATACATTCTCATCATTATTGGATTACATCAACAGATTTGAGGATTGGAGAAATTCAATATTGATAGTTGGGTCAAGTTTAGGATTGAAGAATTGTGTGGATAAATTTGTTGATGGATTCGAATTTTAGAAGTAGAGCCTATACTTGGTCTAGATATTTTCTTGGGGAAAATAAAAAATGGTTTAATTGACAAACCAGAATATTTTGCATCAGTTATTGAAGTTATTGAGGGAAGTGTCGTCTGTGAGAACGAACCACCAGGGGGTGAAGAAGATGACAAGGAAGGAAGGGGAATGAAAGGTATCAGATGCAAGATTCTTGAAGGTATATCAGTTTTAGACCTTTCAAGGACTGAATGGTCAGTGGAAATAGAGCATGCTGATGTGAGTGACATCAAGACAGTCAACGATGTGCCGCTAAATAATTCATTTAGCATAGCAAATGAGAGTTCCTCTGCACAATCAAGATTGTCATAATTGGTTGTCCCTAGGCTTTTGGATGATTTTCATTCTGAACAAGCTGTTGGGGCGCTGACCAATTGGGCAATTGCATCAGAAGTAAATAGTATCTCAATCCTTGCAAATAAAGTGCAGGATGAGAAGCCTTCCTTGGTTTTGTGTGGGGTGGGCAGATCACCAAGTCTTCATAATGAGCCTATTGATCCTAAAAAAGTCAGGGAAGCATATAATGGCTCCATGGATCATGCATTGACACTATATCAAGCTAAAACCCAACAACAGTTAAAATCTGAAAATGATTAAGTTCCAAGTGCAAAATTGTGGAATCAAGCATATAAAATGTACTATGGAAGAGCTTCCATTTCTTAATCAAGAGTGTCCTGAGCAATATAAATGTCAAGTTCAGGATCCATGTTCATCTGTAGTAAATGGAACATGTGTGGATCACCCATTATTTTTATCTGACATCCTTTTTGGGGAAATGGTTGGCTTCAATCAGTCAAGTTCAACTAGGTATCATAGGAGAAGAGATAAAGGAACAAGTTGGGTATATGAGAATTCTGTTGCTGGGCTGGTAGTTGCAACATCAATTGCAATTTACTTTAGTTATATGTCAAGATCGGTTTCTTTGATATCTGGAGATCATGATAAATATTTAGGAGTGCAAGAAAAGTTTTATGATGTTGATACTAAGCTTACTGAGGAAAGCATGGATAGTTTGGAATTGGAAAGGAAGTTGCAGGAAATTAAAGCTCAGGTAAAGCAGATGTTTGATCGTTTAGATTATAATAATGGCGCTGTGAATCAAGGACAACGTTTCGAGGTAGTGAATATGGTTTCTCTTTTGGATCTGCCTGCGATTTCAGTTTGTGAAATAATCACTATGGAATGGGGATAGCAGAATGGAGGGCAGTAACTGAGGAAAGCATGGATAGTTTGGAATTGGAAAGGAAGTTGCAGGAAATTAAAGCTCAGGTAAAGCAGATGTTTGATCGTTTAGATTATAATAATGGCGCTGTGAATCAAGGACAACGTTTCGAGGTAGTGAATATGGTTTCTCTTTTGGATCTGCCTGCGATTTCAGTTTGTGAAATAATCACTATGGAATGGGGATAGCAGAATGGAGGGCAGTAAAGACCCTTGCTTATTTAAAAAGAGAGGATATGAGCAACATAGGCGAAATGTATATGGATGAGATACTTACTGTGAAATCACCGAGTGAAGATGAAACAAAAGAATTATGGATAAATATCCATAGAGGAGCTGCATTTCCAGCACTTGCTGGAGTTCTGCTCTATGACGTTGCTTTTAATCATCTTTCTTGTATCCATAATTCTTCAAGGAAAAATGTATATGATGTGGTTTTAGTCAATGTTCATGTAACGGAGGTGATTCAGGCAGTAGTTCCCTGTATGCAGCATAACGGAGGTGTATTTATGACGTTAGTGCATTCTATACAAATGCTGAAAATTTGTTTGTTCTTTGCTTGCGTGAAAATGGTGGGGTTTCCCAATGGTGAAAGAATTTGCATTTTCAAATCAACATGAAGAGCTTACATACCAGCATCTCAAGCATGCTAATTCCCATCCGGCACAACTAGTTACTTCTATTCCTAACAAATCAAGGTCTGGGGATTCATTTCACTTTCCTCACAGGTGTTCTTCAAGCGGATTGCATCTCAACTGCTTGCTGGAGTAGAAAAATGGAGAAAGAATCTATAGGATGGATCAGAAAATCTTAAAGAAGATTATGTATTTTTTGCCATCCTTTTCACGAGGGAAACATTTTCTCGCATTCGTAGGAAAGGATCATCTGATGTGATATTGGGTAAAATGATTTCCCAAATCCTTAGCCATGTCTGAAGCTGCTTGTATACTGAATCTAATATGAAGTTTGCATGGGCATTCGAATTTCAACCAGCTTTTCGGTTTTGGTCTCAAGTTATCGAGGCAATTAAAGACTCCTATGCTGTAGAAAGAATGTCTGAATAGTTCCTGCATCATCGGGTTTCTCAAAATGCCAGTGATGTTGGAGATTACTGGATTTTGTCAATACTGTTTCACGAAACCTACAAGCAAAAGTCAATTCGGTTTGTGTTTTACGATAAATTCTTGTTCTGGAAAGTACTTCCCATCTGCTGCCTTAGATGGATAATTCACTTTGCTATTTTTGAATGTACCTTTGAGGCTTTGGGGACAAAAGCATGTAAAGTCCCTTGCATTGCAAATACAGTGTAGCGACTCGTGGTCTTCTGGTCCAAACAGGAGTTTTTTTCAATCAGCAAGACTTCAGCAACAAGCTTATATAATTGCAGCTTTAGGCCTCTGTGTTGGAGACGATGTTGCTGTTGCGGTTCATGATATTAACAAGGGAATTGGAGAATAGGTGCAGATTTTTGCCGAAGGGAATTCACACTGAACTACTTGATGACAACTTACACTAAACCTCAGGTTTCCATTATCAATGGAATTGTCATAGAGAAAGGAGCATGTGTCTCAATCCATGGTTGAGACGATATCATATATGTCATTGATCCCGGAAAAATTAAAAAGTTGTAGTAAGAGTCCTCACCAACAAACTACAAAGAGGGTGTAATTTTTCACTTTCAAGCCTTGAGGACAAGGCATGAGTTAAGGAAGGGGGATTGTCATGACTACCAAGTGTGAGAAGAAGAGAAATTGAATTTCAAAGAGCTAGGAAGAAATGTTTCTATTAGCTGTTTGTTCACTTAAATATATAATCAAAGTGATGTCGTTTGGCTCAAATATACATTTTTAATTAAAAAATTAATACAACATTTTTTATTGATAAGCTAGGAAACTTAACCCAAAATGAAGATTGATAATTATTACCAATTATCTCCGTCACTCTTTTAACAAAATATTTTGCAAACAAAACAGTTTTTAATAAAATAAAATCTCTAAGTTTCAAATTTCTTTTAAAGAAAAATAATATATGATAACATATTAATAAAGTCGAAAATAAATCACAAAACGAGATAAAATATTCAAATTGAAAAAAAAAAAGACGTTGGTAGTAGTAAAGTTAAGGATGGATTGGTTGTTGTGTTGAATAAATGTGCTGCTGGTTGACGGTATCACAAATTTCCCATGAAAAGTTGCTCATAAAAGATCCTCCTTCCGTTTCAAAACGCACCTCTTCCAATTTAATATTTTGCTTTCCCTTCTTAAAAAAAAATATCTAACTGCAAAAATATCGTCTGTCTCTGTATATATTCCATTTTTATATCCGACCACTTACAATTTTCTATGTGTATATATAATTGAAAGAAATTTACACATATCAAATTCTGATTGGTTGTGTATAGGAATAAGGATATACACGAGAACAGACGATTTCACCCTGCATAAAGAATAGAATGTGTTTATAATTTTCTTCAAAATATATCCTCGGTATAAAAAAACGATAAACAAAAAAAAAACTAAAATTTTGATGGTATTCTATTTTAAAACGAAACATAAAATAAAATATTAAGACATTTAATTTTAAAATCAAACACGTATAACTAAACCTAACTGATCATTAATCTTTCAGAAAATCTAAAGATATCTTATTTTGTAGAAGATATTTTAAGAATCTACTGCTATTTGTAGCAAACATTTTAAAAACGAACTACAGACCTACTATTTGTTTCAACATATTTGTAATAAAACATCAACCAAGGCTTAATCCTATAAGATTGGGTCGGCTACATGAACCAAAAAAAGAATGACTTAAGGTCATCCACATGAATACATTCTCTCAATTTCTTACGATTCAAAGAAGAACTCTCAACTAAATTTAGCAAATTCATACCCCCTTTTATCACTTCCGTCCAAGTCTTCTTCGGTCTCTCTCGACCTCTTACTGCCTCAATATTACACAATACTTAAATCTTTCTAACCGGAGCATCACTCGACCTTATTTTAATGTGCACAAACCAACGCAAATGATTGTCTCTCATATTGTCTTCTATAGGTACTACAACCTTCTTCTAAATAGTCTCCTTCCTCGCTCTATCAATTCTCGTATCCCCATACATCCATATTAATATACGCATCTCCGCTACTTGCATTTTTTGAATATGACATCTCTTAGTCACCAAACATTATGTATCATATAACAAAGCAGGTCTAATAATGGTTTTGTAAAACTTCTCTTTCAATCTCAACGGTGCATTACAGTCGCACAAAAACCCGTTGCACTCTTCAATTTTAGCCAACCAACTTTATGTGGATGTGGCATATCTATATCAAGCTCTCCGTTCTTTTGAATAATAGAACCAAGAAATAAAAAATAAACACTCACTAGAATATTTTTGTCATCCAATGTTACTACACTCTGCTCTATAGTCCGAATAGCACTAAACTTACACTCCATATACTCTGTTTTACTTATGCTAATCCTAAAACCTTTAGATTTTAAGGTTTATCTCCATAGATCCAGGTTGACATTAACACCCATTTTGGTCTCATCAATCAAAACTATATAATCGACAAACAACATGCACCACAGTACTGGATCTTGTATACATCGGGTCAATTCATCCATAAAAATTGTAAAAAGAAAAGAACCAAGTGTTGAACCTTGATGCACCCCAATGGTAATAGAAAACTCTCAAGTCATTCCGTCGCAAACTCTAACACTGGTGTTGACTCCCTCATACATATCCTTAATAAGATCATCATATTTCCGAGATATACATTTCTTAGGCATTACCCACAAAATTACCTCTCCAGACATCTCACCGTAAGCTTTTTGTAAATATATAAACACCATATGAAAACCATTCTTTCCCTCCCTATAACACTTAATCAATTGTCTTAGTAGATGTATTGCCTCCATGGTTGATCATTCGGGCATAAAACCGAATTGGTTCTCTATAATGCTCACAATTCTTCTCAATTTGTGCTCAATTACTCTCTCGCACAACATTATGATATGACTCATAAACTTAATACCGCAATAATTTGAACAATTTTGGACATCTCCTTTATTCTTATATAATGGCACTAAAGTACTTTTCCTCCACTCTGTTGGCATATTCTATTTCTAAATATTTTGTTTAAAGGTTTTCAATCAGTAAACACATCTCTCCTAAACACTTCCAAATCTCAATCGGTATATTATCCGGTCCTTCCGATTTCTTTGGTTTCATCATTTTAAGGGTCTCTTGAACTTCTTTCCTCTGAATTCTACGTATAAAGTCATGGTTCACCTCTTCAATTGGAATAGAAAGGTTTCCAATATTTTAGATTTGATTCCCATTAAATAACCAATCAAAATAAGTCATCTACCTTACATTAATTTCCTCATCTTTAACCAAAACTCTTTCAGTGTCATCATTAACACACCTTACCGTACCAATATCTCTTGTCTTTTTTCTCCTGTAAATGAGCAAGTCTATATATAACCTTCCCACCGTCATTAGTGTCCAATTTATTATACAAATCCTTATAAACTTTTGATCTTACTTATCTAACAATTGTCTTTGCTTCTCTTCGCGCAGCTTTTTACTTCGAAAAATTTTCATCACTTATATACTTCCCAAAGTCTGATAACACTATATTCTTCCTTATAACTTCTGTCACATCTCTATTCCACCAAGATATATCCTTATCGATTGTCACATTTCCGTAAGATTCCCCAAGAATTCTCTTTGCCACCATTATAATGATCTCCCCCCACATAGAACTCAGATTCATTTCAGTCGACCAATCATCAACCCTCACTCTATTAACAAATGTTTTCTGATTTTCTCCTTGTAACTTCCACCATTTGATTTTTGGAATTGTACAGTATTTACATTTTCTTACATGTTTACTTAAATGAAAATCAAGGACTAATAACCGATGTTGTGTAATCTCACTCTAGCTAGGCATTATCTTAGAATTAGTACAACTAATACAAAACATACTCCTCATTAAAAAGTCTATCTAACTAACATTTACTCCATTTCTGAAGGTCACCAAATGTGAATCTCTTTTCTTGAACCATATATTTGCTACAAACAAATCGTTAGCTATGGGAAAGTCCAAAATTTCCTTTCTATCTCCAAAATCTTGACATCCATCAACACTCTCAAATTCTTTGCTAGAACACCCGCATGTCCATTCAAGTCTCCTCCAATGAAAAGCTTCTCTCCTAGCGGTATACTTTGGACCACCTCATCTAGATCCTCCCAAAACTGTTTTTTATTATAGTATCACACAACCCTACATGAGGCGCATATGCACTGATAATGGTAACCATATCGCTACCTATCATGATCTTGATGCTCATAATTCGATTACATATGTTGCGAACTTTCACCACGTCATTGATGAAATCACGAGCGACTATTATTTCGACGCCGTTTCTATTCCTATCTTTACCTGAATACCAAAGCTTGTATCCCCAATGCTCTATGACTTTTGTTTTCTGAACAACCCACTTATTTTCCAGGAGGTACAAGATGTTGATATTTCCTGTCCATAGAGCTCGCACTTTGAAAGTTATCTTGATCTTCATCATCAATGAGTCCGATGAGGCATTTTGTGTATTCTTGGTCTTGATCATCACTTTCATTTTCATCCCAAGCAAGAACCGATGCTTTCACTGAAGGGATTCATGGGCGGAAACTCGTTCCAAACACCCATGGATCCTCCCCTGAAGGATCCGCTCATATGAAACAATTCGAAAACAGCAAGAAACAGCAAGGAAAAACTTACGGTTTTGGATTCAAGAAGCTACTTCTTGAATGGAGGTTAGCGTTTCTTGGATGTATTGCTGCCATCGATTGACTTCCCTCTGTGAATGTCCCTCTACCGGTATCCACGCTGACGAAACGGGCAGCGATTGCTAGCTCTTCGCTTTTTTCGGGTTTCGGGAATTAGAGAGAAAAGGGAGAGGCGTAAACTCTTTCGGCTTCTTGGGTATTTCGGTCTGAAAGCATTGAGGTCTAGGGTTTCGGCCAAGAGTTTATTATATAGGGTGTGAGAGTTTGTTCCCGAACTAACTCTCACGTCCCTCAACTCCTCTCGGCAATGGGAGTCCTCAACTCCCACGTCCCCTTAGACTTCTATCGGTAGTGGGAGTCCTTATCGGATAATAACTCCCACGTAATCCCAGCTATAGGTAAAATACCGACATTGCCCTCTATCTCTAATTCGAATAATAAACACTTTATTATTTCCGGAAAGACGAATGTCGATACAATGAACCTAGACACATTCTAGATTCATTGAATCGGACATAAAGCTCGTTAGCTCGTCTATGCGTGTGACCCCTGTAGGTTCATCTAACAATGGCAATGAAACCACACTTAGTAGTAGTGTGAGTCCATAAATCACAAGCGGTCCCCTAGCGGGACATTGTGACTCACCCAAAGTGAATGAATATACAACGGAACCTAATATCAATCCACTATTTAATCCCTTTGTCTCGCGATATCCCTAATTAAGCATAAGGCATGGTGGTCGTCACCCTTATTAAGCTTAATTGTATTTATGCTCGATCTCCGGGTAGATCTGCTTTCGACAAATAGCATTTGATAACCACTTTATCAAATACATTTGAGCACGGCCATGCATTTAAACAGCTCTTTCCCTATCGAGGGGCCCCATGGATATCTCTCTCTAATAATAGAGAGGGACAAATTCCTTACAATGTCTCTCACATTCAAGCTATGATAGGACACTACATCCGATCATCAGTCGTATTGATTACTCTGTTACAAGTAACGCCCGACTGAGTCAAAACGTGGCTCCATTCATACTAGAATCAATGAAGACACAAGGTCTAAGGATTCTAAAATAGTATTGAGGAAGTAATACTTATGACTTAAGACCATGAAGTATTACTTCTCTGACGGATCACGTCCAATACAATGTATCCCTATATATTGCATCTATGATGTGATTTGTATCCATTACACATGATCAGTAAAACAAGATCATCAATCAACAATCATACTAGTTTTATTTCATAGTAATTAAGCATTACATAAAACTAGGGACTACTAGAATAGTAATTACATAAGCTAATGAGTTTTACTATCAAATCACACATTTGATAATCAAAAGCAAAATTAACTATTCAATTAAATGCTCAAAAGATAACAAAACGCACAACATGTGCTAATGGTCCTAGGGCACTACTAACATTCACTACTGGAAAAATCTCCTTTAATGACAACAAAAGTCGTCACTAAATATCATAATATTGTCACTAAAGGTTTGTTGTGACAACAAAAAGTTGTCACAATGTCATCATTAAATTACTGTCACTAAAGAGTTCAAGTGACAACTTTTTCCATTGTCACTGAAAGGTATAAATTAATGACAAGAATACTTTCGTCACTAATTCAATTACCATTTTGTGACAACATCTGTTAACACTATTGCTATGAAATTGTTGTCACTGTTAATCTTCAGTTGTCACTAATTTTGCAGAGTTAGTGACAAGTTTTAGTTACAACAAATGTTGTCATTGATGCTCGTGACTTGTTAAAAGTATTAAACTTTGACAATGAATTTTTGTCACTGTTGGTATTCAATTAGTGACAACTTATATTATATTTATCATTATGTTAGATAATTTAGTAACAACTTGGTTTCATAACTAAATACCCTAAATATTGATAACTTTAGTTGTCATAATTCATGTTGATATGCTTAGTCATTTTCTCATTATTGCTATATGAATTGTGATGAGAACAACATTATTTTTAATGCCACTATGATATAATAATAATGTACTAAAAGTTGTTAAAACATTGTATTTATTTAGAGACGAAATTGGCGCACTATTATATTAACACGCACAAAAATATAGCTAGGACAATTCACCAATATACATTCATATTTTTCATAATCCAAGACTAATGTAGGGATGGAGGGATGCTGGTTAAAATATACATTGATCACTGTCAAAATATAACTATATCCATCGAACAAAAAGTCACCTTCAGTTTGATATTCTCTTGACAACCTCATTTGTCATTTATGATCCACGAAACGACCGAAAGATCTGCAAGATTAATCTTAAAAATTAATTCAAGTAAACAAGAATGTGAAACAAAAATGAAATAAACCAATGAGTAACGATTTTTGCCTAGCTCATATACTTCAGATGGATGAACGCAAATATAGCTGAGACATCGAATTATTGTCACAAGCTGGAATCCTAACCTAAATGCAAAAAACAATTCTTAATTCCAATGAAAATATAACTTCAACAAGTTAAAATCTTGTTTAATGGTCCTTCCGGAAAGCGCACAAAAAATACACACAAACACACATTAAAGTAAACCAAAGTTGGGAAAAGCAAGAAGTTCACAATTTAATGTTATTGGGCCTCAAACATGCTGAATACACCAACTTGAAAGAAAACTAAATTAAACAATGGTAACATACTCTTATAGACTTCAGCCAAAAACAGTGTTTTGCTCCATCCTTGCCGCATCTAAAAACCAAAAAGAAAGGGACATTTAATATGTTGGAAAAACACAGTTGGAAAACTGAGTTTTCCCACAAAAACACCCAGAACAACCAAAAAACACCTCCAAACTAAGAACAACAAATTTTCCTGAAAAATTGTCCGAAAACAGAGGGTTTTCCACAAAATAACCCAATCTCTACAGACCATAACACTCAAATCCATTTATAAGTTCTGATTCACAGTTAAAACCCGAATCTTTCTGCAAAGTTTTAGCTTCGAACTCATAATGGATCAACCAAAAATCGCCTAAAAACTAAGAGCAATAGTTCTTCCAGAAAATTAGTTAAGAAATACTGAGTTCTTCAAATAAAGAGCCCAGTCTCTACACACCATTAAACTGAAATTCCAACACATGTTCTTGTTCACAGTTAAAATACGAATCTTTCTGCAAAGTTTGAGTAAGAAACTCTTACCGAATCATCGAGAAACTAGAACCCTTACCTTTTGTTCTAAACTTTAATATAGGCAAAAAAAACCCAGCGAGTACCTCCAAAATTGACCTTTGTAACCTCATCCCAGCATCATAAAGAAGTGTAATCTTTGATGAGAGCTTCCAAATCTTCAAGATCTTCCCAAAAATCGCAGACTTTTGGAGCAAGGCCTTACCGCTACCAAGAACAGCAACAACAAAAAGACCCAACTTTTCTACTTTCTTAAAATCACCACGAGACCAGTTGTTAGCCCACAAAATATGGGCTTCATATAAATTGACCTTTGTAACCTCATCCCAGCATCATAAAGAAGTGTAATCTTTGATGAGAGCTTCCAAATCTTCAAGATCTTCCCAAAAATCGCAGACTTTTGGAGCAAGGCCTTACCGCTACCAAGAACAGCAACAACAAAAAGACCCAACTTTTCTACTTTCTTAAAATCACCACGAGACCAGTTGTTAGCCCACAAAATATGGGCTTCATATATGGGCTTCAATCTACAAGAAGAGGAGAATAAGAAGAAAAGGCAATCAAATATTGAAAATCAAATAAGAGAACCGAGGGAGAGGAAGAGGAAGAGACATGAGAAATTTTGAAGAACTTTCCTTTGGCTTTGAGAAGTAGAAAACTCAAAATTTCCACTTATGTTTTGTTCCCTCGCAAGTTTCCCCCATAAAACCATATAAAAGAGCCAAAAATTTCAGCTTTCTTTGAGCTTCCCACTTTATTATATATTTATTCAGCGACAACTTTTGTTGTAACTATATGAAAGATATAGTTGACTGTACAAATTCTCCTCACTATATTAAAATTAGTGATAACAGGATATGTTGTCACTAATGAGTGTATCATTTAGTGACAAGATATTTTAGGTTGTCACTAAAAAATTTGCATCTTCATGACGGGAATATATTTAGTGACAACAACTATGACGGCTTTTGGGTTGTCATTAAAAATGAGACCCTCTGAGTTCTTCAGTGACAACATTTTCTGTCGTCATTATATCTACACATTTAGTGACAATACTTTTTGTCGTCACATGAATTCTTGCCACTGAAAGCCATTTCTCCTGTAGTTTTGAGGTTTTCTTGTTCTTTTTTTTACCAAGTTCGCAATGGCCTATTAATTCCTTTGAAGTACTTTTCCTTTGACTACTTCCTTTTCTCTTTTGCACATTTGCAATGAATACATTTGAAGCACTCTTTTTTCCATTCATGTCTTTGGTAGAGTCATCATTACAAGATGAGATTTCTACACTTGATGAACTCTCTACACTTTCTTTATCCCTGACATATGGATCGTTTCTTAGTGTTTTTTCTCGTTTTTTCCAATCCTTGTTGGCCATATATTCATAATCTTCATTAGAAGCTTTGATCATTTAGTACCTACAACGAATATTTCAGAAGTGCTAGGTACGTTTGAGAAGGTCCTTCATGGTTAAGTTTGTTTCTCAAGGGATACATATTTGCACAAAGATCAAACTCACCACAAGCGAAACAACAAGAGTGATTCTTAGATTTGCTAGGCAAATAAGAGCAAGAATCATTCAAGATGATGATGTTATACTTCATAGATAACTTGGCTAAAGAACCTTGTAACAAATAGATATCATGCTTCAAGTTACCTATTTTGTTATGAACATCAAGAGGCCAAGAGGTAACATCAACAAGGGCACAAGCATATATATCAAAATAATTTTTGCATTTATCAATATCATCATGTAAAGTACTTTGAGAAAATGAAGTTGATAACTTTCTTTTGTAATCAAGTGATGAAGAGTAAAAGATACTAGGAAATTTAAAATCATTACATATGGTTTTCCTGAAAATACTTTTGGCATATGACTTTCTATAGTAATCTAATCTTTATGACGCGTAGCTCTTCTGCAAAATCTAACAAGTGCTTTATGGATATGAGAGATGTCTTAAAACATTTCTTGAACTTGCCCATTTATGGTGTCAAATTGTTGAAGTAATATTCTTGAGATGTTTGTTTATATTTACTCAACAATTTATTTATCGTAGAACACATATCAATTTTTTTTATAAAAGAAAGTTGGCATAGTGGTGATATTGCCAGAGCTCTTATCCTCGTGCCAGAGTTATTTTAGTCTAAATTACTATTTTTTTCTTCATATTAGTCATTGTCACTCGATCCTGTCTCATCTTCCTAATAAATCACCACATCTCTCTCTCTCTCTCTCTCTCTCTCTCTCTCTCTCTCTCCCGCCATCATATCTATCCTACAAAGCATTGAGTTTTACTCTTTCTTCTTGCCCTATTTGTGTGCTACCATCAAGCTGTTCGATGCAAGGATGTGTTGGAGAATTGGGTTTTTTTAAGGAATTTGAATTGTAATTAAAGTGTCGTGAGGAATTTTTTAGGCAATATTATTATTTGTTACACCGTTCAGTTTTAAATGTTGTTCAGATTATCACGAAGTGGGTTGCGCATGCTTCGCGATGATATATAACATATGAGAAAATAATTCTTTGTGAGAATGATAAATTGGTATAAAGTGGGGTGGTTAATGAATTTTAAAACCACATCCAACATGGGTTGGCTATGAAAGTAAGAATCAATTTATATGTGAAAGTGGTTTACATGGGTTTAAAATGTCTTGCCCATATTATGCCCCATGTTAGAACCTCGTGCACGCCCGCACAGGGGTGCCGAATCCAAGGCTCATCGATACCAAAATAGCTTGAACTTGTGTGTGGGCGCGACCTACGCACACGAATGCCAAACAAAACCTCGCGGGCCTGGACAGCCCACGTTTTGCTACTAGTTATCATTTTGGTCTTCGAAACTGCTAGAGTAATAAAACAATTCATTACATAAAAGTTATAGAATTTTAAACACAACTTTATTGCTGGATTGTTGCAGTCTTGCAATTGATGGTGTTAACTGTAACAGTCAGGATTATGGCTGAGTTATTTCTGAGCTGTTACATGTTTGGTTCTAAGCCTATAAAAGGGAGACTCCCCCAGCCAGATTTTGCACTCGAAAAAATTCTTCTTCCCCTCTGCATTCTTCTATTTTTCCTCACTACATTTCATAAACTTTTCTGAGAGTTCTACTGCTAAGATATTCAGAGGTTCTGCTTCCTTTTTCTTCAAAGAAAAAGAAGATTTGGGCGTTGTATCTTGGGAGATCATTGTTCTAGAGTCCTGAAGCGATAAAGGCAAAGTATATTTAACTTGAGGGGAAGCGGTGACACTACCGTCTCGTCCAGGATTCAATCTAATAAATAGTAACATTTCTGTTTTTGTTATTGCAATTGTTTACTTTTTTATACATAAATTTGATATGACATCAATATTTTTATTTACTTTTCTATTTTCCATTTCTTGTATTGTTCCTATTCTGTTCAAATGATAGAACAGTAGCAAGATTTATTTTTCAGTAAACCAGAAAGTGATTCAACATTCTTTAGTTCAATATTTTATTATTTATGTGTTATTTTTCTGGTGCTATTTCTATGAATTAATTACTGGCTTTATTTCTGATTATTATTATAGAGAAATGGCAAACACTAAAAAACAATCTGCTGTAACAGACATCAGTTCTGGTTCCGGAAAAGTCCCGGTTGGTGTTCCAACTATTGTGGTTCCCCCTCTCGGGAATCAGACAGGCGGTACTGAGACCGTCTTCCCACTTTTTGTGGTTGCCATGCCAAACCGACCAATTCTGTTTGGTCAGTTTGACAAAACCGAGAAGTTTAAGGGTGGCAGCAACTTTAAGTTGTGGAAGCAAAAAATTATGCTTTCCTTACCACTCAACATCTGAAATGTTTTCCTTACCACTCAACATCTGATTCGGTTTTGTCACTAAGGATAAACTTGTTGAGGACATTAATGATCCTTAATTTGAAACCACGGTACGAGCGTGACTAGGTTCTGACTACCTCTGTTGGCACAGTATATTAATGAATTTAGATGATTCTTTTTATCAGCTCTACTATGAAAAAAGGACATCAAAAGATTGATGGGAATCTCTACTGAAAAAATATACTGTGGACGGTGCGGGGTCCAAAAAGTTTATAGCCGCTCGTTTCCATGATTTTAGAATGGGGGATGAAAAATCTGTTCTTGAACAGAGTGAACAGCTTCAAAATATATATCACGATCTTGCCGCTGAGGGCATGGGAATCAATGACTCTTTACAAGTGGCGTAGTTGATTGAGAAGCTCCCTCATTCTTGGGATGATTTCAAGCATTGCCTGAAACACAAGAAGAAGGAAATGACTTTGGAAGATCTGATGTTGAAACTGAGAATTGAACAGGAGTCACGAAAGATGAGTAAGATTTTCTCCTTGCACTTTGAGATCCTTCAATGAGTTCCTTGAGCTTCTTCAATCATCTTGATCATTGTTATCCTTCGGTGAAACTTCAACACTTGGTAGATTTTCTTCCTTATCACCAACTTCTTCACCCAAATCTTCCTTGTCTTCAACAACCATGCCAACTTCTTGACCCTCATTCCCCAAATCTTTAACTTTTTCTTCACCCAAATTGTCTTCAACATCTTCAAAATCAATCACATGCTTTGGTTCTTCTTCCTTCTTGTCACACCCCGTAACCAGGGTCGATGACATGGCAGTGTCTCATTGGTTAGTGAAACACCAAAGCCGACAAACAAAGTTACTAAAAGAAATTCAATTATGAAATAATCCGAAACAAGAGTTCAACAGCGGAAACTAATTATTACAAATGAAATTGTTCAACGATACTAACAATAAAATAAACTAAATTCTTAAATTTAAACCAGTTATGAATCACTCTTCATAATCCCCATCACAGATGCCAACATCTTCGTAGTGTTGCTCATCACCTAAATCATCTGCACAGTAAAAGAGGATGGACTGAGCTTCGGTGCTCAGTAGGGACCAACAAGAAGAACAAACAAGTAAAAAAACAAATAAGCTAAGTAGCCATATTCGTCGCATCTAAACGCTTACATAACCGAGTGCACAACAAGCACCACACATTGCTCATACACTACACTCGATTACAACACCGTTTAAACACTAAGAGCATCACTACCGCTATGACACACAATCCCGCCACATGAGCTGGCTCATCTATTCACTCCCAATCAACAATAACGGTAATGGCCCTAGCTATTATCCGAGCTAGGACGACTCAGAAAATGCAGGCGTGGGTTTGGTACGGTCCCCCAAATGACGGGCCCAGGGTTTAAGGATCCATTCTTTTTATTGTGTCATTACCCACCACAGTGGACTCAACAAAGCCATTACCGTCCCAATGATAACCTCATCGGGTGAGGGTTCAGAGACGCGTATATCAGAAGACCTCTCGGGTCACAGAATCAGTATCAGAATGCAGTAGCGAACGAATCCTGCTAATTAGTCGTTCCTAGACAAGAGTTCAGTAGGGGCGACGATTCGGTCGACCAAAACCACATATGACTAACCGGCGACAACCAAATAAGACGATCAAAACGATAAACAACTAAGCAAGTTTGTAAACTAGCCAATTACGATCCACGTTACACGTAATACACTTAACAGTAACGAATTAAGTAATTTCAAGTATGACAACACATTAATTCAATTTACGATTCAGATTATAAGGCAATTAAATCAAATTCAAAACAGTTTATACAATATCGAAAGTAATAAACACAATTCATGCAAATATTTTATAAATAGAATAATTTATTCGCTTTTACTGTGCAGTTATATGCGAGAATTAAATGACGTAAAGGACCCTACCTCTTACGAAGACAATTGATAAATAGAAAAACCGAGGCAGCACTGCCCAGTCCTACTTGCGGAGCTATAACTTTCTGCACGAGACTCGGAATGGCATTCTGTCTGCGCTCACTCGAAGCTTATTCGATTATCTTCGAATCGGTATATAATAGGTTGAAAACGGACAAATAACGCTCCCTCGGTGATCTCTCAAAGTTCTGGACAGAAATCTAAAACTCACAAAATCTTCCCCCGTTCCTAGTGAGATATCTTCCAACTCCGAATTCGAAATGTGAATCCTCTTCCACGCCTTCGTAGCTTGTTTCGTCGTGATTAATTTACGTATAAGCTTCGCCGAAATCCGATAAGGATTACTCACTCAAAAATTCACTCGAAGTTGCTAGATATATTAAACTCAAACCAAAAATCCTTATTGCGACTCTCGCGGCTAAAAGCCACTGCCGCCTAAATTTCTTTCTTTCTTTCTTTCTTTTTTTCTATTGGTTACTGGGCACGAAATCCCAGAATTTTCCTAAGCTTGCTGCTGCTCCTATTCGTTTTCTTGTTCTCTAATGTTTTGGTGATTTACCAAATTATGGAAAGCCATAATATAGTATATATGTATATAACCCCACGATTCCCCTGTAACCCACGACTCCCTATAATGCCTCAATTGCCTATCCCATTCCCCCGAGATAAAGGCCCTCTATGCCCCATGATCTCCACAAACGCTTTTCCTTTTAATTCTTTATATTAATATTATACTCCTAAACCCCAAATCACATAATTCATTTTATTTAATTTCAATTCCAATTAACTACTCCTCTAAGTGAATTACAACTAGGTCCCTCCAATACGATACACGTACGAAACGCCCCACAACGAAACGTACCAAAAATGTAACACGCAACATGTTATAAAAATTAATAGACACGTAAACACATAATCGCGCAAAATAAATTACGCCTACGCAATAAATCACATAAAAATAAATTAAATGTAAAATAACACGCAAGTAAAAGTTACGGGTATTACACTTCTTTTCTTCATTTCCATCATTTTCATTGATGAAATCTTCATCAAAGGTATCTTCTTCTTCTTCCTCCTCTTTATCTTCTTCTACCTCCTCATTCACTTCCAAGATTGTTTTCCTTGACTTGGTATTCTATCAATATCATCAATCTTTTAGTCCATATCATTGAACTTAATCTTCAAATCCCCAACTTGTGCCTTTAAATCCTTTACATCATCATCCAAACTTGACATTTTCTCAAATATCATTTTCAAATCACTTTTGATGTTGTCTTGAAATTCTTGTAAGTTTGTCAAGACTTGGTTTAGGAAGTCTTCATTTCTTTGAGGAGGAAAAGGTATTCTTTCAACATTTTCGCTAGGAATGTCCCTTTGATCTCCAACATCTATATGAACATTTCCTTCTTCATTTATTCCAATATTAATATCATATCCTTGTTCTCCTTGACCTTCTTGATCTTGAGGCACGTTTTTCACATTAGGCTCTTGCTGCCCTCTCTTCTCTATCTTCTTCTTTAAAGTTTCACAAACTTTTGGAGATTTCTTCTGTACAATCAAGGCCGCCAAAAGTTCACCAATTGTGCACTTTGAATGGAACTTTCATTGTCCATTTACTAAGATCATGTGCATTTGATGGAATTGTCCTTCATTATACTTGAGGTGTCATTCACTCCTTTAGTGGGAGTAAAAATTTAATCTTGACCTTCTTGAAAAGAAGAGTCCAGATGCTTCCTTAGGGAAGGGGCTTCTTCTTTGGCTCATTACTCCTCCCTTTATGTACTTGAGTGCGAAATAGGCAAAATTTTCTCTTCTATTTTCTACCAACCAAAGCATGATAGTCATTTGCAAGTATAATATGGAGTTCTTGTGTCCTCCTACCGGAACAACCACATTTGAGACAAAATGATGGAATATTCGCACGTACAAATCAAGCTTTCTCTCTCTCTCTCTCTCTGAACTTTCCAAATGGCCCTTTGATAATGAAATAGATTTTGAGCTTCCTAATGTCAAGGTCTTCTTCTTTCGGCACTTTCCATGAATTATCAAAATATCTAATGGCATCTTCATCAAGTTCAATTCTTAAGATATTCCATAGTATCGCTTAAGAAAAACTAAACTCCAAGTTTCCAACACTCGATGTCCACCAATAATTCCCATCATCTTTCTTCCCTTCTTCTCGAATATTTGCTCTAAACTCATAAATGGTGAGGGGGTAATAATCATGATCAATTAATAGAAGATTAAACCACTCTATTTCGACAAAATAACCAATTTATCTCTTCTAATCCTACTTCATCCTCAACTCTATACCCCGGAAGATTTCCTCTTTTCTCACTCACCAAAATCTCATAAATTTTCTCAGCTTCTTTAGAGTAAAATCTTGAAGATACCTTTGTGGTGGTGTAGGATGAGGATTCACCTTGAAATCTTGAAGAAGGAGGTGGAATGAGATGATCATCGTCGGGCTCTGTTTCTTCGTCGGAGTGATTCAACTTCTTTGATTTTCATCTTCCCTCATCGGCTTTCCAATTCACCTTTGCTTTCTTTGGAGCGGGTTCAATCGATTCTCTAATTGTTAGAGATTGTTCATTTTTTCTTTTGGTAGGAGGTTTCTTCTTTTAAGGATTTTCTTGGATTTTCCGTTGGAATGATTTTTAGAAGGATTTGGCTTTGGATTTTGGACCATGATTGTAGAAATATGATGTTTGTGGAAGGAATTTATGTTTAGGGATCAAATTTAAGGATTTTGGGATTTCATTGAAGGAAGGAAAGAGGCTTTTTAAATTATGAACTGAAAACCTTGTTTAATTCGCAAAATCCCGACACTTCGGTTGATTGGAGGTCCTATCCGGTCGCCCGCCCTCGTCTAATTAAAATCTTAATTTCTTTCTGTCCAAATTTTGGACAACCGAGGAGGGATGTCGGTAGACTGGGATACCCTAACTGATAGCCATTCTGCTTAGGTCGACCGAGAGTCTGTTACGGTCGACTAGATACCTTTCCTTCGACACTGGGCATTTCTTTTAAGCTTAGTGGCAATCTTTTTCTCTTTCTTTTGCAAGATGATTCATCTTCATTATCTCCATCATAATTAAGTTCCATTTGAAGATCATCATCTTGTGCTTCCTCTCTCTCTTCTTTCTCATCTTGTGAAAGCTCAATAATTGTATCATTTGAGCTTGTTGAAGATTGACTTTTGATTTCTCCTAAATCACACTCTTTGAGGTCATCCAATTTAGCTTGGAGTGTGATCGAGATTTCTTCAATGCATTTACAAGATTGAGTCCCCAAATCTAGATTTCCCACCTTTGGCATTGCCACTTCAACTTCTCCTTTGTAGGTTGCTCCAAGCATATTCATCATGGAATGAGCATCTTCACATTCATGTACTTTGTTGAGAGCTTCTTCATTTAATGCACAATAAAGAGCATTTAAGTCCTTGAAGTTAAGTGTCATCCTCTTGTAGTTTTCTTCATCATCGTCTTTCCTAGTCTTTGGCACCATGACACATTGTGTGTAGATTGAAGGAATAAAAGGACCTTCTTCTGTAATGCTCAACAAGGAAATGTCATTAGAAGACAAAAACAATTTAAACGCATATTGCCAACTATTAAAGTTGGAGCCATAAAATAGAGGTGGTATAGATGGGGATTGGTCATCTAAGTTAGAAAAGCTATGAGCCATGGATTCTCCTAAGATGTAAGACAAATAAAAAAAGGATACTAGGCTTTGATACCAATTGAAATACCCTTTGAGGGTATGGAACCTAAGAGGGGGGAGGGGTGAATTAGGTTCTTAAAAACTTTTTAAGCTTTTCTAAAACTTCTTTGCCTAAGTGTTCACCTTAACAACAAGTATGTTGTTTAAGCACATAAGGTGATTCAATTATGTTTAAGGAAACTTAGATGACTATTTGAAGTAATTGTATAAAGTAAGGAAGCATGTGATAGTTTATATCCTAAGCACATATGTTCATATAATCAAATAGACAAGTTATAGCAAGTATATGAACAATAAATTAAAAGAGTAGGGATAGAGAAACACTAACACAAGGATTTATAGTGGTTTGATTCACAAAGAATCTACATCCACTACTTTAGGGAAAATACAAGGATTTCAACATCCACTAACGGATACCCTTCACAACAAATGCAAGGTAGGTTCTACCTTTTACAATTGCCCCAACAAATGGGGACTTATGCTTCACAAAGAAGACTCCACTCACTAAGAGTGTTAAGCACACAAAGAGACAATCTCTCCAAAGAGATACTTTCCTCGCAAGAGGACTTTTTCCAACACATAGGACTTACAAATACTCGCCAAGAGTTAAGCTCACTAAGAGCTTTTTGCTAGTTCACAAAGAACTAGTTTCTCAACAAATGAGAATGGTGACTAATCTCTTTCTACGGAGACTTTACATTTTAGCTCACTTTTACAAATCCCTGAATTGGATTGGATATACAAATGAAATCTCTAATCACTCTTTGAAAATAGAAGATAGATGAAGTTTAAGCTCAACACAAAATGCTTGTGAATGATTTGGAATTAAAACTCAAAAGTGTTTGCTTGTGTGTTTAGAAAGTGTATATGCCTATGCCCATGGCTTGAATAGTTGCGTAAAAATCAACTTTAGAAGCTATTTATAGGGCAAGAATATACAAGCAAAGGGTGTCACAACGGCTATAATATTGGCTTTGAAATGACAGCTCCGGTCGACGCTACTGGACAGTAGGTTGACCGGAGTGCCTTAAATCAAAGGTTAAAGGACCTCTGGTCTTATCTCGGTCGACCAAATTCATGAGGTCAGGTCTACCGAAGCAATGTTGGTCGACCTACCTTATATCACGGCCGTTCGGATAGAGTGTAGTCGTTGGAGCATTAGAACATTTAAAATTCGAATAAGGACAAAAACTCATTGGTTGACCAAATCAACACTGGTCGGTCAATCGTACATCTCTAGTGTTCTTAGGCTAGGCCTAGGTCGACCGGAGAGTTGTCCCAAAATAGTTTCTCCACTTATTTAAGTTTCCAATATTCTCATACACACATGCCTGCCATTTGGGAGACCGTACCAAACCCGCGCTTGCATTTTCTGAGTCGTCATAGTTCAGATAATAATTAGGATCATTACCATTATTGTTAATTGGAAATGAATAGATAAGTCAGCTCATGTGGTGTGATTGTTGTGTCATACCAGTAGTGATGTTCTGAGTGTTGTGATTGTTGTGTCATACCAGTAGTGATGTTCTGGGTGTCTAAACGATGTTGCGGTCGTGTGTGCCGTATGGGCAATGCGTGGTGCTTGTCGTGCATTCAGTTGTGCAAGCGTTTAGATGCGAAGAATGTGACTATCTAACTTAACTGTTATTTTCATCTTGTTTGGTTATTGTTCATATTATATTTGGTTGCCTGACACAACTATCTGTCTATAATGCATGAGTAGTATGGGATGCTCATAGCATTATTTCTGATCCGTGGTGTCAGATTTGATTGAGTATAGTTTGAACAAGTTATGTGAGAGTTTTGTATATGTGTTAGTATGTGGATTGTGTCTTTATGTTTACTTTTAGGTTGGGAATTTTTGTTAATGAATTGGTGCATTTATGCACAAGTTTTAAACTTGTTTATCTTCTTCTAAAATCGCAGGTCGACGAACCATTCGTCCTTGCATTTGTCCGCAGAAAGACAGTAGCTGCTACCCAACCGCGGACGAAACCCCAGATGAAGCCTTCGTCCGCAAGTACACGCGGATGATACTGTTCTGTTATGTCTGATCTGTTCTGTCCTGTACTGCATTGTCATGTTTCTAAGTTCTGTAGGACTTGGATTTAGTCGTGTCGAGTATATTTTCAAAGGGGTATTTTGGGAAACGGGAATCTGTTGTGTTTATCTGTGTTATATTTCTATTCTGTTATTATTATTATTATTGGTACTTGCTGAGCACCAGAGTTCAATCCATCCGCGTTCGTACAGTGCATGTGATATAGATGATGCACCGTACTTTAATGATGCTTGGGAGGGCCTTATGAACAGTGATTGATAATCTAAATAGTTATTGAACACACTACCCTTTTGTTATTTCCTATTTAGAATTGTTAAACACTTTTCAGTTGTAATAATTTAGAAAATTTCCCTTTTTAGTACTTTACTTCCGCTAGTGTATTTCTATTAATTATGGACTTATATAATTGAATTCCCTTTACTAGTAATCTCTGATTGTGGGCTTTGGTGCTTCATTATCCAATGAGGAACTGCCATTCACCATTCTGGAGACAGGGTGTGACAGCTCCGGTCACCACCACGGGTCAGGGCAGGCTCTAGGGACCATATATTATCTACAAGAGTACTTACAGATTACCCATCAACACAGCCCTCAAGTCGGCAGCAGGAATTGAACACTTGACCTTTGTAAGGACGTGTCAAATCCTTTCTAATTGAGCCAACTTGTGTTGGTTCCTATTCATTTTCTATAAAAACAAAATTGGATATTCAATTCAAGAGGGCGTAATAGTAAAAATTGCATTACCGTGTGTGTAATTTAAATATAAGAGGAGCTAGAATATTTTTATTTTTTTAGCAATATAATTAACCGACTTACATGTACTTTTTTTCCTCTCCATATTGTATTATATGGGTTAATTCCGTTGCCCCCAACTAGGACCGGTGATAAGGGTGTTTAAAGTGCTCGATGGAACAAGGCCTACGAAAATTGAGAGCCCCAATTTTGTATTATTTATATATACATATTTGTATATTTTCTTAAAGAATGATAAGAATTGTTCAACACTTACTCAGTATAAAAACTAATCGGCTAAAACTATGGAGGAAGGAAGGGGAGATGTTTTGGGCTATGATACTCGGAATCGGGTACGTGTATGTATTTAGGCGTCAGGTACTTAAACATCTAAAATAATGTGTTTGGCCGGTGTTGACCAGATCCGGTAAGTATGTCATACCCATACACATGTCGTGTCGTGTCGACATGGGTACGACATGAATAAACGAAGGGTCCGATTAACATAGGTTTTGGGCACAATCATTTGGATTGTACTGAAAAATTAGATCAAATAGATAACGACTACTTTTTTTCTTTGGTTTTGAAAATAAAAAAATCCGAAAATCATATTATATTTTGACACTTTTTATAATTTATATTTTTTAAAAACTTTAGGGGTATAACTTTAATAACTAATACATCACCTCAATATAATTTGAGACGGGCCTGTCCCCAAACAAATAAATTTTGGAATTGTCGCATGTGTTTTAAATATATTCTGAAATCCTTTTTATATTTGATTACGATTTGTTTAGGATTCGACTAACTTCATTATTACAACCTCCGTTCCTTTTTAATTTATACATTTCACTTTTTAAGATGTTCCAAAATAATTGATACATTTCAAAATTTGATACACATTTGACATGTTTTTTTTCCTTCTATTTTTACCCTTAGTAAACTTTATTTAATGGAGTTTTATTTATCCAACAATTCCGCATTACCAATGCACATCAAACCATGAACTCTTTTAATGACTCTAAACAATTCAACTTGGGATGAGACTTAGGAGGTGTATTCAATCTAGAATCTATAGGATTTGTAAGGAGTTTTAAAGTCTATAGTTATTCAATTTAGATTTTAAAAAGTCCATTAAAATCTAGAGGTATTCAATATAGATTTTAAAAAATTCATTAAAATCTATAGGTATTCAATTTAGATTTTAAAAAGTCCATTAAAATCTAAAGTTATTCAAAACTCTATGGATTCTCATAGATTTTAGAGTAAAAGGCACTAAATGGCCACCAACTATTTCCATATTTCCCTTTCTGACCAAATGCTTTTATTTTAGTGGGTTATAGCCCCAACTATTTACGAACTGCATGTTTTAGCTCCGGTCAAGAATTCCGGCCAAAATTTTAACTTTTTTGGCCTGAAAATGTAAAAAGACTAAATTATCCCTTGTACCCCAAACCCGGACCCGGACCCGATATTTCCCTATCTCCGGTCATCTTCTCCGGCGAACCAAATCACACCAAACCATATGATTTCCATTTCCATGAAACCCAAGATTCAATCCCACCAATAGACAAATATGATTGAAATTCCATTTTGAATCCCACCACCATCTTCTAAAATCCATTTCCATTTTCATGAAATCCATTGACATTTTCGTTTCCATTTCTTCTAAAACCCATTAAAATTGATGAAACCCATTTCCTATGCAATCATTTCCCCAGAAATCCCATTAACATGATGACCTTGAGTGATTTTTGGAGATATAAAACCTTTTGTTTCTTCATCCCGTAAGCCCCCATCACCATTGAAGACCATCCATTCAAGAAATCTCCGGTGACCTTCCACCATCACCACCAATTAGAAGCCTTCCAAATGATACAAATACAAATTCATTCTATCCCTTAGAACTTTTAAAGCAGAAAATTGAAATCTGAGCATAATGGATTTTCCGAGCTTGTTGACAAATCCAAGGATGATTTGTAATGGATTTCTTATTGGATTTTTTCTTTTTTGGCTTCTGTTCTTGATCGATTTATGCTGGGTCAAAGATATATTTTTTCTTCCCTTCCACTTTTCGGATATTGGGGGAAAAATTCATAAAATATTGATCTTGATGGGTTTTTGTTCTTAGAAGGGATTTATGGAGATTCTGATCCAGAGACCTATTTTGCGTGTATTTGGGTCCTGATTGGTTAACAAAGGAGGAGTAATTCTCATGTTTTTCTATGAACTCATCATAAAGTCCTATTTTGCTGGGTGTAGAATTTCGGAACAGATTGAGATAATTATTGGTATTTCTAGTCTATTGGGATCTTGGGGAACAAATCTATGAATAAAAATTCATGATGGCCATGGGTGAAATTTTGGATTTGCTGGATGTTCTTGGCAGGTTCATGGAGTTCTTCGCAGCTTCATGCTAATGGAGTCCAAAACAATCTGGACAAAAATGCCCCCCACGTGCCGGGCACGTGTGAGATTTTTTTAAAAAAATTGGCGGAATTTGTCACCGGAGCTAATATCCACAAGTCGTAAATAATTTATGGTTATAACCCACTAAAATAAAAGCATTTGGTCAGAAAGGGAAATATTGAAATAGTTGATGGCCATTTAGTGCCTTTTACTCTAGATTTTATTAAAGGTAGGATTTTGATGGATTTCCAAGGCTTAAATGTGTGTTGTGAAATCTCTTCTTTTTCCTCAAGATTTTGATTTTCTCACATTAATATTAAAATTAAATGTCTTTGATAATTTTATCTTAAATTACAATTTTGTAGTGATCTCATTTCTTTAAACTTATAAGAAAAATAAAAAAATATCCAAACTAACATCGTTAGAAAACTCAATATGAAATGTTTGTTTCCAAAAACCAAGATATATTATCATAATATCCAAACAATTTTCTTCTTGGTCATCTTCAAACATAAATTAAAGAAAGTAAACAATTTATTGTGTATTTAACCACAAATTTATAGACTTCTGAAAATCAATTAAAATATTTTAAAATCCGAATTGATTACACCCCCTTAGCCTTGGAAGATGTCGGATTAATTAGAGTAATTTCTTAAATTAGGGGTAATTTGGACATTTTGCTTCATAATTATTGGCTTCTAATCATTTCCTTGTTTTGTGTAAAACGGTGAAATGTATCTATTAAAAAGGAACGGAGGTAGTAATATAGAACTCTCGTTGATAGTAACTTCCTTATTAGAACATGATTGTTGTATTATAAATATATTTTAATCGTATCACCGTATTCAATTCAATGCAACATATTTTTTCTAAAATCTTTTATGGTATCAGAGTTGATGCTTTCTAAGCTAGAGTTGATGCTTTTTTGCCGTGAACAATATTGTTAGGATTTATTTATGCTTTTTTGCCGTGAACAATATTGTTAGGATTTATTTTAACCTAACTCTTAGAACATCCTTAATCTTGATATCATATTCATCTGACATATACCATATTCACAAACGATTCAAAAGTCCTAGCCAATCTTTCACGACAGAGAGTTTTTCCCTGCCATTGATCACAGTAGCCATTTCTATTGTGATCAATCTATATACATATTCAAATTTCATTTCTCTCGTGATCCAATCAATTCCATTGATCACAGTTACCATTCCAAGTATTGCCAACGTTCCTTCTCCGGTGGCAATTGCAGAAAATGATGCAAATAATTCAACATGAATAACCCTCTTGGCTATGAGCTATAATGGGTACGCGGGCCCAAGTCAAGCCAAACTTAGGACCTTGAATTTGGAGTTAAAAGGGTCTTATAAATTATGAAAACTTTAGTACTTTCAATTTCTCTGGTAAAACCTTTTCTAATTCTCATATATGTTGGGTCCTTAACAGTGGAGTCAGTCATCATATTTCTTGTGATAAAAACTCTTTTGTTAATTTATCGCAACTGAGGTATCCGGTAAATATACATATTCCGAAAGGTACAATTATTATTGCCACTCATGGGGGTTCCGTCATTCTCAACGATGACATTACTTTATTTAATGTTCTTTACATACCCCAATTTCAATGCTATATGATCAGCGTTTCTCAATTGACAAGGGAACGAAAGTGCTCTGTTACTTGATATTGATAAATATTGTTTTATGCAGGAATTGGACTCGAAGTGGAAGATTGGAGAAGGTAAGATTAATGAGGGTATTTACCGTTTATTACGTAATAATGGACATACATTGGTTGTGACTTCCAAGAAGAACGATTCGCAATTGTGGCATTGTAAGCTTGGTCACCATTCTTCTCAATCTTCGGTACGCATTCTCGTTCCTTTATCCCATAATAAACAATCTCAAATTCCCTGTGATACATGTCATAGAGATAAAGATTCACGTATTCCATTTTCACTTAGTGATAATAAGGAAAAAACCCCATTTGAGCTCATTCATTGTGACTTGTGTGGCAAATATCATACTCGCTCCTTAACTGGCGCACATTATTTTATATGTTTTGTGCATGATTATTTCCGTGTCATTTGAGTTTATTTCTTGCGTGATAAAACTGAGGTTCAAACTATATTTCCATTTTTTTGTCAAATGGTTTCCACTTAATACAATTATTCAATTAAACGAGTTTGTTGTGACAATGAGAGTGAATTTATTAGCCTAGGGTTTTTTTCATGAGAAAGGATTTTTCATGAAACCTCTTGTAATTCCTCAACAAAATGGATGGGTTGAACGTAAAATTAGACAATTTTAAATGTTGCGAGAGCCTTACGCTTTGAAGCTAACCTACCTATCCAATTTTAGGAGAATGTATCTTAACAACTGCTTATCTTATCAATAAAACTTCTAGCAAGGTTAGAAAATGCAAGACACCTCACAAAATATTATTTCATAAACCCCCTTCATATGACAATTTCAGAGTTTTTGGCTCTTTGCTACGCACATAACCCTCATCCTTATTGTGATAAATTCCATACCCACTTGACTAAATGCATTTTTCTGAATTATCCTTTAGTACAGAAAGGGTAGAAAGTTTATGATACCAACTCACGCAAAATATTTGTCTCTAGAGATGTCCATTTTTATTAAGAAATTTTCTTGTTGGCCAATAGGGAGTTCTATATATCCACTCACCAACTTCAAGGGAATGTTAGAATTGTCACATGTGTTTTAAAATATATTATGAAATCCTTTCTATATGTAATTGTTGTTTGATTATGATTCTATTAACTTGGGTCATAGCTATTCCTCCATACTTTGGGATCGCTATTTCCCTGACTCTGTTATGTCTGCGATCTCTAATGATCGTCCTTTGTCTCTTTAATGAAGATACCCATCTGGGTTTCAAAAAAAAAAAAAAATGATTCTATTAACTTCCTTATTAATCTAAACTCTTGTCGATACTAACTTCCTTATTAGTATAAGACTCTTGTATTATATAAAATTGTAATAGTATCATAATATTCAATTCAATACAATATATTTTTTCTAAAATATTTTAATAATATCCGAGTAATTTGATCCCAACAATAGAAAGATTAATGAAAGAAAAATTCCATTTCCCCCTACTTTTGTCATATCATCTTGAAGCTAAAATCTAATTCACTTTTTCGAATATAATTCTGACCCAACGTTTTCCAACAATGTTTAAAATGGAATGAAAGTGTGTAAAATGAAAGAAAAGAAAAAAACGAAAATTATATTGTCACAGTAATGGATTAGGAAACAATAACGTGCTTACCTAGTTTGGTAGACATCATAAGCCCTATAAACAATTAACATGAGGATATATATTTGAAAGTTTTATAGAGTTTAGTACGATTTAAAAAATATACATAATTAATTGAATATTTTTACTCTATGTAACAAAAAAAAAAAAAAAAACTGTCTTGCATTTAAATAAAGGGAAGTGTTAGGCGACTAAAAACCCAAATTAGAAAGTTAAAGTGTCTAATATACTCCTCTGTCTATATATGAATATATTTAATTTATTTATATTTTTAAATGTCTAAATGTCTAATATACCCCTATCTCTCTACCCTACATGACACCCTATACACCCTACACTCACATCATCACCAAAGCTGTTTTACTTTACATTTGTAGTTCAACTACTCCATTCTCTAGAATTATCCCATCCATGAAGAAGATAACAACTTCATAAAAATGGGCTGAATCAAAACTAAAAACACATCAAGAAACTCTTAAAATGAGAATGAAAACATGGCTAAAAAAACAACACATCTTTAAGATTAGTAAGTCTTTCTGAGTTAATATCACCACCATGAACTCATTTTCTGAGAGAAAATGAGAGATAGATTGATCATTATTCTTTCTGGAATTTTTTTTACAGAATAAGCTAAGTCTAAACATTAAAACTTTTCTGGAATAAATTTTCCGTGTAAGCTCAGTCTAAAAAATTTAGGAATAAAAAATAATTAGTCTAACATTTCAGTGATTTCAATACTTTATTAATAATTTCATTCATTAAACTTCATGATATTACGTGTTAAATGGAATTGACAAATGCATTTAACAGTCCAAAGCAGTACTAACTGCCAGATTTACATTTCCAAAAGTAAGCCGAAAAAAAGCAAAAAAAAATTCTACATAGGTACCTAAAAAAAGAAGGAAAAGAAACTACATACCTTCTGAAAAACAGAAAAAGGGAAAAAGAAAAAAGAAAAATGACATGATAAAAAAATATTACAATAAACGGGTTGAAAAGTCTTAGCCCCAAAACTAGAATCTTCACAACTTCATCACTTGACAATGGGCTAGAAGTCCCAAAACTTCAAACTTTAAACTTCAAATTTGGCTTTGCAACACAACTCTGAAGAAACCACAACCTAGAGGTCACCACCACAAAAATTACCACCCAAACAAAAACCAACTAAAGCCCAACATCCCCTAACCCTGTCGGTCCCCATCCTCAACAAGTAGCCTCGTCCCCTCTCTCATAGCCCGAGGACGCGGATGGGAAGCTAAGTGTTAAAATAGGTGTGGCAACCCCCCTGAATCCGACCCCGAATCAATATTAATAGGGTTTTTAGGCGTCCCTTGAACTATTGAAGCAAAATTCCGCGTGGGAGATGAAAGTCGGGGCGGAGGACATGGTTAGGGGACACCACGGATCACCAGTGGTAATGTGATAAGACCTACTGGTGTACCCAATAAAACCTGAGTTGGGTTGGTTGATGTGGTGGGAAAACAACTTGACTAAAGTCTTATGCGTGCTGGGATTGAAGACAGGGCACTCCATGAATGGTTGAGCTGCTCATTCCTCTCAAGGCCTTCCAGGATTCTATTAGCATTAACTAGGATTCGGTTTCTTCGCACACAAACTCTCATTCGCCTAGCACCAAAGGTTCCCGCTAACATTTCTAATGTTACCCTACAAGAGAATCATCTCCACCGAAAATTGGGTAAGGTGAAATCCTTGAACTTTTTGTAGACGCCATTTAAGAGATTTTTTTGAGCTTGCTGATTTTTACTAAGTAACAACATCTTAGCCAGTGTGGTATTTATAGTAAAACCTTCAAACCAACCTCACACCATCTAAATTTAATGGAGTAAATACTTGAATGATTGATTTGATGTTGAGTAGTGGAAGTAAGTGGCAGAGCGGTGGTCTTTGTTCTCTGTTAGAGAGAGTAAGACAATTTAAGAAGGAAGAAGAATTATGTAGTGTAATATTGACTTCTAGGGATGCGGCTCAGAATATTAATCATTACTTTTGGCAATGGGGAATAGTAATGATTATAGTAGTTTATGCCTCTATAGTGGGTGTTTGTTCATCTTCTCCACTCCTTGGACTGTATCTCATACCCACTATTCCTGTCAAAGCTACTAAAAACATTGGAAATGATGCAATAAACCCCAACATTAGAGATAATGAATACTTTTTAAATATTTGAACACCTTTTTTTTTCTTTCTATGAGACAGTGAATGAATATTTTTACTTTCTTTTTTATACAAAACAATTCCAATTACAATTATATTGGACTTTTGTTTTGTGAAAAATTCTGCTAAAATGAATCTTCCGAATAATTTAACTTCCGAGATGTTGTAACAAAGAATTTGTAAAATGGGTATCTGTGAAACTAATATAGGTCGTAGGATTGAAAATTTTACGGCTGTGATTATTTAGAATTTATTGGGTGACAATATTTGTTTATTTATTTTCTCAATGAAACAATCTGAGTCGTCTGATAGATTAGTCCAACGGCCACCATTTAATAAGCAAATTTCATTAAGTATAGTATTGTGCACATTGCAATCTCGGTATGTGGAGTGGTCAAGCCACTTAACACATTTGCTATCCCAATACATGCAAGTTGTCTTGTCGGCTTTGTTGTCCCAATACACGTCAATACCAAGAAAAAACCAGTCAACCAGTATTAAATTCTTCTCATGGTGTAATGCTTTTTCAAAACTACTAGCCACAATAAGCATATCATTCTGTGTTTCTTAGAAAAAGAATGAGTTAGTAAAGTTGGCATGGATATTGTCCTTATATATCTACCAACTAATTTATTTTGTTTTTTAATATATTTTATGAAATTAAAATACTAATATTACTCTCTTAAATATGATATGTATATCACTAATTTTATTTAAGAAGAATAATATTGATAATTTGATTACAAAAACATATTAATTATTGATTTTTAAGATTCTTAAATATGTAATGAAAATCTTATATTTAGGAATGGAGTAGTATTTTATATTATATTTTGTATTTAAAGTAGTAACACGCTGCTAAAATGAAAACTCCAAATAATTTAGGTTCCAAGATAATAAAAAAAAATGTAAAAATGAAATCTAGGAAATTAATTAAGGCCGTAGGATTCTAAAAATGGTTAATTTATTGCGAAATTAATTTAGGGGAGTATGAAACCATTTTTATGTTAGTAGTGCCCTAGGACCATTAGCATATGTTGTATGTTTTATATCTTTTTGAGCATTTCATCTGAATATTTAATTTTGCTTATGAACATCAAATGCGTGATTTGATAGTAAAACTCATTTGCTTATGTAATTACTATTCTAGTTGTCCCTAGTTTTATGTAATCTACTTTACAATGAAACAAAACTAGTGTGATGTTTGATTGATGATTATGTTTTACTAATCATGTGTAATGAGTACAAATCATATCATAGATGCAATATATTGAGATATATCGTATCGGATGTGATCCATTAGAGAAGTAATACTTCATGGTCCTTAGTCATAAGTATTACTTCCTCAATACTATTTTAGAATCCTTAGACCTTATGTCTCCATTGATTCTAGCATGAATGGAGCCACGTTTTGACTCAGTCGTACGTTGCTTTTAATCGAGTAATCAATACGACTGATGGTCGGATGTAGCGTCCTATCATGGCTTGAATGTGAGAGGCATTGTAAGGAATTTGTCCCTCTCTATTATTAGAGAGAGATATCCATGGGCCCCTCGATAGGGAAAGACTGTCTAAATGCATGGCCGTGCTCAAATATATTTGATAAAGTGGTTATCAAATACTATTTGTTGGAACAGTTTACCCGGAGATCGAGCATAAACATAATTAAGCTTAATAAGGGTGACGACTACCATGCCTTATGCTTAATTAGGATGCCGCGAGACAAAGGGATTAAATAGTGGATTGATATTAGGTTCCGTTGTATATTCATTCACTTTGGGTAGTCACAATGTCCTGCTGGGGACCGTTTGTGATTTATGAACTCACACTACTACTAAGTGTGTTTTCATTACCATTGTGATATGAACCTACAGGGTCACACGCATAGACGAGCTAACGAGCTTCATGTCCAGATTCAATGAATCTAGAATGTGTTTAGGTTCATTATATTTGACATTCATTTTTCTAAGAATAATAAAGAGTTATTATTCGAATTAGAGATAAGGGGCATTTTCGATATGGATGGGATTACGTAGGAGTTATTATCCGATAAAGACTCCCACTACCAGTAGAAGTCTAGGGGACGTGGGAGTTCAAGACTCACACTGCCAGAAGAGGTGGAGCGGACATGGGAGTTGTTCATGAAACAACCTCTCACTCCCTATATAAACCTCTCTTGGCCGAAACCCAAGGGTTAGACAATTTTCAGCCGATATACCAAGAAATCTAGAAAACTGTTTTCTACCTCCCTTTCTCTCTAATTCCCGAAAATCGAAAAACGAAGAGAGCTAGAGAGTAATTCCGCAAGGGAAGACTCAAGGTGAGTAAACTGTTTTCTGCCCGTTTCGTCGTGTGGATACCGGTAGGGAGTAATTCCGCAAGGGAAGACTCAAGGTGATCGTTGTTGAGAGCACAAAGGCAGAACCTTTCATTCAAGAATCAGATTCTTGAGCCAAGAAACGTAAGTCTTTTTCTTGTATTTTCGATTCGTTTTGTATGAGCGGATCCTTCAGGGGAGGACTCATGGGTGTTTGGAACGAGTTTCCGCCCATGAATCCCTTATTTTAATGACTCAAAAAACACCCTATTGAAGGTAGTTGAGCACAGGTTCATAAGGCCACCGCCACCAACAGTTAGGAACGCTTCGTTTACTATGTGTGAGGAGGTTGATGTGTATTGGAACCACGGTTGGTGGTCCGGTTTTATTGTGGGATATAAACCATTTTTAATCTCTAATATGTTGGGTTTCCCCACTATCCGGACCAAATTGGGGATTATTCTATGACAGTGATTCGCAAATACATGTGAAGTACCATGGAATTTCATGCTGGATCAACAAAGAAGATGTCTTGTCGTTTTATGTTTTTCTTTTGTCGTTTTTTAGTTGTCTAGTATTTCTTTTCTTTTCTTTTGTCGTTTTTAAGTTTGTCTAGTATTTCTTTTCGGAAAAAATGTTTAGTATTTGTTTTCTTTTTGTTTATCTTAGATCGATGTTGTATTTTCTTTTGTTTGGATCAATCAAAGAACCTAGTGTTTATCATTTTCCTTTTTTATGTTTAGCTTAATTTTTTACTGTTTAACTCTCTTTTTACAGTATATATGATACACAAAATCTATACTAGCCAATGTACTAGGTAAATATTGTAGTAGTTAAGGTCGATCCCATAGAGAATAATGATTAATTAATTCCTAGATGAATAATTCTACGATGATCAAGACAATTAAAATAAATCAAAAAGTTGATGATGATATGATTAATCTAATTTAATTAACTAAAAGAAATCAAAATAACTTAAATAAGAAGTTTTTATATTTAGAAGGTCTAATGCACATGAATTCACTAAATTGGTAAATATGTTATCCTAGCAATATGTTATTCTAGGGTGTGTTTCATTAATCGATCGATTTCCAAAAAATATCTAATAACCTTTTTTAAGGCATATCAAACCTATTATCGTGAATAAACCAACTATATGTCTATATTGATTTTAACTCACAAAAACTCATTAAACATATGAAATCAAAGGGATCGCACAAATGCAAGTATATGTCTATCTCGCATGTAATTTGTGTTTAGATTATTTAACCTAGTTAACAAGGTCAGCTATCGCAAATCTTCCAAGTTAATGTCAATCATCTTAACACATTAAGAACAATAATCTAAAATTACTTCCACAACACCCATCGAATAACAAGATCATAATAATAACAGATAAAATTAATCTAGCTACATCATGGTCTTAGAAGAAAAGTTTAGTTCATGCTAGAGAAGAAAAGAATAAACAAAGTAAAGAGGATAGTATAAGAAAACATCACTGTTTCGATTAAAGTCTCGAACTTTAAATTGTATCAATCTCCAGAAGCACAACAACAATGAAAGCTTGAATACTGTCCTCAAATTACGTAAATAAAGAACTCTCAAACCAACTCTTGAAGAGAGCTTAATTAGAGAGAAAATAAAACCTAAAACAAAAAAGAATGATGCTGAATCCTTTTCATAAGACTAGTAAAGAGTATTTATAGCAATAGAAAACTGCTAGATTAAGGTAACTGACATAGATTAAAACTCTCCACACTACTTTAAAGTAGTTGACATAAAATACAACGCTTCAAGATTCTTTAAAGTAGTTAAATTAGACCAAAACTCTTCTAGTTCGTAAAGGTTATATCTTCAATTCCAGCAGCTTCTTTCTTATTTTGCAAGTCGGTTCACTTTTATCCTTCAAAAGACTATTTTGCCCCTACAAATGCAAACACAAAGAAGTGAGAATTATACCATTCTAAGCTCAAAACTCAATATATAAATACTTTTTGAAGCTCAAAATTACTATTAAAGTAGAATAAAATATAGATAAATTTACGAGTTATCAATATATCGCATTACTGTTGTTTTTTTGTTTGTTTTTTATTTGACTTTTCATATCCCCAACCAAAACCCATGTGTTTCTTGAACTGGAAAGCATAACGCATTACTGCTATTTTTGTGTTTGTTTTTTATTTGACTTTCCACTCCGTTCACATTTAAAAACTCATGGTAAACTCTTAACTTAGAGATGTGGTAATCTTGACTTGTGTATGGATAGAATGGGAATGAGACTTTGTAAAAGTCTTCGGATTTACACCTTGAAATATGCTCAGTCCACCAATCTCCCCGGTGTTGACGTCCACTACTTGAAGTCTTCTGAAGGTGGCGGTTGGAGCGGATGGTGGCCGCTGATGGATCCAGTTGAATGATATAACTTCCTTCAAAGCCCTTGTATTGTCTTCATTTGATTGGGTGGTTGAGTAACGGACTTTATATTTGTTCTGAGGACGGATCTCCGTGATTTTTCCACGATGAAAGGTGACGTACATGCCTGTTTCATGTCCCCAATATTATAATCTGGATAGGGGAATTCAAAACTGCAACTAGAATTTGGCATTTTAACTGAAAAAATAAACATAAATTAAGCATTAGTAAAAAGTAATAAAATCAATTTAACCGAAATATAAAGTAACAAAATATCGGATAAGAAGAAAGGTTACCGAAGAATATTAATTGTTATCGGAGAAGAAGAAGAACGGCTACTGGAGGGAATTGATGTCTCTGTATTTTTGTAGAGAAATGTGTCTAACCGTAACCTATAAATAGTCACATTCCTACCCACCTACACGTATCCCAAGCATTTTCCCAATTCCCATCCCTTAAAATTTAGTCAAATTCTTGAGAAACCCAAAAGGCTATACATCCCACCCAAAACCCATCAGTATATTCTCATTAATTTATTTGACTTATCACATCCCATCAAACCATTCAATTAATCAATCAATATTTTTGACAGCTTTTGAACATTCGGTTCAGATTTTTGTGAGAACAGTCCAAAAAAATCACGAAAAAACAAAGAGAACAGTCCCAGAATACAAAATAATTTTTATTAAAATGAAAATAATTTTTATTAAAATTAAACTAATTTTTCATACATCATAACTAGGGGTGTTTATGATTCGATTTGGTTCGGTTTTATACATTTTTCAATCCAAACCGAAATATTCGGTTTGAAAATTTTGAAACTAATCCAAACCATTTAAAATGTCAAACCGATGTATTCGGTTTGGTTTGGTTTGGATTGGTTTGGTTGCTCGGTTTTGTGAGACACAAAAATATTGATTATAAAGTTTAAAAAAAACTTTATTTAATTAGTTAGTTGCTAAAAATATTTAAAACAAAATATGCCTATTATTTTTCAAGGTAAACACAATAAAGAAAACAAAATAATAAAACATAAATTCTTGGTCTTGATCCTTGCACTTCAAACAAATTACTTCAAAATCATCCTACAAGAAAAAAGAAAAATACAAAAATTACATAATTATTAGTTCAAAATAGTGAAATACAATAAAATATTTTTTTTTTTGAAGCCCGAAAGGGCTTTGCCCCCGAGGGGGAGAGAGCGGAGAGTACCCTAGAAAGGCCGATTAAAGCATGCCCCATGCCTGGAGAGGGTATTGCCTCACCAGAGGAGAAGGAGGACGCTTCACCAGATTCTAAAATCTAAAATCTAAAATCTAAAATCTAAAATCTAAAATCGCATACCAAATGATGACTTTTTAATCTCTTGGTTTAACACTTGAAAATTCTAGAATGAGATACAAGAGTTAGCAATTATACTAGAAATCATTTTAAGGAAAAATATATTTTATTGCAAACCGAAAAGTCCTTTAATAAACTAAAAGTCCTTTAATATATATGATATTATATATTATATATATTCGGTTTGGTTCGGTTTGGTTTATAATTTTTTTTAAACCAAACCAAAAATTCGGTTTTAATTTAGTTCAACCCGAAACCAGACCAATGCACCGCTCAAACTGAAAATTCGGTTTGGATTGGTCGGTTTCGATTTTTCTTGAACACCCCTAATCATAACCAAGATCAAATATCCAATTTTCGTTCACACAACAGTAACTATGGTGAACTCTTAATTTTGAAATGTGGTTGTCGCCATCTTGGTCCAGATACCCGGGGAAGGAGATTTTGTAAAAATCCTCAGATTTGCACTTTTATACATACTCGTGCCACCAACTGCCCCGAGTGTTGACATCCACTTCTTGAGATCTCTAGAATGTTTCATGTGGAACGGGTGGTGCACGGGGACAGATCCAATTGAACGCCAGAACCTCCTTCAAAGGGCATAAAAAAAAACAAAACATCACGTAGTTTCCAACATCTCGAAACCACAAGAAATTAAATGTCTAAAAATTGAACTAAAGTGGAAAAAATTGTCTAACATTCAATCACAGTAGAAAAACTTAAGATTCATGAAAAGAAAATTGAATCCAGTAGAAAAAAAAAATACAAACGGTTCACTACTATGATGTTCTTTATGCTAGGGATTCCTACAATTAAAAACACAAATTATGTTAGTATGTGGTTTAAAATTCGAAAATATTATTAAAAAAAGAAAGAATTAGTGTCAGTGTAATATCTACGGTGTTGTTATGACCATCATACGTTCTTCTGAATTTCCAAAATTTTCATCATTGCCGAATTCGGACCGACCACCTATTTGACCGCAGTTCCCCCGAACGCCTCGGACACGACCCTTATCCCGATTAAAATTTTATATTTGTCCCCTTAATCTGTTTGCCCAAGGACGCCCGCGTGTCCGCGTCACTCTAGGAGTTTGAAATGTAACTTCTAAAGAATGCTCACCTGAGGGAGAATTTCAAATGTCTTCGGGAAATGGATTTTCAACAACTTGACTGGATTTCCTCAGCTCTTCATAAGTGTACTCTAAGAACAGTTTCATCAATTCAAATCTTGATGCACAAGATATAGCTAATTCAACATTCTTATTAAAAAATGACTCCAACAAATATATGTCTTCGAAACACATATTTTCTCCACCTCTTTTTCCATATTTTCAACAAATATATTTTCGGAACTTTTCGGGCAGCTCTCATGAATCTCGACATTGCTGGATTTAGATCGTGATTGTGGTTATCAATTATTTTTTAAACTTCCTACATTCCATTAAAGCGTAAAATTGCATTGACATGTGTATAGTAGGACAGTTAATTCTCTTGGTACACTTGAGATCGTGTTCGTTCCGACCTCTATCACAACATATTATGGTATACTTTCCAACATTAGAATTTTTTCCTTTGGATCCACATTTGTGAACAACACTAAAACACCTTTTTTGCGTACTCAAGATAACTTAGAAATAAATCATGTAGGCTATGAAAAAATGAACCAATTCTTATTTTTTAGTAGAATCCGTAGTTTCATCATGTAGCTGTTCACCACCGACTTCCTCTTCTCCGGTTGTGGTATGCAAATCAAAATTTTCATAGCTTCCGAAAGCATCCATAGCTAAAGGAATTGTTGCATGCTCACCCCAAATAATTAAATCCTCACTCCTTTCGCCATTAAAAGTTGAACTTATATTTATCAAAAAAATTGAAGATTATCGGTCAATTTTTTTTTACAATAAAGATGTCAAGAAATTGAAAGGAGAACTACAAAAATATTTGCAGTGCAAACAATTTGAAATGGAATAAGAATGAAAAGAAAAGAAAACTTTTATGTGCAAAGACGTAAAGGAAGGAGAATTAAAAGAGCAACAAATTTGCAATGAGAAGAATTTGGCTGTGTAATTTAAGTAGGAAGAAGTGTATTCCAATAATTTATATGACTGTTGACTTTGACAACTTAGGCAATAGATATGTCATATTTTGTCCATACTAAAACTTAATAGGCTGACACAAAAATTAATGATCACATAATTTTTTTTTTTTTTCCGAATTCAAAAGACACACCAGTGCCAGCATTGTCTTTTTGACCAAATATTTTTTTTTCCAGAATTGAAAAGACACTCCAGAAGCATTATTGTCTTGTTCACCAATTTTGACCCAATTTAACCGATTTTTAGGCAATTAGATTTAACCAAAAATCATTTTCCTTAAATAAATGGTTCTTTTAGAGGACCAAAGATAGTTTTCTTAAATGAATAACTTTGTTCATAGAAAAATAGTGAAGGTTGTATTGCCTAACGGCTAGTTGATGCGAAGGTTTGTTCCGTAGTATAAACAAAAAGAGAGGATGATCTTGTTGTATAAACTTTCGACAAATCTCAAGGCCATATGTTTTTGTAACTATCCCGATTATATCGATCAACTAAGAAAAATAAATAAAATTATTTTTCAAAAAAAAAAAAAAATAGAGAAATGCAAGTCGATTTGACGGGCTAATATGCAAATTTGGTCTCATATGTATTTTCGAGTTGCAGGAATTGTACTATATGATATTTTTTTGTTCCTTTCACCCTAGGGTGAAAATTGTTTGTCACCCTGTATGTCTCTATTCATGTGCCCAACCAATCAAAATTCGCTACGTGAAATATATATATATATATATATATATATATATACATGGTGAATCGTGATTGGATGGGTATAGGAATGGGGGAAATACACGGGAACAGATGATTTTTTGCCTTGGTCTCATATGTATTTTCGACTTTCAAGACTCGGGCCAAGCCACAACTTCTACGGTGGTTTCTGGATAGGATGCTCACGTGCATGTCGTAAGTTTTTCTAAAGGGTAAAAAAGGTATTTCAGGTAAAAATTAATCCAAAACAAAATTGAACTAACACAATGCCTATATGATATAATGCACAAATATTTTTTTGGTTAATGTTTACCTGAAATATATTTTTTACCCTTCAAAAAACTCTCAAGACACGTGCACGTGATCATCCTGGCAAGAAATTACTACCAAAATGGTGGTTTAGCCTGAGTTTACAAGTAAAAAACACATATAGTACGTTTTATGCGAAAATAATATCACATAAGACTATTCTTCCAACTCGAAAATACATATGAGACTAAAGTCGCAAAAAAAAAATTATATAGGATCAATCTTACAACTCGATAATTCATATTGGACCGAATTTACATATTAGCCCGATTTGATGTCACATTCATAATCAAGTAAATGTATCTATTACTTTCTATAAAAGGGAAGATTTATGTACTTTTGCAATTTGTATACATAATTTCATATCATGATGTGTATTGTTTATTAAAAGGGAAAAAACAAAAAAATATCATGACGTGTACAATGCTTATCTTTTTTTTAATGAAACATGAAACGCTCATCTGAAAATACAAAGGAATCTCCTCTGGTTTGCTTTATGATCATCTCAAATGTGGTGACTTATCTTGAAATGGAAATTATATGATTTTTGTTGATAGGCTTAGAGAACAATTATGGAAGAAAAAAGGTAGACTGGAATTGGTTTTGACAGGCAATGAATTTATAAGATAATTGCAGTTTGCAACAATATTATCCATTAATTTTCTTTCGGAAGGCACATTTATTGTATTGTAACTCATTTTTCTCATGCAATGAAACTCAAACAAGTGCCTATATAACACCCCCCCAAATGAATAGAGAAGATTCATCGTAGGAATTAATCAGGTATGTTTCAAAGCATTTTCATATTCTGGATGTTTTCTATACAAGCCTTCTTTAACTTTGATATACTAGCTCGGCTTTAACTTGGTTTTTCTGGCTTCTTTTGAAGAACCCTAATGCTGAAATGAAGATCATAGAGGAATTAAAGTCGAATATACCCTTAGAGGAAGGTGAAAAGGGGCATATTTTCAATGTTCAAGACATGAACAAGCTCGTTTATTTACATGGGGCACTTTGTGAAGCCTTAAGGCTTTATCCACCAGTACCCTTCCAACACAAATAGCCACTTGAGCCAGACGTTCTTCCAAGCGGGCACCGGGTGCATCCGAAGATGAAAGATACGTTTTCCTTGTTAGCAATGGGAAGAATTGAAGCGATTTGGGGAAAAGATTGCTTAGAAATGAGAATCCAGAGAGGTGGATTTCAGAGCGCGGTACAATTAACCATACAAGTTCTTGGCTTTCAATGCAGGTCCTAGGACTTGTTTAGGGAGAGATGTAGCTTTTACTCAACTTAAGGCTGTGGCTTCTACTATAATCCATAATTATCAAGTTCAAGTTGTTGAAGGGCACCCTGTGAAGCCTATTGTTTCTATCATTCTCTATATTAAGCAAGGTTTAAAGGTTAGGGTTAGTAAAAGATGGCTTTAAAGGAGCATGTCCTTTGGATATCATCTGATTAGAGCTTTATAGTACTATATAACACATCTATAAGTTTTTCTGTAAGATATTGTCTGCTAGAGTCTATAACACATCTCAATAGTCATGTAAACTTGGTTTGTGACTTTGTGCAAAGGTAATCTTAGTCCAATTACCTATACTTCTATTTTCCTATTATTTGTTTATTTGTTTATTTATTTTTACTAAGTTAAATTTGTCATTTTTATAGACAATCGTAAAGTCTCAAAATAATAATTTTAGAAAATAAAATCCCCAAACAATTTATAATTAGTATAAAATTCTTCCGTACAAAAAGTGTCAGGTTAACTAAAATTGAAAAAAAATTAGAGTCAACTCACATAATTTAATGTGCATTTGTGTATATTACATTAAATACCAACCCCGAACTCTGGGCAACTGGTTGGAGTTGTCATATACCCTACTGTTGACAAGGGTTCGAGAACGCGGGATTTTCTCGCGGTGGTCGGGCTCCGTGTATAAGAGAAGTATGGATCAGGCCCTACCCGCGGTCACGCTACAAGTCAACCGCAGGCCGTGCCCGAATTAGTCAACACGTTGGCGATAGACATCAGGTGCCCCTTGGGGTTCAACCAAAAAATTAAATACCAAACCCCTCTAACAATTCATCCCCACACCAACCCACCTCTCTTCTTCTTCTACCAACCCATCCCCCCACACCCCCAACAACCCCACACTCTCAGGCGCACCACCCCTACCCCCTTCCTTCTTAGTTAGTACTACCTTCATTTCTTAATATAAGACTTTCATAATATGCTGCGAAAATGAAGTAAGTAAAAATTAAAATAATTTTTTAATTAAAATATTAATATCACTCTTTTAAATAAAATTAATAGTATACAAGTCATATTTAAGATAATAATATTTATATTTTAACTAATAAAAAAATACCTTGTATTTTATTTTCTTAATTTTCGTAATATATAGTGAAAATCTTATATTAACAAATAGAATGAGTAATTACAGTTTCTAAGCTTTTAATTTTTTGTTGAAATATGAAGTCCCACATCGACTGCTTAAGGAAGATCCAAATAACATATAATCTCATGGGTTAACACCTCTTATTACCAATTGGTTTTGAGAGGATATGAAGGCCCATGAACTAATTTTCACATGGTATCAGAGCGGGCCCTTACGCGGGATGATGGGCTTAGGCGGGATGAAGGGCTCATAATGCCCAAAGTGGACTCCAATGGTCACCGTACAACCCAAGAAGTGCGGCGGGCCTTAAATTGACTCCCACCTCTTTGTGAGGGGGAGTGTTGAAATATGAAGTCCCACATCGAGTGTCTAAGGAAGATCCAAATAACATATAAGCTCATGGGTTAACACCTCTCCTTGGTTTTGAGAGGATATGGAGGCCCATGTGTGAGACCCACATTTAAGCTTTTATAAAAATAATAATATTAGTAGAATGAAATAAATAAAATAAATAAAGATGAGGACTTGTATGGTAAATTTTAATAGTTGAGGGATAGAAATAGTAAATAGTACATTTGGGGTGAGTCATATGAACACTTGTAAAAATTTTGGAGTGTTTCTTTCCACCTCCTGCTTTTCACCTCTTCAACCCGTCGTCTTCTACAATTTTTTTTTTCATTCCTGTAATTTTTCTGCTGCTTTCTCTCTCTCTCGGAATATCCTTCATCCTTCATCTTTTTCTCTCAATTTTTCAATCAATCTTGTTCCAAAAATCAAGTATTTCACTTTTATATAATCTTCAAGGTTCTAAACTTTAATTCTTGGTAAGAGTTATTAATTTTATTTGAGTTTTCCAATATTATTTGAAATTCGTATTTAAATGGTTGTTTTATGTTTTATGTTTTCTGAATTTTTTTGCTATTTTCTGCTTTCGGCTCCTCTGTTTCTGATTTTTCTGTTTTCTGTTTTCTGCTTGATTTTGTTTTCTGTATGTTTCCGTGTTCTTTTTTCTTGTTTCTGTTTTCTTTTATTGTTTTCATGCTTCTGTTTTGATTAGCATTTTTGGAAGAAGAATGTAATAGGAATGTATCTATGTTACTGCTTGCTGCTGTTTTCTGTTTCTGCCTGACCCTGTTTTTTTTTCTTTTTCTTGCTTCTGTTCTTTGATTAGCAGTTTGGAAAGAAGAATTTTAATATGGGTGTCGATTAATGGTGTTGTATATCTATACCTTATTATAGTTGAATAGAAATTTAGGGATATCATGTGTTTTTAGCATTATGTTACAATAGTAGTCAATTTCTAAATCAATATCTTTCTTGGCCAAATTCTGGAAGTCTTTGGAATTTTATTTGAAATATGAAATTATAATATGAATGCATTTCTGTTTCTGAAGGTGAATTCTGGTTTTTGGGCAGCCATCATTGATGGAACTTTTAGAGGTTGATTTGGTTATTTCAATGAATAATAATTTATGGGATGATTTCCTTTGATTTTACATGTTGTAATCATAATTATTGTAGTTAGAAAACTATGTAGAATGTATTTGGATATTAGATAATTTAAGTAATGTTCATAAGCAGCTAAGGCTATAAACTGTAAATTACAAAAAGATTGGTGATTAAGCATTTCTGTTTATTTTTATCTTTTTCCTGAAAGTAGATATGTGATCCTTAAAGCTATCTAGTTATGATAAAAAAATGTCATGGAAGGTCATTTCTGATTGCTTAGAAGGTGTAATAGAAGGTGAAGAAATGTAATGTGATGGTTTAATAAAGGTTGTGACATTGATAGTAACAAGAATGTTTAGGCCAAAGTGATAATTTCTCTACTACTTGTAAACTAATGCTTAAAGGATTCTAATTATTATTTAATCTCCAATAACTCTCGGAAAAAGGACGTTGATTATGTAGTATGGTTATTGTTCTTTGTATTGTTTTGGAAAGAACATAAAAAGGGAAATCTTGTAGCTAAAGGTTAGATTATTGGTTCATAGTTAAGGAAAAAATGTTTTTCTTAGACCATAAGAATATACTTCCGTTTAGAGATTAGATTTTGAAACTTACATTGCCTTTTTCTTTGAGGAGCAATGTTGATCATGTTAACATATTGAGATGGTATATCATATGTTGAATTTTGTACGTCAATTGACTAGTTAATTTAATTCCTAATTGTATGAGTAAATAAGTAGGATTGCGTGTAAGATATAATGATAGTGAAATGATTGACATACTCGTTGGTCGACATCAAAGTAAGTTTTTTTGGTGGATTTTATTCTGTGATAGGAGCCGGATCGGAATATCCCGATAATTCTTATGGCGTTAGGAGTTTTAAACCTTATAAGGTGAGTTCCTCTTTTTCTTAAAATTTTTAAATTGGTATTTAGGAGCCTGTGAGTTCCAAATTTCTCTTAAACTGTTTGAATTGGATTTTAGGAACCTGTGAGTTCCAAATATATTTCTGTATCGAATTTGCTTTCGTATAGCCATATACAGACATTGATCATTCTTACATGTTTTTATAAATTTGCATACATTCTGTATAGGCCCAGACCGGGTGTCGAGTTAATACTGAGAATTATCAATACAAATAAAACCCCGAGCCGGCCAGTTGTAACTAATGGAATTAACGGATCGTATTGCTATTCTGAAATACTCTAAAACACACTATTCTTGTGGGCCCCAAGGCTGTAGATGTCTTACGCCATTGTCGGGAAAGCAAGGGCTGACGATTTTTGGCGTATAGCTCTGCAGTACTAATTGAGGTTGGCCAATTCTGGGTTAGGGGGTTTAACTCGGAATGGTCAGATCTAGGTGAATACAGGTCTAGTAGGTACCCTACCCTGTGATTCACCCTCTGGATTTTTGCTGGATAAGGTAGCAAATCGCGCGTATCTGGTGTTTGGTTGGTATTTGGTTTTCTTGTACCTGGACTTCTTAACATCTGGTTCTCTGTGAGATGAATCAATTACTATTATGTTGTATACATAAATGAAAACAAAACTACATGATTTACAAAACTGCATGAGTACTCTTTATCTTAGAACTTTTACATTACATATACACTGTCGCACACACAGAGGAACTCACTAAGCATTAGCTTACACGTTTTCTTTCAAACTGCATCTTAAAATGCAGGTATGAAGTGCACTAGAGAGATCCAATGAAATTTGTTTTGTCGAACCTGGAGTGCATGTTCAGATTCCTAGTAGTTATAGATTAGCCGTTTGTTTTGGATTAATGTAAATTATGTATTCTAGTAATTCCGTTGTATTGTATTAACTATTACTGTTAAACAGGTTTTATTAAATATATTTTGAGGATGTATAGTTTATAGAGATGGATATTCTGTTTATAAACGGTTTAGTCTTCTTTTAAGCGTTTTATACAGGAATGTTACTTTATGTTTACTGCCGAGAGGTAGGTAGATGCCCTATTCGGCCCCAGTTGTACCTAGGGGTGGAATTGGGGGCGTCACAGATGGTATCAGAGCCTAAGTTTAAGGACCGATGATATTATTTTTCGTTGAGAATTAAGAATTGGGAATATGTGGGATGTTTTGTGACTTTTATGAATAACTATTATTTATCGTATTCTTTTATTCATATATAACTAATGATTTTATTTGTTATGTTGTAGGATGATGAGTAAAAATGGAAAAGAGATTGTATCCAAAAGTTCATCCGTTCTTCCTCGGCGAAGGAGGTCTGGGAATAATAACGATCTCGTAGAGTCATTGTCAGATAGAAACCCACCATTATCACCTCCCAAAGAGGATAGACCAAAACCAGCCGTTTTGGCACTTCCAGCCGTTGCAACTACTAAGATAATGAATATGTGGAACTAGAAGATCCAAAATCTCCCACTCCCAGCCCTGTTAGAGCCCCTATCCCTGTTCGATGTGGAAATTGTGATCGCGCCAACTTTTGGTTAGATCGGCTTCAAGATACTAAGGAACAACTTGAACTTGATAATCGGTATTATCATTACTATAATGAGGAGTTAGTAGAGAAGTTGGAAGCCAGTAAGAGAGAAGTAGCGGAACTGAGAAATATCTAAGAAAATAGAGACCAAAAGGCACGCCAGGATGCACATTGGCATCGGGCATGGGACGTGGAGATGGAATTTCTTTGTGTAGAGGCGATAGCGAAAATGGATGAGTTAAGGAGGAGTGCTCGATGGTGGGCTGACTCCTCTTCAAGATCTGCTAGACCTGTCCCTTAGTATAAGTGTATCAGGTTGTTTGTGAGATATTCGAACGGTTAGTGTTTTAGGCTATGATTCGAATAAAGGATGAATGTGTACATAAGAATCATCATAGCATATGTATATAGTGTTTAATGTTGATAAGTGTGATTTTTATTTATTTTATTTTATTTTATTTTTCTCGTTTTCTAAACAATATGTAATTCATGTATATAAATGTAAATTAGCGTGGATTGTATTATAAACAAATTTCTCTTGTGAACTTTTCTATTTGCTACTGATAATATGAACTGTTCTAGTTGCTATTGATAATATGAACTGTTGACATGATATATTTATTATTTACTTAATTTTAGGAGTAACATGACATATGTTGTAATTTATAATTTTCTTGAAATGTATAGATGGCTCCTAAAACTAGGAGGGGTCGCCCCCGTAAGCCAGCTAGTGAAGCAGGGTCTCGTACAAATAACCCTGAAGAACCACATTCACAGGAAACAATGCATGAATCTATTCCTCCTCAGGGTGACGAAAACATGATGGCTAGAGCTATAAATAGAATGACTGATTTACTTGAAATGACTTTGGAACATCGTCAAACAGGTAGAATAAGGGTACAAGAGGAAGACGAAGCGTTGGAACGCTTCTTAAACTTTCGACCTCCTGAGTTTTATGGTGAAGCTGAACAGGAAGTTAAGGCTGAACTTTTCCTTGAATATCTGGATGATATCTATCAGACTTTGCGATATACTGATGAACGAAAAGTAACATTTGCAGCTTTTCGCCTCCGGGGAGCTGCAAAAGACTGGTGGTTAAGAATGCAGGAAGCTCGGGAACGTGATAATAAAGTCTGGAGCTGGTTTGACTTTCAAGAAGAATTTAAGAAGGAATTCATACCAAGATGGATTAGAGAGCAACGCGAAGATGAATTCCAAAACCTTCGTCAAGGAATGATGACGGTGAATCAATATGTCGCTAAGTTTAATTGGTTATCAAAGTATTGTCTGCGTCTTATCAACACGGACGAGACTAAGACTCGGCAATTCACTAAAGGACTCCGACCCGAGCTACAAAGAGCTTTGGCCCCACTACCCCTATGAATTTTGGAGCAACTGTTGAGTCAGCTACACGAACTTAGATAAGTGATAAGGTAATATCTGCACAACGACAAAGTCAAGCAACAACTAACCGATATCCGAAACGGGGGATTAATGGCCCGTCTACAAACCAAGTTGGAGGCCAAAAGAGAGGTAAATATTTTCCGCCACAACGGTCGAACAGTCAATCTTGTAACTATTGTGGAAAAGAGGGGCACAGGTACGATACATGTCGCAGGAGGTTAAATTTGTGCCTAATATGTGGAAGCTCTGGGCATACCACTATTCAATGCCCAAATCCGAGGAATCGTTTCCAAAACAATCCAAACTCTGGAAATGGTAATACAAGACCTGTTAGAACCTGAGCAATACCCGAAAAGAATGCGGGAAGACCACAAGTGAAGGCACGTGTGTTTGCCTTGGATGGAGAAAAGATGATAGACGATGCAAACGTAGTGGAAGGTACGCTAACTATATTTTCACAAGTAGCACGAGTATTAATAGATCATGGTTCTTCGCACTCATTTGTTGCACCTTATTTTATTCAATATTTGAATTGCATACCTGTTAAGCTTCCCCTATAAATTGTTGGTTAGTTCGCCCATGGGAAATAGTGAGATTGCAGAAATGGTATACGTTAGTTGTGATATTATTGTTGGGAAAACTACTTTAGAGGGAGATCTTATGACTTTACCTTTTAAAGGATATGATGTTATACTAGGAATGGATTGGTTAGCTAAGCATTATTCTCAATTGGATTGTCGTGGTAAAACAGTGAAATTTTGTAAGCCTGCTGAGCCAATCTTGGAGTTCCGAGGAAGTAAAGCAAAATATGTAAACTTTCTGATATCAGGGACAAAGGCAACAAAGATGTTACGAAAAGGTTGTCAAGGAATATGGGCACATTTGATAAATAAACCTGAAGAGCAGATTGAGCTTGGAAAAGTTCTTGTGGTGCAAGAATTTCCAGATGTATTTCCGGAAGAGTTAACATCTTTACCTTTAGATAGGGAAGTGGAGTTCTCAATTGATTTAATACCAGGAACATAATCTATGTCCAAATCTCCCTACCGAATTGCACCAACTGAGCTCAAAGAATTAAAAGAGCAGTTGCAAACACTATTGGAGCAAGGATTTATCCGACCAAGCACATCCCCTTGGGGAGCTCGGTATTGTTTGTTAAAAAGAAAGATGGAACCTTACGACTGTGCATCGATTACCGCGGCCTGAATAATGTGACAGTCAAGAATAAGTATCCTCTTCCACTTATTGATGAATTGTTTGATCAGCTACGAGGAGCTGGATGCTATTCTAAATTGGATCTGAGCCAAGGATACTATCAGGTGAAAATTCGAGCGGAGGATGTACCCAAGACAGCATTCAACACACGGTATGGGCACTTTGAATTTTTAGTAATGCCTTTTGGGTTAACAAATGCACCTGCAACTTTCATGGATCTTATGCATCGCATATTTAGACCGTACTTGGATCAATTTGTGGTAATTTTTATCGACGATATCCTAGTATACTCGCCGACTTCTGAAGCTCATAAAGACCACTTGAGACAAGTATTGCAAACTCTGCGAGAACATAAATTATATGCCAAGTTTAGTAAGTGTGAGTTTTGATTGGAGAAGGTATCATTTTTAGGACATGTAATTTCTAAGGGTGGATTATCAGTTGATCCTTCTAAAGTTGAGGCGGTGACTCATTGGAAAAGACCGCAGAATCCAACCGAGATAAGAAGTTTTCTTGGATTGGCAGGATATTATCGGCGATTCATACAAGATTTTTCTAAGATTGCCGGACCTTTGACTCGATTGACCCAAAAGAGAGTGGATTTTCAGTGGAATGATAAATGCGAGCAAAGTTTCCAGGAACTTAAGCGAAGATCGACTTCAGCACCTATTCTGATACTCCCACACCCCGAACAAAGTTATCAAATCTACACAGACGCATCTAAAGAAGGTTTAGGTGGTGTTTTGATGCAAGACAGGAGAATAGTAGCTTATGTTTCGAGGAAATTAAAAACACATTAGCAGAATTACCCTACACATGATCTGGAACTGGCTGCTATTGTGTTTGCTTTAAAGAAATGGAGACACTATCTGTATGGTGCTACATTTGAAAATTTCACCAACCACAAGAGTCTGAAATATTTGTTTACTTAGAAAGATCTTAATATGCGACAAAGGAGATGGATGGAATTTCTTGAAGAATATAAGTGCCCTATAAATTATCATCCAGGTAAGGCAAATATGGTTGCTGATGCATTGAGTCGAAATGTTCGAATGGCTGAATTGAGAAATTTGGAGGTAAAGCCATTAGAGGAGTTGGTTGGAGCAGATGTAACAGTAAAATAAGGAAGGCTTATGGTTACGAATGTTACGGTTACACCTGATCTGCAGGAATGTATAAGAGAAGCCCAAATGAATGAAAAACAATTTCAGTAATTCAAAGAAAAGATATTAAACGAAGGGATGCATGGATTCTACTCGCGAGAAAGTGATGGAATTATATGTTTTCGAGACCGAATTTGCATTCCTGATGATGAGAAATTGAGAAGAGTTATTCTGGACGAAGCTCATCGAAGTCGATATACAATCCATCCTGGAGGAAACAAAATGTATCAAGACCTTAAGAAAACATACTGGTCGAATGGAATGAAGAAAGATATCGCTCAGTATGTATCCAAATGTCTCACATGTCAGCAAGTAAAAGTTGAACATCAGAAACCAGGTGGATTACTGCAGCCATTACCGATTCCAGAATGGAAGTGGGAATGTGTGACTATGGACTTTGTATGTGGACTACCTAGGTCTAAAGGTAATAAAGATGCAATTTGGGTTGTCGTTGACAGATTAACTAAGTCAGCACCTTTCATTCCGGTGAGTATGACCTACTCGTTAGATAAATTGGCTAAACTTTATATCGAGGAGATTGTGCGATTACATGGTGTACCTTTGACCATTGTTTCGGATAGAGATGCTAGATTCACATCACGGTTTTTGCCCAAATTTCAAGAGGCTCTTGGTACTTCATTGAGTTTTAGTACTGCAGCGCACCCACAGACTGATGGGCAATCTGAACGAACCATTCAGATATTAGAAGATATGTTGCGAGCCTGTGTATTGTAATTTGGAAATAAATGGGTGGATAATGTGGCATTTGCGGAATTCGCATATAATAATAGTTATCAGTCTTCAATCGGAATGCCACCATATGAGGGCACTATATGGACGAAAATGAAGGACACCATTGTACTGGGGAGAAGTTGGTGAACGACAAACCATGAAAGAAGAACATATGTTGCCTGAAATGGAGGAAATGAATGGTAAGGTTAAGCTTATTTGAGAACGGTTACTTGCAGCACAAAGTCGTCAGAAAAGTTATGCTGATAATCGCCGACGGGATCTTGAGTTTGACGAAGGCGATGCCGTATTTTTAAAGTTAACACCTCACAGGGGAAAGTTTAAACATAATCGACGGGGAAAACTCAGTCCAAGATTTATCGGACCCTTTAAGATAATTCGGAAAGTTGGAAAGGTGGCATACCGGTTAGAATTACCAGTGGAACTTGGTGGATTGCACGACGTGTTCCATGTTTCACAACTCAAGAAGTATCATCCAGCACCTGACCATGTTCTTAATGAGGAATCTTTACACTTACGCCGGAATTTGACTTATGAAGAGAATCCGATAAAGATTTTGGAAATGAGTGTAAAGGAGTTGAGAAATAAAAGGATACCGATGGTTAAAGTCATATGGAAGCACCATGGAATAGAATAAGCCACTTGGGAAACTGAAGAGTACATTCAACAAAAGTACCCTGAATTACAACAAGGTATTAACAATTAATTTCGAGGATGAAATTTCTTTTAGGGGAGGATAATTGTGAGACCCACATTTAAGCTTTTATAATAATAATAATATTAGTAGAAAGAAATAAAAAAAATAAATAAAGATGAGGACTTGTATGGTAAATTTTAATAGTTGAGGAATAGAAATAGTAAATAGTACATTTGGGGTGAGTCATATGAACACTTGTAAAAAATTTGGGGTGTTTCTTTCCACCTCCAGCTTTTCCCCTCTTCAACCCGTCGTCTTCTTCAAAAAAAAAATTCATTTCTGTAATTTTTCTTCTGCTTTCTATCTCTCTCGGATTATCCTTCATCCTTCATCTTTTTCAATCAATCTTGTTCCAAAAATCAAGTATTTCACTTTTATATAGTCTGCAAGGTTCTAAACTTTAATTCTTGGTAAGAGTTATTAATTTTATTTGAGTTTTCCAATATTATTTGAAATTCGTATTTAAATGGTTGTTTTATGTTTTCTGTTTTCTGAATTTTTTTCCTATTTTCTGCTTTCGGCTCCTCTGTTTCTGATTCTTCTGTTTTCTGTTTTCTGCTTGATTTTGTTTTCTGTATGTTTCCGTGTTCTATTTTCTTGTTTCTGTTTTCTTTTATTGTTTTCATGCTTCTGTTTTGATTAGCATTTTTGGAAGAAGAATGTAATATGAATGTATCTATGTTTCTGCCTGACCCTGTTTTTTTTCTTTTTCTTGCTTCTGTTCTTTGATTAGCAGTTTGGAAAGAAGAATTTTAATATGGGTGTCGATTAATGGTGCTATATATCTATACCTTATTATAGTTGAATAGAAATTTAGGGATATCATGTGTTTTTAGCATTATGTTACAATAGTAGTAATTTCTAAATCAATATCTTTCTTGGCCAAATTCTGGAAGTCTTTGGAATTTTATTTGAAATATGAAATTGTAATATGAATGCATTTCTGTTTCTGAAGGTGAATTCTGGTTTTTGGGCAGCCATCATTGATGGAACTTTTAGAGGTTGATTTGGTTATTTCAATGAATAATAATTTATGGGATGATTTCCTTTGATTTTACATGTTGTAATCATAATTGTTGCAGTTAGAAAACTAAGTAGAAATGTATTTGGATATTAGAGAATTTAAGTAATGTTCATAAGCAGTTAAGGCTATAGACTGTAAATTACAAAAAGATTGGTGATTAAGCATTTCTGTTTATTTTTATCTTTTGCCTGAAAGTAGATATGTGATCCTTAAAGCTATCTAGTTATGATAAAAAAATGTCATGGAAGGTCATTTCTGATTGCTTAGAAGGTGTAATAGAAGTTGAAGAAATGTAATGTGATGGTTTAATAAAGGCTGTGACATTGATAGTAACCAGGGATGGCAATGGGGCCGGGTGGGGGCGGATACCATGATCTCCAGCCCCAGCCCCGCTTCTTCCATCGCATCCCCATCCCCGGCCCAGCCCCATCACTGGGGATGGATGGGCATCCCATCCCCAACTCAGGTGGAGGCCCACCCCCAACTGGGGAAAAGCGGGGATTTTTTCTCCCAAACTCGACTAGAACTAATTATAGAATTTCAACAAAAATCTCCCAATACAACCTTGAAAAAATAATGTAAAATAAAAAGATTTAACATCCGTAAAAATAAATAACACTATCTAAAATGATACTAGTTTGCTCCCTAAACATTACTAGTTTATAGATACAACTCATATGTTGCCCAACAACATAATATAAATCAATTAATGTCTAACGAAACAAAAAAAAAATTAAAATAAAGAAACTATATTGAAGCCAATCATCAATCAAGATCAATGGTACAAATCTCGGACGCCTACAAAAATTAAAAGTATTAGCATTATTTTATTTTAGCATAACATAAGCACTAAACATATCATTTAATATAAGTTATTAGAATACTTACCATCTCATCCTCTACATCATTATCTTCTAAAATAGTACCAAATTCTCCATCCAGAGGAGAAGAGCCTGTAGAAAAATTATTCAAAGTTAGGATATTAAAATAATTGATTCACAACTCACAAAAAAAATGCTCTGTGACATTTACCTTTGACATTCGTTGCCAACCAATTTTGCCCACACATTAAAGCTTCAAGTATATTGGCACGAAGTCTGCAGCGATGTGGACTCAAAATCCTCCCTCCAGTACTAAAAGCAGACTCCGAAGCAATTGTAGACACAGGAATAGAAAAAATATCCCTAGCAACCATTTGGAGAATGGGATATTTTCCATTTGTTTTCCACCATGCTAAGATATCAAAATCTTGATTTCTCGGCAAACAAGTTTCCTCTAAGTATCTATCAAGTTCCGACTTCTCTTGCGAACTAATCTCTTGGATAGCCATAAAATCATCAAACCCAGCAAGATTATCTTCTATAACGACATGTGACTTCTTCCCAAGAATAGAAGATTGAGAGGAAGAAGAATTTGAGGGTCTATTTGATTGCTTATCTTTTTTTGACTTGTACTCATTAAAAAAATCAATGCATGACTTTTTAACTTTCTCAATCCTATTAGGAGATTCAACTTCACCATATATTTTGGGAAACACATAATTGACTAAACCCATCTTATATCGTGGATCTAACACTATAGCCACGCTCATAAGCCCATGGACATCATCCCAATATTTTTCAAACTTCAGAATCATTTTTTCAGCCATCTTCTTAACCCCTATACTTCCACATACAAGCCATTTGTTTAACGCAATTCTTATATTACAAACAATAGGGTAAAATGCATTTATGGTTGGAGAGTTGGTTCTTGAAAATATTTCAGTGGCATTGCAAAATATGTGAAGGTGGTCGCATATTTCTTGTGCCATTTTCCAATCATTTTCTGTTGGCAAGCTAGCATACAAACGCTCCCTATGTTTCAGCCTAGAAAACACATCTTTGTATAGCAAAGCAGTAGAAAGCATAAGAAATGTTGAATTCCATCTAGTTTTGCAATCTAAGACCAATTTTTTGGTATGAGTAGTACCTATTTGTCGTGCTGCTTCTTCAAATCTTTGTTCTCTCTTTGATGATGCAGTCCAAAATCTAACACTTTTGAGAACCTTCTCAATCTCCCCATGTATCACTGACAATCCATCTTGAACTATTAAGTTCAATATGTGTGCTGAACACCTCATATGAAATAACTCCCCATGCATCATAAGTGAATTGTTTTGGAGCTTTCTTAGAAGATCTTCAATGATTGCATCATTGGTAGAACAATTATCAACCGTTAGGGCAGATAGCTTTCTATCAATGTTCCAATCAAAGAAACTTTCTTCCAAAACTTTGGTAAGCATCTCACTCGTATGTGGAATTGGAACATAGGCAAACCTATATCAAAAGAAAAAGCAATTACAAGATCAAAGCATTATAAAAAATAAAAAAAGGAATGTTAGTCCTCAGATCATAACTATGTGAAGCCCAAAAAAAAAGTACCTCAAAATTCGATGTTGTAGGTGCCAAGCATTATCAATAAAATGAGCAGTTATAGCCATATAAGACTTATTTTGATGGTTTGCAGTCCACATATCACAAGTCACAGCAATTCTTCCATGATTTTTGTTCAACAAAGTAAGCATCTTTGCTTTCTCACCATCAAAGTATTTCAAAATATCATTTCTCAATGTATTTCTTGAGATAACCTTGAACAGTGGTTGTAGACCATTGCAAAATTTGCGTAAAGCAAAGTGATCAACAATTGATAAAGGATATTCATGTAGCATTACCATCTCAACTAAATCCCTCCTCGATACATCTTGGTCAAAGTGGTGAGTTGTTAAAGTTGTTAATGTTGATGAGGGACTACTTGCCTTGGCCAATAACAATGACTGTCTAATGTCTCTATTTTTTTTCTTTTTGCATCCCTTGATGTGGTCACTCAAGTGTCCTATTCCAGCTTTAGGTCCACCTACAAGAAGGTTATTGCAATAAATACACTCGGCTTTTGGTTTTCCATTAATTGTTTTTTGCTTAAAATGGTTCCATACAGCTGAAAATTGCCTTCCCTTTGGACCAACATCAGTTTCTATTTTCTCTTTTTGAGATTCGACAAATTCAGTTGGACTCTCATCAATCAATGTATCCTCTTTGTTCAATTGATCCACTTGGGTGCTACTATCACGAGGGGTTGATGTATTTTCTTCCATATAATTGATTGAACTTTCACTAACTTGGTCTTTTAACATCTAGAAGAAGGTTGAAAATATATATTTAGAAAAAGAACATAAGAATTAATAACATTTCGTAAGAACTTTGTCAGAAATCTCTTGAGCAACTACTCAACATATTCAAAATCTTCTCATTTTTTCATTTTTTTGTTTCTTAAGCATTTTCATGTAAGTATAAGGACAAACACACCAGCTTTGACACCAAACCTAGTCTTAAGTCTCTTTGAATTGATTTCAAATTCAAGATAAAAATGTGTGACAAGAAAATTTGAAAAGCACAAAACATCCTAATTCTCATGTTCCTGAATAAATATAAAAAAAACTATGCACAATATTTTAATAGAAATTGCATACGTGTATCTATCCAGATAAAAGACTATGAAGAATTCCTAAAAACGACTAAATTTTGTGAGGTTCATTATTATTATTATTATTATTTTTTTGGCATTTCACATCAAATTTTAAGATTATCTCGTACCTGATGTAGGAGAATGGAAGAGACAATGAACGATGATGAGCCGATGAGAACTAAAAATTGAAAAGAGAGTAGGGTTATAATACATTTTAGGAGATGGAGGAGTTTATGGAGAGAATTTGAGATCTCCCATGATCTTCTCCAATATTTTAGGTATATTTCCTTTTTTGTATAGATATTTTATTCTCAATCTATTAATTATTTTAGACAAGTCATGTGGGCCGGGCCGGGCCGACCTGGGGCCGGGGATGTTACTTATCCCGCCTCCGCCCCCACCCCCGTTAGCGGGGCCAAATTCATCCCCATCCCCACCCCCACCCCCAACTTAAACCGGGGAATCCCCGACCCAACTGGGCCGAGCCGGGCCGGATCTCCAATTTAACCGGGTCTATTGCCATCCCTAATAGTAATAAGAATGTTTAGGCCAAAGTGATAATTTCTCTACTACTTGTAAACTAATGCTTAAAGGATTCTAATTATTATTTAATCTCCAGTAACTCTCGGAAAAAGGACGTTGATTATGTAGTATGGTTCTTGTTCTTTGTATTGTTTTGGAAAGAACATAAAAAGGGAAATCTTGTAGGTAAAGGTTAGATTATTGGTTCATAGTTAAGGAAAGAATGTTTTTCCTAGACCATAAGAATATACTTCCATTTAGAGATTAGAATTTGAAACTTACATTGCCTTTTTCTTTGAGGAGCAATGTTTACTCATATTAACATATTGAGATGGTATATCATATGTTGAATTTTGTACGTCAATTGACTAGTTAATTTAATTTTCTAATTGTATGAGTACATAAGTAGGATTGCGTGTAAGATATAATGATAGTGACACTACAAGAAAACTGTGTAACAGGGACGGACATTTCCGTCGCTAATCCGTCGCTAAACTAAGTTTAGCGACCGATTAACGACCGAAATACGTAGTCGTGTATTATTCGTCGCTAAGGAAAATACCGACCAAATGCCGACGGACAAAATAGCGACCGAATATTGGGTCGGTAAATAGCGACCGAATGGTCAACATTGTTGACATTTGACTTTGACTGGGTAACGACCAAATACCGACGGAATATATAGCGACCGAATATTAGGTCACTATTTACCGACCGAATACCGACCGAATGGTCAACATTGTTGACTATTGACTTTGACTTGGTAACGACCGAATACAGACGAATAATTAGCAACGAAAAAGAGGGTCACCATAGACCGACCAAATACTGACCGAATGGTCAACATTGTTGATTTTTTACTTTGACTGAGTAACGACCGAATACCGACGGATTAATAGCAACGGAAAACCCGGTCACCATATGGCGACCTAATACCGACGGTCTGGTCAACAATGTTGACATTTGACTTGACCCAGGAACGACCGAATAGCGACGGATAGGAGGGTCACCATATAGCGACCGAATACCGACGGTATTTGCCGTCGGTAAATTGTTGTTATTTAAAAAAAATAAAAAATTGAATTTAATTAAATCCCCTATTACGAACACAGTGACAATAGCGACAATAACCAAAATGCTCACAACCAAAATGCTAATAACCAAAATGCTCACAATCAATTCTCATTACATTAAATACTCACAATCAAAGTGCAAACTTCTTATTACAACACTCACAATCATAGTGTGCACCTTACATTACAACTCACAATCAAAGTGTACACATTGCATTACAAAGCTCACATTCAAAGTGCACACTTTGAATTATCAAAACTCACAATCAAAGTGTGCACATTACATTGCAACACTCACGTTCAAAGTAATTTATTTCATTTATCAAAACTTACAATCAAAGTGTGCATTTCTCATAAACTCCTTGATGTCATTCATATGCATATCCTTGAAAATGCATGAGTTGCAATCTGCAAAATTTAAGAATCAAATTATTATGACAATAAAATTTCTACTTTGAATTATGTTAAAAAGTTATACAATATGACAATTAATTTATTATAATAAAATAAAATAAAAAAACAACAAATATGACTCACTTTCAATATGTGGAATTCCAAGAGAAGCGAGAAATCGTAATCATTCTAAATCATCATCGGTCATTAATTCATCCTCTTCTTCAGAATTGTCATCTCCCGACATAATTTCATCATCGTCATCGTCGTCATCTTCATAACCACGACTCGTACCGGGCACAAGTACAACTTCAATTTCCCCTGACCGGTGAGCAAGTTGACCAACTTCAGTAATAGTTGGATCAATGCGACTGGTATCCTCCTCGCGTACTTCGTCCTGATACGGTACGGAACACCCGGGAGCGTCAAATAGGCGTGGTTTGGAGCGACATACAACCAACCAATCAGCCACTAGATGACGTCTTACTACCCGGGATAAGGTGTGTAGTAGACTTGTTGACATTGAGAAGCAAATACAAATGGATCGTAACCACTGGTAGGTTCTTTTCCTATGGATTTCTACAAGTTTATATTGAGGATGCACTCTTAAACCTCGATTTGGAGTAGAATCAAACCAGTCGCATTTGAAAAGAATAATTTTTTTAGTCGAGTATTCCAGCAAGTTCAACCTCGATTACTTGCTTCAACTCACCGTAATAATCTCCTTTAACCCATACCCCGCTGTTTGTCGTTCCTTTTCCATCGATGTGGGCTTTGGTGTGAAATCTATAACCGTTAACAAAGTAACCGGTGTATGACATCACTCTCCTTGACGAGCCCCAAGACAGATTTTTCAACAAAATTTCGGAATCTTCAGGTAGGCTATGTATCTGTTGAGCAATAAAAGTTAAATTATTTTAATTATGAATTCTTATTACAAGTACATTTCTACACAATACCAACTTAAATGAGTTCCAAACCATTTGGAAAAATCATTATAAACCCGACTTTGAAGTTCTTCCTCCGTTATCTGTGGGGTTTGTTCATTTATTTGACTAACAAATTTCCTGATCGACAAATTAAATGACAATATTATTATTTGGCCACTTTTAATTATATAACAAAAAATGAAGCAAATAGATAAGTTTACTTACTCGAAGATATGGTTCGACCTCTTCACAATTCATTAGGATATAATTCATTGCTATTTTATAATCTTTATCGATTAATAAAATCCTTTCTTTTTTTCCCAAATGATCTTCGGGTAAGTTGCAAATTGATAATACATCCGGTCCGCTAATCTCGTCTTCACCATCATTTCGCCCAATGGTTTTAACTCTCGTTTTCACGTGGGGTTCGAAATAATAGCTAAAAAAACGTAGCAGACTTCTTCGACCAAGTATGCATTGCAAATTGACCCCTCAACTCTAGCCTTGTTCTTTATCTTCTTTTTCGGATGGTGCAAGTATCTAATTAAAACATATGTAGTTAATCACATTGTAAATACGTACATGAAAAAATATAATACAAAGATGAGATAACTTAAGACAATGGTTGTTACCTCTCGAATGGGTACATCCACCTAAAAGCATGCAGGGCCACCAACCTTGGCTTCATACGGAAGGTGAATCGGCAAGTGTTCCATCACATCAAAAAAATCCCGGGAGGAAATATTCTCTCTAACTTGCATAATAAAATAGCGATAGTGTCCTCCAATTCTTGCATATGCGCCACACTCAACTTTGGGGAACACAAATCTCCATAGAATAGACTAAGTTCAGCCCGAGGGTCCCCGAAACATTTGCTTGGGTAGTACTTCTCAAGTGCTATTGGGTTAAGTCTCTCCATGAATACATGAGAATCGTGACTCTTCATTCCGGACATTTTCAACTCTTTCAAATCAACGCATCGCGCCAAATTCGATGCATATCCATCCGGGAGCCTTAATTCTTTAACCCACTGCAACACCATTTCTTTTTGAGGCTTGGTAAGGGTGAAACATGCCTTCGGTTTTGTTGTTTTACCTCGGCCATCGTGTTTAATATTCAATTCCGGACGATTGCAATACCTTTCAACATCCGCTCTAGCTTTAACATTGTCTTTAGTTTTACCTTTCACGTCCATCACGGTGTTAAAGACATTATCAAACACGTTTTTTTTCATTATGCATGACATCAATGTTGTGTCTTATCAAAAGTGTCCGCCAATAAGGTAAGTCCCAAAATATACTACGTTTAGCCCAACTATGATCCCGTCCCCTGCCTTCCTCTTTACCGATCTCTTCAGCTGTATCGGTAATTTTTTGATAATCTCTAACTCTAAGGAACATTTCATGACCACTAAGGCGAGTCGGCGGGTCTGCTCTCTCTTGTCGCCGGTCCTTTCGGAATCCCTTTGCATCTCTTCTAAAAGGATGATCAGGTGACAAGAAGCATCTGTGGCAATCGAACCACGATTGTTGCCCTGCAAACTGCAAATGGAACGCTTGTGTTTTTTCCATACAATATGGACAAGCGTGAATGCCAGCTGTACTCCATCCACTCAACATTCCATATGCTGGGAAATCACTAATTGTCCAAAGTAATGAAGCCCTCAAATTAAAATTTTGTTTTTTTGAGATATCATAAGTTTCCGCTCCTTCAGCCCACAGTTGATTCAATTCATCGATTAAAGGCTGCAAGTACACATCGATCTTGTGCTTTGGATTTTGGGGTCCAGGTACAATGATAGTTAAGAAAATTACATTGTTCTTCATACACATCCAAGGGGAGATTATAAGGTGTTAGAAGAACTGGCCAAGAAGAATATTTCTTCCCTGACATGCCGAAAGGTGAAAAACCATCCATGCATAACCCTAAGCCTTACATTCCGAGGTTCACTGCAAAAATCGGTGTGTGTTACTGTCAAAAATGTTGCCAAGCTTCTCCATCCAGTGGGTGATTCATTATTCCCTCTTCCCTCTCACTGTCTCGAGTGCCATGTCATGTGCCTTGCAGCTTTTCTCGGATGCATACAATCTTTGTAATCTTGGAGTTATCGGAAAAATAATACATATTTTTGCAAGCAATCTCTTTTAATCGCGTATTTTTTTATTTCTTTTTCTTAATGTATCTAGCATGGCCACAAAACTTGCATTGTCTACTCTCAACATCATCTTTCCAATACAACATACAACCGTTAACACAAACATCAATCTTTTGCACCGGTAATCCAAGTCCTTTAACCAATTTCTTCATTTTGTAAAATTCGTCTAAAGCATTATTATTTGGAGGAAGTGCCTCTTTCATCAATGCAGCAAATTTATCTATTGTAGTTTCAGATAAGTTGTCTTCGGACTTAATGCTCAACATCCTGGCAGTCATTGAAAGCTGTGAATGGTTTGTACAACCATTGTACAGTGGGCTATCAACAGCTTTCAACATGTCATAGAATTTTTGTGCCTCTGGATTGGGAGGTTCTTCCACGTCCCTATTTTGCTGCTCATTAAAACTTGGTCCCGCCGCATCAATAATCATATCTCGATAATTGTTCGGTATCGTGTGTCTTTTATAATTATCCATTTCATGAACAAACGGGATTTGAGGCATGGGAATGAATGCCTCACCATGACATGTCCAATTATAATAGTTAGACACGAATCCGTTCATAACAAGGTGATACTTCACAGTATCAGGCATATGAAAATTCTTATTCCTACAAACCCCACAAGGACACCTAATCCCATCTATTTGTACATTAGCAGACGAACTAACTGCGAAAGCCACAAATCGTTTCAATCCCGCTAAAAATTCTTGACTATGACGAGGTCCACTATTCGAATCCATATACATCCAACTACGGTCTTCCAGTACAAACACAATATCTGCGTATACAAAGACTTAATAATTAAATGCATATTAACTTTAAATGTTATTTTGATGATTTGTCACCCTTATTTCAAAGTAATTATTAACGTGTGATAATGGCATCTTGTCTACTATTTTAAATGAAATTTTGTCAACTATTTCGATTATTGTCAACATTAGGTTGTTTGTTTGTTGCAATATAATACAAAGATATAAAAAAATGAGAGATAATACAAAGACATAAAATCATGGGAGATAATACAATGAAAAAAATGATGGGAGATAATACAAAGAAATAAAATCATGGGAGATAATACAAAGAAATAAAATCATTGGGATAATACAAAGAGGTATAAAATTTTGTCACTTTCATATCATCATTTAATATGCAAAAAATAAATGGTATGTTGTAAACCTAATAAAAGGTAAATTGCCCTAAAATTTGATTCTTTGTGAACAATTTGTGCTCTCATGATTTTTTTTGCTCCCTTATACCACATTTTGATTAAGCTAAAGAATAAATGATATAAAAGAGCATAAATATTGACATTAATATCGTTATAATAAATAGAGATGAAGAGATTCTCACCAAATACCCAATTGAAATTGGAGGTGTTGGGGAAGTCTTGCGGATGCCGGAGGTGGTTGTATAAGAGAGTTTGAACACTTGTAAATTTTTGAAAATTAAGATCCCACGCACTGGACAGACGACGCCGTTTCGGCAATTAAATATAGCAACCGAATAGCGACCGCACATGGCATTACGGTCGCTATTCGGTCGCCCATAAGAAAGTTTGAACACTTGTAAATTTTTCAAAATAAAGATCCCACGCACTGGACAGACGACGCCGTTTCGGCAATTAAATATAGCGACCGAATAGCGACCGCACATGGCATTACGGTCGCTATTCGGTTGCCCATAAGAGAGTTTGAACACTTGTAAATTTTTCAAAATAAAGATCCCACGCACTGGACAGACGACGCCTTTTCGGCAATTAAATATAGCGACCGAATAGCGACCGCCATGTTTGGATCATCCGAGCTTTCCTCGGATCGTCCGAACCGAAACAGAGAGTTGAAGCTTTTGGTCGGATCAGCCGAGGTCCCAGTTCGGTCGACCTAAGCATAATCGGTCGCTATGCGGTAGCCCAAAGGAAAGTCTGAACACTTGCCAATTTTCGAAAATAAAGATCCCACGCACTGGACAAGACGACGTCGTTTCGGCATGACGTATAACGACCGCATAGCGACCGCCCTGGTATATTCGGTCGCTATTCGGTCGCTAATAAGAGAGTTTGAACACTTATAAATTTTTGAAAATAAAGATCGAACGCACTGGACAACACGACGCCGTTACGGCATGAAACATTAGCGACCGAATAGCGACCCTTTATGCATATTCGGTCGCTATTAGGTCGCTATTATTTTCCCGGATTCCGTTTTTTATAATATAGCGAGGTTTTTAAAGGTATATAGTAACTTTTTGCCTATTTTATTTCATCATTAATGAGCATTTATTAAAAATTTAGTTACACTTCTTAATAATTCACGTAAGTCAACACAAATGTTTTACTTGAATTGTTCTGCTTCAGGTCAATACAGGTATTTTGTCAAAGGTATAAGTATACTTGTTTCACTATTCAGGTTAATGTATACATATGTATAAGTATACGTTTTACTTGTTTCACTATTCAGGTTTTTATATATCTTTAAAAACCTTGCTATTTTATTAAAAAAACGGAATCCGGGATAATTTACCGACCGAATTACGACCGGTATATATCCGTTACTGTACATAGCGAAGGAATAGCGACTGAACGCAATGTTTCGGTCGCCATTCGGTCGCAAGTAAAATCCGTCGCTACTAAGTCGCTAAACCCTAACCCTAAACCCTAAGACGGTCGCTATTCGGTCGCCCATCGGTCGGTATGTAGCCAATTTTCCAGCAGCAGAACAGGGTAACTATATAACAGACCCCCTGCACAGAAAACAATCAGCTATATTCCATTCAAAACAAAACATAAACCAATCAGCTCTCTTCCATTTCAACAGAAAACATAAGCAAAAATGTAAATTCCAAAATAATCACAAAACTTAACTTAAAAAAAAAGCATTAAAAGCTAACAATAGTTACAAATTCATACAAAATTAACTAAATAGTCTATTGACTCCCCAAAACATCATCGACAGTTAAAGGGTCATCGTCATAGTCTGATTCTAACTCATCGTCTAAGATGCTACTCAATTTGCCCTCTATCTCAGAGGCACTTAATACAACCTGGTCCCTATTTGATAAAATGTCAGCTAACATACTAGCTAGACCCTTGTTTCTCTTCTTTTCCCTCATCTTGAATTCTTTTTTTTGGTCGGCTAGTTGTTTCTTAAAATCTTCTTCCATTTCGCTCCGCATTTGGACCATGTCTGACTGCGACACCGCCTGACTGCCTCGCTTCATTGTCTTTACCACATCACTAAAGGAACCGAGTCCTTGGACACGGCCCTTTCTTAGCCCACCCGCAGCCTCAGCAGACAACTCAATCTGCGTCGGCAAATCCGGAGGAGGCAGTCCGGCTTGAGTTGCTTTGTTGGCGGCATCGTCATAAACCTCGTGGAACACCCGGTGTCAAAAAAATTGTCATTAGGATATTAGATTAAATAACTAATATCAAAAAAAGGAAAAAACGGTAATTAAATACTTACGGACAACTCTCTAGAATCTACATCAACCCATTCGCCTTTCTTTGGCCCGAGATGGTGTTGATGAACATGATCGTAACTGGCCGAGAATGGGACTGCATGTCCGGCCTCCTTTTCCTGTTAAACAAATTCATTAAATACGAAAATAATAAGGATACAATATAAGAATACGTAAATTAATAAAGATCCCGTACCAGTCTCATGTGGTGCTCAATGTGGCTGAGCGAACCTCCCGTGTGCTTCATCGGGCCTTTTCCACCCCTCCCTTCTTTCCGGTTTTTTGTTGCTTGTGCCGACTTGGCTTTAAATTCCGGAGTCTTCCAGTACTCTTCAAGTCGCGCCCAATCCGTCTCAGAAACCCATTTCGGTTTCTTATTTTTTTTCTGAGCGTCGCTCATAAGGCCGCTAAGTGTCCTCGTCAGTATGGTACGCCAAATTGTCTTGACGCCATCCTCATGCTCAGGAGCCCAGCGATACTTTTTCTGCAATTTGAAATAATGTTAGATAACTAAATTCGAATACTTCTAAATTTAAAGACTTCTAAATCAAAAGACTTCTAAATTCAAACTTATTTTCTAATTTACTTACCTTGAACTCGTCCCACCACAAATTTTCTTCTTCCTGGGGAACATCCTTGATGGTGCTATATGCCCCTTGAAGCGATCTTGAAAAAATTGAAGTAATTGCGTGCGAACAAACTGGATGCCAACTCTGAAACTATAAGAGCAAACGAAAAATTTGATTAGTTACTATAATGACGACAAGTAGTATAATTAGGTTTAAAGGAAATAAATTAGTCACTTACGTGCGAGGGTAGGGTCGAAGAAGAATACGAGTATCTACTGTAGCCGCAACTCCGCTGGGGAATCGAGCATGCGTCGTGGGACGATCAGCCCGGTGAGTCGCCGATCTCGCTACCGGGCGTAGACTCGGTCGCGTGTCTTGCCGCAAACGCATCCCGAGCTGTCGAAGCATCATCAGCCTGTGATGGAGGTGTCGTAACGGGCGCGGGAGCAGATCGCGGTGTCTCAACCAAATCTGGTGATGAACCAGGCTGGGAAGTGGAGGCCGGAGCAGACGTGCCTGGCGAACCAAATGGTAAGGCTAATCGTATACCTTTCCTTGGCGGCATCTCTGAAATACACGGAAAATTTACTTATAAACCATCATCAACATCATAAAAGAACTGGAAAATGGAATATTTCATCATAAGAGGGCATCATATGCAGAGGCATATACTGCAACAATAACAGATGGATACATCTAAGCAAGAAATACTCCCAAGCAAGTTATTCCCTATCGAATTACTCATGTTCACACACCTAAAAAGAAAATATATAAACATTCTAACATCAATTATTCATCTTTCTGTATTTCAATACTCTATACTCTACAAATTGACAACAACAATGACCATATTTGCATCTATATATGTATGCAAATGTGAAGAATGTACTAAAATACAAACCAATTACCAAAACAAAAGTTTATGAACTCGTAATTCGTAAGATACACAGAATCAAAGGTTGAATTTTGCTCTTCTTGACAATTTGACAATGTACAAAGATCATCTATTAGAATCACAAAACTCTGGTTAGTTTGACAATGTAGTATTGCTATTTATCCTTAATACTGCTAAAATAGATATACTTTTACAAAGAACAAGCGGCGTTGGAGGTGTTGTTTAGTATACATGTAGATTACGTTAACTCTGTTTAGTATACATGTAGATTACTAAATATAAAAACAATTCTCAAGTATAGTATACATGTAGATTACGTTAACTTGATACAAATTTTGAAGCAAAATTTATAGATTCTTACAAAGACAACGTGATCCTAGTTTTATGAACTAGAGTTGTTAATCAAGCAAAACGGCAGCTGAGTTGGTAAAACTGCTTCTTACTATCTGCTGGACCCCAACAAGTTAGCGATTTGATCGACGCTATTTGCTATACCAAGAAACAAACAATATCTAAAGATTTCTCATACTGAATGATGTACTAGAAATGCCTGGAATCAGTAATATATTGTCTCCACTCCACTATTTTCAAATTAGTGAAATAATAAACGCGACACTCTCGATTATTTTAGCACTCGACAACAGACCAAAAGTATAATTCTATAAGCACCCAAAAGTTTCAAACTTTTCCCTAGATTTTGGGTAATCAAACCCAGAGATGCATAAGAAAAAGAACATGAAATCAGAAAATACACTATACAGACAACAAATCAAATAAAACTCTACAATTAAGCCTCCAATTTCAATATAAAAAAAATCATTCAACTTAACTAAACAACACCTCCAACCCCTCATAAAAGAAAGAAAATTACCTTCTGATGGAGTGGCTAAAGCTACAAACAATAATCCTGTAGCTTTTTCCCCGTTTGGTTTGGGACAGCGAACTTGTGTTGGATTGAACTTTACCACCAATGAGGCAAAAATTGCACTGTCAATGATCCTGCAAATTGTTTGCCCATTCACAAATAATTCAGTACCATCCAAATGTGGTTTTGCTTTAGGTGAAGCAGCAGTTAATCATTAATAGGAAACCACTTCAGAATCAGTACAAGAGAACGAATAGGTTGGGATTGAAGGACCATTATATTAGTCTAAATTCTAGAAACTTAATCAGCTTTGGATTGTCTTTATTCCATGCTTAATTAATTCAACCTAAAACTTGTTAAACATACTAAGGGCAGAAAATAATAATAATAATATACATACTAAACAGAAAATTAAATAAAATAGAAAAAAAAAGGAAAAAGGAAAGTTAAAATCGTTACCTTATCGCCAGAGAAGACTAAGGGCAGAGAGGGGGATCGGCGATGGTGACGGCCGGAGAAGATGACGAGTAGCGGCGGTACTGAGGCTGAGAGGAAAAAGAAGCAGAGAGGGGGGAAGAGATGTGATGTCGACGCCGATTAAAGAGATGCAGCGTCGATTGAGGTGGTGGCCAGAGACGGCGACGGGAAGGGTTCAACTTCGGCGGTGGGGGAAATAAAGAGGGATTGGAAAACGTCGCTAGGGCTTTTGACAAAAACCGATTTTCTTCGTTAGTGTTTTAGAGAAGGAACACGACAAAACGACGTCGTTTCGTATTTCGATCGGTAAGACATAGCGACCGAATAGCAACGGACATAAAGGCCGTCGCTATTCGGTCGCTATTAGCGGTCGTTAACTAACATAAAACGACGTCGTTTTGTGTCCTTCATTTATTACTATACAAATAAACACCGTTATGATTTCCGTCGGTATTAAGTCGTGAAATTCCGTCGGTATTCGGTCGTTATATATTCCGTCGGTAAACGGTCGCTAATATCCGTCAGTATTCGGTCGTTAATGGTGAACAAAACGACGGCGTTTCACTTTGGTCAACGGGACCGAAGTGGCCGACGTATGGGCGACGGCATAACAACCGATTTGTTTTCGGTTTCTATGCGGTCGGTATTACGTCGTTAAATTTGTGACCGAAAATTTCGGTCGCTATTTAACTGTTTTCTTGTAGTGTGAAATGATTGACATACTCGTTGGTCGACATCAAAGTAAGTTTGTTTGGTGGATTTTATTCTGTGATAGGAGCCGGATCGGAATATCCCGATAATTCTTAAGGCGTTAGGAGTTTTAAACCTTATAAGGTGAGTTCCTCTTTTCTTAAACTTTTTAAATTGGTATTTAGGAGCCCTGTGAGTTCCAAATTTCTCTTAAAGCTGTTTGAATTGGATTTTAGGAACTCGTGAGTTCCAAATATATTTCGTATCGAATTTAGAATTGCTTTCGTATAGCCATATACATACATTGATCATTCTTACATGTTTTTATAAATTTGCATACATTCTGTATAGGCCCAGGCCGGGTGTCGAGTTAATACTGAGAATTATCATTACAAATAAAACCCCGAGCCGGCCAGTTGTAACTAATGGAATTAACGGATCTTATTGCTATTCTGAAATACTCTAAAACACACTATTCGTGTGGGCCCCAAGGCTGTAGATGTCTTACGCCATTGTCGGGAAAGCAAGGGCTGACGATTTTTGGCGTATAGCTCTGCAGTACTAATTGAGCTTGGCCAATTCTGGGTTAGGAAGTTTAACTCGGAATGGTCAGATCTAGGTGAATACTGGTCTAGTAGGTACCCTAACATGTGATTCACCCTCTGGATTTCTTCTGGATAAGGTAGCAAATCGCGCGCGTATCTGGTGTTTGGTTGGTATCTGGTTTTCTCTGTGAGATGAATCAATTACTATTATATTGTATACATAAATGAAAACAAAACTACATGATTTACAAAAGCTGCATGAGCACTCTTTATCTTAGAACTTTTACATTACATATACACTGTCAGCACACACAAAGGAACTCACTAAGCATTAGCTTACACGTTTTCTTTCAAACTGCATCTTAAAATGCAGGGTATGAAGTGCACTAGCGAGCTCCAATGAAATATGTTTTGTTGAACTCGGAGTGCATGTTCGATTCCTAGTAGTTATAGATTAGCCGTTTGTTTTTGGATTAATGTAAATTATGTATTACAGTAATTCCATTTGTATTGTATTAACTATTACTCGTTAAACATGTTTTATTAAATATATTTTGAGGATGTTATAGTTTATAGATGTGGATATTCTGTTTATAAACGGTTTAGTCTTCTTTTTAAGCGTTTTATACGAGAATGTTACTTTATGTTTATCGCTGAGAGGTAGGTAGATGCCCTATTCGGCCCCTGGTTGTACCTAGGGGGTGGGAATTGGGGGCGTCACATCATGAGCTAATTTTTTACATGGTATCGAGTGGGTCCCTTAGGCGAGATGATGGGCTCATAATGCCCAAAGTGAGCTCTAATTGTCACCGTATGACCCAAGAAGGGCGGCGAGACTTAAATTGACTCCCACCTCGATGTCAGGGGGAGTGTTGAAATATGAAGTCCCACATCGAGTGCCTAAGGAAGATCCAAATAACATATAATCTCATGGGTTAACACCTCTCCTTACCAATTGATTTTGAGAGGATATGGAGGCTCATGAACTAATTTTTTTAATTTTCAATCACGAGAAGAAGACAACTACATATTTATAATCATCTCTTTCTTCCAACAATTAGACAAGACAGCAAAACATTGAGACATGACGTGTCATAACTTCGAAAACAAAAAATTTAAGCTCGAAACTGTAATTAAAGGAAGAACGCTCATACCTTAGTCTGAAAATCAACTTGATTGGAAGAAGTTGCTCTTGGGTTGGGCCTTTGGAGCACATCGCAATGAGGCCCAAAACCACATGAATCGACAGCGGCGCGAACACGGAGTTGCTGTCCTTGGCCTCGGTGGAGATCAAGTGCTTAGCGAGTGTCAAAGAGACGTCGTTTTGGTCACTGAGTCAGGGGGTGGGGTGGAGTGGGGTGGAGATGAAGATGAACGGAGGCAGGATGGGATAGGGTGAGCACCGATTTTGAATTGGCCAATTCGGTAATTTGAATTCGATTTTTTCATTTTTTTTCATTCCTTCAAAAACAAACCGAATTCTGAATTAACGAATTCGGAATTCGATTTCGACAGATTTGACCGAATTGGAGGGTACAATTTCTTTCCAAAATTCTGCCAAAATTAAGTTTATACAAAGCTGCAACTTTGGATGGTCAAGAGCATTTTGGGCTCTGAGATCAGCCAATCAACATAAAAAAACCAAGTCATTATCAAAACAAATAAGAAGAAATGAAAACAAAACCGAACTTTGAAGCAAAAAACGATTTTTCTAAATACGAAAAAAATGAAAGAATTAGGGTTAGGGTCTTTTTTTTATCTTTACTTTATATACTTATTATATAATATTATTATTTAATTATTTAAAAAACTCAATTCGAATTCGGTCATACTGAATTCAAAATTAGTCGTTCCAAGTTAGCCCAATTCGAATTCGATCGTTACCGAATTCAAGCCGAATTACCGAAATCGAATTAACAATTTCAATGCGAATTCGATCGGAATTCGGTAAAAATCGAATTTGCTCACCCCTATTTGGACTGAGATATTTTAACTTGACTCCTACAAATATTTTCGTAGACTCATTCAAATTTTGATTTCATATTTGACTAACAATTTTTCATACGAAAATTTTTTATATACTAAAAATAAATTATTTAGAGATTTTACTGTCCTAATTTATTGTTTGAAACATTGTGTACAAGATATAAATTGTTTAATGAAAATAATGTCTAATTTGCCTTTTGCTAGTCCCACATGCCTTATATCAAATTCTTGTTTTTGGGAATTTAAATGGAACGTATATTAATTACAACTATAATTAAAAGGTATAATGAAATGCTGAGAACCCAATTCATCAGAGCTGGTGCATTACAAATATTCCCTACACTCTCAAGAATACTCCCAAGTGCCCAAAAGTCAGGTATGTTAATACTAGAATCGTTATTGTGGGGATTTCACATGAATTGAACGCAACCCACATATGTAGGTAAGTTCTACCAAATTCATGTGAGAAATTATAAAAACAGTCTCAATGACAGTTTTATGATTGAATTTTCCGATGAGTTGAGGGGAGCGGCAAATTCCACCAGCACCACAGCTTGGGTACAGCCAACCTTTACACCAGTTACCCAGTCTGTCTCTTATGTGGAACACCTTTTTTTCCGCACATGCGAAACAGTTCTCAAGTAGGGAGGAAGTGAGCCGACTCATGAGTAGCTCACAATTCGATTCGATATTCGGCTCGTGACGAGCTCAACTCATGAGCTAAATGAGCGATACATGAGCTGAGATTTTTGGCCCATCTAAAATACGGGACGATCTTGAGTTAGATAGAGTTGAACTCATTTGGCTCATTAGCTAACTCTATATATATATATATATATATACATGCAAACAGTGGTGGAGCCCGAAATTTGTCATAGCGGGGCGAATTTCGTACTGGATTTTTTAGGGATTGCCAAATACAACATTTATAAGAAAATATCACCCCAAAAAAAATTCCCATAGAAAATTCAGTCGTTTTCAGAAAATCTTTGGGAGCGAGCGCCCTCGCTCCCTTAATAGCTCCGCCACTATATATATATATATATATATATATATATATATATATATATATATATATATACCTTTTAAAAAAAGTAGTTACACATCTTCTCAAGCAAAATAAACAAACAAAATCCTAAAAATCTCTTGTAATCTTCTCATTTTATCAAAGTGGAAGATTTATTGATTCATATCTAACTTCTTTGCCCGAAAGTAGTTCAAGCATTGAGTTTGTGAAGGAGATTGGCTCGAGTCACTTATGACATTAAGAGAAACTCAAAGTGTATTACTACTTGTCTTTTATTACTGGTGATAATTAATTTTTTTTTTTTACCAGAGTCTTTACATATTATAATTAGTTTAGAGATATAAAACTTATATTATATGTCATTGTCCTAATAAAATCTATGATTTATTTTGTATAAGTTGGATATTAAATTCCTATTATAAGTCACCGTATTTTTTCTAAAATATTTGTAGATAAATGAGCTGAGCTGCTCGTGAATTACTGATGAGCTGAGCTGAGCTTGAGCTGGGAAAATTAGCTCACATCAAATATGAGATGAGCTATGAGTTAGGCAAAATTAGTGTGAGCTGAGCTTGAGGTAGCCTTAACTCAGTTCAGCTCAGCTCATTTCCACCCCTATTCTCGAGTTAAGAACACTTGTTCTGAATAGGTGTTCATTTTTTCAAATCAATTTTAGCCGTTAAAATTTTAATCTAACAACTGAGATTCCACCCAGCATATGCAGAATAAAAGTTGTTCTGTATAGGAGTCGTGGTGAAAGTTGTTCTGTATAGGAGTCGTGGTGCCAGTTACCACTCCACTTGCATTGAACACGTCTAGGATACCTATTTTCAGCTTGTGGATTCACATCTACCTACCTCTTTGCATTCTCAGACCCAAAGAAATCACCATGGCAGCCCTTGGCCAATAACTTCATCTAAATTTCCTCTACCCAATCGCAGTCACTGATCGCATAAAGGGTTGTCTCCATTTCCAAACCACACACAGGACAAAGTGAGTTAGCATTAGGGCTGACAATTATACTCAAAGATCCAGACCTATACTCAGGTCCAACAGACATGTTTTAGGTCTAAGCCCAACTCTATTATACTCGGATCTAATTGAAATTATCTTTTTATATCCAGGTCTAATTGAGTCTATTGATCCAAAATTAATTAGGATACACAATAGACCCAGTAAGATTCAGGAGCTCCCACTAGACCCTGTACCTCTCTCTCTATTACTCGTCGACCTTCCTATAGAACAATTACTCAACTAACAAAACCAACTTTGCGTTAGTTTTTTAACAATGCTACCTCTGTTTTGACAATAAGCCTTGCTTTCATTTTCCCAATTTTAAGTATATTTGACTTAGGCACAACTAACATGGGATGTTTGACTTAGGCACAACTAACTGGATGCAACCATCTTCTCTTATTCTGCACAGGATGGTATGCATTGCTTTTAAGTATATTTACTTCTTTTTTTATAGTAATAAAAGTAAATAAAAAGTAAAAAGACTTAAAAGGCTGTTCTTTACGAGTAAAAGTTCCAAAGTTGTACCAACCCCCTTGATACAAATGAGAGGAAGGAAAAAAAAAAGTTAAATATTTTTGTCTTGAGAGATATCCTGTGATACCAAGTATATTGTTGTAAATTTAGCAAAAAAAAAAAAGTATATTGTTGTATACTGTCCTTAAGTTTCCACATATCTTTAAGATATCTAAGAAATACTCCCTCCATTCCTAAATATAAGACTCTTTAGACAATTTGAGAAAATTAAGGAAGTTGTCATTTTCACCTAAACTTCCAATATTATCCTCCACCCTCCCTCTCTCTCACTTCTTTGTCATAAAGAAAGGAAAATGTTGAGGGTATAATTGGAATAAATTGTTGGCAACTCATAAAACAACCTTAAACGACAATTAATTTGGATACCTAGATATCTCCTAAACGACAATTAATAGGGAATGGAGGGAGTATAATCTAACTAGAAATTACTAAAACAAACCTAATACAATCAAAATATATAGTACGTAATTACAAGGTTTTGAAACCCGGGCTGGACATCGACCCGAAAAAGTTACTGGGTCACGGGTCACTGGTCGGACCGTCATCGACCCGTTCATCAACCCGGTGACGCCATAAATATTAAAAAATATATAATATATACTTATTAATAAAAAATAAAGTTAATGTAAAATTTTCCAAATAAATATCTTGTTGATATAAACATGGATATTAACATTTCTTATTCTTAGATATCTAACAAAATTCTATGTAAATTAATTTACATACAAAATATTCTACAAAATGTAAATAGAGTTACACTTATTGATCAAGAAAAAGAGGAAAACTTTCAAGAACATCACAAAGAAAAAATCAAATCCACTCCAACCTCTTCAATCCAAGCAAGAACAATATTTAACATTCCAAATGACCACAATATTTAAGAACAAATCCTGACAATAAAACTCAAAATAACAAAATCATCCATTTAATCTACAACTCTAAGTAACATTTCCAAACAAGCTAAAATCACAATCATATATTGGGTATTTTTCCCCCTTTGTTTTATACAGAAATTATTTTTTAAAAAAATGCATTTTGTGACCCGGCCGGGTCAAACAGGTCAATGAAATTAGTGCGATTTTTAGTGTGTACGGATTTTGGCACCTAACCGGACCGCCCGGAGGGCCGGTCCGGGTTTCAAAACCTTGCGTAATTACCAAAACTAAATATTCTCCTAACTAATAATAAGTTTAATTTAATAAATCGAACATTGCCTCCCTCAAATCAAGCTCGGCAAAAAATCCGGTCAAAATACATCACAAGCAAAAATCTCCATTGCAACTTCTTTCGCTGTGAACAATTTGTGCAACACCAATTTATAATTAACCGTCTTTTTCACAATAGAAGCCGACAAAATCTTGTACGCTGCAAACAACTTCATCATTAATTCCTCATTATCAAAGAAGTCAATCATATCTACCCATTCAGATACAACCACATAATAACTCTTTAAGAATAAAGATTCCGCTCCAACAAGATCTATACCAACTTCATATTTGCTTGCATCTTGAGTATACATTATCTGGTCAACGTGGATTTCTTCCTGCTCAGGGACATCATCAACTAATTCTTCAATTTCAACTTGAATAAATGAAATAAGATCATGATTTTTAAAAGGCCTCAAAACCTCACTTTTTTATCTCAGAAAATCCATTAATTTTAGCACCGCTATCATCATATTCATCAACAATGAATGAATGCAAATCTTGATTTGATATCTCAAAATTTTCATCAATTCCATTCTTGTTGCTCTGGTCATCCAGACCATGCAACAAACCAATGTCTACCAAATAATCAATCTCAATAATTTTATCCACCACACTCTCTTCCTCTCTCGACACTTCCTCTACAATTAAATTTTCAACACTAAGATTATCACAATTATCTACCAAATCAATAATTTGTGAAGAATTTTGAATCAACCATTCATCATCAATTGTACTCAACGAATAAGTTACATCAATATTACCATGAGAAGCATATATCAAAATAATATCTTCACAATAATCCAAATCAATTTTTTTCTTTCAACTCAGATAAAGAGCTACTCATTAAAGAGGAATTCTCTAAATCAATATATTCAACTTCATCTATTCAACTTCATCTTCACTTATTTTATCAAAATATTTTTCTTCCTCTCGAGGAGATAACATTTTAATCTTCTCCTCATCAATAATAATTTTCTCATCAACTTTTTGAAATCTAAAACTTTCATCTTTTTCAATTTTCTCTTTTCAAACAATATTTTTAGAAGAACCATTACCTCCATAAGTAGTCATTAAATGAGCCCAAATCTCCTTTGATGATTCAACATAGACAAATTATCTTGCAACATTTAATGCTACCTTAGTACTGAGGTGGTGCCTTACAAAGACATTTTTTCCACCTCTTCTTCTCCTCTTCATCAGTCAATTGGTTGTTACAAGGAGGTTCTTCAAAACCTTCTTTTATAATATTCCAAACTTCAAGACTTTCAAAGTAAATTTGCAAATATTTTCGCCAAATATCAAAATTATTTTTGCCATCAAAGACAAAAACTGGACAAACACTCAAAGTTTGAGGATTCATCACATAGGGATCTATCATATAAGGATCTATCACATAACACTAGCTGATGCGAAACAGTGATGTTTTATTTCAAGGTTCGACTTTTAGCAGATCTTTCTATATCTCGAATTAGTTTTCCAGGGGAATTTACTCAACGTAACTCTAAAGAAGGCTAAGTAACAATGAAGGTTGAAACACCACAACTACCGAAACTATCTAGTTGATATAGTAACTCAAAGAATATGAAGTTCTAACGAAAATTCATAAACATGTGGTATCTTAGGAATAACCTTAACCAAAATATCAATATATCTAACATTAACATGTTGGCCGAACCCTGTCTTAAATAGAGTAAGAATTCGGTTCCAAACAACAATAAAGAAGAGACCTTGAAGAAGTAGGACTCTTGAACAACAACTTGCTATCAAGTAAAATACTTAAACAAGATAATGGACAACATGTCCTATTACCTTGCATCTAGGCGTCTAACATAGCTAAATATGGCTGAAAATAACAAACCGTGTGAAGAGTCCTAGAAGATGTGGGACTCTTAACAATTAGATAACCAACTACTTAACCACACTATGGACAACATGTCCTTTATTATAGCAAATACATGCTATATACACCTAAATAGATTAAATAACAATGCTGAAATTAATTAAAGTCTAGAAGAGTCTATAATAGACTTTAATGTACAAAAAGGCTAAAATGTCCTTTTTAGCCACTTTGCTTTTTTGGGCCGAATTGAATATCCTGTAGACTTAAGAGTTGAATTTGGATATCATCTTCTAGATGTACATTAGCTTCCTCTTTAGTCTTCCACTCTCAGATCAATGCAGAGATGTCTTGATCTACTTTCCTAACTCTTGCTCTAGTCATTGGACCTTGTATGTTGGATAAAGTGTGTTTAATATAACTGGATGGTCCCACATCATCCCCTCCCTCTTGAAAATGATTCGTCCTCGAATCATCATCAACATAATCTGAATCACGATTAAAAGGAGATAAATCAGCAACATTAAAAGTAGAGTGTAGGCCAATAAAAGTGTTCTTGTAAAATATCTAAAGTTTTAAAAACATCAAAATGTCCCATTAATCCGCCACTATCTGCTTCTCTAACAATTAAATCCCTAATAGAACAAGAGGGAACACATAACTTATTGTCTTTAAACAAGAAACCTTCAAATTTGTAAAAATCCATTTTAGCCGAAACATCACAAGCCAAATACAAATCTGAAAAATCATTATCTTCTTTATACAAAGCTTTAAGATGTTCAAAACAAAGTAATTTAGCATGCATAATCGAAAGTAAAGTATACCTTCTAGATAAAGCATCCGCAACAATATTTTCCTTACCTTTCTTGTATTTGATCACATATGGAAAGCTATCAATAAAGGAAACCCACATTGCATGTCTCTTGTTTAACTTACTCTGCCCTTTCAAATACTTGATTGATTAATGATCCGCGCGTGTATAACAAATTCTCTTGCAATCAAGTAATGCTGCCATGTTTCCAAAGCTCTCACAATAGCGTATAACTCTTTATCATATGTAGGATAATTAAGCGAAGCGCCACTCAATTTCTCACTAAAATATGCTAAAGGCTTACCTTGTTGTTGCAAAACAGCCCCAATACCTATACCTGAAGCATCACATTCAACTTTAAAAGTTATATTAAAATTAGGTAAAGATAAAATCGGGGAAGAAGTTAGTAATTGCGTCTCTTCTTGCGGCTTATCCCAAAAAAATGAGATATCTTTCCTCACAACATCATTCAATGGTGCGGCAATTGTGCTAAAATCACGAACAAATCGCCTATAAAAGCCTGCTAAACCATAGAATGATTGGACTTGTGTTACATTTGTTGACCTCAACCAGCTCACAATTGACTCTATTTTAGCCGGATCAACCTGAATTCCACTTGAACTAACAATGTATCCAAAAAAGTTTATAGAATTAGTGCAAAAAACACATTTTTCAAGCTTGGCATACAAGGTTTGCTCTCTTAATATAGTAAAAACGGCCTTAAGATGTTCAACATGTTCTTCTAAGGTTTTACTATAAACAAGAATATCATCGAAATAAACTACAACAAATTTCCGAAAACAATGACGAAATATGTAGTTCATTAATCTCATTAAAGTACTAGGTGCATTACTAAGACCAAAAGTCATAACAATCCATTCATATAATCCATATTTAGTCTTAAAAGCATTTTTCCATTCATCACCTTCTTTCATTCTAATTTGGTGATAGCCTTGAGTTAAATCAATTTTAGAAAAGATTAAAGCAGCACTTAACTCATCTAGCATATCCTCTAAGCGAGGTATAGGATGTTTATATTTAATAGTTATCTTATTAATATCTCGACAATTCGTACAAAATCTAAAAGTTCCCTCTTTCTTAGGTACTAAAATAACCGGACTAGCACAAGGACTTAAAGATTCACGTACCTGCTCTTTCTCTAAAAGCAAATCGACTTGCCTTTGTATTTCATGGGTGTCATCCAAATTTACTCTATAGGCTGCCCTATTTGGAAGATTTGATCCCAGAATGAAGTCGATTTGATGTTCTATACCTCGGATTGGGGGTAAACCTTTCGGCAACTCCTTATGAAAAATATCCCTGAATTCCTCCAAAACATCAACACATAGACTAGGTAGAGAAGAAGTTATAAGATCAAAGGAAAAGTTGTTAGTGAGGGAAAACCTTTCGGTTTCTCTGAAAATCAGCAAAACAAGTGGTTTGTTTGCTCGTAAAGCCATATCTACCTTTCCCGAATTGACAAATAAACACTCTTCCCTCTCTTTTTGTGAGCATGCCTTTTTTCTCACAATGATCACGGCTTTTATATCCTTTTTCCCCTCGGTTTTTACCTCTTGGGTAGGCTTACTCATTTTTTGCAACTCACGCTCTTTCATTCTTTTCTCTTTACCCTCGGCTAATCTTTTTTGCATCTCACAAACTTGAATTGGATACATAGGATGTAAAGTATATCGAATATTATCCATTGTAACCATGTAAACATTCCTTCGACCAATATGATCTACACACCTATCGTATTGCCAAGGTCTTCCCAAAATTATGTGACTTGCAGTCATCGGGACCACATCACAAATAACCGAATCCAGTTATTGTCCAATGCTGAATTTAATCTCAACTTGTTTATCCACTTTAATCTCACCACTATCATTTAACCAAGAAAGTTTATATGGTATTGGATGTGCTTTCAAAGGTAAATCTAAAGAGGTAACCATATCAAAAGAGCAAACGTTAGTGCAACTACCGCTATCAATAGTAAGTAAACAAATCTTGCCTTGAACTGTGCACTTTGTTTGAAAAATGTTGCTCCTTTGTTGATGCAAATTATGTAAAGGCTGAGAATGTAAAAGTTGCATATTTACCAAAAGATAATTGCTGCCATCATCCGGAAAAGACTCCCTATTCTCGGCCTCTTTCTCCAAAATAATCTCTTCGGTTTCCTCCTCATCACTGACCCACGTTTATAGACTGAATGGGTAATTTGAGGATAATGCATCCATCATGATCATTACGCTTTTATTTGGACAATCCCGAGCAAAGTGATCCTTACATCTACACTTAAAACATTCTCGAGCATGGTTTTTAGATGTACTAGACCTCAAATCGGTTGTATTTGATGTAGAAGATGTCTTGGCTGACCCAATTGTACCCGCGGCTGTTTTGACACTTCCCAAACTGCCCTTTACTTGATTTTGGCTCGACAAAATATTAGAATTGTTTAGAGGCTGACTTGGCCGTTTCCAAGATTGGAAATTTGCCGAATAAGTTCTTGAACCTTTCTCTTTTTGTTGCCTCTCAATCTGTTCAGCATAATAAACCATATCAATAAGATTATGAAGGTTAGCACGTTCTACCTTGGGTCTAATTTTTTCATTTAGACCAGCCAAGAAATGAGCCAAAGTAGCCTTATCATCTTCCCGAATATCAACTCTAATCATCGCCATTTCCATCTCTTTGTAATATTCATCAATGGTCTTTGTCCCTTGTTTTAATCTTTGTAATCTATTGTATAGATCACGAGTGTAAATTTGAGGAACAAATCTCCGAGTCATGACCGCTTTCATCATATTCCATGTTTCAATTGGTGGTTCTCCCGTCCTTCTCCTTTCTTGAGTCTCTTTATCCCCACCAAATTGATGCATAATCTCCGAACTCCATGGCTGCCAGTTTAACCTTTTTCTCTTCCGAATAATTGTGAACGGAAAAAATATGGTTAACTTTACGAATCCAATTTAAAAATAATTCTGAATCATTCGTACCTTGAAAAGATGGGATCTTTGTCTTGATTGATCCAAGATTATTATCATACCTATGATTCTGAATATTGACTCTCGGTTCAAAGGCTAAATTGTCCACCATTCTTGGTATTGCTCTCTGCTGAAATTGATTATTATCAACTTTTTGCCGAAAATTGTCTCTCAAAGAATGTTGATTGGATTCTTGAGACCCTTCATCATCTTGGACATCAACTGCCGTGGCTTTCCCTTTGTCCGCTTTGTTCTTGATTTCAAGATTCTCCAATCTTTCTGTCACATCATCCAATCTTTGTATCAACCGCTACATGGTTTGTTGTATGGATTCTTGAAATAGTTTGTCACCTCCAAAGGCACCTTGTTGCGAAAATCCTTCATTAAAAGACATTATCTTTGCAAAGAAAAATCACTCAAACCGTTAGATAGAAAGAAAAAAAATTCTCTCAATATTCCAACAATACTTGTCAAGACTTTCAACTCTAGATGAATGAAAGATTCCTAACTTGTTGTGTTGATGAAAAGTTGAAAAATATGGGAAATAATTCTATCTTGACCGAAACAAAAAGTTAAGAAAGAAATATAAGAGTAATAGTTAAAAAGATGTGACCTTTACGCTTCTTGATTTCTTGAAAATTGATTTAAAAATCTCAGATAAACAGTAGCATGAATAGTACCGAAAATTTTGTTTTCTTACCTTTTACCAAAGACTTACTCATTTCTTGGCCACACGATATCAAGAACTCCATATTAGGAGACTTTACCTTGATTTGAGTATATTGATGGCGGCTAATTCAAGAACAAGAGGGCTCAAGAGCCAATTCCTTTGTACAAAAGAAGTTTTCTTTTGGTTTGATCCTTGTCTAAATAGGATAACCCGGCTGATAATTTCTTTACTTCTAGGCGGCTTTTGTGTATGGTAGTAATTTTTTTTTGTAATTTTCTCGGTCTATTCCAAGCAAACAATAATTTTTTTTGAAAAAGCGTAAGGGTACACCAAGATAGAGATCAACCTTTTGCTCTGATACCACTTGATGCAAAACCGTGATGTTTTATATCAAGGTTCGGCTTTTAGCAGATCTTTCTCTATCTCCAATTAGTTTCCAAGGGGAATTTACTCAACGCAACTCTAAATAAGGCTAAGTAACAATGAAGGCTGAAACACTATAACTAGCGAAACTATCTAGTTGATACAGTAATTCAAAGAATATGAAGTTCTAACGGAAATTCATAAACAAGTATCTAATGAATAACCTTAACCAAAATATCAATATATCTAACGTAAATAACATGTTGGCCGAACCCTCTCTTAAATTGAGTAAGAATTCAGTTCCAAGCAACAATAAAGAAGAGTCCTTGAAAAAATATGACTCTTGAACAACAACTTGCTATCAAGTAAAACACTAAAAGAAGATAATGGACAACATGTCCTATTATCTTGCATCTAGGCTTCTAACATAGCTAAATATGGCTGAAAATAACAAATCATGTGAAGAGTCCTAAAAGATGTGGGACTCTTAACAACTAGATAACCAACTACTCAACCACACTATAGACAACATGTCTTTTATTATAGAAAATACATGTTATATACGCCTGAATAGATTAAATAACAATGATGAAATTAATTAAAGTCTGGAATAGTTTAGAATAGACTTTAATGTACAAAAAATACTAAAATGCCCTTTTTAGCCAGTTTGCTTGTTTGGGCCGAATTGAATATCTTGTAGACTTAAGAGTTGAACTTGGATATCATCTTCTAGATGTAGATTAGCTTCCTCTTTAGTCTTCCACTCTCGGATCAATGCAGAGATGTCTTGATCTACTTTCCTAACTCCTACTCTAGTCATTTGACCTTGTATGTTGGATAAAGCGTGTTTGATATAAGTGGTTAGTCCTGCATCACTAGCCCTGATACCAATTGTAGAATTTTTAAAGATGCGGAAACACGTATATTTTGAATAAACAATTTTGGTGGTGTGTGGTGGAGTACAAAACATAGAGATATCAAATCTCACAAATACTACGGAGATGAGTAGACAATATTATATGGATAAACTCACAAAATAAATAAGGATCAATAATTCTAACCACACCAAAAGTATACTTCATACAACACTCGAAGCCACTCGGAATTATTTATATAAGAGTAAAACCTAACAAAATTTCAAAGATATCTAACAAATATAATCTGATTAAAAAACTACTAAAGCAAACCTAATACAATCAAACTAGTACGTAATTACTAAAACTAAATATTCTCTTAACTAATAGTAAGTTTAATTTAATAAATCTAACATAATGCTTTATGTATATATATATATATATTTTGCCAGAGTATCGTAAAATAGAGGAAGAAACTTCTTCAAGAGTGTGAAGCATCGAATAGCGACGGAATTTGCCAAGTCGGTCGCTATTCGGGCTATTATTTTTCCGGATTCCGTTTTTTATAAAATAGCGGGGTTTTTAAAGAAATATAGAAACATTTTGCCTATTTTAGTTACTATTACTAATATATATATATATATATATATATATATATATATATATATATATATATATACACACACACACATATTAACTTGAATATTCAAACAATTAAAACTTATACTTATTTACAAAATACCAATATATACTCGAAGCAGAACAATTCAAGTAATACATTTGTGTGTGCATTTACGTGAATCATTAAGTGATAGAGTTAAATGTTTATTAATTGATTATTAATAAACAAATAATTACTAAAATATTCACATTAGTTCGTACTCGCATTCTGAACGATGTCGGTTTTCAGATTTATAATTTTTTAACTAAAATCGTCGCTATTCGGTCGCTATTAATCCATGGGGCGACCGAATAGCGACCGAATTTACCAAGGCCGTCGCTATTCGGTTGCTATTATTTTCCGGGATTCCGTGTTTTATAAAATAGCGGGGTTTTTAAGGTTTTATAGAAACATTTTGCCTATTTTAGTTACTATTAGGTAAAATGTTTCTATATATCCTTAAAAACCCCGCTATTTAAAAAAAACGGAATCCGGGAAAATAATAGCGACGGAATTTGCCAAGTCGGTCGCTATTCGGTCACCCTACCCTAACCCTAATTCGGTCGCTATTATCGGTCGTATTCCGTCGGTAGTCGGTCGTTAACGAAAATAAAACGCCGTCATTTTGTGTCCTTCATTTATTTCATGACAAATAAACACCGTTATGTATTCCGTCGGTATTCGGTCGTTAAGGATGAACAAAACGACGGCGTTTCAATTTGGTCAACGGGACCGAAGTGGCCAACAGATGGGTGACGGAATAACGACTGATTTGTTTTCGGTTTCTATTCGGTCGGTATTCCGTCGTTAAATTTGTGACCGAAAAATTCGGTCGCTATTTAACTGTTTTCTTGTAGTGTTGCTTACGAGGAGACTGAGCGGGATTATGAGCGATGCTCGGAAAAAAGAATAAGAGGCCCACATGGGTTTCTTAGACTGATTGGGCGCGACTTAATGAGTACTGGCAAACTCCAAGCTTTAAAGCCAAGTCTAAACAGGCAGCAATAAAGGGGAAACAATGGAGGGGTGGCAAAGGCCCGATGCAGCACACGAGCGGTTCGCTCAGCCACATTGAGCACCACATCAGACTGGTACTTAAATATAATAATTGACGTATACATATATATGTTATGTGTTTATTGTTAATATTTAATTGTTTTAATGATTTTTGTTAACAGGAAAATGAGGCCGGACAGTCAGTCCTATTCCCGGCCGTTTACGATCATCTTCATCAACACCATATCGGCCCAAAGAAAGGCGAATGGGTTGATGAAGATTCTAGAAAGTTGTCTGTAAGTATATCATATCATTGCCTTTTGTCCCTTTTTGATATTTGATTAGGTATTCTCCGTTTTCATAACCTGACACAAAAAAATTCAGGGGTGTTCCATGCGGTTTATGACGACGCTGCAAGCCAAGCAACTCAAGCCGGACTACCTTCTCCGGATTTGCCGACTCAGATTGTTTTGTCTGCTGAGGCTGCGGGTGGGATAAGAAAGGGACGTGTCCAAGGACTCGGTTCCTTTAGTGATGTGGTAAAGACGAGGCAGCGAGGCAGTCTCGCATTCAGCCATGGAACAAATGCGCACCGAAATGGAAGCAAAGTTCAAGAATGATATGGCCGAGCAGAAAAGAGAATTCAAAATGAGGGAAAAGAAGAGAAACAAGGGTTTAGCTAGTATCTTAGCTAACATTTTAACAAATAGGGACAATGTTATATTAAGTGCCTCTGGGATAGAGGACAAGTTAAGTAGTGTCTTAGACGACGACTTGGAATCAGACTATGACGATGAACCCCCTAACTGTCGATGAAGTTTTGGGGAGTCAATAGAGTACTTATTAATTTTGTATCAATTGCGTACTTATGTTATATTTGTAATGCTTGTTTTAAAGTTATGTTTTGTGATTAGTTTGAATTTATAGTTTTGGGTTATGTTTTATGTTATGTTGTCTGAATTGTACAGGGGTTCTGTTATAGGTATCCTGTTTAGCTTCTGGAAAATGGGTCTCATGGCGACCGATTAGCGACCGACTTAAGACCGTTTAAGGGTTTGGGGTTAGGGTTTAGCGACCGCCTAGCGACGGACTGACATATTTAATAGAATATGGCTTTGCGACCGACTAGCGACCGTACATGACAAATCGGTCGTAATTCGGTCGTTATATTCTCCCGGATTCCGTTTTTATAAAATAGCGATGATTTTAAGGATATATAAAACATATTTGCCTATTTTAGTAATATATACATATATACACATTAACCTGAATAGTGAAACAAATAAAATTTATACTTATTCACAGAATACCTATATAGACTGGAAGCAGATCAAATGAAGTAATACATTTATGTGTACATTTACATGATATCACTAAGTAATGTAAATAAAATTTTAATAATTGCTCATTAATGGTCAAATAAATAGTACAATAATAATATTTGTTCGCATTCGCATTTTGAGAGATGTTGGCTTTCAAATTTATAATTGTTTAATACAGCGACCGATTTAATATGCCAGGGCAGTCGCTATGAAAAATCCAGAAACAGTGCCGTCTTGTACCGTTCGCGGGTTCAATGTTTTTAAATCTGAACAAGTGTTATCTCATCCTACATGGCGACCGAATATGCCAGGGCTGTCGCTATTCGGTCGTTACCCTTCATTACAGAAACGGTGCCGTCTTGTACCGTTCGCGGGTTCAATGTTTTTAAATCTGAACAAGTGTTCTCTCACCCTACGTGGCGACCGAATGGCGACCGAATATGCCAGGGCCGTCGCTATTCGGTAGTTACCCTTCATTACATAAACGGTGATGTCTTGTACCGTTCGCGGGTTCAATGTTTTTAAATCTGAACAAGTGTTCTCTCACCCTACATGGCGACCGAATATACCAGGGACGTCGCTGTTCGGTCGTTACCCTTCATTACAGAAACGGTGCCGTCTTGTACCGTTCGCGGGTTCAATGTTTTTAAATTTGAACAAGTGTTCTCTCACCCTACATGGCGACCGAATATGCCAGGGACGTCGCTATTCGGTCGTTACCCTTCTTTACAGAAACGGTGCCGTCTTGTACCGTTCGCGGCTTCAATGTTTTTAAATCTGAACAAGTGTTCTCTCATCTTACGTGGCGACCGAATAAGCCAGGGCCGTCGCTATTCGGTCGTTACCCTTCATTACAGAAACGGTGCCGTTTTGTACCGTTCGCGGGTTCAATGTTTTTAAATCTGAACAAGTGTTCTCTCATCCTACGTGGCGACCGAATAGCGACCGAATATGCCAGGGCCGTCGCTATTCGGTCATTACCCTTCATTACAGAAACGGTGCTGTCCTGTACCGTTCGCGGGTTCAATGTTTTTAAATCTGAACAAGTGTTCTCTCACCCTACATGGCGACCGAATATGCCAGGGACGTCGCTATTTGGTCGTTACCCTTCATTACAGAAACGGTGCCGTCTTGTACCGTTCGCGGGTTCAATGTTTTTAAATTTGAACAAGTGTTCTCTCACCCTACATGGCGACCGAATATGCCAGGGACGTCGCTATTCGGTCGTTACCCTTCATTACAGAAACGGTGCCGTCTTGTACCGTTCTCGGGTTCAATGTTTTTAAATCTGAACAAGTGTTCTCTCATCTTACGTGGCGACCGAATATGCCAGGGCCGTCGCTATTCGGTCTTTACCCTTCATTACAGAAACGGTGCCGTTTTGTGCGATTTTTTCCCCCTAAAATTGACTTAAAACCAGAAACCCTCCCCTTTACACATTCTGCAGCCGCGATTTCTAACTCCACCACCACCTCCTCTAGTGATTTCTTCCAAAATCTACCTTGAAACTCTACCCTCCTCCCATCACCACCACCTCCGGCAACTCCAAGACGGCGCCACCATCTCCGGCATCCGCAAGACTTCCCCAACACCTCCAATTTCAGTTGGGTATTTGGTGAGAATCTCTTATTCTCTATTTATTATAATGTTATTAATGTCAATATTTATGCTCTTTTATATCATTTATTCTTTAGCTTAATCAAAATGTGGTATAAGGGATAAAAAAAATCATGAGAGCACAAATTGTTCGCAAAGAATCAAATTTTAGGGCAATTTACCTTTTATTAGGTTTACAACATACCATTTATTTTTTGCATATTAAATGATGATATGAAAATAAAAGAATCAAATTTTATGGGAATTTTACGTTGTATTAGGTTTACGACATACCTTTCATTCTTTGCATAATAAATGATGATATAAAAGTGGCAAAATTTTATGAGTTTACTAGCATTTTACCTTTAGTTTATGGTGTAAAATTTCAATTTTATTCTCACATTGAAATTTTGTTAATGCACAACAAGAAAATTGTCACATTTGACCAATATTTGTTTTTTGGAGCAGTTTCCGATCACCCAATTGCGTGGTATTGATGGGACCTGCCAGGAAGACCTTCATTGTAATTTGTCCCGGTTTATGCTTCTTTGTTTTATCCCAATGATTTATTTCTTTGTATTATCTCCCATGATTTTTTATTTCTTTGTATTATCTCCCATCATTTTGTTTCTTTGTATTATCTCCCATCATTTTATGTCTTTGTATTATCTCTCATTATATTATATCTTTGTATTATATTGCAACAAACAAACTAATGTTGAAAATAATCGAAATAGTTGACAAAATTCCATTTAAAATAGTAGACAAGATGCCATTAGCACACGTTAATAATTACATGGAAAATAAGGTTGAGAAATCATCAAAATAAGATCCAAAGTTAATATACATTTAATTATTAAGACTTGATATATGCAGATATTGTGTTTGTAATGGAGGACCGTAGTTGGATGTATATGGATTCGACAGCGAATGGTGGACCTCGTCATAGTCAAGAATTTATAGCAGGATTGAAACGATTTGTGGATTTCGCAGTTAGTACGTCTGCTAATGTACAAATTGATGGGATTAGGTGTCCTTGTGGGGTTTGTAAGAATAAAGTATTTTCATATGCACGATCATCGTGAAGTATCATCTTGTTATGAAACGGATTCAGTGACTAACTATTATAATTGGACATGTCATGGTGAGGCATTCATTCCCATGCCTCAAATCCCGTTTGTTCATGAAATGGATAATTATAAAAGACACACGATACCGAACAATTATCGAGATATGATTATTGTTGCTGCGGGACCAAGTTTTAATGAGCAGCAAAATAGGGACGTGGAAGAACCACCCAATCTAGAGGCACAAAAGTTCTATGACATGTTGAAAGCTGTTGATAGCCCACTGTACAATGGTTGTAAAAACCATTCACATCTTTCAATGACTGCCAGGGATGTTGAGCATTAAGTCAGAAGACAACTTATACGAAACTACAATAGATAAATTTGCGTGAGTTGATGAAAGAGGCACTTCCTCCAAATAATAATGCTTTAGGCGACTTTTTACAAAATGAAGAAATTGGTTAAAGGCCTTGGATTACGGTGCAAAAGATTGATGTTTGTGTTAACGGTTGTATGTTGTATTGGAAAGATGATGTTGAGAGTAGACAATGCAAATTTTGTGGCCATGCTAGATACATTAAGAAAAAGAAATCAAAAAATACACGATTAAAAGAGATTGCTTGCAAAAAAGATGTATTATTTTCCGATTACTCCAAGATTACAAAGATTGTATGCATCGAGAAAAGCTGCAAGGCACATGACATGGCACTCGAGACGGTGAGAGGGAAGAGGGAATAATGAATCACCCACGGGATGGAGAAGCTTGGCAACATTTTGTGAGAACACACACCGATTTTGCAGTGGAACCTCGGAATGTAAGGCTTAGGGTTATGCACGAGATGGTTTTGCACCTTTCGGCATGTCGGGGAAGAACTATTCTTCTTGGCCGATTCTTCTAACACCTTATAATCTCCCCCCTTGGATGTGTATGAAGAACAATGGAATCTTCTTAACTATCATTGTACCTGGACCCCAAAATCCAAAACACAAGATCGATGTGTACTTGCAGCCTTTAATCGATGAATTGAATCAAGGGCTGAAGGAGCGGAAACTTATGAAATCTCAAAAAAACAAAATTTCAAATTGAGGGCTTCATTACTTTGGACAATTAGTGATTTCCCAGCATATGGAATGTTGAGCGGATGGAGTACAGCTGGCATTCACGCTTGTCCATATTGTATGGAGGAAACACAAGTGTTCCATTTGCAGTCTGGAGGGAAACAATCGTGGTTCGATTGCCACAGATGCTTCTTGTCACCTGATCATCCTTTTAGAAGAGATGCAAAGGGATTCCGAAAGGACCAGCGACAAGAGATAGCAGACCCGCCGACTCGCCTTAGTGGTCATGAAATGTTCCTTAGAGTTAGAGATTATCAAAAAAAATTACCGATACACCTGAAGAGATCGGTAAAGAGCAAGGCAGGGGACGGGATCATAGTTGGGCTAAACGTAGTATATTTTGGGACTTACCTTATTGGCGGACACTTTTGATAAGACACAACATTGATGTCATGCATAATGAAAAAAACGTGTTTGATAATGTCTTTAACACCGTGATGGACGTGAAAGGTAAAACTAAAGACAATGTTAAAGCTAGAGCGGATGTTGAAAGGTATTGCTATCGCCCGGAATTGAATATTAAACACGATGGCCGAGGTAAAGCAACAAAACCGAAGGCATGTTTCACTCTTACCAAGCCTAAAAAGGAAATGGTTTTGCAGTGGGTTAAAGAATTAAGGCTCCCAGATGGATATGCATCGAATTTGCCGCGATGCGTTGATATGAAAGAGTTGAAAATGTCTGGAATGAAGAGTCGCGATTCTCATGTATTCATGGAAAGACTTATCCCTATAACACTTAGAGTAATACTACCGGCAAATGTTTGGGGACCCTTGGCTGAACTTAGTCTGTTCTAAAGAGATTTGTGTTCCCCAAAGTTGAGTGTGGCGCATATGCAAGAATTGGAGGACACTATCGCTATTTTATTATGCAAGTTAGAGAGAATATTTCCTCCGGGATTTTTTGATGTGATGGAACACTTGCCGGAAAAATAAATTTATCCACTTTTACAAGAACATCTTCAATTATACCAAAAGGATAAATTATAGACCTATCTGCTAGTTGTAATGTCATATTAGTAGATTTCACCTTACCTAGCCCCAACTTTTCAGAAATAGACAAAGGCATTAAATTAATGCTAGCACCTAGATCACATAATGCATTATCAAAGTTTAATTGCCCAATAGTACAAGGAATAGAGAAACTCCCTGGATCTTTTAATTTCTAGGGCAACTTCCTTTTTAGAACAACAGAGCACTCCTCCGTAAGCATTACTGTCTCACAATCGTCGAGCTTACGCTTGTTTGTTAGCATCTCCTTCATGAATTTCGCGTACCTCGGCATTTGCTCCAAAGCCTCTGCAAAAGGAATGTTAATATGCAACTTTTTAAATATATCCAAAAACTTAAAGAATTGTTTATCAATATTTTTCTTTCTAAGTCTTTGAGGAAAAGGAATAGGAGGAACATAAGGTGGAGGAGGAATATAAGGTTGAGAGTCTCCCTCTTTTGTCTTGTCCTCATTTGAAGAATTAAATGCATCTTCCTTCTTGTTCTCCTTTTCGACCTCTTTACAATTTTTCAGTTCTTGGATTTGCTTTCCGCTCCTGAAGGTTACTGCATGAACTCGCTCCATAGGATTCTTCTCTGTGTCACTAGGAATTTCCTTGGAACTCTATCTTTTAAATTTTGAGCAACTTGACCAAACTGAACCTCCAAGTTGTGGATAGAAGTTTGATTTGTCTGAGCAACTTGATCTATCTTACCTTCCAACTTTTTCAAGTATTGCATTAAATTCTCCTCAAACTGAGACTTCCTTTCTTGTGTAGGAGGGGGTTGTTGTGGATGAGTCATTTACTGTCGCTGATTCCCTTGATCACTCCAAGAAAAATTTGGATGTTGTCTCCACCCCGGATTATAAGTGTTGGAGTGAGGATCATTCCTTTGAGGCACATATTGTCTTCCATCTCCCACATAATTTGCTTCTTCGAATGATGTAGAGCTGGAACCTGCATTCGGACAAAAATTAGCATGATTACCAATCAGACCACAAGATGTGCATACCTCATTGTTTTTGTGGCCTTGTTGACTCGTCAAGAGACTAATTTGATTAGTCAATTCAATCAACTTAGAGATCACACTGGGTTGTGAGTTAACTTCATGAATTACAACCCTTCTTCCTTTAGTTGCCTTTTGTTGTGAATTTTTAGCTAAATTCACATAGATCTGTTGAAGCTCATCTGCATTTTTGTCACCTGGGTAACTACCTGCAGCAGTATCGACTAGAGATTGAGACATGAGAGTTAGACCTTCATAGAAAAACTGAGTTAGTAATATCAAAGAAAAACCATGATGAGGGCATTGGGTGAGTAATGACTTAAACCTCTCCCATGCAACATGAAAAGCTTCTGTTTCTCCTTGCGTAAAGGTACTAATCTTACCCCTCAAGTTCATTGTCTTTTCGAAGGGAAAGTATTGAAACATGAATGTCTCATAAACCTCATTCCAAGTGCCCAAAGATCCTTGAGGTAAATCAAGTAGCCACAATTTTGCTCCCCCTTTTAGACTATAAGGAAAACATCTCATCCTTAATTCTTCCTCAGTTAAACCATTCAAAGGGAAAGTTTGTACCCAGTACTATAGAAGTCTACGTAAAAATCCCAAGGCATCTTCATTATTCATACCATTAAAGTTTGGAAGAAGTTGAATATGGTAGTGTTTAAGCTCATAGTTCCTCATTGCAGCGATTAATCTTATGCAAGATGGATTTGCGAGCAATTATTGGCATATGCGGATCTCTCATACGAGGAACGACTAATTGATTCCTTCCATAATCAATAATTCCTTGATTCACATCCATGTCTGCACAATAATAAATAATAAATTAAATAAAAAAAATACCAAAGTAAAATTAAAATCACAAAGAAATAAAATTAATCAAATATTCCCCGGCAACGGCGCCAAAAACTTGATACGCAAAATCTATACTAGCAAGTATACTAGGTCGATGTTGTAGTAGTCAAGGTCGATCCCACAGAGAATAATAATTAATTAATTCCTAAGTAAATAATTCTACAATGATCAAAAGCAAGTAAAATAAAGCCGAAGGTTGATGATGATTAAACTAAATTAATTGACTAACATAAAACAAATAACTTAAACAAGAAGTTTGATAAGAGAAAGATCTAAGGCACATGAATTCACTAAATTAACCAATATATTATCCTAGCGATATGTTATTCTAGAGTGAGTTTCGATTTCCAATTATATCTAATAACCTCTTTCAAGGCTTATCAAAAATATTCTCATGAATAAACCAACTATATGTCTATGTTGATTTTAACCCACAAAAACGGATTAAACATATGAAATCATAAAGATCGCACAAACCATACAAGTATATGTCTATCTTGCATGCAATTTATGTTCAGATTATTTAACCTAATTAACAAGGTCAGCTGTCTCAAATCTTCCAAGTTAATGTAAAGACAATTTGAGTGTTAGCTAATCACACAAAAGCATTAAGAACAATAATAAGAAATTAATTCCACAACACTCATCGAATAACAAAATCACAAGAATAATATATAAAATTAATCTAGCTACATCATGGCCTTAGAATAAATATTTAGCTCATACTAGAGAAAAATTCAATAACAAATTAAAACCTAGAATAATCTAATAATGACTGAATCATCTTTTCCTAAGACTAGTAAAGAGTATTTATGGCAATAGAAATTTCCTAGCTTAAGGTAATTGACATAGATCAAAACTCTCCCACTCTTCTAAAGTAGTTGACATAAAATACAACTCTTCAAGATTCTTTAAGGTAGTTGAAATACACCAAAACTCTTCTAATCCGTAAAAGATATATCTTCAATTCTAGCAGCTTCTTTCTTGTTCTGCAAGTTTGGTTCACTTTTACCCTTCAAAAGACTATTTTGCCCCTACAAATGCAAACACATAAAAGTGAGGATTATACCATTCTAAGCTCAAAACTCAATATGTAAATACTTTTTGAAGCTCAAAATTACTATTAAAGTAGAAGAAAATATAGATAAATTTACGAGTTATCAATTAACTACATATGTTTTAATTAGATACCTGCACCATCTGAAAAATAAGATAAAGAACAAGGCTAGAGTTGAGGGGTCAATTTGCAAAGCATACTTGGTCGAAGAAGCTGCTACATTCTTTAGCTATTATTTCGAACCCCACGTGAAAACGAGAGTTACAACCATTGGGCGAAATGATGATGAAGACGAGATTAGCGGACCATATATATTATCAATTTGCAACTTACCCGGAAGATCATTTGGAAAAAAAGAAAGGATTTTATTATCTGATAAAGATTATAAAACAGCCATGAATTATATCCTAATGAATTGTGAAGAGGTCGAACCATATCTTCAGTAAGTAAACTTATCTATTTGCTTCATTTTTGTTATATAATTAAAAGTGGCCAAATAATAATATTGTCATTTAATTTGTAACTCAGGAAATTTGTTAGTCAAGTACATGAACAAACCCCGCAGATAACGGAGGAAGAACTACAAAGTCGGGTTTATAATGATTTTTCCAAATGGTTTGGAACTCATGTAAGTTGGTATTGTCTAGAAATGTACTTGTAATAAGAATGCATAATCAAAATAATTTAACTTTTATTGCTCAACAGATACATAGCCTTCAGGAAGATTCCGAAATTTTGTTGAAAAACCTGTCTTGGGGCCCGTCAAAGAGAGTGATGTCATACACTAATTACTTTGTTAACGGTTATAGATTTCACACCAAAGCCCACAGCGATGGAAAAGGAACGACAAACAGCGGGGTATGGGTTAAAGGAGATTATTACGGTGAGTTGAAGCAAGTAATTGAGGTTGAACTTGCTGGACTACCAGACCAAAAAATTATTCTTTTCAAATGCGACTGGTTTGATTCTACTCCAAATCGAGGTTTAAGAGTGCATCCTCAATATAAACTTGTAGAAATCCATAGGAAAAGAACCTACCAGGGTTACGATCCATTTGTATTTGCTTCCCAATGTCGACAAATCTACTACACACCTTATCCGGGTAGTAAGACAACATCTAGGACTGATTGGTTGGCTGTATGTCGTTCCAAACCACGTCTATTTGACGTTCCTGGTGTTCCGGTACCGTATCAGGACGAAGTACGCGAGGAGGAGACCCGATCGCATTGATCCAACTATTACGAAGTTGGTCAACTTGCACACCGGTCAGGGGAAATTGAAGTTGTACTTGTGGCTGGTACGAGCCGTGGTTATGAAGATGATGACGATGACAATGATGAAATTATGTCGGGAGATGACAATTCTGAAGAAGAGGATGAATTAATGACCGATGATGATTTACAATGATTACGATTTCTCGCTTCTCTTGGAATTCCACATATTGAAGGTGAGTAATATTTGTTGGTTTTTTTTTTTGTACTTTATTACCATAAATTAATTGTCATATTGTATAACTTTTTAACATAATTCAAAGTAGAAATTTTATTGTCATAATAATTTGATTCTTAAATTTTGCAGATTGCAACTCATGCATTTTCAAGGATATGCATATGAATGACATCAAGAAGTTTATGAGAAATGCACACTTTGATTGTAAGTTTTGATAATTGAAATAAATTACTTTGAACGTGAGTGTTGTAATGTAATGTGCACACTTTGATTGTGAGTTTTGATAATTCAAAGTGTGCACTTTGAATGTGATCTTTGTAATGTAATGTGTACACTTTGATTGTGAGTTGTAATGTAAGGTGCACACTATGATTGTGAGTGTTGTAATTCAAAGTGTGTACTTTGATCGTGAGTGTTGTTATTCAAAGTGTGCACTTTGATTGTGAGTGTTGTAATAAGAAGTTTGCACTTTGATTGTGAGTATTTTGGTTGTGAGCATTTTGATTGTGAGCATTTTGGTTATTGCTTCTATTGCTGCTGTGTTTTGTAATAGAGATTTAATTAAATTAAATTTTTATTTTTTTTTAAATAACAACAATTTAGCGACGGAAAAAACCGTCGGTATTCGGGCGTTATATGTTCAAAGTCAAACGTCAACATTGTTGACCACGCCGTCGGTATTCGGTCGCTATAGGGTGACCCTATTTTACGTTGCTAATTTTCCGTCGGTATTCGGTCGTTCCTGGGTCAAGTCAAATGTCAACAATGTTGACCATGCCGTCGGTATTCGGTCGCTATATGGTGACCCACTTTTCCGTTGCTAATTATCCGTCGGTATTCGGTCGTTCCTGGGTCAAGTCAAATGTCAACAATGTTGACCACGCCGTCGGTATTCGGTCGCTATATGGTGACCCTCTTTTACGTTGCTAACTGTCCGTTGGTATTCCGTCGTTTAGTTTCCGTCGGTATTCGGTCGTTCCTGGGTAAAGTCAAATGTCAATAATGTTGACTTTTCAATCGGTATTCCGTCCTGCCTAGGTCATGTCAAATGTCAAAAATGTTGACTATTCCGTCGGTATTCGGTCGTTACAAGGCAAAATTAAAAGTCAACCATGCATTCATTTCCGTCGCTATTAGGTCGCTAAATTGTGACCCCACTGGCCGTTGCTAAATAAATAGTCGGTATTCGGTCGGAAAATATGTTAGCGACGAAAATTACACGACCACAATGTTCGGTCGGTAATCGGTCGCTAAACGCCAATTAGCGACGGAACTGTCCGTCCTTGTTACACAGTTTTCTTGTAGTGAAAGTCCACAACTCTTTGGGTTGCTGCATTAACCAGTTAAACGCATCCTCATCTTTTTGTTTGATACGCTCCAGATAAAAATCGCACTTAACCTTTTTCGGTTGGGTTGCAGCAATCCACACATAATCTTTCAATTCTTTGTTTTTTGCATGAGTGTGGAAATTGGACCTGTAACCGTCAACCAACGGTTTAAAAGTCCAGAACAATGACCTGAACACCTTGGGCCCATTAGCGGTTACTCGCGGGTGGTAGAGAAATTTGACTATCATAGCCGGGTTTGAATCATTTAGTGCCCGGATATAATGGGTCAGTACCTGAAAAGTTGATTGCCAAGTACCAAAAAGTATTCCTATAGCATTTCTGCGGGCATACCAAGCTTTTCTATCGATACAAGTCAAATTCATATCAGTGGTACAAGCAGCCTTAATCAATTTAACAGATATTTCATGATCAGCCTGAACAAGGTGTAGAATTTTTACCCTAATGCAACTGGAGGACGTGTTGCGTTTTTTGTTTTGGTCCATCAAGCAGTAGTGGGCCTGGTTAAGCTTGGTAACCTTCCACATTCCATCCACCCTGATATGGTTTACGCGAACGTACCAACTGCATCGGCTATTTTCGGTTGAATTTCTACACACCCCGCTGAACCATTGTTTATTGCTCCTCTCTCTTTTCCATTCCCTTAATGCCACCTTGTCATGCCACACGTTTACTGCCAACATTGCCTCGCGTTTATCCTTGAATTGCATCCCCAAGCATATTTCGGGAAGATTGGGATTCCATGTTTTAATTTTTTCTCCACCGTATGTGATTTCAGGTACAGGTTCCATGGAACCCATATCATTCCAAAATTTGCATAGTTACCGTACGATGGCAAATTCCATTCTGGAATGGCCGGGGCGGAAGTAGAGGGAGTCGGTTCAGGCTCTTGTACCGCCTCTTTAGTGCTTGGTCCACCGGTTTGTTGTTGGATTTCGGGGTTGGCATCTTCCGCTACCCCCTCTGCGTCTTCCTCGACCCCGTCGTCTCCGGCACTATCGTCGGCGAAGTCGTCTTCCGTGTCTGGAACGCCGTCAATGTCGGATATTGGACCCAAGGAATCCATGACCGAATTATCGGTACAGGGTTCGTAAGTAGACGGTGGGGGCATAGTTGGTAATGGATTTGGCTCCCAAAAAAATGGTTCCGGAACAAATTGTGGCTCCGGTGCAAATTCTGTTGTCGGTATTACAAAGCTATCTCGCATGTCTGCGCACGAGTTCCAACAGTGGCACCAACATGAATCCCCTGGGAGTTTGAAATCCGTTTGGATTCCTCACAAACCTGTCTAAACCTTCTTCCTCGTTAAGGTTTACAACATCGTACGCCACCATGTTGAACGTCGGCATGAAGAATGGACGAATCATTATTAGCCGAACATTGACACTAGAAAGCTCGACTCCTTTGCGCCGACATATTCTATTGCAAAGTTGTCTGAATGAAATCCTTTGTATAACTTCAAAACTTTTTTCGCTGGGCTCATGACATGGGGTAACCCCCCATTTTTCGTACACTATATTGTGGTCGAAATGTAAATACAATCTCATTAGACATTCTATTGCCATTTTTTAGCAAAACGAAATAAGGGGTTGAGGAATGATGGGTTTGTTTAGAACAAATTAATTGGGGAATGTTGTTTGTGGTATGAAAAATGGATGGGAGGGTATTGAATTTTATAGAGATTTTGGCAGCAAATGGGCAAAGCCTCTGCCGGTTGAGGACGGAAGTGGGACTTCCGTCCTCATTCCAGGACGAAAGTCCCACTTCTGTCCTCAACCGGCATAGGCTTTTTCCCAAAAACCCTATCTTGGACCCCCGTGCATTTTAGGACGGAATTGCCACTTCCGTCCTCAAATTGCAGGCTATTGGCAGTGTCAGGTCACTTCTCACTTTTACTTTTTTGTCCATGCCCCCTCGCTGGAAAATCCCTAACGGTTTCTTGCAGTTTCGTTCGCATTACTGACCTATTTTCAGAGACTTGTCCAATTCGAAAACTTAATTTTACAATTTCGTACTAAATCTATAAATAACACCTCAAAACCTCTCCTTTTGTCCTAGAAATTTTTTCCCTACGTGTTCATATTATAATTGTTATTTTCAATGTTTTTAAAATATTACTCATTTCGAAACTTTCAAAAATCAAAAAACTGAGAATTCATACAAATAAATTTACATCGAACATATAAGAATACAAAGTCCCGGTTATTCAAACCCTAATACTTTCGAAACTTATGCTCAATCATTTTCCAAGTACTACTGTTGCTGGACGATGCATCCGACATCGAGTATTCAGGGGGAGCCTCCACAGTCACCTCTTCAGGAGATCTTGAACATTGTCCAACTTCATCCACAAATCCTCTTCCTTCGTACCCAAAAATATGGCAGAGAAGGATAAAGAAAAATTCGCCACTCCTTCTGTACTACTTAGCTCTTGGATTAGCCTAAATTAGAGTTATATAAACAAAACATTTAGTTAGGAAAACATAGAGTTAATACAATGTACCGTAATTACATGCAACTTACCGCAATCTATTCCTCCCACTGGGCCTCAAAACCATCCAAGTCAACAATGTTCGTCCTTCCGTCGTACTTGAACCATGATTTGTGGGTGAGCGCTTCGAAATCCCAAAACCGCCTACGCAGTTTTGCTAGGCCTGCGTCGATCATCGCAATTGTGAATTGTCCCCCGGTCACAAAATTAATTCCGTAAACAATTTCATTGTAGCAATCCGACCAACGTTTTTCTCCAGGGTACCCCTGTATACTGAAATCATAACAAATTTCTATTAAAACCTCCTCGTATTCGGCTGGCCATTCTCTAGTAAAATCAGCATCCCTGAATTTGTTACGCATTTCTTTTTGCATAAATTCGGGAAAGTTGGCTATTGCGGAGGATAGGGTAAGTGTAAAAAAAAAAAATTGGAAACCTAGTATTAAGGAGGATAGGGTTTTTATGGGTTTGAAAAGGTTGTAGATTGTGGAGAGGTTTGGAGGGGTATTTATAGATGTGGCGGGAAATTGTAAAATTAATTTTCTTATTGGACAAGTCTCTGAAAACCGGACATAAATGCGCACGAAATTGCCAAAACCGTTCAGAAACTTTGCATGGTCAAAAAATAAAAAGTGAGAAGTGACTACACGCTGCAAATTGTCTGGAAGTTGAGGACGGAAGTGGTAGTCACGGGGCCAAGTTAGGGTTTTCGTAGGGTATTTTTCTGCTGGACCATAACGGAAGTCCCACTTCCGTCCTGGCAAACGTGTAATACACGTGAGGGAGCCTGCCAAGTCATTCAGGACGGAAGTGGGACTTCCGTCCTCAACCCGGGACGGAAGTGGGACTTCCGTTCTGGACAAAAATGTTTGTCCACCCTTTTCGGGTGCCATGTCATGAACCAAATAGAAAAACTGGGCCAGGCCCATGCAAAGCCCCATCGCAATGAGGCCCAAAACCACATGAATCGACAGCGGTGAGAACACGGAGTTGCTGTCCTTGGCCTCGGTGGAGATCAAGTGCTTAGCGAGTGTCAAAGAGACGTCGTTTTGGTCACTGAGTCAGGGGGTGGGGTGGGGATGAAGATGAACGGGGGCAAAGTCGGTTAGGGGTGAGCACCGATTTCTAATTGGCCAATTCGGTAATTTGGTTCGGTTTTTTCATTCCTTCAAAAACCGACCGAATTCCTTTCGACCGATTTGGCCGAATTGGTGGGTACAATTTTTTTCCAAAATTCTGCAAAAATTAAGTTTATACAAAGCTGCACCTTTGGATGGTCAAGAGTTTTCTGGGCTCTGAGATCAGCCAATCAACATAAAAAACCAAGTCATTCTCAAAACAAATAAGAAGAAATGAAAACAGAGCCAAACTTTGAAACAAAAAAAGATTTTTCTAAATACAAAAAAAATGAAAGAATTTGGGTTAGGGTCTTTTTTTTTTTATCTTTACTTTATATACTTATTATTAAATTATTTAAAAAAACTCAATTCAAATTCGGTAATACTAAATTCAAAATTAATCGGACCAAATTTGTCCCAAGTTCACCCAATTTGAATTCGATCGTGACCAAATTACCGAATTCAAGCCGAATTACCAATTTCAATCGGAATTCGGTAAAAATCGAATTTGCTCACCCCTATTTGGACTGAGATATTTTAACTTGACATGCTCCTAAAAATATTTTCGTAGACTCATTCAAATTTTGATTTCATATTTGACTAACAATTTTTTATACGAAAACTTTTTATATACTAAAAATAAATTATTTAGAGATTTTACTATCCTAATTTATTGTTCGAAACATTGTGTACAAGTTATAAATTGTTTAATGACAATAATGTCCAATTTGCCTTTTGCTAGTCCCACATGCCTTATATCAAATTCTTGTTTTTTTTTTTTGGAATTTAAATGGAACGTATATTAATTACAACAATAATTAAAAGGTATAATGAAATGCTGAGAACACAAATCATCAGAGCTGGTGCATTACAAATATTCCCTACACTCTCAAGGATACTCCCAAGTGCCCATAAGTCAGGTATGTTAATACTGGAACCGTTATTGTGGGGACCGGCCCCACAGTCTTTCACATGAATTGAACGGAACCCACATATGTAGGTAGGTTCTGCCAAATTCATGTGAGGAATTGTATAAACAGTCTCAATGACAGTTATATGATTAAATTTTCCGATGAGTCTAGGGGAGTGGCAAATTCCACCTGCACCATAGCTTGGGTACAGCCAACCTTTATACCAGTTACCCAGTCTGGCTCCTATGCGGAACACCTTTTTTTCCGAATATGCGGAACAGTTTTTTTGTCTTGAGAACATGTGTTCTCAAGTATGGAGGAAGTGAGTTGAGCCGACTCGTGAGTAACTCACCATTCGATTCGATATTCGGCTCGACGAGCTCAGCTCATGAGCTAAATGAGGTGAGATTTTTGGCCCATCTTAAATACGAGTCGATCTTGAGTTAGATAGAGTTTAACTCATTTGGCTCATTAGCTGACTCAATATATATAGTGGCGGAGCCAGGAATTTGTCATAGGGGGGCGAATTTCTTACTGAATTTTTTTAGGGGGGCCAAATACAACATTTATAAGAAAATATAACAAAAAACAATTTTACCATAGAAAATTCGTCGTTTCTGAAAATGTTGCCCCTTAATAGCTCCGCCACTGTATGTATGTATGTATATATATAGCCTCACATACCCTTTAAAAAAGTAGTTACACATCTTCTCAAGCAAAATAAACAAAGAAAATCCTAAAATTCTCTTATAATCTTCTCATTTTATCAAAGTGGAAGATTTATTGATTCATATCTAACTTCTTTGCCCGAAAGCAGTTCAAGCATTGAGTTGTGAAGAAGATTGCCTCGAGTCACTTATGACATTAAGAGAAACTGAAAGTGTATTACTACTTCTCTTTTATTACTGGTGATAATTAATTATTTTCTACCAAAATCAAATTGCTTATATAATAATTCAGGTGGAAAAACAAGCCACAAAATCAAATTGCTTATATAAGAAGACTTTTTAGACTTTTGTCATTTAATAATAAGGATTAGAATATTTGGTAGCTAAACTTTTATTGGTTTACATTGGTTTAATTTTATATTTTGCTAAGATTTTTTTTTTTTACCAGAGTCTTTACATATTATAATTAGTTTAGAGAGATAAAACTTATATTATATGTCACTGTGCTAATAAAATCTATTGATTTATTTTGTATAAGTTGGATATTAAATTCATATTATAAGTCACCGTATTTTTTCTAAAATATTTGTAGATAAATTAGCTGAGCTGCTCATGAACTACTGATGAGCTGAGCTTGAGTTGGGAAAATTAGCTCACATCAAATATGAGCTGAGCTATGAGTTAGGCAAAATTAGTGTGAGCTGAGCTTGAGCTAGCCTTAACTCAGTTCAGCTCAGCTCATTTCCACCCCTATTCTCGAGTTAAGAACACATGTTCTGAGCAAGTGTTCATTTTTTCAAATCAATGCTAGCCGTTAAAATTTTATTCTAACGATTGAGATTCCGCCCTGCATGTGCGGAATAAAAGTTGTTCCGCATAAGAGCCGCGGTGCCAGTTACCACTCCACTTGCATTGAACACGTCTAGGATACCTATTTTCAGCTTGTAGATTCACATCTACCTACCTCTTTGCATTCTCAGACCCAAAGAAATCACCATGGCAGCCCTTGGCCAATAACTTCATCTAAATTTCCTCTACCCAATCGCAGTCACTGATCGCATAAAGGGTTGTCTCCATTTCCAAACCACACACAGGACAAAGTGAGTTAGCATTAGGGCTGACAATTATACTCAAAGATCCAGACCTATACTCAGGTCCAACAGACATGTTTTTGGTCTAAGCCCAACTCTATTATACTCAGAACTAATTGGAATTATCTTTTTATATCCAGGTCTAATTGAGTCTATTGGTCCAAAATTAATTAGGATACACAATAGACCCAGTAAGATTCAGGAGCTCCCACTGGACCCTGTACCTCTCTCTCTATTACTCGTCGACCTTCCTATAGAACAATTACTCAACTAACAAAACCAACTTTGCGTTAGTTTTTTAACAATGCTACCTCTGTTTTGAAAATAAGCCTTGCTTTCATTTTCCCAATTTTAAGTATATTTGACTTAGGCACAACTAACATGGGATGTTTGACTTAGGCACAACTAACTGGATGCAACCATCTTCTCTTATTCTGCACAGGAAGGTATGCATTGCTTTTAAGTATATTTACTTCTTTTTTTATAGTAATACAATTAAATAAAAAGTAAAAAGACTTAAAAGGCTGTTCTTTACGTAAAAGTTCCAAAGTTGTACCAACCCCCTTGATACAAATGAGAGGAAGGAAAAAAAAAGTTAAATATTTTTGTCTTGAGAGATATCCTGTGATACCAAGTATATTGTTGTAAATTTAGCAAAAAAAAAAAAAGTATATTGTTGTATACTGTCCTTAAGTTTCCACATATCTTTAAGATATCTAAGAAATATAATCTAACTAGAAATTACTAAAACTAACCTAATACAATCAAAATATATAGTACGTAATTACAAGGTTTTGAAACCCGGGCTGGACATCGACCCGAAAAAGTTACTGGGTCACGGGTCACTGGTCGGACCGTCATCGACCCGTTCATCAACCCGGTGACGCCATAAATATTAAAAAATATATAATATATACTTATTAATAAAAAATAAAGTTAATGTAAAATTTTCCAAATAAACATCTTGTTGATATAAACCTGGATATTAACATTTCTTATTCTTAGATATCTAACAAAATTCTATGTAAATTAATTTACATACAAAATGTAAATAGAGTTACACTTATTGATCAAGAAAAAGAGGAAAACTTTCAAGAACATCACAAAGAAAAAATCAAATCCACTCCAACCTCTTCAATCCAAGCAAGAACAATATTTAACATTCCAAATGACCACAATATTTAAGAATTCAATCACAACTCACAAATCCTGACAATAAAACTCAAAATAACAAAATCATCCATTTAGTCTACTACTCTAAGTAACATCTCCAAACAAGCTACATTTTATATATTGGGTATTTTTCCCCCTTTGTTTTATACAGAATTTTTTTTAAAAAAATGCATTTTGTGACCCGGCCGGGTCAAACAGGTCAATGAAATTAGTGCGATTTTTAGCATGTACGGATTTTGGCACCTAACCGGACCGCCCAGAGGGCCGGTCCGGGTTTCAAAACCTTGCGTAATTACCAAAACTAAATATTCTCCTAACTAATAATAAGTTTAATTTAATAAATCCAACATTGCCTCCCTCAAATCAAGCTCGGCAAAAAATCCGGTCAAAATCCATCACGAGCAAAAATCTCCATTGCAACTTCTTTCGCTGTGAACAATTTGTGCAACACCAATTTATAATTAACCTTCTTATTCACAATAGAAGCCGACAAAATCTTGTACGCTGCAAACAACTTCATCATTAATTCCTCATTATCAAAGAAGTCAATCATATCTACCCATTCAGATACAACCACATAATAACTCTTTAAGAATAAAGATTCCACTCCAACAAGATCTATACCAACTTCATATTTGCATGCATCTTGAGTATACATTATCTGGTCAACGTGGATTTCTTCCTGCACAGGGAGATCATCAACTAATTCTTCAATTTCAACTTGAATAAATGAAATAAGATCATGATTTTTAAAAGGCCTCAAAACCTCACTTTTTTTATCTCAGAAAATCCATTAATTTTAGCACCGCTATCATCATATTCATCAACAATGAATGAATGCAAATCTTGATTTGATATCTCAAAATTTTCATCAATTCCATTCTTGTTGCTATGGTCATCCAGACCTTGCAACAAACCAATGTCTACCAAATAATCAATCTCAATAATTTTATCCACCACACTCTCTTCCTCTCTCGACACTTCCTCTACAATTAAATTTTCAACACTAAGATTATCACAATTATCTACCAAATCAATAATTTGTGAAGAATCTTGAATCGACCATTCATCATCAATTGTACTCAACGAATAAGTTACATCAATATTACCATGAGAAGCATATATCAAAATAATATCTTCACAATAATCCAAATCAATTTTTTTCTTTCAACTCAGATAAAGAACTACTCATTAAAGAGGAATTCTCTAAATCAATATATTCAACTTCATCTTCACTTATTTTATCAAAATATTTTTCTTCATCTCGAGGAGATAACATTTTAATCTTCTCCTCATCAATAATAATTTTCTCATCAACTTTTTGAAATCTAAAACTTTCATCTTTTTCAATTTTCTCTTTTCAAACAATATTTTTAGAAGAACCATTACCTCCATAAGTAGTCATTAAATGAGCTCAAATCTTCTTTGAAGATTCAACATAGACAAATTATCTTGCAACATTTAATGCTACCTTAGTACTGAGGTGGTGCCTTACAAAGACATTTTTTCCACCTCTTCTTCTCCTCTTCATCAGTCAATTGGTTGTTACAAGGAGGTTCTTCAAAACCTTCTTTTATAATATTCCAAACTTCAAGACTTTCAAAGTAAATTTGCAAATATTTTCGCCAAATATCAAAATTATTTTTGCCATCAAAGACAAAAACTGGACAAACACTCAAAGTTTGAGGATTCATCACATAGGGATCTATCATATAACGATCTATCACATAACACTAGCTGATGCGAAACAGTGATGTTTTATTTCAAGGTTCGGCTTTTAGCAGATCTTTCTATATCTCGAATTAGTTTTCCAGGGGAATTTACTCAACGTAACTCTAAAGAAGGCTAAGTAACAATGAAGGTTGAAACACCACAACTACCGAAACTATCTAGTTGATATAGTAACTCAAAGAATATGAAGTTCTAACGAAAATTCATAAACAGGTGATATCTAAGGAATAACCTTAACCAAAATATCAATATATCTAACGTTAACATGTTGGCCGAACCCTGTCTTAAATAGAGTAAGAATTCGGTTCCAAACAACAATAAAGAAGAGTCCTTGAAGAAGTAGGACTCTTGAACAACAACTTGCTATCAAGTAAAATACTTAAACAAGATAATGGACAACATGTCCTATTACCTTGCATCTAGGCGTCTAACATAGCTAAATATGGCTGAAAATAACAAATCGTGTGAAGAGTCCTAGAAGATGTGGGACTCTTAACAATTAGATAACCAACTACTTAACCACACTATGGACAACATGTCCTTTATTATAGCAAATACATGCTATATACACCTAAATAGATTAAATAACAATGCTGAAATTAATTAAAGTCTAGAAGAGTCTATAATAGACTTTAATGTACAAAAAGGCTAAAATGTCCTTTTTAGCCACTTTGCTTTTTTGGGCCGAATTGAATATCCTGTAGACTTAAGAGTTGAATTTGGATATCATCTTCTAGATGTACATTAGCTTCCTCTTTAGTCTTCCACTCTCAGATCAATGCAGAGATGTCTTGATCTACTTTCCTAACTCTTGCTCTAGTCATTGGACCTTGTATGTTGGATAAAGTGTGTTTAATATAACTGGATGGTCCCACATCATCCCCTCCCTCTTGAAAATGATTCGTCCTCGAATCATCATCAACATAATCTGAATCACGATTAAAAGGAGATAAATCAGCAACATTAAAAGTAGAGTGTACGCCAAACTTACCTTCCAAGTTGATTTTATATGCATTATCATTAATTCTTGCAACTAGTTGAAAAGGTCCATCTCCGCGAGGGTGTAACTTCGTCTTCCTCTCTTTAGGAAATCTGTCTTTCCTAAAGTGTAACCAAACCCAATCACCAAGTTTAAAAGTAACTTTCTTTCGGCCTTTGTTGGTTTTGAGTGCAACTTGATCATTCTTCTTCTTGATGTTGGCGGCAACTTCATGATGTATTCTTTGAACAAAATCAGCCATTGAATCACCTTCTATGTTATAGTATTCATCAATAGGAAGATGGATTAGATCTAAAGGTGTTAGGGGTTAAAACCGTAAACAACTTCAAAAGGTGAATTATTAGTAGTTGAATGTAAGTTACGATTATATGAAAATTCAGCAATAGGTAAACATTCTTCCCACCCTTTTAAATTCTTTTGAATGAGTGCTCTAAGTAGATCCCCTAAAGTTCTATTGGTTACCTCTGTTTTGCCATCGGTTTGGGGATGGCTTGGAGTAGAAAACAGTAACTTAGTCCCCAACTTACTCCATAAGGTTTTCCAAAAATAACTTAGGAACTTTACATCCCTATCAATTACGATTGTTTTAGGAACACCATGCAGCCGAATGACTTCTTTGAAGAATAGATCCGCAATATGGCTTGCATCATTGGTTTTCCTATAAGGAATAAAGTGAGCCCTCTTAGAAAATCTATACACAACAACCATTATACTATCATTACCTCTTCTGGATGTCGTTAATCGTAGAATAAAATCCATTGAAAGATCAATCCAAGGTGAAAAGGGTATTTGTAAAGGCATGAGCAATCCGTGAGCTTTTGATGTACTTTTTGCCTGTTTGCAATTAAAACAAAGTTCACAAATTTTCCTCACATCTCTTTTTATTTTAGGCCAATAAAAGTGTTCTTGTAAAATATCTAAAGTTTTAAAAACACCAAAATGTCCCATTAATCCGCCACTATCTGCTTCTCTAACAATTAAATCCCTAATAGAACAAGAGGGAACACATAACTTATTGTCTTTAAACAAGAAACCTTCAAATTTGTAAAACATCCATTTTAGCCGAAACATCACAAGCCAAATACAAATCTGAAAAATCATTATCTTCTTTATACAAAGCTTTAAGATGTTCAAAACAAAGTAATTTAGCATGCATAATCGAAAGTAAAGTATACCTTCTAGATAAAGCATCCGCAACAATATTTTCCTTACCTTTCTTGTATTTGATCACATATGGAAAGCTATCAATAAAGGAAACCCACATTGCATGTCTCTTGTTTAACTTACTTTGCCCTTTCAAATACTTGATTGATTAATGATCCGCGCGTGTATAACAAATTCTCTTGCAATCAAGTAATGCTGCCATGTTTCCAAAGCTCTCACAATAGCGTATAACTCTTTATCATATGTAGGATAATTAAGCGAAGCGCCACTCAATTTCTCACTAAAATATGCTAAAGGCTTACCTTGTTGTTGCAAAACAGCCCCAATACCTATACCTGAAGCATCACATTCAACTTTAAAAGTTATATTAAAATTAGGTAAAGATAAAATCGGGGAAGAAGTTAGTAATTGCGTCTCTTCTTGCGGCTTATCCCAAAAAAATGAGATATCTTTCCTCACAACATCATTCAATGGTGCGGCAATTGTGCTAAAATCACGAACAAATCGCCTATAAAAGCCTGTTAAACCATAGAATGATTGGACTTGTGTTAAATTTCTTGACCTCAACCAGCTCACAATTGACTCTATTTTAGCCGGATCAACCTGAATTCCACTTGAACTAACAATGTATCCAAAAAAGTTTATAGAATTAGTGCAAAAAACACATTTTTCAAGCTTGGCATACAAGGTTTGCTCTCTTAATATAGTAAAAACGGCCTTAAGATGTTCAACATGTTCTTCTAAGGTTTTACTATAAACAAGAATATCATCGAAATAAACTACAACAAATTTCCGAAAACAATGACGAAATATGTAGTTCATTAATCTCATTAAAGTACTAGGTGCATTACTAAGACCAAAAGTCATAACAATCCATTCATATAATCCATATTTAGTCTTAAAAGCATTTTTCCATTCATCACCTTCTTTCATTCTAATTTGGTGATAGCCTTGAGTTAAATCAATTTTAGAAAAGATTAAAGCAGCACTTAACTCATCTAGCATATCCTCTAAGCGAGGTATAGGATGTTTATATTTAATAGTTATCTTATTAATATCTCGACAATTCGTACAAAATCTAAAAGTTCCCTCTTTCTTAGGTACTAAAATAACCGGACTAGCACAAGGACTTAAAGATTCACGTACCTGCTCTTTCTCTAAAAGCAAATCGACTTGCCTTTGTATTTCATGGGTGTCATCCAAATTTACTCTATAGGCTGCCCTATTTGGAAGATTTGATCCCAGAATGAAGTCGATTTGATGTTCTATACCTCGGATTGGGGGTAAACCTTTCGGCAACTCCTTATGAAAAATATCCCTGAATTCCTCCAAAACATCAACACATAGACTAGGTAGAGAAGAAGTTATAAGATCAAAGGAAAAGTTGTTAGTGAGGGAAAACCTTTCGGTTTCTCTGAAAATCAGCAAAACAAGTGTTGTTTGCTCGTAAAGCCATATCTACCTTTCCCGAATTGACAAATAAACACTCTTTCCTCTCTTTTTGTGAGCATGCCTTTTTTCTCACAAAGATCACGGCTTTTATATCCTTTTTTCCCTCGGTTTTTACCTCTTGGGTAGGCTTACTCATTTTTTGCAACTCACGCTCTTTCATTCTTTTCTCTCTACCCTCGGCTAATCTTTTTTGCATCTCACAAACTTGAATTGGATACATAGGATGTAAAGTATATCGAATATTATCCATTGTAACCATGTAAACATTCCTTCGACCAATATGATCTACACACCTATCGTATTGCCAAGGTCTTCCCAAAATTATGTGACTTGCAGTCATCGGGACCACATCACAAATAACCGAATCCAAATATTGTCCAATGCTGAATTTAATCTCAACTTGTTTATCCACTTTAATCTCACCACTATCATTTAACCAAGAAAGCTTATATGGTATTGGATGTGCTTTCAAAGGTAAATCTAAAGAGGTAACCATATCAAAAGAGCAAACGTTAGTGCAACTACCGCTATCAATAGTAAGTAAACAAATCTTGCCTTGAACTGTGCACTTTGTTTGAAAAATGTTGCTCCTTTGTTGATGCAAATTATGTAAAGGCTGAGAATGTAAAAGTTGCATATTTACCAAAAGATAATTGCTGCCATCATCCGGAAAAGACTCCCTATTCTCGGCCTCTTTCTCCAAAATAATCTCTTCGGTTTCCTCCTCATCACTGACCCACGTTTACAGACTGAATGGGTAATTTGAGGATAATGCATCCATCATGATCATTACGCTTTTATTTGGACAATCCTGAGCAAAGTGATCCTTACCTCTACACTTAAAACTTTCTCGAGCATGGTTTTTAGATGTACTAGACCTCAAATCGGTTGTATTTGATGTAGAAGATGTCTTGGCTGACCCAATTGTACCCGCGGCTGTTTTGACACTTCCCAAACTGCCCTTTGCTTGATTTTGGCTCGACAAAATATTAGAATTGTTTAGAGGCTGACTTGGCCGTTTCCAAGATTGGAAATTTGCCGAATAAGTTCTTGAACCTTTCTCTTTTTGTCGCCTCTCAATCTGTTCAGCATAATTAACCATATCAATAAGATTATGAAGGTTAGCACGTTCTACCTTGGGTCTAATTTTGTCATTTAGACCAGCCAAGAAATGAGCCAAAGTAGCCTTATCATCTTCCTGAATATCAGCTCTAATCATCGCCATTTCCATCTCTTTGTAATATTCATCAATGGTCTTTGTCCCTTGTTTTAATCTTTGTAATCTATTGTATAGATCACGAGTGTAAATTTGAGGAACAAATCTCCGAGTCATGACCGCTTTCATCATATTCCATGTTTCAATTGGTGGTTCTCCCGTCCTTCTCCTTTCTTGAGTCTCTTTATCCCCACCAAATTGATGCATAATCTCCGAACTCCATGGCAGCCGGTTTAACCTTTTTTCTCTTCCGAATAATTGTGAACGGAAAAAAATATGGTTAACTTTACGAATCCAATTTAAAAATAATTCCGAATCATTCGTACCTTGAAAAGATGGGATCTTTGTCTTGATTTCTCCAAGATTATTATCATACCTATGATTCTGAATATTGACTCTCGGTTCAAAGGCTTAATTGTCCACCATTCTTGGTATTGCTCTCTCTGAAATTGATTATTATCAACTTTTTGCCGAAAAATTGTCTCTCAAAGAATGTTGATTGGATTCTTGAGACCCTTCATCATCTTGGACATCAACTGCCGTGGCTTTCCCTTTGTCCGCTTTGTTCTTGATTTCAAGATTCTCCAATCTTTCTGTCACATCATCCAATCTTTGTATCAACCGCTACATTGTTTGTTGTATGGATTCTTGAAATAGTTTGTCACCTCCAAAGGCACCTTGTTGCGAAAATCCTTCATTAAAAGACATTATCTTTGCAAAGAAAAATCACTCAAACCGTTAGATAGAAAGAAAAAAAATTCTCTCAATATTCCAACAATACTTGTCAAGACTTTCAACTCTAGATGAATGAAAGATTCCTAACTTGTTGCGTTGATGAAAAGTTGAAAAATATGGGAAATAATTCTATCTTGACCGAAACAAAAAGTTAAGAAAGAAATATAAGAGTAATAGTTAAAAAGATGTGACCTTTACACTTCTTGATTTCTTGAAAATTGATTTAAAAATCTCGGATAAACAGTAGCATGAATAGTACCAAAAATTTTGTTTTCTTACCTTTTACCAAAGACTTACTCATTTCTTGCCCACACGATATCAAGAACTCCATATTAGGAGACTTTACCTTGATTTGAGTATATTGATGGCGGCTAATTCAAGAATAAGAGGGATCAAGAACCAATTCCTTTGTACAAAAGAAGTTTGCTTTTGGTTTGATCCTTGTCTAAATAGGATAACCCGGCTGATAATTTCTTTACTTCTAGGTGGCTTTTGTGTATGGTAGTAATTTTTTTTTTTGTAATTTTCTCGGTCTATTCCAAGCAAACAATAAATTTTTTTGAAAAAGCGTAAGGGTACACCAAGATAGAGATCAACCTTTTGCTCTGATACCACTTGATGCAAAACCGTGATGTTTTATATCAAGGTTCGGTTTTTAGCAGATCTTTCTCTATCTCGAATTAGTTTCCAAGGGGAATTTACTCAACACAACTGTAAATAAGGCTAAGTAACAATGAAGGCTGAAACACCACAACTAGCGAAACTATCTAGTTGATACAGTAATTCAAAGAATATGAAGTTCTAACGGAAATTCATAAACAAGTATCTAGCGAAACTATCTAGTTGATACACACGGCCACCATGTAGTCCAAAAATTCTCTCTCTAGAGAATGCTCTCTAGAGAGAAAACGCTACTGGGAGTGAGTGGTAGCTTTTAATCGTGCTTAGAGTGTTTATTGCTTCTCAGATTTTTTGATTTTGTGTGGTACTTATTGTTGATAATCATTGTATCCATTTAAAAGCCTTTTTATTTGGATTACATGATTTGATTCTAGACTTTTGAGCTGGGTTTTATTCTCCGAACTTGGTCTTCTTTATATTTTGGGTCGGCTAATTTACGGCTAGATTGGGACTTTTATGGTGTTTATCTAACATATGGAGATGATTCTTGCTATTCTTGGTTTGAAGTTGCTAGCTTTTTTGCTTTCGTTCAACCCATCTTTTGGGCGAGCTTTAGATCCGGATTTTCGATCTGACTATTTCTTAGCCCGATTGGGAAGTTTATCGCTGATTATCTAAGATATGGTGATGATTCTTGCTATTGCGGGTTAGAAGATGCAATCTTTTTGCTGATTCTATCCTTTTTTGGGCGATGAATCTTCTTAAAGATGCCATCTTTTGTGGGTTTTGTTCACATTTTCGAAGCTTGATCAAGGTTCTCCTTTAAGGAGGGCTCTTTTTTGGGTTTTCTAGGGCTGAGATTAAGCTTCTTGCAGTGGTTTGGGGCTGATCTAAACAAATCGGAGCTTAATTTTGGTTTTCCGACTCATGCGTTTTTTGGGTGAATACTGGGTATAACTTTTCTGTGTCATCGACTTCTAAAGATTTGATTTTTAGTGGCTCTTTGTTGGTGTTTCCTATTTTAATTCAAAGAGTTGAAGGGATTAATCTTTATGAAAACACCTTTTTTGGTGGCTTTTAGTTCACTTGCCTTTACTTCGGGTATGGAGTTTTGAGGTTCCTTTAGTGTTCTTTGAGAAGTAAAGGCGAGTGTATTTATGGTGGGTTTCATTCAAACATCATAAATACATTTCTCTTGCAACCTTCATTCTCGGTACAGGATGGGGTTAAATTAAAGATTGGATTTTTATTGCTCTTCATGCTCCATCCATCTCTCTGTTCACCCTGCCTTTACTTTCGAATGGCGAGTAAAGGCGGTGTTTTATTGCTTATGCTTGCGTTTTGTTGGTCACGGTGGCTGAAATGTTTCGATTTTTAGTGATCGCAAAATGCTTTCTATTATTGGTGATTGCAAGGTTATTCATGTTTTTCAAAGGAAAAATTACATAACGGATGCCTTAGCAAATGTGTCTTGTTGGTCACGGTGATCTGCAATGCTTCGATTTTTAGTGATCGCAAAATGCTTTCTATTACAATTGTAAGAGTCGTTCATGTTTATCAAGGGAAAAATTACATTACGGATGCCTTAGCAAACTTGGCTTGTGAAACCCGTTCATTTAGGCAAAATCGGGTTCGTATCATATGTTCGGGTTTCTCTAGTTTTGCATCATAGCATGATCTTAATTGTAATATCCTTGTGCATACTCTTGAATGTGCAAGGTTGCTTTGCTTTGCTATCTTTAGATGTATTGGGTGGTTTTTCCACCTTTTGGGAGGTTTTGGTTTAAGTCCCCCTCCTATTTTGGCTGACTTTGGCCCTTTCAATATAAATAAAAAAATGTGCCTTTAAAAAAAAAAAAAAAAAAAAAAAAGTATCTAATGAATAACCTTAACCAAAATATCAATATATCTAACGTAAATAACATGTTGGCCGAACCCTCTCTTAAATTGAGTAAGAATTCGGTTCCAAGCAACAATAAAGAAGAGTCTTTGAAGAAATATGACTCTTCAACAACAACTCGCTATCAAGTAAAACAATCGAAACAAGATAATGGACAACATGTCCTATTATCTTGCATCTAAAGCTTCTAACATAGCTAAATATGGCTGAAAATAACAAATCATGTGAAGAGTCCTAAAAGATGTGGGACTCTTAACAACTAGATAACCAACTACTCAACCACACTATAGACAACATGTCTTTTATTATAGCAAATACATGTTATATACGCCTGAATAGATTAAATAACAATGATGAAATTAATTAAAGTCTAGAATAGTTTAGAATAGACTTTAATGTACAAAAAATACTAAAAATGCCCTTTTTTAGCCGGTTTGCTTGTTTGGGCTGAATTGAATATCTTGTAGACTTAAGAGTTGAACTTGGATATCATCTTCTAGATGTAGATTAGCTTCCTCTTTAGTCTTCCACTCTCGGATCAATGCAGAGATGTCTTGATCTACTTTCCTAACTCTTACTCTAGTCATTGGACCTTGTATGTTGGATAAAGCGTGTTTGATATAAGTGGTTGGGCCCGCATCACTAGCCCTGATACCAATTGTAGAATTTTTAAAGATGCGGAAACACATATATTTTGAATAAACAATTTTGGTGGTGTGTGGTGGAGTACAAAACACAGAGATATCAAATCTCACAAATACTACGGAGATGAGTAGACAATATTATATGGATAAACTCACAAAATAAATAAGGATCAATAATTCTAACCACACCAAAAGTATACTTCATACCACAATCGAAGCCACTCAGAATTATTTATATAAGAGTAAAACCTAACAAAATTTTAAAGATATCTAACAAATATAATCTGATTAAAAAACTACTAAAGCAAACCTAATACAATCAAACTAGTACGTAATTACTAAAACTAAATATTCTCTTAACTAATAGTAAGTTTAATTTAATAAATTTAACATAATGCTTTATGTATATTTTTTTTTTTTTTTTAGCCAGAGTATCGTAAAATAGAGGAAGAAACTTCGTCAAGAGTGTGAAGCATCGAGGATCCCACTTTAAAAAAATGAGTATATCCTTTATTCTTTCTACGTTTGTTCTTGGATTTACTGTCATAATGAGATTATCACATCAGGAAATCCATAACTATTGTCATGTATATCTCACGTGTGGTAAAAGTCGGGCTAGTCAACCAACTAGTCGCTAGTTGCTAGTCGACTCTTAATTGATTAGTCGGGGTAAAAAATCATTGACCAATTTAATCGGTCAAAATCGGTCAAAAAATTGGTCAAAGTCGGTAAAAACATTGGTCAAATCAATAATTTTAGTATTTAAACTTGTTATTACTTATTCTATTATGAATTTAATTATTATGGATGAACTTTGTGTACTGTGATTTGACTAATATTTTTTTTTTGTTAACTTTTTATGAAAAATTTGGTTGATTAGTATAATATATATAATAATGCAATTTTAAAAAATTCCTTATAATCTAGGTAAACCAATTAGTCACCGACTAGCGACATCTGCAACATTGACATTTCATGAACAAAAGAAAAGCAATCCACTTAAAAATAGATAAATATAAATCAGTTTAAGCTGCATCTTGGACTTACTGCTAGAAGTCCACTGCCACCAGGAAAACTCTCAGTCAACGGGAGTTCCACACCAGATTTCCCCTGCTTCTCAACCCACTGCCAAGCCATATCTGTCTTGTTACATATTACATATAACAATACAAGGAACAGGAACGGGGCCGTTTGAATAGGACACGGGATTTGAGACAAAATTTTATCCGAGGCTTATATTAAAAAATATTTTGAAAAGTTTAAAGTTTTTTTTTTGAAAGACTCCAAAATTTTAGGGATAAAAATGATGAAAAAATAGGAAGTCACTGCATTTTTTATACTCTTAAAGTGAATTTTAATGGACTTAGACTAGGCCCTAAGATTAGTGTAATGTAATTATATGGGCCACTATTTTTTTTGTTTTGAAGTTTTAGTAAAAAATAAATAAATTTGGAGCCTTTATTTTGTGGAGGCTTGAAACAATAACCTAAATTGCTTTATGGGTGACACAGCTCTGAACAGGAAGTCCACCAGGACCTCCTGATGCTAGAGTTGCTGAAATTTCTGCAGCCCAATCATGCAAGCTTGTTTTTGTTCGTCTCTGAGAGTAACACCTAAAATATTGAAATTCTGGTCCAGGAAAAGAATTACAACCACAAAACCTAATCACAAAGGACAGAGACATGCAGATAGTAGGGGAAAAAATGGCGGGGGACTACTAGCTGAAACCAATTAAGGTTAATGTGAATACGCATGACCATAAGACCAAAATGAAAACATGGAGCTTTATTTTTCTCAAAAGCACTCGAAATAAGAACATTGGTACACGACAAAGAAAAGAGATATGGGATAAATCAATCAAAAACTTATGTGATGGTCAATGAGGGGGTCTAGCCTGGTTTAGCCAATGATAAAGCAACTATTAAACTGCAATATTGAGGAATGACAAAGATCCAAGAAAGAACTTTATTGATTCATCAGAAAGCAAATTATCACTCACAAACTAACTACAAGAATAAAATTTACTTGAGCTTCAAATTCCAAATCTTACCATTTATTTGTGAATAGAATAGAGATCGACAGTCTTTGTATCGTTCATGTCCTGATATATCTCAAAGTTCTACAAAAAATTCTCTCTCCGCGTCACCTTTAATGCTATTAGAGGAGCTACCAGATGTTCCCTTTGACGCATATCTAATAGAAATAGATTCCTCCGACGCGTCACCTTTAATGCTATTAGAGGAGCTACCAGATGTTCCCTTTGACGCATATAATAGAAATAGATTCCTCCGACATGGACTAAGGTCATTCAAGGATCAGATGATAGAATCCTTAACACTCACACCAACATTGATGAAAATGATAAATTAGTTTCTTGTGTAAACTAAGGTATGTATATTACACACAATAAAGCTACAAGACCCCATAGCACAAGCATGAAGTCAATCTACATGCTATAGAAGTACTTGCAAAGTCAAGAAGAAGGAAGATCAACAAAGTCAAGAACTACTCAATACAAGTGAAGAATCAAGTGGTATGCTCCTTGACAAGAAAAAGTGTGAAGTCCAATACACTACAACTCAAGATTGCTATAGGACTTCATCACTTCAAGAAAATGTTGATCAAAGGCTTCAAGTCAAAACTCTTAAAAGATTTCATCTACAACACTTGAAGACTTCCAAGAAGATTTGACTAGTCTACATATGTATATTCTTTGTGACTAATCTTCTTTTGAGAATACTAGGATAAAAGAATGTTTAAAACTCAACATTGCATGGTTTTCAAAACCTCATGTTTTACTTTGTTAATTTATTTGAAAAGGTTTTTCAAAACAAGTTGGTCAATGCCTAAGTATTTTAAAATGTGTTTTCTATCTTTACAAAGCACTTAGGCATGTGCATTAAAACATTAGAAACTTAACCAAGTATAAAACCCACTTTGGGACTGTCATCTAGTCGACCTAGGCCTAGCCTCGGAAAACCATTGATGGCCGGTCGACCGACCCATGTTGAATCGGTCGACCACTGTATTTTGGTCCTTATTCGAGTTTTCAATGCTCCAATGCTCCAACGGTTATATTCTATCCGGACGACCGAGATATTAGGTAGGTAGACCGACCTTCGCTTCGGTAGACCTGACCATGGAATTGCGTTCGGCCGAGATAGATATAGAGACAGAGAGCCTTTTACCTTTGATTCAAGCCACTTCGGTCAACCTACTATCTAGTTGCTGTCGACCGGAGCTATCAATTCAAGGCCAAAATTATAGCCGTTGTGACCAACCAAGCTAGTGTATTCTTTCCATATAAAAAGCTTTCAAAGCTGAAATTTTCATAACCAATCAAGTCATAAGAGGGTATAGGCATATACACTTTCTCAACACACATGCTTACACTTTTGTGCTTAATTGCAAAATCATTCAAAGCATTGTGTTGAGCTTAAACTTCATCTTGTTTTCTATTCTCAAAGAGTGATTAGAGATTATATTGTTAATATATTCCAAGAGGGAATTCATTGTAGTGAGCTAAAATGTAAATCTCCTTATAAAGAGATAGGTTACCCAAATTTCTCATAAGTTGAGAACTAGTTTTGTGAGCTAGCAAAAAAACTCTTAGAGAGCTTCACTCTTGGTGAGTGTTTTGAAAGTCCTAAGAGTAGGCACAAGACATCTTTGTGAGGCAAACACTCTTTGTGAGTGAAGTCTTCTTAGTGAAGCAAAAAAGTCATAAGAGTAGGCACAAGTCCCCTTTGTGAGGCAAAACACTTTAAGTGAGTAGAGTCTTCTTTGTGAAGCAAAAGTCCTCATTTGTTGAGGCAATTGTAAAAGGTAGAACCCACCTTACATTAGTTATGAAGGGTATCCATTAGTGAATGTTGAAATCCTTAGGGTGTGCCCTAAGGTAGTGGATGTAGATTCTTTTTTAATAGAACCACTATAAATCCTTCTGTTAGTTTTCTCTATCCCTACTCATTTCCTTCATTGTTCATACACTTGCTATTGTATATTTGATTATATGAACATATGTGCTTAGGATAGAAACTTTCACATGCTTCCATACTTTATACAATTGCTTCACTTAAGTCATCTAAGTTGCCTTGATCATAATTGAATCACCTAATTATGTGCTTAAACAACATACTTGTTGTTAAGGTGAACACTTAGGCAAAGAAGTTTTAGAAAAGTTTAAAAAGTTTTTAAGAAAAAATTTGTGAAACTATGTTTAATGAATTTTTTTTCCATGTTTTTTGTTCATATGATATGATTTATATGTTAATTATTGTTATAATATCTATATATATATATATATATATATACATATTAATTTCTCGATACGATTTTACGATTCACGAGTTTACGATTTTCCACCCCTCCTCCGAGTCTATGTAGAATCGCGTTTTTAACAACCTTGATTACAATTAAGTCACTCAACTACGTTAGCGTGCGGAATCCCTCTCAATAAAACGTACACAAAAATAAAATGTAACATGTTGTAACAATTAATTAGACACGTAGTCACATAATTATAATTAAAATATCACGTTTACACAGTTAGTCGCGAATTTAAATTACACGCCAAATATCACAGAATGTTCAAAGTGTACTTGAGGAAAAAGCATTGCAAGCTCAGGTGGAGGTGAAAAATGAGAGAGTTGGATTTTCACATCAGGCTGAATCAAGTCAGCAAGGCGCTCAGAATTTTCGCGGTAGAGGCCGAGGAAATTTCAGAGGCAACAACAAAGGCAGAGGAAATTTCAGAGGACGTGGTAGAGGTAATTTTAATTATCAGCAAAATTACCAACAGTCTAATAATTCATATCAGAGAATGGATAAATCGAAAATTCAGTGTTACTTTTGCAAAAAATATGACCACATGAAAAAAGACTGTTTTGTTAAAAAAAGGTCAGTTTGGACAGCCACAAGCAAAATTTGCTGAAACAAATATTGATGGTTCTGAGACTTTATTATTTGCTTCCTCCAGTACTGGTGAAACCGAAAGTAATATTTAGTTTTTGGATTCTGGTTGTAGTAATCATATGTGTGGAAATAAAGATATGTTTACATACTTGGATACATCTGTTCAGACTACTGTAAATTTTGGAAATAAGGAACGTGTAGCAGTTGCAGGAAAAGGAAAAATTGCTATCACTTTGAAGGATATATATTCTAACTTTATTTCTGATGTTCTGTATGTTCCCAGTCTTGGACATAATTTGTTGAGTGTTGGACAACTAGATATGAAATGGTACAATATCAATTTCTGTGGTCAAATGTGCACTGTCAGTGATCCTGCTAAAAGGCTAATTGCAAAGGTAAAAATGACTAATAACCGTTTATATCCTTTGAATATCAACTCTGGTGGTTTACATTGCTTTAGTACCGTTGTATTTGATGATCATTGGCTGTAGCATATGCGGTTTGGACATTTGAATTTTTCTAGCTTGAATTTGCTTGCCAAGAAAAATTTAGTTGTGGGACTACCTTCTCTTGATTTTGATGATAGAACATGTGAGTCATGCATTGTTGGGAAAAAGCATAGAGATTCATTTCCTATGGATAGAGCTTGGAGAGCATATACACCATTGCAGTTAATTCATTCTGATTTGTGTTCTGTGGAAGTTCCTTCTATTGGTGGTAAAAAGTATTTCATTACTTTTATTGATGATTTCAGTAGGAAGACTTGGGTTTATTTTCTGCGAAATAAATCTGAGGCTTGTGATGTGTTTAAAAGTTTCAAAGTTTATGTTGGAAAGCAAAGTGGCTATGTGATTAAGACTTTGAGAACTGACAGAGGAACTGAATATCTTGTTTGTAATGATTTTCTGAGAAAACATAGAATTAGACATCAGATGACTGCCAGGTATACTTGTTTGCAACAGAATGGTGTAACATAGAGGAAAAACAGAAATGTGATGGATATGGTAAGATCCATGATGAATGCTAAGAATATGCCTAAAGAATTTTGGGCAGAAGCTGTTGATTGTACTGTTTATGTTTTGAACATGTGTCCTACAAGGAGTAACGATGGAAAAACTCCACAAGAGTTGTGGGATCGGGTAAAAAAGCCAAATATCAGTCATTTGAAAGTTTTTGGCTGTGTTGCTTATGCAAATGTTTCGGATCCTCTAAGGAAGAAATTGGATGATAAGGCAGAAAAATGTGTGTTCCTTGGTTATAGTCACGAGACCAAAGAGTACAAGTTGTACAATCCGGATACTCAAAAGGTAATTGTCAGCAGAGATGTTACTTTTGATGAGAAATCTGCATGGGATTTGTCTGGTAATAAACCTGTTGTGCCAGTTTCATTTTCATATATCCCAGTACAATCACCTTCAGAAAGGTCACCAACTGTTCAGTGTGATAGAGAACAGATTGAGCAATCAGTGCAATCCATTTCTGCACTGTCTTCAAGTCGCCCTCGTAGGGAGACTCAAATGCCTGCTCATTTGAAGGATTGTGTTACCGGTTCTAATTTATCTGATAAATATATTGTGAACTTTGTCTTATTTGCAGATTGTGATCCTGTTACTTTTGAGGATGCAGCTAAAGATGATGATTGGATTCATGCAATGGATGATGAGATTCATGCCATTAAGAAAAATGACACTTGGGAGTTGACTTCACTTCCTCTTGGTAAGAAAGCTATTGTTGTCAAATGAGTTTATAAGACTAAGTATAAATCCTTTGATGTGGTTGATCGTCTCAAAGCACGATTGGTAGCTAAAGGCTATAAGCAGCAAGCTGGTATTGATTATTTTGAGGTGTTTGCACCTGCTGCTACACTTGATACAGTTCGTATGATTATCTCTCTTGCTGCTAATAATTCTTGGTACATTTATCAAATGGATGTTAAACCTGCTTTCTTAAATGGTGTGTTAGAAGAAGAAGTCTATGTTGAGCAACCTGCAGGTATGTCATGAAAAGTCAAGAAGATAAGGTTTACAGACTAAAGAAATCTTTGTATGGTTTGAAGCAAGCACCGAGAGTTTGGTACACTCGGATTGATTCTTATTTTCACAGTCATGGTTTTGATAGATGTCCTTATGAACATACTCTATATGTGAAGTCTAATGCTGACGGTGATATTCTTATTGTATGTTTGTATGTTGATGATCATAATTCACTGGAAACAATCCCAATTTGATTTCTGAATTCAGGGAGGCTATGATTAATCATTTTGAGATGACAGATTTGGGATTGATGTCTTACTTCCTTGGTGTGGAAGTTAATCAGTTTGATGGAGGAATTTTTATTTCTCAGAGAAAATATGCAGGTGATATTTTGAAGAAGTTTAAGATGGATTCTGCTAATCCTATTATAACTCCTGTTGAAGAAAAAACTGAAGTTGTCAATTGATGGCACTGGAGAATTAGTAGATGCTACTAATTTCAGAAGATTGGTTGGAAGTCTGCGATACTTGACTTCTACGAGGCCTGATATCACTTATGGTGTGGGTTTGATCAGTAGATTTATGGAATCCCCTCGTCAATCTCATTTGCAAGCTGCTGAGAGAATTTTGAGATATGTTATAGGTACGCAATCTGATGGTATACTTTATTCGCGTACTGATATTTTTGGTCTTTTGGGATATACTGATAGTGATTGAGTCGGTGATATTGTGAAGTATAAGAGTACTTCTGGATATGCATTTTATTTGGGTTTTGGTGCTTTTTCGTGGTCTTCAAAGAAACAGCTAAGTTATAGCACTTTCTACAACAGAGGCCGAATACATGGCAGCAACAAACTGTGCTACTCAAACAATTTGGTTAAGGCGAATTCTTGATTTTCTGAAGCATCGGCAGGTTAAACCTACAACAATTTTGTGTGATAACAAATCTGCTATTGACTTAACCAAGAACCCTGTGCTACATGGTCGTAGCAAGCATATCAACATAAAGTATCATTTCATTCGTGAATTGGTTCAGGACAAAGAGATTGTTGTTGAATATTGTCCTACAAAAGAACAAGTTGCAGACATTTTCACTAAACCATTGAAGTCTGAGTTATTTTGGAAGCTGAAGAAGATGCTTGGCATGATCAAGTTTGAAGAACTTGATTTAAGGGAGGCAATATAGGATTAAACCAAGTTTAGTATATTAATTAATGTTGTATTAGTTTAATTGTTGTGATATTTATTGTGGTAGTTGGAGTAATGTTTAGTTGGTGTTGACTGAAGTAATTGCTAGTGGTTGATTGTTGGTTGTTGATTAGTATTAGTTGTATTAATGTGAGATGTGGTTGGGGAGTAATACTTTGACCCGTAGTAGTTGGCCAATGTGCCTATAAATAGAGCACTAGTTTTCCATTTATAATACACCAACATCAATAGAAAATATCAGAAGCATTTTGCTTCAATTGGTGCCGCCTCCTTTCTCTCTTTATTTCTAAGCTTCTCATAAGCTTGGTTGTCTTCTTCTTTGAGCCGATTGGCTTATATATATATAATACACTCACTTTGTCTGATAAAATATCTTTTTGTTTTGTATATCTCCAAAATATATTATTGTGGGATAATTTTAAAAGTTATCACTTTGTATTTCTCCATAGTTGGAACTAACTGAGATATGGAGACCATATCGCAAATGGATTCGTCATGTTTCCTGATGATCTCATTCCGTCTCTCTGTATTGTAGGTCAAAGTATGAGCATCAAGAGTTTCTAAAGTTCAACCTTGTTGCTATTTATTTTGCTTCTCAGTACTTGGGTTCTCTTCTTTTATATTTTTTTTTGGTATTTTTTGAAAACCTTCCAATTCAATCCATTTGAATTCGCCAATTTGGATTTCGGTTTCTAATTCGATCGTTTTTGCAAGATTGAAAAAATAAAAAAATCGAATTCAAATGATCGAATTAGCCAATTCAAAATCGACAGTCATTTCTATTGAGGATTGCCCACTCAAAACTCTTGCCCAAGTTGAACAGAATATGAACTCTCGCAATCTCTTTCTTCTTCTGTTGTTCGCGGCTCACCACCGCTTCTTTATTGTTTTCTATTTTTCACGTTTCCTAAGAGAGCCAATTATTACCCTTTTTCTCTCCCTGGTCCCAGCCACGCGATATGCTTTATATTTTTCTTTTCTTTTTTTTCTTTTTCATCCCTCAATCCCACGAAATCATTTTCTTTTAATTCTTTATTATTATTATTTTTCTTTAACCAATCCTACATGTCCCCTGACCACGAAATCCTTTTCTTAGTTATTTAAATTCTATTATTATTCAATTCATTAAATTCCTAATCCAATTAATTAAATTAATCATATAGGTGAATTACAATTAAGTCACTCAACTACGTTATGCGTGCGGAATGCCCCTCAATAAAACGCACACAAAAATAATATGTAACATGTTGGGACAATTAATTAGGCATGTAGTCACATAATTACAATAATAAATCACGCTTACACAGTTAGTCGCGAAAATTTAAATTACACGTCAAATATCACGTAAGTAAAAGTTACGAGTTTCACAATATGTGTTAACATTTGAATGTGCTAAGTCGTGATTCACAATTAAATTTCTGATGATTTGACAATCAATAATCAATTTAGAAATCCAAGTGCAATGAACAAAAGCACTTGTATTTTCTGGTGGGTCACACATTCGTTCAATAGTCAAATTCAAGCTAAGTACCACACAAGGTATCCAAAAAATATAAGGATAATTTTGCTCGATAATTCCCCCGACAACCTTGTAGTTACTAGCATTGTTGGTAATGATTTTCACAACATTATGTAGTTCAACATCTTTAATAGCATCGAAATAAACATTAGCTACGAAATCAACATCTTTCACCTGTCCACTTGCATTAGTTGATGAAATAAACATTGCTCACTTTCAGAGGCTGCCATAATATTAATTAGAAGCTTTCTTTGTATATCCAACCACTCGTCTGAACAAATAGATACCCTTTTTTGTTCCAACTATCTTTAATATGTTTGATTTTAATATTGGTATGTGTTTTTTCTTGTGCTAAAAGAGTAGTGCAAAACCTATAAAAATTTGGAGGATTGCAACCAGTTAAATTGCTATTTGCCAAAAACAATGAATATTTTATAAAATAAGGACTACGAACAAAATTAAACGGCAAAGCAGAAACATAAAACATTCTTGAACAAAGTTTATCAGAAATATCTCTCTCAACAACATTAAAAGATTTTTCTAATGCACCTATTTTTTTTCCTGTTGCAAGAGATCCGTGCGCTGTGGTAAACTCAAATAATCATTTTTGTTTACGGGCTCATTTTTCATTTTAGGATGTTTTACTCTCGGCCTCTTCATGCTCTTTTAAGATGGCGCGAGCAACATCTTTTGAGATGGATTTGCAAGTGCTAACACCAAAATTTGCTAGTCTTAATAAATGTGTTTTCACCTTAGAAATATTATCATGCAACTATCTTGTTGCAATAGTTACAAGATCATGATCTGTTTTCTCCATCTCCAGGTCTTAGCTTAAGAGTTACACTCGATTCCACAAAGGTTTTTTCACCAAAATCACATGCTAGTGGATTTGATGGCTTAAGAAGAACCGGCTTTTATTTTTTTCTTTATTCGACATTTTTCGTTTCTTAGGTTCTGCTAAAAAGTATTCTTTGGGAATGAGGTTGTATGTATTGTTTAGAGACTCTTACAATTTATAGAAAAATATATAAGTAATTAAAATCTTATTTTATTTTATTTATTTATTTGGAAATTTCTAATACATTTTGAATTTAATATTTTTTGGAAATTTCTAATCTCATTTTATTCCTTTTATTTAGTTGTCAATTCCTAATATATTTTGGAATTTTTTAATCTTATTTTATTCCTAGTATATTTCGAATTGAACCACATTACTTAAAAGTTTACAATAATTTTAAAAAGAAGATCAAAATCCTGAATTATATACATTTTAAATTTAACAGTTAATTTTTTTAAGGGAAAATGGCCTATATCATCCTCAAAGAATTGTTCAAGACACGATAAGGTCTCTAAAGTATTTCGACTTCCTATAAAGTCCTGAAATATTTTACGAGACTAATGAATTGTCTTACCACCAGTTTGGTAGGTTGTTTCCGGCCAAATTCTCTCACGCACCGTGCACGTGACACAGCCTGAAGGGCATAAATGTCCATTAAATACACACGTGCCCAAGCCCAACCGACCTCACTATAAAAATAAAAAATACCTAGAACTCATCTCCTATAATCCATCTTCTTCCCCTAGTCTCTAAACCTAGCTGAAATTTTAGAATAAATTAGGGGAACTCATCTCCTATAATCCATCTTCTTCCCCTAGTCTCTAAACCTAGCTGAAATTTTAGAATAAATTAGGGGAAGAAGATGGGTGTTCTAAGTATTTTTTTTCTTTTTATAGTGAGGTTGGTTGGGTTAGGGCACGCGTGTTTATTGGACATTTATGCCCTTCAGGCGGTGTCACGTGCCCGGTGCGTGGGAGAATTTGGCCGGAAACAACCTACCAAACTGGTGGTGGGACTATTCATCAGTTTCGTAAAATGTTTCAGAACTTTATAGGAAGTCAAAATATTTTAAGGATCTTATCGTATCTTGAGCAATTGTTTGTGGATGATATAAGTCATTTTCCCTTTTTTTTTTAAAGAGATAATCACTATTTATGCCCCTGATTTCAAAAGCAAATGTTACTCCCGAGGAATATATGGTACCATAAATGTCCCCCAACAATTTACAGGGTGCCATTTATGCCCAAAATTGGCGGAGACTGGCAAGAAGTTGCGGCGTATCACATGTGCGAACCGCACATGCTAAAATCATCTGTAGTTCAGCCATCACCGCCTTATATCAGAGTACCCCAAACCGCACATGCTAGCATATTTTTTTCAAGAGAGTTCAACCAATATGAACATGTCTAGGCACATTTTGATTTCTTTTTTATTATTCTTATTGATTGTAAGCTTGGAATCGATGATCCGGATTGATTGTAAGCTTGGAATGATTGAACAAGAGAATGGTTTGCTTAATGGAATCCAATCTGGTAAAGGATCTTCCATTGGAACCTGGAATCTTCATTTACACTAGGGATTCAGGCCCAACATCTATACAAAACAATATGTCTTCACCCGAATAAATCGTCGGCGGCAGTGTATATCGAGCTGCCACCGTTGCTCTTCTGCCGGAGCTCTGCCCTTCCACTCCCTCCATTCTCTCACGCATAGAATCTCGGAAACAATCGATTCTTGAAATCCTTCTCAATGTTGAATTCCTGCAATATTACATCGAATCACAAAAACTCAAACATCAAAACATCTACCGCTATAATCAATTCGATTTACTAAAACATGAAGCACAAAACAAATTATGAACTAAAAATAATTGAAAGAAAATTAGTTCACAATGTTGAAATCCTGCATTATTACATCGAAGCAGGAAAAAAATCCTCAAAATCACAAAACATCTACCTCTATAAAAAAAAAAAACCGATTTACTAAAATCGAACAGAAAACAAAATATGTAATCCCTTATCTACTAATTTTTTGGTGTCATGCAATATGCATTGACAAAAAGGGAAGATCAAAGAGGAAATTTGTGAAAGGGAAAAAAGAATCAATTTTTTTGCAGGCACTTTTCAAATTGAGCCACAAACCCCATTTTTCTAGTCCTAAGGAAGAAGATTTCAACCAACACAAGTTGGCTCAATTGATAAAGATTTGACACGTCCTTATAAAGGTCAAGTGTTCAATTCCCGCTACCGACGTGAGGGCTGTGTTGGTGGGTGATCTGTAAGTACCCTTGTAACCTATGGTCCCTAAGGCCTGCCCTAACCCGTGGTGGTGACATGAGCCGAACCCACCCAAACTTTTCTTAACCAAAAAAAAAAAAAAGAAAAGGAAGAAGATTTCGAGAATCGCTTGTTTCCGAGATTCTATGCGTGAGAGAATGGAGGGCGTGGATTGGCATAACCCTGGCGAATAAGGAACGGTGGCAGCACGTCATCGGCATCAAAACCTTCAAAGTGAGGATGAGGAGAATCGGAAGCGGCGGCATCATATATCGTCTCTCTTTGCCATCTTCTCTTCAATAAATCTTGTTACGACTATTATACCCCCAAAATGTGCTTGTGCGATTCGGACATGTGCTACGCCACCACTTCTCGCCGGTCTCCGTCAATTTTTGGCATAAATGGCACCTCGTAAATTGTTGGGGACATTTATGGCACCATATATTCCTCTGGGGTAACAGTTGCTTTTGAAAAATATCTCAGGGGCATAAATAGTGATTATCTCTTTTTAAAAAAATAAGATCAAAATCTTGAATGATAAATATATTTTGAATTTAAAAATAAGATCAAAATCTTGAATGATATATAATTTGAATTTAAAAATAAAATAAAATCACAAAAATCTCTCATTAATTTCTCCACTTGTGCTAATTAATAATTTAAAAAATTAAAAATTAAAAAATCAAAATTACAATTACAATTACAATTGTTTCTCACTATTCTCTCCCATATGCTAATTAATAGATTAAAAAACAAACTCATTGTCTCTTCCCTCCACTAACCTTAATTTATTCTCTTTCTCCTCCTAACCATTGTAACCACGGTACATATTCAAAACATGCCAAGTTCAAATTCCAGACCAAAGTCTTCTCTATTAAATGTTCCCTTTAATTATTGCCGTAATTTTGTTCAAGCTCCAAACTATACCCAAATTCACAACGACGGCAGCCATGGTCAAAGTACCCATTTGGAATTGAGCATGTCAAGTACGTTTTCCATAGTACCAGCGTCGTGTCCTGTCGTGTCGATACCGGTACGACATGGCTAACTGGAGAGTCCGAGTAACATAACTTGTCAAATACTTTTTCATTGGAATACATGAGTCCAAAACATTTTAAAAACATCTAAAGATCTTTGCCTAAAGGATTTGGAAACAATGGATAAAAGCATGTAGAATCACAATTCCAAATCAAATTTTGTAAGCAAGCGAAACAAAACTTATGAAAATCTTTAGGGTTTGAAAGATCTTATCAATGAAAATATGAGGTTAAAAATATTTTTTTTGAGCTTTCAAGTATAAACCATTACATATGAACTAATTACAAAAGATAAGAAAGAGATACACCAAACTAGTTCATCTTGAGACTTTGGCTTACACGTATCATTCCTTCAATCTTCATCTAAAGTCTTCCTAATAAAGCTTGTTATGATCTTCCAATATACTTCTAAAACTTTTACATCAATCTTGATCTTTGTTAAAGTTCATCCTTCAAGATTGATTAAATGTCTTCAAATTTTCAAGTTGATCATCTTCATAAAACTCCACTTGGGACCATATTTATCATCCTCATCAAGGGTGAAGTCTCTTGAACATTTCTTCAATACTTTTAAGTTATTGACTGCATTATCTTTCATTCTCATTTTCATCAAAGTAGGTGTGAGATATAATACCTAAATATTAAATTACAAACTCACACAAACATGATAAATTCTCAATGGGTTGTTATCATCAAAATTAGATTGATTGCAATTTATCCTTATAGCTTACAATTACAGATCCTCTCTTTCCACAAAAAATAGTAAAAAGTTTTTGATATAGTAAGTATTTTGCAGTTTAGTTAAACAAATACTCCCTCCGATTCAAAATATAGGTCTTTTTAGGAGTTTTCACACAAATTAAGATATTAATCTAAATGACTAAAATAGCTCTAATTAATACTCTAAATAACATTAAACCTCTCCTCACAATCAACATCTCCAAAAAATGTTCCATCTTCATCTTGTAACTATCATTTGCTACATTTAATATTCATCTTAATATTGATTGATTATGTATGATTCCAAGTAGATGCTTAGCTAAGAAATTTTTTTATTTATTTTTTGCTAAGTAACTTAGCTAAGAACATATGGTATGAAAAACATCCAAATCCATGGAGTTATTAATCACCGCCAATTTTTTTTAGTTTTGGTGGCAATATTAAAATTTTAATTTGGCCAAATAATTAAAAAAATATTCATGGAGCCTAAACTAATTTTTTTCTCTCAACACATGTGTATTTAAAAGGAGTACTAACTAAAATTAGATGTACTCCACCTTTTTTTATCAATGGAATTCAATAGTAATAAGTTTAAATTTGACCTCAATCTTCTACCAACAAGTGAAAGTAAGGAAGTTCTTTTTTATGAGACACACAATCCTAATATAGAACCCACCGATAATATAGATGATTATTAGATCATTTTAGACACGTACGTTATTAATCGATTTAAATGTGAATCCAAGCCAAGAGTTTGAAGCCCCTATACTAGAATTAGATATTGATGACTTGCTTCAAGAAAATGAAGGATCAAGAAATAGTGATTTATGTCTCTTTTGCCACATATATAAATGAATAATCTTGATACTTGATAATGGAGGTACAAGTCTCAATAACAAAGACTTGATAATGGAGTAATCGATAGTACTTGGGAATTACACATTAAATAATGTAGGATTAAATGGTATAGGGGTAAATTAGTCCACAAATGCACAACTTTTGTAAGAAGACTTATATTTTGTAACAAAAAAATCCCTAAAAAGACCTATATTGTGAATCAGAGGGAGTATAGTAATTAGCCTCAGTAATTCTCAATTTTATTTAGAACAACGTCTGAAGAAAACTTGAAGAATTTAAATAGTCAAAGCAAAGGAATGAGAAGAACTTGTTGCGAGGAGAATGAAGATTTCATTTCTCTTTTTTCTGAATGAAAGTAAAGGTACAAAGTTATGATATATATAGACATCTATTGAGCTAGCCAATAACTACCTACTTGCTAATCTAACAACTTCTTGTACACAAAATAATTACAAGGCATTACAATGCCAAAAAGGAAAGTACATGTAGTACAAATTTTGTATGCAATGCTAGTGCACTCTAGCATTTGTTCTAACATAATTCAACTGGCTTCTTCTGGAAGCTTATGTCTTCTACCTATTTTTGCAACTTGCAGGCTAGCCACTTGGCGCAATTGTGCTGAGCTGGATGAGCTACAAAGCTTCAAGTCAGGTTAGTTTAATCTGGTAAGAGGCTATCACTTTCTTTGTTCTTGTTGCTGCATTGTCATGTGATGCCGCTTCTTCCTTGTGTTGTTGTGCTTCTGTAATGCTTATGATATGTAAATTTATCAGCCCTCCTCAAGCTGGAGGTGGCTGAAATAGGGACTTAACATTTAGACTCTTTAACAATGCATGAAACTCAGCCTTAGACAATGGTTTTGTTAAGATATCAGCTAAATGTATGTGTGTAGAAATAGGCAAGGGCTTGACAACTCCATCTTGAAAATTTTCCCTTTGGCAATCTATTTCTATATGCTTTGTTCTTTCATGAAAAACTGGATTTTCCACCAAATAGATTGCTGGTTGATTATCACAAAAGAGAGGAACAAGAGATGAGCGATTAATACCAAAATCCTTTAAGAGATATATAAGTCATTGTTGCTCACTTACACAATTAGCCATAGACATGTATTCAGCCTCAGAGTTGCTTCTAGCAATGGTAGTTTGTTTCTTTGCTTTCTAAGAGATCAAAGAAGTCCCTTAGAACACACAAAATCCTGAAATGGATAAAAAGACTTCTTGTCCTGGATTTGATTTCAAATATCTAAGCACTTTATGTGTTGTCTTCATATGTAGAATAGTGGGACAATCTAGAAACTGACTTAGCTGTTGAACAACAAAGGAAATGTCAGGTCTAGTTAAGCACAAGTATAGTAATTTGCCAACAATACTTCTATAATTAGTGTTGTGAACCAACAAAACATAATCATCCTTAGTGAGTTTGCATTTAGCACTAATAGGTGTAGATGAAGGTTTGCAGTCAATGAAACCAGTGTCTTTTAACAAGTCTAAGGTGTATTTCCTTTGATTCAAAACAATGCCTTCATGAGACTTGCAAACTTCTATGCCAAGGAAAAATCTAAGTTTGCCAAGATCTTTAATTCCAAACAACTGATTCAGTACTGCCATAACTTCCTGTATCTCCATCAGATCATTGCCAGCCAATACATTGTCATCTACATAAACTAGTAAGGCAAGATAAGAGTGGTGATTTTTTCTAACAAACGGGCTGTAATCAATCTTGGATTGAACAAAGCCCATATTTATAAGTACTGAGGTAAGTTTGGCATTCCATTGCCAGCTGACTTGTTTCAATCCATATAAGGATTTAACAAGTTTGCATGCCTTGACAGGTGGGGCATTGAACCCTGGTGGCAATACCATGTATACTTCCTCAACCAAGTCACCATGTATGAAGGCATTATTGATGTCTAGTTGGTGTAGATGCCAATTTTTAATTGCTACAAGTGCCAACATAGTTCTGATAGTTGTAGCTTTTGCAACAGGTGAATAAGTGTCAAAATAGTCAATACCATGTTGTTATGTATATAACCTTTCACAACTAGAGTTATACTTAGTCCTGTACACCCATTTGTTTCCTATTATAACATTTGCTGCAGGCAAATCAGTTTGTATCCAGGTTTTATTCTGTTCTAGAGCCTTTATTTTAGCTTCCATGACTTGTTTCCAATGCTCATGCTCAACTTCCTCTTTATAAGAATTAGGGTCAGAGTTAACAATTATATTCAATACGAAATGCTTGTAGTTAGGATTCAAGAGATCATATGTGACAACTTTGTTAATAGAATGAGGAGATGTGATAAGAGCTTGATTGCAAGCATAGTCTTGCAAGTATGTAGGTGGTTTACTGATTCTAGAGGATTTCCTAGCAGGAATAGGAGTAGAAGAAGTACTGGACTCAGGAATAATGGGATTGGACACAGGACTATAAGAGACATCATGATTAAGGGGATAAGAAGCAGAAGTAGTGTAATATGCTGGAACATCAATATGATCAGAAGGAAAAGAATCAGATTTATGCATAATATGAATGGTAACAGGTTGCACAGAAGGATTAAGATTAATTTCATTGCATTTTGCAATGTCATGAGATAAAGGCATTAAAGGAAAACAAGTCTCATGGAAAATAACATGTCTAAATGTGAATAGTTGTCTATTAGAAGTATCAAGCAAAATGTAACCTATGTTGTGAGCTGAAATACCTAAATAGACACACTTTCTTCCTTTAGGATCAAATTTGGTCCTGCCTTGTTCTAAAGTAGTGCTAAAAGCAAGGCAACCAAATACTTTCACCATATCAAGTGAAGGATTTTGGTTATAGGGTTTTTCAAAAGGAGTACAATTTTTAAGAATGGGAGAATGTCACACCACGTAACCAGGGTGATTACATGACAGTGTCTCATTGGTCGATGAGACACCAAAGCCTACGATACAGAGTTGTTAAAAGGAAATTCATTATGCATTAAATCCAAAATAAATGTTTAACAACTGAAATTTGAATACATGACTGAAATGAATTTAAGTGTTCTAAATAAAATAACTGAGCATGAAATCAAGTCTAGCAGCTACGTATATTATGATCACTCCTCGAATGGCCCATCCAGGTATCATCAACGTAAACAGGATCAACATCTACATCATCTGCATAGTAAGAAAGCTGATGGACTTAGTTCCTGTGCTCAGTAAGGACATGCAGTAATAAATAAATACATAATAGAGTACTGCAGAAATAGACTCAACATATTCCTTTTTCCCAAAATACCCCTTTTGAAAATACGTTTTTGACACGACACAACTCAAACCTCATGGGACTCAGAACGCAGGACAGGATAGTTCAGTACAGTGTAGAGCAAAGCAGAGCAGAGCAGAACAGAACAGAAACTGCACAGCTTCACTATGGCCTTCCAGTCGACCACACTCTCAGTTCGGTCGACCAGTGATATCCCAGAAGCACACAAACAAAAAACAGAGACTTCGGTCGACTAGTACACAAATCGGACGACCGAAGGGACCGCAACTTGCGAAAATCAGAAAAAACAAATGCAAAACTTGTACACAAGTGTACTATCTTGCACCAAATCAGTCCCAACCCAAAATACAAGTTAAAAGGACTCAATACCAAGTATCAGATATGACCCAAACAAATGTTCGACTATACTTATCAAATCTCACAACTCATATCGGAATTCATGCAACGAGCATCCCATACTACTCATGCACTACAAAAGAATAGTTATGTTAGACAATCGAGTATAAAACGAACAAAGACCAAACAGGTGAAAAACAACAGTTAAGCTAAATAACTATACTCTTCACGTCTAAGAGTTTCATACAACCGAATCCACATCAAGAACGTATGCCCTACAATATCTTCGAATACACAATTTGCTTAGACATTACGAACATAGTTATCGCTATGACACTACAATCCCACAATCAATCTCAATTGTCTAATCAAACCCATAATCACTGCTAACAGTCCCCATGTAATAACCCACTGAGAAAGAGCCACACAGAAATCAGAAGTCCAGCTGAATCTTTCCCTCGGACATAGACCAAAAATTAAGAATACGTCCATTGTGTCATTGCCCACGCACGAGCTCCACAATCTACTGTTAGCAACCCCAACTTGTTTTTTCCGTTAGGGTCCGAGCCATACATATCCACATACAGAATTATCAAGAACTCACGGGTTCCGGCGATATAAAAGTGGACGTATCCTGCTACAGATCTTTCATAAACAAGAGTTCGAATGGGCTACGACTCGGTCGACCAAAACCAGATAGATGACGACAGGCAAATAGACAAAAGACCAAGTAAGACGACGACTCCTCAACCAAAAAGGACGACCCAAGTAATGAACAAATAAACAAGTTCAACACGACCCATATAACATCGACATTCAACTTCCACAATTCACAATTTCCAAATCACAATTAATAATAACAACCGACAACATTAGACGTAATAAAAATAGATAAGAACAGTACAATTTCATATTGTATACATGTGAGATTATTAATATTCATGGCAGAAAAATGATAATCAAAGCGATAAAACGCAAAACGTATAATTGTTTCGAAATCCTCACAATTCAGACAATAACTCATACTCTCAAACAATTCACCGTTCCCGAGGCTGCCCCATGACTCTACACATCCCACGAAATTGCCATTATATTCTACTTTTCTATTTTATTTTTATTTATTTTTTATTTTATTTTCTAATCTCCCTACTACTGTTCCCCAGGTTCTTTCATTAATCCCCACGGTTTACTTTCTTTTATTTTCTATTCCTTATTTAATTGATTCCGTATACATTAATTCCTTATTTATTATTTATTAAATGTGATTTCCTATATATTATGTTATCTTAATCCAAATAAAATTCCTAATTAATTCCAATTCTCATTTTCACATCTAATTAAATTACTCATTTACATGAATTATAATTATATCCCCGATTACGATACGCGAGCGAAACGCTCCTCAACGAACGTAACAAAAAATAACACGTAACATGTTATAATAATTAAACATGCACGGAGCCAATTAATTAACACGAATAAATCACGTCGACGAAATTAAATATACGAAAATTAATTACACGTAAGCGAAAAGTTACGGGTATTGATACGAAACCGTGATGTTTTATATCAAGGTTCGGCTTTTAAGCAGATCTTTCTCTATCTCGAAATAGTTTCTATGGGAATATACTCAACACAACCCCGGACAGGCTAAGTATCAATGAAGGCTGAAACACCACAACTAGAGAAACAAGTTAGTTGATACAGTAACTCAAAGAATATGAAGTTCAACCGGAAATTCATAAACAAGTATCAAAGGAATAATCTTAATCAAAATATCAATATATCAACTCTAAGTAATATGTTGGCCGAAATCTCTCTTTAATAGAGGAAAGATTTCGGTTCCAAGCAACAAATAAGGAAGAGTCCACTTTATGTAAGACTCTTGAATCCTAACTTAAGTAAACTTCCTAAAACAAAACATTACCAAATATGATTTGGACAACATGTCCTTTATTGACTATAATTCGGCTATACACACCTAACATAATGTAAATAACATTGCTAAAAATAATTAAAGTCTAGAATAGACTTTAATGTGTAAAAAGACTAAAATGCCCTTTTTAGCCACTTTGCTTGTTTGGGCCGAATTGAATGTCTTTGAGAGTTAGAAGTTGAACTTGTACTTCATCTTCTAGATGTAGCTTGGCTTCTTCTTTAGACTTTAACTCTCGGATCAATGTAGATAGTTCTTGTTCAACTTGAATGGTTCTTGATCTAGTCATTGGTCCAATGATGCTTGATAAGGGATGCTTGTAATGAGGTAGCCTTCTAGATGGTCCCGCATCATCCCCTCCCTCTTGAAAAGGATTCGACCTCGAATCATCATCATCATCAATGTAATCTGAAACATCAAAGGGAGATAAATCAGCAACATTAAAAGTGGAATGAACACCATACTTACCTTGCAAGTTGATTTGGTATGCATTGTCATTAATTTTTTTAACAACTTGAAAAGGTCCATCTCCTCGGGGATGTAGCTTTGACTTTCTTTCCTTAGGAAATCTATCTTTCCTAAAGTGTATCCAAACCCAATCTCCAGCTTCAAAGGTAATTGCCTTGCGGCCTTTGTTGGCTTTAGTTGCAATTCGGTCATTCTTCTTTTTGATATTTTCGGCTACTTCATAATGTATTCTTTGAATAAAGCCAGCCCTTGAATCAACTTCTATATTATAATACTCATCAATAGGAAGAGGGATTAGATCTAAAGGGGTAAGGGGGTTAAAACCGTAAACAACTTCAAAAGGTGAATTATTAGTAGTTGAATGTAACGTACGATTATAAGAAAATTCAACAATAGGTAAACATTCTTCCCACTTTTTCAAATTCTTTTGATTGAGTGCCCTAATTAGAGCCCCTAAAGTTCTATTTGTTACCTCAGTTTGGCCATCAGTTTGGGGGTGGCTTGAAGTAGAAAACAAAAGCTTTGTCCCCAACTTACTCCATAAAGGTCTTCCAAAAATAACTTAGGAAATTTACATCCCTATCACTTACGATTGTTTTTGGAACACCATGTAACCGAATGATGTCTTTGAAGAATAGATCCGCAACATGGCTTGCATCATTTGTTTTCCTACAAGGAATAAAGTGAGCCATTTTAGAAAATCTATCAACAACAACCATTATACTTTCATTACCTCTTCTGGATTGCGGTAATCCTAGAATAAAATCCATTGAAAGATCAATCCATGGGGAAGAAGGTATTGGTAGAGGCATGAGCAATCCGTGAGCTTTTGAAGTACTTTTTGCTTGTTTGCACTTAAAACATAGTTCACAAATTTTCTGCACATCTCTTCTCATCTTAGGCCAAAAAAAGTGTTCTTGAAATATATCCAACGTTTTAAAAACACCAAAATGTCCCATTAATCCACCACTATGTGCTTCCCGAACAATTAATTCTCTAATAGAACAAGAGGGAACACATAATTTGTTACCTTTAAACAAGAAACCTTCAAATTTGTGAAAATCTTTTTGGGCCGAAACCTCACAAGATTTGAACAAATCTGAAAAATCATTATCATCTTCATTCAATGTTTTTAAATGTTCAAAACCAAGTAATTTAGCATGTAGAACGGAAAGTAGAGAGTACCTCTAGATAAAGCATCGGCAACAATGTTTTCCTTACCTTTCTTGTATTTTATCGCATATGGAAAACTATCAATGAAGGAAACCCAATTTGCATGTCTCTTGTTTAACTTACTTTGTCCTTTGAGATACTTGATTGATTCATGATCCGTGTGAATCACAAACTCTCGGCCAACCAAGTAGTGCTGCCATGTTTCCAAAGCTCGAACAATAGCGTATAACTCTTTATCATACGTAGGATAATTAAGGGCAGCACCACTCAATTTCTCACTAAAATATGCTAAAGGTTTACTTTGTTGTTGCAAAACAGCCCCAATACATATACCTGAAGCATCACATTCAACTTCAAAAGTTAGTGTAAAATTAGGTAAAGATAAAATAGGGGAAGAAGTTAGTAATTGCTTAAGCTTGTTAAAACTATCTTTTTGCGGCTTATCCCAAAAGAATGATATATCTTTCTTCACAACTTCATTCAATGGTGCGGCAATTGAGCTAAAATCATGAACAAATCATCTATAAAAGCTTGCTAAACAATAGAATGATCGGACTTGTGCTGTTGATGTTGGTCTCGGCCAGCTTATAATTGACTCAATTTTGGCCGGATCAACCTGAATACCACTTGAACTAACAATGTATCCAAGAAAGTTAATAGAATTAGTGCAAAAAACGCATTTTTGAAGCTTGGCATACAATGTTTGCTCTCTTAATATAGTAAAAACAGCCTTAAGATGTTGAACATGCTCTTCTAAGGTTTTACTATAAACAAGAATATCATAAACTACCACAAATTTGCCAAAACAATGCCGAAATATGTAATTCATTAATCTCATGAAAGTACTAGGTGCATTACTTAGACCAAAAGGCATAACAATCCATTCATATAAACCATATTTAGTCTTAAATGCAGTTTTCCATTCATCACCTTCTTTCATTCTAATTTGGTGATAGCCTTGAGTTAAATCAATTTTAGAAAAGAATAAAGAACCACTTAACTCATCTAGCATATCATCTAAGTGATGTATAGGATGTCTATATTTAATAGTTATCTTATTAATATCGCGACAATCCGTACATAATCTAAAAGTGCCCTCTTTCTTAGGTACCAAAATAACCGGGCTAGCACAAGGACTTAAAGATTCACGTACCTGCACTTTTTCTAAGAGTAAATCGACTTGCCTTTGTATTTCTCGGGTCTCATACAGATTTGCTCTATAGGATGCCCTGTTTGGAAGATTTGATCCCGGAATGAAGTCGATTTGATGTTCTATGCCTCGGATTGGGGGTAAACCTTTCGGCAACTCCTTAGGAAAAATGTCCTTGAATTCCTGCAAAACATCAACACATAGACTAGGTAGAGAAGAAGTTAAATCATCAAAATTAAAATTGTTAGTTAGAGAAAACCTCTCGGTTTCTCTGAAAACCAGTAAAACAAGGGGTTTATTTGCACGTAAAGCCCTATCTACCTTTCCAAAATTGATAAACAAACACTCTTTCTTCTCTCTTTCACTACAAGAAAATAGTTAAATAGCGACCGAAATTAGCGACTGAAATATTCGGCAACTCATTTAACGACGAATACCGATCGAAAGGAAACCGAAAAGCATTCGGTCGGTATTCGGTTGCTATTACGACGTCCATATCGGTCCCAGTTGACCAAATTAAACCGACATCATTTTTCTATAAGTTACCGACTGAATTCAACGACCGAATGCCGACGGAATAGATAACGGTGTCAAAACGACGTCGTATTGCTATTACATTTATGTAAAAAAATTAGTGTTTAAATTTATTTAAACCGACGTCGTTTGTAGGTACGTTACCGACCGACTACCGACCGTATATAACGACCGAATGCCGACGGAATAGATAACGGTGTCAAAACGACGTCGTATTGCTATTTCATTTCTGTAAAAAAAAATAGTGTTTAAATTTATTTAAACCGACGTCGTTTGTAGATACTTTACCGACCGAATGCCGACCGAATAGATAACGGTGTCAAAACGACGTCGTATTGCTATTTCATCTCTATAAAAAAATTAGTGTTTAAAATTAATTAAAGCGACGTCGTTTGTAGATACGTTACCGACCGAATACCGATCGTATATAGATACGTTAATCGACGGAATACCGACCGAATACGTTACCGACCGAATAGTCATTCGTCATTAAGTCAAAAACGACATCGTTTTGGTATTCCGTTGTCTAAAATCCCTCAACAGAAGTCAAAATCCCTAACTTTCCTCTTCCCCCTTGCGAAACTCTTTCCCCCCCTTGTGAAATCCCCCGTCGCCCCCTCCGTCCACCACCTCCCCGCCGACGACCGATCGAATAGCGGCACAAGACGACCGTCCCCTGAGCCACCGACGACCTTTGGGACGCCTCTTTCGGACACTCACCACCCACCGAAGCAACACTCCCATTCGTGACGCCGCCAAAGGAAGGTGAGATTTCATTTCGTATTCAATTTCGTTCTTTCAAAAGATTAATTAAATTTTTAATTGATCCCTGCCTTTTATTGATTACTAGTAGCAGTAATTGTTTTTTTATCGCTTTGCTTATTTTTTGAATTTTGAATTTGGAGCTTTTCTTGGGATACTGTGTGCAATGTGAGGAGAGATGCTGAATTTGGAATGTAAGAAATGCTTTTCTCTGAAATTTATTAGCTGAAGTTTTTTGAAAATTCCTGGTTTTATAATTTTTTTAGTTTTCTGGATGATTTTTTTATTTTTTTGATTTTTTATTCTGTTTTCCGCATCCAAAGATGGCATTTTTCAGGGAAATTAGGTTCTGAATTGCTGAAAATTGGTGCAAGTTCTTCTTGTACTTAAAGTATAATCTGAAGTATTTTCTTAACAAAGTACAAAAGAAATTTCTATTTGTTTGATTTGTAAAGAATGAAACCTACAACTGGAAACAGTTTAATCCATAAAGGGACAGAGTCAAATGATTTGCTTTGATTTATTATTATTATTTTTAACAAAGCAGTAGGCAATATACTGAGCTAATATGTAGAGTTTAACAGGGTAATTCATTTTACTAATATGTGTAGCATTATTTTATGTTCATTTTTCTTCAATATGTCTGGGTATTTTTCTGATGGAGTTGAAGCTTTACTTTTGACAAGAATAGTGCTGGATTTCAAAATATTTCTGATTTCGAGTGATCGATTGTGAGGATAAGTAAGCATGTATTTAACTTACGATGACTCTACTAAGTCCGATTGATTTTATCTCTGCAAGGACTTTATACATGATTTGTGGTTTTTGATTCGATGAGCGTTGCCCCAATGTATTATTTTTCTTCGTAGATTTGTGCCGATTGTGATCTTCTAATCGCTTTGCGCTTGTGAGGTTACTTCGTCGTTGAAATTTATTTGTATCATGATTTATTTTTTTGTTTCTTTCATAATTTATTTTTCGCAATACATTATTTATTGATATGCAATTTGGTATTGATCAAAATCCATGTATTTGGAGATGCCTCGAAGAAGAATATTCGAGTTTCGTTACCGTTTGGTTCGCCACCTACGTCCAGCTCTCCATCAGCTTCAGCCATACTAGCCCCACCCATGATGCGAAACCGTGATGTTTATATCAAGGTTCGGCTTTTAAGAAGATCTTTCTCTATCTCAGAAAATAGTTTCTGCAGGAATATACTCAACACAACTCAGAGCGAGGCTAAGTATCAATGAAAAGTAGAAACACCACAACTAGAGAAACAAGCTAGTTGATCTGCAGTAACTCAAAGAATATGAAGTTCTCAGGAAATTCATAAACAAGTATCAAAGGAATAACCTTAATCAAAATATCAATATATCAAAGCTCTGAGTAATATGTTGTCGAAATCTCTTTAATATCAATATGAAAAGCAGCGAGAACAAAGAACCGCGATCAAACAAAAGGATCAAACTCTAGGATCGGAAATTCTAGAGCTCGATACCATGAAGAAAAACTTGAGGAATTTAAACAGTCAAAGCAAGGAATGAGAAGAACTTGCTCTGAGGAGAATGAAGATTTCATTTTTTGTTTTTTCGAATGAAAGTAAAGGTACAAAGTTCGATATATATGGGCATGTCTAATAGAGCTATTAATGACGTGCTACTTGCTAATCTAGCAACTTGTTTGTCGCGAAAATAATTACAAGGCATTACAATGCCCGAGAGAAAGTACAAGTTGTACAAATTTTTGTATCACGGTGCTAAGTGCGTTCTAGCATTTGTTCTAACAATTCAA